>CM072887.1:91768346-93018346 GCA_037013685.1 Acridotheres tristis
CATTAATGCACACAGTCTGTGCTACCCAACTCTACAGACAAAAAAATCTCCTTAGAAAGGAACACTAAAAAGCATTTAGTTAGTGCAGTCTGGCAGGCATGTTCCACAACTTGAAATGCACACAGATAGAGCAAACCAGAAAAATCCACAGGAAACAATTTAAACAATTTGATTTGGACGGCATGAACAAGTGCAGTTTTTGTACCCACATTAAAGGTGATCCTGATGCTCAAGTTGAAACCCACAGAGTTTCTCTCCAATGTAGAATAAGAGAAAGGAAAAATGAAACTGCTATAACTCTGCAGCTAAGTTTTTTGAATTTAAAACCATACTCGTTATCTGCATTTGGGCATTTAAGATACACAGGTTTCAGTGGAAATCAGGTACTTCAGTGCTTTGAGAAAACTCTGCTGGAGGCTCAGCTGAACCTTTTGATGTCAAAATACTCCTGAAATTGTATTTCAAGTAAATTCTCACAATGATTTCATCTCCCCCAAGGTGTGTCATTTTAATCCTAGGTGTTCCAGCTCATCTTGTAGGTTGGGACACACACTAATGATAACTGTGATTATCATTGGAGTATAACAATATCTACAACAGTAGAACTTGCAGTTCTGCTGTCAAGGCCTGTTTTGCTGGAGGAAAAAAATCCCTTTGAACACCTTTGAAGGTCATGCTGTGAAAGACTAACTACTTTATAGTGTGGTTTATGGAGCTTGGCCAAAGCACTTGAAGCACTTTTGGTCATATATCGGCATTGTTGCATTTCAGATGGAGTCACACAGTAAATCTCCACTTGCTAGGAAATTTTCAGATCCTTTCATCTGAAGTTGTTTCAGCGTTTCTTTGTTAACTCTTTGTTTTAGGAGGAAAAAAGTGTTTCTGGCAGTTTGGTAGCTGGGGATGTCTTTAAAGAAAATGCTATTAATCAAATAAGCACAATTACAGGGCAGCAGCAACTAATTCTGAAAAATCTCAAGCTAGATTTCTCGAATAGCAGATAGATTTGGCAGTGTGCATGCTGCATTTGTGAGGAAACTGGATGTAGATTCTACATACAGCTATAAAGCCCCTAAAGCTTGAAAGGTATAGAAAGTAAACCAAAAGTTTGAGCTGTGGCATGGTGCAGGCAGCTGATGATCACAGATGAACAGTGGCACTCTTTATACCAGCTTGGTACCTGTATGATACGTGTCAAGTCTATGCTAGTAGGTATTTCTATCTCCTGACTGGTCCCAAGTGTCAGACTGTTAGGCAAGCATCCCACAGGAAGAAGGTTGTATGGATACATGCAAGGCTGCATCAGTATCAAGAAACTAGAGGCAGAAAGCCTATTCTGCAAATGGCACGACACAATTTACATCCACGTAGTTAATCAGTCCCTAAAATATATCAGGTAAGTGGCTTTGCCAATGATGTCGGACGGGAGCAGCCCAGGCCAGGCTCAACCCCAGCCAGCCAACTACTACCTGTGATCACAGCTCAGTGCTCCAGTTGCTGCCCTAGTCCTGGCCAGCTTACTCACAGACATTTTCCACCACCATATGTACAGGACACCTGCAAGGAGGAGATTGTTTAAAGGACTTAGAAGAGCAGCAATGGCTTTAATCTGTATGCTTTTACAGACTCATCATATAGCTTCAAGTCAGGCAAATGCTTTTCAACTTATTTTCTTCCTAGCTACAGATACTAATCTGCCTTCTTAACAGGACTATTATTATGTGAAGTATTATTACTATGAAGCTATGTAAAGCAAACTAAAAATACTGTTATCAGCTCCATGGTATCACTCACTGCAATACAGATTAACTCATGCAGAACCCTCCATTACAGCCGCACCTTTCAAATGACTGATATTTCTCACCTGCAAATGCATTTTACAAAAACCAATTTGTCTAGATGCAGGTAGAAAATTAAACAGGACAGAAGAGAGAGGAACAGTGAAGTTTAAGCACTGAACCACAGTTCAGGAAACCCTTCCCAATAATCAGGCCTCTCTCAAAGAGTCCTCAGATTGTCACCATAAATAATCCCTGAGATTGGCACTATCAATAATGAACTGTAAATTCCCATGGGGACAGAATCTGTCTCCTGGTGAGCACAGGTATCCTGCACTCATGTGATTCAATGTTTTTCAGAACCATGTATTAAAGAGATGTGGTATATGGCCAGGAGCAAAAAGGCAGGCTTTCCTAGCAACCAAAGAATTCTCAGTAACTCTTCTTGTTTGTTTATACTAGCACAGGTACACTCAAAAAGGCTATTGCTGAGTCTGATAAATACAAGTCTCTGTATTTAAACACAATCATGGGATTATGTATGTATCCTTTAGGGCAGATTAATTAGAAAGAATTGCCTGTTAGCAACTGAAAATTAATTTCCTCTCTTAAAGCCTTTGCTCGGCAATACTCATTTCCAAAATTAATGCTTCTCATTTTTATGCAGCATGCATGCTGCCCAAGTGCTGATGCTTACTCCACATAGCATAGTAGAAATTCTACTGCTTAGACACTATTTGGGTCCATTGATACAATAATCAAACCTTATAATAAATGACTGCATGATTTTCAGAAACTGTATTTGGTGGCGTTTAAGTTGTAGAAATATAAAACTAAAAAGAAATTAATCTTTGTCATCCTAACCATATATCCTGTTTTCTCTTGCATGAGTCCATTAATATATATATATATATATATATATATATATATATATATAATTTGTTAATGCATGACCCAAATTCTAGCCTCCTAGTTAAAAAAATGACAACCCAAGATGTTCTTCTGAAGTTAATTTTTATCATATTTTTTATTCAACGTTTTTCTCCATTTATACTTTGAACATAAATACACAAGTTTTATGGCTCATGTTACAAAAGACACTACTATGTGTTAGAAAACATATATAGAATATATCGTAGTGGTTACATTTGCTCCCCTTTTTTCCTATTATTTTCATAACTTCTATTAATCGAGAAAAGCAGTATCAGAAAACAAAATCCAACCCCCGAGCAGCACAGTCTACAACAGCTATAAGGACTATTTGCCAGCTGCAAGAGAAACTTTGGTTCCTGCCTGTTTTCATAGTTAGGTAATATCAGTAAGTTGCATGTCAAAAAGAAACATTGCACCTTGTGCTCAGTTAGTGACTAAAGTCTAGTTCGTGACAATACGTATTTTTAAAGACAAACATACAGCTTCTCTTTGCTTTACAGCTTAGTAAGATAAATAGATAAGTATTTTCAAAGTAGGGGAATCGAATGAGAGACTCATTCTTTTGTTATGGGAGTCACTGGCAAAACTCCAATGTTCTTTCAGAAGAGCGAATTTGGACTTTGTTTTTACTATTCTATTGATAGAACTGAAGAAAAGCACATTTCAGCTGACAGGATAAATGTCTCTACAACTCTCAAGAATTACTGCTAGAAGATCCTGTAATAACACCAATAATGGATTTCCAGTTGAGCATGTGGTGGACTCTACTTACTGCTCCTAGTGATCAGGATCCATCAGGGAGTCGATGTGATTCTCCAGTCCTGAAGGCTTGGACGTGGAATACCATGCCCAAGGAGCATGGGAAATAAAACCTGTGGTCTTTTTGCTGCAGTGTAGCCAAGGGATACTAGATTATATATGCTTTATACACAGAAGAATCTTTAAACTTGTTTTTCAGTATACATACATTAAACTGTACAATGTACTATTTCCACACAGTGGGCAAAGAGCAGCTCCCAGGGCCATAGCTACAGAAGAGTATAGAAAATGAAACTGGCTTTGATCTCTCAAGCCAGTAGGCTCAAGGCAGTAGGTCAGGGAGAAGAAGAAAAGTTGGGGAAAATGTTGCCAGCTGACTGGCTTAGAGGCAGTCTGCTTTTTTTCCTTTTTTTTTTCCCCTACCAGGACACAAGCCAACACTAAGCCTATGCCAACACTGACAAAACCCAACTGAAGTTGCAAGACACACAACAAAAGACATTGAATAAAAGCAGAAAACAGTAATGAAGATCCTAAGCCTACAATCCCATCTGCAACAAGTATCCTTTGTAACTCACTGAAATCCATGCTATTATTCTCAGTGGAGGATGTGGGCAAAGCCTCTGAAATCAGGATGCATATCTGATTTTGAAATGCTTATTTTGGTGCCACTTAGCAAGCAAAGACTGCCTTCACCAGAATTTCCTCTGTCCCAGTCACTGGTGTCAGGCATCAGGGAAGACCCGATGTTAGTCCAGTGCTCTGTCAAACTTACACACCCATTTTGGGGTTACCTTAATAGAGGTTTGCTTTTTAAAGCAGACAAGACTGAAAATTTTAGATGTGCACAAATCTGCTTCAAAATTAAGAAAAGAAATTTCAGCAACATTTAAAAAACCCCAACCCTACTACTGCAGCCAACAAAATGCCTCAGTCTCTAGTACTGTTTGTCTTGAAATGGCACATGCTGGGAAACACGGCCATTATGGTTGATAGTTATTTAAACTAGGCAGATTGAAACAAAACAAAGTGGAATCAATGCTTTGAATTAGAATTAGCAGAAACAATTTCAGGGCAAATCACCTCTTACTGGGATAATGGTACCAAAGTAGCCAGAAGTTTTATTTGATTCCAGTCAATTAAATTCCAGTCATCTGAAAAACGTTCTACTTCAGATATACTTAAATGGCATTTTACTGAACTGATGAACAGTATTAGAGTTCTAAACAAAACTGAAACTTAATAATTCTAATTTCTGTATTTCAGTCTACTGATGAGGGAAAAGAATGTTCCCAGCAACTATTCAACAAGTTACCTGCATTAACCAGATTTTGACTGAAGGATGTGTCTCATCACCATTTCTGGCAATGTCTTTATCAGCTGAAGCCTTTGTCTTGTATTTCACATGTGCAGAGATTGGTGCAACAGGCAATCTCAGTACGAATCCTAAATTCAGTTTCCTTTGGAAATACATCAATCCATGAATAAAATGTTGATTAGGTCCCTACTTAGAATTCATCTTTTTAACAGTACCAAAGCAACAACTTGCCCATCTCAGGGAATGAAGCTGCCAACCCACTTTCCCAATACCCATTTACAGGACTGTGCTTTGCTGTAACTGGGTGAAAAGAAGTGTTCAACACTCAGGTATGACCATGTCTCTGCTGTTGCTGTTGTACTGTGACATTATTTGATAGATGCTTTCCTGGGGACACAGCACAACTCAGCTATTTTTCAACTTACAGTGATTATTTGGCCTTCCTATAGATATTCCTATATTAGTATATATCTTCCCAATTAATGATTTAATTAATAACTTCATTATTAATTTACTGGATGTGCATGCCTCCTTAAAATGTTACAATCCATGTTTAGCTTTGATTTTGAGTTGCAGAGGGAGGATGTGTTAAGCAGCCCTACAATGTACAGCTGTCCTGTATCTATATTTTCTATTTGCCTGAAGTCATCCTTGCAACAAGTCGCATAGGCATTGCACCTACCAAGAAAATTAATGTGCTTTTTGTACTGCAACATTGCTAATAATACTGAGCACTAGAAATTAGTATTTTTTAAAATCTATGTTCTATGTTGAAATAAACAAATACTGATTAATTAATTTAGCCAGTTTTGTTCCAACCAAACTCTGGTTTGTGGAATGAAGTTTTAAACTATTATAATTTTTGCTAAATTAATATTAGCTCACATCAGACTACTTATTTAAAAATATTTGCTAATTTGGTAAAATCTACTGTTCCATGCAATATGTCACTTTGGAAAAAGTAGGAACAACTGATTTATGTAACCAGAAACCAGCATGAAACATGACACGTCTTCCTCGCCTTCCCTAAGTGCTATAGAACATAATTAAGATATTTATAAATGTGAGTATAAATAAGGTAAGATATTCTAAAATCATTTGAAAGTCCCTAACAGTTCCTTTTTTCTAAATATCAAAGATAGCACCAAGAGCTAAACATTTTCCAATACTCCAACACTGAAGAATGTTCTAAGTATGTGAAGACTGTCTTGCACCCTTAATCCTGTGATCCAAGCCTACTGAAATTGCTCCCAGGTGTATAAAGTCTATCTGCTTGGGTCCTAAGCTGGCATTAGCCACAAAAGGAAATCACACTATTTTTAATAGCAGAAACAATCTTGGATTTAGTTCAGTTAGACATTTAATAGTGGGATTTGCCAGACCATCACTGAAGATACTAGTTCATCTTGTCGCTGCTGCTTGGTCTTCTTGTTCAGTCTTCTGTGTCCTTGGCCACCAGAAATTACTAATACGGAACTTGCTTTCATTTTCTTAGATTTCTGTCTTTTACTTTTAAATGAGATGTTTTGATCCTTCAAAAGCTCATAAATGTTACTGTCCTCTGGTCTGTGTTCTAGGGAACTTGATCCATGAGACAAAGTAAGGGATCCAGAAGATGATGACAAGTCACTTCTTTGTGCAATGGACCCTACTGAATCCCCCAGCCAAACTGCAGTGTCCTGGGTGTTACTAAGGGAAGAGCCTGGTCTTTCACTGTGCAGAATGTTCTTTTGGTCATCGTCCTTAGGTTCTGAGCCAGGAGGGAGGCTGTTCCTCAATTTGTTTCTGTTCTTCTTGTTTATAGATGTAGCTGTTACAAGAAACTTGACTGGGCTATTGTGTGCATGGTATGACACCATTCCTCTTCCTGGAGCCAAAAGAAAAGACACAATTAAAGGACATAATTTCTCAGGCCACAGTGTTCCACCATAATTAGTTCATGAAATTTGCTCAGAATAGCATAACTCTTGAAGCCCTATTATATGCATCCAGTCTTTTGCCTTGTGTGGATGCTATTTACAGAAAAAAAAGTACAGAAATAATGTTCTACCACAAGTAGAACATTAGTTTTAGGACTAATAAATCAGCTGAAATATGGCATATGAACTTTAGATGATGTATTTTTGTGCTCTGTTCTCACTACAGCATGAGCACAGAAATACTGCTGACTTTTTAGCTGGCATCAACATAAATGTAACACTGAGTTTTCTCCAGTAATCCCCACATATTTTCTGTACCCCAAATCAATCCTGTTCTACTTCTGTACCTCTCCAGAATAGCATCCTTTTCATTGCAACAGACCCATACACACTGTACAACAGGAACTAAAACTCATCCTTCTGGTTTTCTAGTTACCATTACAGATTCATAAGGAATTGACTGAACAATCATTTTAATTTTTTTTTTAATTATTTAATCAGTGGGATAATGGTACAAGGAAGTGTGAGAGGGGGGGGGAAAAAAGAGTTGGGAGAGTTTTGGGGGGGGGAAGAGGAAAGGTGGAAAATAAAGGTTTGGGGGATGGGGGGGAGAGGGGGGGGGGGGGGGGGGGGGGGGGGGGAAAAGGGATGGGGGGGGGGGGTGGGGGGGGGGGAGTGAGAGTAATAAGGGAGGAAAAAAGGAAGAAGGAAGAAGAAAGAGAAGGAAGGGAGAAGGGGGGGGGAGGAGGAAGAGGGGAAATGGAAGGGGAAGAGATGGAAAGGTAGATAGGGAGGGGGGGGGGGAGGGAGTGGGGGAGGGGAATGAAAGAAGGGGGGGATGAGGGGAGAGGAGGGGGGGTGGGGAGGGAGGGAGGAGAGAAGAGAAGGGGGAGATAAGGATGGGGGAGGGGGGGGGGGGGGGGGAGTGGATAGAGAGGGGGGTATTTGGTGTGTGGGGGGGGAGGGGGGGGGGGGGGGGGGGAGGAATTTTTGTTTTTTTTTTTTGGTTTTTGGGATAGGGGGGAAAGAGAAGGAAGATTTACACAGTGAAAATCATTAGTATGTATGGAAAACAAATTGCACATAGCCAAATTGAGAAGCTGTAAGAGTATCAATAGATCTGCCTTTTACTGGAAAAAAAGGGAGAAAAAAATTAAATTTGACCAAATAAGCTACAATATGAAAAAGAGCTAGGTTAGCAAGGGGAAAAGCTCACAAACCTTATAAATCATTACATCCATCCCTAACTCCCAAATGCATTTCACGTTATAAGAAAACACATTCTGCTTTCACAGGAAGTACAATCATATAAAGATGAATAATCGCTATTGGAAACATAATGGAGAAAGCCACAGTTTTTAAACTCAAAATAGAGTTATCAAACACTATAAAAACAGATCTCTAAATGCAATGTTGCTAGATCTGTGAAATCTAACAAATCTTGATCCCAGATAAATGCAAGAATATATGACATAAACCAAAATAATAAAACCAGAAAATGGAAGAATGAAAGATTTTTTGATTCTGCAACTATGCATATTCTTATAATTGCATTTATTTTCACCTAAGATACGTTCCAGATTTTTACAAAGCATTTATCCTGTGTCATACCAGATTATTGCTGCATATTTTGCTGAACACAGAGGATTTCATTTTCATTTTGTGAAGTTACATAAGCTTTTTTTTTCCCCCTGGAGGAAGCTGCAAACAGCTTGCTCATAAAATCTGCTAGCTACCCTCTGCACTACAGAAGCTTGAACAGAATTCTGAATCCAAAACACTGGGGAAAAGGCCCTATTGAACAGTTTTAAAACCTTGCTTCTGCTAGTAGCTTAAGCACTTGTATAGTGATACAGCAGCATTTGTGTGCCTATATTTCAAATGGGATAATGTGAAAGTTACTCATAAATACATCTCTCCAGAATGCAAAAACCTTGACCACTGTTAAAAGAATGCAATATATACTCTCATATATTCCAAGTCTCCAGTTTGGGGGAAAAGGGAACACAACCAATTTATTCAGAAACCAGTTAGACAACATGCTCATTTTTCAGTATCTGTGTTTTTAAAAAACCTAATGCACCTATTTTCCCTGAATCTGGAAAAAAGACTGCATTCTCTTCTCATCCCCAGATATTTGGCTGTAACCCGACAGGATTAATGCCTATCTCTTAAAAAAGAACAGTCGTCCCCTCTCAAGCAAGTGAGACAAAACTAGACAAGTATCTGGATAATACTGTAAAGCTTGGAAAGAACAAGTATAATTTCATCACGGAGCTCTAACTTTTATCTAAACAATACTTATATTTTGGCAGGTTCATTTAAGTTACTGGCAGAAGAGAAGTGATATCTTCAGTATTATTTGAGAAATTTCACTCACCAGTTACTTTGGGAATCCCCTGCAAGCGTGGCACTGGTAAGGCTACTATTATACCCAAGTTTGTTCCAACCAGCAGTAAGCCATGGCACACCAGGAGGCTGGTCACAGAGACACGCTGCTGCCCTGTGGAGTTTAGCAAGTGCTCCATTACTGAACAGTCATGACCTTTGCCAAGATCAAAGCAGCTTGAGGTAAACACAATCAGCTGTACCATCTTAATTCAGCAAAGCACACATCACAAAGGTAAATATTTTCCTGGGTTATGGTATTACACTTTACATATATGACAATTTAAATATTACTGGACTTTTGAAACATTCTGCTCCAAATCTCTGAACCATAGCATCTAAAGGTAGACACAGACTGTCTCTACAAACATGCTTTCATGAATAGGCTATGATTGTATATTCCCAACAACAAAACTGAAAGGCATTTCATTTCACAATACTCAGTAACATTCTATACTCAAGACTCAAGCCTGTTCACAATAACTTTTTTTTCCTAGTTCTTGATCTGTGAAACTCTATCAGAAGTGCTGTATCCACCTGTCTAAGTTTGGGTCCCCGCATACAAGAATGGCATTGGTGTATTGGAAGAAGCCCAATGGAAAGCAACCAAGATGATCAGAGGACTGGAGATATTAAAGGAAGTGCTATCTGCACCTACCAAGATGGAAGGATGTGCAGAAGACAGTCAGACTCTATCCACATGTGCACACTGATATGATAAGACACAACATGCTCAAATTTAGAGCATGGAAAAACTGTATTCTACACAGGGAAAACCTGCATCACCATAAAGGTGGTCAAAAACTGCAATGGGTTGCTGAGAGAGGCAGTGGAATCTCCATCCTATCCAAAAATATTAAAAATTTGGCTGGACAAGACCTTGAACAACCAGGTCCAATCAGGTCTTCTTCATGAAGGATGAACAAGACTGCCTCCAGAGTAAGTTCTAATCAAAATTACTGTATGATTCTCTGCTTTTCTACACTGTTTACAGGATTGCAATTTTTCTAATGAAAACAAAGTAATTTTTGCTTGCAATGCTCACTAAAAGTGTGTTTGGTTCCGTTTAGATGGATTTTCAAAATGGCCTTGACGAGTTTCAGAAATGGAAACCATGATCTGCCAAAACTTTTTCCCAAGTTTATGGGGAGGAGCATTTAAACTCTGCTCAAAGCTCTAAGAGTTTCAGGTTCAAAACATGCATTCTTGGATTTATTATTAACTCTACATGTAAGAGAGCAGTCATTCCAGCATCATAGCTCTCAAGTTGTGAATCACTTCATTAGTAGGCCAAGAATTTGAATTCTACGTTTGATTTCACTTGAGTGAATCCTCATGTTCAACACTTTGGAGAAGGATCTTAATTGTGGTGTTTCACAAAGCAATGCATTTTCTGTCTTGTCCTTCGAAGCTGAGCTAATTTACATCTAAGAATATATGAATTACAGACTCATTGGGAAAGCAGGGAAGGAGCAAGCAGCTTGACAATTGCCCAAAGCACTTGACTGGAAAACAGGAGGCAGACCACAGTCCAAGTCTTTCCTCACAGGACTTTACAAAACCAAAATATTAACCAGGCAATGATGTGTTTTAAGAAGTTCACATAGGGTCAGATCTGGAATCCAAGGTCTATCTACCTACAAGCACATCCTAAAACACCCTAAAGGGACAATGATTAGGTCATCCTGGTCAGGTGTAACAAGGACAAGGAAGTTTAAAAAGCCCCGTATACTTGTGCAGACCTTCAAAGACTCCTACATTGAGTTCCATGAACTATAGGTCTTTATGCTGATAGGATTCATCATCCCTCCTCAGCTAAATAAGTAAGGATGGTCTATGTTGTACACAAATTACAAATCTTTTGAAGTTTGCCCTTTCAATGGGTTTGTTGTTTAGTTGGGTTTGGTGTTAGAGAGTTTTTTTTGTTTTGGCTTTTTTGAGATATTAATGGGATTAATTTAGTTTCCAAAACAAAGCACACAAAGGCACTTCTTCAGCACAAAAGTCCCAAGAGTAATGCCCAAACATTTCTGTGTTCTGGAGTTTTCAAAAATCAGTATTTGAATTCTGTGTTTTACTGCTCAGGCTTGCTCAAGTTATTTACAACATGTGAGTCCTCTCCTAACACGTGTACCACAGCAAGTTCAAGCTAATGTTAGCTTAACTTAGAGCTTGTTTTACAAATCACAGGAATACTTGAGTGCAATTTTTAAACTTTTAATATTATCAAAAGCTCTGTTGCCTCTCAGTACCCTGAAGAAGCAAGACACTCCTATTTTTAAACAATTGAACTTTAATGCTTTTTGGTTATTTAAAATATCACATTAAAATTTATTATTTCATACTCCAAACCTGAAGCAACTTTTAGACAATAATTTTTACCTGGCAAATATGCTTTACTGTTCCCATAGGTAAAACCAGCAAATTATCAGCCAGCAACTTAGAATCTTAAACACTGAGCACAAGCTAAAGCATTAAACAGCTACAGTGAGGGCAAAACAAAAATTGCTTGCTGTGAAATCTTGGAAAAGCAGGAAACATCTGCATCTGAGAAGATACTTTGAAATAACATAAAACAATTAAAAAATATATACGTATATATATATAGATTTAAAAAAACTAACTTCAAAGATTAATTTATCTGCTAGCCAAGGTTTGAAATCATACTTATCTTTGTTATTTTCTGACTTTTTGTTTTGATATATTTCAATTTCAGAGAGAAATAGTCAATCCAAATCTCCAGAATGTATAATGCAATAAGCAGACAAATTAACAAGTTAAGAGGGGGAAATGATAAACATGTTCCAAAACCAATAAATTATTCATCTTTAAATAGCAACTTTTAGATGACACTGTCCCAATGAGGAAAAAACTGTAAAATCTGTAAAATAATCTGACCAAGATCTTGCCTTTACAAGAACTGAAGCCAATAATTAAGTGTATGGTCTGCTCTGTGTTCACCTTTCTCAGGTCTCCATTACAACAACCATCAGAGCTGGATAAATCCTCATAGATCTGATTTCAACCCCAAGTAGGTGCAAGGACATTGCTGCATATCCTTTACATGGCCATGCTGCTCTTACAATGTAAAAACCCACCCACTGTACAGATCTGCTGGGCTGACCTAAAGTTTTCTCATCTTTTTATCATTTCTCAGCAATAATCATAAAGCAACTGCATTGCATGGTCTGGAACCTGGCAGGGTGGGGAAAAAGCAAGCTGTAAAGCTTCATAGTAGAGTTGGTTTTCCTTAGAGAGGAAATGATAGTTTTTTTTCTTTGCTTTTGCCATCTGTTTCCAGGAAACACACATGCCATTAGAGGATATATGGATATAAACAGAATACAGCAAGTTAAGCAGAAATCATCTCTTTGTTAAATAGGTACCCTGTCATCATCCATACTAGCAATGAACTATCAAGGTCACAGTAATTACAGCAGTCACTTTAAAAGGGCAAATTCTTTTAGAGCTGCGAGCAAAAATATGTTTTTTATGTTCTTTAATGAAATACTGACTGTGACTATGAAAAAACAAGTGACCTGTTCATGAACAGTATGATTTTTTTTTGGTGTAAGCTGGTGAAAAACTACCTTTGCTGATCCATCAGCTACAGATCACAAACATTTAAGCATAAACTTGCTCTACAAATGACATATGTTGCACTAGTGAAATGTGTATATTTGCCTTCAAGTGTTAATAGATCTCTCTGCTGCCCAGTATGCTCTCTGTTAAGATAACAGAGCTGTGCTTGGGCTCCTTAAAAGCAATCCAGCTGTACTGTGAATCCACAGTGAACTAGACAATGAAATTAACAGCTAGATCTAAAACGTGATTATCTTCTTCCTCTCAACCATTCTCAGCCTTTCACACATAGCATTTGGTCTTTTCATTACAGACCACAATCTTGTTACACATTATTAAGCAATATTTCTGATGATATATGAAGCAAAGTTAGTGCAGACCAGTCTAGACTAAATGTCTATCCCACAGTCACCTCTGTGACCCAGGTTTCATTTCCTACACACAAACTTCCCAGAGCACCAGAAAATGAGAGCCTTCCAATCTCCAATACTTGAAAACGGACTGCCACAGATTTAAAATTACTTCCAGCAGGTAAAAGAATCTGCCAGACACGGTCTGGGTTTTTTTGCATTACTAAACTCCACCAAATCATGAGGACAATCACCTTTTGTGGCATTTCACTCCCCTGTGATTCTGTCCTTTACAAGACAGAGAGTTGTGATATTTAACACTGTCTTCTCCTAAGAACAAAATTGGGAAAATTTAATGCCATGAGAACTCATTATTAAGGTGTTGAGACCCTCCTACTCTGCTTAGCTACTGCAGTTATCTTTTAGGTACAGTACAGTAACTCACAGTAACCATTCCTAACAGTGACAGTAGTTTTACTCATACTGTATAACAAAAAAATTTCATTAACTGAATGAAGCAACATTCCTCTTATTTACATTACTTTAAGTGAAGACAGAGATGACATCTCTAGGTAGCCTACTGGGCCAGTATTACATATTGTTACTACTAAAATCCTGGGAAAAGTCCAACTTCTTCAAATTTTACAGAAATCTTGCCTTTTAAAATCTCTCTTAAGACTCTTAACAATATTTTTACACCAGTTTCTTCTCTCATTTCAACACCACTTGAATTTTTACTTATCTGTTATTTCTGCATATTAAGGAACTTCTGTTGAATTTCAGAAAGCTAACAGAGCTGTTTCCTTTAAAACTAAACATCATAAAAATTTCTCATGAAGGCAAATACATATATTATAATACACAGCTATTTCACCATGTTGTAATTCAGTTTCACTTTGTTGGTTTTTTATCCTTTTTTTTCTCAGTATATATGATACAGAACTTGATTTATTCTTTAGTTCCTTTTAGTTCCAAAACTGCTGCTTTACTCCTTACTGCTGCTTTATTATGTAAACCTCCTACTACTCTGTCTTTTAGCTTTTGTTGCAGCATTTTTGAGATCATACAAACAGGCCTGAGAGCTGCTGCTTAATAATTGAAATTCAGTTCATTTTTAGAAAGGAGTCTCCCTTTGAACATTTGCAGTAATAATGTCTTTACTCCCGAAATAAACTTCCATTTCCATTCACTGGTGTGCTTTCTGTGAAGACACTGAGAAAAAAAAAGGAACTAAAATGGGTAAGAATGACACCAATGAGCTATAATTAGCTAAAACTCTTTTACAAAAATAATTGTATGTTATATCAGCAGTTTTATTGCCATGGCAATAACACAAAGCTAAATTTTAAAATATTTTTATATGCAGAAAATACGTATAAGGGAGGTCTTACTTCCCTTTTCCCTCCTGCTATGAACAGCAGAACATACTAAAAGTTATTAATTTTACAACTGATCTTGATTTCTTTGCACAACTCTGATGAATCCAATAAAATTATCTATTTAAAGGCAGGTGATTTGCTGCTGTTCAGTGCTGGAGCTACAGTGAAACACCACATGTAAAAAGCACTCAGTCTAGAACATGACAGACACAATGCATAATGGAGTTTTATTGCAAAGCTAATGTCATCTGAAAGAAAATATGGTAAGAAGACAGAGACTGAAAAAGTTAAACATTTTTGATGCAAGATTTGTACCTAACTCCTGTGAGAATATAAATAAAATCTCTGTGTGGGAAGAACTGGCTTCAGCTAGAAAATCTAAGCAATAAAGCTGGCACACACGTTGCCCATAAAAACTGCAGAAGCTTGGTCTATTCCAATCTACAAACAGAGAGACAGAAAGAATAGTTGTCCACTCATGGATGCCTCATGCTCAGCCATGCCAGTACTTTTCTCTGCTCCCAACACTGCCCCAGCTCCCACCTGATGTGCTTACTGATGCTGAGGCCCTTGTCACTCACTTGCTGAACTGATACAAGCCATTTCAACTGCCTATTGAACATCTTCTGTCTTCAAACATGTAAAGAGCTTTAATTTTTAAAATGTTATCCTAACAACTACAGGTTAGATTTAGATTTAAGACTAATCATTTGTATTAAAAAATTAGAGCTCCAGTCAGCAAAACACTGAACACACTCCAAAATGCCAGCATGTGAGTGATTCAGCTGAGTTCCCTGGATCTAGTGATGTAACTAAAATTAAGTGAGTGTTTTTTTGGTCCAAATCCTAGGCAAAATTATTCCATCATGTACTTGATTCTACGGTTCCAAAAAGCAAATGCTAATCTCTAATTTTCATGATAGATTACATTGTCCAACTGTTTCACAGTCACCCAATATGACCAAACAGAAGAATCTACTTGCTTATCTATCTAATTCCATTGATAACCTCTGAGGAGAAGAGCTGTTACTCAACCAGCCCACTGCACACATCTCACCAGGGCAGGAGATGGACTATAACTTACTAAAGCAAATAGTCAGAGGAGACACTTTTCGGACTCAAAGTCTGAGATGAACCTTCTGATTCTGGCCTAATCTACAGAATTGGAGAACAACAGTAATAAAACAAAAATGTTACCATATTATGCAACTCAGCTACCTGGCAACATATTGTGAACAGGTGTGGCAATGTTAACATCCTGGAGGTGTTTCAGTGTCTCTGTGTGGAACAGTCGAAGAGTAGATCCAGATGTGAAGGCAATCCAGACTCCCACTCCAGCCACAGCCATGTGAGAGATTACCATCCCTTCCTCTTGATGGGCTTCAAAATGGTTCTGCAAGAAAAACAAGGGCTCTGTAGGGAGATGCAGTCAAGGATATCTCACGACCTTTCTTACCAGCTTTTCAGTGTAGGCACTGTATCTTCATCCTCTTTGACAAGGACAAAGCTTCCCTCTGCCTTGCTCAGGATATGTTCTCATAGCCATACATATATGTGTTAATTTCCCTGGGACTTTTTTTGGAAATATGTCATCATTGGTATAGAAGGTTTCTCAGCTCTTGAGCCAAGGTTCTGTCTAATGACAGAGCAACTCCAATTTTCTGTTTTTTTAAAATATTGTGTGATAGTGGCTGGCAAGCCCGAAACAGCTCAGACTTAAAAGGATTTTGTATTTCTTTATTTATATTCCTTTGGGAAAACTACCACAGCTGTACTTTTATCTGTAGCAGAACTTCTATTTCATCAATTAAAAAAATACTTTTCTTTTGTTCTGCCAGGGAGTTTTTTCATAACAATAACAGAATGTAATAAAAAAGTCATATTTAGATAGTGTTTAAGAATATAACAGCACAATTATTTGCTCAATTACACACATAACAATGTCAGCCTTAATACTGTGGTTTGGTTTTTGATGCTTCTGAATTTCACAAGTATTAGCTATTTTGTTTTCCTGTCCTTCAAAGAACTGATACTTTTCATTATAAATCCAAAATCCTCTTTCTATATGTAAGCAACACAACATTTTGAAGATAGACCTTTTTCCTTGACCCAGTGCCAGTTACAACCTGGCTCGAAGAAGGCAGAAACTCTCTCTCTGTATGTCTCTATTAACATGTGAGATAAAGCTGTAATAGTTTCTTAATCATTAACAAGAAGAAGGAATTCTTTTCCCCCCAGTTTTGTCTTGTAAGAAGACTGTCTCTGAAGTTGAACACAGCCTTTTATTGTTGTGCCAGCTATTTTCAGAAAGCCAGTCTGATAAACACAAAACTTACTTATCTAAATAAATGACTGAGTGTTCCTTCGATAAAAATCTCTCACTGAGGGGTATGGAAGTAATATGTGCTCTAATATTCACTGAACATATTATATACTCTTTATTACATTTGCAGATAAAATGTGGAAGTACCTACTCCTTCCTTGTGAATTACACTTAAAGTTTCCAGGCGTTACAATTAAGAGTTACGTTTTGGTATTTTTTAAATTAAAATTTAAATATAACAGTGCTATAGATATATTTTTGAAATTTTCCATCAAAATTCAACTCACAGGCTAAGATTGGAGACAGAATAAAAATTTAGGACTTCCACAAAGCATAACTTTTGGTATTATATTTAGTCTTAATTTATTTTTCATACTTTATTCCTGCATAAATTATTATTTTCACTGAGAAATTTCTGTTTAAAGAGAATGGGAATTATCTTCTGTGTTTTTCATTTGTTAACATTATTCTTCCAATGTTCAGTTTTTAGTAAATGAACAGAATTTTCTCTTCAGCTGTCAGGCAGTGGTTCAGTTTTTAAGTGTTACTGTATTACCTTTTGATTCTTTGAATAATAACACTGCAGAATGTAAATTAAGCAACTCTGGCAGGCACATTTATATTCACTGTTTTCCTCAAGTAACCACTACTCATTTGTTACCAAATGACACACACAATTTGAAAATCATAAAATTTATTCAACGGAAGAATTTATCCATAAAAAACATCTTTCAAAGTCAGAAACAGCCTTTATGACTAGATTTGCTGATATTCTCATCATGCATATTTCATTGCAAAAAATATTCTAAAAATATTTACTTTGTTTATAGACTCATACATCCCTACACTGGTGGCTAATTGGCTTTTGAGAACTTCTAGGGCATAGACCCACGGCTGCTGAAGCAAACCTGACCAGTAACTTGCACTCTTCAAAATTAGAACAAAAATTAAGAAGATTGTAAAAAAAGAATTTTCTCTGGAGTGATCCAACTGCAGCTGACAACTGTGTTTGTGCCACTGAAAACAACTTGCACATGCATTTTTGTCACATTCCATTTTTACCAGCCAACTCATTATACTCCCACTTAAGTCTGTCCTGCCATTCGTACAGCTATGTGCTGGAACACACAGACCCATTTGAAGTAGAACTGTATACTGCAAACATGACAAGACCTGTAGAAAGAACTGTTCTTCTCATTGAAAGGGTCTTCTAACATGGAGCAAGAACGTAGCCCAAACCTGCACCTTCTTATGCATAAATTGTTGCATAAAGGATAGCTTTGACATCTGTTTCAATTACATATCTATCTGAAAATCTGTGAGCTGGCCTTTTGCTTCTATTTTTCTTTTCCTTTTATAACAAGAAATACAGATACAAAGGAACAAAGATGTCTTATCCCTTTTGTTAGCAAAAGAATTGAACTTCATTTTCTTTTTCTCTTTTAGTTTTCATACCTACATTCCTCTCTATTCAAAGCCTGGCTTTTCCCCCTCAGGCGCTCCCATTCTAACTACAGCAGCACAGGAGTTGCAGAAGGCATCCTGGATGTCACAGCCCAATGCAGCTCACCAGCGTTCCAGCAGTGTGGGACACAGCAGAGCCTTTCTTTTTAGGGACTAAAGAGGCACTAAGAGATGAACCACGGTTTCTCCAGCTTCAGGTGAAGAGGATAATGGGTGCCATTACCCTCAACATCAAACAAATGTCTTTCACTGCTTTAAAGAAGTTACAATACTTGGGCAACACACACATATATAGGGATTTCCATTTTTTTGTTTACTGAGCTGAACCTTTCAGTGTAGCTCCTGTATAGTTAGCAAAGTTTTAAAAACAAGACAAAACAGGCTACGATAGAATGACACCTTGATGACACAGTAACTTTATTAAATACTCTGGCACTTTTTGTAGCTTTGAAACAAGCACAAACTGCCTTTGCAGAGTACAGGGATCTCTGGGCACAGAGACCATTACTGGATGTACCCAACAGCAACACAAGTGTCAGATCTAGGGTCAAAATGAAGTGACCAATTTCTTCTTCACAGAAAGAGGATCAGAGTATGTAATTAATATATAACAACAATTGATGCATTTCCCACGTGTGCCCTCCCACAGTTCTTGAGGCATTGTGCCAGTCTGGGGCATTGTGCCAACAAAAGACATTACCTAAAACATTATATTACAATAACATATCATTAGAACAAGTGAACTGAGAGTCCTACCCATATCAGAGGGGGGAAGAAAACAGGAGTACTATCCAAATCCAATACACACAATGCCAAACCTGTGCATTTACTAAAGATTATTAAATAAAAAAAAATCTTAAATAAAAATCTTAGAAAAGCAAGGAGGCATGGAATAAGATTTTATTCAAGCATACTCTGTATATTTGCACTTTAGCAAATGCACAGAGTTAAATATGAGATATTTATGAGAAATATGAGATAAATATGAGAAGCAAAGAGTGCCTCACAAGAACAAGTTTAAAAAAGTCTTGAATATGCTCATATGAATATGAGTCTTGAATATGGACTTGCACAAATATGGCCTTAAAGTCTTGCCAGATGCCTTTACAGATAATGTACATGATGAAGAACACACAGTATGTAGGCATGACAGTAGCAACGAACTAGCAAGAAGCTGCATTGCAGTATACAATGGTGTACCTCCACATTAAGTATATGGAAATATAAAGAAGTTCAATAAAGAGGGAAGAGTAACAGGTGAGCCCCGTGCTTGGATTCCTGTTGATAGAGTGAAGATCATTTCTATGTAAACAATCTTGGGTCAAATCACTACGACTAACTCTCAACAAGAGAGAGCACAGAGGGAGAACAAACATTTCCTTGCTGCTGCTTCCCCTCATAGCAAAGATTCTGCTCTTCACCTTAAGTAAGAGGCAGCTCAGATGTTAAAATATTTGCTATAGACAGTTTAAATTGCCTCATGTATTGTATAATATTGAAAAAATATTGCCAGTGAACATGGTAAAGACAACACAGCAGATCACTTTTGGAAACATAAACCTAGAAAGTTATCAAAACAAGTCAGGTCACAAAGTAGGCAGCAAAACTGAAATCATTAGTGACCTGTTTAGTCTGGTGAGATGATAAGAAAAAGATCAGTATGTCTTAGTACCCATAAAGAAGCAGCAGGAAGTCATCACTAGTTCACAATTCCATGAGGACGATGGCATGCTATGCCATGGGTATTTGTGTGAAAAAAAAAAGAGACCCTCAGCCAGACGTACAGAAAATCATCATGTTCTTGAACAAAATTATTTATATTGAGAAAACACAACTCATATGCACCATTTCTTATATGTTGCTTGCTGCAGCACTTACTGTGTGTACAACAGACCTATAATAACCTGAGCTCTGACTACAACAGATGGCTTAGCTGAGAAATGAGAAGAAATCTCCTGTGATGCTTTTATAGGAAAATCTGTAGTAACAGCTGAAAAATGAAACTGCCATGTCTGAGAGATATTGGTAGAGTACTTGTTATTTTATGTCTCCAAACTTCTGTTTTCAATACTGCAGTCCATGACACTTTACTATATTATGACAGAGCAAGCTTTAAACATTCTTTAATCCTCAAAGTTTGTTTAACTCTGGGTTTGCTCTCCTCTGCCAAAACAGCCCAGCATAGCCCAAACTGCAGCCTTACCACCTGACTTAGGGAGAGCTTTGTTACAGAATTAGGCCAGACTTGCCAAACTTATTTACAGAGATTTGGCTGTACCTATACAGCCTCACATAGGAACAAGCTGGCTGATTTCTTACCATTTTCCTAGTGAGAATCTGAGAGATTTTACCAAAGTATATAGAAAGCAACCATGTGTCCCAGAGGCTGTGAAACTAACAAAAGTCCATTTCAAGCACCTATCCAAATCACTCATCCAAAATCTTTCCTTAATCATACCATTCAAACTACCAACAAAACAAGCCTTAAAAAAAAAAAAAAAACAAAGTAGGAGAATATATGATCCAAGCATCGTATTAGATGAAACAAATCTCTCAGAAAACACAGAAAAAGACAGAGGAAATTAGGATGTCAGCTATTTCCCTGCAAACCCATGACAGTGACTCACAGAATCAATTGTACCAAACACACAATTGTTGGGAGAAAACACGATCATCAAAGAAAAAAATGCAGCAACAAAGCACACAAAGAAGGAGGCTGTGAGCTCATCATGACTCCTGTTTGAAAAAACTTCATGGCTGTAAACATCATGCAATTCAGTGACACTCTATTGTAGGTTGAAGGAGAGGTTGAACTAATGTTTCATCAGCTCTTAACTTTGGAGTACTAAGATGTTCTTTTGTTGAAAGCAGCAATTTTGACAGAAATAAGGGCTTAAAATTTTCTGAAAAATGTGGTCACAAATGTTACTCTGAACCCTTAACACTTCTCTTATTCTGAAAAAGCTGGCTTTTGTGTGACAATTCATCAGCATGCACTCTTATGCAAATAAAATTTTTGTAGGTCACCAAGAAGAGAAACTCTAAAAAATATATGATGAAATTATCACAAGGTACAAGTAACATCTAACTATATAGAGGCAGACTCTTAGTTAAACTTTGTTCTGTAATTAACATGAAATTCTTATAGGCATCCACTTCTCTGCTGCCTTACCTCAGATTTCATTTTCAAGAAAATATCTTGCCCCAGATGCTCTTGTCATTTCCAAGCATCTTACAGAAACCAGTGGGTAAATGGAAGCAAGGTCTAATGAGACATCAGCACAATTACAAACTAAGGGAGTGACATTTAAAAGATCTGAGACCACATTCAATAAAAAGCTTCCTGAATCATGATGCTTCTTAGACAGATTTTAATTTTAAATTTTACCACTTATACCCTGAAGCATAATAGGTGAGCAATACTTCTAAAAGTGTTTACCTCTATGGAATGCGTCACAGTGCTGATTATAAAAATTTGTCCACCACATGCAGCCCAAATGGTCTCCTCCATCACAAGCAGACTCCTAACAGGCAGAACCCCCAATTTAACTATCTTCTGGGGTTCTGTGTTCCATGTCCCATCTTCAAAAAAATAAAAGAAAGAAAAAAAAGAAGAAGAAAAAGAAAGGTTATACACAAATGGTGATCTTTGCTTTAAAATAGTTCTGAAAACTCCACGGCTTGAATTTCTGCAACTTGCCACTTCAAGCTACACTGTGATTTGTGTATGGTTACTTTTACTTCCAGGGTAAATTTGTAAGGATAAAACAACATTAAGGGGAAAACCCAAACCTAAGTACTCATGTATCTGTCAACAGCAAATCTCATCTAGATTAAATGATAATTCAGGAATATCACATTGCTGTTCTGATACAACTGCTTTCCTTTCCAGAGGAAATAGTCAGAAACCCATGGTTGACACAGTTGTCTCCAACTCAGAGGGAGCTCATGACCAACTTCAAGCTGAATCAATTTCTAACTAGGACAGAATCATCTTTCATGTGCAAAGTAGTCAGGAAGATTTTTACTGTAAGCTCTAATGAGTGCAGATCACTCTCTAGGAGCAGTTTGATGGAAAGGACCTTCCTGCTACTACTAGATGCTTCATTTAAGACAGAAATTAAAACAAAAGAAGAAATCAAAACTGGGTCTTGTGCCGTATTTTCACTTTTTTTACTTTTTCCACTAATTATAAAACCCACAGTGTTTTCTTTAGACTGCATTTAGCACATCTAAATTAAATTATGCATGTGTATGTGGCACAATTATCTATTTACTGAGGTTCTGGTAAGAACTGCATGCTTCCACCTACTGCTATGGTCACTCTCAATTTCCACCTCTTTGAAACAAGGACTAGCAGATTATTTATCCCCAAATTTAAGAATCAGCAACATGAGCTTCATGAAACAGTTGTAGCTTTATCTTTTACACATACAAATTGACATACTAAGTATGTCAATAATAATTTTAATGTTTTCATATTAGTTTATATATTGTAAGTGCTCATTGAATATACTCTCAAAGATGACATTTCTATACATTATGATTTATTAATAATATAAAAATCTGTTAAAAGTAACTGGGTTTTACACTGAGATAAAATATTCCAAAAAGCATTATTGCTTCATTGAAAAGCCTTCTTGCTGCACAAGCTGCAGAAAAGTTATCTACTTTTCTGACACTAGTTTCAACTCAGTAACCACTTAAATTTTGATTGATGAGACCAAATTAAACACATCTTTAGGCAAGCACTTAAGTACAATTTTTTTCTCATCCTTCCTGAAAACAAGTGCATCTTCTATTATTTGCTTAGAGAATGGGGGTAGAAAATTTCCTGCTTCATCAATAACAGTAGCAACAACAATAATGAGAAGCCTCAGTTCTGGAGTGCTTCTCAAAATTTCTGTCATCTGTGTGATACAACCTTCGCTGAGTCATTCTCAGGATGTGGCTCTCTTCTGAAAGCATCTTTGTAGAAGTGACATTTAGTTTCAGGCTGTCAAAATAATTTTCATTATTTTAGTTTGCACTGAAAAGAGTGCTTCCAGTTATAAGCCTGCAAACTCTCCCAGCAATGTCAGAGTCACTGTGTTCTCTATGACTCATATGTACTATTAGTAGCTAACAAACTTCTGGAAAAGTTTCCATTCTTTAACAACCACATTATCCACAAATTAAATTCCAAACTTCCCATACCCTATGATTACTGTGGCCAGTGTAGGCAGTGCAAAGCCTTCAGAGAGTGAAGCTGCACACATGCATGTCACAACTTTCATTGGGCAAGGGATGCTGACCGCAGAAGTTTAACAACAATCTGTACATAGCACCATTCTTAGGGATAAACCCAGCATAATTCTGGTACATTCTTCCTGTCTTTTCTGAAGGATAAGGACTGTGAGTTTGGGCAAGGAGCAGATATGCTGAGCAAAAAGCTATATTTTCAAGTTATATTTTCATGCTGAAAAAAACATTAATATAAAACAGAAAGTTCATGGAACTTGAAAATTCTTTCTCTTAAATACATTCAAACTATACATTAATTTATATATAAAGCATAGGTGATATCGAAACAACAGGAAAATATAGATTTTCAGGATCTCAACTGTGGACTCATTTACATTTTGCTTAAAATATATTTCAAACATTTAATGTTTTTATCTTTTTTTTTTAAATCTGAACCTTTATGCCCTAAAGTTCCATGTAACTCCTCAGATGACTAAGCATTAGGCCTTATTAATAATTTTGATCAATGTAAGAAGGTTTTTTCAATACTATCAATGTTATAAATAGCAACTGAGTCATGTATATCTGATTCAACATATATGCCTAAAAAAACCTCAGTTCTCACAAAACCATTTTCTGTTGGTGTGTGTGTTAACACAGTACTTGACAATCCAGTTTTAAGAGTTCTGTAGGATTGGACATACAAAGAAGGTGAGATAGAGGCCCCATGTCTTTCATCTTACCATGATTTCATGGAAAAAACCCTGAAATCCCACTTGATGTATCAGCCCAGGAAAATTCCAAAGCTATCACTCTACACTATGACCCTAATCATGTGATAAAGCTATTCTCTGGTGCTTTTTTATTTCTTCCTGCAAATATTGCTGTCTTCCAGATCAGACAGAATCTGAGACAGATGAGGAGAAAAAAGGGTAGGGGGACACTCTCTGGTCTAGTAATTAGAGTGGTATTCAAAGGATGTGTCAGCTGTGTTCTGGACCCTGCCTCAGTGAATGATTAATTAATTATACAAAGTGGAATGGCACCAGGAGGACAAATTAAGTCCTGTGCATCCCTCTCCTCTCATTTTGTGGCAGCCAGGGAAATCTCTTGAGAGTGGAAAGCATGGGTAAAAAACCACTCAAGCAAGGCAAGGGATTAAGCCTGATAATCCAATATATGTCTGTAAATGCTTTAGCCACAGGCTGCTGGCTAAAAGTAAGATCACTACTTCATTTTGCTGAACGAGAATTTTATCACCCATCTCCAAAATTACTTAGCAAGTCTGTGTCTAGCTCACAAGTGGTTTAAGACTACCAAAATCACACTTTGAAGAAAATATAATGCTCTCCCTGCCTCTTTCTCCAGATCTCAGCAGACTCTCTTCAATACCTGCCTGCACAGACTTCATGTTTGACACTGGCTATTTCATGTTATCTGTCTGATCTAGTGTCCATTGTTTCTAAAATCTAAGGGAAAATAAATATTATCTCTATCTGACTTGTGTAAACACCTGCAGATTCAAGACATGCTTATGTAAGTAGTTTCAACAACTGGCACTATCCAGGTACTTAAAATTAGTCACAGCACTTGCAAAACAGATAAGGAACAGCTTTGTCTGATGCTATAAAATCCTTTGCTAGTAACTGACTAAAATAAGTTTATTTTTTCCTGGCAAAAGAGAGAAGAAGCAAGCCAAGATAAAACTTTTGCCAACAGAATCTCAAGGCATACTATATGAATTGCAGGTACAGCTGTTTGCAGGAAAGAGATGTGTCTACAAAATCTGAGAACAAGGTTAAAGATAGAAATGAATCCAGGGGCTTCTGGAAATTAGATGTCACATATTTATGTTGTATGTAAGATGCTTGATATTTGCATATTAAATGAGTATTTAAAAAAATAAAATAGAGATTTTATACTAATAGATCTGTGTTATGTCACTGTGTTATGCCTCTATTTTTTATATTCTTTGTAAGTTATATTTCTCCAGAAGTTACATGCCATAGTTTATACAACAGTGTTGAACAGTATCTTGCAATACATATATCATGTTTAGCTGCATCAAAGTAAGGTCTCTCATGTACATAAAATATTTCTAAGCCTTTAATGTAAAAGGACATTATTTTCATTAGTGCATTTTGTTATTAGTCTTGTGATTTTTATGAATTTGAAAAATTAGTTTATCCTTCTATTCACTCAAATTTAATCAGATAGGTGAAGTTTTAAAACAAAGTTCATTTTATCTTTCTGTGGTTTGTTTCCACAAAACCCAATGAAGGAAAGCAATACTATTTTACAGTAATTTATAAGAATAGACTTCCTATTATTAATTTATAGATATTTTAAATATTTAGGACTTCTAATATTTGTAATTAGTTAGTGCACTCTGCTCTTCCTATGAGATAACCTATTAACATATAGTTTGTTTCCTCAGAAAGTCTTTTCAAAGTTTGTAGTAGTCTTCCCTTCCTCTATGCTTTCAGTCAAGCTGAACCGAGCAAGTGTTTTTGTTGACAGCTTCCTCTCTTTCTTAGCAGCACTATTGATGGTTTCACAGCAGAGCTGCCAACACAGCCCTGGGAACAGCAGTTCTTGGTTAATTAGTGCAGTGGAGCACAAACATTTTTTCCATCACATGGTACATAAACCAGCACTGTGGAGGAGTAAAATAGTACCTACAGAATTCAAAAGTTTAGCACATTCCTTATCACTTGAAAATAAGATGAGGTACTCAGGCCTGCTCTCCTAAACAATGTGTAACTACGAATGTCCTATACTGTGTATGCATACTCATTTTTTCTCCCATATGCATCAAATTCTTCAAGCTAAACAGCTGACAGAGCTCTTCCTAAAGTTATACAGGGTGGTGCTGGAGGTCCTGGCACGAGATAAACAAATAAGACTGAAAGCAATGTCAACATATTTCTGGTAATGAGCATTGTGTGACACTGCAAAGACAACAATATTTTATCTCTGTTTCAGTATCACTGCTCTAGTCCCTCCCCAATAGCTTATACCATTGCTTACTTTTCATAGCAGTACCTCTCACAGTGTCTACTTGAAGTGGCAATCACATGCCAGAAATCCACTCTTCAGACAAGCTAGAGCAGTACACGGCTCCACTCAAGCTCTGACTTTGACATTAGAGTTTTACATTCCATAGATTCTTCCTTTCCTCGATTTGTCAGAGGACACAGGGCCTTACCAAAAAGATACTTCACCAGTCAAATGATTTGCTACTCCTTCGCTGTTGTAACTGTCTCCCCTTACCCTTGTGTTTCCTTGCAGTTTTCGTCATTCTCCTTGATATCAATCCTCTGAAAATGCTCACTTGATTAGTGCCACAAGGCCTCTTTAGACAGGTAAGTCATCAAAACTTCTGACCAGTCTTCAGAGCTCCCTGTGTTCCTACTGTTTCTACTGTTCTGTGCATGGCCAGAATTGCCTCAGCTATTATTTCACCTGACCAAATTCTTACTGAACTACTAAAATATTAATTCTTCTACTTTCTGCCACAATAACTACGAGTTTTTATCTTCTTTTTCCTGTTTCTCTCCTGTATTCTTCACAGGATTTTATGAAAAGGAAATGTATATCAATGTCTAGAAGAAAGGAAGTAGCTGGAACTGGCTACAGTGTATCAGGAACAATACACCTATATTATATAAAGATTGTGATTTCCCTTTCCTAAGATACTTTTGTGAATGGAAGTCAAACACGAGCTGACCTTTTTTGCTATTACATCACTCAGAAAACACATCTGCTGGGCTGTCTGCAATCATCACAAAGGGGTTTTGTTATGTTTTTTAAACAAAGACAATACAACGCACTTTTTCCTTAACCTCTTTTAAGCATGGAAATATCTTTTTTCATGGAAATATTAACTCAGCCCGAGGCAAATACTAAATGCAGATTTTTTCAGAATGATAACTGTGCAAAAGGTCATAGACCTGTAAAGTAAATTCTCAACAAACAAGGTGTCAGAAATTTTGCAATCTGCATCACACCCAAACCTACATAGAACAGCATTTAATTCACTAGCTGTCTCACAGTTCCTAAAACAAGTCTTCTCACATACATAAAATTAAGGATTAGTGAGGATAATTATCAGAAGTACTATTTTTACAGTTAATATATTACCTGACCTGCACCCTAGTGTTCTGTGGTATTTTCACAAATCACCATGTTAGCTCACATTTAAGAGCCAACTAGATTTTACAGTATCAGCACCTCGAGACTTTTAGTTTTTCAAATACATTAAAGTATATATTTTTAAGTACTTAAAAATACATAAAATACTAAAAAGTACTTAAGTACTTTTTACCTCATATGTCAAAATACATGGATACAGAGGTGTATCACAAAAATCTGACTACTCTCCAGAAAGGAAGTTGTGTATCTCCTACTCTCCCACTAACATGGCACTTGCTCCTTGGTTTACTGTACAGACTTCTCAGTTTCCATTTTCTACTAGTTCAAGATAAGACTTTCTGCAGCCAGAGAGCACTCTGCATGCTGTTGATCTGACAAAGTTCTCTAGTGAAGAAAGTCAGAAGAAAGCACTTGCTGTTTTTAAACAAACAAAATGGATATTTATATGCACTCTGAGAACAACTGGAGAAATCAGAGCTATTTGGGTCCTGCAAACCAAATGACACAAGTCATGGGTCTCTGACTACACAGAGTAAGGCATCAAGCTTCAGTGACTGAACTGACCCACACAGTTTCTGCCCAGGGAGGAAGACAAAAGGAGCCCAACTCTATCACAGACTGTAAGATAGATTTTCATCCTAGAAGAAGGATCATCCTTTTTCATTCATGGAATCCTGCAATAGGCTGCACAACCATTTTTCCTGTGCACCTCACATTTGTCCTTCTCAGGCTTCAAATCAAGGTGTAATGCGGTGATATATTTCACATTCACTTTTAAATCTTTGCTTAAGTCTCCTTTATGATGACAGACCAAAACTCAAGCTAAAGTGCATGGCTGAAAAGTAACCCCCTCTGCAGAACAGAAGGCAACCCTGATGAATTGCACAAAGCTCCTCAGAGGTTGCATTCCCCCTCCCTCCCATTTCACTGCTTGGATTCCTTTGTTTGGTAAATAGGTCAGTGCTCATAAAAACACCCCTCCAGGGCTGACTGCCTCACATAACCACAGCAGCCAACTATAAGGACAGACACTAACATGGCAGCAGCTGAATCACACAACTTCCATGGGGCATGGAGAACTGAAATAAGCCATACTGACCAATAAGGAGAGGGACTACAAGATTAACTGACAAGAGTCACAAAAATATCATTATTATTTCCCATCTCAAAGTTCCAGCGATCAGACTTTGACAGGCTCTGTGCCTGTCATCTCACTGCCTAAAACCAGTGTCTTCAGAAGAAGATGAACAGGGGACGCCACGATCCTGGTCAATGCAACAACCTTCATCTCATAACCAGACTGTAATGCAGTCTGGTTAACAGCTCTGCCCCATCTTTAACATTCTCTGTAGATATGCAACCCATGAATCCTTTCTTAGCTGTACTGTCAAGGATGTCAGTTGTGTTCTTGAAGTGGTCTTCTCTGGAACAAGCTGAGTGATAGTAACTGTAGTCTTAAAACAGCTTAAATACACCAACACCTTTCAGAGAAGTTGACAGATTCACTTCAATACCCCTCCCAGGTATGTAGAGAAACTGAAATACCAAAAATATTATAAATCTGGGATCAAGACCTCACTCCTGTGCTTCAGACGCAAAGAAAAAACCCACTATTCAGTGGTAAAAAAACCAGTGTTTTAAAGGGAACTGAAATCTAATGTTTGGCTTCAGATCAGAGGCTCAACAGGAAACCTACTGGGTTGAAGATGACAACTGGACAAAGGAAGTCTCTTTCCCAACACTTTTTCCCAGATCCTTTGTTGCTTGGGAAAAAAAAAAAAGCATCCTGTACCTTTCCCAAACAAAGTCTTTATATGAGCTAAGAGTGGACATATAATTTGTTCCAAGATTACAGACACTGTGTTTGATTCCTCAGTTAGTTAGAGAGGATTCAGTAGCCAAGATACAGTGCCACACAAATGCAGCTGAACTGTTCACAGGGCCCACCTCATTGGAGAAGCATGACAACCATCATTACTGCAGCTCATACAAACAAGTCAGATCTTTGTTGGCTCTGTACTTTGCAAGGTGAGGAGTCTCTGTGCTAACATTTCACTTAAAACATTAAAGTTTCAGACCTTGAGCAAAGCCTCACTGACTTTGAACTGAATCACTAGATATATATGCAATACTGCAGGGAAGTTAGTAAGATGTACTGGAAGCACCTAAACCAACTCCGGAAAATACTGTTGTGGTTCAGAAGAATTGCCTGGGATTCTCCTTTATTCCAATTATTTTAGTCAATTATTTAGCTAGATACAAAACAACCAACTTTGATGCTAATAGAAAAAGGAGGTCTACCTTGAAATACATGAACTGCACACATAGGAAAGACTTATTCCATCTGTACAGTAAAAATGGGGTTGTCATTTTAAATGAGATATACAGAAATCTCTACCAGCAGGGAATTTCTGTGTTTCATAAACAGCAGTACTGGGTAGTTGAGAGAAATAAGCACTATGCTGTGTAAAATACTGCATACTGCTGTTAGAACATAAATTTCTGGAGACTTGCAACACTGAAGACTTCAGGTTTTAAACTAAGGGGGAAAATCAATTGTCACATGCATGTATGGTGAAAGTGGAAACAGTATCAAAGTTCCTACCATCCTTCAAAAAGAGAAAACAAGTCTCTTCAGACATACCGGAAAGAGTAATAATCCTAGTTCAGCAGTTTCACAAAGAATTTTCAGAAAATATATTAGTGGAAAATTACTTCTGCCAAAATACACTGACACGTGAGTTCCTCAGGATGCCATCAAATCATATCACTATGCAGCATTACCTTCTGCTTTTGTGTAGATTGAGATGTTTCCATTTACCAAGCCAGCAAACAAGAACTGAGACCTATATGTTAAGCTCATAACAGTCGATTTTTCAGGAGTGAAGAAGTGTTGAAGTCGAATTTTCTTTGAGCCTTGGCAACTTTTGTAAATAGAAATGCTATAGAAAGAAACAAGAAGAAACAGAACTGTGAAATTATGCCTTACATAGTTCATGTTAGAATATGCAAAAGAGAAGTTTAGAATAAAACATTGGGGGAAAGAGTATTTTCTCCTTCAGTTCTTGACACCCCAGAACGTCCGCATAGACAACTTGCAATTACTTAACACTGACATATGACAACACATTCATATTATCTCGTCTGCAGAAACAGTTATTCAAAAAAGAGACATAATAAAAATTCTGCTCAGAGTCTTTATTATGAGCTATCTAAAACTTTTATTAGTTAAAAAAAAAAAAATTATAGTATTTGGAGAACTAGGGAAAAGAAAAACTCACTACCAGATGTCACACTTAAAAGTTCCACAATTCCTCCTGATTGTTACAATGGGTATGCTAAGAATATTGTTAAGGCATTAAATCACTGATTTCTAGAAATGGCATTTTCCTTGGAGAATTTTGTTCTCCTTCATTTATACTGGTTACAAACACCTTCAAAAATCTCATGTAGTTACACACTTATGCCCTCAACTAAATAGAATAAGACCTGTTTGCTAACTGACCTATAAGTTTAGAACATGTAGCCTTGTTCTCCAACACAAATCAAGTGATGGCTCAGTAGGACATCAATTCAAAGAGACCAAAGTAACTCATGTCAATAGTAAATGGCAATATTATTTTTTCACGTGACAAATCCTGCATAATATCACAGGGCAGAAGATTAATGGATTTCTCTTTGCCATTCTGAAAATTTTCCAATACCTGAAGATTACGCTGTAATGTTACAAAAGCAGTATTTATATTTTTCACATATGATGAACTAATCGTCTTTCATCAAAAAGATACCCTGCTTTAATTTCAAATACCACATGGTGTAATTTTAAATAATGCAGAGTGCATTTCATCCTTGATTCAAGTGGAAAGGATACCTTGAGGTCACTGGGATAACACTTGGATACTTTTTTCAAAAGTAAACATTTTCTTAGAAGTATCTCACAAAATTTTGCTATAGAAGAGTAAACTTAATCAATAAATCATACACATTACACCAAAACTAAGAATCACCTTCCTTCTTCCATGCCAAGGCAAATAGTAGGGACATTAGATGTTTTTGCAATAACATTTTCAGAGTCTGGAGCTTTGTTTTGTTCTTTCAGCTTCTCCTGTTCTGGTATGTAGACCATGCAGAGAATCCGTGATTCCACATTGAAGCACTCAATAACCTTGGGGCTGGAGCTTTGAAACGAGACTATTGCAACCTGGCCCATCTGATTAGTACAACTGCCAATCTGAAATGAAAAAAGGAAAATAAAATTTAAAAAAACCCCCAACAGACTGTGATACGTGTCTCCAGGAAGATCAGCATGTACAAGAAGGAATGAGTGGAATGTTAACTGAGGAGTGCATCTCAAGTGATATGTGCCAATATGAACTTTCATGCATTAAGACATAAGAGAATTATTCAGCACAAATACAAGCTATGTCAAAACACTATATATACAAACTCGCCTTCTACAGTCGTAAAAAAATATGTTTTTAAAGCAGGAATAATAGTATGGCCTATTCTGATATCTGACTCAAATGTATATACATTACATAATGCAATTACTGTAAGTATCTGAGCAGCATGCTATTTTAATAATTGGTGTTCTAAATCGTCTCAGGTTCTTCTAAAACAGGTAAAATAGCTGAGGTGTGTCCTTTACACAGGTAACAGGTCTACAAAGAAAGGTTCTATCCCAAAAGAAAGAGTCTTGTAAACTTGCTGATACGGAAACCTAAATTTCTCCCTGATCCAGAGCTAAGTATCATCAACATGACCATAAACTTGTACATTTTAGGGATCAGGGAAAAGTTAAAAAAAACCCCAACAAATAAACCTACCCAAGCACTGTACTTGTTTTTGTATAATAACTCTTTCTGCTTATATTAAATAAAATAGGAACGAAAAAGAAAGAATATTTTGTAGCAGTAGAAAGATTTAATTTGCATGTTTTTGCAACGACTGTACAAATGGCAAAGACAAAAGGAAATTATAAGGGTCACCTTGAAAACGACCACTAAAATTGCTATTTCTAATTTTTAATTCACAATTTCAGTATTGTAGTAACTAGAAAAGCTCCTGAAATCATTAGCTTGCCTTTTTTTTTTCAAGAACAGCTTCTATCCACCTCTGCTGGAATATCTGCATATCTGGGGTCCTAGCAATATGCAGAGCAAATTTTATTCCTATGTGGACTTAGATTATTTTTGGCTAAAATATTCTTAAAATATGAAAACAGACAGTAGGACAGTGTAAGCTCATATGGGTTTTAGCAGCAATTGTTACAAATTAGCACATAACTCCCTTCTGAATGTGCTCAGCACTTTGGAATTCATTATGTGCTGCACAAATCACACACACTTAACTACACAGACCAGCAAGATCACATGGACAAATTAGTAGCTAACCTTTCATCTTTAAACAAATAAACAAAGAGAAAAAATCAACCCAACATTTCTTTCATATCTACACATTGCCGAGAGTCACAAAAAGCAATGGAAAGAAATAGGAGACAACTGCTTTCAGATTTTAAGGATTAAATTTACCCAAAGAAAACCATGTTCCACAGCACAGGAATCTGACTCTGTTTCTCCAGCAAGGTATGGCTCAGGATTATAGGCAGCGCATTCAATCTTAAAAGAGAGGAAAAGAGAGCTGTCAGCACATTAAAAAAAAAGTGCATATTTCTGTCTATTTTAGTTTGTAATTAACTAAAGCATTTAAGGATATCAAAGACTCTCATAAGGCGAGGAGTCAGTTTAGTTCACTCAGCTTCTCATGGGCAGTGTCAGCTGCACAGATACTGTTCCTAAAACATTCCTTATCTACCCCTACACATCTTCAAGGCCAAAGACTACAAATTCTCTTTTGCTGATCTGCTCAAATGCCTCATGACTTTTATTAAGTTTTTTCATGTCCCCACCTGACAACCTCCCTGATGTAATCATTAGCCTGTTACCTCTCATCCCAGACATCAGGTACTTCTCTTTCTCTGCAGTGTACTCTTACATGTAAGACTGATATGTCATGACTCTGTGTGAGACATCTCTTCATGAGGCCAAATTAACATTATCACTTAACAACACATAATTTTTTAAACAATGCCTTTTCAAATTTTTGTTTTTAAACTTATTATTGCCACTTTTTCAACTGACATCTCTCCATGTGTACAGCCTCATGTGTATATTTGAGAGTGCAGAGTTTTCTCACCTGAATATTCTAGCAGTGCTGGTAGCAGCACTACACCATTGTTACCTCTTCAGAAGCCTGTTTCTACACATCTCATTCATCTCTTTGTAACAATAAATATTATATTCCTAATCAATCCTTACCTTGCTGGTCAGTATTAAAAATTATTTTAACAGACCAACTAACCCACCTCTTCAATCTGGATTTATGAAACTCCTAATTTCTCCCTGAGCATACTGTCTGTCCTGCTGACTGTCATCCTTTTTATTTTTCTTTCCCCTCCCCTCAAATTATTTCTCCAGCTGCCTTAGTCCTTTTGAATGCTAATACTATCATTCTTCAGACTTCAACTCCCTTCCATCATGTTACTGTCGGTAACTTAATAATGATACTCATGACTTTATCATGCAGACAATTTAAGAAAAAAAAAAACAACTGAAAGCAACAGCAGACTCAAGGTCTATATTTAAGTCCATCCCAACTCCAAAGATCATTCAAGCATCAGGGATCTGAAAAAAAAATGTTTATGACCAGTCATGGATTTCTAATTTCCTTAATATCCACAGCAGTTTCCTAAAGCTTACGTAAACGCTTCGAAATATATAAAAGTAATTCATAACTGTGTAGAGAATAAAAAGGTTTCTAATGAGGTGTGATATCACATTTTTACACAAGATTCTCTGTAATTCAAACTAATGTTCTCTTGGACATCATGGACATCAATGTCCTTCTGATTATATTGTAGTACACACCTCAGTTAGTAGTATTAACTTAGACTACTCACTTAGTATTAACTCCCCACAGCCTGGCAACATCATCTCCCAACAGTGAATAATAAAAAAAAAACAAAACAACCAAGTCTGCAAAAGTTAAGAGTTTTAAATTCAAAGTGTACTTAATTTTACAAAGTGCAAAGAATTTTATAAATCTCCTTAAAGTCAGCATTCATTACAAACTGATTTGTTTTAGCAGAAAAAAACATTATTAATTCAGCAAAGCAATTCACTATATACAGATACAAATTTGAAATCACGAGATGATAAAAAGAGAAAGAGGAAAAAAAAAAGAGTTGTCCATGCCTGTCTTAGCATGTCTCATTTAGCATATGGTGAAGCTATCTACTTGTGGTGATTTACAGTAGCTGTGACAATGAAATATATCACTAGTGAAAAATGAGACAGTCTGCAGGTTGGATATTTCCCAGGCTCCTTGTTATACCTCTGTGTCACTTTGCATCTTAGAAGTGATGCTTTTTTCCATAGTTAAACCCTGGCAGTTTAGCACTCAGTCTGACAGAAGCCTGGGATGAAAACCTGCTCTGATGGCTCCCTACACCACTGGGCAGCCTGAGCAGCACACAGAGAGCCAACAAACAGCATCAGCCAAGCAAAGGTTCTCTTCCCACCCTGAGCTGGGGCCTGAGAGCCAAACGGCAGCTGAGGCTGCAGTAATACTCAAGTCATATTTTCTAGTAATATCAAGGACTTGGGAGAACCAGGAATGACACCTGGGCTCATACCCACATTACTTTAGGAGCTGCAAAACTGGCAAAGTTAGCCCAGGGCTGACGGAAATTTTGTCACACACTCTGCTCTTCTGAAGTGACCAAGGCAAAGATCATCAGTCAATGGTAAAAGTAACAAACTTCCTTTTCCTTTCATAATAAGAAAACTGTTCTAATTTGATTACAAGACTTGAGCCTGGGCCTTTTTGGCATGCATCTTCAGGACTTGCAAATGCCTAGACTCTAGGAAAATACATATTTAATTTAAGTTTCTGAAAAAAAAAAATTAAAATAGCTGGTTATTTCACCAGTGGTGACTTCAGAAAGTCAGTATAGAAAAAGCTGTTTAATGAGACAAGCATGACTGGTTGTATAGGAATTCAGAGAGTTTCAGTAAACTTCCACTGCTCTGAAAACCAGTATCATAGGAATAGACTGTCTTAGCACCATTACACAGTTCTACCACATTTTGAATCACCAATTATTTTCCCTCAATATCCAGGCTTGTATACTCACATTTGAAGTGAAGCTGTCAGCTGAGCTTCCCTCCTCTGTAGGCTGATCTAGCAGTCAGGGCCTGCAGACTCACCTCTTTAAGCAGCACCCATACTGTGACACTAACTTAATTTTGGGATTCTATCCACACATCCACAATTTTATTTCCATTACTCTTTCTGCACAAGACTTACTGACAGTCAATAAGAAATTCTGTTGATACACAGGAAATATAGCATCCAGCACTCTATCTGTTAGTTTGGTATTGTACTTATTTTCATCATTAAAGTCAGTAGTCAATAAGGCTTCAAACTGACACATTGCTTTAGGAAATCAACCATTAAGACAACTTCTGTATCATTGTTCAGAATATGACATTTTACATAAGATTCCATGAAACATAACTAAAGAAAAAAAAATAAAATATTGTTCTCTGTGTGCTAATAAAAATCAGAAATTTGAGGAGGATTTAGCATAGTTGCACCAGAAAAGGACAGCTTTCATGGAGATCAGATTCTTGCTCTTTGTAAGCTTGAGGTTAGTTCTAAACCCCAAACATTTGGAAATCCCAAGATGAATTAAAAATTCCTATCAGTTCTGCTTACAATGAAAGTATGAAAGTGAATGACATGCTATGTAAAAATAAACATTATGCCCCTTAGTGCCTCAAAGACTGCAGCATTTTGCATTCCTGTGACTCTTCTGGACCTTTAATTGCTAATGGTCTTAAAGCAGGGTAGCTGCTCAAGAGAACCAACAGATGTGAACTAATAGATGTATTTACAATATGGAATTCTTTAGAAATTATGTTACGTAAGAAAACCTAATTGCAATCTCATATCAAAATTCCATTCACCTTAAACTCCTGTTGCTTGGCCATCATCACTGGCATGTGTCTAACAAGGAGAGGATGTTTTTCCTTTTTGATTTGATTCCCATCATCTTCTATGCAGAACCAACCTAACAGGTTATCCTCCACTGTAATGGAAAGAACAAACAATAAACACTTCACAATCCTTTCACTGAATAATCACTTCCACCTCTCCATAGGAACAGAAAAGAATTCTGTCAGGACTAGTCAATACAGATCAGGCTGTTCTTATGCCATAGATACATAAATGACAACATTATACTGTGAACAAAAATTCAATTAAGTAGATTACATACATACTGATAGTGCAAAAAAGAACACTTTACATTAGCAAAATGTTAAGGGTAGTCTCTTAATAATCTTGTAAATTGAATGTTGAAAGAGGAAAAGACACATCAAACCTCTCAGACTTTAGGAAATCTAGAAATTTGTTGAACAGCATTTCTTTGCCTCTTTAAGTAACATCCCTATCAACTGCCAGTTATCATAATTATAAGGATCTTCCTACTGGAATGATGGAAAAATCCATTCTGTCTTCTTTTTTTTACTTGTCTTCTGTGAGACATCACAAAAGCACTCTTATTTTGACTATGTGCTGGTGAAACTTGCTTTCAAGCAAGTTAATGTTTCTCAACTTAGGCATGGAAAAGTCCAAGTATCTTTGGAAACCTATCCCTCTGTGCAAACACAGGAAACTTAATAACATCACAGGACATTCCTCTAACGTAGAGATTATTTGTGTTGATTTAGATGCAACAATTAGTAATGAATACCAGACTTCATTAAAATACTGTTAAAAATGTGAGTAACTAGGAATTACCAAGGGCCAGTTTAGCCATTTGTAAATTGTTGATCCAAGACTGTTTGATGGCAGGGGTAAATGTATTGAACACAGCTGTAAAGAAAGTTGGCCGCCCAGACCTGCAATACAGAAAAAAAAAAAACAAAACACCACTATGAATGCATTGGGTATGAATACAGTCATGGCTAAACTTTTGAGCAGGATGAAATTTCATTATTTTTTAATACTTAGATGAAGACTCAGGTCTGATTAAAGTGTGCAGGCTATGATATGCCATATGTCCATCTTCATGTACTGCACATGAAATGTTATGAGAGGAACTGGTGAAGGAATGCAACAGTGACTGTTCCCTTTAGCTGTCACTGCCATGGCTCCTCTCTTGCTTCTTGCATCCAGAATGCTGGGCTGAGAAACAGGAGAAAATCTACAGGGCTGCTCTGGAACATTAAAGCTTCCAGCATTACGATATAAGAGCAAAAGTCAGGGGCTTACCATGGAGACAGAAAGGAGGGGAAGAACTACAGATTCTCAGATCCTCACTCATACATCTATATCTAATATTTAAACCGATTTAGAAAGTTTTATAGCCAAGATTTCTACTGACTTGTCCTGTTTTCCTGGGAGTTGCAGCTGAATTCTACAGCGATCTGCCGCTCTGATTTCATCTTCTTTTTTCAAAATCAGCTTTTGTAAACCTGAGGTCCAGTCATGGGCTACAGATTGGTTTAAGTTCTGAAAAAGTAAAAAACTAAGATTCAACACCAGCCTACCAGCCTATTGCAAACAAGATAATAAGGTGATTCCTGCACATAACAAACAATTAGACCACATTTCCATAATGGATAACTTAGCCATATTTGTAAACACAGTTCAGATATATCTGTAAAATATTTTCTAATGTACTTCAGCTGAACATTTATTCTCACATTTCTCAGTTTGATGACGTATAAATGACATTCCCAAGCATTTGTCAAATTAAAAAATGTAAATTTGTATCAGGTGTATGCATAAGCCTTTTATTTTATTCCAGCATCACGAACTCTGCTACTAAAGAAAGTCTTTTGAAAACATCTACAAATCCTACTGAAAACATGCTTTTGTTCAAATCATTGAGTCAAAATGTTTACAGACCCATCATGAAGGATGCCTGGTCTAAATCTGTTTAAGATGCTGAAACAATAGCTCACTGCAAGGTGAGTGTTCTTTTGCAGAGAGTAAAAGTTCACCTGAATGATACAAAGCATCAAGACTAAAAAGTACACAGAAGGATACACACTTTCCACCATCAGAATTCTGTGACAACCTAAGCCTTTTTCAAAAATAAAGAAGCTGGCCTCATTCCTTAACTTAATTCTTGTAATGATCTTACACATATCTACCTGGAAACAATGACCGAATTTTAAGTTTTCGAAGAGCAGTTGGCTCTGACTGTCAGTGCAGACAGAAACGTTTTTATATGGTGATGACTGAATGTCTTATGGTATATCTGTGCTATACATACTCGCAATTATGCAGATGAAATTCACCTTCTAATGCTTGTGAAGCTTTGTCCAACAGCATTCTTTCCATGGAGTACATATTTTCACAAAATGCTATGTTTCATTTAATGCCTTTACTCTGAAGCCAAGATATGTCAAGAGAAAACTCATATATTCATACATATACACACATTTGCAACCTGTGGTGGCAGGTAGGAGTTAAAAATTACATGTAACCACATATAAAACGTATAAAAACCCAAGCAAAAAAGTAATTGTTTGAAGTCTCAAGACTTCATTTGGTGTTAAATACTGTATTTGTTTGCCAGAATATAAGCTAAATCAATGGGATGTGAACAAAGCTAAAGTAATATACTTTTTAAATTCTTCTGAACATCCTTTTATATTTTAGTTATTTCTACCCAGTTTTAAGTACAGTTTTCCCCAAAAGACAGGATTATGAGCTTGGATGGGGATCAAGAGCTTCCTCCAAACAACCATCCTCCTACTACCATGTCTAACTGCAAGAATCCAATTTCTTAACATCAAAATGTAATTGTGTTTCCATATAAGCTTATCAGCTACTGAACAAATGCAGACACCTGTAGTATCCACCTACACTTAAAAACAACAGAGAAAAACAGGATAGAAGGACAGCTGTAATCTATTTATAACACAACACTTAACAGTAAATGCATTACTAGAGGTAAAAATTATTCCACTTTTTGCAGAGACAACTAAAGAACGTTTTGCACAAACCCTAGGGAGAGGCAAGTATACTACTTTAAAAGAACAGACTTGAAAAATAAATCCAGCTTTATTACCTGATAATTTCCTTTAAGGCTGCTTATTAATTGACTAATTTGACCAAGTACATTCAAGTCATGTAAAAGGTTTTGCAGATCATGGTACAGTTGCCCTGGTCCCATATAGAGCTTGTCTGAAATTAATAAAGCCATACAGTTATACATAATAAAAAAGATGCAATTCTCAGTTGAACGAGGAAAGTATCACAAAGACAGTATAAACATGTATTAAGTCTCAAAATCGAAGTGATTTATATCTATGTATATCCTCAGAATTTCACCTTGCTGCTCCAGCTGCTTCTAATGTCCCTGCAGAGAGATAATTGTGAAGTACACCCTAGGAGATAATAGGCAGTAGCATATATCACATACAACCTTTGCATGTGCAGGCATTACCATCGGCATTTCCTTTTAGATCATCTTACTGCTTTTTTAGCTACAAATAAGATTCAAGTTCTTCATCTAGTATGATGGAGAGCACTATCTGCAGTTTTAATATCCCACACTAGAATTGTAACACTTATCAAAGCTTCACCGACCCCAAAATCTCTTGTTGCCATGGAAGTTTTGTTTAACACCAAACAACAGACTTGCTGTAACACATTAATGCAAACATCTTTCCTGGAGGTTGTTTTTGCTTACATGATGAGCAACAAAATTGTCTGTAGCTTTTGCTATGATGGTTTAAAATTCAAAACTTGCATTATTGATTGTGAGACAGTTCAGGGTCATATGTCCATATCCTAACTCTAATACAAGCCCACGATTTCATTAAATCACTTGAAATTTTACTGTAATCATGCTTAAATAAAAAAAAAAATCTGTTCTAAAATCAGCAGTCAATCTGAACAGCAGCAGAAATATTTTATGCTAATAATCAATAAGTATAAGGGCCAATACGGGTACAGTAACTCAGAAAAACACACTGATTACTAGGATAAGGTGTCCATTTAAATGCACAAAGCCTGCAAACCCCTGCTAATAGACTCTGACTACCATGATGCTAGGAGTGGAATGGCTAAGTAATTCCTTTGCAAACAACACTCACTCTTCCATAAAAACCCCCCCTGACTCATACAGAGTCAGCATGTTTCCCTTTGGCTGAATGACAGGAACAAGACTGGATTATCTTGCCAGGAAACTCCTGCAGATTCTTTAGCTCACACAGTGTAGTATCCAAACTATGGATCCTTCATCCCTAGCACAGCTTTGGAAGGCAGTCTGTGGGCAGCAAACGCCCCTGCATCAGAAGGATTTCAACGATGTTGGCAAGAACAGGACCGAAATACAGAGCTGGCTACTGGCTCTGCAGGCAGCTGAGGATCACGGACACGAGCTGTGCCACCTGCTCTGGCTGCAGGGCAGAGGGTGCTGGGCACAGCTCAGCTGCCACACACACACTGCTGGTGCCTCCATTCTCCTAGCCTGCTGCAGGGCCAGGGTAAAAAGCACAACACATCAAACCTGTCAAACAAAGCTGTCCAAATAGCCTAAGTCAGAACAAACATGAAATATAAACATGTATGAAACAATGTTACTTAAATCATTAGTATATTTTCAGTTAGGTATCAAAATAACTATTTTCTAAAGACATTTTACTATTTGGAGGCATCATACAGATAGAGGTCATGACAATGCTTTTCTTTAATGCAATTCATTATATTAAGCTAGAAGTGGGCCTTAAACCCTGAAAAGCATAAAATTTCAAGGCTCATAAAAAATATTATTTCTGTGCATTGCACTTGAGCACCAAACAGGGGAATGACTGCACTTTACTACTGTTTTCCCATCCAGATAATAGATGCAACTATCATCCTCCTCTTTGCCTGCTCTGAATGTTAATTAAAAGAACAATCTAGCCTTTCTTACCCCTAAAACCAAATTATTCCATAAGAAAAGGTAATTATATTTATTGCACACCATGAAAAGAAACAACTGCAAAGCAGATCTAAGAAAAAGAATGTTGAAATTATGGTCAGTTGGGTGTATTTGCAATTTTGTTTAAAAATAAAAAAAGTAACACTTTTCTTGAACTGCAGACTCCATACTTTCATTAAGCTACATTTGTGCTTTCCTCAACCCAAATCCTTAAAAAAATCTACATCTGGAATAATGTAAACACTTCTCTCCTTGTATTTATCCTCTAACAGCTTATATCTTTTTCCTTGCTAACATCCTCAATAATTGTAATTGGTTAAGTACCAGAATCACTAATTCCTAGACACATCAAATTGTTGATTTTGATGGGGCTACTTGCAAAGAAAGGTGAAGACCAATGTTAACAGGAAATCCAGCGAAATCTAGCTAAAAGCCATGATAGTATGTCTGGAACTGTAAACAACACAATTATATTCTTGCTCCAAATTTCTCCAACGAAAAGATAACTTCTGCAAAAAAAATTACACTGAACAGAAATAATTGTTTTATTAGTTGAGTTTTTGCAGAAGTCCAGTCATCGGTCATTTACAAACTCCACTAATAAACAAACCAAACGGCTGCCATGAAAAAATTATTACAAGTATTTTTTAAATTTATCTTTGTGGGTTTGAAGCAAGAGAAATTTACAACAATCAGGCTGTGAAAAGCTGAGTCTGTGAGGCTTCACCTGTACAGGACGGATATTTTCCCCCAAGCGAATTACATTATTCTTAAATTATAAAAGCCAGGATCACTGTAGCCTGATAAAGACAGTTAGCAGACATTTTGTTTATTATTGTTTGGAAAGCAGACATTAATGCAACAGATAACAATGAGCATCCAGGCAAGTCTCCCTGATGCTCCAGGACTTTATGCCATAGTCTTCAACTGAGGCCATAAAGTGAGCTTTAACTGCTGGGTTTGCCCTGGGCAGTACATATATATCCACCATGCCTGATAATCCCCTTCTTGAAGCTTCAAATAGTCTTACAAATATCTTTGTTCCAGCCTTGGAAATAAGGCATAAATCTTGAATTTCATTCAGTAATTGTCATCTGAGTCTTTTTTGTCAGCATCATGCATATTTTATAAGCTATTAATAAGTCAAGATAAAAAGGAGGCAATATGAATGTCAAAGCAAATAAACTAACCTGGCATCTGAAAGGCTGTCACACAGAAAAAACAAACAAAAGTAATTTTAGGCTCATTCATTAAAAGACCACATTCTTAGTACAGGAAAAGAAGCACAAAATCAAAACAGTAAATAATTAATGAGAGCCTGTTTCCATCCTCTGATGTTCTAGAAAAGAGAAACGGTCAAGCTAAGAAATTTTAATAGTCAAAGACTAGATCAATAGGCATGACTAACATCAGCCTTTCACAGAGGTCCTTAGCGGGCACAAACCGACATAGAAAAATAAGGCTTCAGAAATCAACAATAATGTAGATTCATCAAAAGTGAGTTCTCCAAAAAGTGATCACTTGGATTGTGTCTGGGTAATAGTTGCAAGTTACCTCTGAACTGGGTCCTGTAAGGGTTACTCACAACGTCTTTTAAAATAGAACTGTCTTCTCAGTGGTTAACCAAAGATTGACTACCAGTTGGTCCTGAGAATTGTCTGATGAAGGATTTTTCTTGAGTGGAGGAGGTGGGGGAGAACACTACTCTGTTCATCAGATGTTTCTCGGTTCACAGCCACAGACTGGCTGCTTCAGCCCACACATGTTCCCTGACCATTCAATTGCTGGCTATTTTGGGGTGGGTGTTCACTCCTTTTATCCGTAGAGATTGCACTTTAAAACTCTTGGCTTCACTCCAAAGCAGATACATGGTCGGTTTCTTTTGTACTGTGAAATGTTTCAAAAATGATAAAGACATTTCCTTCTCATTTCTAAGCCACTCTTGTTACTTATCAAGCGCTAAAACAACTCATTTTTCCTATGGAAAAAACCCTTCATGGTTTGGAGAAAGCTCTCCCCAACTCTACACATCCTACAGGCTACAAAGTGTGCCTGGGCAGGAGAGAAGGCAGCGCGCTGCAACCAATAACCATATATGTGGCTTCAAAGGCAACATTTTTGCATTCCACCTACAGATCAAGGGTGAAATCCTGGCCACATGTAATCTAGCAAGAATCTTTTTCACCAACTCCTTTGTTGCTAAGATTTTACCAGAGGAATTTGTGCCTCCCTGCAACAAGCAAGTTTACTGCCAACAACCGGTAATTCTTGCAAAATACCCAGTTCCTTGTTCAGCATTAAAATGAAATACACTCAAGGTTAAAAAAGAAAACAAAACCACAACTTGGTTTAGAGGGAAGAAAGGAGGTTAAAGTTTAAATCGATTTTGCTGCTATGTAAAACGGGGGAGAGGATTATGCTTTTTATAACAATTTCTTCTTAGGCCAAAATACATTTGAGTATACTAAGAAACATTTATTTTACCAGCTTGTTTCCCAGTGTTACTCTCAGCACCGCAGTTTCAAATTCATCAATTTTGCCTAGTATGAAGCAATTTTTGTAATTGAAACAGAAGCAGTTCTAGGTGATTTATACCCAGGCATTTTCAAAGCCTGCAGGAAACTCCCTGGGTGTGGTTAAAGTCAGTTTAACTTGGTTCAGGCAAAAGTAGAATTTGGAAGGTTGTGAATAAATATACACATGCTAGAGAAATGTCCATGTGGTAGTGCCTGGGCAGAGGGGGAGAATTCCCATGCCTGGCAGAAGGCTGCATTGCTGGAGAGCACAGTGAGCAGCCACAGCTCTCTCCCTGCACAGCAGCAGCTGCTTTAGTAAGTGCTGGCACAGCAGGCTGCCTCCTGGGATTGTCGTCCATCCGGTTCCCCTAAATTTTCAATTTCCATGGCTTCTTCAAGCATATCAGAATCCTGAACAGATCACATCCTATTCTTCCTTTCTAAGAATTACAAAGGGACACATTTATTTTCCATGGTGATTTGTTACCTATTAGCTCTTTCTGTGTGTTCTGATTCCCATTTGTGAATTATTATTTTATCACAGATTTATGCTACTAAAGACAGAGTAGATGCAATCACCCATTATTTGAACATCTATTGCTGGGCAAGCAAACATAATGGCTCAGCTGGTCCCATCACATACTCAACTCCTGTTTATTCCCAATTAGAAGCATTTTCTTCAAGTAATACTATTACATAAATCCAGATGTCGCACAAATGAAATAAAAGCCTCAGTCAATATACTCTCAATATTGCAACTATTTTTGCAAACATTTCTGTATTGTCCATCGTGTTGAAATGAAATACTGTTAATAGACAGACTGCTGGGTATCTCTTTCACTGCAAAGTAACTAATATAGACAACATCTGCCTTGAGTATAATCACAGTAATGACCTTTTCTCCACACAGTTCAAAACCACAATACATCAATACAAATTGTTTTTGGAAAAGCTACATTGAAACGAAGTGAAAGCCAATGCATCATGAAAATTCAAGCTCCTTATAAAGACTACTTTGCTTCTGAGAGGCACAGAGCCCTGAAGTCAGGATAGTGTTGCACAGAATGGAAAGATCATGAAAGCTCAAATACAAAAACCACAACTGAATCTCAGAAAGGCTCTTTTCCTGACTACAGCTCCAGTGTTACTGAGGGATAATACAAAATTAATGATACGCTTGAAGAACATGCCAGATTTGAAGACCACTCTGAAAGGTTGGTATATCCCAAATTTGACTTGCCATTTGCAATCTGGCCTTTGAGGTTGAGCATATTTGTATTGCTTCCTCCTACTGAGCCATCTGTGTGCATCCAGGCAGCACACTGAAACGTTAGATGTTATGAAAGGAAGAGATTTGGGAAAGTTTCAATACTCATATAGAGCATAAAAATCACCTGGGGTGGGGGAAGAAATTACATATACGGGAGGTAACTTTAAAAGTTGCTGTGTCTGAGGAAGGCATAACAAACTACTACTTGTATAGGATTACATACTTGGAACAAACAATAAAAAAGCAGGTCCTTACACAACATTTCAACTTCATTTAAACCTGAAAAGCTTGCACAATATTCTGGAAAGCAAAATATCATGACAGTAGATGAATTCTTGATCAGTTCATAATAAACTGGACAGATATCATGAGATTGTTAACCTATTTATCTTAAACTATGATGATGTAGCAGAATATATTTAAAGCCATTTAAGTGTACACAGAGCTGATCAATTATTTAAATTTGGCTTTGATTGTGCTAGAAAAGTTTTGATGATTTTTTCCTGAAGTAATAATAGGCAGACAGCATCCCACTGTTTAATTTATAATGCCCACCTTTACAAAGGACAAGAATGGAGACTATGAAAGACAATGTTGTATCTGAAGTAAGTTCCTGTACACTGAAGACCTTGCAAATTAATATAAAGAATGAAAACCAGAAACAATTAATAAGGCCAAAGTTTCAATCACTGCAGTTGAGGAATTCTTCCCCTATACTTGGTACTGAATCCTGCTCCTGTAGATACACTGGTATGCAAAACACACCAATGCTTGGTGGAAGAGAACTTATCAAAGTGAGAAACAACATTCTCCTTTTATAGGTCTAGTGGAACTACTTTTCTCAGTACAAACAGAAGAGGAAATCTGTATGTGCGATGAGTATACACAAGCTATCTATTTCAGCAACTAACAGATAGAGTTGGCAAAAAGATTATGAATATTGGAAATACCAGAAACACTATAATTCATTTAGCAGTTGATACTGATGTTATGTAAAGTATTATTTCCTTTCCTTTTGCAAACTCCCTTGTCCCAGAATACCTAGATTTTGCTAGAGGGCTGGTGATGAGGGCTCTCTTCTGTACTAAAACTTTATCTTGTACAGGACTTGATACATCCAAGCACCTGTATACACCAGAGGCACATCCATACCTTCTGATATACTCCTCATCTTCCCTGGAAATTCTGTATTAAAGTGTTAAAGCCAGTAACAAAGCAGATGAGATTTTTAGATGCTGAACTTCCAATTTCCTGCACGCTGCGTTATGCAAAATCCCTGACAGCCCCCACATCACCACCCTCGTCATATTTGTGTCTTCACTTGCTCACTCATGCTGTTCCTGTTTCCACAGATGCATCAGAGAAGCACGGGGCACGTCTGGTTTTCTTGTTTCTCCTTTATGAGACTTTTTTGAACAGCCAATTAGAATTTGACTAAAATTGTAATAACAAAAAGTTGTCCAAAATCCTGGCTTATGACCTAAACAAGTCCATGGGTCAATTTAAAGTTCATCACAGAAAAGCACACTTTCTTCCCTCCCCTGGTTTGCTCTTTCACATTAAATCCAACTCATGATCTCCACAGTCACATGCACCCAAAAAATGTGAGCCATCATAAGTCAACTGTAGTCTCCTAAGATTATATCACACTTTCAGGTCCAAACTACACAAGATTTTGAGTTGCATCAGCTCCAGGTTTGGAAATATAGGCAAATGGGAAGTCAGGAATGATGTCAGAGAACAAGAGTTTAGTTGGCAGCCATCAATGCAAAGCTGATATGTGCAGCTACTTGCATGTATCTTTGCAGTATAACCCTAATTTAGGCTTAGTAACATAGCATGGAAAGAAGCAGCACAAGTACACAAACAGTATTAGGTGATAAGCAATAAACCCCTTGAGTTTACTGGAATTAAAATTATTCCGTTCAGACATGGTATAAGCAAGCAGTCAGGAAATAGTCAGGACTCCCCATCATCAATCAACATGAAGAGCTTTATCATAAACGTGAAATGACACTGTTCAGTTTAATCACACTTTAATCATATAAGCATCTAAACATAATTTATGTTCCCAATTATTGAAACTGATGTATTAAATGTATTAATGTATTAAATTAACTATTCTCACTGCTATGCAAGACAGGGGAATTTTTCAGGTCCTAATCACAGAACCAAATACCACATGACACCCAGTACACAGAGTAGAGCTGTGAAACAAACCTCACAAGTCTCAATTCTGAAAAAGTATTTTTAACATACTTTACCTCACTGTCAGTTGCTAATACCTTTCTCAACTGGTAATTAATTACATGAATGCTAAAACCTGTCTTTCTCATTGTACCAGATCTGAACACTGAAGAAATAGGTTGCATAAAAACTGCTATCTAACCACAAAACTACTTATTCACACATCTTGAGGAACAGCAAGATAAAATCACCAGCTTGCAACTGCAAGCAGTGAGTAAAGTATTGAATTCATAGCTCTATACCATTTGTGAATAAAATTATGCAAAATAATGCAAAACTACTGAGGAAATGTAAAGCCTCTGAGATAGTGAGTAGTAGTTCATACATTGAGAGCATGGCTTCAAGATTATATTAAGCTCCAGCTAATCCTGACTGCACAGGGAATTTCAGATATAAAAGGCCATAAATATTTTCCTTCTGACAGAAGCAGCTGTACTACGTCAGAGATTAAAGCAGCAGGGAACATGAGGGAGAAACACTGGAGCCCTGATATGCTCATTAGAGTGGACCTCACAGTCTGGCTCCCCAATGTCACACCAGCTGGGACAAAGGTCAAGGGTCTTCCTGGACTCTGTGCTGACTGCAGTTCCAGGCTCTGTTCCTGTGAGGTAGAAAAATGATGTAAACAAAGACTAGAGAGTGAAAGAAAAGAAGTGCCATGGCCCTTTCTCTCACAAGGCCCAAAGAGAAAGGCTGAGGACAGCATGGACCTGGAAGACCCTGCTCTCCTAAAGAGGGACAGGGGTCACACAGGACCTCTGGGATGCACCTGCATAGGCACAAAGGGCGAGAGAGAAACGGCCAAAAAGACAAACGCTGATATAAACAGGGAAAGAAAGTACACGTGTGAAGGCATTTAAACCATGAAAGTACTGCAGGGATCCCAAGACAGGTCTGCAGGCAGTTGTAAACTGGCCAAGCTGCCAGAGGTTTACACTGAAGATCCTACCAGACTATAACAACACATCTGGAAATGGCTCTGTGAGGACCTCACCTCCCTCTTTCATAAACACCAGCTGGGTTTCTAATAATTTTACTACTCCGTGTCATGACGTGGATGAGATCCCTAGCAACACAGAACAAGGTTTATAGGGAGTGGATGACAAATCCTATAACTGCTATAAAAAATACAAAAAGCAAAGAGAAGAATCTCATCCTGCATGGGTGAGACAAGCACATAACACCTAAACTTATCCTTGCCTAATCCACTAGATAGAAACTTATGTCTGCTTAACAAAGTGAACTATTTAATGTCACCTCATTTGCTCAGATGGACACGCTTTTTGGCACAAGTTTTATTTAAAAACTTTGGTCTTTTGTTTGCATCTATCAGTGACAGTTTATATTTCTAAACGTATTAAATCTCCTTTAGTGCACAGTATTGTCTTCAACAACATTAAAATAAAGAAATTATATTATTAATCTTTATATATTTCATTGAGATAAAAGCTAGTTCAATTAGCAAGTCATGCCACATCATTCTTTCTAAAATCTTATCACCAATTCTGGAGTTGATATGTCATTCAATATTAATTTTGCTTACTCTGGATATTGTACTACTATTGCTGTGCCTTGGAGAGATCATAAAGCTGACTTTTTTTTCTTCCCAATTCTGTATCTCTCATTAGACAAACCTGCAAAAAAAATATCCAGCTTTAAAGGCAAAGGCTATCACAGCAGCACTGTCTCAGTTTTTGAAAAGAGCTGCCGTTCCACTGAGCAAGATGTTGACAGAAACAAGAGCACACTGTAGCCCATCAAACATCCTTCCCTGTTTCCCTGGCAACACTCAGAGGCCTACACAAAGTGATTGCATCAAGCTGAAGGAAACTTGGAAAAAAGGAATAATTTCTGAACTTTAGCATCATGTCACTAGTATATCTGACAGTAAACAAACCCCACGGAGATCAAGAACACAATCAAGTGGAAACAGAGTACAAATGTATCCCTGGAAGTCTGAATGAGAAAAGGAAACAGCCATGGCTTAGCGGTGCTGAGCTTTGCTCTCAGTTACAAACTCTAAACCTGTGAAAGAAAAAAATAACACTTAAATGCAGCCATAAGCATAATAACCTGATTTTTGACTTCACTGTTTTCTTCAATGCTCATCACTGCATGGGTAAATAGTACAAATGGGTCTGGCTCATTTCCCCTTTCAGCCTTTAGACCTATTGCTCAAATTGATGTTTCTTTGCTTAAGTAACTGTCTATGCTGTCTATGTCTCCTAATCAACCTGATCAGAGCAGAACACTGCTGACAGGCACTGGCTTCCCACCCAGACATGGCAGGATGCTTAGCCCTCTCTCTTTGGTTCTACAGAGTCTCCCTAGTCTGGTCTTCTTAAATAAAAGCACTATGAGGAACTTCTCACTCACCTCTTTCATTCTTGGGGACGCAAAAGCAGGCAACTGGGAGTGGTTGCTGTTGCTGCGGCACCAAACTGGCATTTGCCTCAGAGCAAACCACAATTCACAACTCATCAACTGTTTGCATAAAGTGCTGCAAAGTTATAACATTGCCAAAAGTCTGAGAAACTGAAACTCTGGCCAGTATATTTGACTTTTATTCCTATATTCCCACTTAAAAGGCAGTGGAATACACATATTTGCAGTGATTTTACGTACACATAGATTATTTGCAAGGGAAGGTTGTCTTCTGATTCTTGTAGAGTGGTAATACTGAATATTCTGGTAAGAAGTTACAAATTTGCCCTTTGACTATACTATTTATATTTTTGGAAAGTATAGTTATAATACTTCATATCACATAATCACTAGGTTGGAAGAGACTTCCAAGATCACCAAGTTCAATCCATGCCCTAACACCTCAATAAGCCATGACACCAAGTGCCACATCCAGTCATGGTGACTCCACCACCTCCCCAGGCAGACAATTCCAGTACTTGATCACTTTTCCATAAAAAACTTTTTCCTAATATCCAACCTATATTTCCCTTGGCACAGCTTAAGACTGTGTCCTCTGGTTCTGTCAGTGCTGCCTGGAGAAAGAGACCAACTCCCACCTGAGTACAGCCATCTTTCAGGAAGTTGTAGAGAGTGATAAGGTCACCCCTGAGCCTCCTTTTCTCCAGGCTAAACAACCCCAGCTCCCTCAGCTGTCCCTCACAGGGTTTGTGTTCCAAGCCCCTCACCAGCCTTGTTCCCTCCTCTGGACATGCTAAAGCTTCTCAAAATCCTCCCTGAACTGAGGGGACAGAACTGGACACAGCATTCAAGGTGTGACCTTTCCTTTTATGACAAAGTAACTCAGGTAGCTGATCAGGGGAAGCCAGTTGATGTGAACTGTGGATTTCAGTAAAGCTATTGATCTGAGGCCTCTCACAGGCCTCAAAACGTCCAGCACACAGCTGGATAAACACATTATATGATGGGTGAGAAACTGGCTCACAGGTCAGGCACAAAGGGTTATTTAGAGTGAATGGGGTGGTAACATCAGACAGGTGATCTGCCACTGGTGAGGTTTCCCAGGGCTTCATTTTAGGCTCAGTTCTCTTCAATGTCTTCATAAATCATTCCAAGGAATAATAAGTAACTTTACCAAGGACACTAAATTGGGAGTAGCTGTCAACTCCCTTGAAGGCAGAGAGACCCTGCAGAGAAACCTTGACAAATTACAGGGCTGGGCAATCACCAACCATAGGAAGTTTAACAAGGGATTAACATGCTGGATTCTGCACGTGGGACAGGACATCCCTGGATCTACGAACAGACTGAGCACAGACACTGGAGAGCAGCCACACTGAAAGAAGTCTGGGGATCCTTGCCAATGGCAAGCTGAATATGGGGCAGCATTACCCGGGAGCCAGGAGGGTCCTGGGAGGCATCAGGTACAGCATCACCGGCCAGGTGAGGGAGGTGAATTTTTTACCAACACAAGTAAATCAAAAACAAGAATATACAAATTTCTGTTCACACTGAAAATATTCCTGTTCCTATATTAATTGAGCTTTTCCATATTATGACTGTGTCTGTGCTTCTGGACTTGGACTAACTGAGGTGGAGAGAACAGCAACAGCCTACCAGAAATAATGCATGGATTTACCAGGGGAAAAACTCTATCTAGCATCTTTCTGCCAATGGTTCTATGAAGAAAATTAACATATCACACTTTTGGCACACATAATTAAATAACTGCTTCCAAAAAACTGTCTGTCTGGGATGCCAGAGAGCCACACAGACTTTCAAGCAAGACTAACTAATACATGAAGCAGGACTTTGACTATTTACTGAGAGAAATGTCTTTTTTCCTGAAGACTGAGATTGTGAAATGTTTACCAGTAATTATTGCAGGAAGCAAACACAAGTTGTAATTCCACTCTACTAAGAAAAAAACATTAGAATTGTACAAATAAAGGACCCTGCCAAATAGCTGAGACTTCAATCCCTCTTCATGTTTGTAACTAAGAGAATTTAGTCTACTGTTGGTGCTAGGGGAGAACAACAGGAACAAGGCAATAGCACATCAAGGAGGGGCAGTATGGCAGAATATACTCGAGTAAAAAATTTCTGCTTTGCCCCACACCCTCAGGCCACACAGTTTTTCCTACCAAAATACTAATGGCTTAAAACAAAAAAATAGCTCCTTAGACGTGTTCTGTAGAATTCAGAGACAAAAGACTGCTGTGTAAAGCTCAATGGGGTAGAAAACTGCCCACTGAGGATTTTGCCAAGTGAACATCAAGTTCACACAGCCTTCGCTTTTCATCTTAGAACAGTATTAAAGCATGCCTTTGATTTATACATACTCATAAAGCCTTTCCACCTTTCAGTTGCATATTACAGGCTGTACAAGATTAATTCAAATTCAGCTATTAATTCAGCACCCAATGTAAAGTTTTCATCTTTAAACCATACTGCTTTTTTCTTGCCTCATCATAGGAAACTGGAAGCACCAATTGTATTTAGTCGATAATAAACAGCAAGATACAATTGTGACAGCTACCTCCTCACAGAAAAGGTTTTGATGGAGAAAAAAGTGCCATGATAAGGAAAATATAACCAACAACCAGTAATCCTCACAAGTACACAACCTGAATCCATCCAAGAATCCTCACTAATCACAGCAGCAATGTCAGAATACCAACCTTACAGGAGTCACATACTCAACCTGGCATGTGGCAGATACAAACCAACTTTTCTCAGTCTTCCAGAAATACAAGAGGTAATCCTTCTAGTACTAAATGATTTTGCACAGAATCACCATTATTCTGTGTCTTTTCAGTGCCCACAAACTGGCTATGTAAGCTGAAAATCAGTCTGAGAAATGGTTTTCTGTCTCAGGATTTTGCCTGCAGCATCCCAAACTGTTCTTGATCACTAGATCTTATCAAAACCATATATAATATGAAGCCACTGGGATTTCATCCTGTATTTTGAAAACAGAGGCAGGCATAATTTTATGATGACTGCAAAGATATGAAGTTTCAAGCAGAGTAGATAATATTTCTCTGTTAGCTTTTTGCAACTTGTAGTAAACACCCAGTAGTCTCACCAACGATGTCATACTACCATATATTAAAGATCATGTCACCATCAACTATAAAATGCAGCAACTTGTTGGTGCAAATAAGAAGCAACACTGAACCAGCACACAATCTTACCAGTTTGCCCCTCTGCAGGAAGGCTGTATTTTCTAAGTTTCTGTAATCTTTAGTAGCCAACTTAAACTGGAACTAAGGAGACAACTCTACAGAATAACTAACACAATTAAGTGTGTGTTGAAACTTGTCTATAAAGGCCAGTTCAAACAACACTGCATTCAGAGTAATATCTAGTGCAAACACAGTAGTATGTGCAAAAACAAGACTATGATGTTCCTCTTTCATGATTGTTTATATTCAATTTAGCTGGATCATTTGGCAGAAAAATTTTATTAAACCATGAGGATTTTTTCAGTATACCCAGTATCCTTCAAATTCTTTTCATTTCTTATCTTTCGATCCTTTTTATTAGAAGACTGAATTAATTTAACAGAGCTTATCAAGAGAAAAATTAGTTCAGTTCACATTTTACCTAGAGAACATGAAGGTTTACCTAGATTTAACCTGAAGGTTGATTTACAAATTATGAACAAAGTCATTCCTTTTTTGTGTAATATTGTCACCAAACATGATGCAGCTGAAAAACTTCAAACGCCAACAGGTTCAAGTAAGTTCTATGTGACTGTTCAGTCAGGAGTTTTTGTTTCTCCCCTCAAGCTTTTCTTCCCCATATCATGCTGACATGCAAGGATTTGGTCTTGGCAGCTGTGAAACTGCTGCACAAAATCATACTAGGAATATTCAACAATCTGTTCCTCACACTCACCTACAAAAGGGACCCCCAATTCTAAGAAATACACTTCTTTATATAGTCCTCTCAGGGTTACAGCAACTGGTAAATTATAAAATTAAGGCTTTAATCTCATTCTCTAAGTAGTCCATTATTGCTTAAAAGGAGCTAGAAGAATTAATTCATCCTTGAAATAAAGATGTAAGTGCCCGTAAAATTCTCTGTAGCTATTTACAACAGGAGGAGCAAGAAGACCTGACGAGAACCATCCTGGAGAATACAGGGGGTAGTAAATGCTACACTCTGATGCTGTAGCATTTATGCCTCCTTAGAGCACAACTGTGGGAAAATTCATGAAGCCAAGGCTGCAATATTAAATAAATGTAGTGTGAAATAATGCCTAGAGCTAGCACTGAATCACAGCACATGTGAATTATAATCCATGAATAGGAATCAAATTACAATCTAGAGACATTAAATGCATTTAATATTACAATATTTAGGCAAAAAAACCCAGAATATAAAAACAACTCCTTATGTATGAAGATCTAGCTGACAAGTAAAGCCTTAAAATTCATATTTCTCTTGAAGGTAGTTGGCAGACTTGTAGGGGGGATTAATTACCACAAAAGAATTTGCAAACTTCAGACCTTGCGGTCATTTTTGGAGAGAGGCTAGGAGGAAATTACCTATTAACATATAGCTTCAAAAACATTCATTAAGATTTTTTTCTGAAGCACTAGGTTGAAGGGCAAGATACCATGGGCTTGAGAGAAGTGAGTAAATTCTACCCAAATAAATAACCACTTGTGCCCAGACTCTTAATCACAACAACAAGGTGGCTTGGTCACCCTTATTGAGACAAACTTCTTTGCTCTAACTACAGGGTAAAGAACAAAGGCAGAACCAGTGACCACGAGACCACTTGGCTCACTGCACCAAACCCACATTTCTGCACGTCTCATGCTTTAGAACTCCTTACTCAATCATGCATAAAATTCTAAACTACGACAAATACAAGTAATTCATGTTGCAAGGCAGGAGTCTAGCTGTCACTTTATGCATTCTCAGTTTCCAAAGAAAGAGGCTCTACTACTCTTCATGTTACAGAACTCTCTATGGACAGAATGCTTTCCTTTGTTTTCAGTAGCCCATTGAATTTCAAAAATGGATTTTAACAAAGCAGTCTGTAGAAGTCAGTAACTCCTATCACTTACTTGGCTTGGAGTTAATGATGACATTTTCAGCAGAGAGCTGGGGTGGGAACCTGCAGTTGTCTCCTTGGCCCTCACTGCTGCCATACTCTATGACATCCACTTGTCCCAGCGGTACGCTCCACTTCAGCAAATACCTCTGGCCAGTTGTCACGGTGCCACTGCTTTCATAGGAAGAGCTGGAATATGCACAAATTATTGCTGTGACAAGCAACTGTGTTTCATGGCATACTATTTATTATTTTAGCTTCTAAAATCTGCTGTTTATCAGCTTGAGTACAGTGCACAACTTGAAAGAAACACATGCATCAGGCTGACTTTTGTGACTGACCTTTCCTGGCATGCAAAGAGCAGCCATGCAGGTGCAGCTAATCTTGTGTACAAACACCACAGGACTGCCAACACAGTACTTATTTCTACAGCAAAACATAAAATACCATCTTTTAAGATGAATGTGCATTCTGAAATCCTAATACAACTACCTGGGATTATACTTTGGCTCCAGATTTTCCTTATTTTTTTGAAACACTTCTATTTGGGCCCTAACTGCTACATTTAGGGAAGTATGGATTATGGGAGTGAATGGCTTTGAAAGACTGCTGGCAACACAAGGCACAACATAACCTCTGAAGGGCTGATAAGCCAACATTTCTGCCAAGCCCCACAGCCCAGACTGTTCTGTACAGCAGGCCTCTGAAACTGCTGCAGCTTCCAAGAGTAATCCTGCCTGAGCTGCTGCTTAAGAACTGTGCATCACAACAGGCATTTCAGAGGGAAAGAGCACACTGAGGAAGCTCATTAGGAATAGAAATTACATTGATCCTAATTTTACTTTGTTTCCTTCATTCCCTTATTCCCATTCAAGAACATGTAACAAATATTTATTATAAAGGACAAAAGAGATGTTAAAGAAAACAAAAAAGGTTTACTTCACAGAAAGAATGACTGAAATCCAGAAATCAAATGCATGAGAGAAATCAGCAAAATACATTTATTGAGATCAATAACTAAATGCTGAGTTCAGCTAGTCAGCCACCTATCTGCAACACAGACTTTTGTTTCAATAAGTAACTATGAACAAAGAACACAACTGCCACACCCTAAGTAAATATTTATAAATTTCTGACCTAGCTCAGAAAAAAACAAAAAAGAAAACTAGGCAGGACACAGTTGTCTAGTCACTAGGGATAGCATCCACCCCATCCAACTGCTGTTACTTCAGAGTTAGGCCACCAGCTCCTGCTGGTCATCTAGACTGTGTGCAATGAAAGACCTGAGGGTCATGTCATCTATAAAAATACCTGTTTTTTGTAAACCAGTGACACTCAAACGTCCCCAGGTGCACAGGGTCCACTAGTTAGAGAGGAATTTTCTATGGCTTGCAAACAATACATACTTTTACAGACGACATGACCCTCAGAGGTTCAGAGACTTGGCATGATCATGAACTTTGAACATGGAAAACAAAAACAGACTGCACTTTGCTGCTTCAAGTACAAATACAGAAAATCCAAGACTTTGCTGGTATGAAAGAAGACAAACTATGAATAGTTAAAAACAATATCCAAGTGTTACTAAGAAAGGAAAGAATTTTTAAAGGCAATGATCACAGGATAACTGACATGAGCTTGTTCATTTTCTGAAGTGTACTTAATTTCATGGCACTTCTCACTCACTAATATGAGACCAAGCAATCACACATTTAGAAATTTATGTACAGGATTCATACTTCAGAAATGAATTAAGATACCAACTCATATTATGCTTAAGGAAAGCTATTCTTGGAAGATTTTAAAGGTCCACATTTTCTTTGTTAGAATGTAGCATCACATAAAACAATTTATGATACAAGCAACATATGAATGCGACCACAACCTTGGCTGTTACTTAGTAACAGTAATAATTACAGCCAACAAAAGCACAGGAAAAACTACGAAAAAATGCTTTTTTCAAAGCATTTCACCTTTAATCCTTCGATGTTTGGTCTCAGACATAACAATCTTTCCCCATCTGGAAATTTGTTAGTGAGTTCCAGGTTTATTCTGGCAACCCGCATTAACTTTATGGGCTTTGTTTGTGGTTGTTTGTTTGCTTTGCAGAGGGTAGGATTTAATATAGAAATTGTGTCAAGTTACAAATCTGTGTGTGTTACAGTCTGAATTTAAGGAAGAAGAGAAAAAAGTCTTACCCTGGCAAGCCTGTATTCCACTAAGCACTAATACACAGCAGTAACTAGACACTACAGAGCATTTCTATCTGTAATCTCCAACTGATACAATTTTCTAAAAATTTACTCTAGAACTTCCAAATATCAGTCAGCAATCTGGAGGACTGTAACAAAGCTAGTTATCTATTTATTATGACTACTTCTAGAAACCATTAGACATAGCAAACACAACAACACAAAAGCAATTCAAAAAGTGCCATTTTTCTCCACCTGAAGTTCAAATGATAATCTAAAAAATATAAATTAAATCTTACCGAATATTTACTGTTGCACACATCAGCACATCATTTAACATGAAAAGTCGCCGTTCTTTGGTTTTGATAATTTCTCCTTTGTCATTATAAACTGTCTCAACCATGTCATCAGTCCGTATGAGGTATCTGTTTCCGCTGCTGAGTAGCTGGATTTTGAAAACAATCAGCATTGTATGTTATACACTGTACATCCAACATGTGGCACATAAAAAACAAAAACTATGGGTTATCACTTGCCATCCCACCACAAGTGATTGTAGGTGGATTTGCCAAAGTAATTAGCTCTCTTTATTAATCTGCTTTTGATTTAGAGAAACAGTAACTTCTGCTGTCATCCATGTGGACTTAAAGGGCTTTGCATCTCAATGAAGACCATGGTTGCTTTGGGAATCTTCCACACCGATAAAGGTTTCTTGGTGAAAAAAATTATTCCTTCCACAATTTCTGTGATTTCCTTCCTTAGTCCCTTCTTTCATAGTCACTGAAGACCTGCACATGATTCCAGCTGCCCCGAGTGGGAGGTCAGAGTGTGAGGAGGGAGTGTGCTCAGCCTGTAATGTCCCCGTGGGCTCACACATCTGAGGAGCGCAGCTGGCAGGGTGTCACAAACTGTGGAGATGACATGTTCAAGAGATTCTCGGCATGCAAATTGCTCCTGACATTTGCCTTCAAGGGCTGAGGATCAGCCACCATGTGCAAGTGTGAACTTATCTCTTAAATGTCCAACACTCCTCAACAGTGTCCAGCAGAATAAAATGGTCCATAGCACGCTCATTTTCTGATCAACCACCTCCTCCACCACCTATTTCACCCTGGCTGGCATTGTTCCAAAACTGTATATGCAAATATAAAGGCCCAGGAGGGCCAACCCTGTCCTGAGGGGTATCAGGCCCAGCATTGCCACCCAGGCAAGGGAGGGGATTGTCCTGCTCTGCACTGGCATCATCTGAATATTGTGTGCAGTTTTGGGTGCCACAATGTAAGAAAGATATGAAGCTATTAGAGAGTGTCCAAAGGAGAGCCTCAAGGATGGTGAAGGCCTTGAGGTGAAGCTGTATGAGGAGTGACTGAGGTCACTTGGTCTGTTCAGCCTGGAGCAGACTGGGAGACCTCATTGCAGTCTACAAGCTTCCTTGTGAGGAGAGGATTCTTCACCCAGAGGGTGGTCGGGCCATGGAACGCTTCCCAGGGCAGTGGTCAAAGCATGACATAGTTCAAGAAGCATTTGAACAATATTGTCAGGTACTTGGTGTGACTCTTGGGGGTGGTCTTGTGCAGAGACAGGAGTTGGACTCTATGAGCCATGTGGGTCCCTTCCAACTCAGCTGATTCTGTGATATTATGACGCAAGGCCTGTGGCACCCTGTGAGATTTGGAGTGACTACCCAAGTATTTATCAATGACTCCTCCATTGCATAATGCACAAAATCTTACAGTCAATATCAACTGACAAAAGGTAACCTGGGCCACCTCTTCAAAAGCACATTCTGTGTCTTGGAACTATTTCCAGATGATTAATAGCTGCTTCAAGAAGTAAGATTATGACAACTAGAAAATAAAGTAAAATGTCTGAATCCATCTTCTAATGCACTTAGAATGGAAATACTGCTCCAGTACGACAATAAATTCAGTATTTCATTCCTGGTAAATAGCTTAAAACAAGCATTTTCTGGTAGACTACTGCTTTCCTAAAAGATGTGCTTATGTATCACCAAAACCAACCCCATTCCTTCAGCACATCCCCACTACTTTATCTCAGAAGAAGTCCACAGGAAAATAACCTGTAACTTCACAAAAGTAGTAATTGGAGCATTTATACCCCACTTCATGGGAAAGAAGGAATCATTTATGATACAAATAAAACAAGCATACATATATCCACAGTACAGATAACTACTAACAAACTCAAAAAAGATTATTCCTTCCTTCTTACTGAAAGTCTTCTAGAGTTCTTTTCAGACATTTCTATTGTACGATGCAAATGTATGAATGAAATAGACTGAGATTTTCCTTAAAATAAGGAAGATGTTGGATCCATTCAATAGCACATCCTGAAATGCTTCATCATTGGAAGCACTGCTGTATAAGGACGTGGTCCCTTTCTTTATGGGAATAATTCCTCATTTCTAGGACAAATTAAAAATTGAATTTTTCCATGCAGAAAATGAGCATGAGATTTTACTATATGTTATTATTTCCTACACTGCCACAGAACACCAACTCTGCTGAGGCTAGTTCAATGTGTTGCCCACTTCAGCACATAGTGGTGAGCCTGTTTAGTCCCAGAGTTAGGTCACATCTCACATTTACCACTAGAATGACCCTATGTTGTTGAGCTCTACACATAAAAATAACATAGCTGTCTCTTTGGTCTCTGCTATAGAGATTGCTCAAGGCCCAGAAAGTGACTCTTCCATTTCCATTATACTTTCCTTACCTTGTTCAGGTAACGTTCATTCATTGCTTTTGCTATTTGTTTTATTTCACAGCGTTGATCTGCATCCCTTTTCCTTTCATTTAACTTCTCTGCCAGTGTCTCGAGCTCTGTAAGAGCCATCTGTAGAGGTAACCTGTCAGGATGTCCCTTATTAGTGTTCTTCAACATATCCTGAGGGGTAATTATAAAACAAACAAACAACAAACAAAAAATCAGATTTATTTCCAAAGTCAGGTTCCAAAGATTACAAGATTTACAGTTACAATTACATTCTTTACTTGAGTACTACTAAAGAATAAGACCAATAAACACCCAATGAATATTCAGACAGCACACTGCTTAACTTTGCAAATTATCTTAGTAATTCCTCAAAAATATACTCAATGGGATCACATATATTCTTATTTAAAGAACAAAATTACAGAGAAGGGACATAATATTAAACAATCTGGCAATCAGTATTATACTGTAATACGTACATGTCTATAAAATATTTAAAATGAAACTTTTCAGATATTTATTATCATAATAATACTGTATTATCTTTATTACTGTTATTATTCCTCATTAGAACATGGACAGCATGCTCCTCCTAAAGTAGGAGACATTACTTCATTAAGGTCACAACAGCACCTCCACGCTGTTCTTTTCTCTTTTGTAGGCATCCAGTAGGAACAGTTTGAATTATACTTTATTTCCATTCCCAGAGCACTTAAAAAAATCTCTATATATTCACTCTTCCTGCCACAATAAACTTCATCGTTCCTGCTACTTCAAAAACTCTCACCATGCCTTGTGACCCCCATGCTGCCCCCACGACTGCTCCGTTACCCACAGTAACTGCCAGGCGTGCAGCCCGAGCCTGTCCTCCTCTGTGGCACCTGCGAGCACAGCTAACACACCGTGCTTACTGCCCTGCATCTGCTGTGCTCTGGAAGGAGGTACAAACAGTAAATTTGACTGGAGCAGGTCTAAACTGGGGAATTGTGCTCTTCCTGCAGCTTGACTGCCTGTTGAGATGAGACCCTGTCAAATCCACAGTTTCCATGGGTAGAGAAACAAGATGCTGCAGGTCAGAAGGAAGCTGCACCATACTCTAGCAGGTCCTGTGAGCCAAGTAGTCAGAGAGTGTACTGTTGTTCTGCATCTCACATATATTCTAAACTATCCAAGGCCTGTTAATCCTCTTGTTTTTTTCTTCAATGGAAAATAATGCTAAGTTCCTAGTCATGTTTTGAAGTGTTACTAGCTAAGGAACAGATATAAACAAGTAGCATATTTGAACTACACCTTTACTAGAAAACAATTTAGGAGCTATATTTTACTTAGCAAGTAATCTATAGTAAATCTAGTTTACTAAGCCTTTCCTGAAGTGCCCTTACTGCCTGTCCCTGCAATCAGACTATGAGATGAGCGTATTTAATGTACTGAAATTTTCTATTTATTTCCCCATGATCTAGTGGTCACTTCCATTGCAGCACGATCCTTTAGCAGAAGACAGCTACCATGTAATCCCAAGGGTAAACTATGCAAGAATCCAAGAGGAGCCTCCCATTGGTAAACATTATTTACCTGCAATAGTAGAATGAACTGTGGAAAACGTTGGATAGGTTTCATCATTAAACCATACAGTGTAATGCGATCAGGGCTTGATTCCTGACATTGCTGCAATGCAAGAAAGCCACATTTACTACCATGAGCACATTTCCACCAGTTACAGAACAAAATGAAAACATTTCCTAAAAATTCATCTATACTGCTTACATTAATTATAATAGGAAGAATGTAAAGATTCCATTTACTATCAAGAATTAATTTAAAAATATTCAAACTTTTAGAAAAACCCATCGCTATTAAAAGAATGGCCTGCCACTGAACTGAAACATCCTCCTTAAATAAATACAGCTGGGCTAAAGCCACACCAACAATGCAGCACCTATAAATCTAAAAACCAATCTATGAGTTTTTAAGAGGAAACATCATAATCTCAATGCTATGCAAACAGAGATTTCGATCTTCTTTATTAAAAGAAACAAAGGAAAAAAATGCTGATTTATATTTAGAAAGAAAAATGTTTGACTCCATTACTTCAGGTACCAGGAATGGCAGAAAAAACCCACAAAATGGCAAATTTCTTTCTGCAAAAAAGCCAGAAATGGTCAGGAAAGAGGAAGGTTAAAGGTAATTCTCAATAGTACAAACAAAGCAAATCTAAACAATATTAAACACCACTAAACTAGTGTTGTGCTTAAATTGCCATTTATTGCTACAACTATCAGCTTCACAATAATTTCTTTCCATAGTTATCTATACAAACATCTATGTTTTTCCAAACAGCAGTAGTGAAGATTATGATCCTCACTGTTTGTGGGGGGAGGGGAAAGGAAAGGTAAAGAAGTGTCATCTGTCATCAGAGTTTGGCTGTGTTTCTGCAAGCAGAACCAGTGTGGCCCTGACAAGCAGTGATGAGAGGGTGGATTATGTCCCTATTAGAAAAACAAGCTTTTAACAGTAGAACATATTTAACATGTGACTACATGCTCCCTAGAGAGTCTGATCTTCATGGTGCTTAAGGCTTGCAGAGTATCGTCCTGCACAGAGCTGTCCACACTCCAAAGAGTTGTCAGGTAATTTAAGATCTGAAGAGAAATCCCTGCCACTCTTCTCTAGAAGAGCTGCACTAGGGACACAGTTTTACTGTTTTGTGGACCACTGCAATAGATCTGACAGGGTGAGGGTGACCAGCCCTTAGAGGCACAACTCAATCCAGGATGCCTGGGGAATGAGACAAGCTGAGCTTCCAGACTCTCACCATATCACAGACAGCCAAAAAAGCCTTGCAGTGGATTCTGTGTACCCTCTGTATTGTCAACCCTAGGCATTCGCAGAACTTCTGCTGTGTGTGCCAGGCTCTCCATACACATCATGACAAGCATCATATGCAACAGGGCAGTATGCATTCTGCAAAAAAATCACCAATTTCAACCCCACGCCAGAAACACAACCTTCAAAATCAGGGAAATCTGTTGTGGAATGGAAATTCAGTTGCACTACTTCTCACAAGACAATAAAAAAAATTAGAATTAAAAAGTAATTAAAATCAATTTCAAAGTAAAAAGTGGCTTCATACAATGAAGCTCACCTGATAAGGAAGAATCCTAATGTTTAGCCAAATAAAGTAAAGCAAACACCAGTAAAATGATTTGAATAACAATAAAACTACTTGTCCACTTCAAAATACATCCCAGATCTAACAGCACATTACTATGCCAAAAATACAATACTGAAAGGGCAACCTTTGGAATCTTTTTGTGCCAAAGCCATAAAACAGACTTTAAGTCCATGAAAACAGCAAGACAATATAGAGTATCAGCAGTCAAATTTTCTCCCAAATTATAACTCAGACTTTCTCATTTATCACATATGCACAACTATATAAAGATTGGATGAACTAACCTTTAAGAAGTCTAAAAAGGCAGGTTTAGTGGCACAAGATTTCTTGAGAATCCCAACTGCTGTGCTGAAGTTGTTTACATATTCGCTGTATGCATCCAATACCATAGATTTAGAAAACTGTAAAGAAAAAAGGGCAAATCCTAACTATAAACACAAAAGACCTCTGCCAGCACAGCTATATAGACTTCTGTCTGTTAGAGAGTCACTCAGAACTAAGGGCTTTGCTTGGCCTAGTGCTGGATATACAGAAATACTGATAATACCTAAAATAATCTCTCTGTAGAAGATAGGTTGGAAACAGAATGATGTAACAGCTGTGAATTACAAGAAATGTATTTACAGAAATTGCTTCATCTTGGCTAGAACACTAGGACAGAACTTGAGGACTATGGGCTATCAAAGGGCATTCATTGAGATTCAAAGTGACAGCTGAGATCCCCTGATTATCTCACTACCTGTCTTCCAGATTAAGTGAATCAGCAAAGTCACAGGGCCTTCACATCCTGACTTAAGCTATTAAAGACTTATCAATAAAGCAGACAGATTGTGTGGCCTGCAAACAGTCATAGGAATGCTAAGATCGTCACCCATTGCCTTCATTCCCTCTCTTTTGCAGAGCTTTCATTCCCTCTCTTTTGCAGAGCTGGTCTCATTAAGACTACATAACTTGCTTCAGTCACAATGAGGCAGGTTTGCTTTAAACAATTAATCTTTAGTAACTATTCCATTTTGGGTGAACTGTGATCAGATCCCAGCTCTCTTACAGCAGGCATGAAAAGGGGGTGATTTCCAGGACCTGGTGACAACAAAACAAGGCATTCAAGCCAGAAGGCAGGCAGCCTCTTCAAACCACACTTTCAAGGTAACAACGTCTTTCTATCAACCAAGGCCACTTCTTCTTTTCTCTAATTTAAAGCAGTTGCTAATTCTGCCCTTTACTGAATGGACTTCCATTAATGATGGGATACAGTTTTACAAATACTCTTTATCAGTGTGCCATCTCAGGAATTCAGGACATTACCCACTGTGGTTTCTTTCTACTTGCACTATACTAGGTATGACTACCTATTTTTTTACAAGATGCTGAGCCTCAGTCTCACCTTCTTTTCAGTGGGTTTGTGAATCTTTAATTTCCCATAAAAACAAAGTGTTTACTTAAATGTCTGAAAGATTAATCAAAGCCTGAAAACTTTTCTCACAATCCTTTCACATCTGCCAACAGAGCTGAAGACATGTGTTGGTGTCATTTCCTTATCCAGATAGTACATGCATGCTCTGACAGTTGCCACAGGCATTGGAGAACATGGGAATAAAGGGCTAAGTTAGAAAGATAGAGAGATGGAAAAACAAGACTAAAATAAAAGCAGATTATCTGTTCTGACACATTTGCTTACTGAAGCAACAAAGACATCACCAATCATTTCAACAGAGTCCCACTCAGATACACGACTCGCCAGAGCAATCTGAAACATTGAATGGCACTGAAGAATCTCCTTAATTCGATAAAAGACCATTTTAAGTTTTCTTTCACTCAGTAATTTTGGTTCCATATCTGAAAGGGGCTTCTCATACTGCTGTGGGAAAAAAGAAAACAAATTGATTTAAACAAACAAAAAAATGGACTTCTACAAGCAGAAAAACAAACTTATGAGACAGTACAAACACACAAAATCACTGAACATTTGGCATGAAGCATCTGTAGCAAAATCTGTATTAGTCATATGGCAGATTCTTTAATTATCTTTAATGATTCTTTTTCAAACAATCAGAATTTAAAAATGAAAAAGATATTAAGGTACCTCCAGGATTCTTTTGAGAGCATCCACGTAATTCTTCTCACTATCAACTACAGAGCCCAAAATATACCTTCTCACAACCTGTTAAAACAACAAAGTTTTGTCCAAAGCTCTAATCAGGTAACACATTCATTACATACAGTTGGAAATTATGATGATAAAATTCTCACATTAATAAACAAAAGAAATACAAAGCAATTTCAATACTGGAACTGCAATAAAATAATACTGTACCTCTTCAAAAGTAAGTAAATTTACTACTACTCTAAAACTACTTAAAGAACACAACAATTATTGTATCAATATCTGTAATTGTTTTCTCACTGTTGTAATTCCAAGCTTTACTTTTGAAACTTGTGTTTTGACTTCAGCCTTTAACAATGCTCTCAGGCATCTGGTGCAATTTTTAGGGCTGTCTTGTGCAGGGCCAGGAGTTGGACTTCAATGATCCTAGTGATCTTCCAAATCAGGATATTCTATAATCCTATGCACCTTAAATGTATATATGTAGGCATTAATGGAAACAATCTTAGGTGTAAGATGATGTTGATTGCTTCAGTGATTTGCTACAACAAAATAGGCAACAAGCTTTCAAAAATCAGTCCTAAACTTCATTTTTAATAGGTTTTATAAATTTATTAGGAGCAACATGAAGGGAAGACAAGCTAATACTAATTGTCTTTTCAAGTTAAGGCCATATGAGCTGTATCATTGAGAAAGTATCCAAGTCAGCATTCTCTTTTGGGCATTACCAAGCATAAGTGAAAACCCCCGTATTAGCTATATTTATATGCACTAACAGAGTTGTAAGAGCTTCAGGAAAAGCTACCATATTTCATGTTAAACTACAGACTATTTATTACACCTCCTTCTCCAACTTCTGCTTCTGTAATTCAGCTGAAATGCAGTTTGTATGTACATGCAGGTGGCAGGACAGGAAGGACTGGAGAATGAGTCTGGTTTAGATTTTAAGTTTCTTGCCATCAATTAGATTTCTTGTCGATTATAAGGATTTGTTTTCACCCAAATCCATTTCCTAATCTAGCTCACCCCAGTTTTCAAAAGGGGGACTATGAGGGAGAAGACAGCACAGGGCTAGGATCAAACCACTTTCCATAACTAGAAAGAAAAGCTGCTCATTTTGCTATTTTAAGCTAGCCTAAACAACCATGAAACACAAATCTCATGCTTGCTTCTTTCTGCTCCAGAACAGCACAGCCTCTTCACCATCACTGCCTTTAAATTCTCCACACTTGTATTTTGAATTATTAAATGCAAGTTATATGAGAATTTTCTTTCAGGTACTGGCATGTCAAAGGAGGACCTCAAAAGTATTTGAGGCTTTGCTTAAGATATATACAGTAAAATTAGCTGTGTCTAATCTGTGTTTAGAATGGATTTAGCAGTGTCTTATTCGGTATAGTGGATCAGCGGCTCTGGTAATCTTACTTTTAGTCACAGTTCATTCTTCTGAATAGAATAAACATCTGTAGAAATAAAAATTTTAGGTTCTATAATACACAAAAAGAACACTTAATAGTGGCTTCAGGTTATTGCAATAGATATGAGCCTGAGCCTGAGCCCCAGTACTTGCGGGCACCAGGATTTAAAGAGAAGCCATCATGCCACCTGCTGTTTGAAGCCAGCATGTCCACAGAGCAGCTCTGCTGTGACAGGGCAGCTGGGCTGAAGGGGGTCCTGGCCTGGGGCATCCAGGGCTGTGACCCCTTCCCACAGCCAGGTTATGCTGGCCCTCCCTGGACTGCTCCAGTGTTTCTGTGCACCCCAGCCCACCAGAGCCCTGCTCCCCCACACAGTTGCTGCATGCCTCCAGTTTGGCATCACCTCCAGATGTGCACAGCAGCTGGCATCCAGATTACTCATACAGGCTTTAAATTCCAGAGGCCCATGCCTGCCTCTGAGGGACAGCACTAACACTGACCACCTGCTGCACTTTGTACCACAGACTCACTGAGTGTGGTGTCCTCACCTGTTTTTCACCCACCTTTTAGTCCACCCACACAGACTGTATCTCACCTAGGGGAGTGCAGGAATACTCCAGGAGACAGCTGCAAATCCTGCCCTTAAGGCAGAGGTAAGTGACCCACGTTGCTCCCTTCTGCCCAAAAAGTCATCACAATCACCTCTCCCCTCAGTCACCTCAAAGGGGCTCAAGCTGGTCATGCACAAATGGACTCAGGTCCATCTATGCTGATTTTTCCCTCCTGTCCTACTGAACGCAGACACAGCTCCCAAAAGCATGTGCTCCATCACTTTTGTTGGGATTGAGGTGAGGGCCAGACTCACTTCTCCTTCTTGTGGGTAAGAGTGTGACACTTTTTCCCAGTCTTCTGATCAGTTTGATCTTAGATGACTGAGAAAGGCCTTACACATCCTGATATCCATCCCATCTGATCCCATAGACACCTGAATGCCCAAATGGCCTCAGCTGCCCCAGCTGCGGGCCAGGCTTCACCCCAGCAGACCTGTTCTGGGCTAATGGGCTGAGTCCTGAGGACAAGCCTCACCAGTAAAACCTGAGGCAAAGGTGGCACAGTTTGGACCCTTTATCACTAGGTCTGTGCCCCACCAAGCAGCATATCATGTTTTCTCTTTTGTTGCCAATGTACACATCAGAAACTCTTCACTGTTGCCCTTCACACCTCACTAGCTGCAACTGAGCTTTGGCTTTCCTAACTCCAGTCCTGTCCATTCGGACAGTTCCTCCTGGGAAGATAAGCAATATTTGTGATAACTTGCACAACTATTACCAGTTTGTTCCAAACTACAAGCACTCTGGGATTTTTGCAAAAGAAGGTGAATTTATTTGTACAAAACTACCCCAGTGAAACTCAAATTCCTATTTGGAAAGAGGGAAAGAGTATTCAGACTGATGCTGAAATCTCATATTATAATAAAATCTTACAGAAACGGAACACAGTTTGGTAGTTCCTTTGTTATAAGATTAGCACTTCATTGTGTTAAACACAAGAGAAAAGTAAACCTCACCCAAATAAAAGGTTAAACAACAAAAGAAATCCCAAAAATACATAGCCCTCTCCTTAATTGCCCCTTAGTTTGGTTTTTCTGCCCATTTTATTAAAGTACTGACCAACTGACCCATGACTTGAGACCACAAGAAGCTAATATAGCTTCTTATATATATAATAGCTCATATAGTAATTAGTTGTCATAACAATACAGTAACATGAACCCAAGGGATTTCTTTCCAGCCAAAATTTCTTAACTGATGCTGATTTCAGTATTTTCTGAAGTGATTTCCACAGTGACTATACAGTTTGAGGTGGAGAAGAGCAAAATGAATTCTTCTGTAGGCTTGACTTTACTGGGGATGATTATTTTTAACCAAGAAAAAAACTTTGTATTCAAAGAGCATACAGGATATTCTCTACATTTAAAATGGAAATCTCAGAGCACCTGGAACAGTGTTTTCAGGTTCAATAAAAATGCTTTAACTCTCTACTTTTTTTCACTGAAAACCATCACATTTAGTTTAAGTTCAGGTAGTGAAACAATAAAGTTTTTATAGATAATTTTATAATGCAAACCAGCATTTTGCACCTCTGGGTATATTCAGGATTGATGGAACTATATGTACACACACCAATTTTCAAAAAACTACTTATTCAATTCTGAATTTGATATCCACTTGAGTAAAATGCCAATATGTTTGAAGACCAAAAGCACGTAAGAGCCATTGGTGCAGAGTAGAAGGGGAGAAAAAAAAGGCAGAAGACCATATTTCCCAAAGTTTACTACCTGCTGCTGTGATAATCCTTCAGGCATAGGAGTCATAATTGCTTCTGTATGCATACAGTCCACATCAATAAATAAATTTAACTCTTCTTCTTCCAGACAAGATGATCTATGATCTATAAATAACCAAAATGTCAGCTTCTACATGTGGATTGAAAGAAGAAAAAAATCAAAACAAAACCAAAAAAGCAAAAACCTTATCATCCGAGCAGAGAAATTATAAATTTTCACTTATCAAACTAAAGGAATTTCCCAGCACTTCTGTATTATCTATGAAATCACATAAATGCTACCACCAATAGGCACTCTAATACAGAACACCTTGCAAAGGCATTCTAACATCCCATAGCTGGAGACAGCCTAAGCATCTTTTGCTTGACCTCTACTCCCTCCTCTCGGCCAGGAGAATGGGGCTGTCCAGAGGGCAGGCCATGACAACTTGGGTTAAAGCACTGCAGCTCCAGGGACAGCAGTTTCAAAATAAATGACCCTTGGGAAGGAACTGAAAGCTCTCATATTATAATCCAGCTAAAAAAATTCTATACACCCTTCTATATCTGAACTAAAGTAGCCAAACTAACCAGAATGTTTGCTTTCAACAGAAAGGAGTGAGGGATTCTGCATGGCTCTGTGGGTAAAAATTTTACTCAAAAAGCACCACCGAAGTGCACTGATAGGTGGCAGTACATAGCCAGCCAAACAAGCAGACACAAGGAAAGGAGACATAAAGAGCGAAGGGTATGAGAAACTGCCTTAGAACAGAAAGAGAAATAAGGGAAGCAGATCTGATGGCTGGGAGAAACTTGTGAGTTTTGTTAACGAATTTTTCACTAGCTCCCTGTTGATTTGGAAAGTGGTTATGGGATTCAGTCATCCCCCGATACACTGTGTCTGCAACCTAATCTTTGGAAATGTAAGAAAGAATGCCAGGTCCATTGTAACACTGTCCTGCAGATCATTTTCATCTGTTCAACTGCAAGAAGTTGAGGATACACTTTTTGATCACCTCATCTTTTGTACCTTTCTGTATTCAATCTGTGAATTAAGTAAACTGAGAAGCAGTCAGAGGTCATGACAGAGATGTAAGATGTGTCCCAGCCCACACAGACAGGATGCAATTTTATGTTACTTCTCTCAATAAAAATATTTTGTTCCAGCCTTGTGGTTCTAGCTTCCCAAAATTGTAGTTTTATAAGCTCTGAAGTTACTACTATTTAATTAGTTGGGCAGAATCTTGACCAGAAAGATATATTATCTCTCAGACTTATCTGAAAAATGAAATAGTTTAATTTTCTACCATCCGTCTCTTGAAAAAATTACCTGTGGACAGCTGCTGCCAAGACTCATGACAAAGGACTGTCACTTGCTCTCAACAACAGAAAGAATACAAATACCTCTGTGGCTTTTCGATTTTACATAATTTCCTGTATTCCCAAATTCAGCTTTTATCAAAAATCATCCAACTGATTAACTAGTACAGTCTTTTCTCCTACTTTCACTCTTAAGCACGGAAAGCATTACTCCTTACCAGTGATGAACTTTTGAACTTTTTAAAATAGCCAACTACTTCTCCACTGAAAACCATGTCTTAACAGCATACTCTCCTGACATTCAAGAGTTATTTGATGGAGAGACCTGGACAAACTTAGTAACTGTGCTGGTTTTGGCTGGGGTAGAAGTAATTTTCTTCACAGTGGCTAGTATGGAGCTACATTTTGGATTTGTACTGGACACAGGGTCGATAATATAAAGACGTTTTTATTGCTGAGCAGGGCTTACATAGAGCCAAGACCTCTTCTGCTTTTCACACTGTCATGCTGGCGAGGGTGCTGGAGCTGCATGGGAGGCTGGGAGGAGATACAGCCAGGACAAGTCACCCAAATTGACTAAAAGGATATTCCAGACCATATGACATCCTCCTCAGTGGGAGGAAGGAGGAGTAAGTGGAGGGGACATTCAGAGTGATGACATTTGTGTCCCAAGTAACCAGTGCGTGTAATAGGGCCCTGCTCTCCTGGAGATGAATAAGCTTCTTCACTGCCCTTGGGAATCAGTGAACTAGTTCCTTGTCCTTCTTTGTGTGTGGCTTTTATGGTCACTATTAAACTGTCTTTATCTCAACACACAAGTTCTCACTCTTACCCTTCTAATTCTCTCCCCAGTCCTGGTGGTAGGAGAGTGAGCAAGTGGCTGTGAGGGGCTTGGCTGCTGTTTGGGGTTACACCATGACAGTAACTTAATATCACTTCCATATTCTCATCTACCAGTACCTAGATCACACTGCATGGTGGGATTTTTTGTCATTGTTTATAAGTTGACTGTTCTCTGTGGTCCTCAGGTTTCTCAGGTTGCTCAGGTTCTTGCCCCAAATAGAAAAAACTGCTCAAGGTTCATTGACCATGCTGTCATCTGAACTGAATATCACACCATATGTTTCTGATATATATCTGATTTGTTGCACCTAGCCCTCAGCTCCCACTACAAAAATTTGTTAGGCTATTCATCTTCTTTCTCAGAAATTACTAGAGAATGTAATAAAGAGAAACACTGTAAATAGCATATACCTTGAGAAATGAAAGATTTTGTCCGAATGAAGGAACGACCCTTTTTCACAGCTGCTTTTGTCTTCTCAAATCCATCTTTGGTACCTTCTCTGGCAGCTCTCATAAGCTTTTGCATCTGTAATATAAAAAACACAGTCTACATGTTCAGTGAATAATAGGAAAACATTTGAGCCTACACACTTTTAGGCTATCAATACCATCCAAAGTCAAACGAATATATAAGTAGAGAGAACCATGAAAGCTCAGAGCCGAGCTACAGTATTTCAAAATGAAATAAAAACTAGAGACAAGGACTTACTTCATGGCAATATTGTATGCAAGTCTGAAAGAGCAGTAATGCTTAAGAACCCTTCTGCATTCAAACAGAAACCTTAGTCTCAAATGTTACCTTACTGAACAAATACCTACTACTCACAGGTCATTAATGCCAGAGATCTTGTCCATCTTTCAGTGTCCCAATAACTCTTCCAAAGTATTTCTGACCTAAAGATAATCTCCTAGACTCAGTTATATATTAACTATATTCTTAAACAAACACCGTTTTGAAGGAAAAAGTTACAACTAATAACTTCATTCATTGAAGAAATACACCGATTTAATTAAGAATTCCATAGATCTTACAGTACACTACTACAGCAAAATGAAATTTCATGGAACAAAAAAAAAAAAAAAACAAAAACAAAAACCAAAACAACCAAAAAAAACCCCAAGAAATTTTGCTTTGCTGGAAAATGTTTATTAAAATATCCTGCTTTGTACTTCTTCCTTCCCAAAATGCCACCACAACAAAAAATCCCCACTAGTGTCAGAACACAAACAAAGCTGTCTTGCTGCAATCAGGCAATTTCTGGGTTTGAGATTGAAGCTTTTAGCAAAAACCTAGTCTTTTCATACTGGCTCCATGCAGAATGAAGAGCAGGGAGATTCCCAATTTCATCCTGTGTGGCTGCAGAGCTAGGGCTAGGTTAGCCCTATGGAGCCAAGTTCTCAGAGGCACCAGGGTTGTATACCTGGCTCACACTCTGGGATAAGGGCACCAGTCAGCAGAGAAAGACAATGCCCAGTCTCATTTTCTGAGGCTGTTAACATTAAAAGTAAGCATGAGAAAAGGTCTTTGACCAAGTATTTTTAAGAGTATAGCAATATTATAGTCTTTAATTTAAGACTGCACAATAAAAATTCAGCTCATTCAGAATTAATTTCATAATTCTACTTTTTCAAGCTATTAATAAAAGACAACATTGTCTGTGTTGGAAAAGCAATTATTTAAATGTAGCTAGTTACAAAAATCAACTACACTACCTTCAGCTCATGTTTTTGCTTTAGTTGCTGAATCTCTACTGCTCCCACAGTGTTTGACATCAAATCTTTCATCTTTTTTTCATAATGCTCCTTTAAACGCATTAGGTCATGAGAAAGCTACAGTGTATAAAAAGACACAATCTTTTCATAAAACCATAGTGAAAACTTCATGCTAAAGCACTCACATAAATCATGCACATTGCCCCAGCTATCTACTGACACAAAGACAACTAAGGGAAAACTATCACTGAGGGAAGCTCCAGTCTGAGGAAGGGATCAGCACTCCTGGGCACTGCTCAACTCTGCCAGGTGCTTTTCTGTAAAGACAAGGGCAAAGCCACTTCAACTAAGGTAACTGTATTGTTATAATATATTAATTGTATTGTGCCTATCTCTTAAAAACTACATGGAAACAATACATCAGCTTTAATCATAAGCATTATTCACTGGACACAAACCCTAGTCTGTATTTCAGACTATCCTTCAAAACAGTGAATCAGAAGAAAACTCAAGAGACTGAAGAACCTGTGGAGATTGCTGGCACCTGAGAATATGGAAATTGACAGGCAGTGAGTCAGGTAAGGAGACACTAACAAGATTCATATTCTTGCAGTTTCCACATGCATCATAACCTCATTGTATGAACTTTGGTGTAATCATCTCATACATGAATATATTCATTTGCAAGGCAAGGAAACTATCACAAAGAAATGCTCTGGAATACTAATTACCATTTGTTAAACATTTTGACAAAGGTAGATAAAAGAGGTTAAAATGCAACCAGGAAAGAAAAAAAAAGAGGAAAATATTTGGTGTGCCCTATAATAGAAGTCCAGTGGAAAACCCCTCAGCTTGATATTATTTGGCAAGAGATCAAAGCCTCAGGAAAGAGAAGGCCTACTGAGTTGGAAACAAAGCAGCAGGCCCAGCCCATAGCTCCACTAGGCTGGGTCAGGATGCAATTACCTCTAACATGATGATTCTGGCATTACAGCAGTATAATGAAAATAGCATCTGGTCCACAGACAAAAAATATTTAACAGCACTAAAACCTTCCCTTCTTAGGGAATAAATAGAATAATAAGAATCATAATGAGAAGGTGGCTTTGAGGGAAGTCATACTAGCACTTAAAATTAAAAATCCCACCTCCAACCATGCTATACTTTTCAACTAACACTAAAATTATAAGTAGGGCAAGCCCCTTACAGTCTCTGAAAGGCTACAGAAGGTGATGTGCTGGGAATAAACTGCAATATCCATCACAAGACCTAAGGAAAACTGAGAGCTAGTGCAAGGAATGGATACAGAGAAAATGTACATAAAGAAGAGTAGTGTCTGCCTGTGTTGAAGTGCCAGTGCAGGGAGGACTGGGGTTGTTTTTTTGGGTTTTTTTGTTGTTTTCTTGGTTGTTTGTTGCAGGGTTTTTTTCAGCAGTCCTAAAGTTTCTTTCCTCATTCTGCCAAAACACTTCCCTAATTTCCTGATTTCTCCATCTCCCAGCAACCCATCCAGGTGCAGGAGCCTCTCTGACTTTTCCACCCACCAGCTTAAGTGTTCCTCACCTCCTCACATCCATCCTCACAAGGCAATCCCCAAAACCTTTTGTCACAGGCATGAAAAAGCCATCTGCAGAGCAGTACCCAAGGGCACAGCCCTTCTTCTCTCATCACTCCTGAATCTCTTGCTCAGACACTCTGTGCCTGATCCTGGTATGATCACATTCAACCACTGACAACAGTTTTCCATGACAGATCAAAGTATACTTTTAAGAGCTCCCAAAAAATGGCTTTAAACCTTGCTTTGTTCACATATGTAAATAGATTCTATGGCCAAAGCTGAAGTTAGGGATAACAAGAGAAGATTAAAAAAAATTAAAATAATAAGCCAGCAGCCACGTTAAGGCTTACACACTTACATGCAAAGCAGTTTCTTAGTCTCTTCCAAGGTATTTAAAACAAACAAAAAAATCAAGCTCAGTTTTTTCAGTCTTGTTAAAAAAACTCCCAAACAAACAGCTGCAACAGCTCAAGATCGTTCTAGTCAGAACAAAACCAAGACAAAAACAGAGGATGAGCACTCAGCTTACAAAGTGCAGATTTGGGTGGGCTCAAGTCTTGCAGTTAATTGCTCACTCCCTGATTTCCAAAGGATGGGCAGCAAGGATGGAGGTGAGGGGAGAGCAGATAACATACACTGGAGGGAAACACAGACAGCAAGGCTTTTATTCTCAAGTTAAGAAACCTGCAAAATGAAAATAAGGGTCCCATGAAATAACTCTCTCTGCAACCCTGCACATTCCAGCCACGGGGTGCTGAGGCAGCTCACAACACACAGCTGCCAAATGGCTCTTGGGGCTTGTCCCTAGTCAGCACACACTGGGGAGCCTCTCACAGAAAGGGTGCACAAGGGCAGGAGAGGAGCCAAGGTGACGACAAGGCAAGAGCCCAGGACCTGTCTCCCTGTGCAATGGGACAGATGCAGTGAGGACAGGCACCAGTGTCACCTGTGTCTTCCTGCCTCCTGCAGAACAGATGGAGCCAAAGGTACCAGGCCTGAGAAGTGTCACAGATGGATCATTTTAATCATGACACCTCTCTTCTCTCCTAACAGGTAGAATTCTCTTTGATTACAAAAATCTTTTACTTTCAGACGTTTTTAAGCTCAGTCACTTTCAAACAAGCAAACTGATGCAGATCTAAGACAGAGAGCTAGGGAACAGTGGCAAATAGTTTTATGACTTTTGAGCACCTCAAGATCCCAAACCTTCAATTCTTTTCAGGCTTGTCCCCGTTTATTCTTCACATTATTTTCCACATTTATTTACCACTTACACCAATCCAGAAACTGCAAAAGAAGAGAAGGTGAGGAACTTCCCATAAGCAAAAATAATCTCATTTTTAATTTTATTTTAATCCAATTTGAGTTTTTTCTTTTTTGTAAGAAGCTTCTGTTTAATATTTTCATCTCTTCCCTGTTACATTTTGTTATGTACTGTCACTTCCACACTGATTCATGTATCCTTTAAAAAGATGCTGTTGGCATTTGAAACTGAATTGAGGAAAAAAAGAAATACAGGTGAGAAAAGAAAGGGTTGGAAACCAGGATAACCTCAATGACTGAGCAGCACTGCAGAATACATACATGTCTCTTGTGGTTGCCTCGCAAAAAGGAGCTGGGAATTCCATTTTTACACTCAGAGTCACTCTGTTCTTCATAGCTTTCAAACTCACTTGAACTCCACCCATATTCCAGTGAGCTGTTTCCACCATCATCACCATTTTCAACATCATCATAAATCATTTCCTCTGCAAGAGTTAAACCAAAATTTAAAAAGCTACACTGAAGTGTATGTTTGTTCAAATACCAAAAAAATTGTCCAGGATATGCTATAAAGAATTGTACAGACTTTTGTATGCACATTAAAAATTCTGAATTAAATCCAATATTCAAACAGCCACAGTAGATTGTCTTTGTTGAAACAGAGTACTAAAAAAGGACAGTGTTATGGTACACACCATGAACCTTTTAGAAACATGTGCTACTCAAATGACACTGTTGTGTCCAAATCCCACAGAATTTAGAACTTCAAAGAAAGTTTACACTGTAGCTGTGAATGCACATCTGCACTGAGAAGCATCATCCTTCCATCTGTAAGTTTGCCATTTGTCCCTGGGGACATCAGCTAAAATGATAAATGCTAAAACATTACAAGAATCAAATGAAAATGTCAGTACTTCCAGCAGAACAGATCAGACCAAAGTAGCAAGGAAGGTGTTACACAACAGTGTTTTATGACTCATCACTTCCAGTCACTCGAAGTCTCCCACACCTGGCAGCTACCTGGCTCATAATTTACTTTAAAAACTAGAAGTATTAACCTTTTCAAGACATAACCTTTTCAAATCTATATTGCAAAGGCTGACCAAAGTACCTCCTGTTAAAGACACAGGTCTTTCCATTGGCACAGATGTCAAGAACATAAAACTTACACAAAATAAAATGGAAAATTTTGAGCCAATTGCTTATCAGGAAACAGGAATGCACTCCACAAGCAGCATCATTTGTCATCACAAGTAGAAAAGTGTGGACACATGTCATGGTACAACACTTCTGCCAGGAATCACTATTGTCAGAGGTTATGATGCAGAATTTACAACTGTCTCGTATTAAATTCAGGAAACAGCAGCTGTACTTTTAAGATTGACATTTAATTTAAATAGAGAAAAAATATATACTCAAAAGAAAAGCTGACATGTTTTACACATCCATCTAAACCCTGGAATTTAATATTATTAATCAAATTCTTTAACACAGAGGATTCTAGTCAAATTTGGAAGATTCAGATTTAAAAAAAAAAAATTAAATCCCCATGCATATCAAGACTGTCCTTAAAATACTGTTACCGAAGAAGACATCTTAGTGGTAATCTAGCACAATGAGTAATTTAAAGGAACCACCACAGTAAGTAAAAATAAATCAAGTCTACTCCTGTGCTGTTCACTTTGGGGCAGGATTTACCCCATGACTAGGTGAATTTCTCTTGTCCATGAGCTAATGCAGATTGTCTGACTGAAATTTTTTGGGAATAGTTGCATCTCCCTGACAAAATATACAAATAATAAACATCAAGATCATGAATGTATAAAGATGAAACTTCCCTTACTACCTATTTCCTCAGAATCTTTCAATGTCTTTGGGGAAGAAATGAAAATCAAAATTTTAATCGATGTCTTGTGGGTTAGGCTAAAGATTCTGACCAATATGCTCAGTAGAGCTTTGCTCCATATCCCACCTAACTCAGCCACCTGGGCCTGGTGTACACGTTTCCTGACTGATCAGCAGCAGCACAAAGATGTCCCTGCTCAGAGTAGCACAGTCCCCTGAGGGAACTTCCAGGAATATAAGCATTCAAGTCATGAATGTAACACGGTACTTTCCAATAATAAATGAAAAAAAAATCAGTAGTAATTTGTAGAACACCTAGCCTGAACACTACCAAGGACAAGAAAGGAAACTGTTACAGCTTTAAAGATTAATGTGGTTCTCGCACAAGAAATCTTAAGTGTTTTCTTGACTCTTTAACAATTTCAGCATCAAACACCTATACCCTCTGAGACCCATGACAAATAAGATGCTGAGCTCCCAATAAGCCAGTTCACTCAAACACAAAATCAGTTAGTAGCAACTGATCTTTAAGAAGAATTCACTATACTCAAAAACTGCAAAACAAACCTGAGCAAGAACTCAATGAAATATTCTTCTTGAGCCCTAACTCCATCATCTCCAGTGAAGGTAAAATCTTGACTAGTAAATACTTTGAGATCTATTCTGCCCCCTCCAAATGTGGTCACAACCATCAGGAGGGGACCACTTCAAAGCTGAAATAAAACATTTCTGTAGAGTCATAATCAGGATGGTGAACAGCCACTCTGGACCTTCTATCAAGCATTTATTTATCGAAGGGGACATTAAAGGAAAGGGCTTTTCTCTATAACCATGACAATGATACATTATCATACATTGCTTAACTATTTAAAACACCCTTTTCCTAACTACCTGGCCTTTTTCAGGGCCCTACAACACCCAACACTGTAATTCTCTAACATGCAGAATACTCAAATATTTGGAACAGTGTCTATAAAACAAAGCAGAATTCAGCTTATGAGAAGAGCAGTATAGGAGATCTGCTGAGATAGTCCTTTAAGTGTTAGTATAATTCTGAACTTTTTAAGACCTACCAATTATTTACACAATGTTAATTCCATTTACATATATTTTAGGTACTTAACCAATGTATTTGTTTAGAATACATGCACATAATTCCACTTTACATTGCTTTCAACATAATAAAGATCTCAAACCTGGTTCAGAGTCTGAATCTTCTCTTGGCACATCATCATAAATTACCTCATCTGGGTCTAAAACCAAGACAGAAAAAAAAAACCGAAAACAAATGAGAAACTTCCTAAAATGTAAATGAGACCAAGCGTTTAAGAGGCATTTGGACAAAGCTGTTAATAAGCCTTTAACTTTTGGTCAGCCCTGAAATGGTCAGGCAATTAAAATGCTATAGGTCCGCCCCAACTGATATATTCTATTCTATTTTAAAGAATTTTGGTTATATTGGCATATATGAATACAACAGAGATATGGTTCACTCTCCACTAGCATTTTGCTTGCACATCTAATCATTCAAATATTGCAATAATGCACAAAGAAGTGTATGATATTTGTGAAATTTCAGAGTTTTATCTGCATTGCTTATGATGACTTTTGGTAGCCTGAAAATAAAAATCCACTTCAAATGCCAGTATTTCTCCCTCCTTCTTACAGAGGTATAGTATATTCTGTGCTGTTGAAGGCTCCACACTGCCTTAATGAATGACTGTAGAAAAGCTGAAATTGACTTTTGAAAAAGAATCAAAACTAAATAATGTAATGATCAGCATAGTACATTAAGAAACAGAATGACAATGCAAATTCTTCAGTCGCTTCAAAAAATATGTAAGATGAACCTCCAGCCCAGTGGGAATCAGCTGAGAACAGGCAGGATAACCTGTCCTCAAACCACACAGTCTCTGTTCTGGTTTAAAATGCAGCTAGCAGCCAAGAATCAACAGCACACACCAAGACAGTGGTAATTCTTTCCCTTCCACCTCCTCCAAATACTTATTTGCCAACTACTGCACAAGAAGAGCAATTTCAAATACAGTCACAGATCAGACTCTGAACTGGAGCTTATTCCACTGCACATGCATGGATGGAGACAAATGACTTCCATAACACATGATTCCACAGACTCCAAAAGGTGGGAAAGTGAATGTTAACTTTATTCTAAAACGCAATTTTATTACACTGTTGAATGTTCTAGCTGGTACAGCTTGGTTCTGGAACCTACCTGAAAACACAAAGTAAAAGTGAACTTGGACATTCCCATAAAATCTGCTTGTGCACATAGACACACATACATTGCTGATCAAACTTAAAACTGACCACCTTCTACAGTGGTACTTCCGTGCTCACTTGTACTTACTTTCCATCCACGCTGTATTTGCAGGATCTGCAACCCATTTGGCCAGGGCATCATCCTCTCTCTTGATCTGGTTATCTTCACTTGAAAAAGAGGCCATAAAATAAAAGAAGTAAAAGTTACACCACGATATTATTAAACATCCATGAAAACAAGAAAATAAATGTATTTCTGTCTTCTAGTTTCCACTCCAAGGCTGCTGATTAGTCAAAAATATTGCTTCAGCATGTAGTTAGGTGATGAATAATCTATTCTAGTTAATAGTCTGACAATTTTAGTCAGAAAATTGAAAACACTTTCTTTACAATCTTAAAAAATACTCTTCTTTTGAGTTTATCTACCAGAACACAGGAAATTCTCTCAGAAACGGCGAAGTGAGAACTTCCTTTTCATGGTAAATAGGACTAAAGACATTCTGGGTTACATCAGGAGCAATCAGGCAAAGCTGTTCTCCTCCTCCGCCCTCCTGCCAGTGAGGCTGAACCTGCAGCAGCACGCCCAGTTTTGGCTTCCCAACACTCCCCTCCTAGAGAGCTGTGGAGAAATTGAAGCTACCTCTAGAGAGATGTAGAGAAACTGAAGTAGGGGCTAAAGCACATGGTTTACAAGGAAGGAAGTAAAAGACATGGAGATGTTATGGGGTGATCCAAGAGCAGCTATAACTATCCAAAAGAGAACTACAGAGGTGATGGAATCAGAGTTATTTTTTTGTTTGGATATGTTTTGGGGGTTTTGGAGCTGGTCTTCTTTTAATGCCAGACAAAGAGGGAATGGTCAACAGATTGCCCACTGGAAGATTTGGTTTGGACTTTTGCGGAGGTAGGGGGAAAAAGGGGAAAGGGAAGGCAGTACAGCAGGGAGCACTGCTCAGGGAAGATGCAGCACCTCCATCCTTGGAGGGTTTGAAGGGTCAGCCAGCAAGGCCATGGTTGATCTGGCAGAGTATTTGCAGTGGTCCTGCTGAAAGCAGCAGGCTAGACAAAATCTCCAAATCTCCAGCAATCTGTTGCAGCTGACATTGCCATCAATCTATAAAAATTCAACCCAATGTCTTCAAAAATGTCATGCACAGTCACATACACATCAGTGCTGATTTTAGTACACAATCAGAATTACAGGACTAAGAAAGTGAAAAAACACAAACCAACAAACATGGAAGTATCACACAAGGAAAATACTTATCAAATGCAAGCTTTCTTAGGAATTAAGGTTTTACAAATCATTAAAACATGATGATCTGGCAATCACCTATTCTGAGGGTCCTCCAAGTTTACAGAATTATAATGACATTCTTCAGTTGCCGACTGTGTACCTGCCAAGTAGAAAAAGAAAAAAAGAAAATGTTTGCAATAACGTCCGTTTGGCTCAAATGGCACATTTTAGCATAAGAAACTGATTTTAGAGTTCATTGCTAAAGAATAATCTCATTTTTTTGTAAGTTTCATTCTTACACATGTTTAAAAAATTCAGAAGTTCCTTCATACCATGTATTTTTGAGAACTAAGTAATTCAAAGACGCAGCCATTTGTTAGAAGAGCTGTTAAGAGGAAATTACAATGTCTGATGGATTTAATTCTATCTCTCAAACATATATTCCTCTACAGGTAATAAGGACCACACAAACACTTGCTTTTACTTGACAGTGTTCCTAATGGTGGTAAAAAGCAAGGGCTGCAATAAAGGCTGGAATTATAGAAGAATTGCTGCCTAGCTCAAGAAAAGTATACTCAAAATACAAAAAGGAAAAGGCAGGATATGAGGAGCCTTCTTTTCCTACTGTCTTGACATTAAGCTGTCAACTTTCTCAACTTTGGTTACAAAATGGATCTCTTGTTTCTGTAATAATCCATAGTTATTTCCCTTTCTAGTTTCCTCTTCTGTCTTAAAATTGTACTAGAAGATGGAGAATTCATCAAATCATCAAGGGAAAAATCCCACAGCAAATCTAAATCTACAAGAATTGGAAAATAAACAAACAGAAATGCATATGGAAAAGGCAAAGGGGAGAGGAATTTTGCCAGGATCTAGAAAAAAAACAATAAAAGGTATGAGAATAAACTATTTGGCTTGAACACCAAACTCTGGATCTGAAAATTATTTCATTATATTAAAAAGGAATTAGCATTAATCACACTCACCCAGGGTGAGTGCTATACAGGAAAGGTACCTGAGGTTAACCAAGGATTCCCCTTCAAATAAAGTAAGGTGTGTAAACACAGTACCTTCTTCATCTACAGAAACACTGCGTATGATGACAGGACTGGAGTATGCTGGCAGTAGCAAAGGTAAGTTGGATGGCACAGCATATCCACAAGGGACAGGAACAGAATATCCACCAGACAAGCTGGGACTTGCACATTCATCTTGAGGACTTGGTTCTGGTGATGAGGACGGATCCTTGTCTTGGATTGGGGAAATATTTATGACTGAGTAGGGATTTACTTTGGTTGGAGTGCCTTCTGCAGCAGGTTCTGATGTTTGCAGCTTGTCACTGTTTTCTAAATTATCAGCTCCTTTAGTTGAAAGATTAAAGAAAAATGCAGTTTTATTTTTCATACCTGTTCAAGCTGCTCTAAAATCTCTTTGCAAGTATGCTAAACACTGACCTGATCTTTACTATACAAGTTGCTTACAACTTATGACTCAAAATTCCCACACAGTAGTGCCAACCTCCTCATTTTACAGATGAGAATTGCAACAAGAGCAAAACAAGATGAGTTATAAAGATGCCTATGGAAAAACAGTAACCTGACTGACATAAGCACATGAGTCAAAACAGTCTTAAATCCTAAAGGTTAAAAGCTGAATTCTAGATGAATTTGAATCTTACAAACACAAACACAAGAAATATTTTAGGGGTAGTGATGAGGACAAGAAAAGTTTGCTGGAGGGACATTCCTCAAAGAGCTGTCCTGAAAATGCACTGTTAAGAAAGGGAGGAAGAAAATAACTTTAGTTTTCCTCTTTGAAAATGTATTGTTTTCTGTTATACAAAGTTCCTAGTATTTTTTGAGACACGCTGAGGTACAGCAGAACCACAGGCCCCTCTGAAGGAAACTGCATCCCAAGTCATGGAGTAATTTTAAGCTGTAAACACAACCTCACAATAAGGGTGAACAAGCAACAGATGCTCAGGGAAAGGTAGTGTTTAAGTTTAGTTTGACAACTGCACAGTACCTGAAGAGTTATCTATCTTTAATTGCCATAAGCACAATGAATCTGTTTACAAAAGGAAGCTGGATCAAAAATCAAAATCAGCTGTTAGCAAATTGAGAAGAACATAGCAATTTCCAGACTATACCTCAGCACTCGGAACATTTGCATATGTCATAAAAATGTTTCTATATATAGCATAACTTCTGTTTATGAACAAAATTCATGCACTCAAACTCCCCTTAGTTTTGCGCACAACATCTCCAAGGTCAGCAACCAGCAAATTTAGCCATGAACCAGCTTATCTCAAGCCACCAATGTGCCTTAAGACCTGCAAGGATATATACTTTCCCTGTAGCATGACACTCAGACTATGTCCAATCCACTGGTTTGGATGTCACACTTGAATGGGAAACCTCACAGGAATTACACGTGATGGTCACTTGCCCTGTCAGATCTACCATGACTGTAACTGGAAGGAATATTCAAAACACTTGCAGGGTATTTCCATGTGTGAGAGACTGGATCATGACTCAAAACAAATTGACCATTTTCAGAGGTGCCTGGGTGCTTTGCTGAGGCCAGGTTTGCAAGCCTGCAAAGAGAAGGCAGTGAGTTTTTGGGAGTGTAATGACAATTCTCTGGTCTGCATAAGACAGAGAGGGTGAACTGACAGCCACCAGAGGCTACAAACTGGGCTCTGAGACCCATAAGAGGCAAATCTTGGGGAGACAGGATCCTGCCTTTTATCATGCCAAACTGCCTTCCCTTACACACACACCTTCCCAGGGAAGATCACATTCACAGGTAGGTTTACTGACAGAAGAGGCAGCTGCCTTAGAAGAGCACATAAACTGTCAACGACCCCTGAAGTGCCCTCAGACTCATTTCTGACAGCCTCCACCAGAGAACTGCACGTGATCAAAACACATCCTAAAACTTTCCCTCACAGAGGAGGGGCTTGAGCACTCCCATCTGAACCTGAGAGTGTATTAACTCACCAAACTGTATTTTGTGGGCTTTTTCCCCCACCTCTGACAGAGAAAGACCTTCAATCATCACTTCAATCAAGTCTCATCACAGATCCATGGGCAGTGATTATGTATCTTCCTACTCCTACCCTTTCTTTCTCTTTCTTCCTTTCTTTTCCTTTATACATTTTATTAAGCAGGTGGTATTTTTATGCTTTGATATTTGCCATATTACTATATATAATAATAACAAAAAAGGCTACATATATGCTTTCCATTGCAACCAAATTGTTCCAAAGTAAATCAAATATGTTTATATCTACAAACATCAATCATTCAGTGCCATTTCACTCTAATCTGCTCCAAAAAATCCATTAAGAAGAACCTAAGTTACCCTCAGGGGCAGGCTTTAACACCACAGAAAACTCCTGTTAAAGTACTTTTATTGCACTGTCAAGAAAAGGCGTCCTAAGATCAGTCTTGACTATTTAGCCCCGTGGAGATACAGACCAACAGGCTGACTTACCTGCAGCACCAGCCTCTTGGTGCTCTACGGAATTCCCAGGAATAGGTGGCACAAGGGCTTGCCTGTCTGCTTCTGGTATCTCATCTCCACTATCAAAGTCAAACTGTTCTCCTTCATCCTCTTCTTCATCATTCGGACCCGTGGCTTTTGGTTCACGTTCTAGAACTGTGCAGAAAGACACACCTTTGGTTGTTTGCTCTAAATAATGATTTCATGGGACCAGTAAATGCTCTGCATTACAAACGAAGCTTTCACAATGAACCCTTAGATTTTTAGGTTACTGGAACAGAACAAAAGTTGATTGATATGTTGATAACCTCATACAGTTTCCAATAAATCTTTTAGTGAAAACAAGGAAATTACTTGGAAAGAAATAAGTAATAATGTAAATATTCTTCCTTTTGCCATAATGAGCCAAAAGATTTTTAGAAAAACACTTCAACAGCCAATTTTTGAACAAGAAAACTTCACAGATGAATTTATTTGCACAGGGACTTTGCAACTTTATAACTTCAATTAATTTTTCCTTTCTAACTCAAACTCCTAAGTCTGTTCTTTTCTTACAGTGTCCAAATACCAGTGACAATAACTCAGTACACACACTCCAAGAGAGATCAGCAGATTGGTTTTCCTACTCCCGTATGAGATAGTTTTAAACCAAGGATCTCATGCAACATGCTATTAGCTCTATTAACATACATATGTGCATTCTGGTGGAGGGAGGGTGTGGACCTTTTGAAGAAGTAATGGCTGAAATAATGACACCCTAATATGGATAGGAAGGGTGGGTTTGGGTTTTTTTTTCTCTTTGCTTGTGAAGATACTGCAGCACAGATTTGGCATTATACATGGGGCTCAGGAGAGGGAGCAGGAAGAAGCACATGGCAGTTTTCCCCCATGCTATTGGGGAAAACCCATGAAAATGTAAACCCCTTCATGTACCTACAGCATAAATAGCCTAAAATAGATAAAGATGTAAACACACAAGTATGTTATAAAAATTTACCTGAAGATAATAAGGTTCCCCCCCTCCTTCCACAGGTAACACAAAATGAAAAATAGGTCTTGCTAAGACAATTGGATCTGCTGCATCAGGATGATGTTATCAGCTATCCTACCATCTAGGACATATTTTTTATCTTCATGATAAAACCCACAACACCCCAAAGCTCTAGACTGCTTAGATTGTCATGGTAATCAGCATTCCTGCCAAGGCTTCTGTTTCTTCAGGCAGGCTGAGCCAGCATATTTTACCACAGACACAAATAACAAGATCTTTCATGCAGCCTCTCTGCAGGAGAAAAAGTGAACTAATTGCAAAAATAGTAAGGAACAAAAAACCTGGGTTATCCTGCATTTATTGTCATGTGTTATGGCTGAGGCAGCAGGACATTTAATTCATTTTTATTAATTCCTTTCAAAAATTCTTCTGTATGAAGTCAGGCTTCTCATTTTTGCTTTGTCCATTAGCAATTCTTTTTTGCCTGAAAGATGCAAGAAATTCTTCAGAGCTCTTCCAAGTGATCAAAGACAAACATGGCATTCTTCCTGATTCAGCATCCATCTGACTAAACTGTAATACTTGTTGCTTGTCTGTGTAATGGGGAAAAGAAAAGGAGGGGAAGATATCTGTTCAACATGAGTAAAAAAATAAAAATTGGGTGTGCCAGTTTTTTGGGTTTTTTTTCTGTTATGGCTGTTAATACTGCCCCACTTCATTCATTTCAAAACATTTACTTTGTGTCATAGATAAACAAGGCACAGAACCTGATAAACGGGCACTGCAGCCTGGAAAGATCCCATAATCGCATCACTGATGGGACAGCGGGTTAAGATTACAAAAAGAGACAAAAAAAGAAAGAATACATTGTCTGTCAGAAAGGGTAGACAGGAGACAAACAAATGTCTTCAGTTCAGAAAGTTTTAAAACTATTTCAGCTTTGCATAATTTCTACATTTGCTTAATTCTGTAGGCATAAACTTTAGCCTTTTAAATTTACAGATACCTTCCATGTCATATTTAATAAAAATATTCTCTTTTAACCTTTTAATATCAAGCGCATACTATTTCAATTGATGGAAAAAGTATTTTAACAAAAAAACAAAATAAAAAGAGGATGGGGGCTTTTTACTTCAACTTAAGAGCTGATCAGAACTGCAGATAAATACAGATTATGTCACACAAAAAAAGACAAATTCCTGTTTTGAAAATACCTATTTTCCACATTCTTTGTGTTATGTCACAACAACACACAGACAAAAGCTCTTTTTAAGTGCTACAATTAGGAAGACAGACAGCAGTCAGACCCAGGCTGAATCTGGATGCTAAATACCACCACAGATCTTGCAAAATTTCATGCTCATGAAGAAAGTCCCAGTTCCTCCTACCCTTTATCTGCAAATCAATAGGATCAAGCCAAAAAGTGCATGAGGCAAGTGTTCTTGCAGAAACAAAAAAGGGGGGAGAGGGGAGTCTGGTGGCTGGGTGTGTGAGGAGGGGATTTTCAAAGGCAAAAAACACACAGAGGACAGCTATTGTTTTTAACATAATTTTAAAATGCACTGATTTTTTTTTTTCTGAAATAATAGTCACACAATGCTTAGAATGACAAACTCTATCTGGAATTACTTCAAACAATTAAATTAGTTACTAAAAATCCAATTTTCCCTTTCACCACTCCTCACATCCTTAGCTTTATGTGTGGCAACCAGAGCAATGAGAGTACAAAACTTGATTGAACTTGTTCATCTAATGGCAATATCACTCTGAGAGCTCTGTAAATGCTTCAGGGAAATTCTCGCACTTCTAAAAATTTCTATTTAGAGTTTTCAAGACTGAAAAAAATCTGATATAGTGGAAACATTGCCTTCAAGTTAAATTAAGTAGGAAAGTGCTAATTTAGAATGAGAAAGAGGAATATATGTTCTCATAACTGTGCACAGCACACAGATTTATTACTTCTTCTGTGCTTTGTTATCCAGTGCAATGACATTTCTTAAGCTTACTTCAATAATAAACTCACTTAGGTTGTGTTTACAGAGACCTGCTGGGGCATAAACAAATTTTAAAAATGTTTGGTTTGGTTTTTAAAAGTTTGGTTGCTCTGCAAGTTGCAAAGCATTCGTGGCACCATTCGCCTTCTCATCCATTATCCTCATATTATTTATAATTCAATATAATACAGGTAAGGAGTTAAAAGAGTGACATTAATTTTAAAGCCCAGATTAAGTCAGTGAAGCTTCATTAATAGTTTTCTTAAACAGTTTATTTTAGTGACACAGAAGTAAGATAAAATAGCTCTGCACTTACTATCAAGTGCACTTTGAATACCATATGAACACACTGGAAATAATAAAAGCACCCCAAATGTCTGTCCCCTCTTGCAATCTCGTAAATCCATGATGACCCATAAGAAGTCAACTGAAGAAATCAACCTTCTTCCATGAAAAACCATGATAAAGGAAGAATGAAATAGAACCCCAAGCACAAACAGTTCAGCAGTCTGGGGCATGGTAACAATAAATCTGGAAGCCCTGGACATAAACAGGCATGCTGCCACCAAGAAATATGAATATTTTATGTTTTAAGGTTTAAAAAATATTTTTAGAAATGGAAGGCTTCTGTATAATTAGGAATGTCATCTTTGTAATCAGTTGTACTCATTTACTTTTAAAGTTCACAGGCTATTATGAAACAAAAAGCAGAAATGCATCTATTATATTTAAAGAACTCAATAAATATTTTTAGTCGCTTCTACCATGGCCAATGAAGGAAATAAGTGCACAATGCTTCAAATGGCACATATCTAATTATTATTTAGTGAAAAAATATTAATACAATTGGACCTAAAACACACTGGCAGGAGTTGCCTGCTCTTATTCCAACATGCAGTTTTAAAACATTTATCTTTTTATTCATTATTTTGGATTGCAATAAGACACTTAGGACTGCAAAGATCTACCTTCCTTTCAAATGACTTTCCCAAATGTTTCAATTTTCTACAAATATTTGAGTGTCTTGAAATACACAAAACCTTTTAGTAAAAAAAAAAAATAAATTAAAATGTTACTATCCCGGAATATTTTTAGGTATTATATAATTTGCTAACTTATACAGGTTACAGGTCAAAAGAAACTGCCAGACATAGCAATCTAAACGCTTATTATTTATCCTTGATACATTCCAGAGATTTCCCTGATGAGATACCCTTCCCTTTACAGACATGTATTTCTCGACAATTAAAATCTGCCGAGCTCCTTATGTAAGTGTAAAATAGAAATAAGTATTGAAAGCATGCAGATACCAGGAAACGACTGAATTTTTAAAGTTACCATTATTTTCGTATAACTAACCATTTGTGGCCAAACACCCTGCTGACTGTGCTCCAGGATAAACGGCATCTCAAGCTGTTTCCTTTTTATTTCCTTTTTATTTCGTAGCAGAGGCTAGGTGTTTGTCAGGATGGTGAGCCTTGTGCTAGGAAACATTCATGCCTGCAGAAGCTTCCAGATTAGGCCAACTTTGTAAAATAGTAGCTGGCCTCATATTCAGCAAGAACTTGAAAATAGGCTTCAAGAAACTTGGTCACCACTGGACAGCCTCTTGTTTGTCCCAGCTTGAAAGCAGTACTTAGGTTGCATTCCTACAGCTAGAAAGCAACATGGTATTTTCAACCCACTCGTCTCCCACTTGTAACCACTAATTCTTCAGTTCCAGGAGAGAAAACTGCAGTTAAATAGTCTTTCAGTCTAGTACTCAGCTGACACATCACTCTTCTGCCCTTCCTCAAAGGGCACCTGCACCAGCAGCTTTGCAGGGAGAGCGGTGAGGTGCAGAGCAGGAGAGACCCTGCAGGAGAAAGGCTGACCTGGACAAGCAAGTGCTCCTGCCAACACTGCCCTTCACTGACACTTCACAGTCACACGGGACATCCAGCAGCACGCCACTGGCATCCATAAACCACCTCCTCACACAGTCACACAGGTGGAAAGCATCTATTTTGCTGGGGGTAGATAAACATCTAGGACAAAACTGTGTATGCAAAAACACATGAGTGAGCACTCCTTCCCATGGGAAGCAGATGGGAGCCAAGGACCTTCATTCCCCTTGCACTCACAGTTGTGCTAAGCCAGCACTGCAGGGAACCCAGATCCCTGTGGTACAAGCACGCTGCTAATTACACACAGCTCGCACACACATCCAAAGCATGACCACAATGCCAGCATTACCAGCCTCTGTGGAAAACAGTTACAAAAAAACCCCAACCAAACTAAAGAGTATACACTCATGCAAAAAGTGTTTCCAGTGATGGAAACAAAAACAAAACCACATGAATTAACAGGCTTTCCCTGCAAATAAATAACAAAGAAATAAGTACAAATGCCTCTTCAGTGTTTTGCAAATACACACATTACATACTAATTATGTTGTTGAGCGTGCACAACAGATATTGTTCTTCTGGATAAAAAAACAAATTCAAAACCAGAGTCAGAAGAGTAATGAATCTGCCTGCTCAAGTTTCAGAGATCCTGCTAACAGCAGCATGCCTAAAACCAAAAAAATTGCATTCCTGGAAATAAAGCCCAGGTCTGTGGATGTTAGTAGAGATTTACCAATAGCAAAAACCCTGAAGTTTACAAACGACTCACAGTGCTAAAAAATTAAGTCTTAATTAGCTAAAATTTAAAAGAACTGAGTTGCAAAAACCCAAAAGTCTAAAATAAAAGCATTAAGGCATGAAGCAGGCTGTCCTGAGAAAAGCAGGATCAACAAAAGCAGATTCGTACTCCTTTGTAAAACCTCAACATGATTTTCAGTACTGGCAACCCGATAACCAGAAAGGCAGCTAAGTAAAATCAGTGTTTTGTAGCCATTTACTTTAAATACTCAGCACACTGGTGGCACTGGTATTGCCTGCTACCACTAGAAACACAGATCAAGCCTGGTCCCAAGGATGTCTTTTCCACTTCTGCACCATATTAGCACATTCTGACACACAAATTTCACCAAGAAATTTTGCTGGTGCTGTAAGGAAAGCCTGTCCAGACGTTATTTGGAATTCTGCACAAATACATGATAGATCCCTCCCTATGCTGAAAAGCACCTATCCATATTAAAGGCTACTAGCTTTCCATCAGTATTCAAAGAAATACCAATACACTTAACCCTTAGTACCCCCGAGGTCACCCACCTGGGTTGGTATAAACGCCACCAGGCAGCTGAGCTGAGGTACAACAGGTCTGCTGAGGGTGGCTGTGCAGCCGAGCTTAGCCCCAGCTACTGCACACACGACCTGCTGAGCTCACCTACAACGTGCTGTCAAATGGACAATCCACACAGGGAATAGGAAAACCAGAGAGCTCTAATGAAACAGCAGACGACTACAAACTCATTGAGAAAATGAAATATCCAGCTTTGGCAGTGGAAGGGCAGAGGTTGTTAAGGTACCATAAGGTAACATAAAGTACAAATGACATACAAAGGAAAACCAGAAAAATTTTCTAGAAAACAGTTTTGATTATGTAGTCAACAATTTTATGAAAAAATTACAATTTTAAAGGAAACTTCCACCAGTGAGAACAGTCTGGCTTGTTATTTACTTGTATAATTCTTTTTTCTATCAGTTATCAACTATTAATATCTAGTTTTCCAAATAATTACTTTTAATTTGAAACAATTGCTGTTTAATGGTTTGAGGTATATGCATTTCTCTAATACAGTCTTTTTAATTCTAATTAGCAATATAAAACTGCTGAATCATCTAGCAATAGCTTGGACTAAAAGCTCTTTAAAAGCAATTGGAAACCCTATGAAGCAGAAGGCAGCCAGACATACCCTGAAGATCTAAAACAGGGAGTATGAGGTCTCACCTCTATAGAACGAAAACATACAGCTCGGGTACATAAACTGACTATCGTACTAAAGGAAAGTTGAAAGTCAACCAAAGCAAAAGCCTGCATTTTTAGGTCTTGGATCATTCTAGCAACACCTTTCTACAAGGATGATGCAGTCTGGTTAAGAACTTAGCAAAGGATTTTGACTTCATCTTTGGGTCATGTTTTTTCCTCCACCTTGCCAGCAATTGTACATACTTCCTATACTGAACTTTCAGATGACTGAGGCAAAGGGATGCCTAAATCCCAGATCATTGGTCCAGACTGAACAACCCTTTGTCTAGCAATGTCAACACTTAAGTACTTACTGGGTCCCCCCAAAAGCACCACTTAGAACACCTAAAAGCCTCTGACTTCCCACAGACACTGACATGTGGTCATTTATGCACTCAGCCCACCTCCACAGCAGCAGCCCAGACAGGGATCAGAAGATGCACACAGCTACAGGAATCCATTGTCCTTTGGGACACATACCAAAGGTTTCTTGTTCCCATTACAACTTCATCTAACACTCCGAGCATGGAGTGCAACCTGTTCACATGTTTAAAAATAATTAAGATTTAACTATTTGTGTTTTCCCCTTGATGAATTCTAGACAAAGAAAGCAACTAGGTATTAAATTTTACAGCAATTTACTGTATCTTTTACTAAATAAAGTATAAACTAGAACAGAATGGTTACGTCCTGTAAATCCAGGACAAAAGTGGAAATATTTTGGATTTCAGCTGGCTTCTTACATCCTCATTTCTATGGTTACCCCTTCATCCAGCCTAAAGAGCACTACTAAGATGGACTGATTTGTAAACTAAGCATAATATATGCAAAATATGACAAATCCATTATCTCAGCAACTAATGAGGAGAGAGTTTTATAGCATCCCCGTTCTTAGTATTTCTTTTAATTATTATTTGAGCACATCTTGATCTTCTTTGCCGTAACATGGTACGGTCCAGTTTTAGCTCAAAAGAAACCCCTGTGGAATTCAAGCCAACTCAGGAAAACAGTAATTTTTATATCACTGAACTCTCAGAATTCCTATTTTACAGTATCCTTTTAACCAGAAATTCTATCATCTTAGTGGATAGTGGGCAACAATGGTGTTTCCTTGGGACCTTTCAGTCCAACAGCCTCAGAGTCATTCTCAGAGCCCCCTTTCATTAGCCATGGAAGCTCTGCCTTGGCCCTAAGACTGGTCAAAGGAAACCACCATAAGCAAACATCATCATTCAGACATTCAGTTAGTCCACATGGAAGTCAGGAAGGAATTTCTTCCAGTATAAAGCGTCTTGTTAAGAATTGGTTTTGTGCATTTGTTTTTCACTGCCAGGTTTTGATAGTGCAGGGGCTACAGTGGTGGCTACTGTGAAAAGCTGCCAGAAGCTTTTTCTATGTTCAGCAGAGCCAATGCCAGCCAGATCTGAGAGAGCTGCTGTGGGGAAAATGAACTCCACCTCAGCTAGACCCAGTACAGTTGGCAAGTGTTCTTCTCATGCAAATATGAATGGGTTACCATCTGATATGCATGGGGAAGCAGCAAGCCCAGCCAGAGTTAATTTTACTTCTACTTCCCTTTGCAATACAGGAGATTGCTAAGATCCTCCAGACAAATTATACTTAAGCAATTCACTGCTCCCAGGGCAGCACCTGCATTTCCTTCTGTCCCACTGCCAACATATAGAATGGGAAAATACAGAGATGGGAATGTCACCCATCAGTTGGCATCCCCATAGCACAGGAGCACAGGCATCTTCCCTTCCAGCCCCTAGAGAAACTTCTACCAGCATAAGGTTAATCAGAAGGTTATCCAGAAACTATCATGCTTTCATCTAAACAAAGTTATTAAGCTCAACAACAGACTATTTAACAGTAAGATATATTCTTGAAATAACCCTTCTTTGACCTACTAAAACATCCTCGGCATTCATTTTAATGAAAATATGATTAAAGTTAGAAAGATTATTTCAATGAGGAAGAAAAAAGAAAATCTATACAGGGGTTGGAAGAGTTTTCTCCCAAAAGTGTTGGAAAAGTATGTTTTCCTCAGATTACTAGGCATAGTTTCAGTTCCTCCACGCAGGAAAAGCAAGCAGCACCTAATAAATGTCTCATTCAAAAATTCATACTTTATTTAAGTTACTGGAATGCAGACAAACTTATCTGAGACAAGCTCATGCACATGGTAAGAGAATTATAACAATTTATAAAGAATGTGAATCTTTCTGTAAACTCTAGAGTAGAATCATTACAGAGGCTTTAGGCATGGTTAGTGAGTATTTATTGAGTTCAGTGAAACAGAAGTAAAAACCTCCAAAAAAAAAAAATTCTCAGTTCTTGGCCAGCAATTTATACCAGCCAGTTAATGATAGATACAAGTCCTAAAAAGGCAAAGGAAATACAGAAAAAAATAACTCACTTTCTTCTTACATGTTGGCTCACTGAAATCAAAATTTCAGAGCTTAGTTTCAACTGTTCATTGAAAGAATACCCAAAAATCAGCACAAATTCTGTTACAATATTTGGGGCGTTCTTAAGCAATAAACACTAGTTACCACCAACCAATGATCAGGTTTTGCTGCAATCCCCTGAAAGGCCTTTACCTCAATTACTCTTTGTGATTAACATGTCTGGCCTTGTCCCCACACAGAGCTAGCAAGTAAAGTCAAGTCACCTTAAAGAGCAGCTGAGTAAACAGGAAAAAACCCAAGAAAACTACTACATCTTATTATTCAGAAAGAAAGCATCAAATACTATCAAAATAATGAAGTCACCCACCTAGAAATCCATAACAGTAACATCATATAATATGTTCTAAACATCTAGCAAAGTTTTTACCCATTTTCTTCAAAATAAGATATAATTACATTTATGTATACTGTGTTTTCTTTGTGGGTGCTAAAACCAGAAACAAGCTATTTATTAGATATTTATTTTCTTTCTATTTTTTTCCAACACTCAAATATACTTGGCTAGCAGAAGAAATACGTAATTAAGAGTGACATGTCACACCATAAATGACTTTCGCAAAGGAAATTTTCTCGTTGCTCTTCATTACACAACTTAATTGTCACAAAAAATAATAAATCCTTACCTTAAACAATGCATTTTCCTTCATTTACTGAGAGAAATGTGACCTTTAGAAATAAATAAATTGTTCTGTTACAGATGGGATGTCAGACACCAGCAAGCTATTGCCAGTTTCAAAAACAAGGAGCCATTCATAACTACAATTCATATTCTGTTCTCATTCTTCTGAAATCTTGGCTCCCTTTTTACAATCATTTGTAACTGTCTGTATGCTGACAATAGATACCTAACAATATTGTTTAGCCCATGACCAACTCCTTTTATATCTGCAGCTTAATTTAAGCAATTCTTCCTTCCCCAATCACAGTAAATAAATACAATCTTAGAGTCTTCAATGTTCTGTACTTTCAGAAACTAAATCATAAAACATACAAGTGCTTCTCTTGTTAATATAAAAAAGCCCAACTTAACCACCTCTTGTCTCGGTTGCAAAATTAGCTATTTAAAATTGTTACAACATAAATAAACTATGAACATTTTCACTAAATAGTAGAAAAGGTACCTAAATAATCTGAAAGAAATACACATAGGATACAGAATAAAAAGCAGCTCCCCTAACAGAGACATAAAGTGATCTCTACAGCAAAATACAGCAGCTCCCTAGCAGCTCCTTACTAAACAAAAATTTTTAGAAGTTGGTGGGTTTTTTGTTGAGTTTCAGTTTTTTGGGGTTGGTGGGGTTTTTTTGTTTGTTGGTGGGGTTTTTTGTTTTAGGTTTGTTGTTTTTTTTTTTTGTTATAATGTGTAAGGTCATCCCAGTGGAAACTTTTATGAGAGCACAGTTGTTTCTACTTCATTCTTACCCAAGGACTCAGGCCAGACTTCCTTCTCAGAGACAGAGGAGCAAGGACTATTTTAGTGTTCTGACCCTGACAGGGAAACAACAAAAAGTAACTGCGGAAAGACACAATCACAGCACTCAATTGCCCACAGGATATCCAGATTTAAGTCCTTGGGCTCCTTGCTCTACATGTCTCCATATCAGGCACAAAGAAATATGCCACTCACAGGTTGAGAGAGCTGATTTTTTATATAAAAAGGTGTACAAAATTGGTGTCTAGGAGACATTTTTAGTCTATTACCAGTTTTAGAAAAAAAAACAACCCTTCATTTCAAAGAAGAACATCTTAAATCCCAAACTTCAGCATGACAAGGCCTCTTATCTTGCTTTACCCAAGGAACTGAGGACAATGGTGTGTGTGAGTGAACATCCAGCTCTCCACTACACTTGGTCCTTAAGAGCATCTCTCATAATTCCCAAATGAAAATTATTCTGTCTCAGGTAGAGAAAACATTTTGCAATAATATGACGACTATGCTTTCAAATTAATTTTCACAATGTCTATGTACAAACACTGACATTTCAGTATTTCACTTTAAAATTTTAACATATCATTCATGTTCATTTTCTATAAATGGGAAACAAACAAAAGTATACTCAGTATAAGGAAATACACCCAATGCTTTGTAATAGTTTTCAGAGAGAAATCATATGAGGCATAGTGCCATGTACCAGAAAGAGTGAGACACAGACATATTCAAAGAAAATGAAACTGCAAAACTAAGCCTCCTTGAAACAGAAAGTACCTCCAGTTTCCTTTGGGCAAGAAGTTGTTTCTCAGGTATCCATCCTGCCAGGCAAACAAACACAGCTTTCCAAAGGAAACCAGCCCTGATAAACACCTCTCAAGTCCTCACTTAAAGACAAGGACTTCCACTTTGCGAGATGACCAGATATTTTCCAAGTAGAGCAATGAAAAGCTGCCAGACATGACATATCCTAATATAGCAGTAATCTCACAAGTACAGGCCATCACACATAAACACTATCCTAACATTCACATGCAGCCTCCAGTCCCAGCTGTTCAGTGTGAAGGTAAGTCCTGTACATGAGAGACTCAATGTGACTCCAGATTCTCAGAACTACCAGCTTTGTAATTCTTCCCTCCACAATCTGCACTCCACAGCATATCCTCTTCTTGTCTAAATGGGTTTGATTAAGGACACTCCATTACAGAAACCAATTAAAAGCATAATTATAACTTACAGCCACAATAAAATTTGCCATTTTTATTTAGCCTTCAAGAAAGGATTTTTTGTTGTTGTTGACAGAACAAGGATCATCCTCCATTTTATTTCACAGATAGCCATGGAATTCTTTTATGTAAGAAATTCTAAATACCTGCACTTCATGCCTAAATTCATAGGTACAGACTCACTAAAGAAGGGAACACAAGCTAGCACTATCATCACAAGTATCCATTTTGGAAGTATTTCTTTGGATTTTGCTCTTAGCCAAGGAAGCCTTTGCATCTACCCCACTCCAACTGCTCCCTGGTTGCTAAAACATAGATTCCCTCAACATACACAGAGAAAAATACTAGGAAATTTTTAATCATGGCTAGAAGAAGAAGAAGCTCTTTTTAAAGCAATCTAGAGGACAGAACACATAGGCAATAATTTTTCCAAGTTACTCACTACTTGAATTTGCTCTGAGGTAGGAAAGGTAACCAGCACAGACTTGTCACTATATGATTAGCAATGCATGAATGGAATGTCCAAACACCCATGAACAGATAAGTTGCATAAGCAGAATAAATTAAAACAAATAAAATATGTTACATTCCATTCTTTTATCACATGTAGTTTTCTTTATGAAGCAGTGGCAGAAGCAGCTTCACTATTGACCTTTACTGCACCTTAACTTAAAGAAGGTATCGATTCAGATGGCTATGGCTAATGAAAACACATTATTTAACCTTTCACCTATTTTCTTGCAACATCCCCATGAAAAAGATGAAGGTTTACTACTATTTTTCCCCTTCTTATACATTAGGATTGATAAAAAATAAGTCTGGAGAATTTACTGGGCAAAACCATAGAAAACTTACTCAATAAGAATAAGCTGAGATTTATAGTGCAGGGTATACACTTGTAGATAGAAAGGAGCCCACATGACTTTCAGCACTACAGCTACCTCTGTTAGGAGAAAAAATAAGTAAACAAAAAAATTCCCACAACATCATAAGAACTTTCTTTTTAAAAAAGCAATTGATTTTATCTGTGGTCCCAGAGCAGGATTTTAGAATCATTAAGTCAAAAGTAAGAATTTTTTTAATGGTGTAGCAATGGGTTCAGCACCCAACAGGAATCTCACCTTCACTATGAACTAGGATAACCCAGCCATGTGATCACTGTCTGAAGGCACTGACAGGTGCTGCTCACCCCTCCTGAACAGACACATGGATGGCCAGTGTACATGCATGCAAAATAAACCTTCATTTGTTAGTTGTTATGTGTATTTGCTGTCATACTTGGCCCTAAAATCCTCACTTCTTTTCCACCTGCAAACAGGTAATGAGAATTATCTAGAAAGTTAACTAAAATGTCTTTTAGTGTTATTATTAAAATTTATCTTCACTGATAATCCCGGATATCCACTGATAATGTGGTTTTAAGAGAGCAATGGCAAACTAAAAAAATATACAAGTTTCACTAGTTTCAGACATAGCTTCTTCAGATGAAAGAGAAAGCACAGAATACTCTGAGCTGGAAGGGACCCACAAGGCTCATCAAAGTCCCACTCCTGGCTCTGCACATGGCTACCCTGGAATCATACCATGTGCCTGAGAGCATTAACCAAGCACTTTTTGAACTCTGTCAGGCTTGGTGCTGGTCTCTGGAGAGCTTGTTCCAACTCCCCCCTACTCCCCTCCTCTTGCCACCCTCTCGACCCCCCCGCAAAAAAAAGCATTAATTGACATTGATGCAAGATTTGGTAAAGACGAATTTCAATTTATGTTAAATAAATCTAATCCCATCCTATTAAGAACTGACATGTTTGAAAATAAGGACATGATACAGATAGTTCTACGTGTCACAAAAACCTTTGCCAAGATAGAACTTGAATTCTGGAATCATACTGTACTGTGCAACCCTGAAATCTTGTCAGAGTATCCCACAAGCTGAAATGCTGCACAAAGTTTGAGCTGCTGCCACAATTATTGGCTCTCTTTGAAAAACAGCAGGCTTTGCTCAAGTGGAAATATTGATTCCTTAGGGATGGCTCTTCCCCTACAGCACTACATTGCTTTGGAGATGGATTATCCCGTAGAGACAGTTTCACAGGAACTGTCACTAAACAAAACTGAACTAAATTCAGGGTCCTGACCACGTGGATTAGGATATGGATAGCCAAGGAATTGTTGCCAACAATAACCTCAGTGATATCTCAGAGCATAAATGAAACTGTCAATAATGTTGGCCAGAAATCTGACCTATTAAAAGCTGATTTCACAAGTTTCTGCTTCTACATTCCAAACACCCTAGGTAGTATCTAGAAACAGACCTCTATCTGTAGCAGTGCCTAAACTAGAGAGAAAGCAGTTCTGATCTAGAATGACAATTCCCAAATTCCTAAAGAGTTACAGCTGAACAAAACTAAGATTAAATCTGTTTTTATACTCAAATGGCTTCATGTAAGTCCTGTGTGAACATTAAGTGAAATGTTCTTATAGGCAATAATGTATATTATTTATACATATTAATATATCCATTTATCAACGTATATAATAAAGCACAACTCCATAAGTAATATTGTCCTATATAAGGAACAGATAATATTTTACAGAAAAATCACTAACTATAATAGCAACTTAACTGAAATAAGAGCAGGTTCAACCACAGATCTTCATAAATTTATGTTTTGGAATGACCAGAACGAGCACATAATACCTCTCTGAAGTCTCCCAGCATCCAGCTACTAAAAGCCAAATCCTGTTAAGTATTAAAATATATAGTAGCAAGCACTACACAATGATGTGGTTACAGGAAATCAAACAGGATTAAAAAAATCACCACATGCTATGTTCTCTTTGAGCATAAACACAAAAGGCAGTGAGACAGTGTCTTTGTAGATCCTATCTCTGTGCCCTCAGAAACCTGGCTTACACCAGAGGCCATCCAGCTACCAGCATTCAGCAGGCAAGGGGCACTGAGTGTTAACTTTACACAATGAGCCCCTTAGTCCAGCATCTGTAATACTCTTCTGTAAGTGGCTGTGCTCTGACTACACAGAGTTGCCATAGGAAACACATACTTCCAGATTTGGACAGCAAGGACCAATTGCTCCCAAGTTTCTTTCCATCATGTTCTAACTACACCAATGAGTGAAGTCCAAGAACAAGACAGGATAAATGACAAGAGCTCACGTTTCATCAGAATACCACTGGGACCACGCCTTAGGGTGATATGGGGAAAGGGAAAGTTGCAGAGGTAAAATCACTGCTGGAAAGATAATCAAATTCTTACAGAAAAATTGGCTTTAAACTCAAAACTATTTCAATTACCTTCTGGTGGTGGTGGAGGGAAATCCTCTGTGTCCATTCTAGTGTATCCACCGCACCTTTAGCAGACTGGAAAACTCTGCAAAAATGAAGGGAACATGTTTTGTAGATGAACACAATTTCCAAATATCAAGACACTCCTTTTCAATTTGGCCAAGCTCATACCTATTAGCTAATACTATTATGGAAGACAGGAAATTTCCCTGGCTTTTTGCTTCGATATGAATACAGTCCAAATTTTTATGTACACAGCCCTCAGTATTGGAGCCAATTCGTATAATGATCTCAGTAAGCCAGCTGAAGAAAGATGAAGTTTTTAAACTATTTGGTACTCTGCAGTTCCCCCTGTGACAATCACAAGGAGATTACTAAAACATGTTATTTCAATGTCTGTTTTGAGTACATATTCCATCTCAAAATCTTCGTGAAGGGGTGAAGAATAAAAATTATAGGAAGCTTATCAGTTTTCATTACACTTTTCTCTATTCAACAATCAGAAATAAGTTGTAACTATATACTTTGTACACAGATTCTTTCCTTTTTTTTTTTTTTTTTTTGCTAATCTTAAAAATTCTGCTTGAGTCCCTTTACTCCCATCCTTTTCTAAGGAGAGTGAAGTACTAGCAAGCAAGCTCCTGAGGATCTTTTCGTTCATCTTCTTTCCTTAAATGCCATTGATCTCATGTTTTAAGGAAAATAATAACTCTACAAAGCATTCCCCTACTTCGGCACTGAAAACACAACTGAAGAGAAAGAAGCCCAGAACCCATGAGAGATATCATCCCTACTTCCCCATAATGCTGCTTAATAGTGCCATTCCAGTATCATCCAGAAGGAAAATCTATTGTACTGAGCAATGTACACACTCTGCCCCCAGCCCATTTTTACTCTAACTCAAGAGACAGAATGTCAAAAGGATAGATTTCAGAATAAGGCTGAGGAGGAAAAGCAAGTCTCCAAAAGCTACAAAACAACAGTGGAAGAGCCAATGCTGAATTTTCTGTCCTACTCTTGAGTGGCCCATAGATGTCAATCTGAAGAAGTTATCTCTTCTGCTGGCAACAAAACAGCTCAAACCCTTGGAAAGTCTCCATGGCCCCAATACGAAAAGATTAAGTTGAAGGAGACAGTGAAATTCAAGGTACACTGGCAAAATATTAAACTAAATGGACCAGGAGACAAAGTTCCAATCAATTGCCACTTACAGAAAAAGTGGCAGTGAATAGAAAAAAAAAAAAAATTCAAAAAAGGATCCAATCCTAGGAGACACCAGGCAATTTACCTCCCTAACATTAGGTTTGCAAGGGTGAATTATCAGGATAGATGTACCAGGAAGGATAACAAGTCTGGTAGCACAAGATCCTAATATGATGAGAAAATTCATAACAACTTCATTGACTAAGCATACAAAATTCTCTCAAACTCTCTGAAGCTTTGGTAACTCTTAATCCAGTCCTAGACAAAAATCAAGTAGCTTCAGACCTAAGGCTCAGAAAGGATTTACCCAACATCTATATATAACACAATAAATTCCATTATGTGCTTTCACTATACAATGTTCCTTCTAAAGCTTCTCTACAGTTTGTATCTGCAGAGCTCCAAGGCCTGTTCCTGCTTACAGATGTCTGGAATGCATCCCGCCACACCAAAACTGTCAGCCAAAACAAGCGATAGTTACGGTTTGAAGAAATGGCTATTTTCTTATATTTTTTTAAAGCTGCTCATGACTGGAGCATAGGTTTTCAAGTGTGACACATGTAAGAGCCAGCAAACCTCCGAAAGTGAGTCTCTGTACCTTTTCCAAATGCATCTTTAAGAGAGCAGCTAAAAGGCTTTCAGACTATTTTTTTTCTTTAAATAGATGATGTAAGCTTTTAAACATCTATCAAAGTTAACTTCCAACAATGATTTTTTAAAATCAATTCCTTCCTCACCAGCAAATATTAACAAGACACAGAGCTGAGCCATGGAGCTTGATTTCCATTTTGATCTAGCTCACAGTGACATGCTTCAAATTACACCATAATTGTGTCAAAGAAGGACACAGACCCAGTGTTAGAGTCCCAGCCACTGACCTGCTTGCTCCCATCTGAACAGTGCAGTTATTCACAAGAAGATACACTTTCTCACTTAAGAATGCCTCAGGGGTTGATTTATACATTACATTAACTCATTTTGAAGTTCCACATATTTTTCCCTACTTTTTAGATGCTGAGAAAAACCCTGCAGCAGGAAAGAGAGCTTGTGTATTACAGATTGCATTAATACCTTCCAAAAAGAAAATAATTGCCATATTATGTAGCAGACAGCACGTTTATGAATGATCTCTAATAGCACCATATTTCAAAGAGAAGTTTTTCACTCTTCTTTAGAGAGGTAGAAGAACTACCTCAACTTAAAGATGTTTAAATCAAGATTAAGGCAGATGATTTAATTTGACTAGCATTCACATTTGTAGCTCAAGTGCTTTTCCCATCGATTCTCCTGCTAACAGAGTTACACAGCACATCTTACAGGTGCATTTGGACAATAACAGTGAAAATCAAAGCTCAAATTAAGCTGAAAGGGATTTATGAATGTTCTCTCATACACTCAAGACAGGTGTTTTCAAAATTAAATCAGGTTACTCAGGACCTTTGTCCCCCCAAGTTCGGAAATTCCATGAAGGTGGAGGTTTCACCACCCCCCAGAGCATCCTGCTCCTGAGCTTAACCAGAAACTCCAGGAAGAGTTTTTCCCATAAGCCCAACTGGAGTCAGCCTTGCAGCAGCTTGCAGCCATTGCCTCCCATTCTCCTGCTGTGCACCCCTGAAAAAAGCCTGGCTCCACCTTCTTTCCAACCCCACCTTGGGAAGCAAAAGACAGCAATTTAATCCCCTTCTTTCCTTTCTTCTCAAAATGACACAAACCTGGTATCCCTCAGCCTCTCCTGACCTCTTCCCACGCCCAACCATAGCAGTGGCCTTTACTGGACTGGCTCCAGTTTGCCAGTCCCTCACTTGTACTGGGGCCTCGCAATGAACACTGAACTCCAGATGCAGCATTGAGATCACTGAGTGGACGTTACCCGGTTTAACATAGAAGTATATTTTAAAAATTAACAGCTTTTAAGACACAGAATATCAAGATCTTGTTCCAAAGGTATTTTTAAACTGCAAAATAAAAATACCTTATTAAACATGAAACACGTGCTATTATTATTCATGCGTATTTCAGCATAAAATTATGAATATGAATAACTGAACAACTGCCCTGATCTACTCAAAATAACAGAGGCTATAAAAATATGGAGCTCTTTCCCCTCTTGTAATATTGTTTTCTCAAACACAGTATAACCTCTTTTTAATGACTCAAACTGCACCCCTCCAGAGTTACTTAGCTGAAAGTTTAACATTTCCCATTGGCATCCAGATGTGAAAGGAATTCACCTGACTTGGTGCTCATAACCTTCTTTGCTTCAGATGTGGGTAGAGATAGCAGTGATGGCTGTGGGCCACAAAAGTGCTCTACAGATTGTCTCCTTTCCCCCTATTCCAAGCCTAAGGGACTACTGTTAAAAATAAAAACCTACTTGTAGCACAATAGCATGGTTTTATTCCAGATGTTTAGCTAGTAACTTCCTAAATTTGGTACTAAAAATCAGGAACAATCATATTAAATGCATGCATTTTCAAAGAAAAAAACCACAACAGGTCCCTTATTATAATGCAATATATTCAGTTCCTGACCAAGTTTGCAATGCTTTCTAAGTTTTAAGTTGATACGTAAGGAAAAAAGAAAAGGAATTAAAATACCACATTAAAATCAGATGTTCATGGGCAATGTTTCCAATGCAGAGAAGTCCCCCACAGTTAAAGCAGTCAGAAATCCAACGACACTCACGCCAGAAACCAAAATTATGCAAGTGTGAAATGGTCCCTAAGGACAGCTCCCAGCACTTTAAATTTTCCACCAACTACACTCACCTTTGACCATGGAAGCTGCTACTGAATGAAGTGGGAGTCTGTGATGTTCCACAGCAGACTTCACAACCTCAAAGTGCTAACACCTGCAAAATCTGAGACTGAAATTCTGATTCCACAGCAATGGGCAGTTTCAGCAAATGAAACAAAGGCAAAGACACCTTTATTCTTGTCCGGAGACTATAGAAGAATGTCCGCATTCCTCTCTGAGACTCAGTTTTCCTTTCTCCTAACCTCTGGTAACTCCTTTTGCCTCCAGGACTAGGCTTCTCAGCTGCATCTGCATATCTGATTTTGTTCAATGGTTTCCTCTAATTGTGGGACAAACAACAGACTATCAGTTCTCAGCTAAATGATTACAAATACTGATCAACATCTGCGTTTCCACTTCAACAAAACTATTTTCCAACAGCCACTACTTGTGCAGAAGTCACAATGCAACAAAAATGGCACCGGCACAAACTCTGCCAAAACTGCAAGACAGTGCAGCATTCAGGCCTGGGACACAGTACTTATGTACTGAGCTCCCAAAGGGCACATGCATCCAAGCTTTCTCAGCTCTGTCACCCTAAGAACTGTAAAAGGGACTCACATACCTTTTCTTTACGGTGTGTGCACTGTAACTGCAGCAACATCAGGCTTCTTCATTCTTAACACTGCAGAGAGAATGAACATTTCACAATAGGAAACAGAAGCTGAATCAAGAAGACTAATTTCCAAGAAACTATGACTTGTGGAGAAAGCTTAGTCCAAGCAGAAATGCAATGTCTCTGAGAAAGCCTGAAAGTCTAAAAATTAAACTAAAAAAACCCCTTCAAAACACGAAAATTGCAAAGGTAAAGCCCATGAATATCTAAAATCCCCTTGTGTCCACTTAGTGAATATTGCTGTATAATGCCCAATTGAGTCTTCTTCCACCTAGAACTACAGAACTCCCATTGGGAAGTAACTCTTGCTGAAATATGATATGAAGGCTCTTCCAGCAGTGCAGAGAAATGACAAGATAGAAGAACGCAGAAGATAGAAGTTTAATTGCCTATTTTTTCCCTCCTATAGCTCAAGAAGGCTCTCTAACAAGACAGAAAAAATAATACCTGCTTGTACAATTTGTTCTCCATACAAGCTATTTCTAAGAAACATAGATTGTAAATTTTTTAAGAGGTGTCTACAGTGAGCATGAATGAAGCAACCATCTATATTATGGCAGCTTCCCATCCCATGCTGTAAGCCATTAAAGAAGTCTGTATCAAGACTGGATCATTATTTCTTTTAATGCATATTTGGTTTTATTAATAGCCAAGAGTCCTGTTCTATACAAATTTTATCCTTAAATTTAGCAAAGAAAATTACTGAAATCACAAGCAGTGGAATAAAAAGGGAAGCACATAGGTTCAGGTAGAAAATTACGAGAAAGTCCAATTCCTGACTAAGTTAAAGTTGGGTGACATTCTATTTCTTACAGCAATTCAAACAAGGCCAGATCTGCAGAGATGCACATTTTTCAGAATAGAGAATCTACTTTCAAAAAAGCTATTTTGCTTCTTTTTCTGCTCTCCCTTCTCACACCAAACAGTATCCTGCTCAGGGCCAGAGAAAATACAGCAGCAGCAAGCCCTGAAAAAGAAGCAATCTACAGAGACACCCCAAAAACATGGCTGAAGATGGGTTTTCTAATCTTTCTTTTTAAAGGACTTACAACTTCTCTTCACCTAGATTCCTGCTCAGTACATCACCTAGAGGAAGGGAAAAGAGGAGGGAAGCAAAGATTGCATTTGTAGATTTGTCTAAAGATCCTGATAACAGTGAAATCAGCACTGATAAATTTTTAGTATTTATGTTCTTTTCCTCTACAGATTATTACTGCAAGTCAAATTACAGAATCACTGCTTGATAGATTCATTCAGGTTGGCGGATCATGTAGTCCAACCTGCTTCTCCAAGCCAGGTCCTCTACCAAGTGAGACCAGGCTGCTTTATTTACTGAGATACTGAAAAATCGCTAAAGACAGTCTGCAAAACCATGTCAGGCATCCTGCCACTTTGCTTTGTTGTTCTTCTGGAAAAAACATTGTTCTTATATCTAGCTAGAACTACTCTTCAGTTATGACCACAGCCTGTGATCCTGCTCCCTTCCTCATAGTCTGCCAGCTGGTGGGAGCACACTGCCAGGCCCCCATGAAGCTTCTTTCTCCTCCAGGGCACTGCTGCTACTCCCTGACATGGCAGCAGCCTTGTGCTGAACTTGCTCAGTTTTAGCCTCATCTCTCTTGTACTGGGGTGAGGTGTGGACACAAAACTGGATGAAATGCTGCAGGTGTGGTCTGACAAGTGCTGAGTGAGAGGAACCCTTCCCCTCCAAGGAAACATTCCTTCCTGGGTGTGTAACCTTACCCTCCTCATTGCTGAATTCCACAGAGTTCTTGCCAGCCAGCTCCTCCAATCCACCCAAGTCCTCATGAATGACAGCCTGAATCTCAAGCACATCCACTGCCTGCCCCTTTTCCCCAGTCTGGGGTCACTTGCAAACTCCATGAGCATGGGCTGATGGACTTCCACTTCATGCATAACATTAAACGGGACACATCCTACAATGGCAGCTGGGGCTTCCCCCGGGTTACCTGCCTCAAGTTACAGCCAACCAGCCACCTCCAAATCCAACCATCTCACCAGGTTTCAACCCATCACAGCAGCATACCCACCCAGATCACAATCACATTCTGCAAAAGACATTGCTGAATTCAACACAAGCATATGGTTTTATTAAGCTCAGTAGCAATATACTTACTTTACAAATAGAAAAGGCATGACCTACAAATGTTTGAGGAATGAGAGGAATATGGATAAAAAGTAAACCAGGGAAAGGAAGAGGCTCCCAATCATGCACTTAGGACACCTAACTTTATTAGTGAATGAGCCTTGCTCCCATCTTTTGTCCTGGCAATTGTTTGAATACTCAAAGTAAGAAGACAAGCATCACCCCAGGATTCACAGACCATCCTGGAGGTCAAGAGTACAGTAACAAATTGCAAGAATCTGAAGAATTAAAGGGAACACTGGCATCATATGCTTTAAGTCAAGAATGATCTGTTTTTCTTCAGTGCCACACAAATTAGAAAACTGCATCACTGGGTTAAGACAAAGATCCTTCACATCCCACATGCAAGCAAAATAAAAATATATGCCTATTAGGAGTATTATTCTTAATTTATGCTATAATTTGATAGCAATCAAGTAACTTCACCTGGAAAAGTAATCATATTTCTGCAATTTCCTGTTTAAAATTTAATTCAGATTAGTTCCTTTCAATGCTGGATATGAAGAACTACCTTAATTGGAAATATCCTCATGAAGGTTTCTATTTTTTAATCACAGAAAATCCTTATATGCTGCAGCACACTTCAGTTGTGATGTAAACCTATACAGGATTTAGTTGCATATATAGTATTAAAGTACATGTGTAATTAGAATTAATATGCAGAGAGTTTAGAAATGCTTTTTATTATAAATGCACCAAAATATCATTTAGTAGAGTAATTCTGATCACCCTTATATACAAAATACAGTAATTTTGTCACAGGGAGTATATCACTTCCTGAAATGTGGTTTCATTCTCCAGCAAATCAAGGTCTTAACTTGAAAAAAAATAGCCACGGAAATGTTATTTATGGATACAGTCAATAAAGCATTTTTCCCCCTCCAACGGTACATTCATTACAAAAGCAGAAAGTCTTGTTTCAACTTGCACTAAATCCGTGCATCCCAGTTTCACAAGGCATAGGTTGTCTTTCAAGATACTGATGACAACTGATGAAAATTTCCACCAGAAGCTGTATCCAGCCATGTAAGTGAAAGGATACACTGAAATGGATATATTCTGCTGCCTGCAAACCAGAGACTATTTACCTAAACATTTTCAGCTCTTTGGGTACTACTGTCCTTGGAAAAGTAACCATGCTATTTCTCACCAAGGACAACTCATACTATCTCATCATTATAAAATCATCCAGTTGAAAAACTGTATTTCACCTAATGAAAAAATTTATTAAGAATATAAATAGAGTTTTATTACTGAGTTTCAAAAATACATGGAGTAAAAGATGGAAATACATTTCTAATAGCAAAGTTAAAACGCATGCTCTAGAAAAATAAGACTATTTGCATTGATTTTCTAACACCAAAATTTTATTCAAATAAATCAGAAAGCAGATAATGCAGCTGTTGAATCATTAATTACAGGAAGAAAGCAAAATAGTAATAGTACCTGCAAAGAACAGCCCATGTCTTCAAAAAATGTATAATGGAATCTAGATTCTCACAGAAATTTAAGTTCTGCATCTAGTCCAAACACCAGCAGTCTTCACTCTTTCCTTGATTTGGAAGTTATCTAGTAGACATCTTTCTTATTAATCTTCTACAATTCAAAACTTGCGTTTTTAAAACTCAAATTATTCAATCCATGGTTTGCAACAATATAACAATATTAAGTATGAAATTCTAAAAGGACACTGAGGATGAGGCTGAGAATGCTTAAAAAAAAGTGAAAAATATAAGCTCAAGACTCACCGTGATCCTACCAGAAAATCTAAATATTGCCATCTACTTCTCAGTAAATTACTATCCCATTTTACAGATGAAGAAATAATGTTTACCTTCTTTCTTGGAAGTTTTTGAGATGTACAGTCTGTATCTCTAGGGAAAAAAATACCCATGTGATTTCTGCAAATTTTTTAATACATTTCGAGAAACAAGAGATTACAGAAGAGAAACAAGAGTGAATGTTTGACCTTGAGCTTGGATCTTAATAGTTCACATTCATGGTTCAGTCCCAAGTAACAAGTATTGTACATTACAGTAAGTCACTGAAACAGATTTTTCCAAGATAATGCCCCTATTCAGCAGCACGTAAGTAGAACAATTTATTTTGCTCTGCTTAACTGCTTCACCCACGCATTTGACATTAAGCTTCAGGCTTCCTGACTGAGCAGTGAACATGTAGGACATAATCAATGTTGTGCAGTTATGCATCACTTCCCACAGTCTTGCTGATTCAGGCATTTCAGAATAAACATGAATCAAGTTTTTGATCTAAAAACACAAGTTTGAAAACATATTTTTCAACTCTTGTTTAGCATTACTTGTCATCAATCCCTTAAAAACAAGTTCTACTTTTACATGTTCCTGGTTTCTAAGTAACTTATACTATTTTGGTGCAAGTAAAACTCAAGATTCTTTACGATAAGAAAATGTCCAATGGATTAAAATCTCAAAAGATGCTAAAAATAATGCAGCAGTTTTCTTCCATAGATTTGTGACAGAATACGAGTCACAGTACTCTGCTCTCTGCATACCACATGCTCACACATACAGTGACATTACTGAGAAAGATTTGAAAACAAAAAGAATACTAAGACACAATTGTATAGGTCTATAATGAGAATTCTGGTTTACCTTGCTCATGTGCCTCCTACCTCTTTAAAAAAATAAAGAGCTTCTCTCCCTCATGATATGCCTGCAGTCTCCCCTAAGTAATTTTCAGGCTTCAGTTTATGAAACAACCTCTGAAAATTTCCAAGCATCCAGGCTTACAGCTTTTCTACTTGCTAAATTACCCCTAGATTCAGAAATGAATTTATCAATATTAATTTTCCACTAAGACATAACAACAAGAATTACACTGTATCAAAAGGAATGAGAGTGGAGAAAAAGTATATAATAAATGTTGATTTTAACAAAACATGATCTTACATATGAAAAATGCATCCCTCAAAGCTGGTTGTCAAATACATATAAAATGAAAGACTAATTCATAACACTATCAATTAAACCTCATTTATCATTTTATTATAACATTCAAAATGTTCAAAAAGTAAGAACAATTGCATTCACAGTGTTTTACACTGTAACTCCAAAGGAAGTTTCTCTAAGCTACAACTGCTGCAAATAGATGTTCCACAAGAAGCATCCAAGGATAATCCAGAAATGCACTCACGGCTCAAAAAACCATCAGGAAGCTGAATTTACAGAAAGGTAGTTTAAAAAATACATTTTAGAAATCATATGACAGCTCCATGAGATCCCTTCTAACATTCTAAAATAAAACTGTAAAATGGAAATGCATAAAGAATAAAGTGAAATAGAAGTCACTGTACATAAGCGGAAACAAAATTACTGTCCCACATATGTAAAACGAAGAAAATAAGCACCTAACATAGCTCATTTCTCCATCACTAACAAAACTGAGAACAAATAAACTGACTGCAGCTTTGCACAACATAGAAAGTTCAGTCTGAAAGTTTGAATCAAAACCTCCTTCTTCTAGACTGCAGCTTTTGCTTCCTGGCTGCTTCAGAAATAGACTGAAGTTTATAAATTCTTTACATCCGATTCTAAAAATAATTTCTAATTAATATAGAAGCAGACTTCCTGTTTTATAAATAAGTAATGTACTATTCCCAATTACTTTAAATTCCGTTAACAATTACGAAGTTTAACAATGGCCCTTCAGGTTTGTTGTCTTTATTCAAATGCTTATAAAGTATGCAATGATTCCTAAACAGCTTAGAATCAACTGAAGAACCCCTCTGTTGCTGAGATCTCTTCACAGAATTATAGAATGGTTTGGGTTGGAAGGGACCTTAAATATCATCCAGGTTTCAACCCCCTTTCCATGCATGAGGCAGGGACATTTTCCACCAGACCAGATTGCTCATAGCCCCATCCAGCCTGGCCTGGCAAGAAAAAGCTTGTTTTACAGTATTCCAGTATGGGAAAGGATTTTTGCTGTCTACTGATGAGTGAAATCATAGCCTATCTGCTAAGCATTAGCATAGCTCAGAGTAAAAGAGACCTCCTCAGATGGAGGGAAGGGGAAAAAAGGGGAACTCTCTTTTCAGTACTTCAGTGTGCCCATCACTGGCCTGTCAGAGCCAATAGCACAAGACTTGCACATTTGGCTTCCACATCTCAGAGCTGCAATGCCAGACTGCACACACCCATCACGCAGCACTGAGGCTCCTCTCCATACCCTGCAGTACCAACTCCTGAAGCCCCAACCCATAGGATGCTGCCAGGTCCCGACACTCAGCAGGAGATGATGGACAGCCCATTACTCAAGTGTCTGTCTCCTTCTGTGGTCCTTTCTCCTACCACATCCATTTGTGGCTATCAGACACAGAAGCCCCACACGCTGGAAACCCAGTACCACCACAAGACACTTGTCATCACACACACAGTAAGTCACATCTCACATACAATGCCACAAGTAATCTAAGGAATCTATAGAATATATTATAAAAAATCTTGAAATCTCATTATAAAGCTTCTGGAAATATCAGATTTCAAGGTACTATCTAAAGAACAACTGTTCAAAACCAGATAAACACATGTAACTAGTTCATGGAGTACTAAGCCTGAGGGTGAGAAGGAGGAAAAAAAAAAAAAAGACAAGATGGATTAAACAAAGCAAGTCAGACAGATTATCAAGATCAAACAGATCACCCAAGTGAAAAGAATGAAGGGCCCATTGAAGGAAACAGCTGAACAGCCAGAACCTCTGCCTGAATAATGGGTTTGAAGTCGTAGGCACCAAACATGCCCCACATTCAGGCAACAAACCTGTGTCTCCTGATTGCCAACAGAAAGTTTTTAAAATGCTATACTTCATTTTTACCATAGAACAGATCTCTCACTGGGGTTCACCAAGCAGAGTGGAGGCTTTAGGAAAAAATTATTTTATTTACAATAAAAATAGCCACAAACTAAGACATGTTGGTATAACCTCACTGTATTTATTTAGCATGAAACAGTTTATAAGCAATATTTTTTATTTCCTGACTCGTGAAAAGAAGACCCTAACCCTACACCTTTTTATGCTAACAACTAAAGTGCAAAACTTAAAAAAAATATATGTTCTTTACATTGTAATTAAACAACTTAAAACCTGCTAGATCAAGGTAAAAGCCATGATCTTAGTATCTCCGGGAAAGAAAGGGGGGGAGAAAAAGGATTGAAGAAATATGTAAATGAAAGAGGGCAGAATTTAGGATGGATAAAATTGTTTTGGCCAAAAATAAAAGCCCCACCTAAAATCTGTACAATAAAGCCTTAGCTGTGGTCAAATTATTAATAGCTGCTTTTCCAAGCACTTGGAAAAGTGCTATTGCTATGCCTATTGACACAGCTTGCTCACTCACTCGTCCAGTGCATGACTGGGCAATCTTTTAAAGCTCTTCTTACTTTACCCTGTAAGTGCAGGGCGTCTTGCAAAAGCAACTGCATGGTCTAGGATCACCACAAACAACTATGTAACTCCAAGAGCTGCACCGTTAATTACAAAGAAACCAAAGAAAAGAATACAAAAAGGACAGTATTTATTGAAGAAGTATTTTTCCCCTGTTTCAACACAACCAATATAATTGCAGATGCCAACTAAAAAATTGGTCGACACCAGCTTTGAAGATCGGGGAAGGAAAGGACTCCAGCCCCCACGGGAGTTGCATTTTCCATATCCGTGTCCGTAGCTGATGGAGAGGGGAGGGAAGCTGGAGCCGGCGGCTCCCCACCCCGCGGAACACGAACCAGCGCACACGCCAGAAACACCCCGCGAAAACCTCGCGGAAGAAACTTCACCTCAGTTCAACACCGAGAAGTTTGGCCAAGGCAATTTACGGACCCCTCGCACCCTCGCTTCAGTGACCCACCTCGCTCGGGCGAGACCCATTTATTGACAATCTCACCCCACGCGTCTCCCCCTCCTCGCCCCCGGCAGTGTCCAGCGGCTGCGGCCCCGGGCCCCAGCGAGGCAGCCCCCGCCCCTGAAGGGCGTCTCCGCACCAAACATCGAGCCCACCCTCCTAGAACCAAACTTTCCGCGACAGCGCCGGAGCAAGACCCCGGCGCGAAGCGAACACCCACCTCCGCCGCCGCGGCCGGAGCCGCCGCCAAACGCTGCGAGGCGGCCGCCGCCCGGCACGGCCCGCTCCGCTCCGCCCCGCTCCGCCGGAGCCCCGGCGGCAGCCCCGCTGCCAGGACACGTCACTCACCGCCGAGCTCGCACTGGCCGCCGGGCGGAGCTCCTGAGCGCCGGCGGCAGCCGCCCGGCCCGGCCCGGCCCGGCCCCGCCTCGCTGCGGCCGCCGGTGCCGTCAGCGCCGCTCCCGGCGCCCGCCCCCGTTGGGTCGCAGCCGGCTCCGCCGGTCGGGCCGGGCTGAGGCGGGCGGGGCGGGCACCTCGCGTCCCCCTGGACCCGCCGCATTCCTGGCGCCGCCCGTGACACCGCCCCGGGGCCGGAGCACATCCCGCCGCTCGCCCCGGGGCCCTGCTGGCGGGGCCAGCACCGCGAGGCGTCCGCGCAACGGGCGGAGAGCGGAGTCCCCGGCTGCGGTCACCGGGAGGGCACCCGGTCCCAGGGCTGGACAACTCGACACACTCAGTCTCCTGCTCGCGAATAGCCCCTTAACACGCCAGGGTACACGCTGGGCCACGGCGCTATTTGGGTTCTAATCTCATTTATAACTTAAAATCCAGTAGTAGTTTTCAAATTAAATGCTATCTAGAGACGCTGGCACCTAATGCCGAGCATTTTTGCTGTTCGCATTCTTCTTGCGTGACAGTCCTCACAGCGAGCATCGCTGCAGACCCGCACTGACCAAGCCAACCACACAGCCAAGCATGGAATGCTTGTCCTGAGAGTAACACCAACCACTTGTACATTCAGGACTGACCGTGCCACTTAGTTAGAATACAGAAAACCTTTACAAGATGCAATCATTTTGCAAATGTGTACCTTACAATATATCCACGTACACATCTGACACACTGCAATAAAAATAAATGCTCATAAGTACATTATAAATTCTTAAATAAATTATGACATTACAACTGTTAAATACTGTTAAGTAATATATGAATATCTAATAGTAATATCTTTGAATCACTTTTAAGAACGAAATCTTCGAGCTAAATGCTGTTCAAAGATCCATGCATCATCCAGCAGTGATCCTTGCCTATTTAAGTAAACTCATTCTACAGTGAGTAATAAAATACACTCAGTAAGTAGTAAATTCATTATCACTACAGGACAATGTTACTAGGAAATGGTGGCATTTGACGTTTGATTAATCTGCCTTTTCCCTACATTTTTCCTTGGTGTGTAGTTTAACAACACAGGTTCACAACTATCCAAGTCTTTTTGTGGATTCATACAGTCTGAATCACAATTTTTTTAAAACTTTTTCCTTTCAAAAAATGTTTATATTTTCACAACCTTACTTCTTTTTAGTGCAGTTCATTATGGCATTGCCTCAAAATAGCTTTCACATAACTCTATAAGTTTTATGTAAGAAAACAAACAAGAAAATTGGGCCATAGTAAAAGTTAAGGCCAGGAATACCATTATGATGTTCAGTTCATATCAGGCACCACTCAGTTCCATCAGAGACCATTTTATCCTATTGTTTTTGTAATTTTTAAAATATGTTGCATTTCACACCAAGCTATCATTTCAGGTGAAATGGTGGGGAATCAATCTCTGACAAACTGTTCAATAATTACTTATCATTAGAAGCCACATCAAAAAACAGACACATACCCAGACCAAGTACAACTAGCTTGATTCTGTAACAAAAAAAATACTATTTACTAGCAATATCCCTCTCCTTTTGACACTTATTTCACAATCTGTGTGCATTAAATTCTTCCTTTCATAATTACCTTTCACAGATTATCTTACCCTTCACAATTATCTTAGACAAAATTGAAATCCTTCTGTAAGTCTTTTTGTGAACCCTTTTGATCTTTGACAACTCCTTCTTTTGATTCTGGTGACCATACATACATTCCAAGAAAAGGTTTCTGTGGAAATTTGGTTGGACAAATCCAACAATAGCAGATCAGTTGATCTAATAAGTTTTTGTATTATTTTATATTATAAAATTTTATGAGTTTATAAAAAAGAAAAACTAACTTTTAAAATAACTTGCACTTTCCTACTATTTTATAAGACAGCAGCCTATTAGGAGTAATAATTAGCACCCTAATCATTGCAATCATAAATTCATTATGTATCCACCTATTGTTAATAATTGTTGTTGATAATTAGAGTACAGATAATGGCTGTTTCCACTGTTAACATGATGCTTTTTACTACCAGATTCCAAGAAGCTGATGTTTAAATTGGTTTTACTGATGATACTTGCATGAGACCTCACCAAAATTTACTTTCATTTCTGATTACTGGAGCTTCAGCAAAGATACTTTGCCTCCAAGCTACTGCACATAGATCATCTACCCCACGCATCTTCACCACCTATCTACACCATCCACCCACTCCAGCTCATGCTCCAGGCATCTTTAGGACACCATCAGCCCTGGCCAGTGTCCTGGCCCCCTGTGGCACAATGCCATGAAGATGGGATGCCTTTTTTCTCCCTCCATAGAAATCGGCATGGTTGAATGCCTAAATTTATGACACCTAAAATATAAGATATCATTCCAATAATGTGCTTTCCGAAATACCGCATGAAATCTGAACAGAACAACTAAAACTTGGGTTATCAAGTTCCCCAGCAAAGCCCAGTTTTCTCAGATTCTTCCATTTAACAGCTGATGTAGCTGGCACTTTTTCCTAGGGAGTACTCATCCACTGGAAATTGTTGTTCCCAGCTGTGTCCCCATGAAGACAGAATATCCTCTGCTTACTGTAATCCCTCAGAAACCACTCCAAGCCAGGACATCCAATGAGCTTGCTTAACTCGAGCATCTGCAGAACACATGCTGGAGCCATTAAAGTTACAAGTCCCCTATACTTTCCTTACCAAACCAGACCTGAGTGGCAATATTTATTTTTATTTTTAGATATATAATATATACAATAGATATTTAAAAAAATAAAAGCAAACCACAGTTTTCCTAAATTCAGACTATTACATCAAAAATAACATTTGGATTTATCAAAACACTGTTTATTCACATTCTGCTTTGATTCTGATTTGATGCTGACTCATCTTCCACATCTTCTCGAAGCACCAGCACCACTACTGGGAGACAGTTCCTCGGTTCTGAGCACACCAGTACAGGTTAATCTGACAACTGAACTTTAAAATTCAATTATAATTGAATTTTATAATATTGTGATCTTTTACCAGCACTAGAACTTCTTCCATTAATGCATTTAATTTCACTCCTTTCCTTCTTTTATGAGGAGTATTTGCAAGTCAAATTCTCAGACTGCCAATTCAGACAGACTAGATATAAATTTTCCTATATTTTAGTATTTCTCAAGAGCAGAGTTCTTATTGTCATAGGTGGTACATAAGTGATAGTACAGCTGATGCCATAACTTCTTGTGATGGGTTTACCTTGGCCAGACCTTCACCCAGCTGCTCTCTCATTCCCCCTCATCAGCAGGATTGTGGGAGAAAATAAGATGGAAATCTTGTAGATCAAAATGAAGACAAGAAGATCCCTGAGCAACGACTGTCATGGGCCAAACAACCTCAACTTGGGGCAAATTCATTTTTTGCCAATTAAAGTTATAAATGGAATAAAAGTAAAAAGACCCTCCCCCCTCTGTTCTTCCTTCTCACCAGGCTCAACATCACTCCATTTCCTACTCCTTGGCCTTCTTCACCCTGACGGGCACAGTGCGGTGGGAACCAGGGTTGTGGTCAGTCAATGACAGCTCCTCTCGTTTCTGCTCTGCTTTAGTGTGGGTGCTTCCCACAGGCTGCAGTCCTTCAGGATAAACCTGCTCCTTCAAGGGTTCCTCCATGGGCTGCAGGTGAATCTCTGCTCTGGTGCCCTGGAGCAGCTTCTCCCCCTCCTTCTGCACTGAACTTGGTGCTCGCAGAGCTATTTCTCTCACATTGTTCTCCTCACTCTTGTGCAGCATTTTTGCCCTTCTTTACGTACATTTCCCCGATGATGCCCCCACCCCGGCCGTGGCTCAGCCGTGCCCTGTGGTGGCTGGTTGGATCCAGCTGGATCCGGCCGGATCCGGCTGTGTCCGGCTGGGGCAGCCCCGGCCTCCCCTCACGGAGCTGCTGCTGCTGCCGGGGCCTGGACACCCACATCCTTGACAGCCTTATGCACAAGTTGTTTCTATAACACTACATTCCTACTTTCAGTTATTTCACTTTTCTCTGACGGCTCTTCTTCATCCTGAAGCTGATTAAAGGGAAAAACTTGAGTGAATTTCCTCTCAGAAGCACCACAAAGCACTGAGGCCATGCAACCCTGAAAGACAAATGCAGCCCTTGGCTGGAGCAGAACTATTCCCAGGGGAGGGAACGAGGTACTGGTGTAATACAAGATACTGAGAAGACTTTATATCAAATACTATGCACAACTCTAAGCTACCAACATGTAATAAAAAGGAATTCAAGTGGGAAAAGTGACAAACAAAAAGTATTAGGATGGCTGGGAAAACAAAAGAACAGATTGAGTTGTACTCATGAATATGCAAAAGAGTCTCCAGGGGTGAAAAATAATTATGTAAGATAAAAAGGTAGTGATGATACAAGAATAAATTACTTTAAATTAGAACAGACCTTCGGCTTTTTCAGCCTTGGGCAATGTATTGCTTAGCAATTTTGATGCCCTAAAAAGTTTTTAAACTTAGCCTCAACCAGTGTCACAGTAATACTCAATATGATGCTGAGAGAAAAAGTAATACTTAAACCATCAGAAAATCTACATATTCAATATGTAACCACAACATGGTCAGCAGTATACAATCTAACAACCAGTTCTACCTACCTCATCCCAAAGCCTCCTAGCTTTTTTAAACTCTTAATGACTCCTTAGGAAAGAAGGCTGCTGCTGCTTTCCAGGATACACTTTCTTCCTGTAAATACGACCCACAAAACAAGATGAACAAGCTCTTGTCACATGCTATATGCCTACTCTATGCAAACCTCCATGCAAAGTACTCTATGTACTTTTGTAGTCTCTCTGCATGGCTTTGTTTTTCAAGGTATCATAGTTATCACCTTGATTTACACTTAAAAGATCCTGACAGAACTGCAAGGTTCAGAAATATAGGAAAGTCAACCTTCTACGAAATTAGTCCTTTCTCAGGTATATTTTGTCCCCTTCTTGTTGCAAGCCCCATGCTTAAACTTGAATGAGCACAACTTCAGTAACAAAATGCAATATTTATCCAGTAAGCTGCTTTTAGTAGTAGAAGCAGCAAAGCAAGAGAAGGAAGTTACAGATCTATGTATCAATATATAAATCCAAGCAAATACCTAGAGCTGCCAGAATCAATTATCAGTACTAAAACCTCACAATTCTTTACAGAGGACACAGTGATGAAAACAGTCAGCTTATACAGCACACTAATGTGAGCCAAGAAGTCAAAGGAGCAGAGGCAGCTACAATCATACAAGGAAATAAAAGTTTCAGATCAGAAGTAATGCATCTGACAAAGCTAGTATTAAATTTCCACTCTCTCTGCTCAGGTCATATTCCTAAGGACTCAGAAGTGACCCGAACTGTCTCTCAGAACACACAATAGCAGAAAGCAATGGCACAGCCAATTTCCTTGCTTTCTAATTTGTGGATGGGTGAGCAGACCCCTCTCCTTCCAAGCTTGGCCTGCCTGCCATCTTGAACTGTGAATGAGGTCTGCTATGGCCTTGCAGGTTTGCTGTATCATCATCATTCCATCCCACTCACCAGTCTTCAACTTAGGGAAAAGAGGAAGGCAAAATGTGCTGCAAAATATTTGTTCCTGCTCTGTGGCACCACCACTAGCAGAACATGTTAATTAGGCAATCAGATGCAGTGCATGAAATGTCTCCTCCAACACTGGAAACAGATCTGGGGGTTGACAACTACATCAGTAGGCATAGTTTACTTCATTAATGACCACTGCTTGCATTTTTTTGGTTCCAATTTAAGTAACAGTACAATGACACAAGACCAAAAGACTGTAACTGCTGTATAACATTGTCGGCACAAGTCTGCTCCAATAATTTTTCTGAGAATATGTTTAATATTACCAAGTAAAATGTATTTATCTATTAATTGAAACACTTAAATAGCAAAACAATGACATTTAAATTCATTTTATAGATCATCTACCAAAAAAAAAAAAAAAAAAGAAAATTAAAAAAAGAGACCGTATTCACACAAACACTATTATACATTGTTTTCTCATCCCAATCTGTACCCACACACATCTCGCAGTTAGTGGAGCTGTACACATTAATGTCTTGCTTCTGCTTCAATTAGTCTTGGGGACTTCACTGCAGATGCAGCCAACCAGTTGCTTGCACTGTGCATTCTTATAATAATTAAAATGCCAGTAATGATGCTATGTTCCTTTGACTCACTAATCTAAAAAGCATCAAGAATTAATTCCTGAAAAACATCCTGAAAGAAATGCTTAGAACTGTATTTTACTATTTTGCAACAGGGTAAGTTTTTAGTCTTTATGTTTGTTGTTTTTGTTGTTTATTTATGGTAGCTTATACTAAACCATGAAGCATCATGTGGTACCAAATAAAGTGTCTTCACAGTCAGAGCCAAATGCAAAAATGGACCACACACTTCAAATACACAAGCCAGAAGGGTCATTCCCAAGTGATGTTTTTCAACTGTTTTTAATACATACTTACTTATGGCACAGCTTCAAGTGTTCTAAACATGTTTGTGGGAGTAACACACGAAATGCTGGTGGAAGGGACATTGGTTTACAAGATTTTATAGCTATTTCCATGAATATGACATTACCTTTGTCAAGTTTAACATTTCAAAATAAATCACTTTAGTGCATGCACTGCAAAAACTGTTTAAGATACAAATAGCAAGTAAAAATTAACAGGCGTTATTTTAATCAGTAAATGAAACTCATGATAGACAGCTATTCAATAAAATACTTTTATTTATATACAGTGTAAAGATGTTTTTCAACAAACGTTATATTGTACAAAAGCGGACTTGAGTTTGCTTAACACTTTTAAATTCACTTTAAGGGAGAGTCTCCTTGAGATTAAAGAAGGTTTCTTACAACTGCATATCACATTAGTATTTAATGCATGTTATCAGGAAAACACAAAAACACTCTGAAACATTTGGACATGAATATTTAGTGGAAGATAGGCCTGACAGGATGGATTGAAAACTATTAGACAAAAATAACGCAGTAGTAATATGACTCCTCCAAGATCATGACCAGTACTGCAAGAAAGAATAAATTTTTTTTTTAAATTGTGGGTTCAGGGGTTCCAAAACAATGATAAGTTTTGGACAAAAACATTGGATAGAAATGGAGGTAAACACAAATTCTGATTTAGGAATGTTATATGAAGACAGTAAGAACCAGATGACTGGACAAAGTGTCTCAGATCAGACATTTTTCTTTAAAAAAAACCAAAACAAAACAAATGAACACCATTATTCCCACCACAGTTTGCCGATTTGAGTTTTTGTTGTTTGGGTTTGTTCTTGTTGAACAAGAAACAGTGCCAAGTCCCTAGCAACCACCCTGGCAAACAAGTAATTCACTCAAAATCATGTTATGCAAGTTTTCCAAATCCACAGCATCATACCCTGTGACCCAATCCAGCCACTACTGAAGCTGACTGAATTTTTCTACATGGGATTGTGAATGAGGCTGTATAAGGTCCAACAAGACTGGGGTTAATTTCATTTCAACAAAGTTTACAAACAAGAGATGGCTACTCTACTTTTGGGCTGAAAAGGAGAACTTAGTTATAAGGGTAAATAAACACCAAAACCCTCAGTTCAAGAACTTCTTCAGACTTGTTTCAGAGCAATGTGACTTCCACAATAATAAACCAGCAAATCCTCCTAAAGGGAGAAGTCAATAAACAACGAAGAATCCCAGAAGTCTGGGATTGGAAGAGACTTTACAGATTATCCAGTTTCAACCTTCCTGCTGTAGGCAGGGGCACCTTCCACTACATCAGGTTGTTCAAAGCCCCATCCAACTTCGCCTTGAACACTTCCAGGGATAGGGTATCCACAACTTCTCTGGGAAGCCTGTTCCAGTGCCTCACCACCCTCATAAAGAACAGTTTCTTCCTAATATAATCTAGCTCTCCCCTCCTTTAGTTTAAAGCCATTATTCTTGTCCTATCACTACATGCCCAAATTAAAGGTCCTTTAATACTCAAGTATAAAAAAGAGGCTTTGTGTAACAGAACTGGTAACATCAACACTAAGCGGTGAAGAAGATGAAGAAGAAAGGTCTGTAATTTTGTTGTGTTGTATTTCTAGCTGGACTGTAAAGTACTCCTAAACCAACAGAAATAAAGTAAGTGCTGTTATTTGCTTTATTGCATAGCTTTCTTGATCTAGCAGGTCTGCCAGTGTTTAGGTTAACAGGGGCTCTATATATTCACTACATAGTTAAGACATGCAAACCCTAACAGTCTTTTTGTGAAAAAACTCACACTAGGATGAAAACTAGAAAGACTGCATTATGATGATATAAACGTAATTTTAATGAAAGATTTAAAATTCCATTAATAAAGTTATACAAGTTAATAATATAAAATATTAAACTTTATAGACATCTGATGGTATGACATAAATTCCCACCTGTCTTTTTTCAGTCTCATTTCACTACTAACCCTCCACCCCTGCATATTCTTTTTTTTTTTTGCACACAGGAGCTTCACATTCTTTGGCCAGCCACTATAAGAATTACACACTCATCCCAAATTTTTTCTGATGTTTCCATTTTCTGTTAGGATTCTTAAGAATTCTGTAGCTGGTATTTCAACAATTATTACCTTGTTTTATCGAATCTAAACCTTCAAGTTTTAAGCTTCATAGTGTACACCATCATTCTGATACCTGATGAATTATTCTCTGCCTTTCTCCCCAGAACTCCTGCAAGTGAGGTTTGGACTCTGCAAGATATACATTCAGATCATATTTTTTGGTTCCACAGCAAGGCAATTCATCCCTCTGGTTTCTTCCAAAGTACTTTTAACATTACTCTCCCACATACAACTCCTCAAAACAGGTACACTATTTCAAACTTTTGAGAACCTTTTTTACTATAGGATGGTACCCAGGCAGACAACACTGCAACTTCATTCTGCCCAGCTTAGAAATAAGAAGGTAGCTTCAAATTTAGATTTTATCTATTAAATATCAGCACAATAACAGAGTTACTGTGTAAAATTACTGTAACCCTCTCAGCCTGGTTGTGAATGGGCAATTTCAGATACTCACCACTTCACCATTATCAACAAGATCTGGCTATCTACTTGTGACCTGAAGTAAGAAGCTTCCTCCCCATTACAGAAAAGCAATTCAACTCTGTGCTCACATCCAGTGAATTATGAAACAGCGCAACCCAACTACTCCATTCACCCAGAACAAATCAAAGACATTCTCACCAAAAATTAATAAAATGGAGCTGTTTACACCGAAGAGTGCTTCCCTCAGTCATTTTAAAAAATATGCTCCACCACAGATCAGTCCACAAAGTCTCTAATTCATGGCTTAATCTAAAATTCTTCACAGCTTGGGCTCACCCAGTCTTAATGCTTTGGGAAATAAATCTGTGTAGCAGTCATGTCACACAGAGTTCCAATTAACCATTTTTTAAAAATCTCATTTGTTCCAAGCACCAAAAATAATACCCTGTCATTCTCCTGCCACTAGGCGTCACTCTCTTCTGTTGTGATCTTTATCCCTCCATCCACTTCCCAACATTTCACCCAGGAACCATCAAACCAATATTATTAGTGGGAGAACATCCATCACCATTACTCCCTATCTAAAGAGCAACCCAGTTTCTCAGGTCAAGGAAAGATTTTTGTCATGTGGCAGATAAAGTGCAAAGGACTCTTAGTGTCTCTTGGTATGCTCTTTAAAGTTAAATAAAAATATTAAAACAATCAAATTCCTACAAGAGGTGATATGGGCTTTCCTCCATAGAGAAGTCACCTCGGATTCTGAAACCATCTAAAAAAACCTAAGTGCATTCACAAAAATAAGAGGAGCCATAACAGAAGTACTAGAGGAACTAATTGCATGATCCCTCATGTGGGACTTACAAACAAAGTAATTTTACTTATCATGCAGCATTTTTTTCAAGGATGATACAGAGTCACCTTCTGGTGTTGCCACTTGTACTTCATTGGTTTCAAGTCCAGAAGGGGCCACTATGATGACCTACCAGACCACTCATATGGATCTCCACATGCACGGTTTTGAAGGGTATGAGTTCCTTCCATACTGAGGGCAACCTGAAAACTACAGCTTTGACAGAAAACTCTCAAACAATTATTTTCCTGTTCGAAGTGCACTTAAGAAAAAAAAAAAAAACAAATACCCAAAAAACCCCAAACCCACAAACCAACCAGCAACAAAACCCAAATGTGGGCCATGACTGCATTCTACCTGCATACTGACCAGTTCTGCCACTTGGAATGATTCACTGGCACACAGGAATTAGGTACCCATGCATACCTAACTTGGATCATAATTGATCTTAATAAACAATTTAACATAATTTTCAGTATCAGTATCTCCATCATATGTGAAATAGGATTCAAGTTAAACTTGATTCACGCTGAGCTTAATAGATGATTTACCGTAAAGCTACTTTGAAGTATTAGGAGAAAAAACATGCCATTGGGGAGCACATCACTACTAAATTATGAAATACTGTCCAACGTGACAAATTGTTGGTGTAATTCATAATGAGGATTGAAGTTCTTATATGTATACACATAAAAAACATAAACAATGCTTTTCAACACTTGTGATGCATACAGAGAACTACCAGCAAGGAGTCACTGTATCAATGAGCTTCTTGCAAAATCCTCTAGTTCACGTGCAAAGAATGAGTTTGCATTATATTCTTCTGATACCCTGCTGGGAAACTGTTTGTTTCAGTGCTATATCCTCTTCTTTTGATGTGTTTCACCATTTAATTTTCCATTTTCCACTGCTTTATTTTCAAAGTTCCAGTCAGTTGGGTTGAGGAGTTGCTGAGTTTTTTTGTATGTCCAGTATGGGTTAAGTATTAGTGTAACAGCAAATAATCCCGAGAATAAAACAATAAAGTGAAGAAGTCCCAGATTTTCTACAATAGAATTCCAGTTGAAAATACACACCCACCACATGTGGTAGGTAAGAATCATGCGGCAGTGAAACAGATGGATCATCACCCACTGGTTTGCCTTCCAGAAAAAGGTGTTAGCACAGCCAGCCTAGAAAAATAAGAACACAAAGTATGCAGAAGTGAGATTGCTACTTCAAGATAAGGAACTGAAGAATTTGTAGAACTAATGCAAATATCCAGCCTTCATATACACATACTCTCAGGCATGTTTTCCTCACAGTGCATGCAATGTTACTCCAATAGGGCATCCCAAACTTGGTATGGATCTACACCGTCCCACTGTGCACTTACACACAGCACCACACTACTTGGAGGCCTGCACAAGTGCCATCATGACAAAAGCAGGTATGACAATAACACAGGTATCAGCTGGATAAATGCAGTTTTGATGAAAAACTATCCAAACAAACCACAGAGATTATCTATGGACAAGTGAAATGCATGAATACTGTTACAAACATAATCTCAAAATTATCACATTCTTACCTTCAGAAGCATCCAGGAAATGCATGTTGAGGGAGTACTCATCTCCAGCAACATTCCCATCAAAGGCAGATAATGTCCAGATTTCACATTAATTACTAAACCAGCCAAGCCACCAAAAGCAAGCAAATGATGAATTACCAAGAAAACATCAAATGTTCTAAAAATAATGTTGGATACATGAACTGCTACATTTTCAAGTAAGAAAAATCCAGCTGCTATTAAACAGTTAAACCAACTCCACTTTTGCTGTGAATAGACTTTGTCAGCATGAAAAACGGGATCTATGAGCAAAGCCCATAACCCAGCAACACAACTCTGAAGTCCAAACACACCACGTGTGACTGCCATATTCCAAAACACCTTCTCCTTTGCATACAAGGCACGGTAAGTGGTACTTCTCCAAGAAGACAACCAGTGAGACAGAAGAAATACTCCCAAGTAGATTAAAAAACCAGCAGCTAAAAATGTCAAACGAATTTCCCATAAAAGATAGTCCCAGTCAAAAATGGTCCCAAACACTGGATCACCATTTGTAGGATTCATTTCTTCTCTTTTGACACTTTTCATCCCCACTACAGTCTCCTCCATGCCTATTTAGCCTCTGCTATTATGCAAACCAGTAAGCATGAACTCTTCCATCTGGAACAAGGAGAAAAAAATTTAGTGAATTTTTAAGTATTTCCACACATATAGATTCTAAACCATAGAGGGCTCACATCCACTGCAGTTATGACTTTGGTCCTGTTGACATTAACCACAGTCATCCCAAAGACAGGTAAACAGTAAAAAAAAACTTAAACAACAAGATTTACAACAGTCCTGTGAAGTCCCTACTAGTACAAAGTAATGCACTGATACAAAACCAGAAGAGGGTCAAGTATGAAGGCAAGAAAGAGGAAGAGAAAATACAAGAAGCAAATCCTGTTTTGTTACTCATGCAACTTTTATTTCAACAGCACTGCGCAGTTATTATCCTACTCCCCTGCTTTTCCCGCATTTGCTACAGCTTTGGGTGCAATTCAGAATCTCAAACACAGATCCAGGACATAAAACTACTGGAAACTAATGCAAAACTTACACCAAAAAGGGGCTGGCAGTGATCATGGCTCAAAACAAGACTCTGCAATCAGTTTCTGACCATTAAGCCACTTCAAAAAAAATCAAAAATGGAAAAAGAGTGTGGAATGCAGACAAGCAACATTATTACATATTATTGGCAACATCAGTCTAATTAGCTGAATAGCCCAGCATTAAGTGCCTCGAGTTGTCCGAAACTTCCTGAACACACTGTAGTTCAAAAACAAAGGCTTGTGGGGAGGGATAAGTCAGATAACACTGAAATTTTTCTAACTCCAGCTCGTCTTACGAACCATATAGGTGATATAAGCACGACCACCACACCCGCCGCAACCTGTGAATGCTTAACATCCATCACTGTGCGTTTGGGAGTCGAGTGAACGCAAGTGAAAAGGCCACCAAGCCCACCGAGGGCAGAGCGCCCGGCGAGGAGCTCCCTCCCGCCTTGCTTCAGCAGGCAGCAAATGCCACCACTGCTCCCCATGGTGGAAGGCGTGGGGCACCCACTCGCCCTGCCCTTTGCTCGCAAGTGCCCCGCTCCAAGGCGGGGGACGGACCGGGAGCCCCGAAGGCCCTTCGCCCACTGCACGGCATTACACCTGGCAAGACTGACTGGAAGTCCCAGCCTCCCCCCGCCCTCATCTCTCCGAGGAAAACCAGGGCAAAATACAGCAATCCCACGGCACGACCAGGCCCTGAACAGCACGACCCACTAACCGCAAGCCCTGGCTCTAACAGTGCCGCGACAGCCCCTCCGCCCCCGCACAGACACGGCACCGATACCTCCAGCAACCCTCCCCCGCCCCCGGGGCCGCCGAGCCCCGCACGCACACCGGCCCCGACGCACAAATCCCGCTCCTCACCCACAGCGCTGCCCGCAATGGCGGGACGGCCCTTCCCGGCTGCGGGACTGCCCTCCCCGGTCCCCCAGGAGCGTTCGGCCCGGCCTGGCCCGGCCCAGCCCGCCTGGGGAAGCCCCGACCCGGCTCGACCCTGCGGTCCCACAGCACCGCCCGCAGCCGCCGGGCGCCCTGTGCGCATGCGCCGCTGTCAGCACCAACCACAGGGCGCCGTGGGATGGGGGGAGGGAGGGGCGGCTGTACCACGCGGGCGGGGGGAGCCTTGTTTACAAGGTGCCTTTCTGTGCCTGTGCGCAGCGCTGAGCATCGCCACTGCTGAGAGGATAACACTCGGCAGGTGCCTGCTCAGCGAGACTGATAGCAAAAACGAAATATCAGTGGTGGCATAGCCAGTACATTTAGCTATAATTATCCCGTTTTGTTAAAGACAGCACGTTATTAAATGGATGTCACGATGTTCTGGTACATGATTCTCTTCGTATATGACAATTGATGTTGTCATCCCAGTGACTCAGGCTGACTCTCCCGAGGTTACTGAAACTACCCCGGGAGGCTTCCTCGGCTGTGTGACAGTCCCGCACCCGCGGTGTATTTGGTCTTCAATAGGAGTGACTGGCAGGGACTCTGAATTTTGCCAGGGAAACTCTCAGTCCCACAACAGATCAAGTGATTCCTCAAAAAGAGCGACCAAAAAAAACCAAATAAAACCAAGCCACAACTTCTGTCACGTGGAAGATTGGCCTAGGGCAGCTGAAATCCTAACCTGAGTCTACCTATGATGAGAGACCAGAGCTGGAAAATCTGCATTGACAGTCTGACAGGTTTTTTATTTCCAGACGGGGAGAGGGAAGTGCTGCCATTCCCTGTGGAAAACTGGGTCCTGACACCATAACAGAATAACTGGTCAGCAGGGGTTTTGTGCATTTGTTTTTAATTGCTAATGTGATACCAGGGTCTGTGGCAGACCCATGAGTGTGGGGTTAAAACTCCAGTACTCTAGGCACCAACTTGTCAGGTTGTCTTCTTTAAGGAACCAAGCAGCTAATAGTTGCTATAAAGTTGTTTATTGCAGAAGCACATCAGTCTCAAAGCAAAAGTCACAGATGCTAAAGTCCATGCTAAGTTTTGGTATAGAGTCCCAAATAGAAGCAGAAGCTGCTGCTAGAGGTCCCAACAGGGCCCGTGAAGCTGCAGCTCCTATTTTCTTCTTGGGTGTTGATGATGGTGGCAAGGGAGCAGGAACAAAAGCAAATGGCTAAAGCAAATGGCAAAAAGCACCAGCTCTCCCTAATGCATATTCTTATATAGAAACTTCCCAACAAGCTAAGACACAAACTCAGATCACTACTTCTTAACCCATTAGAATTCTAGTTTCTTAGCACACCAGGTTACGTATAAACTACGCATATGGTCTATTTTGTTCTATCTGAAAAATGTAAGCAATATTCTTAATACAGTTTTATTATGTCTAAAACTATGTTCCTGGAGTCTCCACAGATACACCAGTATCTAAGACTATGTTTTTCAACCTTCACTAGAACTCGCACTTCTACTCTGGCATCTAAGACCTTTTTCTCACTAAACGTACTTAAAACTGATTTTACTTACTTGCTTGCTTGCTTATACTAAAACTTAAACTTACACCTCTACTTTATGTGTGAGTGGCTTAACATACTTCAATCCATCCAAAGGTTTTAATTGAATCCCTGCACTCTGATTTCTCTCTGAAGAATTCAGAGAGATTCCTGGCTTACTGACTCCAACACATGAGTTCTGTGAAAAGTCAGATCTGTTCGTATGCCACCTCAGTAGTTTACATACAGGCAGCCAGCAACACCTGTTTCTTGGGAAAGTCTGTTGACAAAACCTACCTCTTAATGTGCTGGGTTTGAGGCACCTTTGCTCTGAGCTCCTCTGCAGACAGCCCAAAGGGACATCAGGGCTTGGTGTCTACACACCCGGACACTACCTGTGTGCCACTGAGGTGAGTCACAGGTGGTGCATACCTGCCACTTCCCTACCAGTAACCTCAGGAGGACCAGGCTCAGCAGTAAATGCTGGGCAAAAAATTTCAGCCAAAATACTGATTTTGTACGGCAGGCACAGCCGAGTGACAGAGATCCTAACGACAGGTTCTGGCAAATTGGTCTTGTAGACAGGAGGATTCATTTTTTCACAAAAGGGAGAGTAAATTTGTTGCAAAGCCTTGGGGTATGGTTAGAGCCATTTACTAACACTGACGGAGAAAACAGACCACAGGGCCTGAGAGATGTGAAGTGAAAAATCTGGAGTTCTCACTTGAAAAGTAATTCCTAGCTGATGGTGGATATTCATTTATCAATCCCTGTTTTCTAGCAGGTGCTGTCCTGGGAAACCTGAAAAGGATGATAAAGCTGATCAAGCAAAATCTGGGAAGAAGTTGGAGGAAGTTGCTCTCTCAAGCAACATGATGGGACTTATCTACCAAGGGCATGTGTTTTTAGCTTTCCCCAATTTTATTCTTTGCCAACCTGTCTTTAAATAATTCCTTTAAGTTGTCAAGGAAGGAGATTTTTTTATTTACATTTAAAGAACTGTGACCATGATGTCAAAAGCAAGATCACTGTCTGTTGTCTTTCTTATGGACTTTCTTTGTCTTTGCTGCCTTTCTTGTCTTCTCAAAGTAATATCACATTTTTTAGTTACTGGCAGCCATAGCCATGTTGAAATAGTTCAGTGTTACTTTCTGAATCTTCTACTGATACTACAACCATACTTAGTAACAGCATTTTCATAGGCGTTTCATTATGATCACCTCAGGTGTTTCAAAGTAGTTCTTCCTGTAGTGCAGCTCATCTTCCACATTATGCCATGTTCAATTCTCCCTTTTACAGACATTCTGTCTGACTGCTAGACATGCCCTGTCCAAAGCTAAATTTCCTATCTGGACTGTCTCAATTTTGGAAAAGTTTCTCAGCATCTTCAGAATATCATGACTGGAAGAGAAAGAGCACCTCTTGGCAGGGATCCATGTATATATGTAATAAAATATATGTATGTATGTCTACATGCATATATCCTCCACCATATGGGGGCTGCCTTTTGCTTTGAAACAAGTGGTTGCATCTCTGCTATGAATTAAAAATTATTTCAGGATACACTATTCCCAAAATATATGTATGTTACATACATGTAACATACATATATGTATGTATGTTGGCTTCAGAAGGTAATTTTGACCATACTGCTGCTTCAAATGGACCCACGCCCAATTTCCAGGAACTCTTTAGACAAGTACCAGTTAGTTCAGTGAACCTGAATACCTTAGTGTCATAGCAATAATTAAAAACTGCCTGTAGTAACAAATCAGTAGCTCCTTTGTTTTATTTATAAATACACAGATACATAAAGATAGTTTAAAATGTCATTAGTTTTAACACTTTTGTTTTCATTATTCCACAAACCAAAATGCCATGATCCCAAGTCCTTTTCCTGCTCCCTGTGGTTCCAGAGGCAGACTAGTTCCCTCTTGGTGGTGTGAGAGCATTAAAAGGTTGGCTTAGGAGATGAGTATGGGGGACACAAAGCCAACCAGTGACACCTTCAGTGAGAGGGAAGCCTACTGTTTGCAGAGACTGAAGGATGACTACAGTAGGATTTTGTGTGTATGTGGTGGGAATACAGACAGAATACAGCTAACTTGTGTTTCCATTGCCATTCGCAGTGAGTTGAGTAATATGTTTTAGGACCAAGTTGAGAAAGGAGTTTCAAATCTACTATCAAATTAATCCATCCATTGCAGAAAACTATTTGTCCTGTAAACATTTGCCTTAGACATGTAGTGGCAGAAAAGCTCACAATAAGCCACTCTGAATTTTGCATTTTGCAGTGGCAACAGGGAGGATTTTTCTCTCTGCAGGAGACATGGCATGGTGGGGCCAGAAGTTATCTGTTGCAAAAGAAAAGGGATGGAGACTGGAAGAAAGCCTGCCTGATGAAGCTATTCCCTGATAATTTTATAGCTCTTTGTCATCCTCTAAGTAGCATATGAAGGAACTCAAGTTACTGCCTAAGGTTATTTTCATTCATTTTTTAATTCCAGTGTACCAAACACTTGTAGTCAGTGTATGTTGAACTAAGTCACATAAATAAAACCTGAGCTGGTAATCTTCCTAGTAGAGGATAACAAGTCTACTTCTAATTCAAAACCAAAGAACTCACTGACTTCTCAAAAGGTTTTAGCCCTCTGCTCCCAAAGTTTTGAAAAGCTTGCATGTTTATAGACATTGATTCATGCATATATGCACAATTTAGGTTGACCTGTCACGTAGTCCTGTATTTCAGTGACGTGCTTCTTGAATTCTCTTTTTAAACCGAAATTTACACCTTCTCCAACTACTAATCTACAAACTGAGTTCAAATCTATGGGAGCTTTACTGCTAATTGTGAGAGCTTTGGTTCAAGTGGGAGGCTTACTGCATGCCTGCCTCAAGGAATACTGTGGCAATTCCAAATGTGTAATCTTGGGTTTTTTTCAATGGTTTACACACTCTCAAAGTTCTTCTGATTCTTGTCCAACAAGTACTTATGCAGTATTCCTAGATGCAAATCACAATTGTTAAAATGAGCACTTTGAACATGCTTGTTTAAGGCCTTTTTCCTCTTAGCTAATAGGAACTATACTTGACTTTTAGAAAACCTGTATTACAAGGCTTTCATGTGTGCCATGGTTTCAGAATGTCTTTACATTGCATAATATTCATCTACCTAGACTGCTATGCTTTCCTTAGTAGTGGGAGATCTGCACAAACTCTTTTTGTATTTCACTTATAGTCAATTTTAAATAAATTAATCTATTCCTTATGCTTCAGAACAGATAGTGAAAATAGTTCCCTTGAAACACTTGATATTTCAAAATTTTAAACAATTCGGATTTTCTGAGCATCCACACTTTGAGCTACCAGCTATGGAGAAGATCACAGCCATGAAACCATTGGTTTCTGCCTGCTTGAATCTTTCCACATAATGGAAGTAATATAGAAAAACTGGAGATTCTTTACTCAGTTCCTCTCAAGGTTATTTCCCATTTCTGTTTGTGAACTTCCATGAAAATATTGGAGGTATACAACCACTGTTGAGTGTTGGATACTTCAATTTCACTCCAAAAGCTCTGTTACATGTCAACATAGCTCAGGACATTACTCATTCCCATGAACCTGTGACATCTGGCTATTCCTTGTCCACTGTTTAGTTGGACCTCACTAAGTACAGTCTTTGGGCAATTATTCCTTCACTATTTCTTCTCTTCTCTTCTCATTCTTTTAATCCCATTTAAGGCAAAATACGCTATCTTTTTTTTTTTTTTTCCTAATCCTAATTTATTTCTATTTTAATACATGACACTCTCAAGGTCTTTTCTCCTTGCTCCAACCATTTGTGTCATGAATTTATCTGAATCTCAAATTCTCTTTTCTGCTGACTCTACAGTTAACCTGCGAATAATAAGTCATTGCAGCTTCACCTCTTTTTTATCTCCTTAAGTTCATGCCTCAGTCCACAGACTTCTTAGTCTCTTTCCATTTTGCAAGCTTCCCTTTATATTCTGTGCACCATAAACATGTCTGTTGAGTCATTGCTTAAATTTTTTAAATCTTTTTTTCTTCTTTTTTTCACTACCTTTGTCTGGTCAATGCCTCTTTATGATCCTATCTGAGGATCTTCACCTTCTAGTGTCCAGTATCACTGGTGTCACTGGCTCCTTCTTTTACCCCATAGGAATAATAAGTAAGAATAATACCGACTGTATTCAGTCCTGGACTTAAGTTCCTCAGTTGCTTATGGCTGGCTTCAGGTAACTACCACGAGGTGATGATAAGATCCTAGGTTTGCAGTTGAACCTTTTTATTCCTCCCTCACCAAACAACATGTCTTAACAATGTTTGCTGGAACAAGTTATTCTGCCTTAGTATTTCAGCTCTTGCTTCACAGCTATAGTCATGAAGGTTAGTCTTAACTGGTGTTTCAGGTTGACCTAGAATGTCTAGTCCTTTCTCATTTCTCACACAGTGCCTCTTTGGGAATCAGGCAAATACTGTGTCTGTCTCCTGGAATACATGCTTATCATTCTGGGGCTTTATTTAGCTTCAGGTAGTCTCACCTGAATAGAAACTAGGGGATTTACCAGCAGGTAAAATGATGTTTTTCAAATGAGAGCAGCCAGTGACTGGCTTACCAATGGGTCTTTAGCAATGGTTTGATCCCAGGTATCATCTCAGTCCATCTTTCAGTTGTATCTGGAGACAGCTACAAACAGTTACTGTGAAAATTATCTGAGGTGAAGTTAAGGACCATACAATTACTGTGTGGCAGCAGTGGGCAGAAATGATGAACATTTCTGTGGCCTCAGTCAGTAATATGACAAGTTTAATTTTGGGGATTTCAGCAAAATGACAGCAAATCCATCATAGTAAGAAGATTCTGAACAGCTTAAATGGTTTCTTGAAATAAGCAGTCTATAAGAAACAAAGAAGATGGAAGGTGATGAATTATTTTCTTGTTTTCAGCCTGATCCATGTGGAAACATTCAGTTATTTCACAAATTGTGGTACCGTGCAACAATTACAAGAGTATAAAGCAACAATTAATATTAGAAGTGAAAAGGAAAATAATTTTTGTTACAACATTTGCTAGGAATAGTTGGAAGAAATGTATGTTTAAAACAACAGCTGTGAACAAGCTGCTTTTATGGCAGGTTACGCTAGACCTGCAAAAGATGGAATTTTTTTTTCTTTTTTTTAATTTAGTCTATTTAAATTTGTTTAGAATAAGAAGATTCTTACCATTTACTTAATGAATTTCTAAAAATAAGTTCTACACATACTAATGTTAGTAAACAGCAGTTATGTTGTCTCTTAATCCTTAATACAGATTTTCATTTAACTAAGCCTGTGGTGCTGCAAAATCTTCCTAATACCTCTTTTCTCCCCAAAGCTAGGTTAATATGCAACGGTCAGGAGTCAAGTATTTGATGTCTGCCACAAATCTGTCAGTGTTAAATGAGCCTAGAGCTTTCACCAGTCTGCTATTTACTGCGTTGGTGTGGTGTGCTGAAGCACAAAGCATCATCCAGCACATGGCCACTGAACTGATTTATGCCAGTTCGTGGTCAGGCCCTGTGTGGGCTTTCTCCATTTCTTTGTATTCCATTCTTTCAGAATTTTCACTCTCAGTAAAGAGTAAGCTGGCCTTTTCACTATTTCACCAGACTCTTGCATACTGCAGTAAGTTCATCACACAGTTTAATGTGAAAGGTAAGACTTAAGGCATTTCATTCACAAGTAATATCCACAGAGAAAAAAGAATATATTTCAAGGGTGAGAAGGAACATGTGTCAGAGAATTTTCTGCTAGTTATCCTCTCCTCTTTCTTGTAAGCTTAATCAAAACTCCACTGAAATAAACCATAGGAGGTTATGGGTATAATCCATGGTAGTAGCCTTTAGAGTATTTTAAGAAAAATTAGAGGAAAACACACAATTAACAAATCACAGAATTTTAAAGAAATAAGGTTTTATGTAATCTTATCCTTTGCACATCAGCTCACAAGAGATTTTTATATCGTGTTTTGAACTGGTTGGCTGGTTTCATCAAAAGTAAACAGGAACTGAAAAGTTTAATAGAAATCAGTAGAAAGAAACTCCTAGTTAGTACTCCATAAAAAAAAGGCTGCACCACAAAACAAGAGTTCTCTGTCCTGTTTGGCTACAGGTCCATCAATTACCAGAGATAGCTCAAACTCAACATCACATCACCAAATTCATGCACAGGGCCAGCTCATTCTGCAGATTGCTAAGGATGGCAGTAGATCAGTGGGAATGACATGATATGAGAGGAACTTCTGATGGAAGAATTACAGGAAACAAGTTTCCTTTGCCTTGCATTTTGCTATCCATAATGGTCACTCAGAATATGAATAAGTTTTTCAAGCTTTTTTCTTAGAAAAGTTGACACCCAACTTTATCAATATTTCAGTGTGTTTCCTCGCAGTTAAAAGCACAAGTAAGTCTTTGTGGACTGAGGCTGTAATCTATTAAATCTATGTGTAAATATTTTGTCAAGTTCAAAGGGTAATGCTGTGGCATGGCCCTGCTGGTGAGCAGTGGGCTATGGAAGGAGCCAGTTTTTGGTGGTGTGAAAGCTAAATGGGACTCCAGTTATATACCCACCCTCCTTCCTTTGGAAATTATGATGGCACACTATATCTGTTCACTACATGTGTACAGTGTCTTGGAGATGAGTATTAGTTACTGTTCCATCCTTTTATTTCAGAAGGCTTAGGCACAAGGAAACTTAGAATATATTCTGCATAAGTTTAGAGCTTCACATGGATAGACTCCTAAATAAAGCAGCCCTCAGTGAAATGATTAACTTCTTACTAGATACTATCTTCTCACTTCCACAGAACTTGCCAACTTCCCTAAATGTGAAGTCAGCTGGTTTTCTTGTTCTTGAAAAAAGAATCCACATTCTGTGAACATTTAATTGATTCTTAGCCTTCTTGTGTCTTCCAACACATCATTTTGCAATCAATTATGTTGATAATGGAAAAGCCCCATTGAGAGTTATAGCAAAGCTCTTCAGTGTAATCAGAGTACATTTTTTTTCTATAATGGTGACTGTCTGAACTGAAGCTGCTGTATTTATGAATTGACAGAAAAGTAACACCTGTTTACACAAGCTATAGAAAACAACGGCCCTAGGTTTTTTTTGGTTATTTGGGAGACCAAAACTCCCATGCATCAGGCTCATCTTTATGTATAAGCATTCCAAATGAAATTAATGTCTGGAAAAAAAGAGAATAAACCAAAGGCAAAAGAAACGAGTTAATGAGTCAACACCTGTGTTAAAAGGAGACAGTTTTTACAGTGTCAGAGGTGCAGGATCTCAGCTGTTCCAGCACCTCCAGGGGATAGGCTATTAACAGAAACTAGATTTTAGCTGCCAAGTAATTCTATTTCTGATTTGGTCTTAAGGTAATTAAAGATTTCGTTATTAGCTCGGTTGGTTAGAACATGGTGCTAATAACATCAAGGTCATGGCTTCAATCCCTATATGAGCCATTCGCTTCAGAGCTGGACTCGATGAGACTTGTGAGTCCTGTCCAACTCAGAATATTCTGTGAAATAAAATGTCCCTCGGGAAAAGTTTTTCACAGAAAGGGGTGAAATAGGTGCACAGAATGAAACCTCCCTTAAGGCTTTTAGCAGGAGTAGCTCACTTTTCCATATAAAATGAAATATAAATTTACCTACACTACCAAAAATCAAACTGACAACCAAGGAGAGAGCAGGTGCACTCATGAAATCATTGTAGGAGAGTTTACTCAACATTTAGCCCTTCAGCAAACAGAAAATAACTCTACACTGACGAGGCAGTAGATTTCCATTTGCTAAGGTTAAAGTTTCATTCTGCTGAAGTGTCTGGATTTAAAACCGCATGCTAAAAGAATCAGATTAATCATTACCACTGCTGAAGAGGATAAACAAAAACAAACAAACCAAAAACATACTGAGTACTTCCAAATTACAGGTTTCTGAGGAAAGCTGGTCATCAAAACCATATTTCAACAGCTTCACCTGAAGTTCAAACATAAGGATCCAGATATACACTTCCTTTTTTACCTCATACATATTCCCCAGTCTCCATTTTGTATTCAATACAGAACTGGAACTGGTAGTTGGAAGCAGCATGAAAGAAGTGACTACACTGGCAATAGCAACAAATTACATAAATTACATAAATTACATAAATTCAATTTGTTAAATTAAGTTTGTGATTTGAGTTATTGTGACTTACAAACCCACCATCTATTGCAAAAGGTAGATTTTTCACAAAGTGACCTGAAGAATGAAAACGAGAAAATACTTTCAATTTCTTCCAAAGTAATAGGAATAAGTTCAAGTTCAAATTGGTAGTGCTGCATAACAGAATTCACAATAAGATCACAGCCACTGTCTTTAGAAATGAGTGGGAAGTGAATAAGAACAAAGAAGGGAGCTTTTAGAGGGCTCAATGGGCAAATTAAAATCCAGCATTAAGGGGGAGGTATGCATATGAGATTGGGATAAGTAGAAGTTGCCAGCGGAAAATCCTACTTTCTATCGCATTTCTTATTTTATATGAGAAATCAAGCAAAACTAAGACTGCTGCACGTGTTCACTGCAACATCTGGCTGTGCTAGCAGAAGCTGTTGCCTTCAGCTGACCACCTCTCCCTCACCCTTCATATTGCAGCTTACTGCCCCTTCTAATCTGTTCCTGAGCTGCTTATACTCCTGTCAAGGTAAGCAGGGCTACCTTGGCCAGTAATCCTTTTCTAACCTGTTGCAGTAAGCTCCAGGTGGGGAAGAAACAATTTTGCAAATACCTTAGGTAACAGCTGGGATGGAAGGGGAGTGTCCAGCAGCAGACCTGCCAGGTCCTTTTAGCTGACACAGTCTGGAGCTGGAGAAAGAGAGTCCATTGTCTGGTTCTTCAGAACGGGTGGTGATTGATTTCGTATGCAAAAGATGCATAAAGCACCAGCCTTTAATGGTAGAAAAAGTGGTGTAAGGGTTTTCTTTACAAAAGAGAAATCTTTGACCAAATCCATATACCACAGACCTTAAGTTAGGCCAAAGTGTTATATGACTATAACTGGCAAAGAAAAAAAAGAAATTAACATTGCACCAAATGTAAAATAGTGTATAATTTGACTAGCAGCAAGTTGCAACAGCCTTTTCCCTAAATATACAATTCTTATTGCTTATATATGTCAGATGCAAGACCAGTGACTGTTAGCAAATATCTAAGGAAAGAAAAATGACAAACTGTAATTAAAGGGTCAGGTGAAATCAGAATCAAATCATATTGGAAGCAACCCTAAAGATCATCTAGTTCTAACTCCCTCTGCCATGGGTAGGGACACTCTTTGCTAAACCAAGCTGTTCAGAATCACATCTAACTTGGCCTTGGAACACTTTCAGCAACAGGACATACACAACTTCTCAGAGAAACCTGTTCCAGTGCCTCACCACCCTCAAAATAAAGAATTTCTTCCTAGGATCTAATCTAACCTGTAAAACGTCCCTGTCCAGCTCTCTTGCAAGCTCCCTTTAGGTACTGGAAGGCTGCAATAAGATCATACACCTTCCTCCATCTTCTCTTCTTAAGCTCAATAGAGGTGAAAGACCAGTCACTGTGCTGGTCTGGGTGACATGCTGAAATGCACCTTCAAGTTGCAGCACAATACATAGCAGTACCTAATGCTTGGAAGTCCCCAGAGAGCAGATTTTTGTCATTTGACACATGGTCACAGGGAGGTGAATGAATCACTGCCAGCCAAGTAAAAAGACAGAGGGATGATTAGGCTTTGGAACTGCCTGACTGGGAACGTAATGAGAAGCACACTTAGATGTCTCTTTCCTTGAAAAATGACCACATTGTTTCCAGGCTGCACTGCAATTCATTTTAAAAGAAGCAACTGTCATGGGACATCTCTCAACAGGTATGGTAACAACCCCAAAAAATTTCACCTTCTCTGTAATCCCTTTGGACAACAGTGCTGGTGAAAATGTCCCAATCTGATCCAGCATGGCCTCTGTGAAGGCTTGCTTACAAAGGTGTCAACATGATCTAGAGGCCAGGATGTGTCCCAGTGGTCTGTTTTAGGGTTTTTGCTGGCTGTGGGAGGAAGGAAGTATCCCCTGCAAAGGATATGATTAGAATAAACAAATCAAGACATAAGGATTAACTCACCTGACCAAGCTATGACATTGTTATTTTCATGGGATAAATTAAACAACTTAGTGATTAATATAGGCCTTAAAATTATTTACTTCAGTCCTCTGAGTAACACAGGTCAAGGGACATCCATTATTTAATTTGCTTCAAGTCCAATAGTTGTTGCTGAATTAAAGCATGTCTACCAAATAAAACAACCCCATGTTAATTTAATTCTTTTTAGTGATGGGCAACCCTTGACAGATTATTTCAAGAGTTAATATGTACACAGATAACTAATGAGAGCATTATTTATGGTCTGAAATGGTTTAGCTTCATCTTCCAGTCACTGAATTTCATTATACATTCAACAGCTAGAGTTGGCATTTATAAATTGTCATCAGGGGGCCTTTAATCTTTGGTCATTTAAATAGAACAAGCTTTTAAAATCTATAAAATCTATAAAAGGTTTTGTAGTATAAATCCATAACTTTTTTGGATCTTCATTTGTTTGAAAGCAGTATTCTAGTAATTGTTTTACCAGCAACCTATAGGAAAATACTGTGAAAGTATTGCATCTCTTTTCTAGCCCTGTGTTTATACAGACTATATAAGACTACCAAAACTGATCTCCAAATTTCTTTCTACATTTCTTTTCCCTGAACACTACTGTTCTTTGTGCCTGAAGTCATAGTCTTATGACTAGTGTAGCTGAGCACCCTTTTCTGTGCTCAAGCTCTTGATGTCCCACTAAATCACTGTGTGACTGCTCCTGTATCCCCCTGGCATCTCCATTGGACTCATGGGTAGGTGTTAAGCCTTTTCACAGAAACACAGTTTTTTAATTGAGATGCTGCAGCTGAGAAGTAATAGATCTTTAAACAACTCTTTAACTGTAATTTTCTTTGTTGGTTCTGCTCAGTCTGTTTCTGAAGAACAAGACAGTGAACTTAAAAGGTTATTGAAGGACCTTTGGTCTTACTTATCTACATGCAAATAGGCTGTAGAATGCAATCATTTTTAAAGAAAATAATTGTTATATATGCAAATATTTTAAAGTAAAGTTATTCAACTAAAGTTGTCAATACTTTTGTACTGCCAACACTTTTGGCCAGGAAAACATGGCATAGCTATTCTATTGAAAAGGAGAGTTGTTTTAAAAATCTTTCTTGTAACATATTAACTGAAAATGTTCTTTCTTCTTTTTTTAATTTTTTTTTAATTCTCCCCCAGAAAAGCAGCTCATAGACAGATGTTAGGTTAATGAAGCTGAAGGAATGACAAAAATAATTGTGATGTGATGTTGCTAGATCCATACCAAAACACCTGAGCAGGGATGCTATATAAGCAGCTGGGGAGGGCTGAAAAATGTGAGGTAGACTACTGGTTCCAGTTCAGGATAACTCTTGTTCAAAAGGATCTAGGCAGGAATGGAGGGACATTTAGACAGAAATCACAACTAAGCTGACAGTAAGACAATTAGGTGGGTCATGAGGGTCTTCAGCTGACCAACACCAGGTTTGCATAGACTCACACTAATGTCAGCCTTCTACAGTGCAGCAGCCACTCCACAGAAAACATTTAGCCTGGAAGAAACCAGTTTTAGCTGTGGCTGAAAAGTGATTTCTCAACAGAAGGGACAGCTAATCTGCTACTGCAAACACTTCTGCCAACAGATCCTGATGTGCCCCTTTGCACTGTCAGCAGCTGCTTGCCCAGGAAGAAGGCGTTGGGAGTGTGCTTGTATGTGCATGGGGAGGGCACTGACAACAATCAGTGTCATCAAGCTTGTCTAATAAATACTCCTGTAATGTTTACTGCTGTCTTCCATTTTGCAATACCCTTAGGCTCAATTCTCAAATCCCTTCTGTATCCATCTCCCCTCTCTCCTACTATTGCAAAGTAAGACATCCTCAAACTTTTTTCCAGACTAAAATGATCCTTCATCTATACCTCTTTCTCTTCCTCATTCCCAAATCTCTTTTCTGCCAAACTACCAGACTTTTCTCTTACAAGGCCCTTTATCCAAAGTAATGGGAGTCATCTCTCTGCATCTTCCTGCCTCAGTATTTTAATCCTTCTGGCTGATATTCCTTTCCTATGGTTTGGCTTGTTCACACTTGGCAGTTCATGTTTCTGTAAGACTGCTTTAAAAGATGGAGAGACAGTGCTTAAAGATTGACTTCTCAAAGACAATGACAGCTCAGTTAGTAGCATGTTTGTTTTCCTGCTGACAGGATAACAGCTTGAGATGATTTGAAGGGAATCCTTTCCAGTTAAATCTTTTGTGTTCTCAAATTAATACATAAAAGATCTCTTCACACAAAGAACAAAATTTAAGCTAGAAGACAAGGGAGGTCTTACTTATTTCTTTCTTAATGTTTCTCAGCCATTCAGTGATGTTTTTCCAGGGGCTGGCAACCCTGGAGAAACAAATGGCTTGATGTCTTAGCTGCTTTTAGCCCAGACCTCTTATCAGGTGCACAGCAGAATGGCAAAAACCGATCAAAAGCTAAATCAGCAGAAATGCCTAAATTCAGGAAGATATATGGAATTGAGTCCATATATATCAATAATCATAAAAACATTATGTGCCAAGTTTTATGAGTTACTATACAATGGTATCATTAAGCACCATCTGAGTGCTGTGAAGGCTGTGCCACAGATGATGTAAATCACTGTCTAAATCACACTATTCACAATTGCCTGACATAGAGGACAGAAAATACACTCTCTGAAATCCAAGGACATTTTGGATTGGAGAGTATACAAAACACAAGTATTTCTGTGTATGAAAACCACTGTCAGTATTTGAGCAGAGTATACTGAGAGGTCAGAGGTAGTGAGCAGAGACCAGAGAATGTGGCAGGGTTAGGCAAGCATCTCTGTTACATTACAAGACACTGCAGAGGAAAAATATGGGGAAGAAAGGAGAGTGTTGACAGAAGTGATTCTGGAAAAAAAACCCTCTCATATGTATATTGGATGTAATAAATATCAATTTTAAATATGAAAACAATATTTATTGGGGGCAGCCTCAATGCAGAGATTTATGTTATTTAATGTTTCTATTTCTAATGGAGAAGAAACACTAGAAAAGTATCAGAAAGAACAAAAAGAAAGAGCAGAGGTCTTCTTGTTGAGCTTAGGAACAGTTTCCATATATGAAACTTGTTTGGCCATATTAAATCTGCCAGTTGGGAGAAAACAAGTGCAAAATTATTTTAGAACAGAAATTTCACACCCTTATCAGTGTTTTACTTTGATGCCTTGTTACTTAATCTTGCTTTCATATTATAGTTAAAAATTGAGATTATGTTCATTGATATGTCTTAAAGGAGCCTGGATTTTCAGTTTCTTTGTTGTGATTCAGTAATTGTGCAAAATAAGATAATGTTATGCAATATTTATTTATGAAGGTTGGAGGTGTGCTTAGGCTCTGTGAAAGCACGATTTGCCAGCCACTTATTTTTCTACTGTGTGTTTCCCCAATACTTCTTGGCTGTTTTATTTACTCTATGTGTTAGTTAATTTTAATAAGCATATTTTAAATTAGGCATCAGCTATGTATTAGAGGGTTGCTTTGATACAAAGGAATCAAAAATGTTTTCAAGTCCTTTTCAACACTGCAGCATTTTTGTTGAATGCATGTATGCATTTATCAATCGATATGATAGAGTTTTCCTTAAGCTGAGCCACGGGTGTACAGCTAGTATGTGGAAGAACAAGTAGGCATGTGCCTGTGATATCTCTGATTTGAATACATCCTTCAGGGAACTTACCTATAAAATAGAACAAGATGCACTTTGAATTTTAACCATATTTAAGAAAAATCTGTTGGAGAAAAAATGTCATAAGTATTCAGAGGTTGGCTCTGCCTTTAGGCAACAGGTAAGCAGAGGAGAAAAGGAAAAAAGAAATCCTAGAGGTCTTTAGAAAGGATATTTGTAGTGCATAGCTCAGCCTTATATTGTATATCCCCAGTTTCCTTCCAGTCAATGGAAAAGAAACATGTTTTCTAGGGATTATTTCTTGACACCTGAGCTCTATGTGGTCTGGGACCCAAAGGACATCAATAACTTGGTCACCATCTTCTAGGACCATACCTGTCCTGATGACTTGGCTGTTGGGAACAGGGGCTCAGCAGTGAGAAGCTACTTCTACAGTCAGGGTAGGTCAGCTTCATGTAAGGTCGTGCAGCCCTGCAAAGGACAAGCCTGCCTTTGGAAGCAATTAGGCTCCTTGGCAATTGCACAGTTTGCTGCACAAGATCTGAGGCAAAGCATACCAGTGAGGCTTTGATGACAGGGCCAGGAACCCACGTGTGCCTGCCAAAGCCTGGGAGCCAGCCAGCTAGGGTTGTTTCTTTCTGGGTTATCAGCCCCATGTATCCCCATGTCTCTCAGAAGCAGCCCAAGAAGGGTTGCTAACACAGAATAAATGTGATACTGGCAGGAAGGTTCAACACAGGTCATCAGGCGCATCAGTTTGCAATGAAAATGTGCTGGCTACTACTTCAGTGATCTCTGTCAGCCTGCCTATTACAGAAGGAGAGCAATAGCATTTGCAGAGTAGAGAGACCTCTACATAGACTGCAATCTACCATGGCAGATGTGGTCTCTGCTTTTTCCTCACGTGTTTTCACTATCTCTGAGAGCCACACCAGACAATGGTTCACTACATCTGCCATTGGACCCTGTCAATACATCTTCCTGAATGACCACTTTAGGTCTGAGGGTGCGTTTCTGACCCCAAATGCAGAATATTCTGCATTTGTTTTCATTTTCCACATGTATGTTTACTTTCTTTAATTAAAATAGGGGATTACTCACAAAAACTATTGCGGCAGCTCCAAATAAAGCAAATTAAGCTCTTTCAGAAATTAAGGCCGGCAGAAAGGCAACCGTCTAATTCATCTCACATTCACAGTCTGAACTCTTGCATAGATGCAAATCTTGCAACTACTCGAAGGGCTTCTCTAACAAAGGAAAGCGGGGACATTACACAGGCTGTGCTCCCAGGTATGACTGGGCTGGGTCCCCGGGTGCAGTTTTAGTTACACAGCTCTTTCTCCACCCTGTGGCTGTGTTTGGCTTTACAGATTCCTCCTGAGCAGCCAAGGACCTGCGGCAGCGCACTCTCATGACTTTTCAAAAGCTGTGGGGCCAAATGTATTGTTTGGTTGTAGCTGTCCCTCCATCTCGGGTAGGAAGTGTTCACAGGTAGAGGTCAGGGAATGCGTTTGGGGGTCTCATCCTCAGTTTTTAATGCCCATGTCTGGTTTGAGAAAGGTACAAAAGGTGCAGTTTTGCCTAGCTGGGAGACACAACACCAGTCAGTGGCGCAGGGTCTGTCGAGCCCTCGATGGCTCTGGGGACGAGCAAGCTTACGCCACTTAAAGGTTGATGTAATGTTACCTGGGGAAGGCTGGCCTGTAAAAAGGATTTTACAATTTCTTGCTTTAGTTTCTAGTCTTAAAATTTACAGCTTTATATGGTCTAAGAGCAGCCTGTAAGAAATACTACAATAAATCCTCAAAATTATAGTCACCCTACTATTCTTATATACTGACAGGTTAAAAGTCTGATTTATAATTATTACAAATAAGATCAAGCACGGGGTAGGACTGGCTTCTATAATAAAAGCTTCAGGATAAAAAATTTCATATTAGCAGTCTAAGATTGACCCTGTAAAAGTCAGTAATTAAGATTGAAACTGTCCTGAGGACTGAATTACCGAGGAAACTCACCTGAGTTTTAGTGCTCAAAATTTACTGCTCAGAAAGGGTTTGGGTGCTGGTTCCAACAATAATTTTACTAAAAAGACATGTCTTGCTGTGTCTCACTTGCTAACGATTAAAACAGCAGAGTGGCATTACAATATATCATAGCAAGAGAAGTTAGATGGTAAATGAATGAATGAGATTTTGTCTTCTGGAAGAGAGCTTGGCCCCAGCATTCTGTGTATAAAGATCCGACACATTTTGAACAACCTTTCACGGGGTTTGTTGCTCTTTGGCAAACTCTCCTTGCCCTAAATTCTTACTGCAGAAGCAGAGTATGGCCGTGACTGCACAGGTCCGCAGCCGAGAGAGCCTGCGGAGAGTTTGTAGTGCACAATCAGCCCTGGCACCGCGGAGCCCAGGTCACTTTCGGAACAACTCAACTGCGCTTCCTGCTTTCCCTGTTTTCCTTTTTATTTGTTCTTAATTTGAAACCACACAAACAAACATACAAACCCCACATATTTTCCGCGATTAAAACAACTCCCAAGCAGCCCTCCAGCTTTCCCGTGCCGCTCTCCGGCGGGGCGCGGCGCTGGCTCCGAGCCGCCCCCAGCCCGCCCTTCTCTGCGGCTCTGCTGCCACCTGGCGCGGGCACCGGCACCGGCACCGGCACCAGGACCCGCACTGGGACCCGGACCCGGACCCAGAGCCGCACTGGCACCGGGACCTGCACCTGCACCGGGACCGACACCGGGACCCGCACCGGCACCGGGAGTGTCCGGCTGTGCGCCGGGGGGGGACGGGTACATCCGTCTCGCCCAGTCCCCTCCTTGTTTCAGAGCCTTTTCCAGCCCGGCAGGAAATCACGGCCATGGTACCAGAAGGGCAGAAAACGAATCTGCAAGGGAACGAACTGCCCTTGCAGAGAAATAGAGAAGATACAACATCCAGAAGGCTGGTATGGGACAGGCATGCCACAAATCTGCAGAATTGAAATTACTGTTTTGATTAAATAAATAAGCTTTTAAAGCAGTTACTTAAACATCTTTAGTGTTTATTTATTCATAGAACTGAAATGAGATCAGAAGCTCCCAAGGAGTCCCTAAAATCTTGCCTTTTATCCCACATGCCCGAGGCTACAGCATGTCCAGTGAATGCCTGTCATTTCTGTGGGTTTAGCAGCAATAAATATAATGGCCTTTCATTTATATTATAACACCATGAAGGGCTCATAAAGTGAATTCTGCTTCTTTTCAAGATTTAGGAGCATAAAAAATAGCAAAGCAGACAGACGTGAGCATGGCAATTGTCTCCCTGATTTCTGAAAAGAAACATAAAATTGAGGAGAAGAAAAAGGTGGATTTGCTGAATTCTGATCATTATGCTTGAAGCAAGTACAATGCTGTATTTACTCAGGGCGTTTAAGGAGAGATGCTATCACTAGAGTGTGTAATCCAGCCTCCTGCACATCATAAGCCATTAACATTCACTCAGTCATTCCTTTATCAGGCTTCATCACTTGAGTTTGACTAATGCTTATTTTCAGAAATCCAGTTATTGTGCTTTTGAAGGCCAAAGAAATGAATTTGCTGCTTTTATTAGCAGCTTGTTCCAGTGACTAATCTCAGTCTTAAAATGCAGACCTTCTCGGGATTTTGAAGCAATCTACCTTCCCCTTATGTGCTGCCTGTTATACTTTTTCTTGCTAGGCTAAAAAGCCTATTATTTCTCAGTACTTTCTCCCTGGAAAATACTGACATATTGAAATCAGATGACATTTTATATTTTTGAGGTTGGAGTAGAGTGGGCTGGGTGAGGATATTTTTATAAACTAACCAGATTATTTTTGTGCTCACCTGTTAAACATTTTCTGAAGTTTAACGTAACTTTCCTGACTCTAAATCTGGGGGTGTCTTTGAAGGGTTATATATGGACTAGAAGTTCTAGTCGAAAATATAAAATAAGGGGGTTTTAAGCATAATTAGAGCTGAACTTACTTTCTTAGCTTTCTTAGCTTTCTTAGTTTTTCATGTAAATGTAACAACAGCTTGTTTGAATTGCTTTTTCTGTTCATAATGTTTTTTCATTCCATCAGAATGTTCTGATTTTTAGGTGTTGAGATGACTTGGAAAACTGGACTATTTTAGGTAGAAATTATTAAGAGATTGACAATTCACTGTGGAATGTCTTTATATATATATTTTTTTTTTGATTGCTAATTTCTTTTCATTATTTCTGGTGCAGACAGCATTTATCCAGAGAAAGCAGTAGTAATGTTAATAGCAGCAGAGCAACATTAATCCAACATGGTGCAAGAGAAGTCTACAAGAAGGAAACTGCCATTAAAATGTTATGGAAGATAGCATCTACAGATGGAGAGGAATATCCTTTGTCCTCTCTACCCCCAACTAGGATGTGACTAGTATCCTACTACTCCATTCTGACTCTGACTAGCTATGCCCCACCAGTTAGTATCAAACTTTGGTAAATGATCCCTTATTAGCGCTTTGAAAATCCATTTGTAGTTAATAACAGTAATCTTTGAACTGACCTGTGCCTTTTCTCTAGGTGGATAAACACAGGAGATACTTAATGCTTCAAGAATAGGACCAGCAGATTTTTCCATCCCCAAATATACTTAATGATGTTACTTTTCTCATTAGAGAAAAGTTGCTGAGCATAGACTGAATCCAGCCAGGTGCAAAGTTGCCTTCAAAGAGTTTTCTGCTTGGCCATTGACTATGTCAGTGGACCAGAGCAGGGAAGAAGGGAAATCACAGTCTTGGAGAAGGTATTTTCTCATGTCAGTTTTCGTGTTGTGACAGTTCATTCTGATAGTTAGGACGAATTTTCATTTTCAAAATGTACTTTTCTCTTTCCATCTGAAACTAATAGGGTTCCTCCTCGCCTCCAGAATACAGAAATATGTTCCAAATGCTTATGCCACAAACCCTCATGCAGTCCTTGAATATAAGTGACAATTTGTTCACTAGAGCAGAGTAAGTGATTTCTATCCTGTGACCTCCCATTAACTCAGATTTTTCTACCAGTGGTATGAGACAGTACTGGGGTGTAGATTGCTGCAGCTATTTAAAGTTCCCTTAATTGCTGAATTTCAGCAACCCATATGGGCTGGATGGAACTGTCACTTAGACAATCCCTTTAAAATCACTACTTTAACAAATGCTCAGTCATGCAAGAGCTGTCTTTCACAGTATTTTTAATTTAGAAGAAACAGAGTTATTTATTACTTTCGTACAATATTATAATAATTTCATTTTTTTAATTTTTAAAAAATTATTTCAATATTATAGACCAAGTCTTACACTGTTATTTTGAAACTGAAGAAACTAGGTGCTGTCTAATTTAGCTTACATTTAAGATATGCTTTAAATTAATTTTACTTAGAGGCATAAAAGGAGGTATTCTGTTTGCCTGAGTCAATGGTCTAAATATAGGCAGTCAGAGGACAAACCCAGAAAATTCCAATTGTAGATTTAAAGTTCAAGTGCTATTCATGAATCCACAGGGATAAGCCCAGGCCACTAAAGTGAGGGATAAGGTTACTCAAGCATGAGTACAGAGTTAACAGCAGGTACTTTTATAAAATCTGGTATACCTGTCTTATGTTCAATGAATGTACTGCTGATCCTCCCTGGCATCCTATGGCTGATTATGCATTACTGAAGTGAAATTGCATCTGCAATATTTTGTAGTGAATTTGATTCGTTGATTTATTTTTAAAGCATTAACAAGAACTGAATATTACCTACAACTCCAATTTAATTCTTTTTTTGTAATGAAAAAGCAACAAATAAAATTAACAAAATGCATTCTGTGATTCAGCATTCTTGATGTGTTTATTTATTCATTTATGCCTCATTGCTTGTCTTGTGTCTTGTAATGTGTCTCTTGGCCATTAATTACAATTATTGAAGTTCTTTTATGTTCAGATGGGAACCTTGTTTAATTTCATTATGTAGTTTTCTCCTTGCTGTGCTATAAATCCCTGTGTTTACTTGTAGTTTCTCACACTTGCATATTATGTGGCTGCACTGTCAGTGAGAAAATGGAGAGAGGGTGCTGAGGAGCCCTCCATGAGCTGACTGGGAGCTTGCTCATTCTGCTTCCCAAAAGCTCTTTTGGCCTAATATAAACTGTATTCAATCTATTCTTTATAGGATGAGGGACAGGTTGGGTTTGGGTTTTTTTGCACTATTGCACACTGCAAGAGTCTTTTAAAATCTCCCAACTCTCCAACTCCAAACTAAAATCGAGTTTGATATGTGAAAGGACTAGACCCTTCCATCATTTTTACTGACCTCCATGTGAACTGGTCTCTTAAGAGGGCTGAGACAGAGCTGAGTAATGATCTATTGTTTTTTCAGAGGCACTGACTGGGAGTAGCTGAACATTTACTGTTGAGTAGCCCTGAATTCAGTCTGGGCCAGGGAGGATAAGTTCCTATTCCATCCCAGCAGCCAGTCTTGGCCTCCATCAGCACCTTTTTTGCATGTATTTCTTCCTGTTTCCTGAAACATACTTTTCCTCCTCCCTGGCTCTTTTCCTGTTCCTCCTCTCCAAGCTTGCTGCCCTCTCTCTCAGTATGAGCTGAATTTCTTCCTCAATAACTTTTTGCTTCCTGAGCACTAGAAAGGAAAAAACAAATATCCCTGGAGATACTTCCTAGCTACCAGTTAGCAAAATCTTCGCAGCTTCAAAGTTGGAAGAAAAAAGTAGAGGGAAAATCCTGATCTCCTATCCTGTCCCCTAAGGGGCTCTGCATGATTGTTGTGACATGGAGCTCCCATAATCCCTCCAGCCTGAGCTGCCATGCACAAATGGCTTCTGTTTTTTTCCCACGACACATGTAGAGCTGAGCATTACTCTAGACATATCATGGAGCTCCTCAGTGCTATGATGCTGGTGAAATGAGTATAATTTTTTCTAAAAATACAAACAAAATTAATTTTCTTCCTAGTCCCACTTGTAGAAATGCATTCTTACAAATATATGCCTACAAATGTTCTGCCAGATAATTTAATGAGATGCTGACCAATGGCATAGAATATGTGAGACTGAACTTCATTAATGACAAGTACTGGTGTAAAGGAATTTATTGTCTATGCACATGTGCATGTGTTGGGGACACAGATGCAAGCTGGTTGTGTATAGTTATAGTAGATGAAGCCAAAGGGAAGAAATCAAATTAAAGTTTTTTTAATAGCATAATCATGGTGCAAGGAAATGTTTGTAGAATTATACAATAATATGAAATCTCCCAAACTCTCTGAAAAAGAGTGAATCATTGCCATAAAAAAAGTTCTTGAATTTGTTGCTTTCAATGACTACTGATATACTGGTTTAATGCCTTTTTTTTTAATAAGCTCTGTCTACAGAAGAACATAGATTCCATTATTTCAGCAGCATACATTTATGGCCCAGATGTACCAGCACAGTCCCAAATGTAGTTTCCTTATCTCATTTTATAGGAGCCATAGTTCCCATTGTATCTGCCCTGCAGGTGCAGTTGTTTCCAATCATGTGGTGTAATGTGTCTTGTCAGGCAATGGATGCTCAGCCTCAAAGGTTATGAAGACCTGAATTTCTTTCCCCTTCATCACTGCAACATACTGACAACATCTGGAACAAAACCCCTGTGGCAGAGGGACAAAGCTGGGGCCAAAGTATTCTTGGCTGAGAAGAAGCAGGCACTGAAAATAGATGCAATGACTCCACAGTCTGATCACACTTTGCCTTTGAGAGAGCATTTCCACTCTAACCTACGCAGGCACACTTCAGACACCATTATTCCCAAATATATCTGTTTGCTGTGATGGAGAGCTGTGATTCCAGAAAGAGAAATGTGTTATTGCGAATTAAATCTGCTCAGGAGCTTTCTATCACTTTCGGGGAAAATGTGCTCAGATACAGCAATGGGTGGCAGTATAAACTTCTGAAACTCGGAGAGCTGTGCTCAGAAGCGCTGGCGGAGCCTGTTGACATGGCAGCTGTGCTGTGCCTGTGCCAGCAGCCCCCAGCCCAGCTGCGCCGCAGGACACAACGAGAGGGTGCGGCAATTCTGCTGCACGCTGCCTGCCTTTGGAAAGACATCCAGGAGGGCAGGCTGAGAAGGAGCTGTGAGGGATGCCTCTCATTTCTCACACTTTCCAGACTAGCAGAATGGGACTATGAAAAGCTGCTTCTGTCCTGTTTGACACAGCCAAAAGGAACTGAACATTTTAGTGCCTCCCCAGACTGTCCCTCCTGACAGTATTCAAAAGCATTCTCTAATCTATTGTTTCTGCTTCCTTCTTGACAAAGAAGAGTGGGATAACTACATTTATACCAATTTTTTATACAGATTATGCTGTTTATTTAGTTAAATGTAAGAAACAGTGAGGTTCCTCCCAGAATAAGGTAAAATGAATCAAGAAGGGTCAAAGGAGGTTTGCCTTTAACCACCACTGTACAAGGAGGGAACTCCCTGGAAAGTGTCTGCTTATTTAGAGCAAAAGCAAATAACATTAAAACGTTGGAGATATCCAGAAAGGGGGGCACATCAGCAGAGAGAGCACAGTGATGTGGTGGGGATTGAAAGGGCCGTCAGCTCCTCATATGATTTCTGAAATCCAGATCTCCCTTTGGTAATGTAAGTTAGTGGAATGAGCATTTCAGCAAGTTAGATACTATTTTGGTCATAATTATCTTTCATTTTTTAGCAACTGAAAATGAACTTATGATTGAAAATCATCTATTGTTCATTCCTATGCATCTCTGACATCTCTCACCCACTTTCTCAGGAACAATTTCCCTCATATATTTTACCTTGAAAACTACCCCCTTTCATGAATTTACTGAGAGTTATCACTCATCTTGTTCCTGAACTTACCTAACCTTTTTCTTCACAGGTAAAAATACAATATTAGCTCCGCCTGAAGCCATTAATCTTTGTCCAAAAAAGTCAGTTGTCCCAGTATAGCATCTGACACTAGATAACACAACAGATCATCACAGAAGATATTTACAGATATTTCATTTGTGAAAATAAAGATAAATACTTAGCAGCTCATGGACCAGCTATTCTGTTTTCCAGAACAGAAAAGTTGATCCCAGAAAGAAGCCAAGGAAGGGTCACAATCTGTTATGTCTCACAAAGTAAATGCCATCAAATGAAACACATCACAGATGGTAAGTGTGCCCCAGAGGCTTCCTACGAGTCTTTCACGTGGCCATGAAATGCTGCCGTCTGCTCCTCAGGTCCTCCTGTGCACAAACCCCCTCCTCTCCTTGTATCGTTTCATTCTCCTGTGACACAGTAAATTCCAGGTGAAACTTTGTAGCCTCTGACTTACAATAGCATTTTTATTACGCTTACCTTACTTTGATATTTGGAGATAAGCAAGCTGGGAAATGATACACAGAGGGAACCTCCCCTCCAGGTGTGCTATCACAGCTGGTTTACACGTGGTCTTAAGTGACCTTTCTAACTGAATGGATAGAAATTCACATTTATCTCCAGGTATTAGGCTTTTTTTCCTTCTTCAGTTACTAATTAAAGATGCAAAATCGACGGAGAGTTGCAGCTTCTTGTTATTTCAAATGAGGATGCTCTTGTAAAATTTTTTTATTCTTTGTCTCATTAAATAAGATGACAGTAATATGTATTTTGGAAAGATTTGGGAGAATGAAGTGAATCTAAGTGGAAGATTAAAAGATCTTGAATTTGTTATACACCAGATTGTCTCGAAACAGTAAAACCACCTCCTAATTGAGGCTGAAATGTGTCTCAATGAATTAGCTCATCTCATGCAGAATCTGTTTGCTTTCTGGCGCAATATGCATGTATATATTTGATTTGAGATCTGGCTGTAGAAACTGATATAGAGTGTGAATTCGCCCAAAAATGCTTTTTCACTGTGAAGCAGAATTATGGTAAAGTCCTATTCCAAATCAGCTAGAGTAATCATGTGTTTCCAATAAGCAAAGAAAAAGAATATAGCATTGACATTGATTTTGCTCTATAGGTTTTCCCTTTCCTCAGCCTTTCTTTTCAGCTTCTTCCTTCAGTGATTTAGACAAGCAAATGATTTTATCGTGAGATACAGACAGGCACAAACCAAACAGAACATGATTTCTGGCCATTTAAAAAAACTTAATATATGTAAAATTTACAGTTGCTCCCTTTTTATTTCTTTATGGATAAATATATACATACATATTATGTATACACATATACATATGTATATATATATATACACCTACACACATATAAAGTGACATAAACTCATATAAATATATAAATATAAACATTAATACAATTCTAAATACCAGATCTTTTTAAGATGTTGTCAAGGCTTCATAAATTTATAAACATTTTACAAAATTCACTTTGACATATTCAAACCCCAAAGCATAACATTCATCTGCTTCCCTTACTGTTCAGTCATGATTTATTTCCTATCTGGCAAAACTGATTTATCACCTCTCTCATGACTGGGATTATGTCACTTTTTAATACACTGAATCCTTGATTTTTACCAAAGCTAATTTCCTTTTAAGATTTGTCTGAAGCAGTCTATTATAATGTACTCCTCCAGGATCTGCATTTAAATTGATTTGTCATTATTTTCCATTCCATTGACCTAAGCCCCGTCCTCTTCAAACATTTTAGTGACAAACTCTGCAGTGAGTGTGATGGTGCTCAGTTGCAGTGAGGAAGCCAAGGATGGCAATGACAAGTTCAGAGCCCTTCTGACAAGCAAACTCCTCCATGTTTTGGATAGCTCTCACCTATGCAGGTGAGTTAGTGTGGATCACAAAGGATACATGAGCCTCACAAAGACCTTCGAAGAGATTCTGGCTAAGCAGGGTCATAATGTCTACTCCTGCCCAGGATCTGGGCTTCTGTTCAAGTGTAAAGGCTGAGGTGATGTTACTCCTCATGTGGAGCAGAAATTTTCTTTAGATTTCTTTTCTTAATTGCAACACGTCAAGCAGCCTAATGCCTGTTACTAATAAAAAGGGATATGAACCTCATACTGAGAAAAGAGCATTGCTGACTCAGCTGCTATCATCAATTTTCTGCAATTGCCTTATTTAGTATTAAGGTGTTTTATTCAGGAACAGCCCATCTTTCCTTCTTTGTGAGCTTATAACCCCATAACACACAGGAAAAGAAGTGGAGACCCTGAGCACTCACCCCCTCAAGTGCTGAGGCCAGCAGAGGCACTAGCCACTGGAATCCACCTTCCTGGTCAGCTTCTCCTTCTGCAAAGAGCTGGGGAGCAGCACTGGCAGCTTTGGCAGGTGAATGCCTCTTTCACACTTGCAAATGATCAGTTTCTTATAAATAGGATCATCTGTCAAGTGAGATGAGGGTACCAGTGGTCTAGGCACATCCCTTTTGGAGCATGTGTGCAGCCAGGGTGCTGGATGGTGGTTCCTGTGGCTCTTCAGGGAGTTCTGACATGTGGATCACAGCTGCAAAGCTGCATAGGATATGTTCGCTACCTTGTCCTTGAGTTAAATAGTTAAACAGGGATTCATTACCCTTATCCAAAGAAACAAAATCTAGACTTTTCTGCTAATGATGCTAATAACCTCTTGCCAGGGAATGGGGAAACAATTTCATTAACAGCTCATAACAACATATTTGATTGAAACAAATCAGTCTTTTTTTGATTCATCTTCTGAATTCTGTTCACTTATGTCATGTTTTCTAAATATTTGGTAATCCCTGTTACTTTCTTTCAAATTTTCTTCGCTGCTTCTCAATTCTTCCAAACCAGGATTTAATACTCTAACCAAAACTTAACAGTATTGAACAAAGTGGAACAAGAACTTCTGTAGCACACAGGAAATGTGCCTACATCCCCAGCATCTGACTTGCCATGCTCTCAGTGGCATCACTGAGTACTCAGCCAGTCAGTGTCACTTTAAGGCATTATGAAATGTTTCTGCCTATCTCTCTTGTTAACATTTTGTGTTTGAGCATTTGCTTGAGATTCAGAGGGTAATTTCTGCCATCTCAGACAGAATGTGGGTGGAAGTGGCTAAGTTGAAGATAGCAAGATTCAGAGAGTCTGTATCACAGTACTGCCCAAATATGACAGTCTGGTTCCTAAACACAGGCAGACAAGCACACAAAAACCCTTGTCCTGTATCCCAGACATTCTGGCGTTCATACTTAAGACAAACACCATCTCCACCCAAGACTGTTAAAGTCCTTAGACACTTGACACAGGGCAAAATGTAGTACCCATGCAGATTTCTGCTGAGCAGCCTGGATGGGCGAGGATGAGCCATGTCTCAGACGCACGAGTTTGATTTTTATTGATCTGAAGACTTTTTCCTTCTATGGGTAATTTGTTTTAGCTTGGCTTGCAATGTCAAGTCCAATAATGTGTGCGTGCTGCAATTTAAGGTTGTGTATACATGGATGATTACACAGCACGATAATTTGTTAAGCCACACTAATTTAATGATATGCTAATACATTCACTATTAGATTTCCTCTTTTCTTAAGAGCATGTGATTTAGCGTGTGTTGATTTAGCATCAGGCTGACTCTCCTTTAGCTTGTGATCACATTTTCTTTGTTCTGCTTCTTCTCAAAAGAATATTCTGTCACATCTGAGTACAACATTTAGTATAGCATCCAATATAGCATTTTTTGTTTTTTCTTCCATGAATTACATCACACTGAGTTTAGAAAGTATACCTGTTTTCTTAGGATCACTGTGAATTTTAATCATATCCTCTGCAGAACCTCTAACTATTCCCAGGTCAATGAATATAATACTCCCACGTCAATGATTATTTTTTTAGTAAATCATCAAAGTTGTCAATTAAATTCCTGAATAGTACTGAGAGCAGGTTAGATTTTTCTCCTTCTCACACTTCAAAAATTCTTCAGATTTCACAAAAGGTCAAACATATATGCATATTTAAAATAATATTTTTAGATGCATCAGTTTTAATTTAGAAAAAAATAATTTAGAGAATATTTTCCTAGTTTTGTATGAAAATGGTACACTGGAACTGAATCAAAAGCCTCTGTGAAATGAAGATCTATCACAGCCTACTCTTTTTACCTAATTCCTTAGGCCATTCTTCTTGTTAAAGAGGAAAATTAAATTGGCTGACGTGATAGGATGTTGGCAAACCAGTGTTGCCTAGTTTTCATCACTGTGTTATCCTGTAGCTACTTATAAATTGCTTGTTTAAAAAGTAATGGCAAAATTTGTGCAGAAATTGTGTTAGGGCTGCAATAGGTTATGTAAGGTACTTTTCTAAATTTCAAAATTTTCACACTTCAGCTGTGCTGCTACAGTTAAAACAATAGCAGCCTTCCACAAACGCACTGTCAGTGTCAGTGCAGTTCAACTGGAATAAATATGTTAATTCCAGAGCATGTACTCTGCACCTGATTATTTGGTTCAGCAATTGAAATAAAATATGTCACATCTATGCCCCAGCTTTACTTGACCTTACTAGTTCATCAGCCATGCCTGTCCTCCTTTATACGGCTATGCCTGTAATACTGAGGCTGACATTCAACCATCTGTGAAGATGTTGTACAAGAAACAGCTTGCTTGTTAGTCCTGAGATCCTTTCCAGATTGCAGGAAGGATCAGCCTATTTTAGGGAACTCATGAAGGATAAGAGAAGCTAAGAGGTTACTGGAATTTTGGCTAGAAGTGATCAAAGCCTCAGTTCTGCTGAATAATAGTACAGAACTGCTGTAAGTGATGCTCCATGTTATAATATCCAGTGTTAGGACATAGACAAAAAATAATCATTAAGCTACTTTAATGACCTCTCCCAAAATTTCATTCTCATTAAAACTGCTGACATATAACTAGAAAATTTTGAGCCTTCCACAACAGATACTAAAAATGAAAATTCCTTCACAGAAGCAATCAGCTATCAGAGTACTGAATGCTGAATTTTATTGGCCTTACTGTCAAGACATTTCACAGCCTCTTTGTACACCACCTGTCCATGATGTACCTAACACCAGTCATTAAATCAGGAGATGTCATCTTCCACCTCCAGGTGGATCAGGATGCCAAAATTAATCATCTCTGTGTTAAATTTTCAAACAAACAAACATCTTTCTCGAACCCAATCCCTTCTTGGGAAGACATCCCTGAGGGTTTCTTCCACTTCATTATCCCCTCTTTTTCTGATGGCTACAAAACAAATGACAACTGATGGGATGCTGGGATGCTGCTCTTCATTTTAATTAATAGCATCTCACTTTTTCCCATCAATTTCTCTCCCACGTCTGCCTATCTAATGGCTAGGCTGTAAACTCTTCATGGTAAGGGAAAATCTTCAGTTTGTAAATGTACAATGTTCAAATGTACAAGTGGTCCATAGCTAGAGCTCCTAAGCATTCCAATAGTATATGTAATACATGAGCAGTAAAAATATAATGTTTCAAGTAACTAAGCATTTTCTATGCCAAATAAATTTATATTTTTCATATTATTTCTGATACCTCCTTTGTTTAGACTAATCTTTGTTTCATACCTACCATGGCTTTTGTCTAATCAAGAAATGTGGCAAAGTATTGATCAAATTTTCTGCTGAGTTGCTAAAGCCATTCCCAGAAGGAGACTTGCCTGCCCTGAAAGGAGCTGAAAACCACAAAGAAGGCTAGAAGCTCTTTTTGGTTATCCTGTTGCAAACAGTAAAAGCACACAGATGCTTCAGGATTCACTTTGTCAAAACAAATCCACTCAGTGGCTTCTGCCCACTAATGACTGCTTACAAGTAATTCAGTTTGGGGTTTTTTACAAGCAAAATAGACTAGTATTTTTTCTTTAAATGATACACAATGTTCTCACTCAAAATCAGTGGATGATTTTCTATACCTGTAGTAAAATTACTATAAATCAAAGCACATCAATGGAATGGCACAGCTTATTCTATTATTTGCTATTTTCTATCAGATTTTGTATGTGTCTTCCTTTGATTTCACCTAAAATCCTATCAAAATTAATTTTATAATCTATTTTCTAACACTCCAAACTACAAGTTTAGACTACAAGTCTAAAGAAATAGTTTAGTGTTGTCTACAGATTTCCTAGCTGGAAACGTCAAATTTTAACTAATGCAAAATTTAAAATATAATAAAGAGTGTACTCTATCTTTTCTCAAAAAATTTAATTGCAGAATTATTTACAGGAGATGAACATAAACAATACATAAACCAATTGAAAGAGGCAGCTTCATAAAAGAGCCATGGGGCAAAATAGTGAAGCACATTTTCTTACAATCAGCTGGAGGTGAGTAGAGAACCATGAAAAAAAGAATAACTCAATAATAAAACAATGTTCAAATATGTCTTCAAAGTAACAAATAACATTCTGGTAAAGAAGATATTACTGAGAAGCAATAAATTATTGTAGCAATGAAACAACATACTGTACATTCAATTTAGGTATCCTGCATGCTACTAAATAGAATTTATCAAAAGAACCATAAAAGCATGAGAAAGAATTACATAAAATAGTTTAATTCTAGTGAAGTGTAGCTTTATACAGATGGTGAATATTTGGCACTCAGTTCATCCTCATTGTTGATATGATTTCTTATGTATATATATTTATATATATTTATATATACTTTTAATGGTAACTAAACAGCTAGTTTCCTGGTTCTAACATTCCTTGAAGTTCTATAGGAGGCATTTAATTTAGTCCTTAGGCCACACTTGATTATTTTGGCATGTCCATGGTAAATGAAAGTATGAGTTTTGTCTCTGTACAGAAAATCCTGCACAGCCATAGTGGCTTTTCTTCAGGAAAGAACAGTTTTAGAGCATGTAAGCCAGGCTACTTGAAAAGGAATTTTATTTCAGTCAGGAAATTAATGTATAAATTGAACTAAATACATATATGCTGAGCCCTTTTAAAATGAGATGGCCATTCTATTAAACCTCCAAAGGGTAAATCAAGGCATGGATATGTGGAACATGTAGATTCCATGGTAATTATAAACAAAGCTGGCATTTATTTGTGAGGACACTTCTCAGAGACTCAAACCTACTACTGAGCTCTCTGCATGACTCTGACCTACCTGAAAGGAAGAAGGAGCTCCTACAAAGCAATGACACACTTGCTGTCTTGAACAAGGAGTCCTTCCTACCTCAGACTTGCTGAGTCAGATATTGATCTGAATTATGCTCATTCAGATCTGATATTTCTCTCTGATTTCAGTTTCTGAGCATTGATTCTAATATAACTGGGATCAGAACTTGGCCTGGTGCTCTGGAATAATCCATCTCACAAATAAGAAGCTTGTATGACAGTGAAGCTTTAGGAATGGGAAATAGTGTGTTGAATGAAAGAGTAGAAAGGTAAGAAGAAGAAGAAAATTCCTCACTAATGGGCTGTGTTTGTAAATAATGACTATATATTCAAATAAGCCTCCTCCTCATTTATGCTTAGGTGAAACTATCCATGGTCTTGTACCTAGAGAAGTAAAAAATCCTGTCCAACAAAACCAATTTAGAAAAATAACAATTTGGCCTTAATAAAATATAGAATTAAATTGCCAGCTGATGAAAACTGTTCTGTGTTTGCTCAGTTAAAGAGCAAGCCGTGTAGACAGACTAATTTACCTTAACTATGATCTGACTTCAAAAGCCCAGTTCTCTTCTGGCAATGAAGGGTAATGAGACAAAAGCTGGGTGTGGAAAGGTGGATCAGTGAATGTGCAGTCTTCTTCTGCCATCATCTTTTATCAATGCGATATGCATTTAATGAGGCAAGATCTGGAACACTGTTTTCAGATACAGAATCATAGAATTGTTTATGTTGGAAAAGACATTCAGTAATGAATGCCATGGCCTCTTTCAGCTATTGGAATTTTATTTCATTAAGAGGAGCTGAATCAGCCCACATATGCTGGCCAAATTTTCTTTTGGGCAATGTTCCATTTCAATTTTGGTTTTATACTTGCTGTCCTGAGCAGCCTATTATGTAGTTAAACAGCTACAGCATTATGCCATAGAGGTAGCTGCATTTCAGAGATAAATTAAGCAATTTCTGTGGATGCAGAGGGCTTAATTCCTGATAGGACTTTGTATATGCATATGAATGAATATGCCATAAAACATCTGTTCCTGAAAGATGGTTCCTGGAGGTGAGCACGGTGAATATTTGCTGATGGGCCATAGGGCTAGAGTAGGCAGTGAACCTGCCACAGCCATCAGTGTTGAGGATGAGCTGCAAGAAAGTGGCACAATCTACAGGAATGTGGGTGTTGACTGTGGTTCCTGGGTCTGGTTCTCTGGAACCCTGACACTGAAAAATCATTGCGAGTATATATTTATATATGTCTATATCCTCTTTCTGTTCTGTGCAGTATGAAATGGTGACCTCTCGTCTGCTGATCCTGGCCAGGCAGAGAGAGGTGTCCCCATTGCTCTGCCACAAAAGAATCCTTAGGGCTAGGGTTAGTCTCACCAAAGATCAGCTGCCCAAACCAAAGCACAGTCATCAATCATCATGCCTAGGTCCTGTGCCCCACGTCATTCCTCGGGTCAGCTGGGCTGGAGGCAGACTTGGGGAGAGAACAGGGTGCTTGGGGAAGGCTGCTTATGCAGCAAGTACCCCGGATGGATCTCTCCCGCTAAGAAAGCGGGGGAAAATGCACTTGCAAAGGGGAGACTTGCCAAGACTCCTGACCAGGAGGACTCAGCTGCTGGTACCATCAGCTCCTGTGCCTGGCACCAGCCAGGAGTCTCCTCTGGCACCCTCCCAGGGAGCTCCTCCACTGCCAGGACCTCACTGCCACTGTCAGGAAGAGAAAAGGCAGAGATTGCTTTGGAAGGTTAATTTGATGCTCATCACTCCCTGTCTACTCTCTGGGGGATGGTATGAGCATTGATTGCCCTCATCTCTGCTTTGCTCAGGTCTTCCTCTTGGTTCAGTGAGTCTTTTCTTCTCCTCCAGCACAGGCTCAGACTGTGAGGTCCCAGATGCTGGAAGGATGCTGTGGAAGGAAACTCCCCAGCAGCATGGGGACAGGTGGGAGAACCCTCAGCATCCTGCCATGTTGAGTTACCTGCCCCAGCTGCAGCCCAGCCTGGAGTTTGTGTGTTGGCTAATAAAGTGCTTGGAGATCCTTCTGGATGAAAGGCACTGTATAAGTGTGGGTGTCAACCTGTCAAACACCAGGAAGCACCTCTCTCGACATTAAGGGGTTTGTTGATATTCCTTACCTCGAGCGTAGTTGGTGGGTGGTATCCTGCATCATAAGATGCTCTAGGAACAGCAATGGCAGTAACATTGCTTCGTGATTCATTTAAGCTCTCTTACACTGAGGGTCTGGTTTCACAGGTTTTCAGTGCACACAGCTTGACACCTGGAGCTGCCAAACCAGCTTCAGACCTCAAACCTGCATGCACAAACCAGCACTTGATGGGTCAGCCTCCAGTGTGTCCCTGCCACTGGTGCCAACACTGAAATGCTGAGGAGAACATCAAACCCACCAGCTGGGCAGGGCAGGCTCAAGGCTTTGAGTGTAAAAGGCTGAGCTGGGCTGATGTGGAGGCCCTCTGCTCTGGGCGAGGGGCTGGGGGGGCCTGCAATGGAGAGGGCCTGGGACAGAACTGGTGACACTGCCCGAGGTGCCACAGGGCCAGGAACCTCGCAAGGGCACTGCTCCCACAGGCCACGAGAGGCTGCAGGGTGACACTCCATCACGCAGCAGCTACTTGCAAAACCACCCAATGACCAAACATTCCTTGACTATATACTCAATGCAGTGCTGAGGAAGCAGGGTACTAATTTACTGATACAGCAGGACGTGGGCTTATTTTAAAACAAATAATTTCCATTATATGAAATATATGTTACATCTATCTTTACATATGAAATTCACACACTTTCCTATGCACGCTTTAATTCCTTCCTGAATGATTCCAAATCTAATATAGTGTCAAGGTTTAAGCATGAATTAAAATATAATTTTTTGGTATTAAACTGTACAACATTGTTCATCTTTGCATTCTGCCAAAGGCCATTCTAATCAGGTGGACATTAAATAATAAAGCACTTCATAATGTACTTCACCAAATTACAAAGAATTTCAAATCTAAAAAAAATATACAAAGCAAAAATAAGTATGGCAAATATCAACAATTCTACCATTCAGGCCTTTTTCCTTATTTAAATTTGCTAAATTCTGTTTAGTATACTTGTGTTTTACAGGCAATGACTAAATGAGCAGAGACTTTCTATAGTTTTAAAGTGTTAAAATATATATTAGCCCAATTAATATTTAATTAAATACTAGACTATTTTGCTATATTCAGCTGTTCTGAGTGGGTCTATACCATGAACTCTCAAAGGAGAAAGCATTCTAGTTTCTATCTCTCTGTTTATTTATGTTCCTCCTACTTTGGTTTTGTAACTGGCTTTTGTTTTCATGAGGTGGAGTCAGATTACAATTGATCTAGTTATATGTTTAATTAACATATGGTGTTTCTCATGTCAGAGAATGGAGTAATCTGATTTATTTGCAATACAAATATGATAAGCATAATGTTATCTTTCTAAACGAACCAGGTGTACAATATGTAAATTGGAACGGCTTATTTGCCTTTAAAAGATATAATGTTACCTGTACAACAATTTAATATATTGCACTTCAAAATGTAATGTGCACAGATATCATTATCAAATTTGTTGGTAGGCATCTAGTTTACTTTTGATTTTTTCCAGTCGTTTTTTTCCAATTGCTTTTTTTCGTTCATATGTTTGGGGTTTTTTTTGTTTGATTCAACAAGGTGGAACAAACAGAAGTCATAGATTTATAAATCTTATACTGAGAATTTTCTTATAACAGCATGGGGAATGTAGAACACAGACTCCTCTAAGGCAGCATTACTAGGTCAGCTGGGATCTCAGTTTATCTGTAATCTGTTTGGTTTACAATTTCTCTTCATAAAGTCTGATAATTGGCAGGATCAGGTACAGCTTGTCTTAATCGCATGACCTGTTGCTGCAGGTAGGAGGGTTCAAGCAAGTAAAACAAGTGTGATTCCTCCTGGAAGTGTATTTAAAATTGGATAAAATGTATTAGCTGCCATATGTATATATGTGTACGGGTGTGTGTGTCTCTATTTTAAATTTCTTTTATCTAGGAAAAATACTGCCTTTGGTTTTGTGTGAATATTCTAATTAGCAGCTCCACTTTAAGATACCAGTTTTCAAGACTAAAGATGCCAGTCTCTGCATGTACTTCTGCATTTAAAATAGTACCACAAATATAGGAAGTAGCATCAATATTGTACACCGCCTAGGATTCAGCTCTTTCCTTAATAGAAAATGCCGTTAAAACACAAGGGATGGGAAATATAATGCTTTCATCTATAGAAGAATATTTCAGGAAATTCTTTTTTTATTATTCCTTTTTTTTTCTTTTTTTTTTTCCTTTTTTTTTTGCATTCTTGAAGGATATACATTCGTCTTGGTTTTTGCTTCAAATATATTTTAAGGCTATTTGGTAAAGTATATACCAGATACCAGGCTCAATTTACAGGGGTGTCTTCTCACAGAAACTCTCAACACTTCATCTCTAAAGATTCGTACTTTGAAGCCAAGCATGCTTTATCAGCTGTCCAAAGACAGAACTCATGCTTAATACCACACACTGTAGGAAAAAGAGAAGGAAAAAACCAACCAATCAACCAAAACAAAACAGATTTGAAGCAATGTCAGATCTGCACAACCTATGGTACTTCATGTTTTCAGTCTTCCATCAGGCTGCAGGGTGTGTGGGATTTGGATTTAAAGTGCTCAACAGGTGAAGAACCAAAGTGCTTGAGTAGAATAAAGAGTTGTTCTGCCTATGGCTAAATACATTGCATTTGTTAAAGCGGGTAAACAGGGAATGCTGTAGCTGGGGCTGTCTGTCTCACTGGGTTCTCGTTCTTTTCACCTAAACTTGTGTTCAGTAGGATTCAAACCTTGGTACTGGGGGCTGCATGTTACTCATTTTATTGCGTCTTCACCTGAAGACTTCTAAGTGCTGGATTGCTTGGTTGGCTCTGGAAGGTAGGTGAAGTGGAATAATTCCATCCTAATTTGTTTTAAATGAAAGCCTCTTGGCTGTGGTAGCTACCACTTCTCTCTTCTGACAATATGAGGCTTGAAAAGATATTATTTTCCTTATATTCCATGGCTGGAAATCACTTATCTCTTGAGTCAGGTTTTTTTTTTTTTTCTATGTCTGAAGCAAGCAAGAACCTTATTCTTGCCATAAATGATACTGCATAGAAAAATAGTTCTAAAAAAAAATACAATTGTAAACCACAGTTCACCTTTACCTTAACATAACCATTTAAACTTATATATACTTATCACTCACATTCATATTTCTTAAACTGTTTACAACATCACAACTGGCATTTTAAACAAGCAAGATTTTTTTGTTCTCAAGGATACCCTGGAAACTCAATTGTTATAACAATTTGAGAGTTTGAAATAGTACATGTAGCACAGCTCTTGAAATGAAAGAGAGAAGGCTTATAAAATAAATATTAACATGTAAAAGAACTGTTAAAAATGCAATGAGTGGTCCAAAGGAGCAAGTATAACTTTTTCTTTACTCATCTTACTACAGAAGATCTAACTTTTTAAGGCTTCCGTTTTCCTTTCACCCATCACTCAAGTCCTCTTGCATTACAACTTTGCTTAGGTTTCAGAGTGTCGTTATACTGCTAACAGCAAACGTTTCTTAGTGGACATTCCCACCATCACCAGACTTGTTGCTTCTTGGTTTCTGATGAACTTTGGAGTTTTAGTGGCTGGATATCCCTGTTCATCTCCAGAAACTCGAATGAGATGAGAGGCCTAATGTTATTTTGCAGTAACAAAGATGAGAAGAGTGGCAGAGTGCATGGGTAAATATGTTAGCTGGATTCTAGGAAAAGAAACTGGAGGTCAAGGAGATAAATGGGTTCTTTCTTTCCTGCTCTTTACATTTGTAGCACCTTCTACTTGGATTAGCTAATGCCTCTAGTGAATGGTGAGATGCACCCATTTATAGTTTTTCTTATCCCTAATTATCACACATTTTATAAAAATATAAATAACAAAAAGTAAGCTGGGTTCCATCTCAAGAGGTGTTTCTTGTTGTCCTCTGAGAATATATTGGATAAGTCAGGTCTTGACAAGCCCTATCCATTGTAGCTGATTGTAAGTCAGACAATAAATACAAAAAGAAGTCGTTCTTGCGGTGAGCTCAGCAAATTCTGAGGAAATCAAAAGCATTCCACTGTGCTTATGGCACAAAGAACACAACATCAAGGGCATATTTAGTGGAGAGAATGAGACAAAAATTACCAGGTAAGTGACAAACTGTACAAGCATTTTGTTTAAAAAAAGGAACTCTGCAGCATTCTGTCTTTAAAGCCGGGTTTGAGCCTCTGGGATGTAGATCTCAATGCTGTCTGCGCGCTCTGTGGCTGAATTCTGCCGGAAAGAGGCTGCTCGCTTGGCAGCCATCAGCCGTCTTCTAGCTTCTTGCCGTTGTCTGTCAGGTAGGTCCAGAGATTTTTCTCTTGTGATAGGGAATTTTCCTTTTGGGGGCTTCTTTGGTACAGGAGGAGGAATCTTTCTTTCTTCCTGCAATAGGGCATTAAAGCTAAGGGTGAGCTGCGTCTAAAAGGGACTTGTCAGCAGAGCATGCACATCAAAGACATGAAATGCAAAATACTGATTACATACATCAAGCATGCTCAATTTGTGCTTGCCCATCAGCTGACTAATGGATTACATGAACAGCTATCCACACTAGGCACACTGACAAAACCCTCTTATTTGACAACCATTATGCATTCTGCGGTCCCGTGTCTGAAAAAAGACTGCACTTCCTTCCACCATCCTTGCAGGTATTGGCACATGCAATCTGCACACCTCACTTTCATATGGATTTGTTTAATTTAAGCTGACACATTATTACACTTATTATAAACAGAAACACACACTGTCTCTCCAATAAGAATTCAGCGCATCTGTGTGGTCTGATCAAATGGAAAGACTCTCTAAAGTTAGCAGGACAGGATTTTTGATTAAATTAATCATACTGAGTTTAGCCTCAGCTGGATATGAGATAGCAGCTGTGTATACACGTCTATTAGTTTAGTCTCCTCCAGGAATTGCTCTATGGAAGCATTCAAGTGCCAACCAGAAAGAGAACATAGGGCTAATTGTTCTGCTTGCAAGCCTGGGCCATTTTAAAGAAAACTATTCTGAAGGATAATCAAATTAAAAAGTGAAAATCAATACATTTTGTTACCAAAGTAGCTGTAAATTTCTCTGCAGGTGTTAAATAAAGAATTGTTTTGACCATTTAGTGACTGTGAAATATCATATGAGGACCTATAATCAAGGCATTGTACACTAATTTAGGTGAGAAGGGATGGACCTCTGGAGGTGATTTCATACAATCCCCATTCAAAGTGTACTTGAAATTAGATGTAACTTTGAAGTTAAATCAGGTGGGGGTTTTTTTTGGGTTTTTTTGGGTTTTTTGGGTTTGTTTTAATTTCATGTTTAATTCTGGACTGCATAGCCCTGAAGATGAAGACTCCATAACTTCATTTGTATAGGTATGGTTATTATGACAGATCTTTTTGCTTTATAATTTCTTAAAGTAATGGTAATAGTCCAGAGTATGGGCTGTTCCTTATGGAGAACACAGTTAATTTGTTGCACAGCAGGATTCAAATAATACAAAAATTGAACTGATACACTTATGGTTTACAGACTCCTCTTTTTTTTTTTTTTCTTTTGTTGTTTGGTTGGGGTTTTCTTTGTTTGTTTTCTAACTAATTCTGACTCTACTATCCAAATGCAATAGCCAAGACTAAATAACTAAGGTTATTTAAAAACTTAGTTCTGCATTTAACAGGAACAGTGCAACAGCCTAAGATGCTATTCCCTGAGATAGCCAGTTCTGCCTAGCTTTATTTTCTCTATCTCCTGATTTCATAAAGGCTCCATTCCTGTCATCCCATCTTAATTTTTTCCCCCACTTTTAGTTATTTCCCCTCTTAGGAAGATCACTGCTGCTGTCACTATAATAATTTCTTACTTCCAGTTGTCACTAGTAAGCAAGAGTTGCAAACTCACCATCCACCAACCCGTTGGCTGAAAATTAAAATCCAAGAGGAGCATGAAGAAATGAAAAAGTTGTCAAAATGCCTCCTAATTCCTCCCAAACCGAACAAGTATTCACCTGAGGCCAACAGTACTGACTCAAACCAAATGCTGTTTTCATCTGACTGATACAATAATCAGCAAGGATAGTGGGATAATCAAGTTAAGGGATGAAGTTCTAGAGAGGGGAAAGGCAGTTTCAGAATTACACTGCTTTTATGGACAATTTGTCACCTTTGGTTTGTAAGCATTGTGTGGGGCATCTCCCAAATGATGGAGTTGCATGGCAGAGGTGCGGGGAGTTCACCAGCAGCACTTTGTCCCCCTAAGGGATGTCAGCTGAGCTTTAGTATGACCTGTGCTATGTTTTGTCACATGCTTTTCTCTCATTCCTGTTCTATTATCATTTGTGTCAAGCAGGTAGGGTTAAACACTGCATTTTTCAAGTTTGAGCTGCCCCAAATGTAGCAGAGTGCTGAATTTACCTTAGTGGAATACTTGGGCTATTGTCTTCAGTCTGAATTAATAAGAACATATTTCTGTTCTAGCCTTTAGAATGTGAATCAAATAATTTAAACAAAAGTGTAATGGAGTAAACTAGCTTAGCAAAATCCATTATATTTATTATATAATTCAGCTCAACATTGTTAAAAAAGAAAGACTCCTCACATCTGATGAAAGTTTCCATGTAAAAATTGGGCCATGCCAATTAAGTAATTCCCAGGGTTAGAAACCTATTGTGTTTCACTATTGTATTTTACACAAGGAGACTGCAGAACTACAAATGGGGAGTAAATGCTTACCTTCCTTTCAGGTGATTCTATTATTTTCCATTCATTGAGTTTCAACTGGTGCAGTTCATCAAACTTCATGCTGACGTCTTCAATTGAGAGCTGCAGTAAATCCCAGAAACCTGCAAGGTCCTGGGAAGTTGGTCTTGGCATGGCACTCGGGTCCTGAAACGCACCAAGGAGAGAACGTGAATACTCCAGGAGGCTTTCAGTGGTGTGCACTGAGGCAGGAAGGGCACGGTGCCAGATTTCATTGCTGCAGCACTGCTCAGTGCTAAGGCTCTGTGTGCTCTGCAGCTGGGAGCTGTGACTGGAAAGCTGTGCCTCCTACACAACCCAAACATGAATGAGTTGGAAGTCACACGCCAGCCTTCCTGAATGTGTGGCATGGGAAGTTCCTTAGCACCATATGCTGTGCTGACCTGTATTTCTAAAAAGGAACAAGCTGACAGCTTCTGTCTGCTGATTATTAAAGGCAAGGGGAACGTGGTTTGTATTCCAGCCAGCCTGAAGTCTTCCTGATTAAAAATTACATTCAAATAGCAGATTAAGACAAAACAAAGCCACAAAGACTTTGTCACCTTATGCTGAACTTGATGTTTACATTGTTTTGCATTTTCAAATGTATACGTGAAGTATGAAATCTTGATGGGATGCTTGCATTTTGTTCTCCAGGGAGTTGAATCACACTCGGGAACTGGGAAGATATTACCTCCAGGTACTGCAATTAAGAGGTGCTATGGGCATAAGAGTTAATGGAGCAAATATCGGTGGTAACAATTAGTAAGATGACCTTGTATTTGATAATTAACCTGATGCCAGTGCTGGATAAAAATTGTATTATAACGTAGTATGCAGACTCCTAACCCTATGCTCTCTGAGCACTGGTACTAGTACAAAGTGGAGCTTTGTCACTTTATTGAAATAGGGCTTAATTGGTAAACATGTCTGTGAAGGTAGTGAAGAAATGCCTTTTTCCTTCCACAACAGGAGGAAGCCATTATGATGGTCTAAAGAACAGAGCTGGGAGAGAGGACATCAAAACCATGCCAAACAGACTATGGATCTCTCCCTTTCTGGGCAAAACCTGTAAAGACTAGTTTGCTAGGTTAGCATCACTGATGCAATGGCAGGCTCTGTTCTCTACCTTTTTCAAATCTAGTGGTCAAAGCCATTTTATATTTAAACACAACTCCACAGTTGTCTAGAAACTGGGAGATAAGTCAGCATTGCTATTGAACTCCTCCCATGAATAACACATTTCTAAGGGTTTTAAACTAGGAGTTGCTGCTCAGACTTGGGTTTACAAATGCCACTGTGGGAGATGAGTGCCTGGAACTGATAATGACAACGTGTAGTCTCACCAGTATCTAGAGCCCTACTGGAATCTGGGCCAAGAACAACTCAGAAGTTTTCTTCACTAGAAGAAAATTTCCTTTTAATAGGGAGCTTCTGGGATTTAAGAGAACTGGCCATATAGATTATAGCAGACTTCTGGGAAACATTACAACTCCAGATTGGTGTTTACTGAAAACTAAATCATTGGGTGGATCCCAATTTGTTACAGAACAATTTAAAATTTATGTCAGTGGTGTTACTTACTCCACAGAGGTCAGCATTTCAGGCTTTAGGAACTGACTCCCTGTGTGAAATTCATGAGGACAGTCCCACAGCAGTCTGTCTTATCTTGCAATCTCTTGTCTCCTGCCTGGTCTCCTCAGTCACTCTCCTCACTCTCCCCAGTGCCAGAAAATGATGCCACTCATTGCAAGGGCATTACCTACTGAATCAAGGCTAATTGCTGTTGTGTACCTTTGTGCTCCCCACTCTGCCCACAGTGTTTGCAAAGACCATGGCCTCCAGCAGGACTTGCAGAGGGCTGTGCTGTGTGTGGTCTGGACACAAGAGGGCTGCCTCCTGCTTCTTACACATCCACAGCTCAAGGATAAATGCTGGCACAAAGGAGCACTATTACAGCCAACTAAGTTTTGAAAAGATTGGCTTAAAGCTGCTTCTTTTCAGAAACTGCTTGTTTATTTGTATCTTACTTGGAATTCAGCTTTGCAGCCCTCGTTTTGAAGGAGGCCTAAAGCAAGCAATAAGTACCTAGATGGTGCTCAATGTGCTCTGTTTTATCCTGCAACCATGACACACAAGCTGAGCAGGATCTGTGCTGACTAGAGAGCATGGAGGAAGACACTTCAAAGAAAAAAAGAGTGTTACAAAAAGTAATGTGAATAATGCAGAAAGGACTATTTATTAACCAGTAATGACGTTTTTTCTAAGCAGTTTAGTGGGAACAGTATACATGTAAGAGATAGCCAGCCAGATTCATAACAAAGAAAGCTTCATTGAAGCTTACATTTCTGTGAATTTACCCTAAGTGAGAGTCTTTGATAAGAGCTCCTAACACAGAGCATAATCAAATGTTCTGTTTGAAGTTCCCATGGTCCTTTAGAAAAGTCCATAGGTGACCTTCATGGTTAAATTTCAGTTTGTATAAGTTTATTGCTCTAAAACCCTTGTTGCATTTTGAATTGGGGGAAGTAAATGCTGTTGCTGTGTGCCTTACATTTAAGCAGAACACTGTCAGAGAAACTGCCGTGTGGCAGCCCTTGTATGTGATGGATGTTTTAGGGAGAGGGAATGCACAAGCTGGCAGCATTCCCCTGGGGCACTGAGATGCTGCCTTAGGAACCTATGGAAAGCCTGCTGTAGGAATGCACTAAGTGACTATTTAGAACAAAATTTATCATTAGGTATAGGAAGAAAAGCCTCCAGACATGAATGACCTACAGTGAGTTTTGCAGCTGCTGCTTTCTGCAGAGCCCATTACTCATTTAATGAAAGTGAAGGATATTCAGAGCCTAAATCTTGAGAGTGGGGTAAACCCACTGTTATGAAGTTCAGAGATTTATTAGCCAAAAGAGAAAGAGAAGTAAAATCTTGCCAGCTTTTTGGTTGTCTTGTCTACAAAACTGTAGGTTTCTCCTTGCACTCCCATTGCTTTTGCAGTAATGAATTGTTCTCACTCCTGAACAGCTGATGGCTGTGCTGAGCAGGAGCTGCACTTGCTATTACAGCAGTGCTCTCAAGCACAAGTGCTGGGTCCACTTGAAGATAAATGGAGTGGAGGTTAGGCTCTCCAAATCTTATTTTTCATAGTTTAACCAATCAGATATCGGAGGGCATTTTTAAATTTGCAGAGAGAAACTTTCATGAGTCCCTTATTTTGGTATGAAACAAATTACTAGATAGGGAGCACACATGATATAATTGATAATATAGATGTGGTTAATTGTTTCTTGTCAGACTTTGTATATTTCCTCTGTTATTCTGTAACAGCTTTTAAAATTCCTGTTTTGACAGAGTTTTTTGAAGTGGATAATTGGATTGTTTCCTAATGAGGACCATGTATCTCAATATTTTCTATCAGAAGACATGGCATTTTTGGCATTATTTTCTCTGTATTATTTCACTGCAGGTATTCTGAATGTTTAATTTTATAGATGGAAAGTAGCAAGTAGGTCTTTGCAGAATGGATGTTCTGCCATGGAAGTTATGTGACAAATTCCAATGAGCAAAGAAAAGTATGTAAGCAGATGTATAGGTTATGTCTGCTGTCATGCACACAACAAAATTCAGTACTTTCAAGATATGAGGTTTAGGGACAGTCAGATGAAGAAATTTCATTTGATATTTGAGAGACACAAAGGTGTTCTACCACCAGCTGTAGTATCATCTTGCCACAATGTTTTTATCACTGATGGCTGCTGTCATATTAATGAAGATAACATTTAGAATTGAATTAATCTCTAATGAACTTCCAGAACAATAGCAGTAACCCTCATAAGTAATATAATGCATCTGTTCCTTTAGCCCCAGGACATCTCATATATAATTGGCAATGCAAATTATCCAACTCAATTTGATGAACATTATAGATATCTCATTTCCATGATCAGTCCTATTTTCAGGTAGGTAGAAAGATGGATCATGTATTCTCCACTATTCTATTTTACTATTTTCCACTGATTGCAGTGTGAAAATTTCCCACTTTCTTACATGAAATATCATTACTATATCAGAGTATTGGAAAAATAAGCCATAATATTATGTCTCAGAAAAGTTGCATTTGTTCCCTTCTTATTTTATTTAGTTTAATAAAGACAGCAAAAAGAGAAAAACATAACATAAACAGACTGAAATGATTGAAATTACATATTTGCTTTAAAAAAATCTACTAACATCATATCAAAGTACTAAGTTTAAAAAAAAGGGGGAAGTAAATGTGGGACATGAAAATAACATTTCAGAATGTTATTGCTCGGGTGCACTACAGTTGTTCTTGAAGTAAAAATATTAAATTCTAAAATTTAATGTGACATTTTGTAGAATATAATGGATGAATAAACTTAAACTCTTCAAGAATAGCTGGGCAAAGTGACTTACCAGATTTTGCTGACAAAGCCAATAAAATTGCTGGAATTTCTGAGACATAAGGAGCTGAGCACTTCCAACAGCACTTCGGATCTTACCTAGGACTAAGCATACAGACGGATTATTACCAATAAATGTTTTTTGGCAGTAAATACAATATCCAGCTGAAAATTATGCAGGTGAAATTCCTGGTTGTTTTAAAATGGAAGTAAATATTTGGTTTTGTTGCTTGCGATTATACACATGAAATACTTTTAAAAAAGACTGAGGTCTAGGAAAGCTCAGTGGCACCTTATCTTTTGGCAATAATGAATGAACAATAAATGATATATTAATAAGTCAAAACAGCTTAGACTTTACTGGCTTAAGGAAGTAGAAAAAACCAAGGGACTATATTCAGCTTCCTGAATCCATCAATCCATATGATTTTGAAAACACTCTTAAATTTCAAAGTAAATGACACCTCTCCCATTTGCATTTGCTCATGTAAATTGAGAGCTGTTGAAATTGTCTTGCCTCAAGAACCAGTTGGATGTCTGTTCCTTCTGACATCAAAGGCCTTAGATTATATCTTCTGGCTCTGTGATTGCAAATTACTTCACTCACTACACTTGTGTGGATGATCCCTGGATGAGATCTCTTTATCTGTTCTGAGGGTAAAGTTATTACATTCAACTGTGATATAGCATACTCCTACCATAAGGATTAGTTCCTCGCAAGAATTACATCTCTGAGACATGTTTTGGTACACCCACTAGGAAATACAGGGTGTCTGCCCAGGAAAATACACAAAGTCCTCAGTACAGGAGCTTCAGACAAAGTGGGGCAGGTGCTCCAGGGCTTTGCTGAACCAGGATCAGCCCCTGTGGAAGTGTTGGTATTTACTCACTGTCCGTGTACACACCCTTACAGTATGCACTGGGGAAAACAACCAAACTCATTTTACTTGACTTTGGTTCCAAGAGTCGTCAGTCTAAATCAAAATTTGTGGACGCATTGTAACCAGTGATCTGAGTTCAGCAGCTCAGCCATGTTAGAAACTTATTTTTAGATTAAGCTGAATTTCCTCCTGGAGATGCCTCTGTCTTTCTATTGACAGTACTACCTAATGGAATTGGCTTATCCCTAAGAAACGAACACATCCTGACTCCCACATTTGCTGGGATAAATACCACACTTTGGTAGGTAGCACCATGATTTTCCATACCTTCCGACTATCCTTTCCTACACTTCCTTTCCTCCACATCCATCTCTATGATGAAAAAAAACCCATTTTAAATAACATTATAAGCTGTGGTCTCAGTGAAAAATTTATTTTAGCAGGATAATTTCCAGATCTTCAAATAATGTTAAAGATATAGAGAGGTGGGGTAATGTTAGATAGGAATTACTCTGATATATTTAACTTCAATTTGGAGAAACCAAGTTTGATAATTCAAACATGACAATGAGTGCTGATAAAGCTGGTACAGCACAACAGATCTGCAGCCCCTAATATAGGAAACATTAAACTGTGGCAGGACTTAATATTTTGTTGTTATTTAGAATAAATACAGGAGGGCATGTGAAAACAGTGCTTTGGCAGTAGATTTTGCATTTTAATTTAGCTTTCTTTCGACCAGTGAAACAGCTGCTCACCTACAAATAGCAGCAAGAGATAATTTGAAAGTTTTGGGCTCCAGTTACAATCTTGGTAACTTTTAAGGCATGTGCTAATATGTAGAGCTGTGGTTCTCAAACTCTATTCCATTTTCTGTTAGATAAACAGTACAGCTGTGCCACAACAGTAAATTAAACAGAAATATACATAATTCATCAGTCCTCTGTGACATCCATTGTAGAAGGGTTAAGTGGTTCAGGGCTGCATGAGTAATTCACTGAGGTTTGTTTTTGTTCTGTTGGCCAAATGAAATAAAGCATTTTAATTGGTTTGGGGTTTTTGATCACCAAACCCCTCACTTTCCTCTACAGTGTTATTGGCATAAAGAAAGGAATATATGGAGTGTTAAAACCTGAACAAACATACAAAAACATAAATAAAAAAAATGTTTCATTTGATCTGACACAAATTGCTTTAATTTGGTTTCCAACATTTTAAATAAAGGCAATGACTTTAGTGACAAACAGCTTTGTATCCTCCTTTTTTCTCTTGGTGATCTGTAGCTTAGGACATTAGACAAACTCCCAGTGTGGGGTCAGAGGTCCTCCTTTTCCAGGATGAGGAATTATGCTGTAATAGGTCCCTGACATCACCTATTCCATGCTATGTTCAATGATTCACTTAACAAAAAAAGAATGAGGATGATTCCACAGGCTAATGGTTCTATTGGTTGTCTCTAGTAAGTAAAGTTTAGTTTTTATTTCCTCTGCTGAATTTTACAGTTCATAGCTCAAATGCACAGTCTGAATAAGGGGCATGGGTTTTAGCTCTTCTGCAGAAATATAGATCCTGACAGAATCCATGTATGTCATATCTTCTACTGAATCTCAGTTACCCAAACCCTCATATTAAATAAGCATTAATTTTATCTTCATTATCATGAAGCATCACGTCAATAAGCATTAGTGGTTTAAAGCCCAGTCAGACTGGTCAGGACTTAGGCACTGGCAAAGTAGCATTTTGGTGGGATACATATTTGTCAGGGATATAAGACTGTAATGTTTGCATGTGCCACTGAGTCACAGTGCTGAATACACGTGTATAATTACAGCGCTAACATTTACTAAAGATCTAACTCTATTTCCATTTTAATAAGTAAATCAGATGTAATAAAACATAGAGGTTAGAATCTCTCATATTCATGCTACTCTGTCTTGCTGTAATTAAATTAAAGTATTAAAACACTTCAACTCATAATCTTTAGCACAATATTAATAGACATCCAAAGCCTTGTTATTAATTTCATGCATTGGGGAATTATTCTGATGAGTGTAGATTGATTATCTCCATGAAAGAATGATGAATGTTAGAGACTGAAGAGATTGAGATGTTCGGTGACAACTATAAGATTTTTCTTGTAAATAAATTATGATAAAATCTACCAATACACATAAATAGACATATTCTTCATATAATCTGTATACCTCCTTGCATGAAGATAATTTTTTTATTTGCCCAAATGTCAGGAAAGAGTCACACAACCTTAATTCTGCTCCCTGAGGCATATGAAGCACTTTGTCTTTGTTGTATGGTCCTGTATGACTTCAGCTCTGAAGATATACAAAACCCTGACCATGACTTCAGTAAAAGTAGGTCAGGATTTACACCCTGATTAGAGATCATGTAAATTGCACAATTAACACAATGGTGTCTTTTCCCCTGTGTGTGTAGAATTGCTTGAGAAATTCTACAGAACCTTGTAATCAAAAATGATTTCATATCACAAATGTAGAGAGGGAAAAAGTTAGGTCTGTATTGATGAAATTGATTATAATCTGATGCTGTAACTCTGATCTTGACAGGTTAAAAGCTTTGTTCAATTGTGCCACTGCTGCACCAGCAGTGAGAAACTGCTAACAATCAATCTTCTTCTGGCATCCATTACTGTCTATTTAAATGACATATTTTAATTTAAATTTTCCTTCCATTTGAGCATTCCATTTGCCCCCGCCTATACTTGTAAATAAATTACTCCACAATCTGAGAAAATATGCCTGGAAAAATATTGAAATTTGCATTTAGTTTACCCTCCTAACTAAAAGTAGGGCATGATATTTGTCTAATCCGTAAACCTAAATTAGTATTCTTTAGAAATATCTTTTTCACTATGAAGAAAGCATGTAGACATGAAAATAAACATATAATGTTCAGATGGCATTTTAGGACAACGCAGCCCCCACCTGGCAGTGCTCTGGAGGGTAATTCACAAGCTGAGACTTGCTTTTTAAAGTAAAATTTGCGTTTTACCTCAACAAAGCTAAGTTCAAAAAGGAGAAAATTTCAGCAGAACAATACAAATGCTGGAATGAATTCTTGGATGCCACACTGTAGGACTTTACAGACTGTTTCAGTGCAGTTAAGTTATTCTTTAGTCATTCACAACACTCCAACTGGAAATTTCAGTAGCTCCTGAAGGATAGGTTTATGAAAATAATTAGAAAATTATGTCAGTAATTTCTCTTTGGTTAAAGGATAACCTGTATTTGGTCAAGCACCTAAGAAAGCTTTTATGGATAATTAATTCATGAATATACTAAAACCAATTGGCTGTGAGGGTTTTTTGTTGATTTTTATTCCCCTAAAATTATGAGATTTTATTCTGTGTTTTCTATTACTATTCAGTCTCATTAGTAAAGCCTTTGCAGTACTGTGGAAATATCAGCTAGAGGATTAGCAAGGAATGGTCCAGTATCCATGGAATTAAGGGGAATGGGACAGAGGTGATACTTTGAGCTCCCACTCTAATATCTTTATTTTTTTCCTCACTAGAGATCACTTTTCTGCTATGCCAGCAGAGCTCCTAACCACAATGCAGAAGATACCAGCAAAACAACCTTTCTGCTGGCACAGTTTATTCTATGGTTAATTTTTTTAATCTAAGGATTTTTATGTGAGTGTAAACTCTGCGGAGCTGTTCTCCATAACGAGAATTCTAGTGGCCAAGCATGTGGCACTAAGAATCCCAGGGTGTTGTCTTCTTTCCCCTGCCAGACCCTGCCTACAAGCTGTGGGCAGGGACTGTGGTTCCCTTTCCCTGCTCTGCTCTTCCTGCTCCCATCAATGTGCTCATGGGATGCAAAGTCCTGACCCTCTTGGTCTTCAATAGCTTTGTGACACTTGAAATTGTTTTTCTTGTCATCACCTACACACTAGCAGCCAAACACAATTTTCAGGGTGTAAAACTGAAACTCCAGTCAGCACCCATGAGAAACACACATCTTTGCCTGGAGGCACCCTGTGAGTGCAAATGACCAGATGTCTAACACTGGGAACTGGTACAGACATATATCTATATCTTTTACATATAAATGAACACACACACACATAAATAATAAACGGAACACAAATAACTTTTATATTAAAAATATAAAAACTTTGCAGAGACTTCAAAATAAACTCATGGTAACTGACCAAATTAAAAAAACAACTCTTTGAAAAGAAGGAGAAAAAGGTTATTTGTGCTGCGATGATTATCTCTTTTTCTAAGATCTGATGAGTGAAGTTCTTAAAACAACATTATGGGAGAAAAGCTACAGTGAAAGAAAAAAATCAATATAGCAATCAGACAGCTTTTGGTGATCTCAGGGCTGCTGTGTTAACAGCAAAACTGAAATTGTTTTCTAAAATGCAGTTCTATTTTAACTGTTCCCATGTTTAAAACAAAATAGAAGTGGTATCATAAGGACAGCCTTCTCCTATGAGATACAAAACTATATTCAGTCTTCAGGTACAATTAATATATCCAGGCCAAAAAGAAATGATTCAGCATTAAGAATGACAATTTGAATGTGCAAACTTTGCTGTGAAGTGTTTTGGGAATAGTAGTCTTGCTGGAAGATGGAAAACCATATTTACTTGCTTTTGGCTCAGCCATTTCTGTTTATTTTCTTCAAGGAACTGGCAAATGTTTAAATATGCCAAAATCCATGTTTTGCTGCGGTATCAATAAACTTAAATTTTTGAGGACACACACCTTACTCTGACTCTGTGGCTCAGACTGAGGATACAAAATGTTCTAAAGGCTCAACTTGACTTCCCTTTTTTTCTAAAGGGAAAAAAATTATTCACACAAAGGTTTTAGAATGCTGTGAAGCTCATTCCTCTGGTGAAATTAATTCTTTAAAAACTTCCTTTTACTTAATATAAGTGTTGTTAGATGAAGGGATACTGTCTTGGGTTGCAATGCAGGATGTAACCAAAAGTATGTATTCCATCACCAGCTGTTAAAACCAGGTGGGGCAGTGTTCTTTATCTTTTCCACGACCCATTCTTCTTCCAGGGAGATATCTCCTGTTAATGGTCTATTGAGTCCCAGTGCAGGACTGATAAAATAACATCATCCCATTGTGAGATGCTCCACCCAGGGGGAGGAGCCAAGAATTTCCTATCTAGATAAAATCTGAGATTTGGAACATCAGAGCAGCCTTTTTCTAGTGGATTCCAGAGGAAAACCAGATCTTTCCACATCATCACTGGACCTTCAGAGGAAAACTGCACCTGCTACCAACACCCTGACTGATGGGGTGTCAGGCTGTATTCTGACTCTGTCAGTGGGGTTTTTTTTTGGGTTGTTTTTTTTTTTTTACTGTATTTTTATTTTAATATTCCTATTAAAGAGCTGTTATTCCTATTCCCATAGCTTGCCTGAGAGCTCCTTAATATCAAAGTTATAATAGTTTGGAAGGGAGGGGGTTTACATTTTCCATTTCAAGAGGCTCCTCCCTTCCTCAGCAGACACCTGTCTTTCAAACCAAGACAGATACCATTTAAAAATAATGTGATTTGAAAATTATTTCAGGAAGGTGTCTTGAAATGAGTCAAATATAACTAAAAATCGTAACTTTGAGGTTCACTTTTGACAGTCAGCTGAACACAAATTCTGACTTTGCAAACACTATGTAGACATATTCTATAACTTCTTTAACCTATTGGGGAGGTCAAAATGTTCCCCCAAGCACAAGTAATTAACCCATTTTTGTTAGTTTAAAAAAAGAGATTTCAAGGGTTTCAGCTGTATTTTATCAACTCTGTTATCAGGGAATTGCTCTTTCTTGTTCTCTTCCAAATTTGAGTCCCTCTGCAAACAGGGAAACAAAATCCTGGTACTATGTTTTGTTTTTTAACTGAAATATTCCAAGTTAAAAGGGTATCACTAACTCCAAATATCAATAAAAATTACTGAAGTCCATATTGTCATGTCCTATGTACAATTTACAGAAAACTACCTTCTTGATTGCCATTTCACCATGCAGCAAGGCGTTCCAGAGTATTTCTGGAGTGAAAAAGTATAGGTTCACATGATGAGAAGGAGAATGGTACTGCACCTCAGAACAGATAGTCAGCTAAAGTCAGGTCATCCAAGTTTTCTTCGTGTAGTACCCAGTTTCATATTCCAAAGAATAACAGCTCTAACTGCCTCTCCACATCTTGGGGGAAGGGAGGTGTACGGATGTTTCCATTGCTCATTTCATATGGCTGCAGATTGGACTAGGGCTGTGCAAAAGGAAGATTTTACAGAGAGAGGAGAGAGGAGAAGCCCAGCTCCTGCCTGCAGACTCCTTGCTAGGAAAGAGAGGGGCTAACGGCCTGTGTGTTTCTCCTCTTTGCTCCCTAATAATCTTACTCTTTCAAAGGAGATCAAAGTCTTGCTCTTTGAACTTCTGCTTCAGACTGAAAACACTGATGTTCCTACATCAGTAACAGGTGATCTGGGAAGCAGGTGCTTTGGGATTCTTAATGATGACATTGAAACGTCAGTACTCAGCACTGCAAAGACTTGAAGAACTGAAAAATAGGACATATGTGAGAAAAAGAAGTACTGAGGAATAACCATTATGAAAGGCTTGGAAAGTCTTCCAAAGGCTAATCAAAGCAAAATATGTTGTTATTTAACAGTCTCTAGGAGGGCATTAAAGTCGTCACAGTATCAATGGAAGGGGAAAATTCTGAGCTCTGCTCTGCCATGATGAAAATAAGGACAAAACCCACATTCCAGAAAGCACCAGAGGCTCAAGGAAGGAAAACAAGCCTTACTCATGCCCCACCTCAAATCTTCTCTTGTTACTCGACAGATTTGTGCACAATACAGCAGAAAAATATTACTGTAAAGTAAAATAATGGTGACGTAAAAACATAGACATTCTTTGCTTTGAAAAGGTCAGTGCAAGAAATAGGAATTGGCCTTTTAGTCACCATACTGGCCTGGCTCAAGACTTGAGGGTACACTATAGCAAGAACTCATGGAGGGGGAAAGAAGACAATCACAAAACACCACTCAGAGGTAATGGTGACATTTCTAAGAGTGCAGAGAAAGATGCTAGTAAGAAAACTTAATATGAATTCATTTGTGATCTGAGAAAATCTCAGCTGAGACAATAATTCAGATTGTCAGGGATTGAAATATTTATAAAACTGAGCCTGAAGAACAAGGATAATTGACCTCAAAGGGAATCATAGGGAGCTGGCTACTGAGTCCTAGGACCACTTTGATATATTACTATCATTAACACTGTCTTGGATCTTGTTCCAAAATTGTCTACATTATTTTTCACTTTATCCTATCACTCCTTTCAAGGTGTCCACAGGACACGAGAGAATAATAATGACTCTTGAAAAAACTGTAATAAGAAAATGCAGCTGAATTTTCTAATAATGCATATGCTTGTCTAACTGCAGAAGCACTTTAACTATTGTTGTTGCCTGCAACTGCTTTCTGTTCTTCCCACAGGTTGAAGAGGTTGTAAACGAATGGAAAGATTTTTAAAATGGCTGCTCACTAAGAGGCAAAATTGCAGGTTCCAGAAAAAGAGCAAAAGAGTGTTCATGTAAGACCACTCTGTGTGCTCTGGCACAGGGTCAAGCACTGGAGCCGTAGAAGTGAATGGGAAGGATGTATCAGATTTGGAGCTGTGGATGGAGCTATTGCACCACCTGAGCTCTATGTAATACCAGACTTTGATTCTGCACTGGACTCTAGAGTTGGCTCTTTAACTACTACCACAAAACCTTTCTTTGGGAAACACCATCTTGCACAGCCAGTTGCAGGACTGTGTTCTTATGTATTATGGTTCTTTGCTCCTACAGAATGAATGAGGACAAAACACAGCTCACAGCTTTATCCTAACAGATTTAGTATTTTAGTAATCATCTGTAGAAAATATACTGAAATATTCTTACTTTCCTCAGAAAGATCATTTTCTTCTGCTTCTCTTTCCATTTCTTTGCACCATCCTTCCATTCTCTTAGTTTCAGTGTGTAGTAACTTCATAAACCAAGATCCGTCCCGTCGACAAGGAGACATCCGACCAGTCTCTACTGTCTCGATGGCTGGCTCTAGCCAGGGCTCTGGTGGTGGAAGGTTTGAGGTGTCCACTGGGGTCCTATAATCTTCTCTGTAACTGAACAGTCCCTGTGTCCGTACAGTTCTCACTGCACTGTATTGGGTGGGTGTGCTGGGCTCTGAGTGCTGCTGGAATGACGAGCCAAACTGAAGTCCCTTATCCTCCATGGTGATGTGTCCTGGAAAACCCTCCAGTTCCAGGTCAGCTTGGACAGCTGCTGTTACACTGTTTGAGCGCTTGAATCGTCCATGTCTTGGTGAAGAGGGAAGAAAGAAAAGACATTAAGACATATAAATAATGTATGGTACAGAGGTACAGAATAATGTTTCAGTGAGAAAGAGTGGATTCTGTTCATTTCATTGGACTTTATGTTAAACATTTTTTCTTTGTGTATATCTCTTTAAATTAGCTGGTTAGTAGCAACAGAAAGGAAAAACAAAATGCATAGTAGAATCATTGATCTAAGCAAGGGTACAAAAGAAAATAATTTAAATTATCTCTGGAAGCAAGTATTGATTTATTCTCATACTACAAAATAACACGTATCATTACTAAATAAACTGGAAATAACTAGCACTTTTTTTTTATTAGAACTTTCTGATAGAAGTCTGTAAAGTATATATATATAAAATTTTTTCAAATGTTCAGAATTTTTAGTAGAAAAAACTGAAAATCTGCTCGGTTAGGACTTTTGAGAATCCTGTAATAAAAGAAAGATAATATCAGCACGTTTAAGACTGTGAGTTAGGTTTTTGGTCTATATAGGGTGCCCATTAAAAGTTGATTTTCCACTATTATAAGACACTGAATAATGACATTTTAGAAAACCTTTGTGCTAAAAAGTTCGATAGAGAAGCAAAGATTATTTGTGAAATCTTTTCACATTGGAGTCTATTGTCTCAAATTATTTGTAGTCAGTGATGGCAAAAGGCAATTAGCAGTCAGATACTCTCAGACAGCTGCTGTGAAATGAGATAATGGTCCTGGTCCAGTACTTGACAAACAGTACCTGCCAGGGATAACCTGTGGGTCAGTACATGGGCCAGCCAGCAGCTTTACAAAACTAGAGAAAGAGTGAACAAATCAAAAAGCTGATTCTAGTTTAGAATAAAGGTACTATCCTAAGAATTGTGTCTCTTTCGTGGGCTGGGAAAGCCTGGATCAGCATGAGGAGTCCTATTGAAGGAAGACTGTTCCAATATGTAGCTCTTAGTATTTGTTCTGTTGATAATGAAATTATATTAAGCCACTATTTTAGTTTAATACTTTACTTCCTTTCCTCCAATTAAAAACTGGAAGGTTAGATAAATGTGAAACAACTGCTAAGTAATCTCCAAAAATTTTACCAAATGACAACCATGCATATAAGAAATTTGACTTTGGAGATTATTTAGTGGCAGCACCTGTCAGGTGTTATTTATTCAATCTGTTTACAAATGCATATTGTGCTATGAAAGACTACAGATTTTTGAACATGCTTAAATTACCGTTTTTCATCTTCCACTTGTATTCCAACAGAGTGGTATTCCCGTAGGCCTCTGCTTTCAGTATCTGAATCAGTTGCTGTTTCCACCTAATTCAACACAAAATATACATCTGCAGAGTGAGCATTGACAACTCCGCACAATTTTACACGTACTCATTCAAAATTAATTATATATTTCATCTTTTACTGCTAAGAAACACCTAGCACAGTAAAATAAATACAATAAGTATTCAGCCTGGTATTACTGTTTTGGTGCTGTGTCTTATTAAAGTTTTGCACAAGTTCTTCTGCTATGTAATTCCCTATTTCAAACCCAAGCAGAAGCAATTACTCAGTTTGGTGGAATCAGGGAGTAAACTTGGTCTGGAAGGGCTGTTCTTAGAATGAGGAATCCACAGGGTAACCCCTTTTTATATTATTATAAACCAGTCTCATTATAGTCCTTGATTTACAAAATAAAATAAAATCTCAAGTAGCCCCATAAGCTTGCAAGTGATAAAAAGAAATGGAGCAATGAAATTTTATCGACAACTGTGTTGACAAATATAAAGCCATTAAATGATGTGAGGGATATAGCAGAATGCCCTGCCTCACCTTTTTTTTAATAACACAGTCCTGAAAATGCTGTATCAAGCAGGCAATTTATGCATTTTTTATAGCATTCCCATCTGAAATACACTTACCAAAGTATATCTGCAGTAGTTTCCTTCAAGACTGAGACTTGCATTTGCAAGTTTCTGTTGGATTTTATATAGCACTCCCCACCACCACACCACCCCCAAGTCTTTGACACAGACAGAGCAAGTGCTGCAGTATGCAAATTATAATGGATCAAGGGAGAGGCAGGGAAAAAGAGAAAGAGTAGAACTGACTTTTCCTTCTGAATGATATTTTCACTGTTATATAATAATAATAAAAAAAATGAACTAGATTTTCAATATGCACACTCCATGTGTGAATCCAAAGAATATATCTGATGATAAAGATAAGAAAAGTTTTATCCTTGCAGCAGTCACAGGCATCTCTGGAAAGAGCCTGATGGTCTTTGCAGCTGTGTCTCAGCTGCACAGTCCCAACCCCACCTGGTTTCTGAAGGGATGCAGGAACAAGGTGGGAGGAGGGTGGGAAACAAGTGCATTTGTGGACTATATTTCTTGAGGAAGGCAGTTGCTGGTAAATTCTCCTTCCACCTTTAAGCTGTAGCTCAATGTACATTCACATGGAAAGGAATTCCAGCCAGCAATGAGTACATGTTCATATTTACCTGAGTGTTAGTAATGGAGATATTCATGAGAACATCTCATAGGTAGTGCAGGAGCCCTTTAGTAAACGTTAATGGCATGCTTGAACTGCACAGTATAGCACCAGGCACAGGTGTGCTAAAATGTCTGGCTATCAGTGTGACAACAGAAAAGACACATTTCCCAGCAATTCCCTTTATTCTGCATAAGGTCTAGGGGACAGTGCATTTTGCCGTCTGTTTCCACCCTGGCAGTAGCATGGAAGTTTGCTGTATTCATTTGGATGGGCAGTGCATTGAGAGAACAAAAATATCAGACTTGGTAACAGTCTCTGGAATGTGATGTTGTCAGTATAAAAAGAAAGATTCTTCTTGACACTGAGAATAAAAAAAAAACCTGCAACCACAGAGGTAGCAGCTTGGAGGAAAAAAAGCCAGAACAACCAAGTGAAATGAGACGTACATTGGTTTCCTAGTTAAGGTGGGTCTTGGCTACAACGTGAGTGAGAAGCTTCAGCTGCTTGGGGGACCACAGTCTCTGAAAGAACATTGCTCTATGCAAAGTATCCGTGAGGTCCAGTTGTTAGCACAATGAGATGTCTATCTATCAGGAAATGCAGACTTATCTATAGCAAAGAGTCCAAAAGAGCCTTAAATAACAAATTCTAGTCTAAGTGAGGGGCTAAGCACTTACCTAGTACTTTCAGGGATTTGAGAAAAGCTGCATATAAAACACATTCATTTCCTAAATTAACTGGGCAAAGAATGAGATATTCGTATAGGCTACTGGGGGAGCAGCGAGGCAAGTTGCACATATATATAAATGAGACCTCCATCAAACATGTATTGGACAGGTTTTGAAGAGTGAACTCATTCTCAGAGGTAGAGGAGATGAGTGAGAGGGAACCTTATGAAAGTCTACAGGTATCTGAAGGGAGGGTATCAAGAGGATATTTCCAGACTCTTCTCAGTGGTGCCCAGCAATAAGACAAGAGGCAATGGGCAAAGACTCAATACAGGAAGAACTCCTTTACAGTGTGAGTGACCAAGCACTGGAACAGATTGCCCAGAGAGGCTGTGGAGTCTCCCTCCCTGGACATATTCAAGAACCATTTGGATGAACTCCTCTGCAATATGCTCTGGGATGCTTGAGCAGGAAGGTTGGACCAGATGACCCATTCTGTGACTGTAGTGAATAAGAGCAGGTAACACAAAATGCTTAGACTATGGTTACTGGTTGCACCTGTAGGAGTGCTAGCAGGAAGATGATGTGGAAACATTTTCTGGAGGATGTTGTTTGATGTTGAAATCTATAACAACAATTGGAGTGATCAGGAAGTCAAAACTGTTGCTAAGAGCTTTTGTACTGGGGTTCATCCCAAAGCAACCAGTCAGTCTGAGTTAAATTGCATAATTTAGGAACAGATTGCCCAGAGAAGTTGTGTGTACCTTATCCCTGGAAGTGTGTTTGAGGCCAAATTGGATGGGACACTGAGCTCCCTGGTCTAGTGAAAGGTGTTTTTGCCTATGGAAGTGAGATGTGACTAGATGATCTTTAAAGTCCCTTCCAACCTAAACTATTCCATAACTCAATTCTATTTTATCTTTCTATTGGATTGGGTCTGAAGGGAAAGACCATCATAATTTCTTATTACTTCCACTTGTTGATCAAGTTCCCTTAACTTGTTTGACTGAACTGCAACTCCAGATAATGGTGTCAGTGATGTAGGCACAGGCTCCACAGGGTTACAAGCCTTAAGATTTGACAAGGGAAAAGAGGTTTGCAGGTGACCAGACTGAAGGAGTTGAGCAGATGGGAACAAAAGATTTATCAGGGCTTCTGCTCACTCACATGGCTCAGCATGGAAGGACAGGACATTGTGTGCCAGTTCAGACCTGAGACAAAGCCAGAGAGATGAAGCCAAGCTGACATCTCTGCATATCAGTCTTTGCCTTCAGCCCTTTCCAAAGCACTGCACTTCCTTCAAAGAGTGATATACTTAGGATGACCATTTTTATATAATGTGCTTCTTAGTATCTAGGGAGTGAGTCCCAGGGTATGAGGTGTAGGCCAGATTCCTGAACACAGAAATAGGGTAAGGAGGGTTAATAATATCACAGTTGTGGGGGTAACATATGGCTAGTAACACTCTGGAGGTGAGCAATGGCCAATGGATAGAGAATAGACTTTTGCTTTCCACAGAGATGGCTCAGCAGCTCAGACATGGTGTTGTTGGAATCATGATGGTCCAAAGACATAAACAAGGAAAGGCCCCTACAGAGAACATCAATTGATCCATCAATTTTTTCTGGAACAAAGCAGGCAGACTTGCAACACGCACCCTTCTTCCTTATTGCATATCAAAAACATACCTGTTTTGCCAGCCACATTGTTTGGTTTAGTAAGAAATAGCAGGTCTTCTTTTGAACTCTGCTTCTGATGTGTGGAGGCAGATTTACCTTTTATATTTGGAATGGGTTGGTATCTTTCTGTTGATACAATACATCGAGAAAAAGTCTTTTTCATCTATCTGTTTTCAAGTGTTTTCTTACTGGTATTTCACCTGGAGATATAATCCTGAGTAATTTACCCAGTGTGCTATTGATACCTAGAATTCCCAGGCACAAATGCAGTAATATGCTCTAAAATTTTATTCAAAAAAATTATCAGAAAAATGATGGTCGCGGTATCAAAATAAAAATGATATTACTTATCTCTAAATATGAACTCTCTCCAAATTATCCTTCCCTCCAGCTTGCCAAGACTGACACTAACTAAATGACCTGATGATTGCCTTGATATTTTAATGCTTTCATTTTCTCACTATGTCTTGTAACAGCAGGAGAAGGCCAATTTTGTGTGTGTGTTCAGGCAAAATCTAGCATTGCAAATATAGTAAAAATCAACAAAATGTAAAATGGAGACAAATACCAACACAAGTAAAAGTGGAAAATAAGACAATAATTTGCAATCATAAAGAAAAAAAATGAACAAATAAAGTACATTGCTGTATGACAGATATTATAAAGACTTCTGCTGGAAAACAGCAGGAAACTCTTTCATGCAATTGACCAAGCTAAACTCAAATGAGCAGAGGATAAAAAGTAATAAATTTGGTTTGATTGTATGACTCTTGAAACTCAAATAAGTTTTACTAAAACTGTTGTTATATTCCTTGATTCATTATTGCTTTAATGTTTACATGGGTTCTAAAAGCCTTAATATTCTCAAATTGGCCTACAGTCTCAGTAAAGCAAAATAACATGAAAAATTTTATCTTGATATGTTTATGATGGAATCTCACACAAAAGAGGAAAGTAAAAATAGGCAATCATACCAAAAGCAGAAGAAAGGAGTAGATCCAACATAGTAAATCATCTTCCTCTCTCATTGCAAAAAAAGAGCTAAAAGTTCCTTAAAAATTGGCATATTATGCCATGAAAAATGTTGTCGTACATGCTTATGTCCACTAGGCTTATAATATTAGTAGCAAATATAAGGGAGCACCTTGAGATTATTTCTGTTTTATCAATGATCTATCTATGTGAATGCCTTCCAGCTCAGGATATTCCATGATTCTATGTCTTACCTTTCACAAAGATATAACCATCCCCTTCACATTCCTTGCTGTTGATACAAGGAGAAGACAATACTATTAATGCTCAGAGATCAGTCACTGCTGACTGATACAGCTCTAAATTTGAAAACGAAGTATCAGATACTAACACTGCCTTGGTAGTAAAGGGTGAACAAGTAAATTATACGAACATAAAATTATTTGAATAAATGCAACTCACTATTGCAAGTAACTTGCTTGTTATAGTAAATTTTAATATGTTTATAGGCACTAATTCTAGCAAAGAATGCATGAACTCTGTTATTCTTTCAAAGTACTTACTATGCTTTTCAGATAATATTTTAACTACTCTAAAAACAATCTTTATTTCTGTGACAAAGCCTTATTCTTCTCTTAAACATGAACACTGCAACTACAATAACATTGTAACATCCTAAAAATTCCAATCTAAGCTTCTATGCATACTGTCTCAAAGGTAGACTTGAAGTTAATATATTCAATGCATAAGAAAACAGATTTTAACCTGTTGACTTTTGCTTCTCTCCATAAGCATTAGCAGTAAGAGTCCTTCAGGCCACATTATCTCTCCCCATGCGACTTCACTGCCCTCAATGGGTTTTCACTGCTGTAACCAATTTATTCTATAATTAGAGTTTAATAAACAATCTCTCTGATGATGTACAGGAAGGGAAATAATTCACCCTTCCTCTCTTGCATAGGCTTCTCAGTGATAACAAGACTAAAATAGAGTAGAAAACACTACTTTTGACACTAGATCAAGTACATGTAATTGCGAATTCAGATAACCATTCTTAGGTATGGGGAGAACTTATTTGTATGCAGTGACTTCAAAGTAGGAAAACCACTTCAAATAAAACTACAGTACTAAAAGCTACTGCTTTCCTTAACTAATGGAATATTTTAACCAACCAAAAACATACACTCTTTAAAAATAATTTTTAGAAACCTGGCAAAATAAACCTATACTTCCATGCTTGTGAGATTTTTTGTGTCTCACCATGGAGCTCCATTTTGTCACTCTGCTACTTCCCAGCTGAACATCTGGACTACTCAAATATGTGCCATGGCACAGTAACTGCTAATTACCAAAAGGAGCAGCTTGAAAACTTCCTCTGATCTTTTAAGAAAGGACTTTTTACTAAAAATACAAACCAGAGTTTAGAAATGTCAATCTTACATGAGATTGTAGCAAGAAAATAATGTACACAGTAGTGATTTTTTTTTTTTTTTTTGGTGCATTTGAGGCCAAGAGGCAAATTGCTCTTAATCCATAAATATTCACTGACTTCTCCTCGAAAAGGACTTCATATACACTCCTCTCACAAAAGCAGAGTCTAACAGTCATTTTAGGAAGAGAATAAACAATACTTATTTCTAATTACTTCTATAACTTTGAATCATTTGTCCAAAGACCAGTGTAATCAATGCAAATATTTCTTTTGATTGCTGTGTATACTCTGAAGTCGAGCACTGACAGAGATGGTATAACCTAAACTGTACAAAGAAAATGAAGGTGCCTATCTAAGTACATTTAGCATATGGGTACCAAATGCTTTGTGTTAAAGGGGAATTCTAGTTTGAGAGTGCAGAATATAATGAACAACATTTTTACCATGTGACATGAATAATTTCATTATATATATATAATTAAATTATGCAGAAGATCCTCTTTTGTCACAAAAATCTTAGGCAAGCAAGCTATTGCATTAATCTCCTTGGATACAGCCTTTAATTTATAAGAAGGATTTGTTCGATGTAGATTCTGGAGATTATAAAAAACACTCTAGGTATTTTGAAGCGTGATCTTCTGATGATAAATGAAGATGACTGAGTCCATTCTCTACGCTACAATTAGTGCTTGTCTCCAAAAATACGACTGTGAATCAGCCTTCACACTTAGAACATTTGTTTTCATCTCATTCATTTCCAGGGTTTCTGTTCATTTTGAGATGCCTTGATGTCTTTTAAATAGAGAAGAAACAAAGGATTGCATGTTTTGAAGTATTGAAATAAATAGGAGGAATTTCTTGACATGTTTTCTCATATATTTCACATTTCCAATGCTTTTAATATGAAACAGTTTATAACTAGAGCAGATTTTGAAATGTTAATCATTAGCATATATACCAGTGTGTGCAAAAGAGCGAGGAAAATCCTGGAAAATATCTTAGCAACAACCTTGTTCTGATTTAGTGCTTATTTTACTCTTGATAATTTTTACTCTCCATTTTAATTCACATACTTTGATTAGTCTTTTACTGTCCTGATAGAAGACAGATATGAAGTTTATAGCTACAAGTATTACAAGAGTCTTGTTCTTTTTATATCCATATATTCTTTCAATTGCTGACTAAATTTTTAATCTCAAAATCAGTATTTTGAAATTCATTTGAATTTATAAGTCAGCATTTTTTCCCAGTGCCTATGCTAACAATATTTGTCTTGATTTAAATATGTCAGTGGAAAAAATAAAACAAAAAAAACTAACAAAAGCCCAAAAGTCTCCAGGTATTTTCTGGAAAAAGCTTAATTTCCAAAGCTTTTATTTTTTTGTTCAAAATTCCCATCTGGGATAGGACTAACATACCGTGAGATGGATCAGTGTATGTGTGCTGTTGTCTGTCTCTGCAGACAGGAGGTCCAGATGTATAGGAACTCTAGTGCTTCCCTAGGAGCTTGGACTCTCTGTGTATGTGAACTCCAACACTATTGGCACATGCCTAGCCTGTGCCAGGGCTTTTTAAGAGGACTTCTATTCACTGCAGGCACACTACACAAATCATATAGCTCAAAGACATGGGAGTCCTAGGGTGGGTCCATTGTATTTGTACTTGCAGTGGCACTGCTGGCCACTCTGTACCTTTGTTCATCCCTCTCTGCTCCTGTATGAAGCTGTCTTGGCAAACATTCTCCCATCAATGTGTTAAAGGAGTGGAACAGCAAAAAATGCACAAATTAACCATCCTGATAGCAAATTAACTAATGCAAATAAATGCAAATTCAATGCATTACCCTGGCATGGCATGCTAATGAGAAAACAAGTCATTTAGTCAATCAAGGAAATATGCAAATAAAAAACATCCTTTTCCAAGGTACTTTGAAACAGAAGTTTAAAAGAAATTAAATACTGCAACTGTACTTTGAGTGCATAAATTACTATTTTTGTAGTTTGCAATAAGAACATTCTACTTTGAGTTTTGATTCTGTACAAACTTGGCAATAGCAATATAAAAAAATGCATTTCCTATTTAAAAATACTGCAGAAATGTATTTTTTCCACTAATGTGATGTTTGAAGCTTAGTGGCGAAAAAAATCCTGAACAGCTAAAATGTACTCAGGATACTGTTGAAAAGTAAACCTTACCTAATGTCAAATTGTACAACCAAACAAGTATTTCTTGAAAGATAATAAACATCTCACCCCTCTAAGACCTGCTGTTACAAACAACATTTGCCTTTCTCCATGTGTGCATCTGAGGACCACCTGAGTCCAGGTGTCAGATGACAAGTTGCTATGGAAAATCCATTGCCTCCATGGAAATCATTGCACAGGTGTTTTTGTGGATTATAAGCACAGATTATTAAACACAGCACATATAAAGAAGGGCCAGGGCCCAGTGAAAATACTGGTCATCACCTGTAGTAATAAACAGGATCAAGTGATGAAATCAAAGTTCCAGAATTAATTGCTGGAATATCAGGACTGACCAAATCAAGACACCAATATTGATAAATACCACTGGTGCACAGTTGCAGTACAGGAGAGATAAGAACAACACTAGATACTATTCCTTTCTGAATGGTAAGTTTCAGGTTAGGGGCTAAAAGGTACCAAAGATTTCTTTGCTGCTTCTTTGAACTTTTCAGTGTTATCTCCCAAGCTCCTTCTCTGAACAATTTAAGATACACTAATTACTTTGTAAAGCACTTGAAAAGTAGCCATGTGAATATTTTGCCATGGTTGTTAAATTGAATTCTACTTTTCTGCATCCGAAGAATCAGAAGCAAATACTTTTATGTCAAGGAAATGGACAAACAGCTTTCTGGCAAAGCTGATTCCTTTCCATTAGTCTAATGCATTATGGAACAGCAAAATTAGAGCATGCTAAAATGTTAACCTGTAAAGTTCAATCAGCAGCTGTCACATGCTTAACTCAAACACTTTTTTTATGACTATATTATGAAATTAATGGAAATGCAATTAGTACTTTTAAAGAAAATAATATCCTTTCTTTTATATTCTTGTATATTTCTAATATACAGTCACTCACTGGGCTTTTTTACACGGACAATTACCTTCTCAAGAACCATGTTGCTGTCTCCACAATACTTATGTCAAAATAAATGTCAGTTTCTCTATTGTTAATCTAGCAAAAGTAAGCACAAAAGTGAATCCGGTGATGTAAAAGGAGATATTCAGCAGAACAGATGCCTAAATTTTCCTCTACTTCTGCCTCAAAAGGCTTCACACTCTTTGCTAGTTCAACTTTCTCATTTTTATTATCACTTGGTATTTCCTAAAGATCTGAACAAATGACCATTTCTATCTATATAGTACTTAGAATTTAGCAGACAGAATAGCAATCAAAATTTGCATTTGGAATTGTCTTATTTAATTTGCCTGAAACAGAACTTGACTGAGCTTTCCACAGTCTGACACACATTTTGTCAGGTGAAATAACTATTGTGGGTTTTGATGGACAAATGGAAGAATGCTCAAAGACTGTGTTTATTAGTGTTATTACTTGCCATCACTAATTATGCTGTATCTACAGCAGAAAATTTCTTTCTCTTTTTTGATCCCTTCTTCCAAGCACAATTAAAAGGGCAAGGGTCTCTTTTTGGGTAGAATACTTGAAGATCTAGTGACTTTACACATTTTACAAGGTCAAAAGAGAAATATAATGGAAAAAGTACAGTAAAGAATTTTAAAGCTGGTGAAATTCTATAAAAAGGACTGTGAATTCATGGGGGGAAGGAGATGAACATTCTGTTCACCTGTAGCTCTGCGGTATAATTTTCATATCAAGTGTTAATGACAGGTAACCTCCCTAGAGATTTATTCATTCATTTTCTCCCAGGTACAGTGTATTAGCCGAAGACTTCTCTGCACAGCCATGATGTGAATTGCAATTAACGCTAAGCAGCCGGGGGTTGTTTGTTAGACCATTAGAGCAAGTGAAGCTGAACGGCTCATTCTATGCTATTTACAGAAAGAAGACGGGCAATTCATCACAGACAGATGTTAATGACAGACTACCTGGATCCCTATAGAGGAACGCCGGCTCTTGAGAAACTCCTCTGCTTTGGTCACCAGGATGGCCTTGTCGCTGGTGCGTATGGAGGTGCTCTGGCTCTCGGCCGCGTGGCGCTGGGCGGCCGCCGTCTCCAGGGCGAGGTTCATGGCCTTGTTGCTGTCCAGGCTGTCGGTGGAGTTGTACATCCCTCGCCCGTCCTGCGGCCACGGGGATATCCTCTGAGTCCGGCTGTCGTGGTACGCGTCCTGCGTGGACTCCGTGCTGCTCTGCGCCGTCACGGAGATCAGTGGCTTGGAAGTGGTACGAGGGGGTACAGGTGGCGGTGTTTTTTTGTAACTTGTGTAAGTTACAGCTATGGAAAGAATTAAAAGGGAAGAAAAAAAAAAAGCAGAAAGAAAAAAAAGAAAATAAAAATAGAAAGAGAGAAATGAAGATTAATCTGATGGAAACTTGATAACAGAAATCACCCTAAGATTGTGCTACTTAAAACTTATGGTGGTGTAATGTAGTGCCCTTCATTAACCTCACTATTATTTGAAAGTGTCACTCAGAATCAGATGGCTATCCACAGAAACATTTTATTTCAACAAGGAAGAAGGAAGGTGTGAAAATGGCAGTCCCAAATTACAGTGAAGATGAAAGAGAGTTAGCGAGGATATGTGTGTTAAGGCTTGTGTTAAGTACACACTGAGGCTTCTGAGATTACAGGATCAAGCTCATAAAAGAAACAAAGGAAGATTTTCCCCCCCTGTTTTTATCATTTCAACTCTGAGCTTTGTATGGATACAGTATTTTAAGAAAAAAGTATCAATATACTGGAAAAAAATATTATTCAACAACTTCTACTTTATGGTATGCCACACTTTAAGCTTTTGAAATTCTTTCCAAGTACACTGTTGGAATTAGGCAAGGTTGGCTACTTACTTGTGCAAGAAGTGTCTATTTTAAAAAAAAATCACAATACAGAATAAAGGGAAACTCAAGGCATGTTAAAAGTATTGTAATATATGCAAAGCTATTAAGACTTTGATTAGCAGAGCAGTTATGAGGCTGGTTTAACACAGATTCTGTCTTCCAGCATAAGGCTCAATAAAAGATCCAAGAAAACTCTACAGATGCAGAACTGTTCCAATACCGCTTCCTTACAAAATTTTAAAAATTCCATAGAGATTAATATTTAGTGATTAATGTCATACAGCTGAATTTTCTAATTGTCTAAGCACACTATGCACTTTTCCACTTTTTTTTTATACTAATAAGAATATTTCTGTTGTGGAAGAGTATTTTTCCCAAAGCACATATAATCATAATTCATAAAATTACCAACTGATAAAAAAAATGCATTGTGGTATATCTTTATTCCTGTATGGAGAAACCAAGTTCAATTCATTTCTTGTATAGTTACAGGAGTAAGTTTGCTGTTGTCAAGTGTTACTAAATGGATTGACGTTGCAACAGTGACTCAGGTAACATTGGAACTGGGGTTACTTGAGTCCAAAAAGGATTCTATAAGAGCTCCTCTTCCCATTACACCAGTATGGGCTGATGACCAATGAAGTCAGCCTCTCCAGCTGTGTTTTTTTATATAAGGCTTTGTTGCAGCTATCTGGAATGAAGAGATTGTTTTAGGAATTAGCACCTTGGACTGCTAAGTCTGTATCACCAGGCTAGCCTGTGTGAACAGTGAGTCTAGAGAAAGTGACACTTAAATGTTGACTCTTGATAATCATAAATAGAAGTGTTATCATACATAAAAGAGAGAAAGGCAGAGCTAGGAAAGAAAACCTTCATTTAAAGAATGTTTTGAATTACTATTGATGCCGTCAATTCTGGCAGAGATTCCTAGCCTTGCTCTGAGCTAAATTTCTCTAACAGAGTGAAACACGTAAAGCAGGTGAAACATGCTCTTCAGAATCTGAGACAGCTTTTTTTGAAGTGCCATTTTGTTCCCCTATCACCAATCTTATCTCCTGTCAGTTTTGTAACCAGCAATTAAGAAGAAAGAAAAAACTCAATATTTTTCAAATGCTTTAGGGAGTACAGAAAGCTCACAGAAGAAGGGGGAGGCTGTAAAGATTTGAAATTAAGACAGAGTCTAAGCAACTCAAGCAGTGGGTCTGAGGAATGTTTCCACTAAGAGAGTTGCCATAATGCTGCTCCCCCACCTTCCCCCTGCAAATGTAGATGAAAGTGACCAACGTCCTTGGAAACATTAGAAATAGAGAAAATGGAGTGAAATAGGGTGAACAATATCCAGCACAGGAAGCCAATTTTACCTGTAAAATAAGATAGGTTATCACTGTGATAACTACTTCACTGTTTTTTACATCTGTCTTCATGTAAAAGAATAGCAGTGAATAATCAAACATATGGTTAATGTGATAATGAAACATCACAAGCAGGTATATCCCTACTACTGAGCAGCAGATCACTTCTATGTCTAATGAATATGAATGTTAAACTGCTGTTGCAACCCTTCATAGCTGACTTAATCTTCATTTTCATTTCTGAAAAAGAAAAAGTCTCCCTGTGGCAAATTTCTTGCCTTTTTTTTCTCCCCCGCCCTTTTTTTTTCTCCCCCTAGGATTGAATATTTTATTCTAATAACGTCTGATTATTTCAGTGGAGTGACATGATTTAAAGCCAACAAGTATTAGAGTAACTGCAGTGTTCTGGCAAGCATTTGATGGTGAACACTAAACAGAAATTTAAAATGCCACAGATGTTCAACAAGTGGAAGAAACTTCCAGTAGACTGGAAGTTTGTGAGAAACTGGCTACATGTTTACGATGAAATACGGCAGGAAGAAATTAAATTAATTCCTATACAGTCACAAAGATCAAATATTGAGCAGGAAATAAAAAAAATCCATCTCTGAACTGTTAATGAGTTCTTATCTGGAATAACAGTTTCAGAGACAGAAATCTGGGACTAATTGGAGACTAACAAAATCAAGTAAGAGGATAAAGGATCAAATCTTGCTACCAAATTCTGCTTGCTTTAAACACTAAAGTGGTTCTAGTGAAGTAAATGGGAAAACTTGGCATGTATTTCTGTCTTAAGAGACGACTATATAACAAATTGGAGTCTTGTTAAAGGAGAGAGTAACACAGTAGTCTACAGTTTACTGTTCATGCTTGGGTTTAGTTCTTTAATAAATAAGAATTACCTTAAGGTCTGAAACATGAAATTTTATATCACTTGCAAATTGTTTCAATTAGTAATGGCATTTGAGAATAGTCCTGTTATCAACCATAATGTTTTTCTACAATGTCTAGTTCTTGGTCCTGGCAATCGTAAATACAGCATATTATATATGGGAAGAAACATGTCCTTCTCCTAATAGAAAAGGAACTTTTTATTTATCATCAGTTTATACTGATGGACAGGGACTCTTGTCACCTTTGCATCATTCTCTAACTTGTGGGGGTTTTTTTGTTTTAGTGGTTAATAGTCCAAAGCAAGCATATAAAACCTCCTCAGCACTGCTTTGTGTCTTCCCCATTTTTAGTCATCATTCTGCAAACTCCAGAGCTGTGGAGGACTTTGCTGGCCCCACAGAGAGCGTTGGTGCTGGGCAATGCAGTCCTGGGGAGCTGAGCACTGACTGAGGACAGTGGCCCGAAGCTCCACAGGGCACTGGTGATGAACTGGGAACGAGAAGACGGGGATGGAGAATTCTTGTCTTCAGTGTGGACAAGCTGAGCACCAGAGGCAGCACCAGGCAGGAGGTGAGACCCAGCAGGAGGCAGGAGTGTGAAAGAGCACAGCACCAGGAGGGCAGAGCTTGTGCAGGATGGCTTCAGACAGATTGGAATTGTGGACTTGAGCAGACGCCAGAGACCTGCTCCGTGTTTGGACACATAAAACATCAATCCGGGATAACTTCCTGTTGTTTCTGGTGCTGACCAAAGATTTCTGATTTCTTTAGTTTTCTGATTTCTCTAATTTTTTAGTGGTTTTAATGTGCATTTCCTGAACATTCCTGATATTTCTCTCACCAGTCCTGCTGCTGAGCAATGAGGCTCAAGCAAAGTAAAAGCAACAGGCATCTGCAATGCTGTTAATCAGTTTTCAAAATCTTTAGCTCTAAAATGCAAAGAAAAAGAAAGATGGCCCAAGACATAAATACGTCTTTTTATGAATAAACTAGAAAAATAAACTAAAAAGCAGAATTTATTTTTTGCCTAATTTAATAAAGGGGGAAATATTTTTAAAGTTCCTAACATATTCTGTCTCCCTTTATTAGCTTATAATAATAAAAAAATTTACTAAAATGGTAAAAAACTGTTCTAATTTTAAACCATATGGGTATTTCAGACTCCTATTTGAATCAAAGTATTAACTGCTTAGGTACTTTCCCCACTTCAACACAAATATGTGCAATTGGCTCCACTAGATTTTCCTTTAAGGAAGGGCAGTTAGAGAAATGGAGAAAAAACAAAATGGTTCTGTGCTGCTTCACAGTGGACCAGATTCAACAATGATGCAAACCAGGTATAAATTGTTCAGGAGAAATGAGAATGTAGCAATGCAGCATAACATGCATTAATTTGTTGCCCAGTCAGGAAAAAGTGTAAAACGTCAAATTAGTTTTGTAAGAATTGATATCTTAAATGCCAGACCCTCACATACACAAGATTGCCCAGCAGCACCGAAGTTGGCACAGAGATGGCTACAAATGACCTGTTCTGTAAACCACAATATTTTTTTTATGTGCTGTGTGATGTCAGCCAGGCAGTATTGGGCACAACCAAAATATCAGGTGCTATGGCAATACTGCAGAGTAGCCAGGAAGACAATTCCAGCACTGGAGAACTGGCTATTTGGTGGTTTGGGTACAGCCAGTAGAAACACAAGAAAGATTTCCTGATAATTCATAAGCAACAGTTCAACTGATACAGCTGGAAGCAGAAAATCCCTCTTAATCTACACTGCATTTGTCTAAACTTGCTAAAAGTTACTGTTGTTACAGCCATAGAAGTCAATTATTCCACCCATATTTCAGTGCAAAAAAAGTTTATACTAGAAATAAAATTACTAAAATAAGTCAGTTTAGATATAACTCCAGGTTAGCCACAGACCTTAACAGACACAAGGTAGTAGGAGAAATATGATCTATTTGATGAAATAGCAGTGGCTGTGGGTGACATTCAGAACACCTTTCAAAAGGCAGCCTTTTAACATATCACCACTTTTGGTCCATTTGCAAAATACAATCACCTGAGGGGTTCTTACAAATCAATATAACCATTAAGCACTTAGTCAAAATAACATTATTATTTAGGCTGAGATCACAAAGTTAGCTGGATGATGAATTTACATGAAAGCATCATCAATTAAAGGAAATGATTGTGGCAGGAGTAAACTGGATTTTCCGTTTTGTAAGGAGGTTTATTCCAAAGGAGGATAATTACTCTGCAGGGAGTTTGGAGCTGCCCTGGAGGCAGAGGTCCCAGGGCATGTTGCTGAAGGCACACAGGGCTCCTCTGAGCACCAGGAGAAACACAAAGCAGGTGCCCAGGCTGGCACTAGAGCTTCTGCTTTGCATGGGGAAAGTCGACACCAACCCTGAAATTATTTCAGAAGAGGAAAAAGAGACCTTCTTATAATGAAAGACGACAAATCTAATCCTGTATCAAAAGAGTGCAGAGTTTTTGGAAGTCTTTTGGTGCATACTGTTTTAGCCAAAGGCTTTGGAAGTCCCAGCTAATATGACTGTCCTTGAATTCCCCTGAAATGTCTCCAGCATTCTCCATCATGATCATTAGAAATTCTGAATTACTCCTAAAAGAAAAATGTACATATGGATGCCTGACAATTACTTCTCGAAAGACAGAATGACGATCATTAAAAGAACATTAAGAAATCAAAGGGGACTTTTGAGAAAAAAAAATCTCAGACACTAAAAGAATGTATTTCTCACAAAAAGAATTAATTATTTGATGATTTTTCTAACAAAGCATGGATGACAAAAATAAGAATACAAGTCTCTATTTAAAAGAGAGGGTGTTGGGACACATCTTATCTATGCCTCTTTACAACTTCCATCTACGCCAGTCTCTGATTCTAAACATCATTAAAAGGAGACTGTAGTGTCAAACAGGCAAGTTTACTTGTACAGAATAATCTGCTTTTCTTAGTTAAATTCTGAAATGTTAGTAAGGGGTTTCCTTCTTGAATCAGTTATATCTTTAAAGTTCAGTCATAACAAAAAGGTTTTAAAATGCTTAGTTTTAACATGTATAGCCTCTGGTATTTAATTAAGAAAAATGGATCTGTTAGAATGAAGACGAAAAGGTTGAATCAGACTTTGGATCCAAGTGAATCAGTAAATCAGTCTGTTTGGATCCAAGCTTGCCATTTTCAGTGTGTGCCCTCAGTGAATATCTCAAAACGTACACTGATGATTCGGATCTCTACTTTCTTCTTTCAGTGCTGGAGTAGTATGCGCTCAGGCTGCACAGAAAAAAAGAGTGATTTGCTCCATTACCTGACCCTAGACAGCCACCTGAATGCAAATCAAGTCCTTCAGAGTGCTCCTCTAACACACCCACTTGTACTTAAATTGAAATATTGTCTGTATGTGGGTGTAGGGCAGGCAAGGGAAACATGTCACATACAGTCCAGGGTTCTCCAGCCCTTTCCTTTGCTCCTCCCTGGAAAGGTCCACACCTTTTCTTGCTGATCTGGTGGTGAAAGACCCTGTAATTTCTGAGGGAGATCCTGTAATTTCCATGTTCAAGAGTTTCTCCATATTTAAGGTAGTTAAGAGTGAGTTTTTTCAATTGTAAGGATATTCAGACCTTGCAAAATAGTCATTAAAACTTACCAATGTCATACTGTGATTGAAATTCAAGAGATAATTTTGGTTTTAATTAAGTTAACTCTTTTAATTAAATTCTGAATAAATTTCTCTCTAACATAATGAGAGAGATACTTTAGTTGTTAACCTATCTTTCTGCTTCTTCCCTTTTCTCATTCAGGCCCTCCAGGATGAATCCTAGCCAGTAGAGACCAGAGAGTTTCTCAGTAGAGAGACAGTCTTGAGTTTGGGTATCTGTGAAAAGACACAGTCTCTTCCTTTTGAGATTGAACAGTAAGAAACAGTGATACATATATCACTCTTTATATATATATATATATATATAAGGTATAAAAATATCACAGTGATATTTTTATGAGTTTTTTTTTGTAAGTACTGCTTACCCTAGATGATTTTTATCAGCACAGTTTATATGAGGGGCTGCACTTTATTTAAACTATGTATCTTAAAGCCTGGATATTATGCATCTATAACTTTGTAACCATTTTTCCTGTTGGATCATTTTACATATCATGTAATTAAGTTAACCTGGATATTTGTTACACCCTTAAGTCAAATGTTAATTGGTATTCTCATGTTGGCCTATGTAGTCATGTAGTCTATGGAGGCAAAATGTTGCATTTATCCTGTGCCAGTATTTTAAGTAGGGTCTTTTAGTAACGGTGGATTACATCAGACCTTCAAGACAGTTTTTGGGAACTATACATAGGAATCCATCTCACCTCACATCAGTCACTGAAAAAAATCCAGTCATCCAGGCCGAAGTTAGTTGTCCAATCACTTTTAGAATTACTGTGAGAAAAATAAGCAATTCTGGGGGCAATTCTTGCCCACTTTGGGTGCTTATTTTACAAGGAAATGAATCATCCTATGCTTTTCTCTGTCAACTATAAAGACAAGCAAGGACAGCCAGCTCAAATGAGGACATCTAATTTTGACACTTGCCATCACTAGAAGTGTTCAAGAAACAAGTGGGCCTGGCATTTGATTTAGTTGACGTGGTGGTGTTCAGTCAAAAATTGGACTTGATGACCTTGGAGGTCTTATCCAACCTTAATGATTCTATGGTACTATTAAAACCTAAAGGGATGATAAAAACTCCAGTCAAAAGCTCTGCTCCTGTGACACACTGGTTTGCACTGGGACACAACCCCTCTCCTGTCTTTTGTTACCAGTGTTCTTTGGACAGGTGGGAGCTTCAGCTTGCCTGCTCCATATCCCCTGTGAGCTGCATGGTAAAGCAAATCTGAATGGAATTTGCCTGCAGTAATGACTGAAACCTAATTTCCAGCACCTTGATCCTTTCTGCTGAAACTACTACATAGCAGCCAGTACCAGCTTTGTCCAAGGTATCTTCATAACTCCAGACAGGAATGAAGGGCAAACCTTCTGTATTTCTGTAATTTAAAAAATTAAATTACCAGTTTGAGGCACTAGATTAGACCATGCTGTCAGTCCTGTTGAAAATGTTGATATTGAAGTCAGTGGAATCTGTTCAATTCACACCAGCTCAGGACCTGGACCATTATATTAACATATTATTGACACAGACAAGAATTGCACTTACTATATACAACTTTTAAAAAAAGTTTTTCAAAATAGCGCATCACTGAGACACTGCTGCCAAATAAATTACATATAAAACACCTATTTTTTTAAGCAGCATCTGTCCTTGACATCTCTCTGATAAACAGAATCTGCAGCACTTTTAAAAACTACCGAAATCATTAGTATGACACACAACCTCAAAATTTACTGGGATAAGACAAAATTACTGGATGAGATTTTTCTAAAAAAAGAAGAAGAAAAATCTGTGTGTGTGCAACAGGTTAGTCTCAATATTCAGAGTAGATCCTTTTAGGCTTCAGTTCTGTACATCCATCTGATTTTGTACAGGAAACTAACAATTAAGTGGAAATGTGACCACTAAATTTGGAAAAAGCTGGAGCCACTACAGTCTCCTTGGAGAAGAAATGTATAAAAGGAATTACTATAATCAAGTAATTCAGTGCACAAGATGTTACCTCCATATTGAGAAAACTTAGGTCTGTAGGCAGCTCCATGTTACATAAATGATAAATATGTTTTGACAGTTTAATTAATGTTAGTCTCAAAACAGAAATACAAATCAAACAAGACATCAAGATCAGAAACCGTAGACCTTTGCTAAAATTAAAAGAGATGTGGGCAACACAAACCTCATAGATTGCTGATGGACTGGTTACAAAGGGTTCTATTTTCGATCAGTTAATTAGCAAGAAATTATAGCCTAACCAGTGTCCTGTAGATGGCACAGCAAAGTGCTGACAGCTGTACTGCTCTTCTAAACAGTTCCTATGTGCCTCTAAAATACTGAAGCTGCATTAAAAACACCGTCTCAGTTTTTCAGTTACAGGAAGGAAAAATATTCCTTTAACTATATTTCATTTTCAAAATGTATGTGTGACTTTTCAAGAATACAGACTGCATTTGTCCCATCATCAACACAGTAAGACACAGAGAGAAAAAAAGTTCCAAACAGTAAAAATCACTCTTCTTGTGCCACTCTTTTCACATTGAAATAAAACAAAAAACTGAAAATATTTTTCAGTAGAATTTCTTGTCGAACTCCCACGTACCCTTCTAACTCAGTTAAATTAATTTTCATCAGCCTCCTAAACCCCCTCATGAATATGTTATGTAGGCTTATAATTTGTTTTGTTTTTTCTATTTTCTATTCTCTTTCTTACAGTAACTATGTGTAGCTTGTAATTTTATTTAACTTACAGTAAGGAATTTTAAGATGAAGAGGATGAGAAAAACAATTTTTTTTTGTTTCTCAAAAACCCTTGAGGAAATGTTGCATAATTTTATCACTATATTTTGATAATAATGTACATTAAAGAACTTAGTGATTACTAAATATTTTAAACAAATGACATTTAATACCTTCAAACAATTAATTTAATCCACAGAGATTACAAGTCTGGACACAAACCCAGAGTGCACTTTTTTGTCAAATCCAGTAGCCATTTTACCCAAGAAGCAGATGGAGTCAGTATGAGTGTCAGAACCAGTGCTAAGAAAGCTACTTGCAAGCTCCCAGCCCTGTATTAAGGTGTAGAAAATGATGCTGCTGTGCTTTGACCTCTCAGATTTTTAAGTCAGAGCATGGTTCTCTCACTTTTCCTTGTTTTCAATGGGACCCAAATTTAACCTTTGTTTTCATCCTATAATGCAGTCTGAATAGGTTTAACTTTTGCCCTAGATTAATGAAAGTTAGCTAGCAATACAATGCTATAATTGTAGACTATTTTAATAGACAACAGAGAGAAATAGAGATATCCAGAGAACCACTTCTTTCACAATGGGCACAAGTTATAAAGGACATATATATCCATTGGGTATAATTGGATATTAAGGTGATTGCCTTTGGTGCCTACATTTTAGATATATGTATCACGTGAGATGAACTTTTATGACTGAAATTTGTATAATTTCTTTGTCTGGGGAACGAGACAGAGAGTGGAAATACATGTATTTTTCTGGACACAGGAATGTCCCAAAAGGTAAAGAAATGAATATAAAATTAATGACTCATTTTTGTGTTCTTGTCCTTGTTCTTCTTGTCCTTGTTCTCATTCTCAGAAAGCCTAGTGGTATTTTTACTCACTTCAAACTAAGTATCTTCCATAACCCTGGGTTTCCTCTAGTTGCCCTTGAGGAGTAGTAGTGTGCTGTTGGGATTACTCTGGTATTTGTGGTTTCCAGTGTGTAATTTTTAATGGACTATATACTGAGAGTGAACCTTGGCCTTACAGCAAACAAGATTTTGTCAGGAACTATCAAAGTGCTATTGTTGACAATAAAACACCTCAGTGTAGGTTGAGGTTTGTTGCTTCTGTACTGGTGCACAATTGGACCCATACACTGTATTCAGTCTGAGTCAAACTCACCAAAATATAGGTACCAAAGCCTTCCTTCCTAAACAACAGCTTCTTGTCTGGAAAGATGCAATTCTCCTCTAGGTCCTATGTAGATGTCTCAAATGTCTCAAATAGTGCCAGTCAATTGTCTTTGAACTAATCAGAGTTTGTTGTCATGGGGACTTAGAAAACTAGATTGCACAAAAGCATCTATGTTTAGTTGACTTGACCTGAAGGCTAACCCAACACAATTCTATTAGCCTGTCTGGTCAAAGGCTAATTCTGCCAGGTTATGCCCTAGGAATGTCACCAATTTTAGTGTCTTTATTTTTTCTGATACTCTGGAAAAAATTCTTTCCAGTACATTTTAAGGTTAAGTATCAGGTTCATCAATTATCTTTCTAGGGTAGATCTGAGTCTGGAAATGTTTCCTTATGTAGAAATGGATCAAATGATGTTTGTATTGCTAGCATGGTAAGGAATCTAGTTCCAGTGTGCATATCATCATTACAGCTCCTGACATATATACCTTCAACAAAAACCAGGACTGAATACACATGCAGAGCTTCTGAGAAGACTCATTAGAGGTTATTTTCTTTCACAGGAGGAGAAGGTAGGATCCTTCCTTCTTTTTCACTGCAAGGGAGCATGATAAACTGGTGCTTCCAGGGTTACTCATCCTGTGTGCTTCCCTCAGCTGCACAGACAAAGCCCTCTGGCAACCTCAGGGTAAACAGCTGGGCTGAGATTTACATCTGCCACTGTCAGCTTCTACCACATCAGGAAGGGTTCAAACTGAGCAGTGAATCACCCTCCTTGCATGTTATATTTTTCTGATAAATTCTTCTTTTTTTTTTTTTTTACCATATAATACTGTAAAGAAAACATAGCTGAGAAAACTGTGAACAGAATAGCTTTGAAGCCAAATTCAGCCGGGGAGGCAGCATAGGTGTCCTTTCTAATAAAAAAAAGAGCCAGCTGTGCCAGCTGTCTGGCAAATCCAGTGGGTTATGAAGGAATTTTGTCAAGTACAGAACAGCAGGAGCAAGAGAGAAACAGTCATTACACATTTTTAAACTAACCATAGATGGAAGGCAGTGACTTCATTTTTTATCTGTGACTCTGAATATAATCGGCACCAGGGAGAATGAAAATTATGAAAAGCTCCTGGCTTACTGTTCCAACTGCTTTCATGCCTCATCAGCTTGAAGAGGCCAGGCAGCCCTGATTAGCATAGCCTTACTCCATCTCCAGGAATCCCAGAGTTGTGAACAGTTGTGACAGCCCCTTGGCCATCCAGTCAAACTCCTTGAACCAAAATGTTTGTGTCACCTTCACCTAGACTTCCTGGGCCATTTCTACCAGGTAGAGCTGCTCTTGAACAGCAGTGTCAGCATAGGAGCAGAACTTCAATATGTTTAAAAAATTAAAGACTAATTATATTCTCCAGATACACCCAGACCAAAGAAAATTATGTGAGGGTATCCAAGTGTAGAACTGGGCTCATCATTTGTTAGGATAAGATTTATTCTCACAGTATAGGAAAACAAGTTGGCACAACATCAAAGGATTAACTCAGGATGCCCAAATGCTCCCAGACATAGATGGTGTTTCCTGCAGAGAGTTAGAGTGTCAGATAATTCCATAGAGCCCAACAATAATTAAAGAAAGTCAACATAATAAATTATGATTGAGAACACAGCCTTCTATATCTTATTTGAACTCAATGCTTTGTGTTTTTAAACATACCTGTTGTGGATTCCACTGCTAGCTATTACTTAGCAATGGCTACCAGTAAAATCCTCTCAGACTGAGCATTTATTTCTATAGAGAGAACAGAAATTGTGGAGATTTTACTTCATGCATAACTTTTCCCCCATTTGGCTGGGTTTTCCTAGCCATAGTGCATCAGGTTAGTAAAATCCAAGCAGCCACCTGGATGAAGTATCTCATATTTGAGGAAATAATCACATATCTGTTGCTCATAAATCATTTTTGTTTTAAGAACTGAAGAGCATTTTCCCCTTAATTTTTATATTTATACACATTTATAAAATTCCTTCTGAGATTTTTCTTCCCCAAGCTGAGCAGTCCTGACACTCATGTTTTTCTCATGAGAGGGCTGCCATATGTACTAGCACCATGGCTTTTTCCCACCTTTGGTATCCTCATATGTGACAAAAAAAGCTGACAAACCTGACCAGAAAAACCTAAAAGCAATAACTAATGTTATTAGTGTTCAGATAGCAACCAGTGAATCAGTCCTTTTAGGGTTTGAAGGGGTAGCCATGCTATGGAACAGTACAATTTCTCTGTGAAGTATTGTATTCTCATCCATTTATTTTTGTAAGTACATGACTATACAATCAGTTCACTGACCATGAGAGTTTTGTGGCTAAATATCAAACATGGACTATAAAAGTTCACCTTAAATAGCCCTTTATTTGAAAATAGAGAGCTGAAAATAGCTTGAAGTCAGGAAAAGGGAAACCTGCAATTCCTCAGACATCCTGAGTAATTGTAGGAGCTCTAATTGAAAACTCCCTCATCCAAAGTGACCTTGTTTGAATTAATTGGTTTTGGAATTAGTGCTGAATAGTTCACTAAATGTGGAATTCTCTGAAGTTTACTCATTGCCAAGCAGAGTCCAGCTGACTAACAAAAGTAAAATGGCCCGAAGACAGTTCCCTACTTTTCATTTTCCCTCAGTGAAGTCCTTAGCAGGAATGAGCTTAGCTGAGCTACCTACTATGAATTAGAAAGAAGGAAGTGCATGCACAGCTGAGAGAATCATTTAGGTTGGCAAAATCTGACAGATTGCACTATGTTACATCTTCTAGAAGAACTAAAAAAATTTTTGCATTATACTGGCAAGTTAAGGCTAGTAACTCCCCTAAATATATTCCCTAAATTGAGCATTGCTTCATGCTAAATTTTTCTCAAGATTAGCAGGAAATCCCTGAAGTGGGAGAAATTACTTTGGACTGACATTTAACACAGGACAGAAGTCCAGAATGCCTTTATGTACCCTCACCAAGTCCCCATTGTGCTGAAGTCTGTAGCTAGGTGGATTTTTTAGTCATTAATCCATTCATTCATCATTAATCCAGCCAAAAAATACTGTTGTAGCCAAGAAAACTGGGTTAGAGGAACACGTGGAGTAGTTTTAAGAAACTGAAAATGATCCTCTCTTTTATTCATCAGACTAAAAACCAAAGAACTTAACAGAGACAGCTTAGTCCATGCTTGTTACTGGAGAAGGATTTCTTACATCTAATTAAGTCACATCCTTAGTATTTCTGGCTAGCTGTTTCAATTTGACTATAAAAGCAATATACACTGAGAAGATATTCCATCCTGAGCAGTGATGCAGAGAGGAAGGGTTTCTCTCAATAAAGATGAAAGTATTTCATACTTTCAGTGTATAAATAAAGTTATATTATACAATGAATATAATATCATCAGGAGAAAATATGCATGCCCCCACATCTGAACAGATGATAAGCTGGTGTTCAAGTTGGCCAGAAGTGCAAATACCAAGTTATTCTCTCTCTCAGGGATTTTAGCATGTTCTGCTTCACAAGAGACCATCCTAACTGCTGCCTCCATTACCATTGCAATTCAGTGTTTCTGCATTCACAGTAAAACCAAACTTAAAAAACCTGTGAGGAGCCATCCTGAAATAGTCTATAACATACAGAGTGATTAATATAAAGGACTGTCTCTACACAGGAGGAATAATAAGTTGACCTCAGACAAAGGGAGGGAGGGAGTTATTAATATCTTCCAGAGGTCCTTGTTGGTTGTGTTTCCATAGAACAGCCCACTGTTGTACCTCAGTATCTGAACCACTTTCCAGTGAGAGCAGCCAGGTGCTGCAGGTGGGGTAAGGTGTCACTGCAGCACAGCTCCTGACCTACTGCCCTGCATTCCCCGGCAGGACCCTGCAGCCAGGGCTCGCTGCGGGCTCAGCTGTGCTGGCACAGCCCCAACATCTCCCACAGCACCCTGCCGCACTCCTGGTGCCACCGGGAAGGAATCTGCCCAGCTCACTGCGGGATGATGTGCTTACACAACAGGGAACCGGGCTGGAGCTACTTGGGAAAGTGACCCCGTTTTTAAGAACTCTTCCTGAAAAGTGAAGCGCTGCTTGCAGGAGCAGCAGAGCTATAAGTCAGTAGCACTTAGGATGACTACTGCATTCAGTGGCTTCCCATTCAGGAAATTACATGTTGTCTGTGATGGAGGAACGAGGTGGGAGGCAGCAGCAGCTGGAGCTGTATTTTCTCAGCTGTGCATCTGACAGCTGTGACTGGATACGGTTCAGAGACAGAAAGCATATGCTGCCAGTCAGGGCTTTTAACATCAAGTATCTTTTACTGGATTCATTATCTCCTCAAAAAATTAAATGTGATGGCTAGAAATTCCCTAACCTCAGTGAAACAAGAGTCTCAGCAGGGGTCACACGGAGGCCATGGGCCAGCAGTGCTGGCTGCCTCCTTTGCACTGTCACTTGTGTCATTCATTTACACCTGGGGCAACAGGGAGTGCCCTAGGCCTTGTCACAATCTCCTTCAGAGATGGAGAAGTTCCATAAATAATTAAACTACATGGATCCATGCAGAAGTTATCTGTTCTTTAGTACCAATGTTTCATTGGTCTTTCTCTGTAAAGCTGTATGCCGTTAAGAACAGCCCAACACTGGTAGTTCTTTCTCCATCTATTAGAAAATCCTGTTAGCACAGTCCATTTATAATGCCCCACATAATATTCATTATAGTTGCAGCCTCCTCAAAGTTGTTAATGCATCTAGGAATATTTTAGGAAAATGCATGCTGTAAATATATATTCTATACTTTTGTAATTGAATTCAGAGATCAAATACTACTATTTTATTTTAGGTTTGCATTTTTAGTTACAGGAATTAATTTTTAGCTAAGCCTATGTGTTATGAATCAATTGCTTTATGACAATGATAAGGGGCAGTCATGACCTATATAACTAAAATTGAACGGAATAATTAAATTGAAATGACTGTTAATTTTCTAAAAAAAAATTCTTTAGTTTCTTTGCCAAGAAGAATTTGTTATATCAGAAGTAAAAAAGAAGTTAATGTAATTTTCCTAAGAATTCAGAAGACTAAATTGGAAGTAAAAGCTAATGTGGAAGTCTGACCTTTCTGACATTTATTTGAATGTCAAATATCTGCCAACAGCATTTTCACATTTCAGGCAACTGCTTCTTTCACAATTTTCAGAAAGGAATGAAGTAAGATTTTTGTAAAAATTATAGTAAGGATAGGAAATGCAGCATCTCCTTCCAGAGTGATAAGGGCTGAAGAGAGAAAAATGGAAGCATTACACCTAGGATTTTAAAAACAAGAACTTGTTTGGCAAATGAAATTTCCCTTAAAAGTGAATCATATAATCCTTACTCTTCTTGTATATCAGGTAAGTATTTCTGATTTTCATGTTTACCTTATAGAGAAGCTGAGGATAAACTTGCTCAGATGACATTTTAATTACAGAATCACACTCAGAAATGCAGAGAGTCCATAGGCATGGAAAAAATTTTGGATCAGGAAAACACCTCAAATAATCTTTTTTCTACAGATTGTCAATATCACCTCACCACAACAAAGAAGAAAAATTACATAGTGGGTAAGAAAATCTAGCTGATAAATAATTTCTGAGATGAAGAAGTTATATGTGAAATGAAGCTTAAAATTTTCAAAAGCACAGTATTTAACCAGAAGACTACTAATCATTGCAAAACATTTTTTCAAAGTATGAAAACACTGTGATGTAAACATACTTACTACCTAATCTTGTATTTTCACAAAAATGTTCTATTATTCAGCTTTTTCACTCTGAGGGAAATAAATTCTTTCATTGAGAATTTTGGGCTTATGTAGCTTATAAACTCAAGACAGCTTAGATAAAAATCAGTCCACTTGGTAACCAAGGTAATTCTGAAAATATTCCAATTCAGTACTTTGAGTCAGACTCCAAAATAAGCATCTATTTGTGTCCTTTGCCATGGAAGGTGTCTTCATAATGATCACACAGTAATATATGATAAAGATGAAAATTAGTCTCTGGGGTAGCAATAAGATCTCATTTTATATCATGATATCTCTATTAATCAAAGAACAGAAACATCCCTGGAGGGGGCACTGTAAGCAACAATTTCTAGTCTTACACAAAGTTTTATATAACAATTAAAATACTATGCTTAATATAAAATAACATTTTATGCTACTTCTGGAATGCAAATGTACGCTATTTAACCACAACTTCCTTTCTAAGCTCCCAATGTTCTGTTATACAACAGATTTGTCAAGCAAATAATTTTAAAAGTATTTTTTAATGATACATTTTGAACTCATTTTACCTTTTTGTAGATGGGCAGCCTGCACTACAACTTAATAGTATGTGGCAAGGACAATATCATAATTAGGAATCAGCCTTAACATATTTGGAAACGTAGAAGTGAATTTGGAACAGTTTACAAAGAATACATATTTCCTATAGATTTCATTTTAATTATTTAATGGCTCTCTGTGCAGTCTTTTCTCTACCAATACATGCTAAAATTCTAAAATGGATAAAGCTGTCATGCTTTGCTAAGCAGCTAATAAGAAAAAAGAAAGTTGCCCAGAAGAATGTTAAAAGATCTTAACAGTGAGTGTTGTAAGAATAAGTGCTAATGACTACTGATGAGTAATAGCAGATGTGTGAAGCTTGCCAAAACGTTTACAATTCAGTGCATTGATACAATTGCTTACAATTTCCCTAAAAGTAATTAATTACCTTTTACATTAACTGCCTTCGAGTATTTAGACCAAGTATTTTTAATTTTACTTCTCTTTTTTTTGGTATTTTAACACCTAAACTATAACTAAACTAAAATTAGCACAACTAACCTCATTTAGAAGAGCCATTACTTGGTAGATAAACCACATAAATTTCTAACAATATTGAAATTATATCATTTGCACTTGCATTTTTATATTTGTACCTAGATAGCTGTATGTATGTAAAACGGAGGTCAAAAATCCAGGTCCATTACATAATGCATGCAGGATTCTTCCCAGAAGGAGCTTATTCCAAGATGTAGCCACAATGGCACAGTACTACAAACATGAGAATGCTGGTATCAAACATTATCCCTACACAGGGAAAACGTTTCTAGTGTCAAACATCCTTTCAGAAAACAAGCTGATATGCTTTTACATGCAGAGCAGTGGAAGGGTCACTGGAGGCTTGCTTACCTGTGGTTGACCTGATGGTTGAGGTGATGTTGGAGGATGTCAGAGCAGGAATACATTCATCATCTTGAGAATAGCCTGCCTGAATGGCACGCAAGTAACTGTGGCTTCTTGTTCGGAAACATCCAGGGAGGTCAAGGGCATCCATTGCCTGAGCTTCAACTTCACTAAACACTGATTCACACACCGATTCAAATTGTCCATTAACCTCTGCTTCACTCATCTGAATAAACAACAACAATGCATTTGATTTTTGACTTGCTTTTTGTGATCATCACGGCCTCAACATCTCAAATGGACACCTGTACATTGATGAAGAACTGTTTTAGCAAATAGTTAAAATGTAGTAATCCCTTCTGATCACATTCATATTGTTTAACTTACATCAGCTGTTTACATGTCTATATTAAATGTATCACACATGCCATACATTAATGTTACATTCAATATCTTTTGATTGAGAAGGGACCCAAGCCAAACTCACTCCCTGCTTAACTGGGTTAGCCTTTCACTGCCATGGAAGAACCTTTTCTTCGGCAGCATTAGATAAAATCTGAGACTTCTCCTGGCTGTGGAACCCTGCCTGGCAGAGCAGAGCAGCCCAGCTGTGCCTCCTGGACCCTCTAGCAGATTGTTCCCTTGGGGTATTTCAGCAGCACCTCCAGCTCCCTGCAGTGCTTGGGCAGGACCCAGCATCTACCTGCTAGCCCTGCCTTGCAGGTTGGGCATGATGCAACACTGTGCCTTTTTTAGAGGCAATTTTCATGATAAACAGGGCTTAGGCAGAGTGGCCACGCTTGAGGAACCTCTCGGTAGGTAGCTATATGTTGCTATTTTGAAGATTAGTGCCTTAATTCTACCTACAGCATTTTTGAAAGGTTCACTGAAGAGAGCCCTAACTGCCTGTAAATGTACATTAATAATTCAATGTTATGTTTATCCAAAATCAGATAGGAACTTAACACTGGACAGATAATTGCATGACTTTCTGAAAATAATTTTTTTCTAAAAAGTGAGTGCTAGAAATCAGAATCAGTATGAATAATTTTACAAGTTAAATTTATGGCATCACTAAATGGCACATCCAGTTGATATTAATTTTCCTATACAGCTTCTATGTGCTCCTAGTGCTTTATTCATTATGGAATGAGAGTCCCATCAAATGTTTCAAATATTTTAGGGTTTTGGTTAAGTAAATGGAAATTTTATAGAGAAGTTCTGATGATTACGAATAACTGATATTTTAATTTCATGTAAGACATTTTGGCTACTAAATCTTCTGAAAATAATTAAATTACTCTTCACAAAATCTGCTTTTAATTAAGTAGACTAATGAAATCTCAGAGAGATCAAAAAATCTTACTCTGAACTATTTTGCAATATTATAGATCAGGATATACATGGTAATTTAGTCCATAAATTCTGTAAGTCTTAGCCATTTCTTTCAAACTAAGACTTATTGACAATAGAAAATTAAAAGTTTTCAAAGTTAATAATATAAACCATGGAATTCAGCATTCTTCTTGAGTCTACTCTTTGTCAGGTGTGAAAAGGAAGGATCTCACAATAAAAAGGCATAAAAATTATCACAGTTTATACAAGCTGCTATTATGTAGATGGAACAAGAGGAAGGTGTCATGGAAAAAGAACAGAAAACAGCAAATGTTCAGAACTTGATATTTTAATACATTTGCTTTGGGTAGTATCTATTAAATGCATTTATCAGTGGTCTAGAAACAGCTGGACTGTGAGGTAGGAAGTGCGTGGTTAACACAAAGTTGCATAGGTTAGTGAACACTGAAAAAGCAAGGAACTATATGCAGCAGGTTTCATTAATCTGGCCAATTGAGCAATCTACCTGCAAATGAAATCTCTTGTGGACACCTTCCAGGTAATGCATGCTGAAATGAAGAATTTTAACCACTACTGAAACCAATTAATCATCATGGACAGCTCAGTGAACATCTCTGTGCACAGACATGGTCAAAGGGGCAGAAGATGTTAGACTAGTTCTATGTGAAAACATTTTTAGGTGGCAGCTGACAGCATTTGCTTTGAATGCAGGATTTAATACACATGAAACTTTCTCAAAAGCAGAGTATTATAAAAAGACAAAATAACCAAACCAGCGTAATAAAAACCAAGGCATCAGAATGACAGGAAAACTAGGGAGGTGTGAAAAAAATGATGAAAGGTCTGGAAAATGACTGTTTCTAATTCTAATGTATGCAACATAAGATTATATTTAGAATTACCTCATATAAATTAAGAAATTTGATTGAAGGGCATTAGTCAGGTGACTAGCCCCTCCCAGCTCTCTACAGTCAGTGGAGACTGACAAGCATTTCCAGAGGGCTCTCAGCCCACTTGGGATGTGCACTGTCCTGGAAGAAACTCTTTTGCTCCATTAACTACAGAGAAAGCTTTAGTTGTTGCCTCAGTTAAAAGCCTCAAGTTAGATGAGTTGAGTCTAGGCCTGAAGAGCCATGCAACACAAATCGAATATGAACAAATATGAACTTGCTTTAAAAAGATTTCTCTTTCAACATAACCATTTGTATGTATACCCTGAGGTGGAGCACTAAATGGTCAAAGAAATATTAAGTACCATGTCTGAGAAGAGGACAGGGCCCATCTGTCATGAAACAACACAGGGAAGAAAAGTCAGGACCAATAAACATTAGAAACATTGGGAATTTTATGTGAAGTCCTCTGCTAAACAGAACATGCACGTAATTCTTATGGCTTATTACACTCCAGGTGTGATTCAGACCTCACTTTACCATGAGTTAGTACTAACTAACAGACATAAAACTGGTAGGGAGGAAGACTGTAGCTTTTCAGAAGTTCTCATACATAGAATAGTGGATAGGACTTATTCTTTCACCCAATAAAGGTGAGTGACTTGATTTAGGATGAATAATTACTCCTTTGGAGCATAATTTTTTCAATCTATATCTTAATCTGGCAACCCACATTTACTGAAATCAGAGCAGGTATTTTCAGATGATGAGTATTGTAGGAGTGTACTCCTCATGCTCAGTCTGAATCTTGTTAACATTTAAATATTTAATATGGACTGAAAATAAAAATACCAGTATTTATATTTTTAATGAAAAATAAATAGAAAAAAATCATGTTTGATAGTCTCTCTTTGCCTCTAGCATTCATTATTTTTCTTGAAATTGAGTTACATTCCTTAGAGCTGAATTACTTCCACAATTCACAACCTCAGTTTGATATTAATTTCAAAAATTAAATTCAAAAATGCAAAAAAACTAAATCCATCCACTAGTTGCAACTCTCACATCTGCAGTTAACCTACAAAAAAATGATAACAAGAATTTCCCACCTGACTAACACAGCTGGCCTGACTGAGCGTGCTCACTGCTCTCATATAGCTCTGATTCCTTGAGCGAAACTTTGGGGAATTGTAGTTTGCAGAGGGATCCAGGTTGTGACCCCCAGGCACGTCACTTGCAGTTTGAAGGTAGCTCTGACTACAAAGGAAAGAGGAAGAAAAAAAGGAAAGGGTGTAAAACTACAGATGGAATCAATTAGGACACTAAAGACAGTAATTTGTATGAAACACACAAACCCACTCCCCGGGTCCAAATCTTGATCTTTACAAAACATCATGGATCTGTTGTAGCCAAATGTCTTAGCACAAGCAAGCAATCTGTCTGTGGCTCTGCTACCTAGATGGTATGACATTTTTTTGCTCTATTGAAACACCATCAATCCTCCTGGCTATTAACGTTGAACTTTACTAAAAGACAATGTCTGGGTCAACAGGAACAAAAAACAGCTAAAACACAAACCAAAGTAACTTAAAAATCTTTCTTCATCGATAAAATCTGCTACCTGTAATCCAGTTTTCATCCGGGTTTTAGGCATCAAGAGCCCTTTTATCATCAAAGAATTGATATAGTTTTACAAAAGATTAAAATATCCTGTGTTCAGCTAAAAAAATAAATTAATAAGGTGCTCAGAGCAACTGCATGAAGCTCTAGAAATTTTTTTATTACAACACATTTCCCATTTTGCAGGACTGGGAACATCACACCACACTGAGCCCTCTTCAGTGTGCTTTCATACCAAGAGTATGCTAGTCTTCATGTTTTGTTCTAAATGTATTGATTAACATTCTAGGAAAATAAATAAATCTGAGAAAAGTGCAGTACTTTGCCTTGAATACAAAAAATTAAACTCTGGTACACCAGAGTTCTCAGAACCTCTGTAAATCAGATTTTAGACATTTCCCCTGAACATCAGTGCAGAAATGAATTAATGTCCCAGACGATATTCGGTTTCATGCAGTAAACAGGTAGATTTTATATTTATTCTTTAAAGGTAGCTTGAGCAAAAACAGTTTCTGGGAAAGTAGATTTGTGCCACTTGAATGCCTAATATTGGCCATAGTCACTTCATGCTGAGCTGGCAGAGTTGGTCAGTTCAGCAGTGTCTGTGACTTGTGCCTGGGCTGTTGGAAATTTCCCTGTGAAGTTTCCTCTCTGAAGAACCAGACCACCCAGTGAGTGAGAAAGCCACAGGTTCAACTCCTGCCACAAGACAAAGCACAAACCAGGGTTTTGTTTCTCAGATCATATGTATTAAACATTGAGCATGACCACAGGCTGGTGCTTGAGGAAGAACTCAGCCTTCCTCCTGGAGCAGACACACACAACCTCAGTTTGGATGCAATTCCTGAAGAGTGCTCTGGGAGGAATCTCAAACATGTTATCATGTCTTTGCCTAGAAAAGTAGAGTACTGAGATCCATCTCCCCGTGTGGCCATGTCCTTTGATGTCTGATGTGTGATGATCCAGTATTCCCTCACACCACCAGCTGCAAGAGCAGATGGGATTTAGAGATCCTTATTCTTGGGAGGTCTGTTCTCAGGCATTTCCATGTGTTCTCCCATCTCAGGGTCAACACAGACACAGCCTTGCTTCCCCGGTGCATCTGCCTTAGATTCACAGAATCATTTACTTTGGAAAAGGCCCCTGAGATCATTGAATGCAATTGTTAACTGAATGTTGCCAAGTCCACTGCTAAACCATGTCCCTAAGTACCACATCTACGTGTCCTTTAAATACCCCCAGGGATGGTGACTCAACTATTTCCCTGGGCAGCCTGTTCCAGTGCCTTATAAGCATTTAAATGAAGAAATTTTTCCTAATAAATTTGCTGGAGTGTATCCAAAGAAAAGCATTAGAGCTGGTGAAGCAAGAAAAAAGGATGCATTTTGTTTTCATCTTTGTTCAAGGCAGGCATTCTTTCAAAATCTTTAGAAATTTCCCTGGAGAAAAAAACAATTAATTTCTTCCTGTCTATTCTGTTCCTTCTATGGAATGTCTCTGTAACCTCATGCCAGAGATAAACTATGTAGAAACTATGCTATAACTGCTAAAACCAAAATGAAAATGTATGAGATTATTGCAGGTATGTGCTCAGAGGTTAATTAAGTCATTACAGTCAAAGCAATTCTATGATTAAGATAACAGTCTGATAGTGGGTCTAATTTGGTTCTAGATGATAAAAACAAGAGCATTTGTTTGTTCCCATAGGTATGAAGACAAATATAACAGATTAGGTGAAGTGGTGTAAAGCCTCTTCCACATTTAGTTGCTGGAAGTAACTAAACTTCCTTTCCTCTACACATAGGCTGTTGACTGACAGCTGCTCTGTGTCATTCTGATTTTTGCATATGCTTTACTTACTCATGGAATCACAGAATGGCTTGTGTTGGAAGGGACCTTAAAGATCATGTAGTCCCAGCCCCCTGCCAAGGGGAAGGACATCTCCCACGAGACCACATTGCTCAAAGCCCCATCCAACCTGGCCCTGAACACATCCAGGGACGGGGCATCCACAGCTTCTCTGGGCGACCTCTGCCTGGGCCTCACCCAAGAATTTCTTCCTAAGATTTAACTTAAATCTCCAAGTTCAAAACTGATCTCCCCTTGTTGTATCACTACCTGCCCAGGTGAAAAGTCACTCCCCCTCTTCTTTAAAAGCCCCGTTTCAGTACTGGAAGGTTCCAAGAGTGCCTTCTCTTCTCCAGGCTGAACATCCCCAGATCTCTCAGCCTGTCTTCACAGGAGAGATGCTCCAGCCCTCCAATCATCTTGTGGCGTCCTGTGGACCTGATCTAAGGGCTCCACATCTTTCTTGTGCTGAGGACTCCTGACCTGGACACACTACTGCAGGTGGGGTCTCACCAGGGCAGAAAGACTTTTAATCTGTCTGGTATTGTCAATAATCTCTTTGATGTTGTTACGTTAGTATTTTTCAAAACAAATAAGTCCCTCCTGGACATTTTGTTTGTCATCATCAGGTGGCAAAATCTAGATTCTGAGCTCATAAACAGTTTGTTAAAGAGATGTTTGAGATTTCATTAAAACAGGGGGCATATTAAATAAAGATAGAAGGAATAGAATTAAATTAGAAATTACTGTATAAAATACTTAAAACTAATTAATTTAAACCTGACTCTAATAACTGCCCCCTTTGCTAAATAATACTTAACGACCTACTCTTTAATTAATCACATTCTGGTTCCTTCTTAGGTATTGCTATCATTAAATACCATCAACAATCCTTACAGCAATAATTGCTTATGGAGGGAAGTCCAGTATTCCATAATACTTCTAAGCAACTGAGTTTTGATGAAGGAGTTTGGATATTACCTGATAGTTAAATAAGTTTCCATTTATCAGAGGAGATTAATTCATCCATAGAACTTTAGCAAAGTAAAAGAAACGTTGCATATAAAAGGCTATAAAAACAATTTTACACTCATTTGATCAACACTGAAATTTTCCTGATAAAACATTAGTTTTTATTCCTAAAATATAATCTCAAAGTTATCCTCTAGGATAAATGTGTCGATGCATGGTAAAAATTATGACCTTGCTATAAACATGATCCAGAAGTGAAATACCAGAGTTACATGGGGAATTTGCTCTCAAATGTCATGATCTGTTGCTCAAGGAAGTCTCATGCTTGTCAACAATGCTAGAAAACACAATCAACATCTGGCCTTAGTAAATGCTGACTTATTAAAGACATCCACTCTATCTACAAGCTTAGGAACAAAATTCTTGACCTTCATTTCCAAAATCAAAGTTATTTTGCTTTGGAAAAAGAAAATAATTTCCTTTTATGTTCTGTAGCAGCATAGATAATCTTATATCTCAGCTGATCACTGCAGAAGGGCAAGACAAGCATATGCAAAGGAGATGTTTTAACAGATCATCTCTAGGACCACTGAACAAATATACACAGTAACATCAAAGAGGTGGCTGTAAAAATCAGTACTATGGAAAAGGAGGAATAGGATGAGACTAATAGGAAAAATCAAATTAGTATGTCTGCTCTCTTCCCACTTGCTTTTCTGAATAGACTAGATTTTAGGAAGATATGTCCTTTAAAAGCTTTCCTGCCTCCAAGGGTTACTTTCCATTTTCCATTGGCTTCAGAAGAAGTTCATGGCAGCTAGGCAGAGGTCTTAAATTTAATGAGAAATATTTTAGCTGAAAGAAAGGCTCAAAGCCTAAAGAAATTTTGGGGAAAAAAGCACTTCCATGTAATGACCGTGCAGCTGTTGAGAACCTCTGCTCTAAAAGTGAAGGACTCCCAGTGTAGAGAGCTAAATTTGCAACAGCACATTCAGCACTCATCAGATTGCCTGAGTGTGTTCAGGGAGGACAAAATACTCTATTATAACCACTAGGATAGCCTGTCACCCTTGTACAGAGTGAATGGCAGAGAGGTTAGACTGCATATTAAAAAAAAAAAAAAAGATCAAGAATAAGGGAAGAAACAGTAGTCCAAAAGCAGTCCAAAGCTGTTCCTATGAGTCTTGCATTACAGTCTCCATTTTCTTGCATTTCTCTAAACTGCAAAAGCTCAGGCTTCTGTGTCCAAACCTCACGTCCTGATGCTCCTACTTGAAAGCCACCCCCTCCTCCAGGCTCAAGACTCACATTTACCAGAACCCCCAAGGTCAGCTCTTTCTCATTGTTGACCCATCCAGATCCTAATACTTACTGCTCCCTCTTTAAGTCCCAGCTCACAGTTTCCTGTTCAAGATCTTCTAAGACACTCCCCAGAAGTCAGCATTGGGCCACTTATCCTTCTGTCCTCTGCAGATTTCAAAAGTACCTCTAACACCTCTATTTGTCATCAAAGTCCTGCTACAGCCACCGAATCTCACCTCCTCACTTAGGAGGCTACCACTAATCCAGAGCCACTTTGACTGTTCTTGCCTGCATTTTGTCAAGAGTAAAATTTAAGAGCAGAATGGGGGAAAATAATTGCAGGAAAATACCTGTTACTTTAACCTTACAACAAGGAACAAGATGTGCTAAAAAAGCCCTGAACCCAAAGGGGAAAAAAAGGATGACTTTTAAAAATTCTTTTGACTCCAAACCCTCAATTTAAATTTGTGCTTTTCCTTGTCTTCTAGTCATCCTTAACAGGACATACATCAAAAATGTAGAAATAAATTTAAGTTTTCTTGAACTGTAATCAAAAAGCACTACATAAGGTTTGTGAAGAGAATTCAGGTGATAGAAAAGGATGTTTACATCTCCTTATCTTTTCCCAACTTAGGCCTTTCTGACAGAAGACTTGGAAAACCAGAGAGCTATTTAGAACATGTTTTAATGAAAGGAATAATAATGCAAGCTAATCCAATAGCTGCAAAAACAAATTAACTAATAATAAGGGAAGGGCATTAACTAACAATAACAGAAAGACTCTTATTTTCTCATCTTCAGCAATCTAATATTTAACCTTCTATTTCCTTTTATATTAATGGTGTATTTGTTAAAAGAGTAAGATACTTTATAAATAAGAGAGCTAACATTATTTCGTGGTTTTTTTTCCTGATTTCAATTGTTTTATACAATTTTTGGAAAGTTTATGGGACCATGGATAGTGTCTGAAGTAGCATGGTAACTTCACATATGGCACTGGGGGATTTGAGGTATTCCCCCTGCGATGTGTGCCACAATACCTCACACCACTCAGTCAAAATCTATCACTTTGTGCAGCACTTGGCCCATCCTTTGTTGTCATCATGATCAAATGCTGATGCACACTCAGGATGGTTTGTGGAATGTTTCCTGAAGTCTCTTGGCACTGCTGCATGGTGAGTATTGCTGTGAGATAGATTTACAACACACAGTACTGCACCAGGATTTATGCAAACATTGCATGTTTTGCAGAAGATGAATCGTTTTGTTGTTTGGTGAAAAGATATGGATGGTAGCAATAATTTTTCACTTTTAGGACAGCTTGAAATGCCAGAATTAGAAAATTGCAGAGTTTTACATCTTATAGGTACTCCATGGTCAAAACAAGACAAAAAAATTACAAAATCACAGGTTCAAGTAGGTTGGAAAAAGCCTCTGAGATCATCAGAAGCCTCAAGATCATCATTCAACCTGTGATCTAACATCATCTTGCCAACTAGATCATGGAACTGAGTGCCATGTCCGGTCTTTCCTTAAACACCTCCAGAGACAGTGACTCCACCACCTCCCTGGGCGGCCCATTCCACTACCCAGTCACTCCTTCTGTGAAGAACTTCTTCCTAATGCCCAACCTAAACCTCCCCTGGTGCAGCTCAAGGCTGTTTCCTCTTGTCCTGGCACTGATTGCCTTCAGGAAGAGGTGACCCCCACCTGGTTACAACTTCCTTTCAGCCAGCTATAGAGTGATAAGGTCTTCTCTGAACCTCCTCTTCTTCAAGCTAAACAATCCCAGCTCCCTCAGCCAATCCTTACAGGACTTGTGTTGCAGACCCTTTACCAGCCTTGCCACCCTTGTCTGGATATGATGCAGCACCTCCATGTCCTTCTTGAAATGAGGGCCCCAAAACTGGATACAGGAATTGAAGTGTGGCATCACCAGTGCTGATATTGTGATTTAACCCACTACAGACAAGTACAGGGTAGAAGCTAGAAGCCTCCTAATTTCTTCCTACAAATTCTAATTCCTGAGCAGCAATACTTCACAGCCAAGACAACCCCAGGGGGATAATGGAGTATATAACTCCTGAGAAAGGGATCTCTCAGTCACACTGGTTCTGTTTTATTTTTTTACTGTCTGCATTGTCTAATAAGTGATTGACATCACATACTTTGTCATAAACTTAATATCATTGTTAAAAACAGTGAGATTGTGATGCCAGTGCCAAGGTCATTCCTTGATCTACTCACATTCAAAATAGTGATCACTCACTTCTCTGTCAAATGTTCAGCCACCAGTGCACCCTGGGTCAAGAAGGCACCGAAAGTGAATTATCCTCTTCTGAGATCTCTAAAAGTTGCAGCAAGAAGGTCACCTTCTGACTCTGAATGGGTTTATCAGGTTTATTCAGAGAGGATCCAATATAGAGAAAGTCCATGGTCCATCAAATTAATTTTTGGAATTGCCATATTCTAAAATCATACTTTTTATTTTCATGCTCATTCCTGCATTTGTGCAAAAATGTGAGAATGAATGGGAACATTAAAGAAAGTACAATCACTTCTGTTCAAATCAGTATAAGCAATTCAGAAGTATCTTTCTGGGACAAAAAGATAAAATTTGTAAAAGAATTCATCTTGGGTGCCTAAAAGGGAGGTGCATTAGAATTATCAAAGTAGAGGCAGTTATCAAAACCTATTTTATTGAGAGATTTGCATTTCAATAGATTTTCATTTCTCTATCTGGATCTATCTTAACTATGTCTTTCTAGATACATGAAATAACTCACCGACCAGAATCTAATGATTGAGCTTATCCAGCAGTGCCATTGTGTAGCAGCTGCGAGTCACCCTGTATCTCCATGGAGCCCTGATGGAGTCAATAGAGCTCTGCAAAGGGGCCCAGATGTGCCTGCATGCAGCCCATTGGAGAACTCAGAGTGTGACATTAAGTCTGATTCTCCCTTTCAAATAGCACAATTAGTCTGGCTCTTTGGAAAACTGAAAGTGCACATAAATCTCATAAATTTATCTGTAGCAAAGAATTCCTTTTCTAATATTTGCCAGTCTGAAGCTTCTCTTTGATCACTGGCAGATATGAGAATTTGGGCCAAATGAAATTATTTAGATGCCTAGATAATTAATCATTGACCCATATCTTTTTAAAAAGTGTGCCTGAAAGACATTGAACATTTGATTTATTACAGGAATAGGCTAGGAAAGAGGTGGAGACTGCTGTTTCCATCCTTATGAAATGCCTACTAATCACTGGTTGGAGAGAACTCCTACTGTCAGTAAGTGTTTAGGGATTTGGTACAACATGAACCAGAAGAGAATGAGAGGAAATCATCAGAATCGTTAAAAAGTCTGGTGGTTTGATCACTCCTTGCAAAGATACAGAGGATGTAGGCTCAACCAAGCCTGTATTCCAAATCACTCAAAATGTGCATGCAATAAAAAAAAAGTAGGATATGAGAAATCTAAATTCTAAACTTTCTAAAAGGTGACAGATTTACACATATAGCTAATCTATAGCTAATCCTAAAAGTCTTGTTCCAATATAATATTTTGAGCTTGCCCAGGCAAGCAGACGACAAGCTGGTCAGCATCAACAAAATTCAGGCAGATGCTGTGGCAAAAACTTAAAGGGCATTTAAAGCATCATGTTGCAGTTCAGCAAATGGGACTATGGATCTAAGCAGAACTCAAATATTGGACGTATGTTCCTAAATCCATTTGTGGAACTGAAATATTGATTAATTTCATCAGGAAGCTATCTCTCTTTTTTTTTTTCTCTTTGCTTTTGGTGCATATACATGTACACATGCAAAAAGTCCTAATTGGGTAGAACAATTGTAGACTACCAGCTATCAGGACTTATTAAAGCATCTGAACATGAGCTTAATTTAAACACACATGTAAGTCCATTAAAACCAGTATACCTAAAGTGACCTTCATGCTGAAGTTGAAGATGTTAAGTATGTAGCTTCTGGAGAAGCAATTTAGTAGAATTGGGAAAAGTGAATATATATAATTTATGTTTTTTTAACCAGAAGCATCTTAATTTTCAAATCCTTACCTGAAGAAGTGTTTCTGTACACATCCTTTATAGTCCTATTCAGTTTTTATTGAAAACTAAACAAATGAGAAAATCAGATTTTGATCCTTTTCAAATGAAAAGTAAAACTAATATATTTGTTGGAAACAGGAACAAATAGGCTCCAAAAAACAGAAGCATATTTTGCTTTGGATTTCACTATTTGTGCTTGTTATATTGACCTGAATCTTTCTGGATTTTATCCACAATCCATCATGTAATTGCATTTTTCTGAGAAAAGCCTGCTTTATTCCTGAAAAGATTCTAGACTTTGTTTAGAGCCTTAGGATCCCCCTTCCATCCCTAATCCAGAGTAATACATTTCAGCCCTAAATATAAAGCTGGTATTTACTAAAATGAGGCAGGAGACCTGGGCTCAGTGACTCCCTGTGTTTCATACCATGCTACTTCTCAGAGAACGATTCCTAACACTACTTAAGAGCATTTGCTATTATTCTACAAAGTAAGAAAAGATGGAGATGTCTTCTGACCCCACAGAAGATGTTTCCTAGGTAGCCAGATGACTGTCTGCCCTTCATCAGCATTCCCTCTTAACCCTGCAGCCTAATCTAACCCAGATCTTACTGACTGCAGCAGAGAAGACTATCACCATGCCAGTGGCCCTCTGATTACATTATTACTTGATAAGGCTTTGTAATTAGCCCTCAAACTCTCCTCAGTAAATCTCCAATTTCACCCCTCAGAGACTCTGAGTAGATGCTACTATACTATAGGGCCTCAGAAAGCTACTAATGAAGTGTGTAATGAGGCTTTTTAGAGTCAGAAGATTGAGGGAAAACAACCCAAAGATAAATAAAAAGCATATAAAAGATGAGGGTTCCTTTTCTAGTGATTTTCCTCATCTCTTCTATTAACAATATTTCTCAGGAGTGGCTTCAAAGCCATTCCTAATTTAAAATGTAGAAGACTTAATGGCAAATTGAAGTTTACCTTAAAAATTAAAAAAGGCTTGGATCACTGGTGCACAGCAATGGATAATGTTGAAAGAGGACGTTAATTTCTCTAGCAAGGAAGGTGTGCTTTAACTCTCAATCTGTGATATTTTTGCAACACACCCACTCCCCTACATGTGCACACTTACCCAGGGCCTTTTCTGTATACACTTGCCAAAGGGTGTGTCTTAGGAGAAATACCCACAAATTTGTTTGGCACTAAAGAATAATTGAGTCTGCACTGTCAAGGGCAAAGATGGATGAAAACCCACAGGATTGGTCTTATGTGTTGCTTGCAAACTTCTCTTTTGGCTTTCACTTTCTCATGTTGTAAGCATATTATGGTTAGCACAAATGGTTGCAAATGGAAGGATTTTTTTTTTTTTTAAATAATAGAGATTTCCCATATGTTTTAGAGAAGCCTGTGCTCTTCCATGATTCCTTCTGAGCCAAGGGGTCTGTCAGCTAAGTGCTGTCAGATCTGGTTGAGGTTTAATCCTGTCTGCTTTGGTAACATTTTTGTTGCCATAATAGAGTCTACAGAACAGAACATGCCTTGGATAACAGTCCAGATAAATATTAAGTTAGCGTGGCCAAGGATAGATGCAATCTCTCACTCTGAAAAGAGAGGAAAGCAGTGAAAGGCCATTATTTTGTTCTGGTTTACTGTAAGCCCAGAAAACATGTCAACCATTTCAGACTTTAGACATATTAGCTTACAATACTGAATAAAGTGTTTTGTGTTGAGATACCAGACTGTGAGTAAGAGTGGCTGAAATATGGACATGCATCATACTCTTCAGGTGTGCTGTGGATGTAAACAACCTACAAAACAAAGATGTTAAACACCTGAGGGAGGCACAGATGCTCTCTCTCTGTGAATGTTATTCATAATTTAACATACTCATTCCATACAGTGGCCAAAATCTGGCAGAGGATTAGGCTAAAAACTTAATTTTGGATTGTCAGGACAATTTCAAGTATCACTGGTATTGTACTATGGTAGTTTGCCAAATAATTTGTACTATGGCAGATTCCCTTCCTCACTGAAAGACTTAATTTGTACTACCTCCGTGCTCACGTCTGTTTCCCCACCTGTCAGCTTAAGGTGTCTGGACTATCAGAAACACAAAAGTCTGCCATTAGAGGTTTACAAAACAGCAGTAAGCAATGCTGTCACTGAATTAATTTTACTGTAGCTTAACCTATTTCATCTTCATAATTTCCTGTGAGTCACTTCAGAGCATAATGGAAAACTTCAGCACAGCAGGACTCTTCATTTGTGTGAGTGATACCAGTATGATCTTCAAATAGAGTGTATTTACTTTGGGCTAAAAGCTATTGTTATCACTTTTGACTAAATGGTGAGATGGTTTTCAGAATCTTTCACAGCACTTCAAAAAGGAGATACTGAAAATGGAATTTGCTATTTCTACAGTCTTATTCTGTTAATTTACATAATCAGTATATTAAGTACTTTTTTCCTGGAAATGAAAAGCATCAAATAACTGTATTATCTTCAGTTTTTCAGAATTCCTCTTCTAGTCCAGAGTATAAAATTCTTGTTTTATTTTAAGCTTTGCTTTCTGGATCCCAGTGTCTCTGATTCTTCCATCTCTGCTTTGCTTGATTTTTGTCATAAATACAGAAAAATTACATGTGCTAGGTTGGAAGGATACCCTTACAAATCATGTGGGTTAGTCTCTCTTCCAGGATTGCACAAAACTTATTTAGGACAGGGACAGACACTCCCTTTGTTTCAGCTATCCATTCCATAAACTGTTCAGTTGTTTTGATCTTTAAAGTAAATGAAAATGCTTAGCAGTATTTGCTTTCTACAAAATATTGCCTTCCAACACAGTTTAACTTCATCTTCAGTAGTATCACAGCACAGCAGAAAACAATGGACTGAATAGAAGAGCTTGCATTTCACTTCTGGAATACCAAAAGTGACATCTGAACAATTTTTTTTATAATCAATAGTGAAAAATAATAATAAAAAAAATCAAAAATCAACATTTTTTTCCCAGGGCCTCTGGGAGTCAATACAATTTCCACATTAAATAGGACTTCTGGCACCATTCCAAGAAAACAAAAAGTTGAAAGGAAGCATATTCAGGTATGTGTCCTGTCTCCATCACAGCAAGTCTGAGTGCATTATAATTTACTCAAATGCAATTTCCTAATAATACTAATAAATTACACTGGCCTTCAAATTGATGTTATTGGACTAAGTAATGCAACATACTATTTAGTTTTTTGAAATATAAAGAAAGAATTGAAATACATTTATCTTCAGCGAGTAATCTAGATATTTAGGTGCATTTAATTTTTGAAAAGTCCATAAAAAATTGAGCCCCTTTATGCTATAGCTCAGAATATAAGCCCTTATGCTTATAGTCAGAAATAAGCCAGGTCCATTACCCGATCCTTTGGCCAAGCTTTCTTATCCTACAGTGACCATGGCTGCATCCAGCAGAGCTGGTCCCTGAGCCATGTCTTGGCCCTCTCCAGAGGGGAGACAGCTGGCCTGGGCTGGAGGTGGGCTGGGGATGCTGCTGGCTGTGCCATCTGACAGAGGTGGTGATCAAATGGCTGTGCTTGGGTGTATGTCCTGCTTCTGTCAGCTTTATAAACCAGCAGTGGCAGACTATGCACTTCTTTTTTTTCCCCCCCTCAGCTTGGAGTAAAATATACTCCTTTCTAAAAGCAACTTAAAAGATATTATTTCAGAATTTTAATGCCTCTATTATATCATTTACATTTATCTATTTGTATTTATTTATTCAGACTCAAATATGCATTTATATTGTTTGGAAACTTTTAATGCTCCATTTGCTGAATCTTTGAGCAACACAAACCAGTCAAATAGGGCTTATTTTGTCGAAGCATAAGCAGAATTTAAATGAGAAAAAAAATCCTTGCAAAGATGCCTAACAATACTCAGAGGAGAAACATGCACACATGTCAAACGTCTATTGAAGGTTAAGTGAAGGCTGTTCTAATATTCATTTAATCGTATTCAGGATAGTGATGGAAAACTAGGCTTTTTCTTAGGAACTCCATCTACTTTTGTTTTGCAGCCAATAAATGTTTTTATACTGCCAAAACTATCAATATTCGGCTTTTATTACAAGTCTGCTGGTGCTCTGGCAGACCGCAGTTCTGAGCTACCCTGTCACCCCAGCAGAGGACTAAGAGTATTAAAGCCCCATTTTATTTCTGCGCACTAGCTCCCTCCATCTGGGTAAACAAGCTAAAAAGCCAGCTAATGCAGCTGACATCTTGAATTATGTAATTTCTCATAACACATGCCAGAAATGCTATTCAACCCTGCTATACATGCAGGAATGCTGTTCAAAGCCCTGGCTTCTGGTTCAGCAGCATGATGAGTGGTACAAATGGTGCTCCACATGCAGTGGGAATTACTGAGCCATGCTGGAGGAGGGAGGAAGATTCCATAACCATTATCCATTGCTATATCCTACATGGACATCTGCCAGACAGAAAAAGCACCACAGTGTCAGGGAGACAGATATTCCAGGAGGAGATGGCTTGTGGTGAAAACACAAGTTTAGGATCACCACTTTGTATTTCTGTGCAACAAGAAATTTTCTGTCTGTCTTATGATTGCTGAAATCTGTAGATTTTTGCAAGAAAGACTTACAAGAACTAGAATAGTTGTCATATTTCTGCTTGAAGTTCACTGGAGAAACCTGTGAATTTTAAGCAGATTCAAGGTACTGTCCATCAGTTTAAGGAAAAACGGAGGACTTAAAATATATCTGTCAGCAGGAGCAACCTGTCTGCTCAGCTATTCTTAGTCCAGTGCTAGTGACAAATTTTCAACAGAGCCCCTAAGAATATTTTACAGAATTACAAAAAGCTTCCTTCTTTTCTAACTAGTTAGTGGTAACTATGCCATGAAATCCTCTGGGGCTATGAACAAGCACAGCTGTCAACCCCAGTACATGCATCAGCAGTGCACCCGTGCTTTAATCAATTAAATTTTGAGTGGTGTATTTGCAATACATGGAAAACTGACAGGAGACACAACATTTGATATTGGCCTACTAATAACTACCTGCCTTCAGGATTTAGCAAATCAGGAATACTTTATTTCTTGAAATTTATTCATTATTTGAATATGTACATTTAGTTATGTTTTATTGCTGTCTGAATCTATTTATAAGCTGTAGTAGTCTAGGGCAGGCACCAAGACCTGTCACTCACTGGAAAATTTGTGCTGGAACCCAGATTCCCTCGTGAGAGGCCCAACCATAGCTGGAAACAAAGGACAGCATAGAACACCTTCTATTTGGTCTAAGAGCTTGGAAAGTTAGAACAGTGTCTAAGAAAATATTTCAGTTTGTAGCACAAATAAGATAAGATGTACCCTCCAAAACTGCAACCAAACTATCTCTGTGAATGATCCCCGGCCTACCACAGTGCCCAGAACCCAGCCAGGCAGTGGCTGGGACAGTACAACAAGAAGCAATGAAGTTTAAAACTCTTCTGTTCAATAATAGTGAAAGTTGATGGCTTTCTTGCAGATTGCAAGGCAAGTGATTAAATTAAATTAAGCCAAAAGGATTTTTGCCTAGGGTTTTTGTTTTATTTTATTTTATGAAAAGGGGAGTCGCTATGGTAAACCATATGATATTACCTACAGAACAGTAAACAACACTTGGTCAAAGGTTTCACTCTTAATTTCTTTAGTTTATACCCCAGGCAAAAAGATAAAACTGCTAAGCCATGTGAAACATCCAGTCACATTAACAGAATCTACAGATTTTAAATCAAGCTACCATTTTGAAACTCCCCTGACAAGTATATTTACAGTTTACTTATAAAATGATATATTGAGAAGATAAAAAGGAGAGGAAAATAAATATCTATTGGAAAACATATATAGCTACATATTTCCCTGTAGTTTTAAGATTTCCTTTAGTTATTTAATAGGCCATATTGTAGGTAGTATGAATGGGAGTATGAATGAAAAATAGCCCAGTCAAACAAAGTCCTCCACAATGTGTTTAAATGAGTATGATACACTATAGCTGATACATAAAGCACTGACAAAAAAGGTGTAAAATGGCCAATATATATGGTACCATTATACATTTAATGTTATATCTAGTATAGAATAATGTATATGTTCTATTTAAGAGAAAGCAATGAAATAATAAAAAATACAATACAAACCAATGCTTCTAGAGAAAAAAAAATCAGGACTTTGAACTTTTGCCATAAAATATGTATATATTTCTCTCAGAAAGCATAACAAACTCATTCAGAAGTAGAAGGATGGAAGAAGATGGCAGGTTTTCATCCAGTAATCACAAGAAACTGTAGTTAAGTCAAAATGAAGCCAAAAACTTGCCTTTTAAACTACAGATATTTTTTTCCTATGGAAGCTGACCATTGCCCATAAGACACAAAGAAAGGTTATCCAAGTCATGACAGTTTCCAGAAAGGTGTAGTGAAGCTTACTTTTGATGATCTCCGAGTGGTCTTTGCCCAATGGATTTCAATAATGACTCTGGTCGAACTGTTAATTTTGGCGATGTCTTGGGGCTAGTATCAGAATCTCCACTTTCTTCATCTCCCATGGCCTTAATATAGCTCCCACTTCTCATTCTTCTGCATGGGATCTCTTCATCTTTCCCACCAGCTGGGTATCCTCCCCATTCATCCTGAGGTACCTAACGGAGACCATAAAACACACACACAGAATGTGCTTTATTATTTTCATTTTTTAAAATACTCCCTTCCATTTTTCATTTTACAAACACAAGAAATGAATTTTTTATTCTTCATAAACAGATTGCTTACAAAGAGATTTCTAAGAACCCTAATGATTTTGCCATTTAGCTTCAACTTCAGAGTTGGAAATTTTCAGTTTATAAATGTTAGAACTCAAGGAACAATGAAGTCATGGATTGTTAGCTGAGCTGTAATATCTATTTGTAGACATGCTCCAAACTGCAGGAAGCAGCTTTAAGTTTGCATATAGCTTTTCATCTGGTAACAGTATCAGATATCTTAGACCTAAAACTCATTGAAAGCTGAGGGTTGGGGTTTATTACCAACAGGAGCTTTCAGGGAGGTGAATGGTGTATTTAAGATAAACTAAGCCATGATCTTGGCATAAATGGACAGGATTATGATTTAGGGCAAACTTCCGTGGAAAAAAAAAAAGAGAAAAAGTTGTAATTTGTCTTTTTTCTACTTAGAAACTGCAAAATAGTTGATAAAGACTGTAATATATCAGAAATGCAACTGGTTTAATACATGCAGTTGCAGGATTGCAGTTACTTTGATACAGTTCAAGTGGATTTCCAAATAGTAAGATTGGTAGTCAGATAATCCACAGCTGGTGGGTGAAAATCTCTCTGCACCACAAATTACCAAACAATTGAGGAGGAATGGATTCTTCAATCCAAAGTGAAATCAGCTTTGTTTTAACGCTTATGATGAAACACAGCAAGCTTTCCTCTGCCAGTATTGCTGGTTTTTTTTAAATTTAAATCTTCCAAGGTGCTGAGTCCTCTGGCTCTAATCCAGAAATATATTTATGCATTTACTTAGTTTAAAGGATATAGGCAACTCTCTGAAATGCATTATAAGGACTCATGGTTAAAAAGTAGGATGTGACAGAGTTCATCAGTGGACCAAGGCTGATGCCCTTGACAGCATCAAATCCTTTATCAGCATTATGATTCCATCTATATTAAGGAGTTAAATGCCTTTATTTACCAATATGATATAAGTCTGAAATCTCAATGAAACATGTATTTAGTAGTTTTTGCAAAGCAGGATGTCTAATAAAGATTTTCAAGTCAAACACATTTGAAAGCTTCTACAGACAGAGTTCACTGTGGAGCTGAAACAAAAGCTCCCATTGGTTTCAGCAGTCTTGGAGATTTGGTTTAAATAACTAACATGATCTGCCTGCCATCTTTACAGCCCTTTGAAGACAGATGAATTAGCCACTCACACCAGGGGAAAAGACCTGAGGCTTTGAGTCCTAAAAAGGGATTAAGGGAGAAATGAAGATTTTAAAGGGCGTGAACAAGTAAAAGTAGAGATATTAATCTAAAAAGCCCAAGCTTAAGACAGAAAAAAACCAAAAAACAAACCAAACAAACAAACAAACCAAAAAAAATCTCCCAAAAACAAACAAACAAAAAAATGAAGATGAAGTCAGATAAGAAGAAATGAAATGATTGCACATGTAAGAAAAGTGTTAGAGATAACTACTAAAAAAAGATTCATGTTCTTATACAAAGTAATAGGATAGAGCATTAATGTAAGTGAAATATGGGTTAGATCATGCAAAGAAACAAACTTTTCACATTATTCAGCTTTACATGGTGATTGGAAAGGAAGCATCGAAAATCTTCCCAAACCTGAAGCCTGTAAGTGTGATACATCATTCTCATCTCTTTTCTCAGACCTAGTATGTATAGATTAATGTTGCAGGAATGGTTTTTTATGATTCTATGAGATCTAAAAGATCATTTACATGTAGTTATTGTAGTCACAGCCAGTCATTTAAAATACTAAAAAAGTATATATATATATTAAATTCAGCATTTTTTAATCTACAGCTGACAACACAAACAGCTGCAAAAATCTGAATTACAGAGATGTTTTATTACTTGGTCTCATACAAACATGCTCTTATTTTTAAATATTCTTTATTAAATGTATGTCAGCATGGCTAAAGCCAAAATCTAAATGCTGAAAAAGCAGTTACTGGCATCTACATAGGCCCACTAAAATATATACTGTTCAATTTTCAGTACTAAAACTGAATTATATTGTCTTAATATTATTTTCTAAAAAAAAAAAAAAACCAACAACAACAAAACCCCTCATAACTTTTTCATAGAATATTTTGGCTAGAAACTTCTTTCCTTCATTTTAGTTCCAAGGTAATTAAATAGAAAGTTTAAAAAGACATTGATCAATAACCTTTTACTTACTCAAATGCAGAAAATTATTACTTTCTCAACTTTATTTTTTCTGAAATTCTATGTTCAAATAACTAGATAAGGACTGGATTTAAATTAGTACAACACAGGCTTATTTGTTGATTGAAGTTGCAATCATTTTGAGATAGGAATGATGGATTTGGAACATTAAAGTATCTAAAAATTTAAACTTCTTCACTATGATAAAGACAAATCTTATAGTTATGTGCTTTACTGCTTCTGTTGATTGCATTTCTTTTGCTCTCTGTATTCATAAGTTATATGAGTTCACATAACAGCTAAAGACCAAAGCTACAGACCAAAGAAGTCCTGCTCTATTTGTGCTTGTGATGTGCTCATGGCACACAAAGCAATGAGAATCCCTTTCTAATCAGACCAACTCATTGGCTATCACAGAAGCATTTGTGGTTGTTACAACATTACTTCCAATTAAAATATCTGGGTTTTGTTGGAATTTTTTTTCCCCTTAAGCCATTCAAAGGAGAACAATACAATAAACACATTGAAAATGCTTCTGGAACCTGGTGAAGAAGTTTGATTATGTGTTCTCTCGGGTTTCACCCAGAGCTATGGAGAACAGCTGGAGTATTTTTACCATCTTCAAAATAAAAATAAAATTTAAAAAAGGGCCCTTGACACTGTTTTTCCTCATGGACTGAGAATAGAAGCAAAATTTGAGTCCCAGTTCAGCCTAGTTCTTCATTTACCTGAGTTGATAGGTTAAATACTTGGAAAAATCTTTCCAAATCCAGGCCATCTCAGACCCCAACATAGCTTTAAAGAAAAGCAAAAGCATTATATGAGTGCAGGGATGATTTTTATTTTGAGATAGTAACAAAAATATTTGAAATCTTGCATGAAGGTCATTAAATATACATCTTCCAAAATATGGAAAGGGCTTTGCAACTTGCAGAAATTCTATCTTACAATAGTTACTAGCCCCTGAAATTCCCATCTGCAGGGCTTGCAGCTGCTAACTTGGAATAATTACCCTAATTATCTACTTACATACAGTGATGAGTGCTGATATTTATAATGTCTAAAAAGGCCTTCCTTCTGTTCAAGATGTTAACATGAATCCTTGTATACGTAGTTTCTATCCACAAAGGACTTAGACTGCATATTACCATATGAATTTCCTTTTGCAAGAAGGGCTGTCTGACAAGGTCTGTCTGCTGATCTGAGTACAACTATTACAGAGAATGATGAGTCTTCTTCATAAGTATCATTCACTGTTGCTGTAAGGAGCCCCAGGTTCGTAAAATTTGACATCTTTCAATTGTCCATCTACTGATTTCATTTTGATATCTTACATTAATCACCTAGGATCAATTTTAATAAAGCAGTTCGTACCAAACACTTACTACATGTTATGAGGCTGAACTGAAAGTGAATTACAGAACCTTAGAAAGGATCCAAAATTCCCCATAAAGGCATTTAAGAGAGTTAGTTCCTTCAAAATGGCATATAAAAGGTCCATCTAGTTAGCAATCAAAATATAAAGTGTGAAGAAAAATCTCAAATCATTCTCCTTTCCTGGACTTACTGTATGTGACTACAGGCCGCAGAAAGGTCTTCTGTTATTTCCCTGTCAGATCCTAAAATCATCTTTTGAAGAAAAAAGTTTCTGTGTTTTTTGTTTGCTTGTTTGCTTGTTTTTTCAAAGAACAGTAACCTTATTCTTTCCTTCTATCATGAAACATCTGTGCAAGTGGAAGACCTTCTTGGTCACCTTCTAATCAATAACGATGAAGAGCTCAGGAAGAAGAAGACCTAGGGCTCATAAATAAACTGTTATGCTCTCCTCTTTTTGTCACACTCAGCCTTTTCATGAAACACTCACAGGGAGGGCTGGTTAGGAGAGAGGGACTCTATTTACATAAAAGAGTGTGATACAGCTTTGTGACCAGGCTTTCACCTGAAAAGAGGGAGCCTAGTTATAGCCCCTAGGCCAAACATGAATTCATATGAATTTTATATAAAAGAGCATTTGGATAAAACTTGTGGAGCCTCTTAACAAAAAAAGAAGTACCTTTGCTCCAAACTGATGTACACCCTGCTGCTCAGAATGCAATTCAGGGGACTGAGAAGATGGTGTTTGACCTTCCACAGGCTAAAGAAGTGACCGAACTGTCATCTTCACAGTGGGTACTCTAGAAACTTTGTTACTATAAAAGAAAAATATCCTTGCTTTAGATGAAATGTCACTATCCTCGTTCTTTGTTAGAAGTTCATGTCTTAAAATACGCCTTACTTCTAATTTTTTGGCTAAATGCCTAGAGTGTCACATGACCAGTTAATGGCCATGAAATTTATGATTTGTGAATTTTATTCTAAATCTTATTTCTAGCTCCCTTTTATAGAAACAGGACATATTTGTGCGAGTAGAGTTCTTATTTTTCTTCTTTTATAATTTTTTATGTTTTACACTGTGTTTTAATTTGATTAAAATGAACCATGCTGCCCAGGTAAGTAGCTGAATCAGCATCCCTGCAGGTATTTAGAAGACATATAGATGTGACATGGTTTAGAGGTGGACTTGGCAGTGCTGACTTAACAGTTGGGCTCAATGACCTTAAAGATAATTTCCAGTCTAAATTATTCTGTGTTTCTATTCTTCCTGTTGAGTGTACTGACTGTGCTCAGACCAATTCTAACAGAAGAAGGATTTTGGACCCCTAACTGCACTTCAGTAGTCTGTCCTGTGATCCTCAGAAAGAAAAAAAACAACAGCACGTTTTCAGGGAAAACAGGGATGGATTTAGCAAAACTACACAACAAACTAGAAATAATGGAATTGCTAAGGTTGGAAGGGACTCTGGAGGTCTCTAGTCCAGCCTTCTGCTCAGAGCATGGTCAGGTACAGCAGGTTGCCCAAGACCCCTACAAAGATGGTGAAGGCATTGAGGGGAAGCCATGTGAGGAGCAGCTGAGGGCACTGGGTCTGTTCAGCCTGGAGGAGACTGAGGGGAGACCTCAGTGCAGTTACAGCTTCTTGTGGGGGGAAGAGGAGGGACAGACCCTGATCTCTGCTCTGTGGTGACAGTGACAGGACCTGAGGGAATGGCCTGAAATTGTGCCAAGGGAGGTTTAGGTTGGATATCAGGAAAAGGTTCTTCATCCAGAGAGTGGCTGGGCACTGGAACAGCTCCCCAGGGAAATGGTCACAGCACCAGCCTGACAGAGATCAAGGAGCATTTGGACAGTGCTCTTGGGCACACGGTGTGATTCTTGGGGATGGTGCTGTGCAGGGCTAGGAGATGGACTCAGTGATCCTTGTGGGTCTGTTCCAATTCAGGATACTCAGTGATAATTTGACTGTGTCCAATATTTCCAAAGATGAAGACTTCACCAATATCTCTAGACAGCCTGTTACAATGTTTGACTACACTTAGGGGGGAAAAGCTTTTTCTTCTACTTTGTGAGAAATAGGTAACCTAGGCCCCCTAAAACTAATTCTAGGAGTGTGAATACCTAATCTTGTATCTAAGTAATACTGACAACAAAACTGGAAGAAACAATGAAATATTCATTCTTCTGGACTTAGACCACTGTTAATTTGATTTTTTTTAGTTTATTTAGGTTTGGGGTTTAGCTAAAACAGTCAAAATGGTAACAGCCTTTGACATTTCAAAACAGACCTGCTCCTGTTGTTCCATCCACTTCTGTGCATTTGCTCACAGCTCCCAGAATTTTCAAGATGTTCCCCAACTAAACTGCTGATCTTCTTAAAACTGCTGATTACTTTATTATCTAAAATGAAACTCATCTAAATAAAGGGCTTCAGCTGAGGGAGATGACTATCACTTCATATTTCTCATTCCCAAAGGTTAAAGTGAGGATTACCTACCTCATAGGAGTTCTGTGAAATTTAATTAGCATGCAGATATAAAATTAACTGAGATATTGATTTTTACCTAAATCTTATTTTAGTAATACAAATTTCACATTTTACTAGAAGCAGAAGCTGTCTGCACATGAAATTAGACTATATATGATGTGAAGAAGGATAAGATATGAAACACTCTGTTGGAGACACATAATTTTTTTTAATTTTATGCTTTCTCATCCTGGTCAAGAAGATGACACAATCTGAAATACAGGTAAGAGGCTTTCTCCTAGATCACGTCTTCAAGAACCTCAGAAAAACAGCCTTTGTGCACAGCTACAAGTAGATAAAAGTAAATTACAATCTTGGAGAGGAGACAGAGATGATTTTTTGCAATGGTAGAAAGTTTCCTTGATACAACAGTGGGAGATGGGAGCTGGACCTCCTGTGTTTTCAAAAATTTTACTCAAGAAGGAACACTAAGCAATTACAAGAATATTTTTCTGAAGTTAATGGCACTAAGACATTCCCCTGTTTACTGGCTCTGGACTCTAGACCATGCTGCCTAGGATTTCTGCAGGAGGGAAGAGTGCAGTATCTGAAAAGAGAATTTTCTTTCCTCAGTAGCTAATCTTGTGTCTACAACTCACCACAATTCTCAGTGCACATTTTAGACTAGTTTCTTCTGTGTGGCTTTTTTTTTTTTTATGTGCTGATTCATTGTGCAAAGAACATGAATTATGCAATGAAGTAATTGAAAAATCTCTACAAAATATGCCAGGGACTCCTCCTCACCACTAACAATATCATTCTTCATAATTAGCTTTAATTTTCACATGCCACCCTCTAATCCTTGAACTTGACAGCTCAGAAGCACAGAGAGTTCTTGCAGCATTCCTGAAGATGTGTTGACACTGTCCATCAAGGCAGGAGCTAATCTGAGAAAAAAAGTCATCTTTACCTTGCCAGCTATTCTCTCCAGGCATTGCTCTGAACAGCCATAGTACTACAGAAAGAGGAAGGAAATAATATAGATCACAAACAATATATGCTTTGCATTGGGTTGAAAACAACTTGATTTCAGGAATTTGGGATTTGGTAATAATCTGGACATCCATGCAGATCACAGAACACAAACATTCTGTTCCAGCTGGGAGATGTTCAAATAGGAAAATCCTTGTCAGCATTATTTATTGCCTGATTTTATTCTCTGCTGTGGAGTTCCAAGAAAACTGCACTAAGCAACCTTTGATGGAAAGATTTCTGTCCAGTGTACTGAAACTGCTTGTGTTTTCTAAGGAACTGTGCTCTTTTCACTTAAATAATGTTTTATAACTCATATCTCACAAGTGATGAATTAAAAAGAAAAAAACAACAACAAAAAAGGAAAGAAACAGGACTGTGTTTCCCAACTGGTTCTCCAACAACAATGTGAATTATAACTCAAGGATGGCTAAATACTGTAATTGGTGTTGTGAGGACTTTGTGGCTTTGTTTATACTATTTGAATGAAAGTGGGCCAAATTCCCACCCCATTACCATCTGTGCTCATATTGATGGTACAGATCCTTGCAGTTCAGCCACCTGCAAATCCTCTGCTGTGTTGTTGGGTCTCTCTGGGACCCTCAGGACTCTGTGCTATTTTGACATGGTAAAGCAAGGTGCAGTCAGACAAGTCATGGGCTTGTCCACACTGTGGGTGATTTTAGCCTGCTAAGCTCACTGAGATCTTGTGCCAGAGTTTTGATCTAAGGTGAACTTGGACTGAAGTGAGGGCTTGGCCTGTACTTACATGAGAGCCTGTTTACAGTCCCTCAATCTAAGACACAAAACCAGTGGAGTTTCAGTCAAGAAACCTGTGTTTCAGTTGGCTGCATATTTCCTTTGGTATGTTATCAAGGACACTGCTTTGTGGTCATCTCAAGCCACTTTAAAATTATATTAGCATTAACTTCAGTGGGGCAGGTTTTCCTTTAGCAGTATTCAGCTTTTCAAGCAATGCTAGTAATGGTCAACTGACCTGGAGTGCTACCTGAAAAACTAGCCTAACAACAGTAATCAGGATAGTGAAGGTAAGTGTTCAGCTGAGCTGGTGAGTGGCTCCAACTCACTGTGCTGCTGCACAGCCATAAGAACTCGGGAGAGAGAAGGATGGAAGGGGGTGGTGACTGCCTTAGGGATGGGCAAACACAGCTCAGTAAAGACCCACTGTCTTGTCTGCTCCCATGCTGTGGAGCAATCTTTACCTCTGAAAAAGTGTGGCTACCAGGAGCACACCCTGGCCTATGCTAAGTTCTGAACCAAGAGTGCTCAGGAGGGAGTTTAGGAAAACATTCTAGCTTGGATGAAAAAAATGCCTGAGACCTGCTGAGCCACATAACAATATTGAGGATTGGAATGCAGTGCCAAGGAAACCATCCTGACACTGTAATTTGATAGAATAGATGTAGCATAAGGTATCAATTATTTTACTAGTGGAAATTCACAGAAACATCAAAGATCAAAACTTGGAACTTTGCATGCATGTACAACAGCTTTTCTGCCAAGAAACAGAGTTTGCACCCAGAGTTCATTTTCATGTATTTGTCTTTTTGGGCCAGCTCATAGTTACATTTTCCTTAAAATCTTTTTCTATAAATTGAATTAAATGCAAATTCTGCTAAAACCAAGCATCAAAAGGCTAAAGACTTAAACAGGATTGCAGCCTGTCTCTTACTACAGGTGAAATGGAGCCAGGAATACACTTGCCAGCTGGGCTGCCTGACTGGCAGGCAGCAGATGAGACCCAGGGGACCACAACATCAGCAACTGAAGCTGACCACAAGTTTTTCTGAGTCGGTCAAGATCCCACGTACCATTCAAAGTTACAGAAGTATAAAGTAAGAGAAAAAAATTTCCCTAAAAAGAAGAAAAGGAAAAGTGCTCCCAACAAATTACAATGCACAGCATCTCTGAAACCACAGACTAAGGAGCAAGGTCTCCAGTTGTGCAGAGCTATTTTAAGGCTAGAGAGGAATGAACCTAAAAGGCAGCATTTGCAGGGCTGACTCAAAAAGTGCCCTGTGGTAAACAGCATCTTATTCAATTAAAGCAGGAAATGATATAACTTTTTTTTCTTTCAGTTTGTTACAGGTCTACTACTGAAAAAACAGTACGTCTTTAAAACACAAGTATTTTAAAGGCTCTTTAATAGCTATATTTGCCTCTCATCAATTTTTTTCTGATTTTAACTAATTGACATAATGTTTTGAACAGTTAAGTCCAGATGACCAATTATCTGGCTTCCAGAGCAAAATAAGTATTTTTTTCCTGTCTGTCTACTATGTAATGATTAACAATCTGCATACTTTTCAAAAAGTGTTTCCCTACCAAAGTACGAGGAAACATGTCCATATGGACAATGAGCTATTTAAATACATTTGCAATTTCTGTTTAATAAACAGCCTTTAAGCACAGCACTGTAAGATGGCCAAACCCAGAAAACACAAAAACAAGAACAAAGCAACATTTGTGAATACTTCACCATTTTTTCAGTCAGCTCCTTGCAGGAAAAAAATGGCATAGACTGCTCAAGAGAGGAGCTGGGTGTACCCCAGGCCTAGGAGAGTGCAGTCATTACAGCCCCCAGTGTGTGTTCCTGGCAGTCTCCTTCAACAGATGGCCTGAGTGTATATAATAGTAAGGTACTCCTGTAAGAAAACTTCTTCAGAACCCGTGACACCTTTGAGTAACAACTGCAAAGGTCAGCCTTCAGCTTCAGTGAAGTGAACATTGAAAACAATTTGGCAACACACTTCTAACATCATAAAGGAGGACAACTCCCCCTGATTAAAGGGCAGTGGGATCACGGCCTCCCTTTTCTACTCACAGCTTTGACATTTCCACAGTAATGGGGATATGTTCTGGAAGCTTTAAGAAAATACTAACTCTGAAATCTTTCTACTCTCATTTGGAAAAAAGTTTCAGTAATTCATTTTATCCAAGATGAGGATCCTAGTACATGGGCATGGACACAGTGCACTGGATCACTGGTTAACACATTAATTCAAGATACCAGTGATTTAAGACAGCTGTTTGGTCAGAGCTTTGCTTTACAATTCATTGATTGATTGTATTTATTTAATTTTCCTTTTTTTATATTTTTTGCCTTGGGAGGGGTATTTAAGTATTCTGGGATTTGTGATATACAAACCCATCAGCATTCTGTAAATACAGGGAAGTGTGAGCTTTATTACTCCTTTTTATTTAATGCTCCACGGGATGTTGCAGGCTGACATTAACACTGTGAATGGACTATAGGGCAAAAACTGTCCCTCCATTTCCCTTTTTGTCTGTTCACTACCTGTTTGTCTTGCACATCTCCACAGCTGACTGGGAGGGCATGGGGCGGCTGAGACATCCTTGTGGGACTGTAATGGGCTGTAGAAAACCAAATGGTACAGCATTCATCCATGCTGATTTAGGATGCAGACTGCTCTGCTACCCTACTGTCTATACTAGCTTTTCCTGCTGTGGAAACAACCCAGTTAATTCTTGAGTGGTGGCTGGTCATAAATCATTGTGAAGGCAGCGTGGGTGATAGTGATTTGGACATGAGTATCAAATCTCTGCTAGCTCTGGCTAGCTGCACACTATGCACTTACTGGTAGAGGATTGGATGTAGTTTCTGTAGTTCATGCATGGGTTTTACGTCAAGCAAACAGATACAATCTCGTTTCACAAAGATGAAGTGCTGAGAAGAGTGCATTGAGTTCAAATCCGTCTATCCTTGCAAACCAGAGGGAGAGTGCAAAGCAGTCGTGTGCCTCACAAGGGCAGTGGTTCCATTTGTGGGAATCTGTACTGTCACACTCATACAGTAGAGTTCCTGGGAAAAGGTAACTGAGGGCTTAAGGCCTATTTATCCATTAGCTTGTCCTCAAAGATTTTCTCCATGTAGCCTTAACTTAAATCAGCATAAAGCCTTGTCAAAACTGCTGCTTTTTTCCTTTTCTTTTTTAAGAAGACCAACTCTGTGCTGTTCTTTCATTCTGTAGAGTACCCAGCTGACATTATTATCCACATGCTTAGCAGTGCCTCTGCTGTAACCGATGACGCTCGTACTTAAATGCACTAGGAAGACAGGAGTGGGTTGAAGCCATTTTTAGAACAACATGCTATTTCCTTTTTTAGTGCTGACTCATTCACTGTACCTTGTGGTATGTTTACCCCAATTGCTTGCTGCTTTGGAAGCTGTTGAATGGGTGAGGAAGGAATATTAATCAGTGACACATCACACTGTGCTCCAGAACTACAGTCATGGTGAGTGTGATGCCCTTGCCTATCTTTTGGCTCTATTGTAGGAATTATTTTTCTTTAACTAGCATTCAAAGATATTTCAGTTCTGGAAATCGTAAGTGACTCTTTTGTGCACATCCTTTCAGCACAGTTATCTAGTTCATATATTTTTTTTTTTCTGTTAAAAATCTTTGCTCCTATGCTTCCACTCATATCAGAGTGGAATAAATCAAAGTCATTGCACTGTACATGTGTGAAAGCTAATTAGCCAAAACAGCTGATGAAAGCAGAGGAGATCTCACAGCTCATTTATCTTTTTCTCAACATATTTTATGTTAAAATTAAAATGACTTGGAATACAGTAGCTGCCACTATGGCTAAAACTATACGAAAGCGTGCATTATTGCATGTGTGTTCTACTTGGGCTGTTTTGCCTGCTGAGTGAGGTGGCAAAGTGTTTGGTGCCCAGAAATGCACTGACATAGTCAATTTGGCTGCATTCAAAATAGAAATTAAAGGTCCATACAAAACTGCAGCTAATCATTCACAAGATATGGTCTGATAAATGCTGTTATAGTACACTCACAAATGGTTACCCTCTGCTCTTGAGGTGGTAGTTGATCAACTGATTGATGTTACAGCCCTCACAAATGAGCTTCTCACTCTTCCTATCTCCCTTGTCCCTGTATGTTCCCATCACCCCCACTGTAGAAGGAGTGATGCAAATCTGATCTGGTTTTAAACAAGAAAAATAATCACTACTTTATACAGCTTTATTTCAACTAATTTAGTTCTGTCAAACCATCCCCTTAAGGACTTGATGACCGTCCATGCTTGAAAAAGGCATGTTGATTGAATCACCTCTGACTTACAGCACCCCACTCCAGTCCAAGGAGATGCCTTAACTGCAAGGACTCTTTGTGGAGAAGGGAATGTGAAAATCTAAAAGAGGAGCCAGAAATTAGGCTTGGAGATTTACTAGGTTAAAGAAATACTTCCTTTCAACTCTAGGACATGACTGAAGCATATAATGAGCAGACACCTTCAAAATCCCTTGTCTCATCTCCTATTTCCAGGCATTTGTTAATTTGCTAGCAGCTTCCTTCTTAGACAAAAAAAATCCTATATTCACTCTTCAAAGTTTCAGTTTGAAGGAAAAGAAGTTCAGTAATTATGGTGGAAGACAAAGTGGAAGCCCAGAAACATAAGACAGAAAACAAAGTCTCAAGCACAGGCCTAAGACTGCCATGGTCTTTCAGTTTGAGATCCTGCATATCAAAAAACACAGTGGAAAACAGAAGTAGAAATACTTCATGGAAAAATAAATTATAGGAAGAAAACCAATAGATAGAAAAGTGAGTTGGCTACTGAGAAACCTCATATAACTAGGTAGTAGAACAAAAGCAAACAAATAAATAAATTGATACTATTAATATATAAACATAGAAATTTAATTTTTGTTATTCTGAGGAATGCTTACGTATTTGTGTATTCATTGAAGGACATAATTTCACACTTTTATTCTAAAAAAAATTTAAAAATATATAGATGACATCAGTCAGGACAAATGCATTTAATATCACTTTAAAAACAGAGTCCCTGTGAAAGGCCTTGGGGTTTTATGTTAATCTGTTCACTTGTGCACTTCAGGGAAATCTGCTGCTGCACATCATAATCCCTTGAATTCTCTTGGCCATCTACTTTTGAGCAAGGCAGTAAACTCTCCTGGGCAGGAATTCTGACATGTTTCTCTACCTTTCTCAGTTTCTGAACCTAATGATTATTTTTATCCAATCATTATTCAGTGATGCTGCTTACACTGCCATGAGAAAAGTTAAATATCCCTCCTCAGTTTTGCAGATAGAGCAATTGAAGTGTGCAGCAATTAACAAATTACATTTCCTGGGTCAGAGAGAAAGTTCCCGGCAGAGCTAATAATGGGGCATATTTCTGGTCTTAATGATTACATCAAGACAGCCAACATCCCTCAAAGTAGAAGTTTCAAAACCAAGCATTTAGTTATGACATTGACAGAATGGAGTCCCCTCAATTTGTTTGCTGACCTTGGGCTGGTGAATAAGCCAGCCACTCAGTCTGAAGGATATCTATGCTCTGAATGGTGCATTCTGATATGATGAAACATAACACTTTATTTTACTATTTTATAATGAGAATATTTCTGTTATAGAATTCCTTGTATTATTGCTTTGGAGACAAGTATAGATTCCTTGTGGTAGTAACTGAGCACTTGAGTCTTAACATATTTCCATTATAGGATCCCTGTGAATAGGAAATGGGTACTATCTCATTTTTAAAGGGTCTTAAAAACAAAGATCACAAAGCCTCTGTGCAGCAAAAATTTGAATTCACATCTCCTAGATTTTAAGCTAATTCATAATTACTAAATGAAAATTGCTTTCTGTAGTAATCTTAATTCACAAAAAGCATTAAAAAATTACTGCAAAGAAGTGTGCTTTTCTGACCCCTAGTCTTGTCATGGGGCATGATCTAAAGCATAGCAATAGCCAAGTTAGTTTGTGAACTCAGTCTTTCACATTCACTTGAGGATGTTGATATAAGCTGGGAGTAAGGAGAAGGCAAAAGGGAAGTAAAAATTGATAGCTTCTGCAAACACAAATGAGATGTAGGAGTGGGGGAATGGAGAAGAAGAAATAATGAAACATGATTGAGAAGGAAAGCACTAAACTCAAAAGAGGTATAGAGGAACCAGAATTGTCAGGGTAGAAGTATGTAATGGGAAGGAACAAACTAGTCATATCTAAACTTCTTTGTAATTTCACAGCTGTATGCATGGTTTTAGAACATAGACACTTCACACAGAGTGGAAGTCTCTGCACATGACGCACTTTCAGTTCTGGCTCCTTGAGTTAGATCAAAAACTTCCAGGGAACTGCAGTCTATTTTACATACATGAGAATGTACTTGGATATGATAAAATACACAGCTGTCAGTCTAGGCTGGAATCAATTTGCATGGTAATGCTCTGAGGGCTGCAATTTATTTTCCTTTCTCTGCAATGAGAAACTTTCCCTGTTTCAGTAGGGAAGATTGATCCTGGATGTCTGCATATGCATTTGAAAAGATCTGGCTCTTCAAGTGTGACTCATTGCTATTGGACACCTATAGCTCTGAGAGGAGAGCTGCACAGAAGTACAGTCATTTCTGCAAGGCCCAGAGAAACTGAAAATCTCCAAATACATAGATCTGGACTAGATATTTCAGGTTAATGTGAGAATAGGTGAAATTCTGGAGAAAAGGAGTTCCTTAGAAATAGAAGAGAACATGCTCAGAACAATGTGGGCTTTGCTGGCTATACTTAGTATAAATTACTAAAGGAATATTTATATACTACATTTTTTCCAGTGACAAAGCTAGCTGAAGTTCTCTGAGGTACTCTCTCCTTTCTGCTCTGCACCCACTAGAGTTTTCTGTATAATCTGATGTGCTTATGTCACTTGTGATAGGACTGTGCTGGATGTAGGCCAGGTAAATTATGCAAATGTCTAAAAATAGTATTTTGGAAAGTATTTTTTAAACTCATGCCACTTTATGATCCAGATAATTTTGCAGCATGATAAATAGTTACATTAGCATGACTTTGGGGTGGCAAACAGCATCAAACAGAGGGTAGTAAAATTTAAATGTAGGAGAAAGTGGGATCTTCTTTGTTACTGCAAGAGAAAAAATGTGCAGAACACCATCAAAACCAGTCTGAGGCCCAGGCCTGAAATATCTCTCTCTCTAAGGTACACATCTATCTTTTAACACAGATGTTGTTACAGTATGGCTTCAAAAGAGGCTCAGTTCAATATGATCCTGAGTGATCCAATCATTAAAAAGAAATATGCAGGTGATCATGACCACAATAAAGAAGTTTGGTACACCAGTAAATCCATTCTTCTGTTACTTACAAAAACATGGAGAAAAGGAATAAAAGAACACAAAAATAGGATTCCTCACAGTCTGTTTATAAAACCACTCATTCATAGATGTATTTGAAACCCTTTTTCTAGCTCTCAGACTGCTGAGAGAACTGCTCCATTTTCAGTGTGGTATATATGTTTCATCAAGGTGTTCAGTGTGGATTCCAAAGATGAAAACACATACATTGACCTAAAACGAATTCATATCACACATGTTTTATAGTTTTTAATCTGTGGTCTATAAGCAAAGACAAAAGCTAGAGATTTCTCACTTTAATGAAATATCTGATATCTGCATTAGGAGAGCCATACAGAAATTCGTTGAGAGGTACCTTTGTATATTTTTTATGATGACTATGGCATAAATTGTGATGTTCTTTTCATTAAAAATCTCAAGAAAATCTTCCTCTTACCTGAAGGTAATGGCACGGCCTCAAGGAAGGTTTGATTTCCTGATGAACCAGAGGCTTATCTAAATTCAGTGATGATTTGCGATAAGCTTCTTTAGCCTGACTTACTGTAAGCGTGGACCAAGAACTCCTTTTCATATATTTACTATCAGGGGTCATTGGTAGCCCTTCACAAGCCGAACACTTCACATCATTGTTACTTTTGGAAGTCTTCAATGACAGATCCCCAAAATGCCCCTGGAGTGCCTCAGGATAGCAATGGGATATATGGTCTGCATGGTGCCTATTTACCACACTAGGGGTTCGGTAAGTGCTATCACTGTCCAAATTATCATCAGAGCTCCACCAGCTACTCATTCCAGATTTATGCTTGGTTTCTGGTTTTCGCTCCTTACTTTTACTCCTTTTGCTATGCTTGGAATGGTGCCCATGATGATGATCGTCCCCTCGACTGTCTCCCTTTGTTCCATTCACATTGCCCTTGGATGATCCTTCCAGAGAATGAGATTTAGTAAAAAGTTTCTGGACGGAATGAACGAGATGGCGTATCCTTCCCGGGCTCTCACTGCGTTGTTCCGCAGCTGTTGAGGTCCGCTGGTACTGTAAAGTATGAAAGCCATCCCGGTGAAGAGGAAGTTGTTTCTCAAATTGGTCCAAAAGATTTGCAGGAATACGGTTAATCTTAGGGTTACCGTGAGACATGGCGCAGTCGTCTCTGGAGTCGTAATGAGAGCTGTAGTGCATTCTGGGGAAAGTGCTACTTGACATGTGATCGCCCATTACCATGGGCATCATCATGCACTCAGAATGAATGGAGCTGCGTGGGGAGCAACGATGGTGGTCCAGAGGGCAACTCTCCGTGGGGCTGAGAAGATACGACGGCCTTGGCTCCTGCCCATGGTGGATATGGTCGTGGGTATGTTCACAATCTTCAGGGGATGCTAAGCCACAAGTATGAGCTGAACATAACTGTGGTTGATTGCGACTACCAGATAATCCTTTCATATTCCTCGGAGCAGGAGAGTATCTTTCTTCATTGAAGTGCTGAGAAGGCGACCATGAGTACTGCTGGTCTGTCATGAGAACACATAAAACCTGTGTTATGTGTCTGATTAAAAGATTTACCTGAAAATTCCAAGTATATTGAAAAACTAAACATTTTTTCTCTATGACCTTGGTGGAAAGTCTACCATTCATGAAATTTCTTCCACAATTTAAAAACTGATTAAAACTGTTCACTATGAGTAAACTATGGGATGAATACAGCTCCCTTTCTCTTTGCAAAATTGTCTGCTAGCAATTCTAAATGTTATGAAGCTATTCGTTGTGTAAATTTACTCAAATTTAATGGATACATTCAAGTATTCAGTTTATCATTTAATATTTATAGCTCATATGTCAAGCTTTGTGGATAATCATTTAAGTTACATGGGTCTAGTTTCTATTTTGGTGGTTTCACAGTTGGATATATTACATGTATCCTTTCTCCATGGACTCATTTTTGTATACCATAAATTGAACTTCATTTTCTTCAATGAATCTCAGCTTCATGATCCTAACTTCACTCTTCATAAGTAAAAATAATAAACAGCAAGAAGAAAAAAAATATGAACATGCTGAAATGAAGCTAAATTTTTATAATGCTAAGCAGTTTATCAATAAGCATTTCATACTATTCGAACATCTGTTATCATTAGTCCAGAAGTATTATTGCTATTACCATACATGTAGAGTATTCTCTATTAGGCAGTTTTCCCCTTTTTATGACCACACTACAAAATATTTACTTAATGACTCTAAGTTATTTCTGAAAAAAAACAAATATATTTAAGTACAAGCTATGGGGTTTTATATACTTGATTACTTGTTCCTATGAATCATGTGCTCCAAGTTGTGGTTATTTTGCAAGCATGATTGCTAAATAAGAGTAGCTTGTAAGCAAAGATTTTGATACTTAAGCCTTTGATTTTTTTTCCTCTTGTGCAATTTCTTGCAGCTGTCAAATGTTACAAACAGAAAATTAAAAACAACCCCAGAAATACTTCAATTTGATTTTCTCATTCACTTTCCCTCTACAATTTCAGCTTATTTAAGAAACATTTCAATAGCAGACAAAGAGATATGATGCAAGATAATCCTTCAGAGGATAAGACAGATGTGTAAGTGTTTATACAACCCACTTAGCACAGACTTTCTGCAAATTTGCTCTAAGAATCTAAATAATCTTGCACAGGTGGTTGATACAAGGAAGCCGCAAATTTCAACCAGAATGGAAGCCAGAGAATATTTATTAACTGGACACTTGAAACCAGGCTGTAGAGATACCACAGTAATTGACAGCACTTTGAAGGATTTCTAACTATATGACAAGGCTGTCCTAAATCATATTTCCGCTGAGGGTGAAAACTGAATGCCTGCATATGATCATGAAACAGATCAATACTCATATCTCTCTAATTTTATTCAACTAATATGTGTTACATCATGATACCTTCAGTACATAAGGCAATTGGTTGCAAGTCTTTAGCATCAGCTATCTCATAACCTAAATGCTGTATATTTCCTATTGTGAGAGATGCTTTGATAATTTTATTACACCCTAATTTCAGCAGAGTTGCACAAAACATTTTAAAATGAATGCAGCATTAAACTAACAAACAGTGAAATATTCTTTAGCCTAAGCACAATGATGCCACACTGGAGTCAAAGATGGATTTAAGGGTACAAATGCCACCTCCATACTTTATCACAGCATCAAACTAATGGGTCTGTGTGTACATCCTTTTCTGCTTCTATTTTGTTTTCCTGTCTGTTTCTTTTACTTAATTCTTGGCTATTATCACATTAAAATAAAATCTTATTACTGCTGATTACTGAGTCTGTTGTTCTATTTAGGTTATAATACCTTGGATAAATGTAGTTACAGAAAGGAAATATAACTGTTTCTTTGAAATGACGTAATTTTGATGATATACAGACATGGCAGTAAATTATAACAGTGCTTTGGAATTCAGCCACATAAGTAGTCCTGTAATTAGTGGTACTTTACCCAGGATATTACCAAACATTATCAGGGGAATAATAATGGACCATGTACTGAATGTACTTAGTCTGCACTTCCTATAAAGGATTCCCAAAGCACCTGACAGAGATTACTACTGTAGTTCTTACAAACCCATGAGATTAGATAAACTGAAGTAGGTTTTTTTTTTTTACAATGAAGGTGGTAAAACACTGGAAGAGTTGATCAAGTTGAAGATGACCCTGCCTGTTACAGGGACGTTGGATTAGATGACCTTTAAAGGTGCCTTTCAACCCAAAATATTCTATGATTCTATGTGGAAGGTACTGCTCTTCTTTTAGAGAAATAGGAAGTTGCAATATGGAAATATTTTTCAAAATGCTTATGGATTTTCTGATATTAATGTTCACAGAGATGTGAGCCAGAGGGAGGTGGAAGAAACCTCTTCTGTCACTCTAACATCACGATGAGAGTCAATCCCAAGCCTTTTCATCACAATCCTGCCCATCTATGAATGACTATGACTTGTACTATGCCTCACCAATGTATTTAAACAAAAAAAAGTAAGGGAATGGCAGAGATTCAGAATGAAAGAAAGACAATAAGAAACTATTTTTAAATGAGTTCTTGAGCACAGAATTGCTAGTCCCTGGTGATTTTTTTAGGCCTCATGCAACATCAAACACGGCCCAGAAGGCTTCAAACATTTTCATCCTTTTACATCCCTAGGAATATGAGACACGATGATTTGACTGCACTGCAATTGATAATCTAAAAACAGCTTTTCTGTCCCTCATGGCTCCCTGCGATTCCAGCTCATTGCAACTATAGAAAAATACAATTTTCTATGTGTTGCTGTCACATAGCATGCTTTCATATAGCATTTTATGTGCTACATGGAATGTCTGAATTATTTTTGTTTGAAACACAGTAGCTAGAAACTGCTATAGGCATTTATTAGGTGCAATCAAAATAATTAAAACATGAATTAAGAAGTAGATGTTTTCCAGAAGTAATTGCCCCCTCTTAACTCTGTCATGGAGAGTAACTAAAACTAGATAAATTCCCAAATTACTTACATGTGCATAATTTAAATTTATCACTACAATTACGTTTGTCTATTTAGGACATCAAACTTGATCTTTATCCTGGACACAACTACTTATTAATACAAATATTTTGAAAATTATTCAGAATTTTGAAATACAATATATAAATTTATCAAGTAATTTGTGCTTTGTATTACTCAGTCAGCTTTCTTCAGGAGACTGAAGTGCTTGAAGAAACAGTTGAGCTGTGGCTGAATGAATTACTGTGTGGGACCAGAGCAGTGCAATTGCCCATGTGCTAGCTCTTAGCCTGCCAAGAAAAATGTGCTAGCTTAAAATTCTACTAATTCTAGCATTTGCATGAGGCTAAAAGTTTGTCTATGGTCAATGACCGCATCTCAGCTGATTCATAAAAATTCATAAAACTAAAGTAATCTTTTTTTCTCAATCCTTTCAAAAGAAATTTAATATTTGGTATAATTAAATACTTTCATATTTGATAGATCAAATAATGACAGACTGGACTGAAGTTTTAGTCTATATTTTGAAGTGGTTTTCTTTTTTACAGCAATGCCTATGTTTGCTCTGGGCAGTCGTTCTAAGAACATAAAATGCCACCATCAGAACTGAAGAGCTAAAGGGAGACAGAAGAACAAATAAACATAACCTAAAGCAGACAAAGATATAAAGGAATAGGAACAGAGAAAAAAATATTATATGTGACCATAGGAATGACTTTTTTTAGATTTCATCAAAGCAAAATAGAATCTTCCAATTAACTTCAATGGATAGTCAGAAAGTACTTAAAGACTGGAGTTGGGGTGGACCTAAAACAAGACATGGCTGTTATGTCAAAGAATCCAGTAATTCCAAAACCCTGAAAATCCCTTAAAGCTCTTCTTTTTCAGAGACTACTGTACAGATATGTCAACCTTTAACCTTGGCAGATGGAAGGATTTCTGTACCCTTCCTGTCTCTTTCAACTCTTTCCCTGTTCTGCCATGTCATGCCCTGCTTTTTGTTCTCCTGTTTTCAGTTCTGGGATTTCTGAGAGTTGTTCATTTGCTCCAAGAAGACATTGGTTTGCCTGTGTTTGGGGTCTGGCTACAATTTTTAGAACATCCAAGAATTTTCCTTGTTCTAGTTAGTATCAAGGAAAGAAAGACAGATTCAAGGACCAAGAAATTGGGTTTTGAAATGTTTGAAATGTGAATTAGAATTGCTATTAATGTTCTAGGTCAGAAGGCTAAAACCCTCTAAGTAATGAAACATAAGAGCCGTGCATTTCTAGAGTTCCGGGAACCCTGCTCTTGGCTAAAGAGCATCATTATAAAAGCACAGAAACTTCTCTGACATTCAATAGAAGTACATGTCTCCACAAATCTTTTCGTGTGTTGCATATTAGAAGCAAGCTTTCAGTGTATGATAATACTCTCTGGAACTACTAAATGATGCCTGATTTTTTTCTTACTTTTCTTTCTATGAGAAATTAATTTGAATTGCTTTAACCTTATCAGCTTGTCAGTGAAATTCTTTCCCATCTGAAACATCTGTGCTGTTTTCATTGGAGAAGGAGCAGTTCTTCTGCCTAGTGTAATCAGGAAAATGCACTGCTGGAAAGAGATACCTAACCGAGCTTTCAAAAAGAGGTGATCGACGAAACCAGACTGCTGCATTCTGCTGTTTCACACAGTTGAATCAGTGTTAAAATGCATTATGAAAAATATATACTCATAGCTTAACCTATATCTAATAAAAAATGAAATATTGGAAAAATTGACATATTAATTAAATAAGTGGACATTAAACATGAAGATGGATAATTAAAATGTTTTAGCTGGAAAAATGTCTGTCCAAGGTCTGCATTAAGTAGTATTATATGAGCACTGTTTCCTCATTAACTTGTTATAGTATTTTTCTGTTTTATTTTAGCCTTGAAAATGAGTATTTACAGGGATTGAGAAGAGTGACTAATTGGCCAAATGCAAGGAGGAAGTCTGGAAATGCAAATGGCTTAAGCTTCTGCTATGATCTCATGAGATTTTCAACCTATTTATGTAGCACAACATCTGGTATAAAATTTGCATAAAATTGCAAAGATTGAGTGACCATCTTCCAGTTTTAGAAGACAGCTTGTATTTTTGGTGTGTGCTCTTCATGCAGTGCATTGACCTTTCTGTGAATTCCTACATAACTACTCAGGCTGCTTAGTTGAAATATCGAACATTGAGTGGCATCCCCTCAAAGACAAGTTGTATTGGTTCTCACAGCCCTGTTGCCACAAGGTACTTTATGCAGCCAATCTATCTGCACAGTCAAGGGATAGAAGTAGGTAGTTCTGAGGACCTAAAGCCAAACACCAAAATGCCCAAAGCTCTAAAACAGCACATGGGCTGCATGTGGATGCTTGGTTTGTTCCGACACTTAAACCTGAAAAACAAATACTTCTCTGTTCAGAGTCCTGGGCAGTGTGTGGCAGGCATGTCTGGGTCTGTTTCCACTGCAGAGCTAGAGGGTGTGTCCAGCCTATACAGTTAAGCTGTCACCATCACAGTTCATACTACACAAATAGGAACTGATACATAGGTATGATTTAAAAAACAACACCAGGCAAAGATTGTTACAAACACAGTCTGGATGTGGTGTTATTTTTGACTGAGAAACTGGCATGATTCTTCTGAAGCCTGAACTATGTGTCCAAAAATGACAGATGAATACTACCCTTCATGTACATATTTGTCTCTGCTGACTATGGCAAAAACTGTGGCTGACAATCTGCAGAGCAGAAACCTACCACAAAAATGCGTATTTAGGTGATCTGAGCACAGGGATACTGCTAAGCCATGGAAAATGTTTTTGACAGCTAATTCGGTGGAACCACATGACAAATAGTGACCAAGGGTAAGATGGTTTTTATAATTCCCATGTTAGGTAAAAATGGATATTCAAATTGTATTCTTAGAATAGCACCAGAGTCCAGAACATACCAAATAGGAGCAAAGTCAGAAAACTCAAAGGAAGAAGTAAGGACCATGTGGAATGCTGCAATTCATTCAGTACAGTCAGTTTTGAGCACTGTTCTGCAGGTGTCTGCATGTGGAACAAATATTTGATAGGACCAAATCCTATTGTTCAGCCCAACAATTTTCCACATCTATACATCTTTCAAATAAAGATTAGCAGACTGACAGTCCAACATCTCAAGGGGTTTATTTCTGAGATAAATAAGCATGATAAGAGAAAAGGGTATATAATAAAAATAGTGCAGAATAAGAGTCAATGAGCAAGAATGGAACCTTGGACGTTGTGAACAGGCTGGTGGGGGGCACAAAGCACAGTATACTGGGAGGAAGGAAAATACAGAGTTATGGTAACTGGGGAAAGCTTGATCAGGGACAAGCTAAGGCCAGGTTACAAGACTGAATGCCTGGCATGGAGAACAGGGCATGCTATATGAGAAAATGAAGAAATATGGAAACAGTGTTTGAGGAATGAAGACATCTCACATCTTCTGAGTGGAAAAATCGGTCCTTGGAGTGTATGGAGAGGATGAAAGTCACAATATTGTGCCTATGCCATGAAAAAGAACAGGGCAGAAATCTGTGAGGAAATATGGGATTTTTATAAAGCTTCAGGATATGGAGTGGAGCAATGCAGGTAGTCCTCAGGATGGTGCAAAATTAATTTCCATTAGTTTGAAGTGTGTGATGTCTTGCTACCAAATAGTATGCAGCACACAGAACTTCACAGTGTTTTTCAAGTTTGAAGTACATTGCCATTATTCACCTTTCAACAGTGCTATGACACAGGTAAGGCCACAGAATGATTTATGACTAATATTTTTTCACAAAATCGGTATGATCAGCGAAGTTTTGAAAAAAATATAATGTAGCAGGACTAGACTGACCTAAAATAACTAACACGTAAACTTATTTTCTGGAAAAATCCAGCTGTATGGAGTCACTCAGTGCTTCACTATGTGAATATCATTGAACAATTGGTTATAAAGCTTCCAAATACAGAGCAGAAATGCTAACCCAGCACCATTAAACTTCTTTTGTTCCTTATTGTGCCTGGCTTTATGGATTTCCTTTCCTAAAGGATGAAATTTTACTGCTTGCAGTTATTAGGTCATGGGACAATCCATTTCCCTCCGGGTCATAAAACTGCCACTATTTTCTCAGCAATTAAAGGAAGCCAAAGTAATTGCATGGTACAACTCAAAGGTATGCACAGAAATCTATGCACAACTCTGGAAGTACAAGGGAAATCCTTGTCATGTTGATAGCAGTAACAAATCTCCCATTAACCTCATGGGGCCAGGATTAGTTGTAAATATTTGCTGAGAAAAGTTCTTGGTCATTTTGCCTATGATACCTGTGTTCTTGAGGTAGATCATCTCTAAGCAGGGCTGCATTTTGTAGAATGCACAATTTTGCTGGACTGTAATAAATGTGTTAGAAACCTGAAAGGGTTCCCAATCAGAAAGATGATGGCATGGAAGGGTGGTTCTTTTGAAATACAGCCTGTGATGGCATAATTGCCAAAATTTGATTCCAAGGATCCAAACCACTTGGGCCAACTATTCAGCTGAATGGAACCACCAAATCTCCAGGGTTTCTTTTCTACTAAGAAGTACTTATCATTAATCCTTAAATAAAAATCAAACAAAAGAAATAATACTGATATCTATGAGCTCCTTCCCTGATTTTTTTTCCTCAATGTTTCTGGAATTCTTCTGAATAAGCCCACTTTTTATGATGATATAACACGAAGGAGGTTTTCCACCCCATCCAATACTAAGGGGATTCTAAGAACTAATGCTCATGTATCCAAGCAAAAATATTTATTGTATATTCTCTCTAAATTGCCTTTTATTTTTTCTTTAAAACATGGATATATTTTAAAGATTTCACTTATTTTACAGACTGCTCTTCTGGGAAAGAAAGAATGTAATAATTAATTACCTAAAGCATTGCCATGGAACAATGATTGTTTGATTAAAAATATTATTCTATTTCAAAATTACCTTCATATTTTCTTTTTTAAAACATTAATTCAGCTTTTAAATTATCAGAATTGAAGAAAATAATTTGATTTTCTGTTAGCTTCAGCATCAGTTCTTTGCAGACTTTTGATTCACCAAAAATTTTAATTTTAGCCATAGTCTGACCCAAAAAAATAATTTTACTTTTTGGAGTCCATCATTATTTGCTCAGGTGTACACTCTTGGCACTGCATCTTGCTGCTTTGCCATTGCATGGTGAACTTTTCTGTTCAGTTCAACCCACTGAGATGGAGGAGGACTCATCCTGATTTTCCTGTGGGGTACAGGAAGAAATAGCAGCCTAGTGACAAGATCCCTTTTAAACCTGTTGCCATAGTAACAAGCAGACAATCTTCCTCTTTACATAACCTCCAGACTGGGAGTTTTTCAAATCAGGGTGCTGTCTCTTTTCTGCCTGGTTGAGCTCTGTTTTGCAAACATTAATTTCCTTTCCCCACAATCACTAGCACCCAGATTTTCCATGTGGCAATGAAGGCCCAAACAATGACTTCTGTTCTTGGGACAAGGTGGTGGTTTAAGTACTCCCACTCTGGGCAAGTTTGAGACACGGAATCTCAATATGCTGCTGTCTGTTCTCTTATGAAGAGAAGTGACATTATAAAAAGATGGAAAAACAAGTGAAGTTGCACAATGAAAGGTGACAACTGAACTCAGCAGTGAAAGCCGGGATTGCGTTAGCAATCTTTGCTGATGTTTATGTGGCTGTACTGCTTCTGCCAGTGCAAATTCCCTTGGGAACACAGGGGCCTATGTGCCCAGCACTCTGACACAAAACTGCTGTTATTTACCTCCACACTGGGAGCATCTCCACCACCCTGGTTGTGCCAAAATTGCCCCACTCCTGACAGAACCTAAGCAGACAATGATGAATGTGGAGGTGGAACATGGTAACTTTTTTTCTGAGGAAATGGAGAGAACATAATTGAAGCTTCTTGTCATAGGAATGCATTTTAAAAGCTTCACAGTTTATCCTTTTGATAAGGCAAAATCCAGTGAAAACACTCATTGAGGAAGGTAGATATAAGCAGTTGATCTCTCATCTCATCTCATCTCATCTCATCTCATCTCATCTCATCTCATCTCATCTCATCTCATCTCATCTCATCTATCTCACCATCATCATCATCATCATCATCATCATCATCATCATCTCACCTCTGTTGCAGCTGTCACACTCTTTATGGGAAGGTAAATGTTGTGAGTCAGGTATGCACCCAGGTGTTACAGAGGTCAGCAGGCCACGAGGGAGAGGAAAATGTCCATTCTTTGCTAACATCCCATATGTGAAATCATTTAGAACAGAAATATTTGTTTATGAATGCATTACCCTCTTTGTATTCTGTAGGAGAAATGGATGAATAATTCATTACAAATATCCAATTTGATTACTCTTACATCCTTACAAATATCTTCGCCTGTTTGTGAATTGACCTTGGGCCTAATGGGATTTTTGCAGTTATTTGACATTATGAGGTATTTAATTTTTGGAAATAAGTTCTGATCTGCAAATTGTTTGTAAACATTTGCTGCCAACAACCTATAATTAAAATGCTGGACAGTCAGCATGTTTTTATATGATCAGGCCATACGATATGATTTTGTTCTATAACCAGAACTAATTTACGGAATAAGTTCTCAAGCATAACAAAAAGGAATTTAAAGTTAAAAATTTATTTTCTGAAAAACATTTCCTATTATTTCATTAATGTTTTCTACAGTCTTGATTATCATATCAATATGCTTCTATATTACAGTTTTGGGTACAGAAAAACAAAGGATATGAAGTGGAATTATTTCAAGATATGATGGAATAAGACAAACAAGAAAGGCTATTTTTTTTTTGCAGTATATATTCATCTACTCACAGTAAGCAAATTATATGACACTGAATCTATCGGGGCACATCATATTTAAAATCTCTTGTAAATTTGAAAGATTTTGATATTGTCATACCAAACCACCTGGCTACATATTTTTATTATATGACAGAAAGATAGCCCTGTGGTTAGAGGACTAACTCAGGAAATTTGCAATCAGTCGTGAATTATTTGTATGGTTCAGGACAAGGCCATGGGTAGAGGTGACAGCGGCCATGGAGAGGCTTGTCCTTACCTCACTGGGTTGCAGTGATCTTTTGTGCATATCTCTTGTAGATTCCCCACTTCAGTTCCCCATAGGACTAGCATAAAACTTCTGTACCTCTGAGTGTTAATGTCACAAACCAGGGAAGCGTTCATTCCGTGACCCATCTAGGAATTTAAACCAGAGTGTTACTGTGCCTGCTGATTCCTGGGATGAGTGTCACTGTAGTGGTCACCCTGTGTGGCCAAGCCATGTGTCTAACTGAAGTCTCACCAGCTCCAGTCAGTCTACAGATGTTTAACTGTCCCTGGATGCTCTGGGGGAAGGTGCACCAAGGATGGATGTGGCACAGATGAGAGTCAAGAGCTCACTGACAACCCCTCCCCTGTCCTTGGGAAAATTTCCTGTAGTTCCTGGTACATGAAGCTAAAACCTTGGAGAAGTGTTCAGACCCTGACTTTACTGAGCAAGGAGGGATAATAGAGTAGAAGGACAGACAGACTGAAAAGTCAGGACTTTTTTCATGTTTTCATTTCAAGAACAGCCATGTCCTTTCTTCTTTCCAACACATAAGGTCATAAAGGCTTGATCATGCAATCAACTGTGATTGAATAACCATGAGTTACTGTCTGACACTTGAACCTTACTAATTAATCAAAAGCATCAACTGTGAAATGAAAATACATTTTTGTAACCTGCCCTTAAACTCCCTTACAGTTTACTTTGCAACTGGGGTATGTTAAGGGCATTATTATTAACTGCAACCTGTTTTACGGGTTTCAACTTTTCCTTAACATCAGCTCAATACCCATTCCTGAAGAGAAAACAGCAATTTGCTGTAGCAAAAAGCCTTTAGTGCAAGTTCTCTTTCTCTGCTTGATGTTAGATGCTGCTAACTATAAAACTTGTGTAAAGTAAATGTTTTCCTCGTCTGTAAAAAGGAGTTAAAATAATTTTCCAATAATTTATTTCCCCCTTTACTCTGTGCATGTAATACCTATAAAAATATATGTTTAAACAGAAGTTCATCCCATCTTCCCTGTTCACATTTCTTTAACTATTTGAATGCCTTTCAAACATGGACTTTTTCTGTCTCTTGTTAAGATTGCACTATTTGCTTTTGACACCTAAAGCAAAGTATTGCCTTACCCTTTACATGCCTAAAGTAAAAAAGACTGAGATAGCATAGAAAAGAGCAGTTTCATTAATTTTTTTTTTCTAATACAGTAACATTGTTTAGATAATATAAACACCAGCTAGAAGAAAGCTTGGAATGAAAGAACTCCAGTTTCTGTGAGACTTAGAGTGAGCTGCTTGAGATCCCACATCAGATCTCTTGTTCCCATCACCATGCCCTGCTACCTTTATTTTCTCATTTGGTTAACCAGGTTTCTTATTTGAGATATTCCTAGTGAAAAGAATAGAAATTTTTGTTGTGAGTGTGAATCTAGTAACAATAATACACCCTGAACTCTGGTAACTAGTAAATGTTAATGGAAAAGTTATGAAGTATTGTTCTCAAAAACTGACTGTTAATGCTTGGATAAGGGGTTTTTTTTAAGGAATACATTGCACTTCTGCCTGTTTTAACAAATGAGGTCTTTTATAGAATCAATAGTGGGAAAGAGTCGAGATCAGTCCTATCCCTTGATACTTTTTTCCAATTAAGGCACTGGTTCATTTTATTAAAAATATTATTTAATGACTATTCAGCATTTTCACTCTGGTGAAAAACTGTGCAAACATTAATTAAATCCCACCAAAGACACAAACCTCACTAGGAAATTCTAAACTCATTTTACAAACAGGGACCTGGAGCCAGAGATCTTGCAGTACCAGAGAGATCATAACTTTAAGCTCCTTGGGACAATGAGAGTCTAGAATAATGAATGGCCCTGCAGTTAGAGCTACCTCAAAGAACATCATCCTGACTATGTCTTGACTTGGGGCAATTTATTTACTTCTCAAGGAAAGCCCTTTCTGTGTTTTCTTCAGGGATGAAGGTCTCTAGCAGTCAGTCAGATTGAGACTGCTCATACAAAATTATGGCATAGTCATTGGGTTATGTATATACAGAAAAGAAGTGGGCTCATTTCCATAGCCCAGGAATTAAAGTATCCACCCAAAATCATATTTCCCTCCAAAAAGTAATTAACTTTATACATGTGCAAAAGCAAGCAAAAATGGAGACTAAGAAAGATCTGTGCAGTTTTTTCACTTAAGTTATATATCCATTTCATTGATTGGAACACAAATCTTCAAGTGACAGAACACAACACTGGGGCAAAGACAGACAGACAGGTATGTCCTATCCATCTGTACAGGTGTAGCACATTAGCATAGCTGTGACTTCAGAGCTTGTCTCCACAGAATTTAACTATCTTACAAGTTTTCTAAAAGTCTTTCCAATTTCAGTGATTCTCTCTAGGGGAGAAGGGGATATCATATGTTTTTACATTACTGATGACATCCAGTCCACTTACTTTGACCATCTCCAGGTTGGTAATTAGGTCCTGTCAGGAGGACAGGATTTTCTTCCGAAAATATTAAAGCCATCCACCTCTTCCCATGTATTATCCAGCAATCTTTGGTACTTATTTTCAGAGGACTGTATTAAGGGCAAAATTTAGGAGCAAGGGAATATTTTTGCTTGCTTTTGGCATATTTTATTTCAGTTATTTGGCCATAAATAGTTGAAATGTTTGAAAGCAGCTTAATTTCTTTGTAGTCTAGTTGTTATTTGTTGTTCTCATTGCTGTTTTACTTTCTTGTTTCTCATTTCTGACTAATCCCCCATCTTCCTCCTAGTCAAAGCTCTGGATGATTGGTCAGTTAGAATATATCTTTATGTTAATCTTTGATTACCTATTTTGTAAGAGGGTCCTTGCTCCTATAGACACTTGACATTTAATATTATTGACTTGTATATAATTTACAAGAAATCCAGAAATCCTGCAGTTCTTTGTCAAACAAATGGGAAGGAGAAAAATTTTGACATACTTCTAATACATGACTTATCTGACTCTTCATTAAGCTTCTAAAGTAGGCCAAACCTGCTATGTCCTAGAAAAGTCTATCACTCTTCATTGACTCTAAAAGAAGTATCGAGATCCACAGCTTAGACATCCACATCTGAAATACTTTCCAACTCTCAACTCAATTGAGATGAATTCTAACCCAGGGCATCTGAACTCCTTCCTCTGTGCTGTGAATTGGGATAGCAGGGTGAAAAAACTCCAAACGTCCAAGAAAGCTGCAAGACTTGTTCATTTCATGACTCCTCCATAGGATCCACTTGTGAGATTCCTAGGAAGCCTCATGTTTAATGATATCTTCCCTTTTACATCACTTTGATTAAGGCAGAAACTGCCTGAGGCTTCTTCAGTGTCTTCCTTAACACGTTCTTCTGTCTAATCTTTGGAATGTATCCTGTAGCTTCTTTTCACTTGTTTTGGAATGTTAAGTGAATAAAAAAGTCCAGTGCAGATATTTTTACACTGAACATTTATTACACTCCCTGATTTAAGTGCAACTGAATGGTAAACACTACTTGTTTGAGAAAATCTTCTAAGAGACTGGCTAAACACAAGGACACAACCTGTCTGAATTCATGCTCTTTGTTCTAACTGCTTAGGTAGTTTTCCGTAACACAGCAACTATAATTTATCTTCCTAGCAGTGGGTAATAATAACACGGTCAGGGCAAGAGTTTATAATATTCTTGTCAACTACAACAATATCCTAATAGCAAAAAATAAACTGTTGCAATATTTTAACATGAGCATATGCACAAAAAGAAAAATTACTTTACACTGACTTCTGAAATGTAAGTAAGCTCATGTTGAATAAAGGGAGCTTTAAATAGCAAACACATATAAACCACTTCTCATATTGCTTTTCTAAAAATAACCACATTGCATATAAATTGCAATTGCATATAAATCAAAATTTTGGCAGATTTCACATAAACCAGTGACAATCTGAGTATGAAATTCTGGGAACAGAAACTCAATTTTTCACAGTCTAAATGTATAAAACTGAAGCCAGTGGGACATTTTAGTACTAGCTTTGTAAGACAGAAGTAGCAAGATTTCACTCAGGGGCTTTAAGAGTTTTTGATTTCTTCTTGCTTCTGTTATTTTTTCAAGTTGAAAAGGTAACACTGAAAACTCTGTCTGCATTTAAGATGTTCTATAAAGAGTAAGACAAGGAGAAAAAGGCAAAAGAAGGAAGGTTGGCGATTTCCTTGAACACCTTCTTTTGAATCCTCCGTTACTCAAACCTAATGATTTTCCTTTGCATTCTCTAACCTTGCAGAGCAGGATTTGACTGAGTTTTGTGGCCAGTGTCACTGGCAGGGTGGCGGGGGAGGCTGTAGCCCAGGGCAGCCTCCTGCGCCCCAGCGCCGGGCTGAGCCCAGCTCGGGGTGCGCGAGCAGTACCGGGAATCTGAGAGATGCATCTGTACCTAGCTCCTCCTCTGGCGTCCCTGGAAAACTGAAGCCCGACTTGAGCAGATCGCCACCCTCTTCTTCTGAAAAGACAGAAACAGAGTAGCTATTTAATAACTCTGATATTTTTCTACATCCAGACATAACTCTCGGCTAGTTTTTAATTCCACTCCGTGACACCTATTACCGTTCAGGACCTCTGTTAACGTGAAGCTGCTGAGAGGCTATTATCTGCAATATCTACCCCTCTGTCAGTTTTTTCAAGTATTCTTCTATTAGCAATATTATTAATTACGATTATTTTAATTTTGCTAGACATTTTCAAATCACTAGTGTCATAATATTCATAAATGCCTTTTTTGTAACATCTTTTACATCGTTCTTTCCAATTTTTAAATTGTATTGCCTTTTAGCCTTCATGTAATTATTCGAGAAAAATCCTTATTGTTGGCTCTCCAGCTGCACCCCTAGCACTTCCCACACATGATTCTTAGGCCACTTTTATTACCTTTTATACACAAACATTTAAATTCTGCCATTGTGAACTATGATAATGCTGTGATGATGACTTTTCCTATCAATAACATTTAATTTTTTTCCAGAGATAACTTCTGTAAGTCTGAAAGAGTATTTGAACTTAGATGATATGTATATGCTGTATGAAAGCAGAAACCATCTGAATGGCCTGAGTGCAGATCTGAGCTACCTTGCTCATATCCCTTTCAGAGTTGCAGTTTGTTGCCTCTGCATTGCCCTCTTCTCATGCTGGCATATAAACTAATTTCGGACCAGGCACCTAGTCTAGATATTTCTGTCATGGAGCTGCAAATGGAAAACTGGGTCAGTAACAATTCCATGAGATGCAAGATTTGCTTCAGAATACATACATTATATTACAAAATATGTCATAAATAAGTTTCATGTATTTAGTCAATACTACATTTTTAATGTTTTTTATATTTTTCCCTATTGACCGTATTTGCTAGTGTCTCAGTGGGTGGCAATAATTGAGTATACACAGCCTTCCACTGTCCTCTTTTTTATCATCTCTGTATGTTGCAAGATACCCTGGAAGAACTGGAAAATACATTCAACCAGCAGCTCTTGAAAGAGAGATAAAATCAGGTATTGCAGACTATGTTTTTCTGGTGCACAACCAAGGACTAATGACTTCCAAATAACTCATATCAGTTCATGCTATCATACCCTCAGGCGGACATTTCTGTAAGGTCGAACCTACTCAGACTTTTCTTAAGAGTACCTCAATGAGATCAGCTGGTTTTTGTGGTGCACCTTACAATAGACACACAGTTTTGCTGTTTCAATGCTCCATTTAATAAACACATGCATTTTGCATATTTTTTGGTCTTGGCTACACTTTTTATTCGTACACTGATTTTTTCCCAATTATCTCACAGCAAGCAAAATGAGTGAGCATACTCATGTGGATCTCTCAAGCAATTGTTCCAAGATTTTTGGCAATTTCTGAGGTTAAGAATATCTAATTGATAACAATGAGTTGTATAGCACAGATACTGCATAGAAAATTAGTTCCAAGAATGTTAAGAATGCTGGATGAGCTGAGCTGTCAAATAAACATCCTGTTTATAAACTCAATTGTTAAATAAACTTAGTCTGCTAAAATACAGCCTACAAGAGATCTCAGTAAGTGATGGATGAAAAGTCATACACAATTTAAAAAATGACTGGCATATGAATTTAAATTAAACTTCATTTGGAGAGGTAATGGACAACTCTAATTAAATAAAAGCACAAATTAGGCAGTTTCCATGGAGACTTTGCTCACATGATCTGCCTATATTGTATAACTCATATACTTGTCCTGTGGCTGCACAGAAATCAGTTATAAGTAATGAAAGTTATAACAAAAATATTCAGAAGGATCCTTTACATTCTTGTAAGTAAGTAGATCTTACTGCTAACTTCAAAATAATGAAGATAGTTTTATATTTTTGAAAAAGCTATTGACTCTAAAAGTCTATCATGCACATATATTTAGAAACACTTACAGTGTGAATGCATAACGTTATTTTCCCTTGCAAGAAATCAGCATCATAAAACAAATCTGCCCAAAACTAGATTAAGGTGCTAGGAGTAGGCTAGTTCAGACTAAACATTTGTAGGTGTGAAGTGTTTGAGGGAAAAAAAAAAAACAGAAAAGAAAAGAAAAAGGAAAAAAATGTTCTTTTCTAAAATTAAAGGAAAGGTCATGCAATGAGATCTGTAAGTCAGTTTCTGACTTTGCTGTAAGCATTCCTGTTCAAATTTGAACAATCCACTTAATCTCTGTCTCCATTTCCCATTAGAATTAGGATTAAAATTAATTTCTTTCTTGTAGCTGTACTACATTTGTTAATGTCAGTGAGCCTGTTGTTTAGAAAAGCCTATGGAGAGAACAAAGAGGTATAATGTCCTTCCTGCAGAAAAGCTGTTATATTCTGTTATAAATAGGGTCAATTACAGATATTTCAAAGGAACTTAGAATTTCTTTGTCATTCCCTTAGGTTTATGAATCTTCATGAGAATTAAGAGTAGGCATTTGTGATTAGTTTACTTCCTAATTATGAGGACTTCTTATTTCTTTATATTTTATAAGTATGTATTCACATCACTATTTCATAATTTCTATTGTCTTTTCAAAAGGCTTTTGTCATTTCATCCCTTGAAAAGATTCAGTTTTTGTGTTCTGCACTTATGAAGCATAAATTAATCTAGAGTCTTGGTGGCTCTTGCAGTATTACACAGATAATCTTTGTACTAGATTAAACTGTACTCCATATTATTCCTTCAGCAACAGACATACATGGCCTTTGTTTCTTCAGTTTAAATTTTTCCTAGAAATTGCCATTTTTATTGTTGACCATAAAAATGAAAATCATGGCCTTCATTCATGAACACACAGCATTCATGAGCATTTCATATCTCACAGTAACGGAGTCAGAATATAACAGCATTCTCACTCATGCTGAAATGCAAGTGTCAGAGAATGAGTGCTTTCATTTCATGTCATTCACCTTCTCTGTCTCATAGATATACAGGGACTCAATTTGCCCCTTGCTACCTAGTGGTAGGACATTCTACACCAGTAGACACAGAAGAAAGTCGTGTTCTTAGCATGAAATCCTTCAATGGGCAATGGATTGCAAACAAACAGATTATGAAAATATGATGATTTACAAGATAAGTTTTTTAACAATATATGGAACACAATTCACACACAAGGGACACATCAATATACAAACTACTGCATCCCAGAGAGGTCTAAATAGAAAGCAAGACTTTTGCTCTGAACCTGAAACTAAAACATAGCAGGAAAAGTCTTCACTCTTAACAGGGCTCAAAACATTGACAAAAAATTAAAGGCTCTAAATTGCAGAGAAGTTTGCTTCTTTGAAAGTTCAATGTATAGTAAAATGATGCTTTGATCTGCATAAGTAGGAGAGCACAAACTATCACTTACATGTTGTATCTCATTTTCCTTTTTAAATATGTGATATATCTGTCATTCATTCCAGTGCAACACTGCACAAATGACACTCAAAACTGTGATAGGAACTTGTCACAGCTGAAGTTTTCCAGAATTAAGCTTGGAAACGTCAGGAGATATTGCTGAGTTGGAACCAGCTTGACACATCCAGACGGCTCATTCAACCCTGAAGCTACTGCATGCACAGCGGGAGTAGTGCCCAAGATCAAGCTGGCATGGCACAGCTTTTGTCCCCAGCATAGGCTGGATGTGTGTCAGGAGTGTGCCCTGCTTGTGCTGTTTCATACCCTGCTAAGGAGACACTCTCTAGGAAAGCACTGCTTGGCATGGGCCAAATCTGCTCAAGGGTATGTGCTGTGGCAGGCATGAATAATCACTTTGCCCATCCTTCAAATTTTGTCATCCCAGCTTTAACCTCTGTCTGCTCTCTGAACCTGATCTATCAGTTTAAATTCTCTTTCTTCACCTGCAAAGTCTTGCCTCTGTGCTGGCCCTCATATTTCATGCATTCATTCTACCCTTAATAATCAGGCATGCTGCTTCCATCTCCTAATTGTACTTCTTTTATAACATATCCATCCAAAAAACAGGCCCCAGTGTCAGTGGACTTGTTGCTCACATACTTTAAAAGGTTCACATCAGCAAGACTTATAATCAATTAACTGCCTTCTCCATCACAATATAAGAGCAGAACAGAACTAGAACTGATATTGAACTTAGTTCATAGGATTTTGATTTATTTATTATCAACCAGCTCTGGACCTCGCATCAAATTTTTTCACTGTGTTCTTTTGTTTCAGCCTGCAAGCTCTCTAAGGCAGCTGTTGTTTTTTAGTTTTTATATAGTGCCTGGTATTATAAGTCTGGCAACAAATGAGAGAAAACACAGTCCTAAAAATGTCTCAATTAAACTGCAGCTGGAATTTCATTCAATCACATAATGACAGAATGTGTCCAGAGGATGAATATGAGACACTCACCACATCACTCTATAATCTGAGAAAACAAAATCACCTCTACCAGACTAGGGAAACTTAAAGATCTTGAAGAGAAATCTCCTGTATCTCAAGTCCTGCTATGCAATCAAAGCACTTCCTGCAGGTGGCCTTTCACCCTGGCCAAAGACATCCCCACACTGCTCAATGTATGTCATGAGAACAGAGAACTGAGAACTGGTCGTGACCTCAGGAAAAAACCAAATGTCTGCATGCCTGGGAGATGTTATGGACTCCTCGCCCCTCCTGACATCTAATTGGATTAGTTTGGACCTTTCCCGAGAGGCTAAAAACACTTCTAGAAAACTTATTCCTTTCCTCACCCAATCCTCAAGAGGTTACATCCAATCTTTGTATTGCATCTGTAAAGCCAACTAGGCACGGTGAAGGCTCCTCCTCCGTCATGAGGTCAACTGGCATGCTCTAGCCATATCTTCTAGAAGAACAGGTTGGATCCATCCAAACTGATGGGGAATGGTCCCTTGTTCATGCTAATTCCCTAGTAAAGCCTGGGAATTACTTGGGACAGAGAAAATTAGTTGGCCAACTGTAAGACTAAGACAGGGACCTGTTTGAGCAGCATTACAAATAATCAAATTCCTATTTGTTGGGCATTGTCCTGGCACTGTTTAATTTACTACAGATGCAGCCCAGGTGGCAGTATTGTCAAATACAATATTCTCATGCATTGTTCTCATAGCATGCTGATAAGCAACAAATACACAGAAGGACAGCAGGGCTGGGAAAACTCTGATTGAAATGAAAATTAAAGCTGATAGTAGCAGATTTAGGGTTATTGAGGTTTTCCTTTGCAAGAGGCCTATGTGAAAAGTACTAATAGTAAGAGGAAGTCATTGTTTAATTAAGTTGCTTTTGCTTTTCTCATCACAGCCTCCTTTTTTCTTGTTCTTGTTTTTCACACACACACAGACACACACACACACACAGAAATGTTCCTGGTGAATTCAGCATAGACCTTTTCATTTCAGTATGCTGGCACAAGCACTGGCCCAAAAGAATATTGCTAGAAACAGGGCAAATACATAGATTGCCTAAAATACCTTTCCAACTTCCTGCAACCAGCACTTAAGGGACTTCCTGAGACAGAAGTTTAATCTAGACCATCATTTTTAATAGTCACCAATGGGTCTATCCTCTATGGATTTATCTAATCTTCTCTGAGTCCATTTATACTGATAGCCTCCACTGCATCCTGTGCCAATGCACCTCACAATTTAATTATGCTTTATTTAAAAAGAATTTCCTTTTTGTTTGTTTATCAGGATGCCTGATAATTAAATTAGGTGCCTCTAGTTCTTTGGTTGTGAAAAATAATGGATCATTGAGCCTTACTCACTATGTCTGTATAATTTATAATTGTGAAGGCCATATCCCTCCCTTAGTCCTCCCTTTTCCAAACCAAAGAATCAATCTGCTTAGTATTTTATTATGGAAGAGCTATTCTAAAACTTTCCTTATGCTTTTCACTCTTCTCTGTTTATTTTTGTTTCTCTTTCATGCCATTTTCAGACACAGCAGCCAGAAATTCAAATGGCTTTACAGTGTGTATTTTTTTTACCGTGGTATGGTGTGGTTATGTTTTTTTTCTTCTATTTTATCTTTTAATATTTTCATCTTTTCATAACTTAGAGAATTCATTAGTCATATTAAGTTGTGCCCAAGAGAGACAATTTGTTTGCCTTTCCAAACACAAATATATATCTCTTATATATTACACAAATAAATACTGAAGTACCCCAGCCTTTTATTTCCAAAACTCTTAAAACAAACCACCCTTCACACTCCCTGAAAATCAGGACTGAGGAATTCCATTTCTCTTGCTTTCATCCAGCCTTTCCACTTTTATACATACACTTTTATATAGTTCCAGACAGCAGGACTATGAAATCAGGTGTCAGTTTTTGGAGAGAGTAGCCAGACACACAGCCTAATAAATTAGGGAAAGGAAGCTGGCTGTGTCCCCCAGATCCTATCTTGGAGAAAGAATAAAATAAAATATATTGCAGTGCACCACAGAAGCTGTCAGGGATCATCTTAGTCTTGGCACACATACTCCTACCTCCCAGCTTTTGGCAGCTGAAAATCATCCACAAAACACAGGCTGCCTTTGCAATATTGTGGTGACCACCTTGGAAAGCTTTGGTTCCCCACGTCAGCCTCTCCTGAGCCAGCCAGGGTCGTTTTGCTCTCTGGAAGGCTTTCTGAGCTGCCTTATCCCTTTTACCCCAGAGATCTACAAGTTCCTCTTCCCTTCCTCACTTAAAGCACTAAATGCAAAAACATGTTGGATGATGCTGTGAAGTCTTAATGTAGAGTTACTTTAAAGTCATTCTAACACTTAAATGAATAATTCAGTTAAATAACTCTATCTTCTCATATCAAAATTAACAAGTGATTGCAAGGAAAAAAAAGTAACTCGGTGATAAGACATTGTGTTCAAACTTAGCTCTGTGTGGTGTGCTTCAAACAGTCTATGAAATTTCTAAAAGTTATTTCTTCATGGATTTTTCATGGCTGAATGACTATGTCAAGCCCTGAAACAGCTATTTACCCTTTATTGGTTTTCAGGATCTGCGAGAGGAATCCCAAATATTCTATAATAAAAAGTGGGAATATTAAAAAATACAACATCTCATTATTGTGAATTATAACCCACATCCTGTGTATCCAGTAGTTCTGGATAGCCCAGAAAAATCTCTAGTTCTCCCTATAGCTCTTCAGAATCCATTATATTTCTTTATGCAGGTAAACTGCAACAATTTCCTTTGGTACACTTTCCTCTTCCACCCACTGTGCCAACTCTTGGAAGGACTCTCAGCTACCTCACACTGGACAATTGAGGAGGTCCAAGAAGTCTCAGAGAGGAAATAGAGAATGCATCTCAGGAGCACAGAAGGATTTTGCACAGATGTGAAGGCTTAACTATCCTGTCAGAGAAGTAAAAAGCCCACCAAGTCTATTAAAATACCTGCAGAAATTACATGAAAACATAATTAAGAGAGTCAAAATGAGGAGGAATGCCAGAGAAAAGTGTAGGACAAAGTCCAGTAGTGAGAGAGGAGTATACAAGTCAGAAAACTTGACTTACACCCCTCCTAAATACATAAAAATTATAAATACATAAAAATTGTCCCTGAATTGCACTGGCTTGTAATGAGGAAGCAGGATATTTCTCTTACTGGATGAGTGTAGTTATTTAGTGATCTTTCTATCTTCTGCACATGCATGGAAATGAAAAGTAATTTAGAAAAAATAAACTGTAGATGAAATTAGCCTTTTCAATATATTTCAAAATCACTTTTAGAAAAGACATTTCTTTAAGACTTGCCTTAAAAATGACTGAAATCTCTAATACTAGACTATGTTGACAGAACATGGGTTTTGTAACCTTTCTGTTGTCTGGTTAAAACTAGATACTCTCACGCTATATTTTGCTTTACTCTTTGGTAAAAACCACAACCAGATACACAACAATTATTACTCGAAGGTCATGGCATTCTGATTTTACAGATTCATTTTATGGTGGGGCAAAAGGTCTGAGCAGTGTCCCTGTCTTTCAAATGTTCAATAAATAAGATATTTTATCATTAGAGAACAACTGCATTTGTTACACTGATCTACCATGGTAGGAGACATTTAGCATGGAAAACCTTTGACCCCAATGGGATGTGAGGGCAAACTCAGCAGTTCCACTGAAAACTGAAATTAGCTATTAGTATCTGCAGCTCTGAAACCCCTCAATGAGGCCTTTGACATTGGATGATGAAGCTCTCTATAACTGGAGACAGGATGTGCTTGTGTTTTTCTCCGCGTGCAAGATTAACAGAGAGCAGAGAGAGGGCTCAAGTATATCCATTCTTACACAAAACAATTTTGGTGAGCACTTTTGTGAACGCCTAAATGCTGGGTTAGTGAGATTGACAGCTAGTGGGTTTTTTTATTTAGCAAATATGATTACATATTATATAATATGCAGCTTCCTTTTGGCAATTTAAGCAGATATAAAATGCAGTACCTATAAACGAGCTTTTTTCTCTCTCAAAAATAGCAATAACCAGAACAAGTTTTCTTCCTAGAAAGAATCATGGGTCTGGAGCAGCTGTAGCAGGCAGACTGATGGATCAGGATGCCTCATTTCTTTGCCCTATATTTTCATCGTCCTGTGGATGCTGCTGAAGTTATGCTCAGTGGCTCAGATTTAATGCGTTTTCCAGCAATTTGTTATTAGTTCCTCCCCCACCATCCCTATGCAATTGCAATGTCAGGCTTGCTCCCTCATCTAATTCCTTCCATCTCTCTCATCTTTCCCTTGTCCTGTGTCCCTCTCTTTTCCACACCCTTCATAGATATGCTTTATTTATTCTTCTTTTTCCTTTTAATCCTCCCCCTTTAGTCTTTCTTTTTTTAATCTTCTTCTTCCATCCACATTTTAATATGACTGAGGTACAACTAATATGGCACAGGTTGAAGGTCACCTGAATATTTTGTGCATGATGCATGTATAGTCCCAACTATGTGCTTTCCTGAGTTATTTCTACCACCAGGTATTTAATGGAGGACTGCAAATATTTAGAAAAACCAAAGAATTTTTCCTCCTCCTTCCCATAGCAATTTTCAGCTACAAATTATAAAATCACAGCTTAAAAATAACTTAAAATTAAAAAAATGTTAAGTGATAAGCTAAAATGAAATAAACATCTGTATTTTCAAATTAATTTTGTACAGTTTTATCCTTTTTCACAAGTTAAAAGTGATGTCAGGCAGCACATATTCAAAGTAGAAAAATGAAACTTCTAAAAATGTCAAAATAGGGTGCTTCAACAATTGAAAATGTCTTCCCCCTGCATATTTATTTTAAGAGGGAATTTGTTTAGAACTGACTCATAAACAGTTTCAGGAAGGTTGTGCTTTACAAAGAAAAGGATCTTGCCAACTACCTCACCACAGAGGGCTTTCTCACTAATGCATTTGTTTAACACTGCACAATGGGTGCAACCCTCCTTGGTTCCTCTCTAGTTGCTCTAGAAATTGTGTAATATATAGCAGATATTTCTGTGATTGCTTAGGATACAGACACACTGACTCATTACATTTTAAAACCAATTACAATGGGGCTGAGGTGAACCTTTCTGTTTGTTGGTTGTGACATTCAATTACAACCTGTGCAGCTGCTGGGTTATTTGGATTTTCCCTACGACACAAACAGAAATGAAGTTGAAGGAGAATCAATTTTCTGTGTGGCCAGTGAAAACAGAAAGCAAAATGATAAGCTGTCTTTTGTGGGATGGGCAGAATCAATATTTAGGACGTTGTAAAAAGTATACAGATGCTTGGCCAGTTCCTAGTCTTAAAGTTCACTGCATTGTACTTGTAAAAAGATGAATTTTTAATATAATTTCTCAAGCATAGACTTTTCATTGAAGCACTTGGGGAGTCTGGGCACCCTTGTCTTCCTCTCCTTGGTGAGGAGGAGTGGGCAGCTCTAGACTGATCTCTGTCCAGCCCATTTCCCCAGGGTTTAAGAAAAGTGAAGTGTTGCCAGTCTCATCACCTCCACCCTCAAATGAGGATGCAAAATGACATTAAGCCAGACTGTCATGATTACTTAAAAAGGAACTGAGAAACTGAACACAAATATTTGCTCTCAGCAAAGGTGCTATTTGTTCAGGTGCCCTCACTAGCTGTGGTTATGTTTGTAGCTGCTACTCTGGCAGAGGTACAACCTAAATTTCTTCCACATTTAAGTGCTGCTAGTCCTACTTGAGCCACAAAGTAAAATAGTTTCCAGACCTTGCTCACTACAAGAATTTGTCTTTGAGGACTGTGTGTGGGCAACTACCCATGCAGAGCCAAGGTCACTGACATTATCCACATGGACTCTTTCTACTTCTGTATCTGCAAGGCACTAAAGGTACTTTGCACAGATGTTCACCCGGCCTTTCCCTGCCCTGGCAATGATACATGATCAGAAATATATCCAACTTGCTCTTTGGAAGAACTCACACAACTGAAAAATTTAACAACAACAACCAACCAAACAAACAAACTCAACAGGTTTAATAATAGCAGCTTAGATAACTTGATCAGGTTTGGTTGGTTTAATGTGCTTAAGAATATCAGCTCTGCTGAAGTAACCATCCATCTGACTGCAAGATAAGTCAAATCAGTCAAACTGTAGCCTGTAAGGTAAAAGTACCTGGAATTAGATCATGTCTGCCAATAGCACAGTGTAAAGAATGTCAGTTACCAAGGGTCAGCAGATATATGGAAACTTAATAAACTACTGCAACACATTTGTGTGGCAGGGCCCTTACTTTGATCTGTCTATCACAGACACAAAAAATATAGGAAAGTAACACATCATTCAGTTTACAGTTATATTTGGGCAATTTCAGTACCTTGAACATAATATCTTTTAATTGCAATCCATTTTTTACCACAGTCTTACTCTAATAGCTGTTCAGGACACCCACAGACATTTGCTGGGATGTTACAGTCATGCAGTATTTCAGCTATGCCTGTATTTTCAAGGGAAGGAGGAGAAGGCTTGTGTAAGGGTCTTCAAGCTCAAATTACACATAGAAACCAAATGATTACTGTTAGGCTCATTTTGCTTCTCCATATCTTTGTTTATTCAAGGCCATAAATAGGGGCACCAGAAAGGCCAGTAGCCTAAAATGAGATATTGAGACTTCTTTTTCTGATGCAATGTTCAAATCAAGCCCAGGCTGGTAGTGACAAACTCCTTGGCTGAAAATGAATTAGCAAATTCTGTGAATTCCCACAAGAGAGTCATACCATCATGACAAAACTTTCATCTCTGTTGACTCAGAATGAAAGGGCAAGAGGAATAAAACAACCTTTCAGCTTCTTACCCCATCAGTCAATTCACATCAGTACATCTAAGATAGTACAAGGAATCTTGCTTCCAGGTACCCATTATTCACCCATGCAAGTGGATGTAGTTCCTGTGCTGTCATTCTGGTAGCTCTTAAGGACGCTTGTGAGTTTTAAGAATGCAAAGATGGTTTTGTTCTATGGAAATCCATGAGTAAGGCCTCTACAATTTTAGTAATTTGGTCTCTCAGTAATGGGATTTAAAATGGGTTTAAATCAGTGCTTATTTTCTGCTCTTTCAGGACAATGGCAGTGATTAGTAGTAATGTTTGACTTCCACTTTCATTTTTTTAATGCAGCTGTAATACTGTCTACATTTGGCTGCTGCTTTAATGATTACTAATGACTTTATTTTGAAAGTAATATTATTTTTTGTATTCATTCTCCAGCCTCTGAGCAAAAAGCTAATTTGAGTCAAATTATGAAGTCTCTGCATACAAGACCTTCCGTTGGTTTAACTTTATTTGGAGTCAGTCCACAAGAAAACGGCAAAGGCACTGAAAGCACACCATGTATTTAAAGGTGGCAGAAAGAATATGACTGTGTGAAAGTGGAAGCTAAAAATAAGTAAGAAAAAGATGCCATACTGACAAGAAACATATATCAATGACTTTCTAGCCATGAGTTCCAGCACTGAAAGCATTTAATGGGTTAAGTTTCACTGCTGCACCCTCATTTCTTATATGTAGAATCATCTCCCATCACATCCATACAGACAATCACCTATGGCAGCACTGATGGTTGTGCTCTATGCAGTCCCTTAATTAAAATGTAAGTTTTGAGCATGCCTTATGCATCCCTTTCTTTTGGATTTCCTGAGGAATTTTTATTGACTTACTACTTGCTGGATAAGTAAATTTTGGAAGAGAGTGTTGTTGGGGGTTTTGTTGTTGTTTTTCTTCCTTTTTTCACTTATTATGCCCATTCTCAAAAAATATCAACTCCTTGAGACCTAAATTTCTTTGCAAGAATGTATCAATTTTGATGAAGGTTTCCTCTTCCAGTCAAAGAGAGAAGGAAATCTGCCTTGGAAGAACTTGCTAATTTTGATATTGATTCAGCCTAGAAGAAGCAGCTGTCAGCTGTTACTTTATCTGGGTCAGGTTTGGTGTTAGAAAACAAATCCCTCACTTTGATCAACCACTCAAAGTATCTTTGTGTTCTGGACTTGATATTTTTTAGTTTTTTTTGTTGGACCTATTAAAACTAATTTAAATGGTTAAATGTTTGTTAAGACAGAGGGAGGATGATTCACCATGCCAAAACATAAAAGTTTCAGTTTCTGATGGGTCTGTCTGGGATGAAGCTTGCTTTCTTCATGTCAGCCCAATGAAGGAGGAAGAGGAAGGATGTTTGTGGTTATGGCAATAACCACAATATGTGGTTGTGAATTTGTCTTCCAAGTCATCGTTATGGTTGCTGAGTCCCTTGGTTCCAAGGAATAGCTACACACTTTCCTGCTGATGGGAACTAGTGAATGAATTCCTCTCTTTGGTTGCATATACAGCTTTTACTTTCTTTATTAACTGTCATTATCTGGGTCCATGAGTCCTTTCACCTTCCATTTTCTCCCCATCCTGTGGCAGAGGGAATGAGGAAGCAGTTGTGTGGGCATTTGGCTGCTGGCTGGGGTCAGCCCACAACCCAGTTTTGCTGCAGTCCTGAAAATTTGCAATCCTGACAAGTCCTGTGATAGTGAAAAACTGTTTTCTGTTCAATTGTTTAATTCTCCAAATAAGACTAGTACCTGCTTGAATATCCTCCACATTTAATTTGAAATTACTAACATTCGCACCACATAAATGGTTGACTTAGTGGGCAGTTGGACTCAATGATCTTAGAAGCCTTTTCCAACCTTAATTATTGTATTTTGCATCTCATTACATAAAAGGGAGGGAAACCGAAACAGTTTTTTTCCCCACATAACTTCTTTTAAAGTTTTGGGATTTATGGACAAAAGGGGAATTATCACTGACTAAAACTTACCACCTTTGAAAGATATACAACATGACATATGTTGTTGAAATGTTTTCACTGATACAAAGTCGTGTAAAGCTATGCTCAAATCCCCTCTCTCCCACCCTGAGTTTTGATACATCTTTGGGGCAGTGAGAACAGGGCTATCCTGTGCTCACTCCAGTAGTTTTCCATCTCCTACATGCTGATGTGTGCTTATCCACCTTCAGCCCTCTGTTCTCACATCCATAAACACACCTGCTCAAGAACACATGCCTTATTAAGAATCATTACAGCACACAAGTCTTTAATCTGGCTAGAAATCACCAGTTGCTAAGCAATAGCACCTCAGGCCTTCAAAACCAAGAATAGACACTGGGTCCTGTAAAAACTTCACTGAAGCCTTGCTGCCATCAGGACTGGAGCTAAACACATCAGCCAATCTGCTGAACTAATTAAAGGAAATCACACTTGATGGCAGGATAAATACCTCCATGGATAATGCTGTCATAATGGACAGCATGACAGGGTTTCCTTCACAATTCATTAAGTTATACTCCTTGTGTTCTGGATGTATGGACCTAGTCCTGGGTAGACCCAGGGGACTCTAAAATATCCCCAGCTGTTCTTTTATGTTTAGTTTCTCAGTTGGAAACAGCTTTCTTCTTCTCAAAACTCCAATCAAAAGTTGTAAATAACAAGAAAAACTCCATTAAAATAACTCCCTGACAGAGAACTAGCAGGATATCTGTAAATTGCTGCTCAATCTGTGTTATAGTAATTTGTCCTCTTATTTGATCGTTTTGAAATTAAAGATTATAAATACTATTCTCTTAAGTTTACAAAATCTCATTGCTGCAGTGCTCATGGTTTCCTGATGCTGCAATTCTGGATTTAACATATAAGTAATAAAATAAGCAATTAATACTAAATTATTATGTATATTCCTAGTAGTATGATAGTATTAGTATTTCTAATACTTATTAGAAGAATTGTTTTACTGAAAACAGTTCACAAAAAAGTCCACAATCTGGGACAGCAAAGCCGTTAAATGGAGGTTAGAACACCTGGAAACTCTGTAGCCATAAAATTTTTCATCCTGGTCTTTTACTTTTTTAAGAACACTAATGGCTTCAAGGATGAAAAGTGCAACATATTAAAAGCAACAAACTAAAAAGCTTTGGGTGCCCTATGTAGGAAGATACAGATGTCTCTTGCATAGGTCATGATTCTTGTAACTGACAAATAAATATTGTGACAATATACACATAAGACTTCTGGAAACAGACTGTCTAATCTACCACTATAGCAAATAAATAATAGTAATAATAGTAAACAAATGGGTATGTAAATGAAGTGGCAACTTGTGACTGCACTGCCTGTATATATTGAATTTAAAAACCATCATTAATAGGCATATATATCTATTTCCATTTACAGGAATCAGATTTCCCCTGGAGATGCATCTAAAACTATACAGAACATATGAAATTATGAGTAGAAGTAATTTCAATGTTTCAGTCGATACTTTATAAAAATTCTGTAGGTTTTTTTATTCTGCTGTTTCAATTATGTCATGTGTTATAAACTCTGTAAAAGTTTCAAAAGTAGACACTGATATTTCATTTCATTGTTTCCACTCTTGCCTTTTTTCTATCCATTTGAACATAATTAGGAAGAATATGATACATCTATAGAAAGGACATCAGGCTGAAAAATAAAACTTCCTCATATCGCAATTCATCAGATAATCAGACGTAAATTTTATAGGTATAGAGGTGCTTGCCAAGTACAAACTGGAAAACTCTTTACCCAGCATACTAAGCAGGAGTTTATAAAGGATTACTAGAGTCCTTCCTGTCTGAAATGTTTAAGACATCACACTGTAGGTTATACTTGACTCCCTGATCCTAACAGCATTTCCCTTTCTCACAACTAGCAACATCTTTTTCTGTCTTTTCCACTACCAGTCCCAATATTTTTAGCCAACAATATATTTCTTCTATTGCTTGTAAATCACAGTAATAAATAATATATTTTGTTCAATCTTCTTTTTCCATGGACATGAAGTCAAAAAGTAGAGACAGAAGTTAATTGTAGAAATCCTTCAGGATCCTAACTACATGTTAGCCTGCTTTTATTACTGGGATTTCACATCATGTACTACCACCTAATTTTGTTCTTCAATTATTTTTTAACATCATTTTTTTTTTCTTATGGCTCCAGATTATTCTTGGTGGTTTCTTTATGAAGTTGATTTTTTTTTCAATGTGTGCTCAAAACTCACCTCTACATGAAATAATAGGCCCTATAATAGCCTTGTATGTCTCAAGCTTGGCTTTTACTAGGATTTCAAACCTGTCAATTATCTGCTGAGAAAAGCAACAGGCATTCTTACTTTGTACTTGTGCTGGGCCTTAATTAATTTTCTTATTAAATTGCAAGCAATTAACATTCTCTGGCATTTAAAGTGCATTTTTTGTACCAGAGATGATTTATCTAAACATCTTCAAGATTTTCTCATCACTATCAATGCTTCATTTTTTCTTTCCATTAATGTTACATCTATTTATTTCATCATTTGGAGTCTCCTATAACAAGATGTATCAATATCCCCTAAAATTCACTATGTTTATTACAACAGCTGCTTATGCATATACCACAGGTGAGAAAAATTTTAATACTTCTGATTTGTTGAAGTGGGTGAAGGCCAACGTTTGTTTGAATAGTCTTTAAAAGTAAAACATAGGAGGTAAAAGACAGTTCATGAACAGATGAGAAAGAGTTCATACCAATCAAACACTTTCAAAAAGAAAAGTGGAAAAACTGAAAGAAAGTTTGTTAATGTGAATGCTGCTCAGAAAATATCCAGCATCTTCTGGCTCCTGTTCCCTGGAGTCAAGACATTTTATGAAGATATTTTGATCACAACAAAGCTTCACCATAGCTCAGGAAGGGAACTAAATTCACTCTCCCCTGGAACCCTTCCTCTGTTCTCTAGGAGCACGGCTGCAGCCCAGAGACCTTGCTGAGCAGCATTTTTAGCTCTGAGATAGGCTTGTCACAAGAAGTGCCCAATATGGTAGCATTTTGCTAGCTGAAGAGTTCAAAATTTATAGGATTTTATATTGAACTAGAATTTTAAAGAATTACAATATCCTTCACGAAGTGAACTTTTATTCTTAGGTGTAGTTACATATTTTACATGTCCAAAAAAATGTATTCTGTTGCAAAAAAAATAAAAGGGGGGGGGGAAGAAAAAGCACCTCCTGAGGAAAAACAACAACAAACAAACCAGATTTTGTCTGAAAAAAACCAGAAAGGTGAATAAGTAGAAAAAATAAATTAGAGAATAATGCTGAATACAAGTAAGGATGCCTTTTAAAAGAAACTAATACAAGCCTAGTTAATTCCTGGGCTGTCTGATGACTGGTAACTTGGTGTTTTCATGAGATATCACTTTATCTCTTCACTCTAAATATTTTTTTTCTCCATTATTTTTAAGTTTCAGATATCTTTCAGCATCACTATTGTACCTGGTATATAAAACCCCACCTTTGGTAAAAATGAGCCTGCCATTTTTTCAATTGCCAAAAGCTTCTTCTTATTGAATTAATGTGAATTTTGGTGAGTCTCTGTGGGTTCCAAAGTGCTAACACTCACTTTTTGTTTTTATTATTTTAATCATTAGCAATAAAAATAGAATTAATTTACTACATGGCTGAAGTCCTGAGGCTTCTGTCTTCAAATGCCAAATGTCTTGCTTTGTCTAGGCAAAGCCAACCTTGTGAGAAAAACAAAACAAAATAAAGCCCAGAATACAGTTTTTCAAAATGTAAAAGTTTGCTTAAATTGTTTTCCAAGTAACAAATCCATGGAAAAATATATTATGGAGATAATATTCTGCACTAGAAATTAGTCACCAGACAAAAAATATTTTCTCTTGTTGCATTCTTAGATTTCAGAGTAGTTTTCAGAGTATTCTTTAATCTAAATCACTACTTTCTTGAAGCCTGTTTCTGCTATAACAAAATGCTTACATCCAACGTTTTGTCACTGTGTATCAAAATTAAAATCTAAATTAGATTAAATATGCTCAGTTTCCAAAACTTTTTTATTAATTTCCCTTTTTCTCTTTTCCCTACTATTCTGACATTTTTAATGATAACTCTTTATGATTCATTCGGACTAAAAGCCCTGGAATTTGTCTTTTGCTTTTCTGACCATTTTTTTACCATCTCCTTTTTTCCTTTTCTTAAGGTGTCATGTTTGCAGTATATATCATCTCCATTCTGTGTAAAAATGACCAGATGCCAGACTTGGGGTGTTAGCCCTCTATAGATAACAGTAGCATGAGCAAGTCAAACTACAAAGTCTTACAGGAAAAATAATAATAATAAAAAACCCTCATGATGAAAAATGTCTTCATTCATGATGAGTAGTTCATTCATTCCTAAAAACAAATATGAGTCAATGACATTGACCAAATTGCATGGAAAGGATGGACAGGAGTCATACAAAGACTGAGTTTGAAATGCATAGAAAATGTTAAGGCTCAAGTTATATATGGCTGAGAAATCAGAAAGGTGCAAAAAATGTTTTCCAGTTATTTTCCCAGCTCATGGGCTGTAGATTGGGCACCCGAACATTGCAGAAAAAGTTTTAACATTTACCAGGCAGAAATGAGTGGGAGATTCACACATTTTTTAAAATGAAATCACCTGTTGACAATTAATCAGAGAGTGGAAAAAGCCACACAATTCCCTTTTCAAAGATATTACTTTCATAGAACTGCTTCTAAGCATGCAGTAAGAGCACATCTGAAGTGTGGAAGAATTAATTAAAGGAAAAACAATACATAGAAATTGTGAAGCATTGCTCTTATAGGTGAATGTCAAGGGGATAAGAAGTTGAGTAGCAACAGGATGCAGTTTGCTGAATTAAATGAAGAGTCTGCATGTCAAGGTTAAGAATAAAGCGATATTTTTACCTTAGCTTTTCTCTGAAGATCTATGCTGTCCTTTCTGCTGCTAGACCATAATGGAAAATTTGACCTTTCAAATCCTTTTCCCTAAATTTCTTGTGATAAATATTTAATTTAATACACAAAACAGAATTCAATATTCTATTTTCAATTTTCAAGAGACAAGTCAGTACCACTGGCCATGCTTTCCAATGCATGTTGAGGCTCTCATGCCCTGGCCTTTCAAATGGCTTTTCAAAGATGAATTAAAGTTCACAATTACAGTTAAATTTCTGGAAAAAAAAGAAATAGGATAAAGGAATGGTGAAGTGGCATCATCTCAGCAAATGGAAGAAAGATGTGAGTAAGGAACTTGTGGGTCCTAATTATTGATTTTGCTGCTGGTTTGATTTGAAACCTTGGGCAAGAGGCAGACTTTCTGCCTCAGCTATTCAATCTCCATAATGCAAAATACAGCTGGACTCTTCAAAGACAGCTTGTGAGTTTCTATTTCTGAGTTCATTCAGCTCTTCCTTGCCAAAGTGGCTGCAATGGGCCCACTGAAAGCAGTGCTGAGATGGAGTGGAATGGGCAACACTCATGGGAGAAGTGCTGTTTGTCTTTCTACCTGTTCACTACAGCTGCTTGTTGCCTGTGCAGGGCCATGGCATCAGCTGCTCCCACAAACTGAGAAATTTCATTCTCCTTACACTCCCCATGTCTCTCCAGCTTGCAGTCTCATAAATATAATGATTTAAAATATGACTGTTATAAATTAAAAAACCAAACAACTACTAGTTCCAAACTGGCTTAATTTTTATGTCTCAGCTCCTAAAGCACACATTGTAGGCATCCTAGAATACTGTGACAGCTCATTCAAAACAAGTAGGGACAGAAACATAATTCCTGTTAAATTACTTCTGATACAGAATTTTATTTCACCACTATATTACTATTTATAGATCAGAATAGCTGGATGGATAATTTCGAAGCAGAAAGACATAATAGACATTGCACAATGTACAGAATGGATTCAGCACACAGATGCCAAAATTTGGTGGCAGGTGCAACAATTCAGCAATACTTGAAGAAAAAGGTAATGTGCAAGGCAAAAAAAAAGTAATTAGGAAAAAAAATCTGCTTTTAATTTAAATTTAAATCATTTCAAGTGAATGTTTCAGACAAGTATTAAAGAAAACATTGTTATTTGCCTAATCCAAATTTTACTACAAAAGCTAGAGAGACGTTTTCCTTGGACTAGGCTATCTGCACAAGACCATTTGAGTTTCATTTTTTCTTTTATCCACTGTCATAATGTAAGTTTGCACTGAAGTCGACGATGAGAGAGAGTTCCAGCATACATAGAGCTAACTGTATTATTTCTACAGTAAAAACAATGAAAAGAAATGTGATTTGTGAATGCATTCAAATACAGAACAAAAATACATCTCTTACCTCTAAAAGTCAGTAGGCATGGCACTACAGAATAAAAATCTCATAATTCACTGTCCTGTGGAACAGATTTTCTTTTTTAGGGGGGAGGTGGAAAATAGTCAAACATAAATGCATTATCTTCTATTTACATGTAAGATTCACTCACATTTAGACCATATTTAACATAATCATTATACATCCTTTTGTTAATCCTACACTACACTACCATCCTGCTCAAGGCAGTATCTAAATTCTGTTTCCATGGCACCATTTACCTTCCCATTCCACTTGTTCTGTGTGCATTTCTAGAAAATCCAAGAAATGTTGCATTGCTGTACCAATAACTGAGTTATCATAAGCTGTGGATGGAAGCTGTAAACAAAGTTATGTGTAACTTATTTTTTGATTTCTTGGATTGGTGTTTGTTGATTTTTTTCCCTTCATCTGTAACCAAGCTGCTATATTTTATTCACAGCACTGTAACACTCTTTCAGTCCAGCTGGATCATGCTGGATTCAAAAGAAAAGCCTACAAGTTATATAGATGAGAAATACTACTTACAAGCTCTAAGTACAGTAATAAATTAAACAGGGATGTCCCCAGGCTCTGGTGTGTAGCCAGATGTGGATAAATTGTTAGACTGGTCTGCTGCATGAATTTTGTTTGTGCCACTCAGCACGCATGTCCTAGAGGGGTTTCAGCAGTGGTGTGAGATCAGAACGTTGCTGGGAGATGAAGACATCCCTGCCATTTCCAACAGACACTTTTCATGCTCACATCCACGTGCACAGGTGTGTTTCAGAGGCTGACAGATTTACTAACAAAAGGTGGTTCAGATCATGCCACATGGTTTCATTTCCTGGCACTATTCCAGGGCGCGTTTCTACATAGATGTAGATACAACACCTGCCCTTTGCAGGAATGTTAACCACAGAACAGCTTTTACAGCCATCTCACCGTGTTGAATCAAGGCCAAATATTCTAAAAGTCTGGCTATAATTTGTTATGCTTTTATTGCAGTATTATAGGTGAGATTTAATTCACCCATAATAGCTACATATTAATGAAGGTGCCTACATATGTGCTAAGCATCTGAGCTGCCACATACTTGAAGATTTATTAAATATAGTCAATGGAATCTGTATGGTGAGCTGAGGCCTCACTGATGAGAACTTTAATGACTGTCATGGGAACTTAGACATCTAGCCATCTTTGTCTGTAGGTACATACATTTGACACTTTAATTCTGAACTGAGCTCTGTTCTAATGCTTGGCAGCATTACCTAAGGTCATTCTAAACATAAGGACATGGGAAAAACAGGGTAATTTTCTTGATTTCAAAATAGTAAGTGAAGCTAAAGAACCGAATGATAAATGAAGAAACTATGGCCTTAATAACTCTTATTCTTTTTAACACATAACTCATTCCTTCTTCTCTGTTCCAGCATCTTGACTAACTTTAAGGCCTGGCAGCTTGGGGTGCATAGGCCAGCTAAGCTGTGTGTCTCATTTAATGCTGGGACTGGAAAATATTCGAGATCCTATTGTTGTCCAGAAAAAAGAGCTTGGGTGAAGAAGATGCTTCTAGCATGTAGACAGATGGAGCATCCACAGAGAGCTGGGAAGAACACAAAGTACTTGGAGGATACCTTCTATGTGTCACATTCTCCTCTCTCTCTTTGCTGAGGATGGAAACCCTAGTTTCTCTTTTTCAGCCTTTCCGTCCCAAATTCCTTCCTGGTCACTAGGAAGGTAACTTGAGTAACACAGAACTGATTCACTGGCAAACGGCCAAGAAGAACTTGGAGTTCTTCCCTCTCCTCTTTTCTGTTTCCACTTTCCTCCTTCCCATCCTATCCACATCTTCTCAAGACTTCCCATTTGGGAAAATTCTATTTCTGATGCACCATTTTATTTAATACATGAAAATTGCATCATGGTTTTCATAAACAACCCTAAAACAAGGAATAGTCAGATTGGTTGACTATGTTTTAAGTCTTATTCCTGTTGAAGATAACAAAACTCAAGTTATTAATAGCATACAACTGCTGTTGTTAAAATATCAATTATTTTAATAATAAACATTTTAAATTAAATGTGTGAGAACTAGCTATTTATACTATTAAACTGCTAAAATGACCTTAGCAAGTATTTCTTTGATGACTATCACCAGAAACATTCAGAAGATTTTTATATGAGAAGCTTGTATTTCATCAGTAAAACAAGCTGACTTAATAATTTTAAGAAAAGCCCAACTTACATCCACTGATTTTCATTTCCCTTGAATTGCTAGTTAATTTATTGCTCAAATAATTTTGTAATTTCTAAAATGATATTATTACAAGTGTCTGACTTCTACTGGGCACACAGGGCATTCTGACCTATTTATAATGTTTTAAAAATATATTGTAATGTGTAATCTCTATAAGCTACGTAGCCATAAAAATGACAAAAAGAATAAAACATCCTCAGTCCACGCTCTTCCAGTTATTCTACCAGTAAATGGTCTAGAGGGTTAGCATATTCATAAATATATATATCTTCTGCAATTTAGTGACAGGAGTGCACAATTATCATATTGACAATTTCCCTCATAATATATTTGCCTTCAGCAATTTATGCTTTCTATAATGAGAAATCTGGCCATTTTATTACATTTGGCACAAAGCACTTAGATAATAGTCAGGGCCTGGAGAACAACATAAGATAAATTAACATTAATGGTGTAGCTTTTCCCCACTACACTTATAAGAACTCAGCTGTGCTACAGCTGTTGCCAAGTTTTGCTAAAGAAATGAAGAAGTTTTCTCTCTCTCTCCTCCCAACTTTTTATGAGATTTTATTTTTTAATTTTCAGCAAAAGAAAGTGTTGACTTGGGAAAACCATTAACGTGGAGGTAAAGGCAATCTGTACTACATCACATAATATTAAAAAATGCATCCTCCAATTCTTTCTTCTGGTTTTCCCTCTTGCCTTTTTTTTCTCTAATAGAAACATAATATTGAAACCTCTTAAGATGAAAAAAGTCTCAGAAACTCTCTGTGTGAGTCTCCTTTTCTGTAGCCATTAATTATTATCTGCTACATCTCTGTGCACAGCCGTATGCACAATTGTGTGACTCTTGTGACGTTCACATGTTTGCTCATAATTGAATATGTTCTGAAAAGAAATAGGGTTCAAATCCTTGTTCTGGCTCTAGTATAGATGTGACTAATGTGATATACTGGAATTTAGGCAATCCTTTTGACAAAGAATTCCTGTTTCAAAGTTCTGTTTCAAAGATCTTCTTTTCAGGGCTGGATCCCTACAAAGGGATCTAGATTCTGAAATCTGCTCTGAATACTTACAAATATAATATAAACACTACCTATCTATCCAAGCCAGGATCTAACCATATTCCTACCTAAGTAAGAGTCCAAAAGTTTAGATCTCACATCTGCACTAACTCTAATATTCTCTCAGAATCTAACATTTTTTGCTAATTTTGTTCACCTGAAAAATACTGTCTTATGAAGGTAGTAGAAAGCACCTAAATTCCATCAGGAGATGCAAGGTAGGAATTTTTTCACCTATCTAATCTATTCCCTCAAACTCTATTTTTGATTTCTACACTGAACAGTCCTCTCAAGATATCTATAAAATTTCCTGTATTAGTACTTAAATGCACTAAATATTACTCATCAATTATTGTTCAGTTATCCAAGAAGTAAACAATGATTATAATAATACTTGTCTCTAATATGTACTTCTCCTCATCAGTATATCTCAGATTTTCTGATGGGATAGTTGGTAGTTGGTGTCACTATTCATAATTTACGAATTGGGAAACAATCAAGTAAGGTTTTTTTGCCAGAAGTCATGCCACAGGCTATGGTAATAAGTGGATCTCCTGAATCCCTGGTTAATGCACAACTCAGATTAGCTATGAACACAAAAGAACCATTAAAGATAGAAGCAATGAGTCAGTTCATAGACTGATAAACTGATAATTATTCCTCTGTTCCAACAGACAAATCATAGAAAAGGATTTACTCTTGCTCTTTTATGCCAAGTGGAAACCTGAGATTTGAGATGCTTTCCATTGAGATGAAAAAGAACCAAAGGAAAACTCGGCTAATATAATTTGGTATTCCTTTCACATCTTATCTGAGGGACACAGTGTTCAGGCTTTTATAGGAAAACCAGAGTAAACAGTTGGGCTCAAGGACTGTCTGTGTCTCACTTTTATTTCCACCAGACAATTTGGCTTATTCAATGTCTGAATAGTTATTTATAAGAAGACATGTGTTCACTTGTCCCTTCTGCAAAGCTTATGTTTGCAAGATATAAAAAGCAATTAACATGGTGATGAGTCTGAGCCAGTAAGTTCTGGTGAGGGAGGGTATTAGCTTAGGGTCAGCACTCTGGTAGCCACATTCAAGTAGCTTTCATTTGCCCTGCAGCAGGACAGAACAACCTTGTGTCTATCCAGGAAATAGTGGTTTAGATCCAGAATCAATAGCTGGCTCCCTCAGCTTCACACAAGGTTTCTAATTTTATTGCAGTCAGCAACAGCTCCTCTGAGTTGGTGTTTCCAGATGTTTTGCTGCTGCTGCAAAACACTGAGAAAGGGAACAGCTAAACAGGTGTGCTGAGTAAGCCACATATAGCTGTAGTCTACATTACCTGGTCTGTAAGCAGTGCTTACAAAACTACTTCAAAGCTGGCTTAGGATGTGTATGTGATTTGCAGAGATATTAGATTGGTATTGATATACAAAGGAAGTCTCTTTCTGAACACTTATTATCTGGATACAGCATCCAAATGGCTCCTTTAATATGTCACTTCAAATTTTGATAAGGTGACCATTCTTAGCTGACTACTTCAAAGAATAAATGTGCTTTGAAGTGATTTTGAGCTTTTGCACACATCTCTAGAACAGCCATTACACACATTTCCAGGAACATATAAGGACAACACACATAAACTGTGTGTTTGAAGGTTCAAACCTATCTTTGGGCATAAAAATACAGCTTTTTCTGAAGTCGGTGAATTTCATATCATACTTACACTAATAAAAGGAAAATTTTCCTCACCTTGAGCCTGCTATTATATGCATCTCAAAAGCTCCACTCTAATTATGTGTTATCTATGTTCTGTCCCTCCCAAGAAATTATGTTAGAAAAACTTTCAAGAATTATGTTATAGAGTTGTCACAGCCAGCCTGTAAAATGTACAGCCAAAATAAGTCTGAAATGGCACAGTTTTCTAAAATGTCTGCATTAAGGATGATTGTACTCAATTACATGTACAAAAGTACTATACAGGTATGACCTGAAACAAGGAAAATACATGTTTGAATAGCTCTTAGTGGTAATTGGAAGACACTCAAACGCTGCCTTCAGCTGTTTCCTCTGCTTTTCCAAGCAGGCTGCCACTTTATCTGAGTCTGTAGGAGTCCAACAAAGACAAAGACCTTGACTGACTCTAAGTGCAGCAGACCATCTAGCAGAGAGTATCTCCCACACACGGCATGGTAGAAGAGCAATGCTGTTCAATATCTGCCAGTAGAAAATGGGCCACAATGAATTTGCAGCTGTAAGGATCTTCCTTTAAATTGGAAAAATAAAAATTCCAAAGCAGCTGCTGGACAATGGCATCAGTAAAGTGATATTTCTCATTACTCTCCTCATGATATCTATCTTTTATTCCCTTTTGACCTCCCATTGTCCTAATGATACATATACATATTTTCACTCCGTTAACAAATTCAGTTGACTCAAAATTTTGCATATTCAGTGGGGAAAAAAAACCCTAAAATTGTTCTGAAAATTAATCAAGATGTCTAGCTAACCAGATTCTTTTTTTTTTTTTTCATAAATAAAACGAGGCTTGGGTCTTAATCTTCACTGGGGTAAAAATCAAATTTAAAAATTTTCATGAGGAAGTTGTCACATAAACACTGTTATTAGAGATGTAAGCATTGCTATTGAACAACTACCAAAAGACAAATGGCCAGCTGTCCTGTGTGGTGCCTATACACTGCTTGCCTTGATGCAGGGACTTGACTCTACATTTCTCAATGACAGCTAAGTACCCTTACCACAAGGCTAATGGTATTTTTTTTCCAGTTTTAGCTGTTCCATCGTGTTTAAATAATTAAGCATTCAGTGACCCCTGAAGAGTGTGTTTCTCTAATCCAGTGACTAGGACATTTGCTTGGCAAATTGACCTGTTAATCTAAGAAAGTATGCTGCAAAGACATTTATAGTCAATTCATTCCTATCAAAAAGGGTGATTTGGGGTTTTTACTAATCCTTGCATTAATTATCTCAATAGTCATGTATCCCTTGATTCAGCACTGGTTGCCATTTTTCACAGTGCTGGTAAGTGAGCCATTCTCTAAGCAGCACATTTGCAAAGTGTAACAAAATGTTTGTATAACATAAAATGGGCTTAACTTATATAATAAAAGATTGATTTATAGCAATTACTTCTGAAAATGTTGTTATTATTAGGTTTGGAAAGTGGCTAAAGAAGAGTACATATATATAGATAGATGCTAAATACACACTTGATATCCTTATGTATACTTGCTTAGTGTACACTTATAAAGTCTGAATACAGGGTTTCCATCTCTCATATGGTACCAAGTACCAAAAATTTAATATTGAGGAGTATGTAGTCAGCTGTAGCAGAGAAACCCATTAGATATGGAGTGCCTCCACACAGTAGAGGGTCATGAACTTTGTTTTTTGATCCTGCATTAGGCAGAACTGCATTTAATTCCATTATGAACTTTATTAAGCAGGAAGAATATCAGAAACACTGTAAGAATCCATCTCTGCAGTGACAAAAAGTTTGCTAGACGACTGCTAATCTCTTCCTAGCCAAATCTGTGTTGAATGCAAGGCAAGTCTGGTCCTTCCAGTAGCTTGTTCTGCCCATCTCTGCTTGAATGTCTCTGCTCAAAGTACAAAACTGTAAAAAAAAAAATGCATAGCCTATTTATGCCATCCTGATGTGGACCTGTTTGCAGCATTTTATCTGGAAATTCATAACGTGGATTGGGGCAGACATGTAAATACGGCTCCAATTTTCTCCACAGGATTTGACAGGTAGCATACATGTGGGGATGGGCTCCAGACAGCACATGGCCATGTTAGGGCTTTCTGCAGGACATTTGGAATGAGAGACGATTGCCCTGAGAGAGGACAGTTTAGCCACTTACTGTGGCCCATTTTACTTACTGAAATGGATTCAGTGAAAGAGGTTAAGTAAGTAAAATTGACAACTGTCAAAGGGCCAGATAAAGTTCAGAGAATAGTGTTAAGATAAAGTTCAGAGAATAGTGTTACTTATTGCCACCACCTGCTTTACTGCCTGGCTGTTGCTGCTTGGTTTCAGGTGCATCTCCATACCTGTTTGGGAAGAATCACTGCAGGGACCCGGTGCTGGTGGCTCTGGAAGGACCTCCCTTCCTCCTGCCAAGGGGCCCATGCTGAGAAGATTCTGCATCCTCCCAGCTTTAGCTCTCCTGTCAGTTACCCAACCTTCTGCCCCTGTGCCAGGGTGAGGATAAATGGGACCCTACCACAGAACCTACTGGAAAAAAGTGAAAGGGCCCTAAACAGTCTATACAAAGACAGTGCCTGACAGCCTGGGCAGATTTTATGTACCTGTCCCTATTGTTTTTCCCCGTGCTGGCTGCTGGCGTGTTTTTCTATGCGCAGTTTTTCAGGAAGTGGCACGAGGCTCAAGTGATACAGCTGTTGCCATGGAGAAATGCTTCAGTTTGCACCACTTTATTTATTTTATTTATTTCTGAATGGCAGCATGCTGCAGTATGTAAAATCTGCATGGCTTGCTAGCACACAGGATGCCACAAACCTGGGGCTGTGTTCAGATATAACCTGTCTTTCAAAAAGCCCAGTAAAAAAGCTGAGCCTCATTTGCAGCTGATTTTATTTCCTGTTTGGGATTGGATTTCCCTGGAGACTCATGTCTGAATTGTCCACTGAAGCAGAATTAACACCTAGCTGAATTAAATGACTTTTTTTTTTCACTTGATACAAAGACTCTTGATGCCAGTGCTGTAAAATATGTAATTTCAATGAGACATTCAAAAGTGAATGTAACATGGTATTTTACTCCTTTTTATTTATTTGTATAGCAACTAGAATAATGCAGATTCCTTCCTACTTCCATGAAAAAGGCTTAACTTGCATGGTAATGTTTACAATTCATTAACCACTGAAATTTATCCTTCAGCATTACAGTAAATCTTGCCATGCTAAAGTGACACAGGAGAAGTGTCACATTCTTTTTTTTTAAGATTGACTAGATCTAGTAATGTCAAAGCATTGTGCAATTATTAGGTGCAAATCATGTCCTGGATAAAGAATCTTCTTGTCTGTCATTCACTCCCTACCCTCAAGTTTTGAAGGTTTTACAACAGTCATTGTTTGTAACTAAAATCCACAGGCAAATCTAGTCCATATTTGTGCCACTGTCATTAAACAAAAAATGTAGAAAGATAAGGTAATGTTAAAAAAATTCTATGGATTTTGAGTGAGCTGAGCACATGGGTATGGGAGGCAAGCCTTGTTCTGGCTGGACATTATAATTTTAAAATTATATAGAAAAGAAATATAGCTTTTCTAAATCTATTCCTTCATAAAAATAAGTTAAATTATTTACAGAAATATAGCATATTGGCTGTAATTACACATCTTAAAATTGTGTTTATGTCATTTGACAGACTCAAGGACTGTACCTTTTCCAGCGTTCTATGCAATCCCTGCTGCCTGGGGAAACAGACATGCCAACCAGCCACAGAGACTCTGCAGGATGAGCACTATGTCTTTCTTCTTACTCACATCCCATTATATACTGCCAGTTGCTTTGACAGTGCTAGTTATCTTTTAATTGGTTTGGTAGGTATTATATGGTTAGTCATATGCATGGATGATTAATTAAGCCAGTTCATATCCATATTTAAATTCAAATCTAAGGAGTAATATTAAATTTTGTTCTTCTCCACAAGATAAAATAGAGGGATAATCAAAGGATAAAATAAGGATAAATAGATTAAAAATAAGATTAAAATAAGGATAAAAAGATCCATAGTTATAAAGGGATGGAAATTAATAGAATTGGTGACTCTTCACTATGAGTTATTTAATGGTCCACAGACTTGAACTGCATTACAGAACTAATTTCAAAGTAATATCTTTCATTAGCACAATACATGTACTTTCATTATGTCAAAGAAGTAATATCAAGCCTTCATTCTCACCTAAGAAGGTCATATGGCCTGTTGTCCTTGCATGGGAGAGCAGACCAATAATTCAGCACTAGAAAATTTAACACTGAACTTTCCAAAAATTTGCATGAGAGTCTTACAGGACTGAAGTAAGCATCTGTCAGAGAAAAGTCCCTGAAAGAGTTAGTCAACAAAATGTCAGGTGTAAAGATACTGGAGACTGCAAAGAGAAAGAAACCCACTTATGGCATATAAATGATTTGTCATCCTGGGTGTCACCTGGTGTGACCTAGATTTTAAAAATTAGATGCAGCATTCAGGCAACCTTAAATATGGACATTGGCAAAATCAGCTGCTAAGAGAGGTCTAGAATCCAGCATCTTCTACTTTTCACTGGTAGCAGCTTTGTTGGTCAGGAAATGCCCCTTAAGGCAATATGACAAGATTCTTGAAGTACTACCGCTGCTAAACTAGCTTTCTGAATCCTTCCTAAATCTAAAATTCATAGGCCAGGCAGCCAAGTTCTGACTGAATTTCTAGAAGAGTTGGTCTTTCAGTGATGCTCATGATAACACATTGGCAGCATGGGGTGCAGCACAAAGACCTTTCATGCCACTGGCCAGGATGCTAACTCTCAGCAGCTGCGAGCTGCATCACTTCCTCACTCTGAATTTCCCAGCATGTCTCCAACTTCGGAGGCAGGCACAGAGAACTGCAAGGTGGTACCCACCAAGCATGGGGCACATCTCCTGCCAGGGACTGGCATTGGAGAGCCTGTCCCTTCACTTAGTGGCATTCAGGATATTGATGTTAAAAAACCCCACCCCATGAAACAGCCCTAGCTGCACTTTTCATTATTTACTTTAACCTTTCAGAAGCAGACCCTAACATTTGATTTCTCTCTGCTATGCATACAGAGCCCAGCAGTGTAGGCAACCAGCTGCATAACACAGGTTGAAATTGCAAACAGGAGATTTCTAGGCTTCCCCTGCACAAGTTGACATAGCAGGTGACATGTCAGCTTAAAAAAATCATCAGTACACTTGAATAGATTTATTTTTTTAACTTTTGGAGTCCTATTTTTTTCTTATCCATGATACTTCCAGGACCTTCAGGAACGGACTGTCTTGCTGTAATCTGTCTGTTACAGACCAACTACTTGGAAAGGGTTAAACACATCAGCCATTCTATTCAAGAAATGAACAGGAGTGAAAACTGCAACTCCTAAGAGACCAGCCTATCCTCTGGGCAAAGCACACACATCAGTCATTAAGGAAACAGGGTCTGCTTCTTAGAGGATGACAAAAGGAAAAAAAATCCCAAACTCCAACTAATATTTATTTGCCAAACAAACCTGAGTGAGTTCTTTGAAAGGGTGACCAAGGAAATAGATGATAGAAAGGTGATGAAAGCAATCTGTCTGTATTTCACCCAGGCATTTGAAAAGCTGTCAGATCTAAAACTGCTGGGGAAATGATAAGACAGGAACAAGTACTATATTGACATCGATTAAAAGGTGTCTGTCATCCCAAACCAGAAAAATGCTAAGTAATGAAGTAACTAGTAAGTAACTAGTTAAAAGGTGGAGAGGCAGAGGTCTTGACATGGGCATGTCCCAAAATCTGGGTTCATCCTGAGAGTTTTTTCTATATTTTAGGTATGATTTCTTAGGACTTATTTCAAATGAATAAAATAAAAATAGATGAAGGAGGAGGAGGACTTGTCCCTGTTATGATTGCTACTGCAATTCAGAAAAGTATCTATATTCCACATATGTATTTATGTTCTCCATGGATTTCAATTTAATAGCACTATACTTCCTTAGAAAGTGAATAGAAAAAGTCAGCAAAAAATAAAAACCAGGTTATTGAAAATTACTTTTATGACTTGAGATCAGACCATGCCGCATATGCTGCACAAAATACTCAAAAGGATGAACAATAAACTCTCTTTCACAGAAGTAAATGGAAACCCCACATATTGGTCTTGGTCAAACACACAGATCTTATTCTAGGCCCCTACACAAAGGCATGCCAACTAAAGCCCAGGTAGTGGGAAACCTCTGGCATTTCTGGAAAACAGCCAGTTTCCAGTGCAACACAAAAATAATAAGAATTCAGGACAATTTTTTTTCTAGAATTTTTTGCAGCTTGAAACAGAAAGAAATTAAGACAAGAAGAATGAGACTGTCGAGATTCTAACAAAACACGATTCTGTAAAATCTTTTTCTCGTTTCTCTCTTCATATATGATTCTCCATTTAACTCTGTGCAATTGCAACTTACCAGTTTTAAGAGATGTTCATAATTCAGGATCAGATCTCTATGACCTGTCAGTTTTTTAATAAAATATGTTCAATTTACATTCAGACTTCAAGAAAATGGGAAATTGAAAAAGATTAAAGCATTTGTGATAGTCTAAAGCAAAGAATTGCACTGCCTAAAACAAATATTCATTTTTCCTTGTTATTAATAATACATGTATAAAGCATATTAAGAACTACAAAACACAAATATGTCACACTTCTTTTTCTACTGCAATATTCAAAGTCACTGATTGCTCATGAATAAGAACTTCAAAAGCTGTGTGAAAATGCACTTCCCACTACCTCAGCAATACAAAGAGCTTTAATCTCAAGATGATAGGTTTACAGAGGTATTACTTAAACATAAAAGTTTAATCAATAAAAAGACTTGTGTACAATGTAATTTTTAATATAGTTTTTTACAACAGAAGAGACATTGGACATGAAAGTTATATATTTCATGTTCATCATACAGAAATTTTCAAATTGGGCCTAGTTAAATATACAGAAGCCATTAGACTAAGAAAAATGTGACCTTCTTTCCCCCCTCCCTTACATTTTCATGCATGAAATATGGAATGGTTCTCTTCCAGTGTCATGTGAAGCTACTGCAATCTAAACATACTATCAGCAGCAACAGAAATGCTGCTTCTGTTTATAAACAAAAGGGATAGCTGCAACACTAGTTCAACTGGCAGCTTTGGGCAGGTCATGGTGCCAATTCTATTCCTTGGCTGTTTTGCACCTCTGTGGTGCAGCATGCTTTTTCTGACTGGCAGCTGGGAGGAAGGATGGAGACAACTCCTTCTTATGGCCACAGAGTACCCTCATCATCAGCTCATGACAGTCCTCACTGTTAGACTCTGCTGCACGTACATGATCCCCAATCCCTCAGCTGGTCCATCCAACAGCACAGTTAAGAAACTCTTTTGACTTCTCCCTTGGGTGCTTCACCTTCCTGTACAAAGAGTACTAGGAGTCTCATTAATAATGGAAAGCTTTATGAAAGACAATAAAAAGTAATGAAGTAAGAAAAAAAAAAAAGGCCAAGCAAATATTAGACCTGATGAAACTTCCAGGTACTTTTACTTTAAATAACGTTTCACAAAAAAGTGGCTAAAGCATTTTAGTACCAGGGCTTTTAAAATATTTGAAATATGTGACTCAAAACTTCCAGAACCTTCTCTAATCCCATATTACTTGACAAGTTTCAAATTTCTAGGTCAATACATACAAGAACAAGTATTTTTTTTTACAACGCAGGTAACAACTTTTTAAAAGATTCTTTATGAGAGATCATTGCGTAAGACTGAATTTTTTTGTGAGCAAGTTTCCAGTTTGATGGAAAAAGAAAAAATCATTTCCCAAAACAGTTAAATTATTCACAAAATTGTTGCTTTTGAATATTTTTCATCACACACCATCATTTGGTGCGTGTATTTATATTTCTTTGGTGTTTTTCACTATCATATCACAATACCAATACAACATCTACTCTGCACTAAGACAGTGGAGGTTTCAGAATAAGAATCGAAATCTACTTTTATATACTTTTATAATGCATATTTTAAATATTCCATGAGTTTTCAAAATCTTGCTTGGAATTCTGGCCTAAAACATTACTGCCTCATTCCTACCTGAATTGTCTATGTGATGAGTAGCATCATAACCATTTGTAGTGATCTCTTGTAAATTTTGTAAAATATTACAGGTTGAGGTTTAAACTACAGTTACTCATACTCACGATGCTTCCTTAACATTCTTTGCTGGTGTTCTCACCAGTGCCTCCATAATGCAAGTGCATTTATTTAACATCAACTTGGAGTTCACTGAGTCCAATATAAAACCTAGAAGCATTGATGGGACTATATTCATTAATTTCAGCTTCCTTGGGATCAGACCCGTAGGAATATAGCCATATTACAATGCTGCTTCTAGAAAGAATCATTTACCAGCCCATCTGGAACAGAACTGAAATGCAGAATAAGATAATATCTGAATTTGAAATATCCAATTCCAAAGACTCTTTGAATTGAGATGGAAACAGCTGCATAGCCAGAAACATCCTAGTGTACAAACTAAATACTAATAACTAAATAATACTGTACTGGAAGCATACTGTTTGCAAAAAGAGTAACACTAATGCAATGCATTACTATTCATGATTATTACATGTATTATTAGTATAATTAACATCCATTCATAAATCCATAGACATGGGTTTGGATAGATGGACTACCTATTCTTATGGTGAACACAAAATCAGCTCGACAGCTGGGTTGCAGTATTGTGATCACTGATAAAAAGTTTGGTCCGTGGCTGGATACTAGTGGCATCTCCACACCTTAAAACTGGGGTCAGTTGTTTAACACCTTCACTACTTTCTGGAGGAGATGACAGCCCTGTGTCAGTTTAGGGGAAAGGTCAGTACAATGCCTGTATACTGCTATTCACAAGGACCTGGCAGAGGAGCAGGCTGACAATAAACTTGTGGTGTGCAAAGATAAATGTCAAGTCCTGCATCTGGCAAGCCTCTTGCCTCAGCTGAGGCTGGTGGTCAATTGATTCCAAGGCAGTTTTTCAGAAAATAACTTGGAATTCCTGGTGGATAGAGTTAAATATGACTTAATGGGACGCTCTTGAATTCTTTCAAACATTGGATCAGGTTTTCTAGAAAGGCTGCAGATATCTCCATCCTTGGAGTTCAAACTTGACTCTACAATGCCCTGAGAAACTCCAGGTTGGCATTGCTTTGAGTGTAACTGTTATGCAGAGCTCCCTTAAAATTTGTATTATTTTGTGGCTCTAGATTTTAACAACCTGCTCATAAAAATATGGAATACTATGCATTTACACTGATTGGTAAAGAATTGACTCTGTTGCATACTACATCAACCTGTCTACATCTTTTACGAGTGAATAGAGTCGTACTTCAGCATTCTTGTGCAGCATCATATCCTGTTCAATTTTCCCTTCATAAACTGGGACAGCATATTTGTCATTCTTAAAGCAAGAAATAATTTTGTAAGTCTGACACTGCAACAATGAATGTACAGCATACTCATAAGGCAGATATTGTCTAGCTAAAAGAGAAAGAATGCTAGCATCTGTTTCATATAATTTAGTGACTACCTTCTGCATAGACATAGCACACCATTCGTAGCATATGCCCGTTGCTCACTATGTTTAATAAATAGATTGCCTTCTGTTCATTCGATAACACAAATTTACTTGCTTTAAAAAATGACTTTGTATACCCTAAGAAAATGTAACCTCATTGAATTGGACTTCGCCTATAAAATGGCCTTTTTTTGACAGTACCATGCAATTAAGGGGCACATCCCTGAGTGCACACAGCTACCTGGAGCACATAAGTTTACTGTTCTCCTTTCCACTGCTAATTGACCTCTTTTCCAGTATACCTCTCCATGATACTCTGCTTACCATGTTTTTCTTAAAACTGCTTTTTACTATCCCATGGATTTTTATTATCTCCAGACTAAATGCGTTGCAATTCTTTAGTTAACCTGAAGCCTTTGAAGAAACATTAAAGACTTTATTGTGTTATTTCCTGGAGGTAGTGAAGTTCTTTGCTATGAAGATGTAATGTGTGCTGGTGTTTGTGTCACAGCATCTGTATAAATATCAAGTTTGTTCTCTACTGTATGTTGAAATTTTCTGCCTCTGCATGGGTTTCCTCCTGTCTATCACTATGTTCTGGTTATCATCTTTCCTGCACTTCCTGTGGTTTCTCTTTACATTGCCTCTTTTGTCTTTCTGACTTAGAACAGAAAGTGACAAATGAATGTAAGCTATTATGTGACACAAAGAATGAGGCTTCATGTTGTCTTTGGTATTATTGATATTACTGTCATTTTGCCGTAACTCATTCGAACTGTCCCTCATGTAATAAAATTATTTTAAAACAGAGGGAGTGTCAGTACCTTCTAGGAAGTTATGACTCTTAAAATACCAGTATGTACTGATTCAGTACAGTAGCAACACCCAGCAATTGAATTGCAGATGTTACCTGTATCCAGATAAAATCAGTAAAAATAAACACTAACTCTTCTAAGTCACAGGCTTGAAAACGATCACTCTGAAGTGCTGCAACTGAAGCTCCTTACTATTGAGGTGAAGCTCTTTATTCTCTGAGCTCTCCTACTTTGGATGACACGTTTTCTGTAGTAAAACTCCATATTTAAAAGTCAAATAATGTGAACTTTAATTCAGCTGCAGTGGTGCTTTTCCTTAATTCTGAGAAAGTATAATCTCTCTGCTGAGAAACAAAGTATCAATTGAGATTGAATTTACTCAATTATATCGATAACCATCCTTCAATGGACTTCCTTACTTCAATTAGATTTCAAAGGCCTGACTACAAGAAAGTGATGATTCTGGACATTCTAAATTGGATATATTTCACTTTATAGATTTTTCAAGTTGATGGAACATTAGGGTTAGTTCATTTGCAATACAGAGTTCTGAATTTCTCTCTTTCCAGGGTTCATTTTTGCCATACCAGTCATTCAAATACCTCTCATTGACCTGCTGATAGTCCATAAGACAACACAATTTTATTGAGATCATAGTTTTTTTTCTCTGAGTACATGTCCAAATTCTGAGGCACATAAGTACTCCAAAGACAAAAATAACTTAACATATTTGAATATTTAGTTTCTATGGAGACAAAACTAAAATGTCTAATGTGAGTTTATATTCAGCCTGATGCCTTACAGATTAGAAGCACTTCATTAAGCCTTAGAGAGAGATATTATTACATAAATAAATATGAAAAAAAAAACCCACCCCAAATCCCAAATCCTGTGCTTCTAATATGCACCTGTGTATTCTAGTTGTGTATGAATTGCTGCTGGCAGCCAGTTCCTGTTTTTCTATTCCCACCCTACATTAGAGACTTATTGATAGACTCAAGACATATTTTGTGTCATTTTCAATAGAAAAATCTTTTCATTGAAACATGAGAAAACTCAAAAGTCAGGACTTTGAGGCCTCTAGCTTTTACTCCAAGCGTTTAGAGAATAATAGCTACAGACTTTACTGCTACAGCTGCCTGATGCTGCTAGGTCAAAGTAATGAATGTTACATGTCTGACCTTTTAAGCCAGGATCAGCAAAAAAAGGCCTGAAAAGCACAGCATCATGATTAGAGCTGTAGAAGTACTCGTGAGACTTCTTTCAGGCAGTTGGACACAGAGCCCACTTTTAAAAGTCCATTTTAAGTGGCACTCTAGTCAGTCTTAAAGATCATATTTGAAAAGGCGTTGTTTACAATTATCATCGGCTTTAATGATGTTTTCTGAACCCTGTGCTTCTGCAAGCCTTATTAGCTAGCTTAATGTCTCAGTCAGCTGTTGGTTCTCACAAACTGCAGGTAAAATACAACATGAGATTATGGATACTGAGGGTTTCTGTAAAGCTTTGTCCCAGGCTTTGATGATTATGCCTGGGCCAACTTCCATGGTGATAACCATGTAAGTTGTCATTAGCACAGCACTGGGCTTCAACTAAGTCCCCAGCAGGGCTTTTTTATCTCCAAACTGTATCACATTAAATATGGCTGCAAGGTTTTTTGGCTTGAAACTTGCTCAAAAATGACCAGTTCAGAGCTTGAGCAAAATTACTATAAGTATAGACATCTAGAAGAACCATGAATTATAGTGTGGGAGACAGGCTTGGCCATCTTAAGTTGATCTAACTTACTTGATTTTCATACTACTAATTCTGTTTATCCACCTGAGCATCTGCCAAAATTTTTATGTTAAAAAAGACTGTGTATCTGCTCAGCTAAAATTTATTATGCAAAAGGACATAAAAAGCAAAGAACAGCAGCATAAAGTGGGTTCAGTGGACAGAAGTTCCACTGCCTGCCGAACTAACTGCAGTGCAGAGACAGATGGGAGCAGCATTGGAATTGTTCCCAAGTGGAGGCTGACAGCAGTGAGGTCCCTGCCCCTGCCCCTGCCCCGGGCAGGTCTGTGTCTGCTCGCTTGCTGCTCGCCTGGCTGTCGGCAGCTTGGAGCCAACACGGGCTGCTCCCCTGAGTCCCCTTTCAGTTGTGTTTCCATGCCTGCCATCAACACCGTGTCAGCCTCCTTCACTGGCAATGAGTGTTCATAACAGCACTTCAAACTACTAAATCGGACGTTTTTCCACCCAGAGGTTTGTTATGCTGCAGACCAACCCAAGGAAGTTCTGTACAGACTGACCCCATGTTTAGGTGCCTACCTATGGCACTGCATTATAAAGATTTACCACTCAAATAAATATGAATTTAGGGACTTTCACCTCCATTTTCCAGACCATCATTAATATTAGAGTCTGCAACTGTCATTTCACTACATATTCTAATTTATATACGCCTTATTTGTACTTTCAGCATAGAATTTTAAGCAGACCTGTGCAGTTAAGACCTTGTGCAATCAGGTTGTCCATTGGTTTGAAAGTTTGCAACTAACTGTGAATTCAAGACCCGACTAAAAGGGAATACAAATTATTAGAGATAATTTATAAAAATCAGAAAATAGTAGGGGAATGCACAACAGTGACTCCACTTAGGCAGAAACCAGGCCTGAGACCGGAGCTGGCAGAAACCAAATGCGCACATGGCACATGGGTATCAGCTAAGCAATGCTCAGACAGCTGCAGGGTGGCAACAACATTGCCACTGTATGGGCTCTTATGTGGGATGAAAAGTCAGACAATGAACACAATTCATGGGGAATTAGACTTCAGTGTTTCCATTTGCCTAAATAGGAGCTCATTTTGTGCATGCTATCATGCTCATCAGTTATCCTGATTAATTAAGACTTGCCTGTGTACTTGATGCCTTATAAATTCTTATGCAGAGTAGCTGATGGAAAAAACATTTACTTATCACCCACTAAAACCCCAAAAAGAGATTTATATTACTTGGCTAGAATTCTACCAAAATACTTCCAGGTTCTTTAGAAGCCCGAACATATCTTGCATATTTATTTGGCTCAACAGGAGCAAAACTCAGCTGCCTAAAGGAATCTTGGCAAACACTTTTGAGTCCATATACAGTTGGGGTGAAGATAAAGTGCTATTGGGTGAATAGGTTGCTATTTATCTAATATTAAAACAGACACCTTAAATAGGTCAGATGAATATGAATCTTATCCTGAAAGTACTTGCTTCTCTCCATTTACTCTAGAGTCTGAGGTAACTAGCTTTCACAGAGACACCTAGAGTGTAAATACTTAGTTAGGTGGAATGAATGTCACTTCTGAAAATCAAATGTAGAATCATATACTTAATATGCAAATAAATCATGCCAAGGATTCCACAGTGAATTTCTTTAAAAGGAAAAATGAAATGAACCAGGTCTCATTAAACCTCAGCTGATTTTTTTCCTCTTGAGTAAAACCCGAAGAATAAATCTTTTCCATTTCAAAAGTTCTTGTTCTGTATCTCCAATACAGAAAAACAGTTGACCTGAACAGTTAGACTAACATGAGAGACAGACACACTAGTCACTGCTTGGAAGCAGAGATCTTCCCTACTGTCTCCTCTTCCAAACAAGTTTTTCTATAAGGCTGAAATTTGGTAGTTGATGGCACAACCTCCCACTCGTCTGTGACAACTGCAAAAAAATACCCATAGCCCCTGCCATCTCCATTCCTTGGCATTTCCTGCAACCAAACCTTGTCAGTTTTAACTCTGTTCATTTTGCCCCAACTGAAGAACATGAATAGTTGTCTAGGATGATTTAGCAAGATTTAACATTATCTTTTAGAGGAAAAAGCAAGGAAATTACAAGGAAAACAAATAATTGGAAACAAATTGGAAAAACAATTCTAGAAGGTAGTTACTAATAATATTCTCTACCTGTGTAGACTATTTCTTACCCCAAGCCCCTCCAGGAGATGACTCATACATGTAGGGACTCTATCACAGTGCCTTATATAGTGCAATGCTTAATGAGCCTGGGAGCCCAGCATTGATTCACCATCTGATACATGCCACTGCACACCCCTGAGACCTGGCCCACAGCTGACCCAGAGCAGAAGGTGCTCATGTGGGCTGAGCTGCCCATTTTGCTGAGTAATTTGAAGCGTGGAGAGCAGGGCACAAAAAGCAAAGGCCTCTGCCCTCCCCTTTCTCACACCCACATGGGTGCAGGTTGTGGAGAGGCTCACGTCCAGAACTGCAGACTTAGAATTGAGAATTTCCAGCATTCACTGTCCTGCCACAGGCTGTACTTCTCTACTGCCTAAGGTATGGAAATCAGCTTCCAGAACTGACCTACTTGCTCTAAGAGAGGCTCTGTGAAGTTAGGGCAAATCAGCAGTGCAGTTTTTAGGAATTTTGAACTTAGCATTGGGGTATGAGAACACTATGAATTGCATTAACAATCCAGAAGAAAGTTTTACTAAATCTGGCCCAGAATGTCTAGAGATCTATCAAATTTAAATTTTGTTTTCTTTTTAGAAATATTAAGAATATAAAGTCTACCATGAAAACACTTTAAGACAGTGATAACTATATTTTTGTCCTGTCGTAACATGGCTGACACCTTATCTAGCATTCTTTGCATATCTAGCACTGATGGGAAAATAGGTTAGACTTCAGCTTTGTAAGTATGAAAAATATCTGAAACACTCCAAACACCTCTATTTCAAGAAAAAATAATTTGCTGTATTGAGCAAATTGACTAAGATTTTGGTGTCCACATGAGAAAGATCTTGCTCACAAAATGTGCTTTTGTTTCAATAAATAAAAAAGATGCCTTCAAAGACATAAAAAAATTGAAACATTCATGTCATCATATCTGTAATTTCTATTGCAGACATGTCTCCTATTGCATAACAAATCTGCGTAACAAAAGCTATGACCTTAAATAGCAAAATAACTCACTATGTATCTTTTTAGAGTACATGAGGAGTGAATAGTATAACATGTATTCAGACCATGAAATTCACTAATATCATTAAAATGCATGACAATCAACAAACAGCTATAAGCCACCTTGACCAAAGTTAGTGCATCAAGCAAATCCTTACTTGGGAGTGTGTCACTTCATTAATTGGAACAGTAACTGGGTTTGTTTGATAGAGTGAAATGTATTCCTCATCTTAAATTATACAACAGGTAACAGAAAAATTAGACAGAGTAGAAAGATTGCAGAAATGACTGGAAATAAATGGAGTTGAAGACAAGTTCCTGGTGACAAAACTTATTTAATTGAAAGGAATCAGATCATGCAAGGAAAGTTGTTTGTGAGACCAGGCAGGAAGGGCTGTAAAGCTTGTATTTTAAAAATAAGTCCGATTGTTCTGAGCTAGGTCTTTAATATTTCTAGAAAGATCCATATCTATTAGAGAGTGAGGGTGACTAGGGTCATCCTCATGATGCACAGGGGAGGAAAAGAGCAAAGCGCTTTGGCATTGTGGTATAAGTGTACCCTTTTCTCAGGCAATGTAAAGTTTCATGGTCCAATTATCTTCACTCATTACAATAATGCATATCAGGGGAGGAACTGCCCCCTGCAGTAGGAACTGCAGTTCTGTGCAGGCCTTAACAGAGAAAACTTGGCTATCTGATGGTTACAGAAGAAACAAGTGCGATAGTTAGAAGGAGATAGTATCTCTGTACCAGTGCAGACTGTTGCTCAGGATTATATCTGTATAGGCTCTATTTACATGTTGTCATGGTTCTGGCAGAGGTAATTTTCTTTCACAGCAACTGATATGGGACTGTGATTTGGATTTGTGCTGTAAACAGAGCTGGTAATACAGGGGTGGGGTTTTTTTGTTACTGCTGAGCAGTGCTTGCACAGAGCCAAGGCCTTTTCTGCTTCTTACCTCACCCCACCAGTGGGGAGGGTGTGGGTGCACAAGGAGCCTAGAGGAGACAGCTGGCACAATTGATCATTGATCCCAAATGACCCAAGGGGTATCTCACAATATATGGTGTCATGACATAAAGCTGGGGGAAGAAGGAGGAAGGCAGGGATGGAAGGAAGGAAGTTAATTCAGAGTGTTGCCTTTTTGTCTTTGCATGGCAGCGTTACACGATGGACACTTTTCTTGGGGACAGCTGAATGAAGTAGTGAATGAGGTCTTTGCTTTGCCTGTGTGTGCAGCCTTTGCTTTACCTATTAACTTGTCTTCATCTCCATGCATGTTTTCTCACTTTTACCCTTTTAATTCTCTCCCCTTGGAGGGGAGTGAGTGAGTGGCTGTGCTAGCTGGGGTTAAACCATGAGCTGGTGTAAATGAAATGGACCTGGGCTATCACACAGCCCTTGAGCCAGCTGTCACTGCAGAGCTCTTGTTTGTACCACTGAAATCCTTCATCCCTTCTTCCACCTCCACTAATAATAATATGCCTGCATCCAAACTGGTTTTTGTGAAAGATGCATTGCCAGCCTAAGTCATTGAAACACACCCAGGGACACACACAAGGAGTGCTGTGGCACTTAACTGTGGGGATGGCCCCATGCCAGCAAGGGAGCTCAGAGCACAGCCCACATCAGATTGCTGAGGCAGATGCAGTAACAGGCACTGGGCAGTGTGGTTCACTCAGCTGGTGCAGCTGGGAATCAGACCAGGTGTAAAATAGAAAGGGATGACCTGGTCGTACAACAGATGAAGCTGAATAATTACAGACATGGAGGAAAGGAAGGTTTGATCAAAGAAAAGTGAGAGGGCGAAGAATTTTTTATGACTACTTATATTTCCTTCTGTTACTGACAAAAACCCCAGCAAAAACCCACTAAATGCTTGAAGGCAAACTATGCAAGTCTTGTGTTAGTTGATGCCTTGTTTGCCCAAGGAATGTACTTGCTCTCTGATTTTTTGACATGAAGACACTGGAGTATCTCCATATTCCTAAAGAATTGCTTTCATCTTATAATATTCAATTACCTTACTAGGATCACATGCTTAAAATAAATATAGTGTTCCTTGGAAAATTTCTTTTGCTTGGCTTGTTTCTGGTCTCTTGCAGCTAGAGAGTTCTCAGTTTATTTAGCATCTACATAATTTGATAAAATAAGGGGGAAAATATGAGTTTCAAATTCTGGTCTGTGATTTCAAGACAAATATAATACTTTTCTATAAAGTAAGAAATAAATGGGTACAGTGGGTGCATTTTACATGATGTGGAATATGTTATGAGAATGCAAGTAATTCTCTGCAGGAAGAAAACAAATTTTTGGTTATATTCAATGAGAATGTTTTATAAGATATAAAAAGAAATGAAGTTTTGGATGAAACTTACGAGGGCTTGGGTTTCATCTCTGAAGCCTGTCTCAATATTGAGGTTTTTTACTACATCTCAACTTAGAACAAAGCAAGATATAAAGGGGATACTGAAAGAAGGCAGGTAGGGTCTTGCAACGTGCAGAATAAACAATGTTTGCTTGAAATGATTTACGTTTTCCTGTAACTATAGATATTTAAAACACTGGCAATGGATACATAAATCAGATTTAAAGGTTGATAACTTCTTGATTATGTTGCAATTCAAAAATTGCCCAGTTAATTATGATGAAACATATTTCCATGGAATGGTATGTTATTTCAGCATTTGCTCTTGAGGATTGCTGCCCACTATTGTCATTAAAGTAAAGCAAAAACCCGATGGCAAATGAAGTATAAACATTGCTTTTTAGGTAAGATGTCATAAGTATAGTTCCTCAAGCACTTACATAAAAATTCATGAGCTACAATTTCCATAGCAACAGGCAACATAATTTAGCTAAGATAGCTGCTTTCCATTCTAGGGACTTCATTGTCATTGCAGCTTACAAAGTACAAAAGTATGTCTTCTAAGACTAACACAGTAAACAGACAAAATGCTGCAAACGCTTAGATAGGCATAGATTTTATTACAGATGCAGAACAATGCTTCTTTCTCTCTTCACCTGTATTTCATGGGATTATCTACCATTTTCAACTCACCACATACTAATCTAGTTCTCTTTGTTGTGCAGGAGATCCAACGAAAGGCATCTGAAGCTGGCCTGCCTCTGATGTTAGTCTGATTCTTTCTGGAATGTGAAGAAGCAGCTTCTTCACTGGCCAAATCCTTCTTTCTCTCCTTCCTCCTCTCAGTTACCAAAATAAAATTCACTTCAATGCAGCACAACATATCTGGGGCACCTGTTAAATCTCATATTGAGCCTACACACAGTTACTAATTTAACACACTGCTGACACACTCCCATAGTCGTAAGTCTTTTGCTTCCCCAATGATTTAATGAATCTTGCTAGTAATCTAAATCACTTTAAAGTACTTTTAAAAAACATCTGGTTCTATATTTTTAAATTTTAAAAAAGCCTGTGAAAAAAATTTCAAAATAAGAACTTAAAAAGACAGCAGAACTAATATTCTCACTAAAGATACTCTGAAATTTCACACTTGAGTGGCTGTGGTCTAAATGGAAAGATCATGGGGAGCACCATCAATTTCTACCTACTGGAAGTATAGGATTGCAGTCTGCTATCCTTGCCTTGCAAAGAATAATGTCTTATACTATTTTCTCAGTGAGGCTGGAAGAATTCCTTTTGAAGGAGAAATCTGATTGATGTCAGCAAGTGAATCACCACCTGTCCATGGGAAATGTATGCTTTTGAAAGCAAGCTATATTGGACACTGCATTTGATAGACTCTGTAATGAAGTGATGGCCCTGTCTCTGAAGTTCTCATGAGCTGAGCCCCTGACAGGGGCCCTAAGGCACTCACCCTCTCACAGATTTTCCTTACTATAAAAATATGCAGAAGGTAAAAACACTAAGTTTTTTATTTCACCACTTAATTAATTATATGTGATATTAGGGTGCAGATAATTTATCTGACTTCTAAGTTATTTTCTCATTTTGGCAAGTGCACCAAAGACAGAAACTAGCACAGGTAGCTGGAAAAGAAGCTGTGATGCTGGAGCACAATCACTTGTCCTGTGGGTTGGTAACATGATTATTTGTCAGGAGCAATTCAGGGATCAAGAGTAGGATGCAATATATTCTACTTATGAACTTCACCTAAAGAACATATAAAATTTAAACATGGCAGTTAGCTTCTTTTTTCCAGCTACAATGCAATGCATGATTTCTTACAACCAAAGATCTTGACACAGGGAAACAATCCTCTATTTCTACATTCATCCAAACAAACATGTACAACCTATCATTTCATTCATACAAACTAATTACGCATGATCTAGCACTTTAATGAAGGCTTAAACAATCAGCTGATATAAAAAGAAAAAAGCATTACACCTACCAGAGCAACTATTAAAAGAGTATTTTTATCCTGCAATTGAACATAGGCAATAAAAGAGCATTAGATTATGCTACTGAAATAGTGCGTGAGCCTTTATTGTCCTACAGGACAAATTCTCTAATCCCCTCTGACAGACTTATAGTCACAGCAATAACCAGTTCTTGACCTGTGAGGCAGGTTGAGTATCCCTGCCAAGCTAACAAGAATAATAACTATTCTGTTTCTGAAAAACTGATTGTTAACCACCAGAACTGTAAAAAGTCATCCTCATATTAATTAATAATGCCTAGTCTTACATTAAAATCAAACACAAATACACAAGTCACTGATCTTGATAGATAAGTCTTACACTACCACCTCCAAAATTTATGATTACAGGAAGCACAGCCACATTTGTTCAGAGGTAGAGAGAACCAAGGAAAACACCAGCTCCTATCATCTGTGATCATTATGATCACTTCCTTAGCAAAAATCTGAATAAGGAAACAGTTCTAGAGCTATGTCAAAAATAAAATTTAAATTCTATCAGCAGGTTTACTTTGAAGTACTAAAGACTGCTTATGGCATTTTAGCTTTGAGAGTGTCATTTGAGAGTGTCATAAGAATGTGTTTATATAGCAGTATGATTTATTATTGTCAAAAAATCTTGTAGCAGCAAAGAAATACCTGACTTGTGATCTACGCAATGCATAAAAATTCTGGGCAGACTCTGCTGGCTTATAGAAAATAATCTGAACATCTATTCTCCTTGGATAGTTTTTGTAATTCACAGCTCCAACTGCTCATTTCAAGAAAAGGAAAAATTTAAAGGTCTGAAATAAATATATATTTCAAAACTATAAATTTAAAAACATTCTGAGGTGTTATATTATTAGGGAAAATTATATTTGATAAATTAATACCTATAAAAATTAGAACTAAAATAGACTCTTTTTTATTTTATTTTTTTTTTAACAGCAAACAACCAAAATTCCTTAAAAGTGCTGCTGGACCATTTAATTGTCCACTGAGGATAAATATAGTAATGATTTATATTTTGTCCTGTAAAAATTATATATTTTCATATATATATATTAGAAGAACATGTACTAATATCAACTACTTATTTATTCTAAGTACAACCTTCAGCTGTAATGAGCTGGCCTGAACATGTAGCCAAGGAGTAACACTGGACAGTACATAATGACAGTAAATACAAACCCCATCAATACAGTATATTTAACATTTGTCTATTTAAGAAGCTACTACCTGATGAATTAAAGGCATTTTCTATATTTAGCTGTGAAAACAATCTACATTTAATCCATGCCATCAAAATGAGGAAATTAAACACAGCAGGTTTTAGATGAGGAGTCAAAGCTTGCAAGAAGACAAGCTTTGACTGTCAACATGGTTGTCCTCTTTTCAATTCAAAAATCAAATTATCCTCCTTAAGGATTTGCCTTTAGCCCAAATTCCAATTTGATATCTTTCTTCATATGAGTTCTTGTGGACTGTGGCATTAGTTAGAGACTTTAACATTTCAGAGTCTTCCTTTGACCCGTTTCTCTTAACATTATGAAATGTTGCAACAATCTCCTGCAGCATCACAGTCTAAACACAGAGCTGAGACCAAGAATAGTTGAATGACAGTTTGGAAAAAGTGCTGCCTTAATTCAACACTGGGGATAATTTGAGAAACCCAATATCATAAATACTATAACCCTCGCTACTCTCAAACAATTACATTTCAGATAGTCCTAAAAAGACATGCTTAATTAAAGAAGAATCAAGCCATGGCTTCATGCATTTGCAAATCAGAGATACACCTTGTAGCTCTGCAGTATCTGGTAGAGTCCAAATATTTTTTAAATTTATTTTACTTCCTTTAAATTCTGTTTGGTGGTAATGAATGAGGTATATAATTACACTGATTCATCCTGTACCCTTAATATGAAATACCCCAGAGCACTTAAAAACAATAATTAATAAAATATAAAAAAAATTAATTAAAAACAGAACTAAAAATTAATCATTAACTTCACATTAAATAAGATCAAGAATTGTGCAGAACTCATTAAGACTTCGTATAACTGATGTTATATAAATGGCTAAGAAATTACCAGTAGTACCTGAAGCACCTCTATATCAACAGCTCTTTATTCAATTCTTGTTAAACAAGTATGAATCATAGCTAAGATCCAAAGAAATGAGACCAAGTAATTCTAAAGAGTAAAATAAACTCATGTGGCAAAGCATCAATACCATACGTCTCTGTGAGATGCCTAATTTCAAAGCAGTATATAGTTTTTTCACTTCTGAAATTGCCATATTTTCAAGAAAAGTGTATATGCCTTCATTTTTGCTTTTTGCCTATATTTAGGAGGAAATTAAACAGGTGAAATTGAGGATATAGAAATAAACATTTGAATACAGGAATGACTCAAACAACTGTCAAGTTCCTATATAATGAAGCATTTTCATTTGTTTTCTCATCTTTGTAACTCCATGACCGGGTTGCACTCTCGAGCAAGGACACACCAGCATGCTGTGCATGCCCCAGCTCAGCTTCCCCAGAACACCTCTGTATGCCCACCCCAGGAAAGAGTTGCCCAGTGAGATGCAGTCCCCATTGCTCAATGACCCAGGAGAAGGCAGGATCGAGAACAACCTACACTGAGAACATATGAGTTATTTTGGACCAGGAGCCTGAAAGAGCTCAGAAACAACACAAATTTAAAAAAGAAAAAACTCAATCCATTTAAAATAATGTTTCAATATGTGCCCCACCCCAAGTGCAAATTCCCAGAGCAGACTTTTCATGTTGGTACATAATCAATGTTATTTTACTTGCAGGTTCATCTGGAAAACTGATCTTTTGAGCAGTGGGACTATTCACAGTTATATCCCAACTAAGAGTCTAAAGGCAAGATAGGGTACACACAAACTTTCTCCTCATGGTTTTTATGTGAGATAGAGAAGTCAAGGAGTAAACACAGAACTGGAAGAAATTAACAGAACTAAAAAGGTATAAATTCGATAAAATCTATACCAGATGAATACTAGATGAATACAATAAATGCAAGATAATTTCTTTTTAGTTTGATTTTGTCCATTCAGTTTTACAGAAGCTCAAAAGGAGCTCATCTGTGAGTGACCTTTTCAGTTTAGTTTTATTTTGTTTACTAGCTCATTATAATCCACCCTCTTATCGTTTGATGACTTTCATTTTATTTTTTGGTTTACTTTTTTTTTAAATCAGGCTTGTCTTCAGCCTAAGCTGACAAATCTTACTTTTTTTGAACATTAAAATTATTATTACTGAAATTCGGTAGAAAGATTAAAAAAATCTCCAGCACTAAGAAGACTCAATTGACTAGGCAAGCATTTCTCCAGATAAAATCAGGATGATAGTTGGCCAAAACCAGCTGCAAAATAGTATTTTCTTCAAATTTGTTCTTTAAAAAATCTGTCAGCTCTAATCAAATAACACTGAACTTTTATATTCTGTTGTTGATACTCTTGAACTAAATTCCACTCAGTGTTATTTGTCCTAAGCCATCCAATCTTCATGTTCTACCCAATCTTACACATACTTTAGGCAAAGGCAGAGAATAAGGATAAAGACGTGACTCTCTGTGCTTCTGATTCAATGCTCCAGTAACTGCAAATAATATGGCTGAGAAGACACTCAACAGATAAAGTTTTTTTTCAACCACAATACCCAGTGCTGGTGTACTGAATGAAATGTCCACTTAAATTTTTGACCTAGCAGATCTGTGAATAGGAAAGTGCACAGTTCAACAAGCCATTAACTAATTCATGAGATTATGCTCATTATATGAACAAAGTGTTATTTCTTCTGGAAAATGAGCAGGTCACTGACCAACTACCTTGATTGGATACACCCAGGAATTAGAATGGATATTTTGAGTTCATATTTGATTAGCATTTGAGACACTCTTTCCCTAAACACTTCCCACAGGACTGCACATACCAAGTTCCTGTCATAGCTCGAACTATTATTCAAAGACCTGAGAATGCTCATTCCACTTAGTGCTTAGTTTTACTGACAGTGCTGAAGACAACAGTCTGTTCCCTAGACTATTAAGCGACTTTCAAAAATTAAAAAAAAAAAAAAGAAAAAAAAAAAGTTGAAATCTAGCATTACACTGCCAACAGTGAAGAAGTCTGAAAAAAACCACAACTTTATCCCTGAGGTATTTCCAAAAACTCCAAGCCTATTTTGATGAATTGCAACAAAACAGCATTCATGATTAACACAATGAAAAACAAAGTCTATAGATCTTACTGACCAGTTGGGTTCTTTGGGGTGGTAGTGGGGAAAAGAGAAAACACTACACGCTAAAGCTGAATTAAAAGAAAAATCAACAGAAATGCAGAAGGTGCATTTGGATTACTTACTGTAGATTCCTAACTCAGGTGGCACCTAACTAATTCTTATGTGATCCAGAACAAGAATTCATAGGCATGCTTCACACCCCATGGAAATCAAAGCAGACAACTGCTATTAACTATCTTCACCATGGAGCTCCTCTCTGTTAAAGGTACTTGCTGAATCTTCTAAGTGAGCTAATACAAGATATTAGTTATAGGGATGCAGTCTGAGGGATTCATTTAAATAGGCTTTAAAGCCTCTAACGTTTTTTGCATGCCACTCTGAGACTCATCCTGGCTAATTCTCCTTCTTCTTTGGACTAATGATCACCCAAAACTCAGTGCCCACCCAGATTTCACCAGACTGAAACTGCTAGATTTTATATGCTGGCATAAGAGCATTCCCTTCCACCTCATATCACATGCTAGCCACATCAAACTAGGGAAAAAATGCTCCTTCCTATTCTGTCAGTTACCTTTTAAGATTACCACTTGGTTTGCTTGATACAGACAATCACTGTAACCTGAACTGTAGCTAAATCCTTAAAAAGGGAGAATTAAGAAGGAAGTGTTATGTACAAATAAAAAAATACTTCTATATACAGCATTTACAAAATCCTATGTGAATATATTCTCATAGTTTTTGAAAACCAGGGCTTCCTAGGACAGCTGTCAGAAAACCAGTCTTACAGTGTGAGCCTTAAAGAGTACAACATATCAAATTTATCACAACAAAAGTTGAAACGTACCTTGACTACTGTATAAAAATTTTTAGTAGTCATAGGAGTGATAAAATTGTGATAGTCTATGAAAGAGGCCAGGTTTACAGATCAGGGCAATTAGTTCATCAGGCCAGGTGGCACAGCTTCTGTGCAGAGAGACCTTTCAACAGGTCACTGCAGTTTGTTATAGACATTTGTTCAGAAAACATATCTGAAAAAGGGGGAATTTTCAGTGTTGCTGACAAAGGCATAGCAAAAGGAAGACTGGCAGCGGAAATTAGACAAATTCAACCTTTCCACAACATTTCAATTTCCTAGCACTAAGGGTAATTAAATATTGGAATGGCTTACCAGGGGAGCTGGAGGACTCGCCATTGCTTGGAGCTTTAGGACGAGATTAGATATCATTGTAAAAGAGATGCTTTAATCCAGCTTCTGGAAGTTCTCAACATGCCCATAACACTTGCAGCTCTGCATTAAGACAATGACTATAATCAAATCTCGTACTTTAGGGTTTCAGCTGATCAACTGCAAGGGTTATAAAGAATAGTTTTTTCTCTTCACATATAAAACAGACAGATACTTTGGTGTGGTTTATATTTTGATCTGTCTCTGAAGTAGCAGAGATTGCCCAAATCTACAGAAAACATAGGGCAGCTGATGCAGTTGCCAGTGGTGATAGGGAAAGTACTTCCTCCTAGCCTGAAATTCACAAAGCAGTTGTATCCAAATGGGAACTCACATGAATTTAAAGTAATCTCGATGGATGTAAACCCCTTCTGCCCTGGAATCTGTGTGATTAGGTCAGTGCAGAAGCAGGTTTTGTCTGTCTGCCCTGCTAAGGGTCTGGCAGTACCACCCATTCAGCATTTCACTGACACTGCTACATGACTTAAGGAAAGGAATCATTTCATGCTCTGCTCCTGCAGAGCACTGGCCAAGGGTCAAATGAAAAACTATTGGATCACCATGCCCTTAGATGTCCCATTAATGAATCCTGCTGGATTAGCTCAAAGGGTGTTCTTCTTTCCAAGGTGAGATAAATAGAAATCTCAAATGAGCTGAGTTTGTGTTTGCTCAGCATGAGATACAAATCACCTGTTAACACACATATCTCAGCTAATTAACTAATTGCTATTAAAGATGCATAAGTTACATGTTGATCTCTTCTATCTGCTTGAAAATTAACATACTTTAGCCTAACTAATCATGTTAACACATAGGTATCAGGATTTACTGTTCTGTGTTTTCCAGCATGTATACATAAGCATCCCTTTTGGATTTTAGTTTAGCTACATCTGTAAATATACATTCTGCACTATTTTAGCAGAATACTATAATGACTTGATTATTAAACGTAATTAAAGCTGAAGGCAAGAAAGAACATTCTGCTACTTTTACCCTTTTATATGAAAAGAGTATGTCTTAACTCTGTCAAATAAAGCATAAAATGGGAGATGGTTCTTCTAGTGATTTCTGTGAGCTGCACAGTAGCATATTACGAATCTCAAAATGAATATCTATTCAAGTGAAGTCCATGCTAGGCTTTTATGCTTATTGGCTGCCTATACTATTCTCCTACATCCTTTGACAGTTTGTTAGATTCAAAGATATTTCTGTCTGTGCTAAATAATGGGCCATTTGATGGATCTGTGCACAGCTACACCTGGAATGGAATGCAGGCATTTAAAGCACCTGTCGTGCAATTCAGGACATTTTTCCATGCAGAATAATGTTGATTTCTCTTTGTCATAATTCTGAGGCATATGTATCAATACAAGGCTCTGTTGTCAGTATTGCTTATTATGATTATGTTGTCATATTACAAAGTAAGAATGCGACACACCATGACAGCACCATCTAGTAACATAAAATATTCATGCAAAAACAAAAGCAGACTCAACCTTTAAAATGTAGAGGAAAAAAAAAAGATACACCTATCCTGCTTGTCTCAATGTCTATTTTGGTGACACATTCATATATTTGACAGCACTTACGAGCATCAAATTTACAGGATGGCCCTAATTAAGCAATATTTATTCCACAGATATCCTTACTCAAACCAAACCAAACCACTCAAAATAAGAGTTTCCTCATCTGAGATGAAAATTACAAAATCTGCACTTAGTCTTCTGAATTCTCAGATTTCACTTATTGTGCTGCTGTATTTAAGTACAAATAACTCCGACAGAATCTGTACCCAGATCTGCTCCACACTGCACACAAATTTCATTATAATGAACTTCTAAACTTTTTTGTATTGTTGGTCTTTTTTGTTCTATATCTTACAGCATACCTAATGCCTACAGTGCAGGAATACTTGGAAAACCTCAAATGAATCTACTGTCCCATAAGTTTTAAAGAAAGATCTTTAAGGAAAAACTGAAGGAGGAATATTGTACTATGCACTAGACACTAGAGAAGCCAATGACAATAAATAGTGATATCGTTCTAATGAGAAATATCATCACAAATTTTGACTAAATCTCTTTGTTATACAAATATTATGCCTTAGTTTTCACAGCCTGTTCAACTGAAGCATTATTCAAGAAAATTTTGAGTACAGAAAGAGCCCGCATATTTGCAGCAGACATTTACTTTATTTCAGAAAGTGTTCATTTATATTCCTTCTGTGCCAAAATCTCTGCCCAAGTAACACAAAAGTTCACATGATTACTTAGCATCAAATTGTCTTCCCTTTTATTTTGCTAAAAATTCTCAACTCAAAATGTTTGAATTGTATAGTTGTAAAATACTAAAATTTTTAATTGAATGTACTATATTTAAATTTTAGTTCCACACAGCATAAAAAATATGTGTGTACAGTAGAATCCAGAGGATTAGTGTAATTGCATTACCATTCTTTCTTGATTCTATACTGAAAATATTCTTACTATTCAAAACCTCTTACCTACACACTTCTAATAATAAAACTGCAAATTGAGTCTTGTATTTCTTGAATCTTTACTTTCCTTAAATACTGACTAGTGGGGTTTTTTTTACCTGCCTTACAGAATCACATGCAAGCTTGAATAACTTAAAATCTTTTCATTAGGACTTCCTGTTTTGGAATAATTCTCTCCCCTTGAATTGTTTACATTAATGATATAGTAGTTTAAATTTAATGCAAATTTTCAATTCTATTCTTTAAACTAGTGCATGTAATAGCTACCTTTTCGTCATTTATCTGAAATATAAAAAAACTCCAACTAATAGTACAATTTTGACACATAACAAAATGCTGTCAGAAACACACCAAATAAATTTTACAACACCACTTTCCCCCCACCCTCCAAGAAAACTCAATAAACTGAATATAAAACAAACAAATAACATAATCTAATCTAACTGTCCACTTTACCTGGAAATGCATGCCCTGTTAGAGAATCCAAATCTGAAATTAAAACAGTGAAAAGATAATCTTTAACACTAATTTAATATTAAAAAAGCACAAAAAATCAAAAGCAAACCTGGCACCAAATATCACATTATCATCAATATAAAATTTTAATCATATATATAGAAAAGCAAAAGCAGAAAACTTAACATTACATTATGAAGTTTTTTTCTCCAGTTTTGTAAAAATGTAAAATATTATGTATCTAAAGATGAAAGCTTTGAACACAATGAGAAGTTAATTTATTTTACTGTTTAAGACAGACATACCACAATTAAGTAGGAATTTTACAATACTTTGCAAATGAACTTCAGAAACATATATCTTATGTATAAACTTTTGTTCTACCTTTGTACATAAGAACAATAATTAGAAAAGTGCAGAATGCTTTTTAGATCGTACCCTTTAAAAAAAATTTCTTTCATGATCAAGACAAATAAGAGACCTAATTTTGTCTATTCCAGTTTTCATACTTTTTTTTTTCTTTCTTTTTATTCCCCCAATCTATCTGCTTTACAAAAAAGAAAAGAGCTGGAATTATTCCTGCTGACACCATAAAGCATCAATGAGGGCTTCACTGGTGACTCCCATCTGTAGAGACAGCAGGAAGGCACACCAGTGATGCTGGAGGCATCAGAATGGCCCCTTCTAAATGTGCCCTGAGACCACAGCTCAGAATTCCATCTTTGAAGTGCTTTGCACCTTTGGAAATTCCATGCTCTTAACAAAGATTTATTTGGTAGCTTTGAGGAGTTACACTACAGCCATCAGAGTAGTGGAGGCCGCTGAAGTGCAGTCAATACCAGCTGGGATCGCTGTTGCATTGCCAAGGTAAAAGGTTAATTCTCAGACACACATGGACAAAAGAAACCCCTTATTAGTGTTCTGTCACACGAGACAGTGATGTGAGTCCATTTAGAGAACAAGTCCTGTTGCTAGGAGCAGCCCACAAAGTCCCAGTTAGCTCACCAAGAAAGTGTGAGACCTTCAGACTCCTTCCTCCCTTCGTATGACAAGTGGGATCACAGAAGGGTGCAACAGCTACACTATCTTGGAAAAACACAACAGACAAGTTGTGGCTGACCAATCCACCCTACTATATGTTTATAAATGTGATTGCTTGACATTTTTAGGAATTGATTGTATTTACTAGCAGTGCCTGGAAAAGTACTGTTTATAAACTACTTCATCTTAAAAAAAAGTTGTTTTCTTATTACAACAGTCAACAGATACGAGATTCGAAGTTGATGGTTTAGGCTACAGAAAATCTGAACTTTTTCTGATGCAGTAACTAATTCTGAAAGTCATTGGGAAAATACTTACCAATTAACTCCTGGAACAGCAGAAGAAACGCTTTAGACAGGAGGAAAAAATGTGCTAGGATCTAATAACTTACAACAGTTGAACTGAGACATTTCCTGAGGACTGTGAACATGCTTAGTTTTGTAAGCAAACACAGGAGAAAACCACCAAAAATGTGACAAATTCACTAGGGAGAATTTCTTTCTGAAATCCAAATTGCTGAACACAATGAATTAACTAACAATTCCAGTATGAGGGGTCTCAAGCTTTATCATAAACTATGGAGGAAAAATTAAAAAAAAAAAGCATCCTCAGTACTTTTTATTTCAGAGTCTGAGATAAAAAAATGTTGTCCCCCAGGAGACCATAAAAACCACACCAAAACCAGATTATGCATAAATGGAGCATCTAGCTAGGCAGTGACTGCTCCCTGAGAGCACAGAGACAGCTTACAGCTACCTTGCAAATCAGAATCACCCAAAAATTATCTAACACTCGAATTGTCCAAACTGCTGTTAGTGTACACATCCTGTGGCACATCCAGACACAGCAATAAGGCGCTTGAAAACATCTGTTCTATATCATTAACAAAAATATCCTGATGCAAAACCTGAAGATCCAAGAAAAAGAATGGAAGAGGAGAAAATTATCTTCCTATCGCAGTGAAAAAATATCTACTCAGACAATGGGATTTTTAAAAATAAAACCAACCAACCAAAAAACCAACCAACCAAAAAACTCAAACTAAAACAGAAAACCCAAACCAAAACAAAAAAAAACCCGCAACTAAAACAGAAAAGTGGGACTTGTATCTGAAAAGTTCATGTACATTCTGTAACTTGCAGCAGAAATCACTATTAAAAATGCTATTCTGAAAGAAATGTAGATAAGTTTATGCAATTAATTAGGCTCTTGTCCTAGCATAAAACAACACTACTGTGTAATACTTTGTGTTAAGCTGATGATATAAATTGTGGATGTGTTTATTTTCTTACAAGTCAGCCTACACTAACTGAAAACAAGGTAGTTTGTCACCCAAGCATGTGTCCTCTGTGAACTGTTAAAGAAAATCCGACCTACTTTGCTAGCTGAAACCAGAAGATTTTATGGTATATTGAACCCACAAATCATGATCCACATGCCCCAATTCCATCATTACATTTCACAAAGAATGATATGAGCTAACACTGCACAGGCAGGCAAGGTAAAGTTTCCCATATAAAGATAAATACAGTGTGCAACATTTCCCTGCTAGAGTTCAATACATTAAATTACTGCAGTTATAACGGAATGAAACCTTTGCTGAAACAACTGGAATATTTAGTCTCTGCCATAAGATTTCTTCTACTCTTCCATGGACTCCAAGGGTAGCAGAAAAATCATAATTTCCTGTATTAAGAGCATTTTTCAGTTTCTTTGACTGATTTTCAATTAAGCAAGACTGAACAGGTGGAATCCAATTTTCTTCCATTCCATTTATTTAGTGAATTGCCCAGATTTGTTGCTATTCACTTTTATTTTCATACATAAGACTTTCTAAGCAGCAGGAATCTGAGATGAAAGTGGAGAACATAAAAGTGACACACACTTTCATCCCCTTTTTATGGCAACATAGCTAGCATGGCCACATTAGCAGTTATCAAGGAATTACACTAATGAAATCCAGATCTGATTCATACTATAAATCATTGATTTAGGTAATAAAACCGGTGTTTGACAATAAAGTTAACTTTGCATTATAAGGCAAAGCATGTGTTTTTAAAAAGGGAATGTGTGTGCACTTTTTACCAAGAAATATCTCTGGTGCACCACATTTTATTAGTTCAGTGCAAAATAGACATTGGAGATAGTACAAGATTTTCATGACAATAAATTAATTATTTCTTCCTAGACTTGATTAGCAAAGATGTAGTCCTCTCTGTATCTTGCCTCCAAGGTCCATTCCTCCTGTTTTACAGTGTTCACTGCACAATGCAGTGCTCAGCTTTTGATTTCCCCTCTCGTTGTACTCCGTGTGTTGTGCTTACAGTAAAATATCAAAGCACTGTAGGGCTGCCACTGACATGTGCTGGCAGAATGCCAACACAAAATGAGTGGAAGGGATGACTTTTACAGTGCACAGGAAAATACATTCAAGGTGCAGAGCACATTTAAGTCATTTAACATTAAAAGCTCTCCAGGGCTTTGGCAACAAGATGATGTAATACCAAACTGTCTCTGGGAGCTGGTACCTGCTTAGAAAGGTTAGAAGAAGCTAATGAATGCTAAATTGCGTTCTCTTGAAAATACACGATTTTGCCCTGCTTCTAAGTGTTTTAACAGCGATTGTCAGCAAGAAATAAGTGTCTCTCTGTTTTGCTAAATCTCCAGTTAGACTTAATCTTATTTCATTGTAAGCCCCTAACTGGGCAGCAAGGAATCCTTGCAGATGTGCACAACACCTGGACCATGAATTCTACAAAGCTCAAGTCTTCTTTAAACAAGATGAGTGAAGTCCAGCTGCTCATATTTGGAATACAAAGGGCTGGTTGCAAAGAGGAGAATGAAGAGTGACATAGAGCTGCAATGGCTGAAGATGAAAGATGATTTGCATTAACTAGAAGTTACAACTGTATTTTGACAACCAGGTCAGTGAAAACTATTAGCATGTAACTCAGGATTGGATTGGGATTGTGAGTTTGGCTGCACCAAGATTTGAGGGTTAATTTGGTACTACCCAAACCTAAAGCCAGAGGCTAAAGGAGAAAGGTGAACAATTTTTTGCATTAGCCTCTAGAGGGGGAGAGTTTCCTTCAGCTCCAGAAATTATGTAAATTATTCATTGAAAAACTTTTTGCAGTAGAAGCAAATCTTGCACAATCCTGTTGCCTCAGCTTGGGTCTCCTCTATTTATTATCTGTCACTATAATCCTAACCTACTGCAATAAATCTGTTTTCAGAGTCTCTCTTATTTTCATTAATAGGTTATTTGCATTCATTGGCCATCAATCCTTTAAAGAGCACAATTAAAATTTTAATGGAAATGTAAACCTTTTATTTGAGAACTTCTCTCACAAGAAAAAAAATGTTTTCATAAATGTTGCACTCAAGGTTTCATAACAATGCCATCATAAGTCACCATCTAACAAACCTACTGCTCACTTGGGTGGACGTCTGGAATTTGTTTTTATTTTTGGAGATAATTAAAAGAAAAAAAATCCAGCTGAACAGTTAGTTATGAAGAATTATCCATATGACATTGGAAAGACTATTTATTGCTCTGATTCAATTTGATAGTATGAATTTTTTGATAAAAACTTACATCATATTGAGACAGATAGATTACATTTACACTGCTAACCAGGGTTTCATTTAACCAGCATTCCTTCCTGTGACACCATTAAGAGTAAGATTCAAACTTACTTTTCTCCACTAGAAGTGTTTTGTTATGAGATGTGTCTGGGCTTCCATTAGCTCCAATGAAGGAGTTGTTGAAATTGAGTCAATTAATTACATTGAAAAGTAGAAATTAAACTTGTACAGAAGAATAGTTAGAGCAGCTCTTTCCATTGACAAGATCTCTAAAAGCTATAGTATGAGCTTAGACAGCTACATATCTACATATGTAGACAGCTACATATCTATATATCTGTAGTGTAGGTAATTGGAAATTAATCTCACCGTAGGAATCTTTCAGGAAAATAATCTACATATATGGGTGTGGATCTGACACAGTCACAGGAATAAAACTGGAATGATTTAGACATGGAAAAATTGCTGTTTTACAACTGGTAAATTTGATGGCCTCAGATGTCTAAAATGGCTCATTAAAATAAATCCTGGACAAAACTAAGCTCCGTCCTGTCAGCCTCTAGTGCCAATATTCACCGATCATTTTTCCCCGTCTCTTAAAATTATATGATAATTATACAGGTTGATACTTGCCTCTTTATATTTTGCTTTCTGACATGTTCATTCCAGGAAGAACTTGAACAATGGCTACAAACAAAGGATCCATCTGAACATCGGAAACACCTTTTTTTGTCAGTCATGAGAGTGACTGAGCACTGGCATAGGTTGCCCAGGGAGATTATGGGCCACATATGGCTGTAGTGTTGACAAAGTAGGAAAAAGAAGTTAATTATTCTTGATGAGACAACTGAATTGAGGGAGACAGATCACAAAAAACCCCATATTGATTAGGGGAGCTTTATTAGCAATTCTGGTTTCTGTATCAGAAAGCATCTGTTATTATTAATAACTGGTAATCATTCACACTGGTCCTTGAAGTCTTTGCACACACAGCTCACCTTGTACTTACACACTCACTCAGTTTTCCACAGTGCACAACTGGGAGGCCAGCACAAGCTCTCTGCACAGAGACACAGGATCATAACAGCACATGGGAGCTCTCAGGTGATTGCCCAGGAAGTCCCTCAAAGGGTCCTTCACTTCATCACATGTACCCTACAGCCTGCCCACATGTGGCAGCAGCACCTACCCTGGCCAACTGAACTGGATCATGATTTGCTTCTCTTCTTCCAAAATATGTTTTCCTCATTTCTTTACTCTGTCTCACTTTAAAAACTGAAGAAAAACAACCACTAGCAAAAAATAGAAACTTTCCTCACATTTTGAAAGCCATCATTAATCCATTTTCTTCTGCTGCTGATCTCAAGCAATTGGTCTGCTTCATGCTTCATAGTATAATCATGGCCTCAGGACTGGTTTATCCAAATTCAATGTGGGGTTTTAAAGAGCATCTTAAAATAAGTTGTAGAACCTTCAGCTGCACACAGACATCTCAAGATCAGAACATTAATGCTCTCCAAAGTAGCTCTTGTTAGGAAGCTAAAAGTACATTACGGATGAAATCCCAGCCCTGGTTTCCTGCAGTGATGGATGCTGTACTGACAGCAGCAGCAGCACCAACCCTGCTGGAGTGCAGTGACTTTACTGAGGCAGCATTCCCCAGCTCTTTGAGAGCAGTCATGGAGGACACCTATCATCTGAGCTAGGTATACTGTAATTTAGACCCTGTGGAGTTCATCACAGCTTTAACACCTCGTATTGAGCCAGGATTTCCCAGTGGGCTACCACAGGCATGCCATCCTCACCACATGTAATAATCCAAACACTTTTAGGAAGACACACAGTATCATCTACAGGCACACTGTTACATAGATATGTGCATTTATGTAAAACAAGCATACAAATGAAAAAGTTTTTCCAAAAGGTCAACACAAACATTTTTCATGCTTTCCCAGTGACTTCCACTTGTGTAGCTGGCTTAGCCATGGAAGAGGTGAAGCATCTCTTTTACTTAATGCATTTTGGTGTCTTAGCATATCCACAAACCTTTTTAAGATAAAAAGCACTTTTAAAATGTTGTAAGCCTGAACACTTAATAACCAACACCTTAAAAACATAGAATCATTTAGGTTGAAAAAGACCATGAATATCCTCAAGTTCAACTACTAATCCAGCACTGCTAAGTATACCACTAAAGCATGTCCCTAAGTGCCACATCTACACATCTTTTAAATACCTCCAGGTATGGTGATTCCACCATTTTCCTGGGCAGCATGTTGAAATGCTTGATATCTCTTCCAGTGAAGAAAGTTTTCCTAATATTCAATATAAACCTGTTTGCTCATCCCCTATCACTTGCTCCTTGGGAGATGAGACCAACTTCCTCTCACTACCAGGTCTTTTCAGGTCCTTGTAGAGAGTAACAAGATTTTGTCTGAGCCTGTTTCCCCAGGCTAAAGAACCCCAGCTCCCTCAGCTGCTCCTCACAGGACTTGTGCTCCAGACACTTCACCAGCTCCATTGCCCTTCTCTGGACATTCTGCAGCCCCTCAATGTCTTTGTTGTATTGATAAGCCCAGAACTGGACACAGGACTCAAGGTGTGGACTCAGCAATGCTGAGTACAGGGGGCAATCCCTGTCCTGGTCCTGCTGGTCACACCATTGCTGATACAGGCCAGGGTGCTATAGCTGCCTTGGCCAGCTCATCTCACTGCTGGCTCATGTTCAGCTGCTGTCAACCAGCACCTCCAGGTCCTTTTCAACTGGGCACCTTTCCAGCCACCCTGCCACAGCCTGCAGTACTGCAGGGGGTGATTGTGACCCAAGGGTGGCACCTGGCACTTGGTCTTGTTGAATCTCACACAATAGGCCTCAGACTATGTATCCAGACTTTGCACATCCCTCTGCAAAGCCTTCCTACCCTCCAGCAGATCAGCACTCCTACCCAGCTTGGTGTGATCTGGAAACGGTGAGGGTGTACTCGATCTCCTCGCACAAGCCATTGATAAAGATACTAAACAGGACTGGCCCCCAAACTGAGCTCTGAGGAGCACCACTCAGGACTAACTCCCACCTGGATGTAATTCCATTCACCACAACTCTCTAGGCCTGGCTATCCAGACAGATTTTTACCCAGTGAACAGTGTACCATCCAATAGGCTCCATTTTCTCCAAGAGAATGCTGTGGGAATGGTGTCACAGGCTTTTATTTGTCCAGGTAGACAATATCCATGAAGGATATCCATCAAGCAGAACCTGCCTTTCATAAACTTGTGCTGGCTGGGCCCTGGTTGTCCTAGCTTCACATTTTCTACCTTCCAGTCACCTGAGATCTCTCTACTTAGCCAGGGCTGCTGATAATTGATGGAGTGGCTTGGTGAGCACTTCCAACAGCTCCATCAATACCCTTGGGTGAATCCCATCCAGCCCCATAGACTTGTGAGTGTGTTAGTTGTATAGCAGGTCACCAACCATTTGCCCTTGGATTATGGAGAATTTCATTCCATTCTCTGTACCTGTATTCCAGCTCCAGAGCCTGAAACCTGAAGAACAACTGGGCTTACTGTTCAAGACTGAGGTAAAGTAAGTACCTCATCCTTTTCCTCACCCTTTGTCACAGCATTCCATAAGGGATGGCAATTCTCCTTAACTCCTTTTTTGTTTCTGATATATTTGTAGAAACATTTTAACTGTTTTTTACATCATTAGTCAGACTAACTTCCAATTGGGCTTTGGCCCTTCTAATTTGCTCCCTTCTTAACCTCATGATGTCCTTATAGTATTTCTGAGTTTTCTGCCCCTTCTTCCAAAGGTCATAAACTTTCCAGTTTTTCCTGAGTTCCAGGAAAGGTTCTCTTTTCACTCAGCCCAGTCGTCTTCCCCATCAGCACATCTTACAACACATGGGGACAGCCTAACACCTAAAACTTTCTAGGCAGTTGTATTTCTAACTCTTTTTTTAAAACAATACATGTAAATTTATTCCAGTTCATCCAGAACTGTAGCCTGGACATATCTAGGATCTGTGGAGCTGTGATTAGTACAGTACTGTTCTTGAGCCAATGACCTAAAGCATTAACTTTGGGCCAAAGCTGATTTCTGTTCTCAAACAACAAGTGTAACTCTTTCCGATTTTTATGAATAATATCACAGGGAAAAAAAGTTTCCAAATTCAGGAGATGGCAAATACAGGCAGCAATAGGTTGTTTATACTTACTCAAAATCTAAAAATCATTATTTTTACATAGAGTTTCCATATCTGACAGCAAATAGATGTTAGAAATTTGAGATTCTACTTGTATCTGATCTACACATTCAATCACATTATCTTTCCATATGAAATGTTAAAACTTCAATTTATCATACATTGTCATTGAGCATTTGCATTCCATGACTCAAGAAGTAAAGACATAATATAAAGACATGATATATGGTGATATCACGACTCTCAGAAATATCAAACTAACAAATTTTCAAGACCAGAAAACCATAAAAATTAAAAATATGCTAAATAAAATTCAAAATACATATGTTATATTGAGATATTTGTGAAAGTCTGATGAAACTCTGAAGGTAGACTCTGGGCAAATGAGGAATCTCAGACAGAGGTTCCATATCATCACACCAAAAAAGAAAAAAGAGAAAAAACTCCCTGTTTCCCAAAAAGTGAACTTCAAGAAAATATATCTGCTCAGTTTTATTGCTGTTCCATTCTAAATCTGTTTTCTTCATGAGAAAGGCAAGAAATCCTCTGAAATTCAACTGTTTCACTTTATGCCACTAATCATGTCAAATACTATGACATGTCTTTTGGAAGCTGCTTCTTCATGTCAAATTCTTTCATTTTATCTCATTCTTTAACTTCTGGAAATGCCTCTTCTTTCCCACTTTCCCTGATTTTTAGTGACTTCTTTTTTTTCCCTTGAAAATTATAGAAATATAAGCTGTTGAATCAGAAGGCTTTTCTAAACAAAAGGTTATTTTCTCTCATTATCAACACAGCAACATCTTCTCTTCCTCTAAATCATGTGAAATTGCTTTCACATTTGTGTTCAGCTTGATCTGGTCTTTAATATGTCATTCATTATGTTCTGCTAACCAAGAGACAGTACTTTTTCATATTTGTTCTCCTGTCCTTTTTTTTTATTTTTATCAGATAAAACTAACCAGTATTTCAAGCCTTTGATGCCCTGCCTGGTTTCAGAAAGACTAAATAACTATGTTTATACATTGACATATTAAGTACCAAGTCGAGCTTTATATGACAAAGCTGACTCAGTGATTTACTAAATATTAGGACAATTCTGGTTGTACTAAACCAGCTGAGTCTTCTAAGGACTGTAGCTATGCAAAAGCTAAGGAGGAGGGGAAAAATACCAACCAAAAGAAGCAGCATCTACTTAAGTGGCTTGATCCAAAGCAGCAACTGCATGCCATGCAGCCACTTGCTCACAGCCCCTCACCCTGGTGGGTGGAGAATCAGAAGAAGGTAAAACCTGTAGACTGAAATAAGTTCAATTTAATGACTGAAATAAAAGAGGGAGAGGAATAAAATCCCAGAAAGACAAGTAATGATGTAATATGCAGTTGCACCTGTTGACCAATGCAGTGATTGGTCCTGCCCATGGAGTTCCCCCAGTTTATACACTGAGTATGACATTGTGTGGTCTGGAATATTCCTTTGGTCAGCTTGGGGCCATGCTCCCTCTCAGCTTTTTGTGCACTTGCTCACTGGCAGAGTATGGAAAACTGAAAACTCACTGAATTAGGGTAAACACTATTATCAACAATTAAAAATCAGAGTGTTATCAATATAATTCTTAAACTAAATGCACAACATAGCACTGTACCAGCTAATAAGAAAATTAACTCTATCCTAGTTGAAACCAGAGTATTATCCATCTCTATTCCAGTTGTCCCTCTTCCCCACCTGTTTGAGGCAGGGCTCCTCTACTACTGCTACTAGGATTCTCTACTTTCTCTAAAGATGTATTGGAATCCCTTTCCATTGGATCAGGAATATAAAATTCTAGTAGTTACCAGTGCACAATGTACCCTAATGCCATCAGACTAAAGGCAGAACCCATTTATATTTCTGGAGAGACAGGAGCTAACAGTACTGGAGGCTGAAATAAGCTCACCAGGAACAAGTGGCAAAAGCATCCCATGTGACTGGCCTGGAGATGCTGTGCATCCATGATGAGGTGTGGTTTGTGCCTCATTCACTAACATTGGCCAGTCTCTGATGTGGTAACTTAGCAAAGTTGTCAATGATTTCAGTGACAAACACCAGAGTTCTACCAGAAATGCCTGCAAGACACCCTTTAATTTCATAAAGGTAAGAATTGCATTGAATTCAGAGGGAAAAGACTGTGGAACAGGAGAAGGGATTTCATGGGGGAAAGTTTGTGATAATGTAATTAAAATCTCTATGCACAAGGGAATGAACTAAAGGCTGAATTGGCTTTTGCCCACAGGCATTTCCAGATTCGATTGCTTCACTTGGTTGGTTTAGCATTCTTTCAACACAGTTTTGTGCTTTTAATATTGTTCATGTTGAATATAACCAGAGGAGAAAATTATTTCATGTTATAACTCACTGGAGTCAGTGAAATTATTCCAGTACAGAATATGGTTCACTACCCAAAGTATTTGATTTTTTCGATTTTAAATATTCAACTATGATAAACAACTATTTATTCATAACCTAAATCCTAAGTATGATTCCTCTGAAGCTTATTGTAAAATACATGAATGTACAGTTAAGACAGAGTGAACAAGTCAATTATCATCTCTAAATCCAGGATACATATCTGAGCTATAAGTGAATTCTGGACTCTGGCAAGCAGTCAGATTGTTCTGTGTCTCTTTGACCAACTTTGGCTTTGAAAAACTTTTCTAAAGAAACTGCTTTGTTCTCTGAAAAAGACTCAGTTTTGAAAAATCAGCATTTTCAAATAGAAGAAAAAAAAGTTATCAGAAAATTTAAAAAATAACTGTATTTGAAGCCAAGTCTAGTCTGCCTGATCAATTTCTAAATGACAAACACCTCCTTTCAAATTTTAGCATTTCTACATATTATATGTTTTGGAGTTTAACAAAATCTGTAACAATAGGAAGGTTGCATTAATTTTTTTTTTAACAGCTTTGATATGGAATTAGATCTGCCTCCAGAATTAACTGGTTGAACTTTGTAGAAACAACGTTTTCCCATTTGTGTATATTATGAATACGAACCTCAATGCAACTTTAATATTTATATGATGAGAGCCATAAAAAACCCATTCAAAGTCCCCCAAGTCCACAACCTCACAACTCTGGAGATTACCATAAACTAAACTATACTAAACTAAAATAAATCATGCAACTTAGAAAAATCAAAATTCCCTCCAGTAATGCATGTTTCTAATTGCAATCTTAATTTGCCTTCGTAGCATTGCTTGGTCAGCTTATTTTATGGCATGCCTGTCAGGCAATTTGGTTATGATATTTAAAAAACAACCAACCAACCAAACAAGAAACCCAAGAAAAGCAGTCCAAACAACTTCTGATTCTTGTCTTGTGGTTCTACTTAGCATTTGTCCTGAGCCAATTGAATATTGTGAGAGGATGTGTTATAAAAATAATAAGATACATAATTTTAAATACTGTTGTTTAAGAAGTAAGATACAATTGTTTCCAGGCACTTATTATCAATGAGAAATGGGAGCTGTTTTCTGTGTCCTACAAATCTTACTGTGATTTAGCTGTTAGAAGAACGATTTCACTGACATAAAGTGGAGAGGATAATATCTATCTTTCATATTTCTTAGTTTAATTGTCTTACTGCAACTGAATGTGACACACTGTGTAAGAAAGTCTAATTATGAGAGAAAACTGAAGTCAGCAGCCTCAGGCAAGACAGTTTCTTAGAACTGGCTTTATAATCTCAGTGGAGATATCATTAAACTTAAATTAATTTGGTTTTTACCCTTTTTTTTTCTTTTCTGAGACAGCACTACAAAACATGTTATTGAAGTCCATCTGTATTCTTAGCAAAAATTTATAGCTTTCTAATTCCTGAACAGATTTTAAATAAATTCAAGCAGCATTTCACCCAAATTTATTACATAGTGCCAAGAATTTGCTAACATTGAGAAGTTTCTGAATGTGATTGAAGATTTCCCTATCAAATCCACCATAAGTTTCTTCAGTAGCTTCAGCTCTGTACTAGGACAAACGAACAGAATAGGTTTTAAGCAATGAAAGTGGCAAAAGTGAAGAATTGTTTGGTCCCATCCCTAGAGGTCCCAAAGACATGAACTGTCTGTCCTCACATTTCATGTTGCTGTTCTACTGCCCCTCTTCCTGTGAGATCTTGGCCTCTTCATCTTCTCACACATTATATATGTATAGAATATACTTCTTTTCTCATCAAAGAGATGTTGGACATTGACAGCCCATCATGTCTGCTCTTCCAGCCTTTGCTCTGTGGCAGCCATCCCGAGGGAGCAGCAGGATGTTATAGCAACGTGAGTGGCAGGTGAGTTAAAGAAGTGGAGCAATGCCTTCTGATGGCTAGTGCTGTGTGCTTCACCAGAAATGTATTCCACATTCTGATCAGCTCTCCTCTGTCCCAAAATTCAACTACGGGATATGCATGTGCCCTAAATCTCTTCATTGTAAGGTTTCCTAATTTTTACCAGTGTCTTCAGTATTGCATATGTACCTTTGGGCAGAACAGACTCCATTATCTTATTGTTATTTTATTGTTGAAAAGTTACACCACTCTTCTGCCTAAGGGCCAGCTGAATGACTTTGAGTTCCCAGATAAATCTTGGATTCTACATACAAGGACCAGGCATCAGCAATGAAACCAACACTACTGCTGATTATATAGAGGTCAAGTATATGAATGGATCTTTGCATCTGGGTTGATGCATATTCTACATCTGATGTGAGGTCTCCTCAGAGAAAAGATAATCAGGCATCGCAAAGCAGAGTCCTCAGCCCTTCTGATTATATGGCAGGGCATTCACTTCATTTAACCAGTTATTTTATTAATTTTCTTTAGACACAAGATATGAAAAATTCATATAAAAACTTGAAAATATGGAGAGGTTGTGTAAATATTCTGCCAAACTCTTTCCATGACCCATGAAACTAGATGCTTAAAAAAAATTTAAAAAAGCAAAAAGGGGGAAAATAATATTCTTCATGCTTGCTTTAAATTTTCCCTCAAATAAAGTTATACCAAGTTGGCCAAAGGTAAAGCTGTACTATCAGTAACATAAAATCCTTCAAAAAAGCTGATATCCCATCAATCTCTGTTACAATCATTAATATATATTATATCAAACCCTAACTGTGTGGGCAGTTTTCACAATGATACCTGATAATTTGGTGCACAGTACTTAAAGTAGGTACTGGAATTAAAAATAAATCTAAAAAATAAAATTTGAATTTTGCATTACATTCACCAATGCCCATATTGAAAGAGTTCTCAGAGTCTCAAGTAAAAAAGAAATAATTTTCTGTACAAAAACATAGCAGAAGTTGGCCTTTCTATATTTTACCTGCAAGTTAAAGCTCTCTTTTGTAATACAACGTACAAAGGCAACAATTAGAGATGCAGAGAAGCCAAAGAAAGGAGTTCAGAAGCATTGGCCTATTCTCAGCTCTAGCACTGCTCTGCCGAGTAACTTAATGAAATTTCCTTAATAACGATGTCAGCATGTAGCCTATGAAAAATTAGCTGTTTAGTATATGCTGTTTGTTTAGTCTCCTTCTATAACAAACAGAGAAAAACACTTTTACAGGGGGTGATTTATGCTACCTGAAGACAGGTATGAAAACAGACTAATCCTAGTGCACAACTCTGGAAAACTTGTGAAACAAGCACTTATAGCATATTTATAAGTAGATGAGGACAAAAGGAGAGTTGTTAGTTACAGACCATTTTTCATTTTAGTTCAAGGTTTTTTAATGACATTCTACATTTGCCTTTGCACTGAGTGTGTTTACTCTAGCCTGAGCAGAGCCCAGGATAACTAGAGACAGGTATAGGAAGCAGCAGGCTCCCACATTTCTGCTATGACAGAAAAATACTACTCTTTGGTAGCTGTGGCTTGTAGGACAAGTAGGAATATTTATTTCATTAATTCTATTAAATTATTTCCGTCTTGTGGAGAATGGACAAGGTGTTAAGAGATTGCAAAGGGAAATGGAGCTCAAACATTTAAAGGGAAGGCGTAGGGAACAGATGCTGACTAGTCATAAAGCTGTAGAAATTAGAAATTCTGGCGAAAGGAAAAAAATTAAAACAAATAACAACATATAACATTTGGAAGAAGAAAACAAAGGAGTAGCAGGCCACATTTTGTCTGTCTAGAATAGAATGATTTCTTTTTGTGTTGGAGTAGAAAATCTCATATATGAAGATAAGCCTCGGGTGCCTCTTCATTGACTTTCTTATGTATTTTGACACTGGCTCATATGAAAAAGGCAGCAATGTCACAGACAATAGGAAACACACATTCTAGATTAAATTACTTTTAATTGAACTGATAGAAAGTAAAAAATTTGTATCCTAACCAGTCATTCACAGCTGAAATCACAGAATCATCAAGGCCAGAAGAGAGCATCAAGATCGTCTAGTTCAGCTGTCAATCCAGCACCACCATCATCACTCCTCAACCATATCCCTAAGTGCCACACCCAGACACCTCGTGAACCTTCCAGAGGCAGTGACTCCATCACCTCCCTGGGTCACTTATTCCAATGTCTGACCACTTTCAGTGATTTTTTTTTCCTAACATTTAATCTGAACCTCCCCTGGCACAAGTCCAGGCCATTTCCTTATGTTATGTTAAATGGGGTGTCCCCACTTAATACTGATGAATAAGTAATGGAAATTTGGGGTTTTTTTATCAAATGGGATTTACTGACTGACTGGTGTCAGTCACTGGTGTCACTGGCACAGCATGAGGGCAGGCCTAAAATTACCTTGTAAAACTAAACAAATTTCTTAAAGAAAAAATCAAATAGGATTAAATTTAGTAAGGACATGTACAAGATACTGAACTCAATGGGGAAAAATTAATTGTAAGACACCAGCTGGAGGACAAATTGCCATGTGTCTGTTCTAAACAAAAAGGTGTCCACTGTTACAGTTTAGCACACTTTAGATACACAATATCATGTTATTTGTGGAAAGAAATAGGGATCATAGTGGGAAATATAAGCAAGGGCAGAAACTGCAAGACCTGGAAAGTTGTTTTCTTTTCACATGCAGTACAGGTTAGGGCCTCAGCTGTCTGCACATTTGACAGAGGAGAAACTGATCAGAACTCTGGAATACATGACCTGAAAGAGTATTTGCTTTAAAGTCTGATATAGAACCAGCAAAGTACAATACGGGTCTTCAAATGTGGGAAAGGTTGTTGCCAAAGGAAGGGAATAATCTATTTCTATTCTCATATGCAGGAAAAAAAAAAAAAAATAAGAGCTTATTCTGAAACAGGGAAGACTTGTGTAAAATATTAGGTGAAATTTCTAACAGCAAGGATAGTGAAGCAGAGGAGAAGAATTGATGGACATTATGGTCTTTCCAACACTGGAAGCAATGTAAAACCAGTAAGATCAAACATCTGTTCAGCATCACCAATCCTACAAGGGCAAGAGATAGACTGGCTGTTCTGTGCAGTTCTTTTCTTAGCCTATTTTTTTGAAAGCTTATGTTCTGTTTGTTACAGGGATCTACTGGTAATATTGGGGATTAATATTAGATCAGTCCTTGTCAGTCAATAAACAGTAGATCTATACATTTTCTACTCTGTCAATTTCAGAAGAATCTTAATGCAATACAAATAGATTAAAAAAAAAAGTTCAAAAGATTCCTTAATGCTCACATGAAGGAATATTTCTTGATACTTAATGGAATACATATTCACACAGTTCCTGTGCCAATTCAGGTTAGACCAAAGTGGGAAAGGAAAATTGAATATTGCAACTAAGAGCAATAAATAATCGTGGCAAGCACAATGACAAATAATAACACCTAAATTAAGTACTCACATAGTTTTAAAAAACCACAAGATAAAATCTTCTTTTACAGACTTCTGTGTGATGCTTTCTTGAAACTCCCCATTAAAGTCAAACCAATTGAGACTGAAAGCAGCACTGGATAGAAATCTGACTGCCATCACAAAAACAATGAACAAACAAAAGGCTCCACATAGATCCTGTTTTGCATTTTTCTTTTCATAAGTCTATACCTTTCTACACAGTAGAAATTCAATCTATCCCTTGCTTACAGACAGGCTGTAGAAATAAAGCCCTGATTTGCTCTTTCATTGGTATTAAGTGATAAACATCTACTAACACAATAATTATGTTTCTAAACACATCACTGTTGTTATTTTTATTCTGAAAGTTTCATTCTTGTCAAGCAATGTAACTGCCTTATTAGAAATCTCTAGTCTGAGTGAAACTTGGAAATGCTACAGGTAGTACCCTTCACAAGGGTCAACAGAAAAGCACTCATTTAGCCCTTTGTTTGGTGTACCAGAAACAAAGGAAGTGCAAAAATCAGGAGGAAAAATGCTATAATAAGAACTTAGATACAATATGAGGGATTTTTTTTCTTGTCTGCATGGGAGTTCTGCCTGGGTATTATTTTTGGAACCCTTAAGCTGAAGTATTTTAAAAACCCCAAACAAAAGTGCAAAGAATCGTAGCAGAACTGATGGGAGAGGGGAGGATTTTAAGATATCAGGAGAATATATTTCCCCCTTCCCCCAGAATTCTGGTGCATCAGAAGGTGAGAATATCCCCCAACATTGAATTCAGGGATGTAAACCCACAGAAAATACTAGCTTAACACTAAATTACTTTTTATTATCTTAAAATTCATATGAGTAGTACATAACTAAGGAGAATGAAGGATATAGTCCTGAGGAGTATTTTCTGTAAATGCAACAATCTTACTTCCCTTTTTGTCTCAGTTAATACCACTGAGCTAGGAATTCAAACATGGCTCATAAAGTCTGTATTTCCAGTTAGCCATATTTTACCAATGTTTTACTGCTGCTATGAAAGTGTATGAAAATTTTGATGATACTTCTGGATGGAAAGGACTTTGAGACTGCCTCTAGCACCAACAGAAACTGTATGAACAGCTCATACAAAACCTGTGCTTGTGTGTAAAAAGTACAGTAATTCATTTTTTGTAGCTAAACCAGAACAACATTAGTAGGACACAATAGTTTTGAGCTTGTGAGGCTTTAGCTCTGTTTTGAAACCTTGCATAGGGCTGGCAGGAGCAGTAAGTAAATATATTAAATTTATCATTCTTAGCTATAATGGATGAAACATTTGGTGTATAGCAATTTGTGGGAGTGCAAATCATGACATAGAAATTTTCAAAGTTAAAAAACAAATCATTTGGGTAGAGATCATTGTAATCAGTTTTACTTTGGCTTTCAGACCACAGATTAACTGCAGGAGAAAGACACTGGAGTGAATGGCACTGCTATGACAAGAATAAGCATTCATGTACTGTTCAAATTGGTCCCCAGATAAAACCAAACACTGAATGGTTCTCTAATTTACACCTAATGAATCACTGCTCTGAAAGTAAGCACCATTGTGCCAACATGGAGGAAAAATCCTTTTGCTCTCTTTTGCTTATATATGGCACTCAGAAACTTTGAAAATCTAAATTTGAATCAGAAGTTGACAATATTATAATATACTCATAATAAGACAACCTAGGATTGTCCTAGAAATATCAGTGCATAGATTACAGAAAAAGCAACATAGTATGATTTCAAATTCCAGCATCTGGTTCCCAAACTGTTTCCTGAACTTTCCTAAAAAAATCATTTGCTCAGCAGTGGCAGACAATATATACTTTATTTGTGCTACATTCTTTCAATAGTCTGTGGTTGGATGCCCTTGTTTGCCTTCTCCTAGTGGCTGTGCCTTCCACTGGGTAAAGCATATGAGGAAGGGAGGGCAGGAGTGTGTTCCATGGCAGAGAGGTCTCCAGCGTGGAGCCACGGGCTGAGGGACAGGTGTGGGAAGGGCAGCAAACAGAGCCAATGGCTCAGGTCAGCATGCCGACTTCCTACTGCTAAAGAAGGGATTGAATGCTCTAGGAGAATAGTTTGTAAGGGTAGTGCAGAAGGCAATCTTTCCCAGTGAATTGCAGCTGTACCGATTACTGAGGAGTGGAAACAGCCTTGCCTGCACAATGGGGTTGGGTGTTATAAAAGAGTGGGGCAGCTGGCCACAGGGTACAGGTGGAGCCTGAGACCCAGAGTCTGCTGGCTCTGGGGAGGTAAGGGACATGTGGCTGTGCAGGGGACAGGGAGGTTAAGAAGAGGCTGTGTGAGGGACAGACAGGGTTAGGTGGCCGGGTAAGGGACAGCTTGGGGTTGGCCAGTCATGGAGAAGAGAGGAGAGAAGGAATCAGAGCTGTGTGGAGCTGCCTATGGGGAAAGGAGTCAGAGTTGCCTAAAGAAAGTCCACTGAAAGAAGGCACATAAAGTTTTTGATAAAGAACTGGTGATGATGCTAGTCCCATCTGTCTTGACATAATTGCAACAGAATGCAACTTGTAGTAGTCAACACAGAGCTTCCTGGGCTGGGACCAAGATGGGAAGGAAGGATCCCCATCACATGCAAGGACATGGAGAACAGGAGGAAATAAATGGACAAGCACCATTTGTTTTAACCAAGCCACTTTGAATTTTTTTCTATTTTCAGGTGTTGCCTGCTCAAAAAAAGCTGGCTTTAGGACATCAAAGCCCTTGACAGCATTTCTGAGGTGCTATTAAAGGTGTAGTGCAGGTCATGAGGTAGACAGTAAGACTCAGAATTTCCCCTGTTTCTGTCAGATTTTGCCATAACTTTCTTATGAAAAATTGCTTGAATAATAAGTCTATGCAGACCTAAATAAAACAACTATTTTGTACCAGTAATTTTCTCTACAAGATAGTATATAGCAAAAGAAACTTGGTCTACAGAATATGGCTCTAGTCCATGTCCTCTATTTAAAACTCGGTTCTTATTCTTAAGCCACATTTTGTTTCGGGTTTTGTGATTTATGCATGTTCTTGATTTTAATTTTTTTATACTGTAACTATGCTCCCTCAGTACAAGAAAAGATTTTGTTATCAATTATGTGGTGTATTCTTTATGGAAGTTCTGGGATTGTCTATTCACCCTAGGTGTCAGATTTAAGAATTATATGTTGGCAGCTTGATTACTACTCAGAAAATACAATAAGATTCCTACATAGATATTTAGAGTTGTTACCATACACTTTTTTGCTAACTAAGTTTTAAATGCGGTGTTGACAGGCCAGGTTTGCAGACAACACAAATTGTCAGGGACTTTGGAAGTCATTAGAACTCTTACACTAACCAGGTCCTAAGCATTTATACATGAACTGTTCATATATAAGAGCACTTCAAATTCTCAAACACTTGTGGAAGGGAGATGATACTTCAGAATTTGAGATAAGAATTTCAAATGCATTGAAAAACACTTATCCACATCACACAGTTACAAATTTCTCACATAACAAGAACTTCAATGTCCTCACACATGCAGTAACTGCAGAACTGAGGCCAGCCTGAGGACCCAACACTTGAATCCTCTAGCACCAGGAAGGGGATATAAGCAAAAGCAGAAGCAGAGTTGGATTTCCTTCTGCAGCCAAAGCAAGTATGATGAAAGTTGTGGGGCAACCAAAAAAAACAGGAAAGCCTTTCCAATCAAAATGTCAGTTAGCAGAGCTCAAAGAACACAGAAATGGAGGCTGAGCCAGATAAAGCTTTCTAATATATAGAAGGCCCAGTACTGAATAAACAATAAGGGAGAACAGAACTAGCCATATTTCTTGCAGAATAAATCACCCTAAGGCAGGAAGGTTCATCTGATGACATGAAGTTTCTCACAGCCAGTTTCAGGGTTTACTGCTGATACTAATTTTAATTTAGCACTTAAGGGACTTTACACTTCCCCCTGGCTAAGAACTGAATCTGAACAGTTTGGTATATCTGAAGAGCACAGAAAAATGACTGAGTTAAAACAGATATTTATTGTAATTAAACTTGATTTTATTTCTAGCACCCTTTATCAATATTTGTTAATGGAATTAATTTTTTTAGCCTCTTAGTAAAAATAAAAATATTGTTTTATTAATATTTAGCCTATTCTTGCTATCTGTAATTACAAAAGGGTTCTACACATTTGTGGTGGAACTGTAGAAATTTGGAAATCATTCTAAGCAAACTGAGGTTTGAAATGAAAACAGAAGCCCAAAGAAATGTAAGCAGACATTTAAGTCTCTCTTATAGACTTGAGAAGCTTATGTAGCATAGTAATAAAGGTTAAAAAGAAAGAAATAAAATAGAAAATTGAGGAAATTATAGGAACAACTGGATATCTCTAGGCATGATATAAGCTCCCTAGGAGGGAAAAGAGCATGGAATAAAGCTTCTTCTAGCTGGAGTGGGTGAGAGTATGTTCTTTTCCATCAGGTATCTTATTCACTGCAGTGGAAACAGATTTAAAACAGCTGTTGCTCTCATCAAGCAGAAAAACTCCAAGGTACAGAAGCAACACTCCATAGATTCACCAAAAAAAAAAAAAAAATTATCACTCTTACAAAGCAAAAATGAAATTTGTTGTCTCCTGCTGATGTTTGTGTGTTGTAAACTTGCACTGTGAACTGGCTCTGTCCTTCCAAAAGATATTTGCAAGAGAGCACAGAAAGCTGGTGTAGCAGCTGCACTAGATATGATGAAGAAGACACTGCCATGCAGGCAATAAAATCAGTAATGGTTTTTTCATTTTTGTTGTCCTACTGCAGAAAATTACAGGAGTGCAACAGGTTCTGAGAAATGTATCAGAAAACCGAACCTGTCCTGCCACCTTGTCACAAAATGAGAAAGTACACAGCACCTGTCAGAAGACATGGTAGATTAAATCATCTATTAGCTTCTGCCTGATGCATCACTTGCAAAGGATCTTGCAAGCGAACACTCAAGTTCTGAATAACAAAGTAAAGAACAAGAGCGCGATCTTTTCATGTGCACAACATTTTTCCTACCAAATTTTAATAACGCCTCTGACAATTTAAATTACTACAGGTGATTTCAGTTTAAATCAAGAGTCTTCAAAGTAAATGCATATAAAGCACTAATCTGTCAGAATGAGGTTAAAGAGGATAAAAATCCTACAACTGCAATTTTAAATTACTAATTAGAACTATTGCAGCTGTTCTTTTTGCTAACCATTAAACTATAAAGATATGAAGACAATGAGAGGAGAATGACCTTCTATATATCAGAGAATATTGCTGAAGGCATCTGCAGCTAATGGGCCTGTGCTTGCTCGTGCAGAAAGAGTAAATAGGTTTATTAGCTTACTCAGCTGGAAAATGCTTAACAGCTACTGGTCATCTGATAACAAATTTAATTCATAGTTCATTTAGCTACAAAAGGAACTGATTTTTTTATGCTGCTATTCAATGTCCTGAAACATAATCTATACCCAGAGGGGGTAAGACAAACTCATGAACTCTAGAACAAAATGTTTTCTACTCATATCTGCCCTAGTTTACATCTTGCACCACTGCATGTGAGGTTTTTAACATTTCAGCATTGATTGCTTAGAAAAAGATTAGTTCACGTAGCTAGAGGAAAAAAATGGGAAAACTGAAAGCTTCTTGAAATCTGTATCAGCCTTGTTGTCGCTGCATAGATTCCCTAGTTGCAAGATGTGCTTAAACAATACTTTTTAAAAAGTGTACTTTGTAAAAAGTTTAATGCAACACTTTTGCTGTCAAAAAACATTTTGAGTTTGATTTGGATCAGATTCTTATGCATAAACTACTGTCCTTTTGTTAACTGTCTTGTATTAGATGTGAAATTGTGAAAGGGTCATACCTACAAACATTTGCCTGCAGCTGCCTCAGTGAGCCCTTCCCAGGCACTGATCTTCTGGCAGTTTTTCCCATTCACTAAGGAAAGAGCTACAGTGAACACTTGCAAGAAAGGGGAAATGAACACTCAGGTCCAGGTCACAGAATCAGTACTACGAGTTCACCTCTCTTTTTTTGCTACCTATAGAAACTTAGTCAATGGCAAAGATTATAGTAAGTGGAGAAGCTCTGGATAATAGATATCAAATATAGATAATATAGATAAAATATAACCACATTATCAAGCTGCAGCAAAATGTCTACATGAGGAACACAACTAAAATGTATAAATAGATAGGATGATAGCAGAGTCCACCACATATTTTTCGTGTCAAGAAGGAAGGAAGAGAAAAAAAGAAGATTCTACCCTTAACGAAGCCACAATGTATTTTTTTCCCCCAGACTTTTTTCAGAGATCAATTTTTAAGCCAGGTTTCATTTCCTCCCATGGTACTGTAAGCATTCTGTTTTTATTCGAGTGATAATTTAATCTATTATGATTTCTTTCTTATATAGTCTTCTTACTGTCAATAAAAATTCATAGAAAAGGTAGAAAAAATAGAAATATTTCAGCTAAATTTCTGGAATAAAATAATTAATTCTGTGGCCTGATTTATTGTTAGTACTTGTAGCTGCCTAGTATTCTTGAACAATCATTCTTATACCTGTGAAACCCATCAGAAAATTTCCTGTTCTTAAAACACAGAAATGAAAAGCAGTTTGTTGAATGAAACTGTTCTTGCTAATGACAAGAATTTTTAGGATATATTTATGTCTTCTTTATCACAAGTTTAACACGACTGAAGAAAATTCCTTAAATTTCTTTGCAAAACTGTGTGGAAAATTTCACACTGATAAATTAAGCTGAGAGGTTTGATTAAAGTCTGTGTTCAGCACTACATCTTCAGATATCCACAGTGTTGAAACATGGTGGAGTAGAAAAGATTATTCATTGGCATTCTGTTCAACACAGCTTGATCTTCAAACAGTGAAAAAGACCTGTGGTATTTTCTGGTTTAGCTCAGAATAAATCTAACAGCATCAGTCTGACAGTGTGAGCACTTTAGACAGGTTAAGAGCACGTGAACCCAATCACCACAGCTGCATTTCTCTTGGTTAAGTCAGTTAAGCCACACATCACGGTCCCTTAGGATGCTCTTTACTCCTCACTCAAAAACTAGCATAATGCTTCTCTATGCCAATGTTCTCTTTACACATTAAATGGATGTATGCATAGGTGTTTTCTTTGTGAACTGTTGTAGTAGTAACTCTTCAGAACAAATTAAATGTTCAGTCTACAGCAGTGTCTTTTATATGCTTTTAAAGGTGTCTTGTGGCTCAGAGAGGTTTTGTGTGTAGACTTCCAGATTTAAACGCCCACATGAAAGACACAATTTATATGTGAATCACACACTGCAGTGGAAAAAGCTCAGATTTCTATAAAGGATTGTATTTTTGTAGAAGAGATGCATTAGTCTTAAAATATCAGCAGAGGACAGTAATAAATATATCCTATTTGCACACATTGCTCCAGCTACACACAGCCCGAAGACAGTCTATGCTCCTGCAATTGTTTTTCCTATTAACTGCCTGTAAGTAAATAACTTCCCACCTGAGGGATCTATGGGTAAGAGCAGATTCCAAGTGATAGATAAATCTTTGATTTATTGAATCAGGACTGCTGTTCTTACTGAAAAAAAATATCTTTCTGCTTTATGAGAAGTTAAAGCTTTCTGTAAGCAGTCTTGTGCAGGTGTAGTGTAAGGAAAAGTCACTCTTACAAACAGCATTACTCTTTGCAAGACAGCAGAGGGAAAACATTAGAGAAATCAAGAAGAATTAGCAATGAGTTAGAAGTTTTCATTGTCTAATGGAAGCCTTGTCTCTTACAACCTCTGCTAAGGTAATGAAAATTTCAATGTAAAATGGGTACCAGCTCATGGAGGAGAGATAGATGATCCAGGAATTCAAGAAAGTGGAGAGGTGAGAAAAGCAAAGAGGAGAAACTTCTGTGAACATGATGAAAACGGGAAAAGGAGAAGAAACAAGCAAGCCAAAGAATGAAGAAAGGTCATGACAAATTCTGTTTATTTTCTCTTGGAAAAAAAAATCAGCAAGACTGTAAAACGAGAGAGGTGGAAGCTTTGAGAAGTAATTCAATAGAATAAAGGTTACTGAAACTGTGGGTATGGCATTCATTTGTGCTGAAGATGTAGAGCTACTGCATTTACATGCATTTGATCATAGAAGTTATAAAATAATAAGATCTTTTTCTTGCTGTACCCTGCTTTTTATCTTACCTCAAAATGTGTTTGTGTAAGGTACTCTTTTTTGGTTTTTCACCTTTTGGTTTATATATCCTGGAAAATATTTTCTGAGTTTTTATTTCTCCCACATCCCCATCATCTTGAAAGCCCGAAGAGACAGAAAATCAAACCGATGTGAGAGTTTCACATCTTATAAAAAAGCTGGGCATACAGGGGTCTTTTTAAACCTCCCAGTATGTTCCCTAAATAAACTTTGTAGAAAGATGAATTAGGCAAACAAAACAGCTGAGCACCTATGCTAGGAAAGCTACTACCGGTAACAGTTTAATTTTCCGAAAATTTTGATAGATAAAATATGAAACCTAAACACATTCTAGGTAGCTTGCTTGTTTTAGTTCACTCTCTTTCATGGTATTAGAGTATTAATATTTTAGTCTGATATGAATATTTATTTTTGGGAATTTAATCTTTGTGTGAGGCTAAACATTGAGGAGCAGTAATAGCTACTAACTAAATATTTTGCAATATTTTAATAATCAGAGGACTGTATTATTGTAAAAAACAAAATCCTGTCTCCTAAAAAAAATGGAAAACAAAACCCTAGGTATTTTCACTTTGACACTTTATTTATTTACCAATACAATGAACTGTATGATTCTAAAAAATTCAGCTCTTTTTTAAAAAACTACAGTAGCAAACAAAATGAAGGTATTTTAGCTATTGCACAGTGTATTTATTAACCAGTAGGCTGAATTGTTCTTAGAGGTTTTCCTAAGAGTTTCACATGATAAATTTTTCCTTGTGGCAAAACATTTTCCTGTCCCCATCAAAGTCTCTGAAGTCCAATGTATTTTATATCTGATGAGTTATAAGCCATTGTTCAAGAAAACAGTCCGTGAAAACAAGTAGACAACAAAATCTTAGCTCTTTATATCTAGTGAGCTTGTTTTTGGTTGATGAAAACCTTTTTCCTTTGTTAGAGCGAAAAAATAAGTCTCCTCATCATGCAATAGTCAATTGGAACTAAATATCTTGAATAGTATCTCAAACAGCTTTAAAAACACACAAAAAAGGAGTAAAACCCAAATTGTAGTGTTCTTCTGAGGACTAAGAAATTATGAAAATTAAACCACACAATAGTACCATAGAATATAACAGCCAGTCACAATTGGATAGACAAATGTTCATGGAAAGGTATAAAACAGCATATTGGTTTTTTATCAACAATTAACATTTTGCTGGATTAATTTCAGAAGTCATGTCCTGCCAATATATGCCACCAGTTTTCATCAAACCAAAAAATTTTAAGCTAAAGCACCCCATATTCATGAATGGTTTATCCGTCAAAGAAGTAGAAAGTACAGAGTCTGTAATGTCTCACATAACAGATCTTTTTAAAGGTGGACACTGAAAACATATTAATGACAAAGGTATCATTTAAAAATCTGGGTATAGCTAATCCAGTATGTACTGTATCAGAGGAAAGGAAGGCAGAGCTGTGTCTAATACTGCTTTGCCATATCCTGCAAAAATAACTTCCTTTCACCTCAAAAGACCTTGTTAGTTTCACAACACTTGGAGTAAGAATACAAAAAAAGTGAGAACGTGTAGATTTTTAAAGCCTATATGGTACCTTATATAACATACCTAAAAAATGCAGTTCTCAGAATGTAAAATAAATATACAGTCAATATAGTACTAGCTGTTATTATAATGGCTACAGTAACAAGGTCACATTTTTAAGTAAACAATAAAGTCTGCTATACCTTTGCCTGTAACTATCGATCTTAGCTATCTAAGGATTATTGGTGTCTATTACCAATTTCAAATGTAGAAAATCAAAATGGTTTTATGTTATAATCAAAGGTAATTCCCTGTTCATGGTGCAATAACACTTCTTAAGACTGATGACAGCCTGGTCATATATAAGTAACATAAGGAATTTAGGAAGTTGTCAGGCAAAAGCATCCATTGATGTTTGGAGGCTGTTTTTGGTTCTTTCTCTTAATCAACAATTAATGTTAGTGCTATTATATATTTCCTCGTTTGTGTCAGAGATAGAGAAAAATAAAAAAATATATTTTTACAATAGAACTATACCTACTGTCGGTTGCTTCCTAATTGAGCAATCACAGGGGTATAACAGTGACTTTGGGAGTTAAAGCACAAAATGATAACAAAAGCCTTAAAAGATAAGCACAGTGTGGTATCAGAGTCTGAGTGCATGAACACAAACCAAAAATGGTAAATTAATGGTCGTCAAAGGAGTACAACCCTGGTAACGGGGCTGAACTCACTACGGGGCGTAACAGAGGACAAGGAACATTAATTCAATACTGAAATAACCAAAATATATGGAAAATGCAATGGAATTAACAAGAAGGGTGGAGCACAACAGTGTTTGCAAAAATGGAGGCAGAGGAAGCAGACAGAAGTAGAATGCATCCAGCTGTGCATGCCTTGGTTAGGGCTGCTGATCCTTATTTGTGCAGATGGTCTTCCCTCTCCCTTGGCAGAGAAGGCAGGGATGCCACTCACCACATTTCACTACTCCAACTCAGCAATTTACCTAATGTGTTATCTTTTGCTGTGTAGCTGGAATAAGCACAAGAGAATTTGGAAGAGCAGTGTGTGCGTCCATGTATTTTCTGCCTTGACTTTTACACCTGGCAAAGTGATTGATTCTGTGTTGTTGACAGTAAAGTGGATGCAACAGGTGAAGAATGTTAGTGCGTTACTATTGGAAATATGGAAACTATTTATACATGGCCTTCTACCACTCCAAATCTTTATATCTGCATCACAATTATTAAATCATACCTGAGTGACACCTACATCCTCAGTGAAAAGGTATGGAGATGTTAGTAAATGCAGTTGAGGATTAGAACAATACCTGAGCCAGCACAATTTTTTTCAAGCTTTGCAATGGTTCCATCAATGGCTAGAAGGGGATTATTTTACTCTGCAACTAACACAGCTAATTTACTTGTTTTTGTCAAATGTTAAGTTTGCAACTGGGTCTTTGTGGATTATTCACCATGTTTGTCTTTAGATGTTCGCACTCCCTAAACTGGTCAACAGAAAAAAGGGTACCTAAATTAAACCCCTATTCCTAGCTTTGGGGACACCCTCTATATTTCTTGATGGTATCCAAGCCAGTTAAACAAGCTGTCCAATTTAGGCACTTAGATGTTCAATGTCATGGGAATACTTTAGGCTAGAGTTGTTAATTCAATGTATACAGCATAGCAGCATTTGTCATAGCATATCAGTAATATTCTTTGGTGCTTATCTGTATTGTCAAAAAACTATCAATGTTTCCTACTTTTCTGAAAACACTCTTAAGGAAAATGTGAGTAGAAAAAGAAAAGTAAATTTCATAAGCAGATTTCTCTCTCATCCTTTAAAACAGAAACATGTCAAGACAATAAAACTATCTATAAAAAAGCAAACAAGTACCTTCTGTTAAAACATACTGTTTCAGGGTAATTTTTTTGTTAAACAAGCAAATACAATTTTCTGGACCATCCAGCTGACGGCTGAAATATATGGAAGAAAAAAAAAGAAAACCAAAGAGAACTTACAAAATACTTTTAAGGATCTAAGTTTTAAAAGTCTTCCTTCATAAGTTTTTGGGTTTTTTTCCTAATTTACATAAAGAACATTTCAGGAAGTAGCAAAATTTTCTACTTATTAGTAAAAACATGTACTGAGATCTCCTTTTTTAAAAGGATGGGTGTCTGAAAAATGAAGAATGTCGTGTCAAAAGCTGGTACTTCACATCTCTTTAAAATCACTTCACTTATAAGCCGGAGTTCAGCTATGAATGTTCCTCCAAATTCTACATGCATAATTATTTTATTACAAATATGGTCTTCCTATATTTTTACAATAGCTAAAAGCTATCAAAAAAATACCTAAATTAAAAAAAAAAAAAAAAAGACAAAGCTACAGTTATGAGACATGACAGGCACAAACAACCTTGCCAGGTGATTTTAGTAACATTTACTTTCAAATTATTATGAACATAGGTTCATTGCTTCCAGTAAGCATGTTTCACCAGTACTCTACAGAAAACCCAAAGTGATGAACTTGGTCACACGTTAACAATTTTTGTTATATTGCCCGTTTTTAAAGCAGTAGAGTATAATTCCTCTAAGATACTGTATCAGGCACCAGTAGCCATCCGTCTCTCTGAGAAATATCCGGTATGGCAAGTAAAGAAATGACCCACATCATTCGTATTTGAGTTCCCTCTGGCCTTGTCCAGGTCATTGGTGCAGAATAGACTCTTCTTCCAGGGTTTTTTATGTAGGCCTCTTTTTCAAGACTTGAGGGCCTTAGACAAAGCTGTGAAGATTTAGAGATCCTCTTCAGAGTGACACCAGGTTAAAGATGTAAAGAGAAAGTTTCCTACCCTGATATGGGCCTCAGATTATTATCCATTATTAATTTTCCAGGTCGGCAGCAATGATGTTGCAGTAAGTCTGAGGGCATTTGAGAGACCTTAGGGCCTTGGGATGACTTGTTAAGGGATCAGGAGCACAAACAATGTCCTCCTCTATCCTTTCAGTTCCAGGAAATGATAAAGGAAGAAATGGGAAGAGTCAGCAGATCAATATCTGACTCCAAGCCTGGTATCACCAGCAGATTTTAGAGGTTTTTGATCATGTGTTTACATAACACTGAGCCTGCTGGCAACAGACAAGGCATACCTGTCTCAAAGGAGAAGAAAGATTTTTGCACAGGAATTTCCAGGGCTCACAGAAAGAGCTTTAAAGCAGATTTGAAGGGGGAAAGGAATAAAACCAGAATTGCTAGAGAAAAGTCTGGGGATAGCATGCCAGTGTTTGAGAGTTAGTGGGCTAGCAAAGTCTGCCACTTCAGGGGACATGGAGGATGGAGATACATGCAGGAGCAAAGACACAAGGTTTATTAATGTGTTAGTAACCATGGAAGTGCCTGAGAATAGTCATGTAGGAATTAGAGCTTCTTCCCCTGAAAAAGGTGTCAGGATCAAGAGCCCACGTGAGGTGCATCTACACCAATGCACCTTGGGATTGATCCAAAGGTACAGGGGGATCTGGTGGAAGAGCTTGTGGAAGAGTTCACTGAGCCATTTCCATCATATACCAGCAGTCCTAGTTACCTGGAGAGGAGAGCTCTGGAAGTTAGCACATGTGATGCCCATCTACAAGAAAGGCAGGTTTATGAAAGACAGGTGCTGCTTGACCAACCTGATATTCTTTTATGACAGAGAGACCCATTTACTTGATGAGGGAAAGGCTTTTGATGTTGCCTACGTGAGCTTCAGAAAAGCCTTTGGCACCATTTCCCACAGCATTTTCTGAGAGAAACTGGCTATTCATGGCTTGGACAGTGCACTGTTCAATGAGTAAAATCTGGCTGAATGGCTGGGCTCAGAGAGTGGTGGTGAATGGAGTCATATTCAGCTGGCAGCCAGTCATGAGTGGTTCCCTGGGGCTTGGTACTGGGGACAGTTCTGTTTGGTATCTTTATCAACAGTCTGGATGAGAGGATTGAATGCAGAGGATTGAATGCAGACTCTCAGAGTCTGCAGATCACATCAAATTGGGTGAGAGAGTTAAGCTGCTGAAGTTTAGAAAGACACTACAGAGAGATCTGGAATAGCTGAATTGATGGGTCGAGGGCAGTTGTGCGAGGTTCTTCAAGACCAAGTGCTAGATAGTGCCCCTGGGTCACAACAACCACAGGCAGGGCTGCAGTGACTGGAAAGTGAAAAAGGACCTGGAGGTGCTGGTTAACAGAGGCTGAATGTGAGACAGCGTGTGCTCAGGTGGCCAAGAAGGCCAATGGCACCCTGGCCAGTAGCAGCAAGTGTGGTTAACAGGACTTGGACAATGATCACCCCCTCGTTCTCAGCACAGGTAAGGCCACAGTTGGAGGGCTGTGTCCGGTTACAGGCCCCTCACTACAAAGAAGACACTGAGCTGCTGGAGTGTGGAAAGGCTGTGGAGCTGGTGAAATGAAGGGAGCACAAGTCTGATGAGGAGCAGCTGAGGAGCAGGGGCTGGAGAAAAGGAGGGTGAGGGTGAACTCATCTCTCTACAAGTACCCGAAAGGAGATTGAAGCAAAGTCAGGATCAGTCTCATCTCCCAAGTAACAAGTGAGATGATGAGAGGAGACAGCGTCATGTTGTGCCAGGAGAGGTTTAAATTGGATATTAGGAAAATTTTCCTCATGGAAAAGGCTGTCAATCACTAGAAGTCTTCCCAGGGAAGTAGTGAGGTCACCATCCCTGCAGGTATCTAAAAGAGGTGTTGATGTGGCATTTAGGGATATGATTTAGTAGTGGACTTGGCAATGCTGGATTAATGGTTGACTTTGATGACCTTAAATGATGGTTCTTTTCCAACATAAATGATTCTATGGTTCTGTACCCGTGAATCTCTCTTTTGCAAAAACATAGTGATTTCTTGTCTTCCTGATACATCAAATCCCATGGTGTCGAAAACTGTGCATTGGCTCTAGTGGTAAATGGCATATAAAGGGATGCTTCCAGGGATTATTTTCAACTAAATGGCTGCTTTGAAGGGGTTTTTTTATGTGTAACACAGGTTCTTAGCCCACTTTCTGCAGTAACTGGGAAAGTTTTACTCTAAGTGATGACATTACAGCATTTCAGTCATAATGAAGAGCATTGTGTAATTAGTAATACACCAAGCAACCAAAGTTTTATGTTGAAAAAATGTGAAATAAAATAACAACAAATTTTCATAGTTGGCCATCTGAAATACAAGTATTAGTTGTCACTAGAGCCATTTTAACAATTTTTATGTCATGTCATGTTAATATTACATTTTCCTTGCCAATTTCTCCTGAACAGTTGGTTAATGGAAATGAATACAGATTGCTAAGTTTCCTCAAAAGCAGCAAGGTTATTAAGGAGGTCAAAAGATGAGGAAAAAGCTTTAGGCAGTGTTCACCATGAACAAAAATGAAGATAAAAAAGATTTGCTCTTTTCCCTGCCCAAATATGTAAAGGGTTCCTTGGGTTACACTCATGCATGTGAGAAGCCAGTAATTTGGGCTTAATGGAATTCACACACTGTAGAAGTAAAAACATCTTTTGTATACATGAGAATTAGAGAGAAAAGTAGAATTCTTTGATTTTCTATATTACCAGAAGCCTGCTGCCATTCTACCAATTTGAATTTTTCTACGTATTTATTTACATAGCATGCGTGGTAGCCAAAATGACAGCAACTGAATGCATTGTTTCTCCTTCTTCTACTTCCTTTTCTCAAAGGTCTAGGGATAAATTTAAACATACAGAACTCTGAAAGCTATTTGCCTGGAAAAGAAAACAAGTAGACACTTTTCACTAAATACATTTCTTAAATTATATTAAAGATTTTTTTGTCAACATTTCTGATTTTTGTCAGCTACAGCACTTGCATCTTCAGCTGGCGGTTTATTAAATGAAGAAATCACATAGTCCATCACATCAAGTGTTTGACTGAAGGAACAAAAAATGGCAGGCTGTCATCACATCTCTTTATTGTTATTTTAATGCAAAATTATCAGCTGACAAACAAAATTCATTGCCGATTAACATGAAGAAGGCACAGCTTGTGAACAGTTTAATAGGAGGAATATTTGGAGATCATTCTTGCTACTATTTAAATTAATGGGAATTTTGCCATTGAGTTCAGTGGAAGCAAGACCAGATCCTATGCAGTGCACTCATAGTGATACTAATATAATCTGAAATTTCAATGGTAGCAAAGAAAATAGCACAGTCTAATTGTTTTAGTGTAATAGAAATGTGATGTTCCTTCTCTTGGGCTCCTAGAACTTCTGCTAATGAAATATATCTGTATCTATCTATGTAACTATGGTTATATTAAAAAAGGGAATTTATATATTGTATTCCAGATCATTCAAAATGTCTTTTTATTTCAGAATGGTATCACCTGAGGTGTAACACTAGCTGTAATACTAGATTATACACTCTATACTGGATTGTATTCATAAGCAACTGAAACTTAACTTTTAATATTCTGAAAAAGTCTGTGATAACATACACTTTTTTAGAGAAAGGATATGTCTGCCTTGAGATGGAAAACACTTTTTCTATTCCAGAAGTCAGTATAATTTCTTTACAAGATCTGGCTTAGTTTCTCTTAAGGATTAAAATTAGAGATAAAAATTAGCTCATTGGCATTCCAAGATACAGACACTGTAAAAACCATGGCATATGCAATGTGCATAGGAATTTCCTAACGGTCACAGCGATGTGGAAGTTGACTGCAGCATTTTACAGAAACTGCTACAATGATGACTTAGTCATACATGTCTGTTTGGCCACTACTTTTCTGCCTCCAAAAGTTAGGCCTTTCACAATCATCAATCTCTTTTTAAATATCATTCAAATCTTACCATTTGACATCTAACCTCTCTCCTCTCTCTTTTGTTCCTGCACTTATACCTTTATTCTCTTCCTCTTCGTTCCTACTTCACAGTCAGTTGTTCCTGTGAATCTCTAAGACACCACAGTTACTTGGTATGTTTTAGGTCCTACATAAGGGTCAGTAGCCAGCCATTGCTAAGTAATCACCAAAGAGTAGCACATGTTTCTAGGAGAAATGCCTTTCTCCACAACAGACCAAATATCAAGATGGCAAGGTAGTCATAAGCCACCTCATAAGGTTGCTGAGATAAGAGGAGTGAGCAGAAAGTCCCACCGAGTTTTGGTTCCTCTTTTTGAGTCCCATGTAGATTAGAGCACAGATAGAAAAACCAGTTTATTCACTAATCTGCTGACAATCTCAAAGATAAAAAGTAGTATGAATAAGGAGAACTACAGGGAAATGCAAAACTGATATTCAAAGCAGAACTTTATCCACTTTTTGAAATAAAATATATATTTAGACACAAATCAAAATACTTTTACAAAATAATACCTTAGTTAAACTAACCACAGTTGTTGGTAGGTCAAGCTAGAGGAAAGGTAGATTACTTGGACTAAATGACTGTTGTGTCCTCAAGACTTTTTAAACCTGTACTATTTTCAGTTAAATTTGTTCAAGATAAACGTACATTTTTCAAGTTGGATGGTATAAAAAGGGTTTGTTTTTGAGTCATGGGTTAAATTAGGGGAAAGAAGAGAATTTCTGGATGCTGGTTTAACTGATGCCTGCCAGGTTTCTATTTTTGCATTTAGCATGTTGAATTTCACTTCATTTCTCAATTTAATAAAATGATATTTTTCTTTCAGAAGTATCACTGAAAGTATACTATTGCCTAGACCCACTAATTAATTTCCTCTTTTAAAAAGATCAATTGATTATTTTCTGGATTATGGTTATTCCCTAAGATATTCTAAAGCCTCTTTTATGATAGTCCCACACATGAGTTGGAGGAATTCCAAGAACAAATACAGTTTGGGTGGGGGCTGGATTGACATCAGCCCTGAGGAGAAAGACTTGGGGGTGTTGATTGACCAGAAACATGACATGAGCCAGCAGGGTGTGCTGGCAGCCCAGAAAGGCAGTCATGTCCTGGGCTGCATCCAAAGCAGTGTAGTCAGCAAGGTGAGAGATGTGATTTTCACCCTCTGTTTTACTCCCATGATACCCCACCTGCCCTGCTGTGTCCGGCTCTGGCCACCCCCCTGAAGTAGAACGTGGATCTCCTGGAGTGAGTCCAGAGAAGGGCCAAGAAGCTACTCAGAGAGATGGAGCACCTCTCCTATGAAGACAGGCTGAAAGAGTTGGGGTTGTCCATCCTGGACAAGAGAAGGTTCCAGAGAGACCTTAGAGCACCTTCCAGTACCTGAAGGGAGCCTTCAAAAAGGGTGGAGAGGGACTTCTCACAAGGGCATGTAGTGATAGGACAAGGAGGAACAGCTTAAAACAGTCAGAGGATAGGTTTAGGAATTAATTCTTTACTGTAAGGGTGGTGAGTGCCCAGAAATTTGTGAAATTTGGAAGTGTTCAAGGCCAGGCTGCATGGGAACCCAAGCAACTGGTCAAGTGGAAGATGTCCTTGCCATGGGACTTGGAATAAGATGTACTTTAAGGTATCACCCAACACAAATTTTGCTATGATTCTATGAAACAGTTTTGTCTTTTTATTTCTACATCAAATGTTAAATGTGTTTTGTTGAAATTTTAATAAATGTTAATGTTTTAGTCAAAATATAACTTGAAAATAAAGGTAACTATTTAAATACTTGGACTTCTATTCCTTATATAGTTCATGACATAATAATTCCACCAAAAAGAATGGCATTCGATTAGAAGAAAACAAAAACTTCTGTAATTTAGAGGTATAATTTAGAGGTACATCTTAAATAACATTAATTTCCAGCTGCAAAGACCTGGTCAGTATTACTGTGCTAGGAATGGGAAGTCATAAGGCACTCATCTTTCATGAAAGAACTGTCAAATTAATGTGAGTGGAGCAGATGTCTCAGCAGATCAATAATATCCCCTTGACAGCCACTAACATATGCCAAAACATAACATCTGAAAGACAATGAGGAAGAAAAAGACAATAAGCACCTGATACGCTATCCCAGTTTTATCGTTAAGGTGACATCAAGCAGTTCAAACTGAATACAAAACATCCAACAGAAAGTGCTTACATTCTGCTTAAATATTTATTTCAAGTTTAGAGGAAGAAAATTCAAAGACCATGACCGAGCTGCATGGAAGGCATGGGTTCAATAGTAAGGTGGAAAAAAATATAATATCCTACTTTTAAGGGTCCAAAACCATTAGTATACTGAAGAATGTATTCAATTCCTGTTGATGTGAGACTCTGTCAGTTAAATTATTCCAAGATCCTGATTCTGGTGCTCTTAAATTAGTTTTTTTTCTTTATTCCTCAAGCATTTGTTAATATGGGAAAAATTGTAGAACCTGTCTTTAAAGTAATATGGTCAGATGGGAGCATGTTTCTTCAAAGCATAAACGATGTCCATTGATTAGAGAAATCTATAAGAGTGACTTGATTAAGGAAGAATTCCAATTTTTCCTCCAGTGTCTATCAGATCCCTCAACGTCAGCAACAACTGACAACTCCATCTGGAAAACTATACTGAGTTTGACAAACCTGTCCAGCTGAAACAAAAGTTCTCAACATATACGTACATATATATATGTCTAAACACTGTCATGTCAGTCTAATTCACCCAGAGAGATCTACTTAAGAAATTTATTAAGAATTACTTAATTAAGAAATTAAGAAATATTAAGCACTTATTTCGTTTATAAATCAGTTGTGATCAAAATTTTGAACTTCTCCTTTAATAATCATGGGGTAATAAAAAAAATGGGGCTTGAAGGAACCTTGGGAGGTCATCTAGTTCCCAGGTAAGATAAATGTTATCTACATTGTTTCCAAGAGCTGTTTGACCAGTTTTTAGAAACCTCCAGTGGTGGAGATTCCATCACTTAAAAAGAGGACTATGACAGTTCTTCATTGACTTTGCCATTTTAAATTGTTTTTCAATAACGAAACAGGTCAAACTTTACAGAACTGTAATTAATCTCATTCATTTATTCCAGACTATCTCCACTGCACCACATAGTTCTTGAAGTACAAAGCCCCAGCCATCAGTTTTCTAGATGGCTAGTCCACCAGAGACCACATTTCTGAATACTTTACACATCTTTCTGGCTGTACTTTAGATCTATGCTTGCTTTTTTCTTTTTTTTTTTTTTTTTTTTTTTTAAACAACAGAGTGGGCTCATGCTCAGCTTTTTCAGAAAAACTGCTACCAAAGCAGCTGTCCTCATTTTGTATCACTGGAGTAAATAATTCCTGCTTTATGTTTTCCCATGCACTGCTGCTTTGTCGTTATCACTTTGAATTCCAATCCCATCTTCCAACATCTGAGTTCTCTCCCAGTTTTGGATCATTGCAAGACACAATAAACATACTCTATTCCATCATGCAGGTTGTTAATAAAAGTATCCTAGAGAGTGTACTGCATCAAATAAAAGATATATGACAGCTAGTGTTTTGCTCCTCTAGTTTATTTGACTTTTTGCTCTAGAATTTTTCTGAGGATTGATGCTAAATGTCAACAATTGCCAGATTGTTCTCTTTGTTCTGTTTACCATCAAGCAGTGTGATTGCTTTTTTCCAATTCTCTTGATATCTTGTCTCCTTCTGCACGATCTCAAATACAATAGTGAAGAGTTTTGGATGCAGACATATATAGGCTAGTAACAAAGCTCATGTCATGAAACTGCACAGAAGAGTTGTACTGCTTACTCAGCACAACGCCCTGGAGCTCTCTGCTCTAATCATGAATCAAGAGATACCCTGGGCTATGCCAAAGTGACACAATGCTGTGCATTTGCTGCAAAACTAATCACCAAGGAAGATCAAAATTGTTTAAATAAAAGGAGAAAAATCTTTACTGCAGCTGGCAGGCACACAGGACACATGCTGTGATTGTGACATCATCTATCCCAAAACACATTCGAGCAATGATGATGAAGAATCATATTTACTAAAAGTGTTATTACTAGTCACTGTAAAAACCTGGACAGTAAGGAGTAAATGTGTTGCTATGCTTCAAACAGCAATGGCCACTCAAGTGGGCAAGTTAGGTCAGGATGTGGCTAGAAAGAGGGGCTGTAAAGACATAGGGCCAATTTCTCTGTTCTGGTCCATGCTGACTGCACAACATAAAGAACAGTGCAAAGGGATGGGGTCAAAAAGTGGTCATGAACAGTCCACTGAGAGTCAATCCAGTAGTGGTGTATTGAGATCACCAAAAACCCTCAAAACACCCAACCCATTTCCAGAAAGATCCACAAGAACAGACTGTGCACGCTCACCTTTTTACGTGAGGAGCAAGAAACCTAATCCCAGAGCAGGAAAAGGTCACCTATGAAAATGTACCCTCCATAAGGATTATGCTTTGGAATAAACATATGGATGGACTCTTAAAATTAATTTTAAAAAAATTAAAATAACTAAACCAGGGAACAATGTCATTTGAGATAAAGGCTGTATATAACTAACAACAAGATAACCAATTAGACCTCAACACTGAAGTGAGACGAACTGATCAAAACATAACAACCCTCCACACAACAGAGAACTCTATAAGAGATTTGTTAACAGCACACAAGAGCAGCTGTGTGGTTCATGAACTCACTAAGGACTTGGTACAGGTGTGCAAAGACATATTGTGTCTAGAAAAGTCACAACAATGAACGAGAGAATTATCACTAGATGTGATCCCTTCAGTGATATCGGTATTTGTAATTGGAAGACAATTCACAAATCGGTATATATCTGAACTGGGCTCAAATCCTGACAGTAACCAAATAATGGTGAGCTAAAAAGAGCTAGTAAGAGAACTATGAGCAGACTTCAGAACTTTATTAAATACTTTGCTGAAAATTGTTATTTAATGAATATATACAAATTTAATCCAGTAATGTTAATTATCTTTTAATTCTGTTTAATGATGTTATACTCAAACATACATCTAATTAAAAAAGCAAACAGTAAAACTTGGAAATTATTCCCTGCATTCTGGATGAAAAGATTCTTCAAGGAAAAAAATTTCAATTTTATGTGACTCACAGGATTTTTCTTAAATAATCTTTAATTTCAAATAACCTTTAAATTTTGTTTAAATATAATTATACTTCAAATTACCTGTCATATCACATATAGTTACCACCTATATGAATCAGAGCCATCTCTGTTAGCAGGGAAGCACCTAGCATCAGTTAGGATACATCAGTGAAGCCCTTTCTCTTGGCCCTCAAAGTGAGTGGGAGTTCTTAATTAGCTTATGACCCTGACAAAACATGTAATGACTGCACTCCAGCTGGGATTTCACATCTTAGCTCTTCTTATCAGTCTGAAATCAGAGTAGATTTCCAGCCTTACTTCTACAAAGGTGGCCAACCAAAGTTTTACATTGTTGATACCACCAGTGGAATGATAAATGAGGCAAAAAGCAAAGATTTATGAATCAGGCACTATAATATAGCATATTCCCCTAACAATAACATCTGACTACTATGCAAACAACACAGAAAGGTGACCTTGGTGAAGCAGTCCTTAACAAATGAGAGTTCTTAGCTATTCCATATATTCATAGTGTACAAATATATTGCAAAACTATATCCAGCTGCATTTGATTTTTTTCAGCCTCTTTCTGAAATATTCAGTTTTTATCTGCAACTCTATTGTTCTTGGAGTGTACCCCACAATACCATTTCTGGTTTATTAAAGAGTTCACATTTCATTTTAGAAACAGGCAGTAATTTTTTTCCCAACAATTTTATAGGTCCTACCATTTTTCACTATCATGCCTTTTATCTTCTGCTTTATAATTGGAAATAGGAACACAAACAGAAAACTATGAAAAGATATCCTGCCAGTGCAGGATGCTGCTGATGGAGTGCTGGGATGTTTTATCAGTCTTTATTATTTTAGCATCAATTGTTTGATTTTTATTTGATGTCTTTCTATGCTGGGCACTGCACAAGCAGAAATTACAAGATTATTTATCCTTTGGAATTTATCTCCTCCTGTTCGTTGGATTGCAATTGTGATTGTAAAACAATGAACAAAGATAAGACAAGGATGATCACAAGAGTGATTACCTAATTTAATTTTGAGCCTGCAAAGTCTGTTTTAGGTAGGATATGTGAAAAAGTTATCCCAGGCTGTAAGCAGAGTCTTTTAACAATTTATTAATGGTACACTGATTGCATAATTTAAATGTTACCTTATTTTTCTTGCTTCTTTTCACCCCATTTCATTCCTTCTCCAGTCTTTCATGACAAGCAAACAACAGTCAATTGCAAGAGCAATCTATAATGCACCATAAACTGCACAGACACTTGTGGAATGCCACACTGTTAAGTCAGGATCTTGACGAATGGCCAGTTCAGTGATAAGAGCCTTGTCTAGTGCAGCACTCCTGCACCACAAGAGGAAAAAAAGCCCTGACAAACCAGACAGACTGGAAGCCTCTTCAAAGCAGAAAGTAATAGAATGAAATATCTGAAAAATATAATAGTATTTGCAATGTCAGAATCTGCTATAACTGAAATTGTAAAGTAGTTTTCAATCTAGTTCCCATTTTTGCATTCTCATTTTAAAATCATTAACCCTCTAGGCTTGACATTTTACTTTGGTGAAAAACATATTTGTTGATAATACATATCTGCAAATGTACTTTCTACTGTTTTCAATTCCAAAAGAAACAATTTTAAGTCTTTGTTCTACCAAGGGCAACAGTACAAATGTCCCAGCTATGCTGTGACCTGATCAACCTCCCTGTTGCACAACTTTGACCACTTGTGCAAACTGTAAAGAATTTTTCAAAATAGGCAGGTGAGCCAATGGCAAAAGTTCTATTGCCTTTAGCAGGACTAGCATTTCATTCAAACTTTGAAGCTTAGGAGTGATACACAGGTAATCTTTAGAAGAGAGTTCAGCATTCATCGAATTTGCAATACAAGGGCTTATTCCAGCAAAAACTGGAAGTGTCTGAGTGTCCTATTGGGCAGGTAAAACATATGCTTGAAAGAAAAGGTAAGTGTGGCTAGGGAAGAGCACATTAACCAGAGCAGGTACTTGTCTCCATAGTATTTTTCTTTTATGGTCTAAGCTTTAGTCTTTTACTTATTAGTTAAAACTCTTTCCAGGATTTCTTTGTGTCTTTAAATGAGGCAGAATTAAAATGATCTAAGGCTTTGAAATATGCTTAAAACCTTAACCTCTCTAAAGCCTCATACATTTTACATTATCTGAAATATTGGCTTGCCTTACATTAGTTTAAAAATAAATAAATAAAAGTAACACAAATTTGTTGGCTAAGTAGCCAAGAGAGAGTTAGCATAATTTATTAATATCTTGCATTTAAGGTCATATACTCTCAGACAGGATAATACTCTGAAATCCAAACTCTGAAGAGTTTTCAAATCTGAATAAATTTTAAGACTTTTTAAAGATTAATTAATAAACATTAGGGAAAATGACATTGGCTGCATGTTAAGTGAATTGTGACCACACACACTATATAATATTCTCTGAGTTCCTGATCTCTAAAGTCATACAGAACAGAGATTTGGCTAAAAGTATCCTTTGGCTTATTACCATGTCATAAACCTGGGTGTTCTTCTCCTCAAAACCAGGGTACCCACAGGGATAGAAAAACAAGAGGAAAAACGGCATGACTATAAGCAAATTGAGCTTAAAAGCTTAGAGTTAGCTATGGGAGACTTTTTTCTCACTGTCCCTACACTTTTCTCCTTTGGAAAGTGAAGAAAATTTCTCTCGAATTACTAGGAACTATTTACCTATGACAGCAATGGGGTTATTTTCTTAAGAAAGGTAAGCAGTCACTCAACCACTGCATACTTACTTCACAGTCCACAGGCTTTTTTGCTACTTCTGCAGCTCATTTATTTTCTACAATATTTTGACAAATTTCAAAAATATTTTAAATGGAAATGTTTGTGAAAGTTTTAAAGCTGAAGAGTATATACTGTATATTTACATTTTTTCCTATTTGCTACAACATGTTGTCATGGAATTTGACTCCTTTGTGTTGTTTATATGGGCTAAGGGGCCTTCTAGGAATCAATCATATTATGGAAAAGAAAATAGAGAATTAATAGAAGCTGGAATACAAAAGTCATGGTATTGTTTCTGGCTGTTGCCTTTCTTCAAACCCTGCAACAACCAGAAGTGCTTCAGAGAAGAGAGGTATAAAGTGAATAGCGAAAGATTAAACTTAGAACATCACATTCAACTTCCAGGCATGGATTTGCAAAACACAAGGAATACTGATGAATGGTTCACAACATACATGGCTATGGACAACTGCTGTTAATGTAAAGAGAAAGAGACTCAGTAGCATAGATGATGAAAAACCTGGGTGAGATCACCCACAAGCAGGAGCTATTCTGTTTTCTATTTTGACAGTCTTATTACATGAATGAATGAAGTGTAGATCTTTTTCTCTGTAGGTTTAAGAAGCAGACATACAAATAGAAAATTGAGTTCAAATTAATCTGTTCATACTGTAAATAAAAGAGCCACTATGAACATTACTACCTCCTTCACCTCAAGTACATTCTCTTACTCTCTTACCTTTCAACATTCTAGCATTTTAAAAAAACACGAATTCATAACAAGATTAGTTACAAACAATTTGGAAATAAATAGCTCACATGGAAAAAAAAATACTTGTCGTATGACACTTCATATTTGGAGGAGTTTTTTAGGATTTAAATACTTTATGCATTTAAATGCCTTAACCTGGATTAAACACTTGTTTACTCATTAGTGATACTTAAACCTAGTTATTCCTGATAGATTCATAGTGGCATGTTTAAAAATACTGTTATAGAAGAAGTTCTATATTTCAAAACTCTTTTCAAAGCAAGAGAAAAAAGGAAAAATCAATTAAATATATATATATTTTTAAATGAAGATCCAACACATGTGTTGCTGCTTTTAAGAGAAGGACCCAAGGAAATGGTAAAATATAACTGCATTGGTCTTACTGCTGGAAGAGTGAACGGAAGATCCAAGGGTGGTAACAAGTGAATATTTGTGAGCTAAACAGAATATGGGCAGAAGTTGTGTGATAACAGCAGTAACACTGAATGGTTTGGAAGACCAGTTTTGGCGCTTTTTTGCACAATATCTTCATATTCTCACTAGGTTAATGATTAATGAGAATTAAATTTTACAGCGCCAACATTATTAGACTAAGAAAAGTCATTAACAACAACCAAAAAAGCTTGCAATAGTCAGCTTTGGTCAAACACAAAGACCAATGCTGTTACTAAGACATTTTCTTCATGCTTAAGAGGGTTTACTTGCCTTAACCCCCTGAAAACTACGTAGCTGATTGATGGAGTCGCAAAACGTTTATTTCTCTTTAATTTGTGAATAAGTAAGAGTTTGTGGAACAGAAAAAAATTTACCATCTCCCTAAGCAACTTTAAAAGATGGATGAGAAATCAATAACACTGCATTTGACAATATACAACCAAAATCAGGTGGTGATGTTGATGACAAACACCGCAATTAAAATTAAGATAATTTAACCACGTGAAATGATAGAATAATATAAATCTTTTTATCTATACTGATGATCTTTAGATGAGTGGGAGGGCTGATGCATCTGAGCAAGTAATGGAGAGGAACAAATTATTCCTGTGTTTGAAAGGTTATTCTTCTGTGAAGAATAACAAAAAAGCATTCTCTACGTACATAGGTTAGAAAAGAAAGGCCAAGGAGACTCTACCTCCTTGAGAAATGAAAAGGGAGAAACGGTGACAACCGATATGAGAAAGCCGAGATACTCAGTGACTACTTTGCCTCACTTGTCACTGGCAGTCAGGCTTCCCACTTCTCTCAAGCTCCTAAACCTCCAGGTGGGGGTTGAGGTAATGAAGTCCCTCGCACTGTAAGTGAAGAGCAGCTTCATGAACGTCTGATGAAACTGAGAAAGCCCAAGTCTGGAGTGTGACAACACACACCCCAGGGCCCTGAGAGAGCAGGCTGATGCTGCTGCCACCCACTCTCCCTCAGATTTGAAGTCATGGTTGTCAAACGCAGTCAGTCCCCAGCAGTGGAAAAATGGAAACACCACTCCTGTTTTTAAAATAGGGATGAAAGCAACATCCCGGGAGTTACAGACCAGTGGGACTCACCTCTTTGCCTGGGAATACCATGGAGAAGATCCTCATGAAAGCAATTTTAAGACACATACAACACAAGAAGGTCTTATTAGAGCAGATCCTACCTGACCAATCTGACAGCCTTCTATGGTGGACTGACTCCAATGGTCAACAAGGGAAGACAGACAGATATCTACCTAAACTTATTTAAGGTGTTTGACACAGTCCCTCACAACATCCTTTCTTATCTTCAAATAACTTTTCTGTGATTTTATGAATTCTTATTTCAGTCCTCAGATTTTCAGATTTTGCATTGCCAAAATCATCCCAGTGAATACTGAACTATCATAATGTCTTCATGTGAAAAAGTATTTAATAAGTAATAAAATCATAATTCTATAAACATGAATCATAAATATGCTGCTATTTCACAGTTCACTGCAAGTGATGAATAATCAGATGTAAACTGTCAGTAATTGAATACACTTACAAACTTTCAGTTTGTCACACTAATCAAAGATTAATCTGTTCAGAGCATTTAAGGTTTGCAGGTACATTCACCCTGCCTGCTCTTTGTCAAGGCAGACTTTTCCATTAAATTGCTCTTCTGCTTTTCTCTCACAGTGTTCACCCAGCCCTGCTTCTTACTTTCTTGTTCCTACTTACTCTAGAGATAAATTTATCACCTTTCTAGCCTCGTATTCATCATGCCCTTCTGCACCTGAAAAACACTAAATATCTCACTGAACAGGTTTAAGACAGACACTACCACAGTCAGGCCCTGTAACTCCACATATTTATTACTTTATGTGACATAGTTGTCTGCAAAAGCAGGGCATGGGGCTCCACAGTTCTTTCCAGTCCTTGTGCCCACATGGTGCAGTGCAGCTCACAGTGCAAGAGAGAGGGGAGAGGTCTGGCAAGGCAAAGCCATTTCCATCCTCTCATTTTCCAGCATCTCTGCTGAAACCCAAGCTACCCACTCCACTAACAACACCCTAGAGAGAGTAACTGTAAAAATCTTTGGTTGAACTGAGGCAGGAGGACCAGCTTTTATCTACATTGTACTGCATCACAGTGACAGTAAAGCTTCATATGCTAATAAGAAGAAAAAGAAGCAGTGTGGGTGCATAAGCTGGTAATATTTTTAGTATCTGGTTTTATCAAACACAGCCACTCCTAATTCTTCACACATTTCACTGGCACTGGTGTCACATACTCTTAAATTGATGTGTGAGGAAAGAAATTATAGGAAAGAACTGCAGGAGGCAGATGTGATGTAGAGGAAATGTAGATGTCTGCTCAAAAGCCATGGACATCTGTTTCAGAAGGAAAGGTAATGAAAACTAGTGTAACTACTACAAAACTTTTTAACAGTCCATTTCAAATTACAGTCTGTCTTAACATTCCTGTGTAATTACATATGAACAATATTCTATGTATAGGTCTTGAGCAAGCTGTACACGTCGTGAGACATGTATTTGTATTCATCTATAAATGTTTGGTAAAGATACACACAGATCTTCTGTTTAGTACAGTGGAGGGGGGCTGACAATCTGCATTGAGTTTCCTGATTTCTCTATGTTAGCTCTAACACACAAGAGCAAAACAAAGCAGCTGACAGAAGCCCTAGTGATTCACCTGTCTCTGTGCTCTCTGCATAAGAAATGAAAAGGAAAATGGGAAATGGTTGTGTTGCAGATGTCTCAGCAAAGGTTCTCTTTTCATATGGGATTTGAGGCATGTGTTTATGAGTAGGTTATTAAAGGTTTGCTTTTCTTCCTGCCTTTTTTTTTCCCCTGAAGATACCAGTATTGGACACTGTAACATATGATTCAGTTTGGATGCAGTCCTCATCAAAGAGCTGAAATGACAAGAAAATTTCAGCACCCATTCTTCTAGCTTCCTATGCTTTTTTTTGCCTGAGGTTACAAAGGTGAGCTGCATAAAAGAAAAGGAAAGGAATAGAGTGTTTCACTGATCAAATAGATATCTAATGTAAACATTGTATCTGCCTTCATCTCGTAGGTTTCCTCTAAAATCAGTTATGAGAAACAAGCCACAGATTTATCTCAAAGTTGATGTCTGATGAGTTACACTCCTACTTCTCTGCCATGATTACAAAGACTGCCGTGTACAACTCGTTTGCATTCAGAAATCCAAATTGTAAGACCTCATGTTAAATGAGATGAATTCCTTCCACCTGCTTCCCCACTGAATGCCAGCACACATACCTACCCTTTGACTCAGATCAAAATTTTCAGTTACTTTAATTTTTTAAACTTTCTCCTTTCATCTGTCTCATACATAAACCTAGTAAACGGTTCCAAAGCATTGAAGAATTAATTAATCCTTAAAACTTCAGTCTTTATATCTTTAATCTGTCATCTACCATAGTTTTCCAGACTCTGTCCCTCCCAGCCTCTTTTCCTGAATGCTTAGAAATTGCTCATTCCTAAAACCAAAAGCTTCACACCTCTGTCTTTACTGACTTGTTGTCTACTTCATAATCACATCTAAGATAAATCCTATTTCCGACACTTGGTCTTTTTACTACCCTTTATTTGCTGCAGATTTATGTTTTCTCCATCCCATAAAATTGATATAGGTTCATGTTTTTCTATAAACCAGAGTAAAATTTATCTTCATCTGCTTCAGTTTATGAATCTCTGTGCTGAGCATCTTATGATAAAGTTTTCCGTGAAGGATGGTTTGTGAAGTAATGGTATTGCTTTTCAGAATACATATTCCTCTCCTATGAAGTAAAGAAATGTTTGAGAGACATTTTGACTTTTTGCATTAGTTCACAAATCAGGTGTGAATGCTGCATACACAGGAATATTTTTGAGTAAACATTAAAGATTTTGACAGAAGTTTGTCCATGAAATGCACAAGTAAAAACCTGCAAGCAACTACCAAATAAAACCTTCTTCTTGTTTCTCATATATATATCAGGTTTGGATTTCAATCACAGCAGACACAAAGAACTCAATTCTACAGGGATTTGAGACAGCGTAGGACAAATATGTACTAAAATATATGTGTAACCAATAATCATACTGCTCCCATTCTATTTTGCTGTTACTGTAACCATATTTATCTCATTGCCTCAGGAACCACCTTTAATAGCTCAAATAGGTTAAAAAAAGCTTTGCACCACTTCATACCTTCATATGTTGGTATTTTTGTGCTACAATATTTTCATGTTAATAACATATTTTGGAAAATATAAATATTTCAATATCATAGAATTTAAATATTTAAAGTATTAAAAAACCTCCAGATGTCATACTCTTGAACCTGGAGCCCTTTGCTCTAACACTGTTCTCAGTAAGTGTTCCTATTATGAAATAATACTCATCATTGGATGCATATTGAAAATGTCTTAATTAACATCAGAATACACATAAGAAGTAGTTAGTTTTTGTGTAAGCAAATGTCTATACTTTCATCGGAGGAGAGGTGTATATTTTTAAGAACTAGCAAACAGAACAGGATCAAAATAATTTCTATATATGCCTTTCAAATGAAATGATAGAAATTTTTAGCTTCTTCAGAATTTAGAAGGACAATTTCAGATTATCAAAATTTCTCACAAAATTTTCAAGCTTTCATCATGTTTTATATATGACTAGTGTTGTTATGATTTGGATAGCTGCTCAGGGGTCTTTTTATCTTGAATGTGATACACACAGTTTGCTTTTCCAGGTTTTCAGGATTATTCCAAATAGATTTTTTCATAAGGCCCACTTTAAACACTTCAGTGAAGTTTGAATTGACCCAACTGTACTCTGCATTCTTTGAGAGTACATGTGGACAGATTTACTGCCATTTCTTCTGCATGTATCCCAGTCTTTCTAGTGCTCTGTGCCCAACTCTGCCAAGGATGCTAACTTCCCACTGCCTTAAATCAGAGCTGAAAGCTCACTCATTTCCATGCTGTGCTCTCAGTCTTTGGCAGTAGACACCACAGAATTAAATTAACAAGTGCTTTATGCAAAGGGCCTTGAAAAGTCATTGCATGAGAAGGTGATACAACTTAAATACAACTTAGATTTCAAGGGTTAATAATGGACAATGAGTGATTCTGCACCATGGTCTTTATGAGTGCTAAGGAATCAGAAATTAGGCAGAATACAATGAATTTGCACCTGAATGAGATGCTAGACCACAACAGAAGACTTCAAACCAAGTGAGAAGAGCCTCTTACTCTTGATACTTCTAATAAAGTCTCAATTGCTAAAACACTTCTGCAAAATGCTGTGCTAAAAAGTTAGTCTTCAGTACTAGATTTGCCTGGATTTCAGACAAATTTAGGAGGAAATGTCCTGAAATTAATGTCTCCTTTAAAGAAGGCAGCTTTCAGCACTCCCTCCCTCACAGATGCAAAAGGAATTTCTTGGCGGAAAGTGAAAAAATCGTTTTTTTTTAACAAGCAGAGCACCCGCAGACACAGGAGAAAAGAATAACTGTTAATTTTGAACCTTCTCACTGTGGAGAAAGCTGGTGGATTTTAGAGTTCTGCTCATCTTCTGCCGAGGTCCAGAGCTGGGATGCAGCTCCCGCTGTCCTGCAGCCTCCCTGCCAGGACTCGCAGCATCTGGCTCTCAGACTGGAGCAAAGCTGGAGAGTTCCAGAAGAAGAAGCCACAGTCCCAGGAAAAACCTTTTGCCTCAGCTAACACAAAGAAGTTAGGTAAATACAAAAAATGTACGCCCTCTCTCCGCTGCAGAGCTGAGAAAACAAGGGAGCATGTGAGAGCTGAACACAAACTGCCAAAAGAATTCCCCATGCTTCCCCCCACCTTTCCCCGATCCCAGCTTGAAGTGATAGGACCCATTTCTGGCCATAAAGCAGATGATAGGGGATACAGTATTGTATAAAATCACCCCAAGAAAAGATTGTAGTAAAAATCCCAAACCAGAAGCATACTGGTAACATCTTTCAAAGGAGAAAAAAAAAAAAAGTTTTCCAAAAGCAGGATTATTTACTTGTTGTGGCTGGGGTACATCATTTTACAGTGTGTTAGATTATTTTATTTTATTAGGAGCTAATCACCAACAACACAACAAGCCCAGTGAAGACGGGAGGAGCAATGACAGGCAGAGGACCCCAAGTAACCTAATTAGTGAAAAGTGGCTCACTAAATCAGCTGCTCCCCAAGAGCAGAAAGGGGACCTGCTACACCGTGGTTCCTGGATGAAACACCCCAAGGTGATGCAGTGAAAGAAACACTCCTGCATGACCACATCCCAGGCTCGAGGGGGTAGGTGTCCTTAAAGGTTTGAGACTCCTTGTGGGATGAAAGGAAAGAACATTTTTGGAGACTATAAAATTGTAATGAGGAGTATTTAAAAGAAATTTTGGGGATGTGTTGAATTTATTATAGGGTGTTTAGTGGAAAGACTCAAGGTGGTGAAAAGGAGGTACCTAGGGGATGCAGACAGAAAGAGGAATGTGAATATAGAGGTTGATCAGATAAATGGGGTTAATCAAGTGGAAACAGGCAATAGTACATAATACCTGTCTGACTATGCCCTGTGCTTGATCACCCCATATGTATTCTATATGCATGTTTAATCCTGTTGTATATACCTTCTATGTGGATGCACTTCTGTTCTGAGTGGGCACAGGTGAATGCTGGTGAGCATCAAGCTGGACTGCATGGCAAACAGGATGAGAGACCTCAGCACCAGGAACCAGAGCTGGGCTGTGGGCCTCCAAGGCTGCTGTGTCTATGTGCCAGCAACTAGGGAGACCTGGGGTTCTGTGGCGAGCTTCTAGGCAGACTGAGAGTCTAAGGCCAGATCCTAGAGTGTTCTGAAGTTCAGAGGTGTGTATATACACACACACATATATATGGATAGGTATACATACACATGAATAGTGATACAGGTGTGCAGGTATGTGTATATATGTATGAACATATGTATATATGCCTCTCACACATAGATGCTCAGCCTTTTGAGCCTGGGGATACACAGCCATAAGAGCCACACTGCACTGGGCTACCAGACTCTGCAACCTCAGGCAGTATGAAAAGTAAATCAATGGTTGTAAACCTAAAATGCTGGCATTCGCATACATTAATGTATGTGTTCAGTGTCTGAGTTGGAAAAGATAAAGTTATATCCAAAAATAAATGTCTGAAAAAGGAATCTTTTAGTAACTGGAGGGGTCACATGTGTGGTTAGAAAGCCAAAATCTAAAAGCAATAAAAGGAGCAAACTAGATAATGTTTAAAAATAAGGGAGGACAAAAAGGCAAAAAGATTCAGACAGAAGTGGAACCATGCAAGGGCTGATGAAGAGAAAAAAAGAATGAGAAGAATTTAACCAATGAAGAGGTTTGTGAAACATCTCGGGAAACAGAAATGGAAGAATAAATGCAACACATTTAATATGTGGGAGAGATAACACCTTACCTATCTAGAAAGGCCAATAAAAAGTGGAAATAATCAGGCATTATGAGGACAGTGTGGAATTATCTACTGTAATGAGGTAGCAGGAAGTAAAAAATATCTGAAAGGGAAAACCATCGATGATGAGAGACAAATGGGATTCCTTCAAAGAACATGACCTTCAGAGCTAATTATTTTCAAGAGTATATAACTACATGGGGTTTTTCACAATTCTTCACTACATATCAGCCATAAAGACAAACTGTCTCAGCACTTGAAGTACTTTACACACAAGTTTTTGATAAACTATGCTTCTCCAAAATAGTACATCCTATTCCTTGCTTCTGAAGCCAGAGTTTGTAGCCTCTTTCCATTTGATACATCCTAAATATTCTAAAACATATATGAAAATTCTTGTAAATATTTAAACACAGATATGCTAGCACATCAGATGTATCATAAATAAATGTTAATGGTTGCTTAAATAGAGAATAGCAAATTTTGATGAATTGCAATGCAAGTGGTTGACTGCTGAGATTCCAGAAAATTACTGGATATCTATTCTGAGGGAAAGAGTATAAAAGTGAAACGCAATGAGAGTCTATTACTCATCCTTCCCACACAGTCCAGTAAGAAATGCATTTCTATAATTAACTTTTTAAAGAACTTGTTGATTTCACTGCTTTTTGGGAGCTGGTTTCACTGGATCAAACTTCTGGTCTCTATTTCAGTCTTGCAGTTTCCAATATGGTTATGAGGAGAACGACATTCAGTCTGCTAGAAGCAACAGAGAAAATTAATTCTGCTCTCTGAAGCTCTGCTCTGAATTCTTTTGATATTTTATGTGCAACTACTACTGGGGTTTAGGTTTGTACAACACATGATCGTGAGGTTGCTATAAGAACGTTTGTTTGTTCCACTATTTCATTTTGTCAGGGTTTCTGTAGTGTTCTTTCTGCTAGCTTTTTTTGTTTATTGTATGCAGGATTCCCCACAAGGTAAAGAGATGCCGATGAAATGGCCCGTGCTCTTAATTGGAGTGGTAAAGAGAGTCTCATCTTCCTCTACACAATCCTGTGATCCAGACAGCTGCACACTGTCAGCCAAAATTCCTAAACTGGCACATGCACCACAACAGCTCTCTTTGGAGATGGCAATAAAGGAAGACATGTCTTTCTGTCTTTCAGCATTTCTTTGGAAGAAAGTTTATATGTATTCCCAGACTAATAAATTGCAGTATTCAGGCTGAAGTATATTTCCACAGACTAGCAGGTGCTCACAACTCCTACTGAAATATCAGTTATGTTTTTTTTTTTCCCTTTGGACAGCATCTATTGCTTGCAGTGAAAATTAGGACTGCTTGATATTCTGGAAAGGTGCTAAAAGATACCCTTCCTCATAAGATGCAAAAATAAAACCCCCACTATTTCCATTGAAAAACAGTAGGCAACATTACAATTAATTAGACTTTCAATGACAAACAACCAACAGTTACAGATACATATACACACACACAAAAAGAAAAAATCCCTAAAAACATTAAAGGACATTATTTTCCAAAAGGAGAATTACTTTACTGGGGTACTTCAGTGCTGCCACCTAGCTTGACTGGCATTAATTACCTGGTCTGATTCTATTTTGCACAGGATTCTGGCTTCACTCATGATGGTGGATGCTACTGTAACATGCAACTCTACAATATTCTGTCGTCTCAGTGAGCAGTCAAGCAACACCTGTAGATATGATTAGTCTCACAGATTTTTCAGCTCCAGAGATTAGTAAAATTTCATAGATTTGTTTTCTTTATGCCCCATATGATGTATGAACAGTTGAGGAATATTCAGAAAAGATCTCACAACTAGCATTCAATGTCCATTCTGAACTGCCCAGAATTCAATCTTTCAGAGAATTTTGCTTTATATATCTCCTCTAATATTCAAAACACCCTCTGTCCCAGCAGAGGAAGATCAGAATTTCTCTATAGCAGACCCCACTGCATCAATTTAGATATCAATAATGAGGAAAAACTGCATTTGCAACCCTTTGCAGGAAGGGTAAAGACATCAATTAGGAACTGCAAGTTTCTGTTTTCTCCAGTGTTTTTTCCCCCAGTGATTCAGCAAACTCCGAGTGATTAAAATAATTTTCCTTCTTCAAACATTGAAATCACTAACACGAGACAATAATGTCTCATGCTTTTGAAACTTAGTTGGGTTAAACATCTCCTTTTCTTTGGTAAGGTTATAAGTCTACTACTCTATGCGTGTGTAAGTGTGTATATGTATCTCCACACAAATCTCACTTACTCTTACCAAAGAGGTTCCTGGTATAAGTATAGGATTAAAGCTAGCAGAAAGAAACTCTTTTGATAATTTCTTAGGAAGAAACATTTGCATGTTATCTGTCATGTCCAGTGTAAACCTTTTCACTTGTGAGAACAAGAGTAGATTGGCTATGCAGAGTAGGGATAGTCACACTTCTTGATTAGATCTCAAAAAAAGAGTATGAAAGAATAAGAATAAATTCACACAAAATAATGCAGGGTTGCTTTATGACCTTACTGCATTTTCAAACAGCATCATGATAAATGGGAATATAATATAAAATCTTTGGAAATCCATGTGACACCATCTGGCAAAAATTCTCAAGTGAAGTGTATTGGTGTCTGCTTCTGAATTATAACATTTTTCCTAGAGACAAGAAACTGTTTTAGCTGGCAAAAAAATAACTGTACTCACACTCTCTAGCTTTCAAATTATTTTCTGAGTCAAGTGAGTTGCTTCTTGTATTTTAAAGCTCTGTTAGATTTTGTATATAAATAATTCTACTCTAGAATTCTTCATAAAATCAATTTCTATTGAGACAGTACATTTATCTGTCCTATTAAACATCTGAAATCACAGAAGATTGTTTCCACCATTTCTTTGTGAGATAAATCACAGAACCACAACGTTTAGGTGAATGGTACAATTAATTTTTTTAAGGGCAGGCATGCTTCTCTAAGAAGTAATGTTCCTCTGAATTCAGGAAGAAAGAAGAGTCCAGTTTATTCAATGCCATAATAGGAGGTCTGAGAAGACAGAGAAGATATACAAGAATTTCCTTTTATTCATCGATCCAGTGAGCAGCTATATCAGATTTAATTTTAATTAGCCATAAGGAATTAAGTGAGAATCTAAGGAGAAAATTAATTGGAAAAACATTATAGGTAATATTTAAATTAATTGGAAAGTTGAGTAAAATAAATAGTGGTAATAGATTTCAAAAACCTCAAGTGTCTCTTGAAAAGTAAATCTAAGTTGTAATAAGCAAGCTAAGGTGGAGACAGTATCAGTATCTGGAGACAATATCTGTAGATAGATAGTTCTAGGAAGCAGGGCTAATACAGGACCAAAACCAAGGAGTGAAACAGCATCATCAGAGGCATCAATGAAGACATCACCCAGCAGCTGGTTACTACTGATTTCCAGGCTCTGCAATTGCTAATAGCTGCTATCTTGCTTAAAAAAAAATGCAATATCATAATGGGATTGATAGCATCTGTCTCCTTAAGAGACAATATCTTCTAGTTCCTACTGAGACTTAGCCTTTAGGGGAAAACATTGCAATCCAATTGGCTTTGTACTCTTGCACTGTCCTGACCAAAACAACAGGGGTTGAAGAGCTGATTGTTTTTGTAAACAGCTACAGAAAATCTCAAACAACTTGCTAATCTAAGTGCATTGGTTTGCTGAAAGCTGAATCTTTTGCTGTTTCTGATATCATCAGTGCCATGAGATGCTTTCATCTTTGTGTGCACATTTCAAATTCTGTCTTGCCTTTTCTCAGTCTGAAAAAACAAAGTAGTACATTTAGTACCTTATTCAAAAAGTACATCCTAGTAAGTCCAGAAATGCAGTGAAACACATTTCAACTAATCTGATCATGTAGTTTGAAAATATTCCCATTAGCAAGACTGTACTTTTTGTTACCAAATGTACAAAGACAAGTTGTACATATGTGAAGAAAACAGAGGAAGGAAAGCTAGAGATATTTCTGGCTGAGCTAGGAACTCTTTAATGATCTGAAAGCAGAAAAGGAATCATAGAAACACATGGGAGTACTTTATGTTCATTTGAAAATAAATCAAAAAGACTAGTGTGAAAAAAACCAAAAAAGTTCTTATTGGAACAAGGAAGGGAAAGAAACAGAAAGGGTCTATAACTATACTTGAACAATGAAAACAAAATAATATGAAACAGAACAGAGACCACACTATAAAAAGGAAGGATAACCTATTCCACTGCTTTTTTCTTTAAATCTTTAAATAAATGGCAAATAATGAATATTAATTTAACAAGCATAATTAAATACACAGCTAAAGAAAATATGATAAAAGAAGATGCAGATGAGTCAAATGTGAGCAATGGATCAGAGATTGAAAACATTCACTTCGAAGGTTTTAAGAAATTAGCCATTGAAATTCTGAATATTACTAAGTATTTATCTAAGTATTTGTCAAAGACCTGTAGGAGAAGAAAAAACCCCAAAACAACCAATGAAAAATTCTCATGCCCAAAGAAACACCTAATTAACTTACTAACTCTTAAGACAAGTATTAACTATGATATCTGCAAGCCCCTAGAAGACAAGATAGTAAAAGAATACATGCACATCTGTCAGAAAGAACTCATGTCAAGCCAGTCTATTTTCCTTCTGCAAGTCAACTGGATAAAAGGGAAGTTGCAGATGTGATATATCCTGACTTTTAAATAAAGCTTCTGACACTATTCCATATAATATGCTCATAAAAAAGCTAAGGCAGGAGATGTAATCATCATTAGATGTGTGGACAATCAGTCGAGAAATTTCTCTCAGCCAACAATTACTAATGATTTGCTGCCAGAGCAGGAGAGGATTTCAAGTAGGACTGGATCAGGGACTAGAAGGCTGTATTTTCACCAAGTATTTTCACCAATTCCACTTATAATGACAAAAAAAAGAGACCAAGTTTGATTGTTAGATTAAGGGCAGAGGGGTTCTTAGCACATTGGAAACTGGATTAAAAATTATTTTTAGACGAGGGTTTAAAAATTTCAGCTACTGGCTTGAATTCCTGGAGGCAAGGACAGTGTTGTGCTTGGAAAATAGCAATCAAACACAGTCATAGTAGAGGAAGTAAAAAGGTAAGCAGCAGCTGAGCAGATAAAGATGCAATAATTGTGCACAATTCAGCACCTGTGAGCTCTAAGTAATGCAGAATCCTCTTTACACAGCAGTACTTTAAGGAAGGTGGAGATAACATGAAGAAAAATTCAGGGAATGGTAAAAGGGATTAGAAAAAATAGAATATATAACTTGCAAGCAAAGGTTCAAGCAATCTATACTTCAAGTAATAATTAGTTTGACGGTGAGAAGACCGAGTATGACACAATAATATTCTTCCAACATGCACAAACGTGTTATAAACAAAAGGGTGTTCAGTGGCCACTGTAGGGTAGAGAAAGAACCCGTTTAATTTGCAAAAAAGTAATATAAACACTGCATAACAAGAGAACAAGAGAGCAAGAGAGAGAGAGAGAAAGAAAGAAAAAGAAAGAAAGAAAGAAAGAAAGAAAGAAAGAAAGAAAGAAAGAAAGAAAGAAAGAAAGAAAGAAAGAAAGAAAGAAAGAAAGAAAGAAAGAAAGAAAGAAAGAAAGAAAGAAAGAAAGAAAGAAAGAAAGAAAAAGAAAGAAAGAAAGAAAAGAAAGATTAATAATATTACTGAACCATTTATTTGAAGGTTTTTAAGTACAGATACACTGCTGGTCCCGTTTCTTTAGCTGTAGTTGGTACTGCCAGAGCTCAGAGAAGGAACTAAATTACTTTTCTTCTTTGATGTCATCTATTTGAATTTGTCATTTGATATTGACCACTATAGATGAATCAAGCATAAGCAAGCCATATATGCCACTTCTAAAATCAGAGACTTCTAAACTAATAATTGCTGATGAAGCCACCTCAGGATTTTAATTTATTTGAATCATTGGGATGAATTCATTATAGCAGGAGATGCAAACTTAGGAGCTGTAGACTTTCAAATGTGTATGTAAAAATACATACTTAAACAAATGGACAGTTAATGACTGTGAGGAATATAATGGTAAATTTGTCTGAAACACTCTGTTGACAAGGCTTATATCAAAGGAACCATTACAATATTGAACGGACTGTGAAATCCATCCAATTAAACTATGAAGGACACACAGATGTAATCTTTTACATCACCTGAATTTCTCAAATAATTGGGAAAACAATTTGACCACAAAGGAAGTATGTGCAAAGTTGAATCAGGTTGCCCCATATGCTTCCACACCAATTCTGAATAATATGAGTTTTGTTTTGGTGTTCAGACCATGTGGACAAGCTGAGACTGCATGACACTGGTTACTCTTAAGTATTATGTGGATATCCAGTCCAAGAATCACACTTTAAAATTTTTTCCCGTATGCACACAGTAACACTTAAGGGGGAAAATTCCTATTAATCTGGAACCATATTTAAAACAATCATTGCAAGCTACAAAAATTGAACTCCTGTGAGTTTCAGTACAGACACAAAATTTCTGCATGAACAAATACAGTTTCCTTTACCAGAAAAAAAAATCTTAACCAAAATGGAGCATACTGTTAAATATATGCTGGAACAAGAACTTTAAGGAAAAACTGCTTCAAAATAACATAAAAAGATAAAAAAAATTGAAAGACACTCAAAGTGTTCATATATCAGTGGATATAGTGGAGCTATAACCGAGAGTTCATTATTGCACCCAGGAAAATCACCAGAGATATTTATTTTAATACAAGTAAAGTCGAATTTAATTTTTAAATTATGGCCTTCTGAAGACGTATTTCATCTCGTAGGGGAGTGATTACATAAAGAATTTTACTGTGGTTCAAACTTTGCACTGGTACCTATGTTTGTGCATATAAACAAATCACACACCTCTAAGTACTCAAGAACATGAGAACACCTGTAGCTTTCAGAGGCAGAACATTATTATGCTACACTGAAAAAGGAGCTGTGTGATTCCTAAAATGATATTTGAAATAGACACAGGTAATCAGAAGGTCATGATATGTACCTTTATCATCTTCTTATTGTTTTCTACTGAAAAGCATTAGTTTGCTCTTTTTCACTTTCTGTTATTTGCATCCTCAGTGAGCTCACTCAAAATTTGGGAGTGGATTTTGTTTGACAGTTTTTGGAGTTGACTCTTTGGTAACCCAACAGAGACTCAAAAACCCCAGCCATTTGCGTATAGCTTGTACATCACCAAGAACTTCTATAGAAACAAATATTTGTCATATGAATGTGTAATGCAAATGTCAAAATGCCACCTAAAATAAACAACATTTTTTATTTGGAAACTTAATTTTTTTTTTAAATGTCAAAGTCTTTCAGGGGGAAAATACAATAGTACTAGTTTATCTTTGAACTAATATTTCTGTTGTTTATAAACTTCAGCTTATTTTTATAAGGAGGTCAAACAGATATAGTTTCTTGCTTTACAAGACATTACATATTTTCCTGTGGTTTTCCTGTATTAATACTGCAAAAGGCTTAATTCTGTCTCTATTTACTAATTAAGGAAGTAATATTTGTTATTATACCATTTTCAGATAAAATATAAACAAGAATTTGGCTACATTTGAAGTGAATATTCGTACATATTTACTCAATTGCTTTTCTTCCCTGATGAGATCTAATACCTAAATAAAAATTAATAATAAAATTTGGCATAAAATTAAAGAATAAACTGAACACCGCTGTTGTAAATCAGAGAACTACTCTACGTTTTTCTGGCACTGCCTTAGTGCTCTTGTATCACAGAATAGAGGAGAAAAAGATATTGATAACCTCCCATATTGTGCAATATGAACCATTATGCAATATGAAGCAGTTATTGAATTACACAGAATAGATCTGTTTATCCAAGTCAAGCTTTGAACAATTTTTTCCAATTTAGAGAAGGGCAAAAGGACATGTAAACCCAAGTGCAATAGAAAACACAAAATACATTGCAAATACAGCTATTGAAGTGAAATAAAAGCTCAACCCACCTACTCAGATTAAGATGTTCGGTTCCATTTAGTCAGAGTACAGTGAAAAAAAAGTATCATATTTCTATGTTTTATGTAAAAAATCCACCATAGCTAAAATACCTTCATAACGATCAATTTTGCCAAGTACATGAAATTATTCGATTGCTTACCATAACATAAATACAGGTGACAGTCCTAGTAAAAGGTAATTAGCATATCCAATGATCCATGAAGCACATAGCTTTCAGTGTAGAGTTTAATTACCAGTCTCACACTAGGCTGGATATTACATTGAGATTTACGACACGAATAAAAGATTATGATTCTGAATGTACTTTTGGTACAAATATATTTTCTAGGCTACTCAGGTAAACTGAGGAACATAAAAGGTCTTCACGGTGGTATAGAGCAAAGTAGTTCAATCATTTGTCCAGGCTGTAGAGGCAGAGGGCTTTCACTGTCACTAGCACTGCTAGTGCAGAAGAGTTATTACCTAACAGAGAAATTCATCTGTACCAACTGACACAGTTAATCCAAACCACACTGCAGATCCTGCCCAGCAGATTTTGAGTCTTACTCATCTTCAAAATCACACCCAGAAAGAAGACATTAAAATGAAATAACCTTGACTGATCTCGTGGAGTTAAAAACAACTCTATTTACAATGTCACACATTAATGTAAATTCTAAATTGCATACAGAGAAATTATTTCAGAAGCTATTCTAGTTACTTAGATCAATCTATTTTTTTAAGATCTTAAAAACATAAATGGCTGCTACTTATCCTTCTTGTAAAGCTAGTATAAATTTCTCTTTATTACTTTGAACAAACTTTCCATTGAATTTGCATATGAAAAGAGAATGGACATGAGCAACTTACTGACATGAATTGCTGTGCACATGTGATAGAGCCTTTGTGAAGGTAAATATAATCTAGGCTGATAGAGCAAACACACAGAAGCATATGAAATACTCTGTGATTTCAATAACTCAAGCGCTTTTTGTTCTCTGAATATGCTCCTGCAGTTCTGAATGTCAGAATCCACTGCTTAGTGGAACTGGAAGCAGCTAGCATTTATATTGGGGAGCAGATTGTTAAAAGTCTGAAATGCGCAGTGCGGCTCTTGCTTTTAAAACAAATTCTTTCAATTTCTCTAGAATTACTTTCATTAGTCCTTGTGCACAAATACCAAAATAATGAGAAAACAATTGAATAAAAAGTTGATATTTTCTTTCAGGTCAAGAACAAATCAAGACAAAGTTTTAGAATCTCAAAAGGAAAGTATGTGCACTAAAAAGGTCAGAAATACTTTTAAGGAAATTGTGCTCATTTACAAGACAGGAAAACACAGAATGCAAATAGTGCAGAATTGATGAAAATTTGACTTTTTATGAGACCACAGTGTCTTCTACTATAAACAAGTCCCCTTTGTTTGATCTAGTCACAGTAGCTGGATATCTACAGGCTATATATCACCAGGAATATATGATATACTCCAGCTTATAGGGAAGCAGAATTCTTCAGTCACTCATTTCAAAGGTGATTCTGCTCTCGTGACACCCCAGCTAGAGAACTGTTGTCAGCTCTGGGGCCCCCAGAAGAAGAAGGACAAGGAGGGTGAGTCCAAAGCAGGCCGTGAAGATGGTCAGAGGGCTGCAGCAGGTCTCCTGTGAGGAGAGCTGGGCTTGTTCAGCAAGGAGAAAAGGCTCCTGAGCGATCTAAACACACACTACCTGAAGGGGCACACAAGGGAGCTGGAGACGGAACTTTTACAAGGGCACAGAGATATAGAACAAGGGGAAATGGCTTAAAACTGAAATTGGGCAGGTTTAGATTAAATATTAGGAAAAAAAAAATCCTTCACTATGAGGGTGATGAGGCAATGGAACAGTTGCCCAGAGCAATTATGGATTCCCCTTCCTTGAAAGTGTTGAAGCCCAGGCTGGACGGGGCTTTCAGCAACCTGGTCTAGTGGAAAGTGTCCTTGCCTGTGGCAGGGAGGTTGGAACGTGATTTGTGATATGTGATCTTTACGGTCCCTTCCAACCCAAACCATTCTCAAGTTCCATGAATATAATAAAAACAAAACCAAAAAAGAAACGTTGGTGTAGCATAGCCTTTTTTTTCAACAGAGTATTATACCAGTTTTAACCATCTTTAGAGTCAGAAGAAATTTCAGTAATTTTGATTTTCTGGGGAGGAAGTTATCATAAAAACAGAATGAAAACACAGATTTGTAATTTGAAGCTGAGAGAACAATACCTTGAATGAAACAACCAATAAAGTATTCAAGTGAAATGCTGATTAAAGAAAAAATTAAGTATTTTACTGTTTCACTGATATATTGACATATCTTTGGCAGCTAACATCGGGAAAAGAAAGTTTAAAAAATGGAAATCAAAACTAAAGTTAGATTAATGAAAGAAATAAAAAATATTTAGCCAATAAACCCTTTAATTTGAAAATGCAAATAAGGACATCAGATCTCTCAAGGTCTTTGTTACCTGTGTAATGCTTTTTGATAAATATCTTGTTCTAAATACCATAACACCTGTGTTTTTGTATCACAATGGCAAAGCAAAAAGTATATTTATCAAAAGTGGTTCTTCAGGAACAGAAAAGTTAAAAGCTTTAGAAATGTACAGTTTTAGAAGTGTACCAACTACAGTGTGTTTCAGGAAGAAAACTGAGCAGCTCTGTAGTGTGTCTAGCAAACAGTGATGCTCCAGGAGCAGTAGTGAACCAAATGCAGCTCCTCTGATGTTCTTCTGCACTCCTGTCATGCACACCTTATCATAGCCAATTTGCTGATTTAAAGTCAAAGTATGCCTGTAAGTAGTGACCCAACTAATTCTGCTTCCAATACTAAGTGATGACTCTCTTCACCAGTAATGTATAAGCAAGAAACATTTCCCCCTCTATAAGCACAAAAATTAGTTTTAGGAGTCCCTGTGGTGCTCTGGAAGCAGAATCAGGCACCCAGACAATATCATATCTCGACTGATTTCTGATCAGATTCAGGCCTTCCAAGAATGCATTTCAAAAAAAAAAAAAACTGGAGCAGTCAGTGAGGGTGGGATTCATCTGACCAAGAGCTGATATCTGCAGCATTTGGCAACATCTGCTTCTGTCACTGATTTTACAGTAAGGATTCATCTGACATTATAAAGGTCTTTAAGGAAAAGTCAGAGGAGCAGACTTGAGGCACGGTGTGGGAAAACAATGGAAGAATGGTGAACATTATTGCAAACACGCTCAAGTGACTTACAGATGGGGTATAGAAAAACATACATGTTACACTAAAAACACTTCAGTCTTGTGTGCCTGGCAAGCAGAACATTTGTGTTTAGGTAACATAGGTCTGTGACACTCGGAGTCTCCCTATCGAAGGTGCCTGAGACTCCTGCCCTGCTGTGGGAAAGATCAAAGCGCAGTGGTTACGTGAATTCACACAGTGCTTGTGTGAATCCCTGGAAGCCATGTGGAAACAGCAGCTCCACACACCCTCCAGCACGGAGCAAACTCCATGGTCCCTGCATCCCAGCCTGTGTGCCACTGCCCAGGCGCTGCTGGGGAGTTCCAACAGCTGCTGAGGTTAAGAAAATAAATTCACACTTTGCATTTCATCCGTGTCTCTGTGTTTGTTCCTGTGTCCTGTCTATCCTGACACATTCACATTGTTATTCCTCGCTGTTGCATGTAGTGGGGGACCAGGTGCAGGATGTTTGACTATGGCTAAAGGGACTGAAAAGAGCAATTGCCACACCAGAAACTGAACTCATGAGCAATATACAGAAGAAAGGAGTAGTAAGAGAATGGAGCAGGAAGAAAGAATGAGAATGAGCTTTGGAGAACAGAATTGGAAAAAGAGAGAGGAATAAGGAAAGAAAAAGAAGAGATGAATAAGGAAGTTGCTTGAAAAACAAAAAAAAAACAAAAAAGCCAAATAATTCCTAAGGTTAATAAATTATATTTATTCAGGTTCTTAATGGCTTGAAGTATTCAATTTTAAAAGTGCTATTGATGCTCTTGTAGGAACAAAGCTGAGGCTTCATTTATGAGAAACTCAAAACTTTTTTGGGTTGTTTGGGTTTTTTTTTTTTTTTGCCTTTTTTTAATTACTGGCTAGCTTAGGAAGACACACTTTTCCCTTTGCTAATTCTTCCCATCCAAAATTACTTGGTTAACATAGGAAAATACACTGGGTTTTTTTCAACCACAGTAATTAGTGTTCATATGATGAAGCTACACTCCTGCCACTAACATAAAAATATTAAAAGTACCAGGAAGAAAAGAATACAGAAATAAACAATGACTTTAAGGTTGACCTTCCTAACCACTAACCACAGTAGTTTATTTCTTCAGTAACTGAAAAAAATTAAATTCCTAACTGGCTAAAGAAGGTAAAAATAGAGGTTTGGTAGTTAAGCAAGGATTCAAAGAAAGAGTGGTTTTGAGGGAAAAATTTTACATTGCTTGTTGCAATTGAAAAAGGTTTTTCCAGGCTTATAGAAAAAGCAATGTGAAAATACTGCAGAAATTTAAGGTTCTGCAAGGTGGACAGACAGTAGTGCCCTGAGTTCTGGATGGGTGCATTTTAATTAAATCAAAGTAAACAAGCCACAGCAGGGCCAAGTGTGAGTCAAGCTGCAGGCAAGCTTGACATACAAAATTTGAAGGTGAGTCTGAGGAAGTCTGAAGTTGTTGAAGAAGAGAAAAGATAGCAAAGAGAGAAGTGCAGGGTAATTTGCTTAGGAGAGAAAGAAGGACAGTAACTGTATCTGCAAGATGATGAACTGCCTACAGCAGAGAGATGCTGGGTGTACAGGCTGGAACAGAGATGGTTTACTTGTCACTATGCAGCTGACATACATCACTCACCCCAGACTTAGGAACGCTGCTCACACTTTACATGTTTTTATAATCCTTATTTTTACCCCAAACATGCATAACAAAATAGTCTTCTGAATTCTAAAGATTCATTTATGAGTCACTTTGCACATTTTGCATTTAAAGCAAGTTGGCCCATCTATTTTTTAATAGTGGAACTGGTTAATTATGGAGCATATGATAAACAACAGATTATTTTTCTTATTTTTTGGAAACAAGTTTAGGATTAAGTTTATATCTGTAGAAATTAGTAACACAAAAAGTTCTTCAGCCGTGTTCCCCAGGAATTCTGCAGGCTGGGACTTGCAGTGCAGAGAACAACATGATAGAAGGGTTTACAAAACATATGCAAAATGGAAAACAAATTAAAAATCTTCATCCATAACTAACATTACAGAAGTGATCATCCTGGACAGCGTCATTTCCAGTGTCCTTGTTTTCTCACATTTTTTTTCCTTAGATTGACCAATAAATAAATAAAAACCTTACTAAAATATCTAGGCTAAAATAACACTTGTGAGCAAAAAGTAGTACAGCTTGTCAAAATATTTTTCCCCAGATATTTCACCCTCTTTTTATAGGAAAAAGTAAATACACAGCTCAAATTGTCAAGTGATCTAGTAGGTACAATTGGGATGCGTTTTTTTTATCTAAAACGAGAATATAAGTTTTTTTATATTAAAACTATTAAGTCTAAGGCCATTTATCTTATGACTCCTTACATATCTGTACCCTAATTCACAGTGAAAATCATGGACATGGCTGTAGAGAAAAATTTGCTATACGTATAGAAAGCAGGCTTTTTATCAATCTCTAGAATATTCCCAGAATGGCAGGTTTCAAGACACAGTTAATTCAATTAATTGTCAAATGTTTTTAGAATTTAGTTACATAAAAGCATTTTGCAGGTCATTAACAGCTTATGTTTCTCACCAAAGGGGAGCTACATTAAATAGTAAATAAATTATATTAAGCATATTAAGCTCAAAATTGATTAAAATTATAAAAGACCTCACTTTGAATACATAGACGCTTTTGCCTGAATATCTTCTTCAAGAAACATCAGCCTTGTGCTGCTTTTGTGTCAGCAAAGCCACCTGTCAGGAGACTTTGTTCAACAGCAAATTAAAATTCATTCTGTGTTTACAAGGGATGAGTTAACTGCTGGATGTATTATGGGATATCTGTATATCAAATATGTACTAGTTTGATAAAATAGATGAAAGTATGTTGAATATCAGTTAATAACAGCAGCAATGTTCTCATGGAAAGTAGACTTTAAAAATGTGGGTTTGCATGCAGAAAGTATTCATAAACAGGTCCTATTTGAGATATTTCAGGGTTTTATCATTTTAAGTCATTCTTAATTTCAGGTTTGTATTTTTGGTAACATGAATATGCAAGTACAGCATAGTAGAAATGCTTACCTTCTTCCTTGAAAATCTTAATATATAGTCCTTAAATCCCATTTTTTTCCATGCCATTCAACGTTGCTTCACTCTAGTTTTCAGCTTTACATTCTTGACAATTAAGGCTGACTTGACAATTAAGAGCCAACTGATGCTTATTTTTCAGTGGGAATTCAATGGTAGGTGGGGCAGCCCTATTGATGTGAGAAGCAAATAATTTCTCTTTTTCTACAGCTGTCAAAAAATATACCTAATTCAACAAAAAATGTCAGCACAGACTTAAGCTGGTTATTACTAACATATAATGAAATATTTAAACTTGACTGCTTAAGACAAAGCATGTGCTCAATTGAGCAGCTAAGCAGACAACTAAACAAATACTGTAAGCCTTTCTTAGGTTGTTGATTGACCAGTTATTTCACGGCTAAATTTTATTTTTAAAAGTGCATACACTGTTCTTAGTTCCAGGCCTGGCAGCTATGTACTTCAGAATATCTCCTGAGATCCTGTGGAAGATTTCTGTCATTGCCCTCATGGCCCAGTAGGTCAACAGTAAAATGTACAAATGTCTTGTGATAATGAACTTTTGTCTCACTCACAGGCCTGACTTCTATATAATGCTGTATCAGCAATATCTTTGCTGCTCCCATGTCACCTCCTTCTTGAAGCCCATTCCCTTTGTGGATTTGTTTTGGTTTTTGTTTTTTGCTTTTTTTTAAAATAACCTCTCCAGTTCTGAATTTCTTCCAAGAATAGATTATTTCACCTTCTTCTAGTAAAGGTGCCAGCAGGTAACTTGCTCACCCTCAGCTACTGAAATATGTATCTGAGAGTCTGAGACTTTTACACATTCCAGACACAGAGCACAGCCCCTACGATTCTGAGAGTGACTTTCTTTCCATCTTCACAGCATTGCTTTGCTTTGAGAGCAGCCAAAGCTCTGACATGCCTGAATTCTGTAAGACTGAAAGGCTCCAGTCTCACCAGAGTTTTAGTAGGGATGCCACAGCTGATCAAACAATCGCCATCCTGTTGCAGACCTGAGAGCTGCAGCAGTTTTCACTCCTCATCACACAACCTCCAAGGCAATTCTATCCATCACCCTTACTAGCATACACTTGTCCAAGGTTATAAGTGCTGTCCATGGACATTTAGGGACAAGTGGAAGTTGAAGCAGAGAATGATTTGAAGGACCTTTCAAAATATTTAATACTTTTCTATATAAGAAATAGGAACTATGTATTGGTCTTAATTTATTAGTACTCAGGTTGTAAGTTGCCTCTCTGACTACCCATTCAGCTATTTTATACATTAAATATGAACCTCTGGAAAAAAATGTTAGTAATCAAAACAGTCATAAGTGGTTGCATTCAACTGTTTGATTTATACTTTTACAAACCCTACTTGATTGAAGTAAGACAAAAGAAAGGAAATCACAATGGGAAGAGAGGAAAATAATTTGTAGATCAATTTAGCCAATCATGTCTTGTGCATCAGTTTGAGAAAAGAGACAAAGGACAGAATGGATTTGGATATCAAGCTTACCTAAGAAACTGAGATTTTCTGTTTCAGGAGTATGTTTAATTCCTACTATATGCTTAATTACAAACTTTGTTTCTTTGCATTAACACCTTTTCCTTTTCTCATCAAAAACTAAACTGGAAAACAACTCAATCATTGAAGCTTTGATATATACTCAGAGAGCAGCCCTTGAGCTTGCCTTTATTACTTGATGTAAACATTCAGATGTCTTTTGAGGATCAAGGCTGTTTCTCTGCTCAGTGCAGTAAAATGGCAAGAGACATAAGTTGACTGGAGGGTAAATAAACATGTTGATAAACAGAACATTACTTCATCTTTTTGTTTCTGAAATATAATGAAAACACAAAAATCACATATTAAATGGCCAGACTTGGATTATTGAGTCACTGAAGAAGGTATTTGTTTTACACTCAGTTTGAAATCAATTACTGGGAGCTGATGAAGGTAGGATCAAACAAGGTCAGTGAAGCTGCTGTCCAGGAGCCAGCAATCTCCTTGCTTTAGCCAGGGCTGTAAGCTCAAGCACTTCAGTGAATCCAAAACAGACAGGCTGATGTCACCATCCTAAACATCACCAAGAAACCTACTCGGAGTAAGTATAGCAAGCTTCTCCTTTAGTGTTCCAAGTACTTTTCAGTAAAATTAATGTTGGTAAAAGTGAGATTTTAAGCCTAGTAATCCATTCATGATCTCTCCAAAATGTGGTGTTACTACAAATGTCTCTTAAACACATTAGAATATATACTGAGAGGCCGTGCTTTAGATCTGATTATCCAAATTAACATTTCTCAAACTGTAGAAATGTAAACCATAGGAAATACCAAGCAAATTGAAGTTAACTAAATGGAATTATTGTCTGAACAGAACTGTTCTCTTCATGCACTTCCTTTATTTCATTTTTATTCCTTAAAAACAGAATCAGAATAGGTGACTGAATTTTTTTTTTGGTTAATGTGTTTGTCTATTTCTCTTATACCATTATCAATAAACAACCATCTACTCTTTCAAAGAAAGAATGGTTACATAGGCCACTGGAGATCTCTTCTACATTAGACTTTAATCCAGACCAGAATATTCATCTGGAAAACAGACTCAGCTTCAGTGTTCCTGTTCTGAACTAAGTGAAACCAGGCCTGAAGGATCTCTCATATCTGAAGGAGAGCTTGTCAATCAGCTATGGAGTATATTTATTTTATAAAATATTAATAAGCACATTGTCATCTTAGTACCTACATTTCCAAGATATGTTTTCTTTACATCGTTTGACCTTTTCTTCAAAAATTAAGCTCAACCTAAACCTTTACATCACTCCTTTAAAATTAATATTCACTATAGTCACTTCTCCTGAGGAGAGACACTGTATCAATGTTATTCCACCAGAAATTAGAGCCAGAAAAAAGCTTTCCAGAAGTTCAGTATAGCTAGGGAGCTTAATTTACCACTGTATGAGCAATTACTTCTTCAATAAATTATGCAGCATTTATTAATCAATGTATTACCTGTTCAAACAAGAAAAAAGATTCTCTATTGTGCATATTTTAGTAGATGGAGTATGATACACAATGCTGCAAGGAAACAGAAAGAGGAATGGAGGGAGTTATGGCACTAAATTCAGGGTGAGACAGCAGAGATGTTTACCACAGAGTGAAAAATGTTCCATAAGGAATTGGTGAGTTGAAGAGAACATCAAAGCTGTGAATATTTACAATGCATTTGTCTCTTTCTAAGCCAGTCAGTGAGAAAGAGCCTGACATTTTTGGAATTGCCCTGCTGTATTCCCACATTTTAGTTTGAAAAAAATTATCATTAATTTCTACAAATTTTATTAAAATGTTGCTTCTGTTAAATAGTGTCACATTTGCTTCATAAATTCCCTTTGTCTTCACTGTACATTTGCTCACTTTTTAGATCATACAGCTTATTAAGTCTCTGTGGACTCAACCAAAACATACTAGATGTTATTTGGAATTTAAAATTTAGTAAGCAACCAATCACTACAAAACAAGCACAAACATTCTGACAACAGTGTACGCCTTATGTATTTACTATACTGAAAACAGATTTAGATTAGACATTAGGAAAAATCTCTTCATTATGAGAGTGGTAAGGCATTGGAACAGGTTGTCCAGGGCAGTTGTGAATGATCCTTCCCTGAAAGTGTTGAAGCCCAGGCTGGATGGGGCTTGGAACAATCTAGTCTAATGCAAGATGTCCCTGCCCATGGCAGGGGGGGTGGAACTGGATGATCTAAAGTTCCTTTCCAACCCAAACCACTCTGTGACTCTATTTTAAACTAGATATGTTAGGTTCTGCCTCAGAGCCTTCTATTGCTACGGCCACTTAGATCTCTCTTGAATGGCACAGCATTTTGTGATGTGATCACAAATGATTCACAACAGACTAAAATGGGACACTGTTCTCTTACTACATAATTGTGCTGTTTACTACAGCTTTTAAACCTTAAAAGTAATCCAAATGTCGATTCATTGTTTTTTTTCTAATTCTCTGTTGGAAGCACTTCATTCTTTGTCAGCAGACTTTTCTGGAGAAAATAGCCTCTGACAAAAAAACAGATATACTGAAAACCATATAGAGTGACTCTATTTTTTTCATGTTATGTTTCTTGTATGTTATCTACAATAACATATTATTTAATATGACTTAGTATTTAAAAAATGAATTTGTAGCAATTTCCCAGAATACAATATGGGACATTATTCTTTTTAATTCCAAGTATTGAATTTATATCTCCAGAGCTGGTTGTTTCTGAAGTTTCCATTGTAAATATAATTAATCAGATATTAATGAGTAATCTCATTTTTCAGTTGTGAGAGTAAGGTAGGTTTGCTACAGAATGCTAATTGTTTAGAACCAAGCAGTAATTGTACTTTTACTGCAATATCTTGCAATCAGTCAGCAGGGATAGTGGGTGACTACATAGTCAGCTAGGGCTGCACTTTGTTTCTGCTTCTGTCAATGTTCCACTTTGGATTCTCCCCAACTCTTCCTGTTATCTTCATCATTCTTGGAGACAGTAACAAATTGCCTATTTCTTTCCGCTGTGATTTGGAATGATTGATTTGTCAATGTCTAGTTAAAATATATTGTACAAGTCTTTATATGTCTTCATATTCAGAGGTTGATCTTTCTAAAAGACAATGTTAGGGATAAAGGACAGATGCTGGCACAAAGTATTCAACCTCATCTATCTTGTAGAAAAAACTTAGTGCAAAATTTCCTTATCTATCTCATTTCAAACAAATTAATAATTTCAGTTTGTGTTGCCTACTTAGTCACATACATCAAGTCCTGGGCTTGCTCTGTTGAAATAATTGTGGCGGGAAGGTACTATGTGGTTTAGCAGAGTACAAATGTTTTCCACAGACATAATAAAATGGGGCCAAATTCACTGCAAGTGTTAAAATCACCATCCTTTAAGGCTATGACAGTGGAAAAAAATTCTGCATCCATAGAGCAAGAATTCCAGTTACAAAGTTGGTCTTTGTTCCTCCTCTGTTACATCTTCTGTCATATCCACAGCTGATCTTTTGTGCTAGATGATGCTTCTGTATTTGTTTTTTTCCCAGCAGAGAAATAGATGTGTTTAATTTCCTTCCATGGTCTCTCTACTCTCATGTCGCAAAATGAGAACTCGAAGCTCAGCTATATTGGTTGGGGAGATCATAAATGTGTCTGTCTCCCCTCAGGTTATGGGTAATCTGAGGTCACATTTTGAAAGTTAAAGACATTGAACACTAACAAACAAATTAGATTTATAAAGATTCTGCAAATAAATCACATTTATCTTATTGTGATGCCACTTAAGGCATGATCCAGCACAAGAAAAACAGCTTATACTGTGTCATAAAAATAAAACACAGAGAGGGATCTCCTTTCCTTTTTTTCCTTGCTGCTCTTGAATATCAGCGTTGGTGATAGTTCAGAAGTTTCTATGTTTTCCCACTTCTGCCCTTGTGTAAGTCCCATTATCTAAAGCTTTACCTCTTCCACAATTCTGGGTACTCCTTTGTTAAGTGGAATTTGATCTCTTTTCTACCTGAAGTCCTCCATCAGTCAGTGAATCTGTTGCTTATTTGCCAAATATCTGGAACTCAACCTTGAAAGCTGAGTTTGTCCTTGTCATATGTCTTGTGGGAGCTGCATTTATATCTATAGTTGTTGAAGCTTAGAAACCTTACACTGCTAGCTTTTTGCCTAAAGCAAGAATTTTTCCTTTTACCTTTTCTAGGTTTTAGATCAATATGAAGACATTCATATACAGATTATAAAAAAGGCTCATGCTTAAAACAGAGTGCACTCAGACCCAACATTTGCAGGCAGAGAACGTTTGGTATCAAGCAGGATTCCTAAATTACATATTGATTGCTGCAAAGAGTTTCTCATGGCAGAGACAGTAATAACATGTCCTTTTATGAGAGCATTTTTACAACATGAACTAAATCATTCCAAAAATCCCTCTCCCAAGCTGGTTTTAAACTCTCAGCAACTGGCTAGTTAGAAAACATGACACATACATAAACGATACATGGTATCAAGAATCAGATTTAGCTTACAGAAGAAAATACCAGAATTTGGACTTCATGGACTTCTCTTGATGATATAGTATCTAGTCTGCTAGACCAAATAAAGACGATTATTTTTGGCATTCCTACAGGAATATCCTCCAGATCCTCCCTGTTGTTCTGTGGTACAAGACAAATATTGCAGTGGTTAAACAACCGCTTAATCTGGTGCTTCACCACCAGAAAATTGAAAATCCCTATGTCCAGCAAAAAACTATTTTTAATGTAGTTTATACACAGTAAACACAAAGGAAAACAAAGGAAGACAGAAAACACACACGTGCTTTTCATTAGTGGAGAATTAATTTTCTTAAGTATCTATATGATGAACTGAAAGTTATTGAGGAAAAGGTGAAAATAAAATATCCATAGCGCCGTTCATGGCATTAACTTAAAGTATTTTTTCAGTTCACAAAATCCATAAGTTACAATAATCTACAAGAGCAATCTTGTTCCATCACTAGTTTTGGATGCTCTTGGTAAGGAACAGAGACTGTTGAGATGGAATTATCTTAAAAGTTTATTTTCAGAATGGAGTTTGATTTGCAAATAAAGACATTCAGCTCTTAGAAAGGACACTGTTATTATATATTTGACAAACAAAAAATTTAATGGCATAATGAAAATTCAACACAAGCTAAAAACCCCCAAGAGATTACTGTCTCCACATACAGTGAAAGATAAATTATTTCCATGTTTTAATAATTAGTCTGTCTCATAAGGAATGCTGATAATGGACATTAGCATAACCAAGCTCAACATTCAAAGTTTCTAATTAAACAATGAGTCCATTCTAAACAGTGAACAAAATTATTATAATTTTCTTCCACATAACTTGTTGGGCCACGTAAAAAGCCCAGGAAACATTTATCCCATTGTGTTTTCATGGGCTACGTTAAGTAAAACAAATAAAGAGTGAACCATGACCTTTGTGAAGCATTAATGTCAGGGTTTATTCCTCTTGCTAAGCATGCTAAGGCATTCAGTGGTAGTCCATTTGTAACACTGAGAAAAATAAACTATGGGGAAAGAACAAACTCACCCAAGTTTCTGCTATATTGTGTGGGGTTAAATTTTGTAAATCCAATTCTGGGGTAGGAACTGCACTGTGAAGGACATGCTGCCTCTTGAGGCACCTGGAAATGCATTTTTCCAGTAACTGGAACAATAACATGTCAAGATTTTTCTCAAATGTTTTTCAGAGATCAGCACTGAAAAGCTTGTTTAATGTTCATCTGCACAAGCTAATTGTTATTAACACCGTTGCTGCCACCATATTTTTCATTTTCATGAACAGTCAGTCAGCAGATTAAAAAAAATATTTCCAACCGCACACTGAAACGTATTTCTTTGTCACATATTATTACAGAAAAACGTTGCCTTTAATATTTTATAAGGCATGAGAAGATTCCAGTGACTAAAATTGTGATGAAAGCTTATACAAAATAATCAGCAGGTGAAGAAGACTAAATCAATCTGCTTGAAGTTCTTTGCTGTGAAAGTCCTAGTTCTTTTTCTACATAATATTTCCACTAATAGCAGTTGTAGCTCTGCACTAAGTAAGAGCTCAGGATTGTCATACATTGTTGAATGTTGCCAGAAGTTATCTAAATTTATCTAAGTTATCTAAGATTTAAGAACTTATCTAAGTTATCTAAGATTTATGCAAATGTACTCTAGGAGAATCCAGCATTCTTTCTGCATAGGAATCTCTTTTAAACTAATGCAGGTTTTGTCTTCAAAACTGTCTCTCATTTGCCAGCACACTATTTCTTAACCTTTTCAGATTAATGATCTAGAATCAAATTAAAAATCATTCATGGTCTGCTCAGTCAGAATGAAATGTGCACATGTGTACAATAATAATCATGTAATTTATTTGTGCATAGGTTTCAGAAGATGGATTGGAAATATTCAGTCTTGAAGGTCGCAGTATGTAATGATTGGAATGGAAGTTTTGTCTGCTTTCTGTTATATCTGTGCTTCTCAAATCTTACAATTGCAAAATTTTTTTATGACTCTTCCTCTACTCAGAAGAATTAAACACTGATTGAGAAACAATAACTTGACCTTGCATATAGAAGATCCAGTAGCACTTGGAGCATTTTGCATCTCACTCATGTTCAATTTTACATTTAGCATTAGCCTCAGTTTTTCCTAGAAAAGGACAAAGACACATGTAATGCCCAAGTAGAACAAATCTCCTGTTAGGTATAAAACTGCAAGTTAAAAGAGGCCTAGGTTACCTTCCAAGCAGGTATCTGCAGAGGCCAGGATGACCATCTGAGCCCTCCCTGAGCCTGGGACTAAAGGACAGGTCCAGGGAGCGATATGGTGAAAATCAAATCAAATTTTCAAACTGTCCACCCCAATCTACAGACTGCAGAACAAAAAAAAAAAAAAAAAACCCGACTCATAATATCAGCTATTTCAGCTTTACTGGGTCAAATCCATAGTAAATTAAATAAGGAATGCATGTTGAAATGTGCCACCTTTAAAAAATAATAAAGCTCTATGTTTAGGTAGAAACCTACCATGTTTCTTATCCTACAGAGATGCAGAAGTATGTTTCTAAATCATAAAGTATGCTAGAAGCTGTAGGCAATATTCTGTAGACATTACTGTTCTACAGAAAGAGTTCTGCTATGTATACATACAAAGAAGTATTACAGTTGAATTGCAGAGCATGGAAATTTGAAGCTAAGGGAAAGCACAGAAAGTTCATACTATAAAAGTTTTCATTTATGAGACATACGTCTAAAACAGCATCTTTAAGAAGAAGGTCCTTCTGCAGAAATAAACATTCAGGAGACAAATCTGACATATGAGAACAACTACTCAAAACAGGACATTTCATGTAATATGAAAATGTGCTAAACAGTAAGCAAAAGAAGACATGTGGAAGCAAGAAGTGTACATATATACATATCTACTTCTGTGCAAAGGCTAATTTAAAATATCAGCATCTTCTAGGCTGTGCTGACCTTACTCACATCTGCCTCCACTCCAGTAAACACTGCAGCCCTGAGACAATTTATTCCACTTACATTTGCAACTTCATCCACTGTTGGAAAAGGAAATATTCACATTTCTAATGCTGCATGAAGCCTTTGAGGCCAACTTTACTCCCCTCATCCCCAGAAATCTAATCAACTTTTCACATATTCAGTCATATTGGAGCAAAGAGATAAGATGGTCCTTGTCTATAGTTTTGTTTGTTTGTTTAATCACAGCAATGTGAAATGAATGTGCATTTGGGATTACATCATATTTATCTAAATTAAATCAGTTTTTTTTTTGTTTGTTTGTTTGCAAAACTCAGGGGAGTGGATCAGTAGATGAAAAAACCAAGAATAACAATGTAGTTTTGAGTACAGCCATTTCCTGTACATATGAGAAGTAAAGAGAGATGAAGAATTAATTTAATTGATTCCAAATATAAATTAAGTGAAGGCCTGGCACACACTTTATTAAAGAAAATAATTTATTTTTGTAAAATAAAATGAGATTTGTTTCTTTAAATATTTTTATCTTGAGTAACCACAAGATAGACTATAAAAGAACCAAAATTAGTACCACCATATCTCATACTCGGTTTACGGAGGACCTAGGCTTTTGAATATACCATTCTCTTTCAATTCAACTAGATAAAATGGGAAGCTTTATTACTAGTTATAGACAAAATTAATAATTTAATAATGTCATATATAACTTTTAAAACTATATAAATATGAAGGTTCAAAATCGAATCTTCAAATATGTCAAGTATAGCCAGACACTGAGAACTTTACAGCAACTAAATCATTAGCAGACACTGTAGATGACATTTTCTGTCTGCCTAAAAGCAGGCAATATGAAAATGCAGAAGCAACCTGTGGTTCAACATTGTTTGAAGATAAAAATTCTATGACTCTTTCCTAAAAATCATGGTACACATCACACCTCTTCACTTTATATAAAACCCAGTAGAGTTAAAGAATAATGCCCATTGTGAACATACTCTACCTTGGTATCCTAAAGAAATTAACTGCAGAATCTCACATACTAGTCCAGTGAGAAAGAGATTAAAAATATTTAGGTTCATGCAATCTCCAAATTTTGCAGGTTATTTTTAGAAATGTGTAATGTAGCTAACTTGTCTGTTTTTTGTAAAAAAGAGTTTAGTATTTACATGTAGGAAATGGAAAGATAGAAACTTCCATAGACACTGAAGGGTTTGATTTGCAGCCTTGGAAGAAGCTTGGATTAATGTAAAAATAAAACTACACAGACATCAAGCAGAAAAATTATAAACTTATGTTTCTATAGTTGTAAGTAAGAATATGACTTGAGTAAGCAGGAAACTATTGGATAAGATGATGAAGGGTTTTATAGTGTAGTAATGTAATTGTATAGGGTAAGCTAAGAGTTTAAATGTTATAATAGAAGTAAATGTGTGTATGTGATAGTAGCCCATTGGATAAAAGTATACACAGTGAGGCAGAATTAAAGTAAAGGTGATAAGTTAGAAAAACAAAATAAATTTCTTAGCAACTTTCCATTGGGTTAGAATGTTATATATTGCCTATCAATGAAGAAATTTGTGACTACTTTGAGCTATGGCTGAATTCTTGCTCCTCTGACATCTCATGGCCTTTGAGGCTGATGTTTATCTGAGTAATAAATCGTTTTTACCCCAACAGTAGTCCCACCCCTTCATTAAAGCAGTGATAATATTTACAGATTACCCAATGGAGTACAACAGCAATACAATTCTGTGAAACTTGAAAAAGTTTCTATAAAAAATGACAAATCAAATAACTTTGAGAGTACTAACTAAAGTGTTAAAAAATGTTGATTAACAATACTTGGATCAGGAGGAAGTTTCATACTACCAGTAATTGTATTTATCATTATTTAGATGATAGGAAGGAAGTTCACCCAGGCACACAAATGTGTCTGTTCATGAAAACTAAGGTGTTGGTGTACAAATAGATTAAACCAGGAAGATTGAAGATCTCGACCCTATATTTACATAAAATTTTTCATACATGACTGAATAAATTTAGCATTATCTCAATCACTTCAGGTAATAATTATGTATTATTATTATTATGTTCATAATAGGAACCATTTATTTATTTCATGGCACATATACAGAACAAGAAATCTTCTCACATGAAGAAAAAATGGTGATTTTTTTATAAGTAGCATGAAAAGAAGAAATAATAAATTAGGCAAAGTATATTACATTATCTATTATTGTTTCCTTAAAATGTCGGGATTATATGTTATGAAATGAACTTTGCTTTCTCAGACAACTTTTATTTTATTACTGGCAATTTTTGATCTAGCAAATACAACAGAAGTATAAAAAGTTAAGACTATAGGACTCTTGAAAGTCATTGCTAATAGTGGCAAAACTGTCAGCTCTCAATGCAGATTACTAAATGTTAAGATTAGCAAAATGAAGATTAAGGAAATTCTCTGGAGTTATTAATATGCGTGTAATAGTTTTCCATGAGATACCAGGGGAATTGTTTATATTCAGAGCCAGAATTACACAGATGGAACATCATCAATATTAAGACATATTGCCAAATTTAGGGTATTTTTTTAACAACCAACTCTTCAGATTATTTATTTAAAGAAGAAAAACAAAACCAAAACCAAACAAAAAGCCCCAACCAAACAAAATAAAACAGACCAACAAAACAAGGCAAAAATCCAGACTTATTTCCCCGAAACTCCAATACACTAACATTAAACAGAGCACAGAAGGCGCCAAAGCTGATGGCACCTGAAATAAATACACCTAACTAATATACCTGAAAAAGACATCTTTAAAATCAAGGAATATAGATTTTTTTGTTGCTACTGTCAACTATTAATTTATCTTTCCTATATTTCCCAAGTTATACTGAATATTTTATGCATCTTGTGAGCAAATAAAATTAAACAGTACAATTTGTTTTTATTTCAGAACATTCAAAACTTCTTTTACTAAATAGAAATAGAATAAAAAATAAATTAAATTCACCTTCCATTATTATTCACATTAAAAATCCTCCTACAAGCAATTGGCATAAACTTCTGTAAGGGTAAATCTGTGACATATGCTAGCATACTTGTAACTGCTAACAATTTTGCACATCCTTACTTCTCAGAGAGAGACAAAACTATGTGGGCATCTGAGCTCAAAATTTAAATCAACAGTAAAAAAAATCCTAATCTTCTGACAACTGGATTTATTAGCAGATAAAATATAATTGTAATAAATTTCTGAATCTTTTGACACGTGGAGTCATTCAGTATGTGTGCATTGGCTGTATGAACTATTAACTGTTTAACTTAACAGAAGAACAAGTTAAGGAAAAAACCCAATGTGCAATGTGAGATGCATTAAGAAATAGGTCTCTTCTAAGCTCTCCTTTTGCATAGAATATTTATTTTATTAATTAGAAGACTCAATATTTAAAATTTGCTACCACAAACCCAGCAAGTCTACCAACAGCAACAAGTTCTTGTGCCAATTACTGGCAAAAAATAACGGGTAACCTTAATGCAAACTGTAGGTGTATACTACAGCCCAAAAGAGATCTGAGATACTGAGGAAGAATCTGAATTACCTGGACAAATTATAGAAAGAGTTAGACACTACTGAAGTTATGAAGGATATTAAAAATGCCTGAGAGAAAAGCTTTCATTCATATAGGCTTTGAGAAGACAAAGTGGTCTACTGAAACCTTAGCTGCCACCAAAAGCACTTGTTTTCTGCTATGATAACATAGAATATTGCATTTGATCATATCACCCTTTCAAAACCTTCTGTGAGTCAATACAAAGGTTTAGAAAGAACAGAAATATGAGCTAGAGAATTTAAGGGGATAACTATTCCTGAAACTTCTCATGACTACACCAGGGTGTCTAACAGAGTACTTCACCTGTTACAGACTGAGCTAGACACGTGTCTATAACATAACATCCTTACTTAAAATCTGAGCAGGAATATAGCAAAGAGCAACCCAGCAATGTTTACCATGACAACATAATCTGTCATCTGCAGATCACTTCCCCAAATGTAGCTGTTGTCACCTCTCTGAAAACACGTCATTGCTGCTCTTGCGTTTCCAGAAGATGGATCTGCTTGAAGTAGCCATGCTAATGGGATTCTGCAACTTTAGTTTCCTCTCGGTATACAAAAAACCTGATGGTCTTCAAATATCTCACACTGACAGGAATGGTGGCTGGCACACTATCAATAACAAAGAAAACCCATGATTCTTGAAACAGAACACACAAGTCTTTGCAGCTCACACAAAGGACTTAAACATAGACCTCAGTTTTGTATAACTCGTTCTCTTTAGATAGAACACAAAGGAGAACATGTGACACATTTAACTGCAGAACCACAAGTTCTCAGGCAAAACACTGAAATGAGAAATCTGTACTCTCATGATTTATCTCTCTTCCATATCTGGTACGTTTTCCCTCTACAAAATATGCACGATGCACACACAATGTTTCACACCTGTGCAACAATGTGTATGCAGATAAATGCACTTGCTTCCTGCAGTGCAGCACTAACTGCTAAAAGCTTGGAAAAGTGCCCCAAGAAAAGAGTTCTGTTTTACATAGTCATTTTTATGACACTTAGATAATCCAGGACAAAACTGGTGTTTTTGGAAGGGGAGTGATGGTTAGAGAAAGGATGTACCGTAGTGAGAACAGTGAGACTCAATTGACCAATTTGACAATCAGAATTTGAGGCTTGAAAAATGCTTCCATTCTGTCACTCTGTTACAGAAGGCCAAACATGATCAGAACACACCTAGCTGCTTGCAGGGCTTTCAAGAAATGGAATAAACACCTTCAGAGGAACCAGGAAAACATAAGATGTGAAACATCGTCTTTCTCTTACCCAAGCAGAGGAGATTTCCCCACATCTACTGTTTCTCAGATGAATCTCTGCGTAAAACTTTGGAAAGTAGCATAGGAGGACTACACTGTGGCAAGTCTGTCCTATAAATCTGCAAATTCACCTTGATATACAAAAGTACTTTAAGGCACTTAGTGAACTTTGATTTTTTTGGATTTTTTTATTTCAAAAGGAGGAAGAAAAAAGGAGCCTGGAGGCAAGCAGTATCTAACTTTAACTGATACTCTCTGAATTTTCCTCAAATTCCAAAAAGGCAAACCACAAGCTACAAAGTATCTCAAATTTCTGAAGAAGTCTACAGAGAAAAGTCAGAAATTACACTTAGAACACTCCAAAAATTTAATTTTTAATCTTCCCTTCTCTTAGTATATTATGAAAGCATAGCAAAATTTATAGAACATTGCATAGGAAAAGGATATTTTTGAGCGGCTTTTGTTTTTGTTTTGGTTTATACAACAGAGATATGAAGTTTCTCTTAGAATAGCCTTCTAAAATCTAAGATCATATCCCCAGAACAAGTGCTTCTTCATCACAAAATCACATATCAAACTTCTGTGAATGATCAGTGTTAGATAAGAATTTGTGCTAATCTGGAAAGGGAAAAACTTCAGATTCTAAATCTTGCCACTAATCTAAGGTGACAGTTATATCAATATTTTTAAAACTGAGGCAGAGAATTAATAATTAGCATTCAATTAATACTGTGCTTTAGAGGAGGGACTGGTGATCCAGGAGACATTCACTCCTGGGTAAGTTCATTTCTGTATAGCTAAAAACTGAACATTATGTCCTTGAGGCCTGTTCCTACAGTAATACATATAGTTATCTTTAGAATGTGGGTTTTTAGTCATACAAATGTTTAAAAAAATTTACTCTTTCTTTTTTTAATTCTCCTTTTATAAAGTCCATGTATATTAATATTTGCAAAGCTGAAGACGTATGAAAGAGCAGTAACAAAAAGAAAGGAAAAGTATTGTTACAAAGCAGGCATAGCATATAATAAAACAGAACTAATCCAATGCATAACTTTAAAGTTGGCCAACCTTATCAGGAGAGAAATATCTCATGAAAGGCAAACAAACACCAATCTCATTTTTCCTTTTCATACTGTATCTGTATTAATATAAATATATCAAATAAGGGACAAAGAAAATTTAAAAATCAGCAATTGACTGTTTATTAAAGGAATGCAGTCAAAACAAACTTCTAAAAGAATTGTCAGTAGATAACAAAGGAGAAGGAGAAAATTATTGTTTAATTTACCAAGTTATTTCACTAGGTGCAAGGTCTCAAAGCCCTTCTACTTCCAGGCTTTGTATCTTAATAACTTGTCCCTCCTAAATTTTATAAAACATTAGAAGTTGAAATTTAAATACTTTTTCAGCAAGTATTCAAGACATAAAACTGTCTTTGTGAAGAGCCTAGAATATATAATTTTATATTTTAGTTCATATACTTTGCTCTAGCATTTATATTGACTATTTTGAACTCTTCCTTAGAAAGACTTGAGGTGATTGATTTCAAATTAAGTCAATCTTTTAACATTTTCTTTATAACAGCACCAATGTTAATAAATGAATAAATTAGAGATATTTTCTTCAATAATGGCATACTTTAAGAAGAATGTTCTCATTGCTTGAGCATTCGTTTAAGTAAAATATGGGTCTCATCTTAATATTCAATTAGTCACTTGGAAAAAACCCTAACAAAACAAACCAACAAACACTCTTATGTGGGCACGTATTTGAACTACATAGGTTTCTGCTTAATTATCTTTATTTCAGAAGCATTTATTCACTTCATCTGCTAAAATCCGTTAGCCTCTCTATACTTGTAATATCTATTCTAAAAATATTTTTTATTTCTCTTTTATATCCAACCTCTATGTTTTCCATTCTCAAATTTTTGTCCTTAAATGTCTCTTTACACTCTCATTTACTTACAAATTAGTTCGACAAACACACAAAAGAATAAGAAGTAAGTATTTCAGTTTTTGTTCTAATGGAATATTTGTCCTTTCAAGTATTTCCTGACTAGACCATGTGCTCAGCTTAATTCAAATAATTTTTTGTATCTAACATAGGGAGGAATGTCTTTCATTGGTTTCCATCATTCATGTACTATTTCCAATCTATTGTACACAAGTATTATTAAAGTGAAGTGTTCACCTCTAGCTGCTTTGGAAAACATTAGTAGGAAAACACACTCACCTTCAGGCTCCCCACAGAGTGTACACTGTGACTCTGCAAAGAAAAAGAGAAAATTATAATTTCTTTATTTTAAGATGTCATAATTATATCTAAATATAACAAAATTTAGAGAATTCAAAGTTAGTACAAAAAAAGGAATTCTATTTTCAGCACACATTTCTTAAAAGGTACAAAGTAATTTAAAAAAAGAAAAAAGGATTTTTGCAGGAAGAATTTTAAAATAGAACTATATAAATGTTTAGCTACATTTATATAACTATCACCTTCTGAGACTTCAGATGATTGCATTCCTGTAGCAGGACTTCTTGCTTCCACATGACTTTTTTGTATTTTGATATGTACAATACTGCAGTGACAACAGTCACTCAAATAAAAAGTTTAAGCCTGCTAATATTTTACTATTGGAGGTAGCAAACAGTAATAGGGACAGAGTTATACTCCTCTCTCATAAAAGACTCCCAAATCCTCCCAGGCAAGATAAGCCAAACAGTCATTCAAATGTACACTTACACTCTGCAAAATGTTCAAGCATAGAAATGAAGGAAATAAAACTCCATCATAACAAACATACAACCTCTAAATGTGCAGTTACTATTTTATCCACACATCACTATTTGGAAATTGGTTGTCTTAAAATCTCTTTTACATAATGTACAAATATATGGACACCTGGAAGAAATATTTTGAAGTATCTCTTGAGACCAAGCTGCTTCAGGAGTCAGTATCAAGCTGTAGAACAAAGCTACTGCTTAGAATCCAAATACCAAAATCAATTGAAATCCCAGGGAAAGTAATCATGTTGGCAGATAATTCTGATACACTGGTAAAAGTCCTACTAGAACAAGAAAGTGCAGTATATTTTATATCGCAAATCTCTGAAATCTTCATTTTAACCCTCAGGTGAAAAGTGACATCTCCAACAGCAACAAGTATGCTGAAGCAAATACATATATATATATGCAGGCACACACACACACACACACACACACACACACACGTGACTGCGTGCATACATTTTAATATAAAATCAGTACAAAAAGCAGTTTAACATGCCTGGCAAATAAAAGTCCACTACAAGAGCTTACTGAAATTACCTCTACCTTGAATAACAAATAGAAGATTTGACTTTAGCTGTGATCTTCACTCAAAGGCAAAAAATGTCAGAAAAATACAACATGAAACACATGCACTGAGTAGATTGACCTTCATAGTGCCACAGTGACACTGCCAGTTATTCAGACGTACTTTCTCCATACAGATAAGAATCCGTCTCGTTCCACCACTGCAATGGCACTTGACCCTACAGCTTTCATATAGTTTAAGCATGTTAATCATTGAGGTTTTACTACTGTTAGAGACTGCGGCATGCATGAGGAAAAATAAGTTTTTCCAGGCACTCTGCTGATAATAGGTAGATCATGACTTTTAGAACACCATAAAGTTGCATGATAGGAAGGAATAAATTTAAAATAATTCAGCACCATGAAACATGCAGCCAAAGTTTGTGTTGACAGACTCATTAGTGAACCCAGCAGAGCTGACAAACTAGAAACAACAACCCAACAGCAGGCTTGAGAAAATCTCCAGTGAAGAACACGAAAAGCCTGGCCACGGGTAAGGTCAGGCCAGTTTCTTTCACTGTATGATGAAAAATGCACTTGCCACAACATGAAGTGATGCAGAGGAAGCAACTCAGAAGACCTTTTTTTCACATTTAATTCAAAGACTTTCTGAGGTTTTACTGAGGCAGACTGTCTGCCTGGGTGTAGTTTGTTATCCTGATTGATTAGGAAGATTAAGCCAATACTTGGTTTCTGAACCTCTGAAATTTTTTGATCCTCCATGTTCTGCTAACAAGTGCTTCACCAGTTTTTTACAATCCAAAGAGTCTGGCTGACATATGTTGCACCTTCAAACACCGTCTTCTAAAGGTCCCCACTCAAGAGTAGAAATTACTAGCTTCCCTCTTTTTTTCCTCATAAACATAAATTAGTGCCAATATTACAAGTCTGCAGCAGGCTAGATAGTCTACCCACAAAATAAGGCTTGCAGCTATGACTAGTGCCAGAAAGTTGTCAAAAGCTAGAAAGGTGTCAGCACCATCCCTGCCAGACTACTGCTTTTTTGGACTTTTTTCCGATTTTTATTTAAGGCCCTGTATCTATGGGCAATACAGGTGTCCCCCTATCTTTTCTCAGCATGCCTGAGGAGACTTCATGGGGAGACTTTGTTTTTATGCCTCCCAGCAACTGGGAATCATTTCAAATTGACAGCAGCACATTTCTCTCTACACTGGTAGAAAGAAGTAGACTTTGTGGATGTGGATAATTCACCAATAAGTTTCTGTTTATTAATTTCTCTGCTGTAGTTTGTCATTGAGGTGGGGAGACTAGATACCCTTGTTGTTGTGCTTGACACATGCAGGCTGAGTGACAAATGAAAACACAATCAATTCTACTAGGCAAGCAAACAACATGGCAAGGAGGTTGTACAGAGCCCTGCTTTCCACAGAGCCTGTGTGAGAGAGACAGAAATAATTCTTTCTCTGTATAGTCTGTTTAGATCTGTACATTCATTCTATGGCTATTGTTGAGAGACTGCATGCCCTCAGTTTCTAAAACCACAACACATAAAACATACACATGGCACTCAATTATTTGTAGATTTACTTTTTATGGAAATACAGAAATCTGAAAATTGTTTTAAGAAGCTATGATTTGACACTTATTGTAACTTATTTTCTCTGTAGTGAAGTTGCTGTATGTTGGTAGAAAAGATATTTCTGGAAGATGGCTCAATACTAAACACCTGTGTTAATTCAAGTTTTTTCTAATTTTAATTTCAGTTCTGTGGCCAGATGACAACTATGAAGGACATGACAATAGTATACCATTCCATAAAGTGAAATTACATTGTTTAGGCTTAGATCATCTCACCCAAAGTTGAGTGTATCAGCAAAGTCTAAACTAATCTCAAAAAATTTACCAATGAGAGGAAAGAAACAGCCACCTAATCTACCTTAGAAACTTACATAGCATGAAATCAAGACATCACCTTTTTTTCAATTACTCTTTTTTTTTTTAATATTGTAAAAGGTCTTAGACTTCATAATAACATTCACTGCAAAAGAGGAGTGTTTATTATAGGTGACCTCTGGAGATGAACTAGTTCAGCCTCCCACTGAGAGCAGAGAAGAGCTTCTGCCAACATAAGTTCAGCTCTGCTAGGGCTTAATGGTCAAGTCCTGAAAGTCACCAAGGATGGAGATTCCACAACCTCAATGAGCAGCCTGCACCAGTGCTGCATCAGCCTCATTAAGATATATTTGAATTTCTTGGTCTGCAGTTTGTGGCCATTCTTCCTTGTTATATCACTCAGCATTGGCAAAGTTCCTTTTGCTCCATCCTGTCTGTAACTCTCCTTCATGTAGCCCACTATGGACCTTCACTCCAACAGACTAAATGAGCCCATGTCTTTCAACTACTCTGAGCAGAGGGCCCTCTGCTAGACTCCCTCCATTTTCTCTCTATGCCTGTGGAAGCAGGGAACCCCAACCAGTGAACACAGTATTCCATGTTCCACCAGCCTCACCAGCACCAGAAGGAAGTAATAACCTCGACAATTTGCTAATCATACTCATGCTGACACAGCCCAGCACATACTTTACCTGTTTGCAATGAGAATACCATCTATTCACTCATGTGCAGCTTGGTACTCATGTTCATTCAGAAAAAAATAAACCAATATATCAAGTCTTAATAAGATGAGTACCCTGATCCAAGTCTCCACCTATTATAGCACTGCTAATGTATGTGAAATTATGGCCTCAGACAAGTAACTTTTCTATACCCATGCTGGATAAAATGTTGAAGTGGATGAATTAGAAGGAGGGACATGACCACATTTCAGACAAATATATTTCTTAAGCCTCTCCCTTGCACAATTCCTAGTAACAGATTATGTCTGTACATATCTGATCCATCCAAAATATTACAGTGATATTTTCACAGGAGGTATTCTTTCTTTGTTGTATGGTGCTAATCAATTGCACTTAACAAAGATGCTCCTTCTTGCAAACACTCATACATCTGAGTAACTTTTTTGTCATAGCTCTCAATAGTAAAATGACTAATACAGGTGAGTGTTCAGAGATTTAGGACCCAATAAATCAATAGAACAAGGAAAACCTGTATTTATATTACTAATCTCACTCTGTCATTTTGAAATTGTCTAGCCAACAGAAATAATGTTCCCAGATAGAAGAACTTGCTGACAAAATAGGTCATAAGAAAGATCCTATGAAGAAACAAATTTATCATAAAGACACAATATATTTTTTCCCTCCAAATATTATGAAACATATTTCATTTTTATAGTTTTTCTTGTCTCATCTAAATGATAAGATCAACTAAAAATAATAAACCCAGACATATAAATGCCAACATTATTTCTCAAAAAAAAAAAAAAAAAAAGCTGAGCTCAATATTCAGTTTTAAATTAGAAGGAAAATAAATTATTCTGCTAAACACGTTAAAATCTCATTCTTTGTATGTACTTTTCTTGTATGGCTGATGCAAGTACAATCAAATCTACTATAAAGAGGTACAGTAAGAAAAGCAATATAAGGGCCAGGTGAAATATACAAAATAGCCATTAAAAAAAAAGTGTAATTCAAAATAGCCATGCAGGCTATATAATAGAATAGGATTAAGACACCACATATCAGTAATATTTTTAACTAAAAAAAATACTGGGTGGTATTTAACACTATGCTTTACTGTACATTATGCACTCGACAGGGGTTTATCCAGATTATGGAGTCAATCTGGATGATTCTGACCGGGTTTTATGTAAGTGACAATATGGTGAGAAATAATAAGCAAAGGTGAGAAGCAGTGCTGGGGATAACTTGTCACCTTGGCACTGCATTCAGAAAATGCATGAGGTCAGCACTTCTGACTATCCTTTGAATAATATACCACATATCCAGTTCTACATCTCCCCTTCATTTGTGTAACAGGCCTTCCTGTCTCTCTTTTCATCTGATACTCCCAGATACCCTTCACAGCTCTTCCCTGCTGCCTATATTATTTTAAATTTCAATTCGAAACACGTATGTTCTCTATTGCTTATATTCACCTATTTGTTTTTCCTTTTTTCCCCCAACTAGATCTATTCATTAATTGGCCAAAAAAGCAGATAGCACTGTACAATTCCTGAACATCATTGCCTATTTGAATCCTGACTTCCATGCATCAGAGGAAAACTAGAAAATATTTTTGTTTCCCAGAGAAATATGAAAATACAGTTTACCTCACAGAAAACAATAGTCAGTTTGCTTTTCCCCCATTCACTTAGGCAAAAAATAAAATAAAATAAAATAAAATAATAATAACAAAGAAAAAATAGATCCATTTCCAAGAGGAAATTTGGCAGATAATTCTTTAGATGTTTGTTCTAAAGGCAAGAAACACAACTGTTTCACCATTTTCATCAGAACCCTATGTCATCGGTCTCTTTACATCATTTTACTGATGTCCATGAAACAGATCTCCGTGGCACTCAAAGAGACATAGAGTAGCCATGCATTATATTGAGATTTAGTGCAGCTGAAAAGCAAAGCATAATTTAAGGCTCATCTGTGAAACCAATTATTTTAATTAGTTTTATCCTTATATCCTAATATTTGTATCTAAACATGGTTATAATAGGACCAAAAAAAGCTGAAAATGTTATGAACTATGTTTTCCATTCTCTCTCCTCATGAGTATTTTTTCTCCTACACCTTTTGCTTTTTCTATTTAAGCTTTTTCCTCATGTTGGTGTCTCATCATTACGCAGTATCAGCTGCTGAAACATCAATGTGACCTGTAGGATAAACTGCAAGATTTTATCATGTCCACCAAGATTATCCATTCACAATATCCTCTTTGTTCCACACTGATGCTAGAGCAAATCCTTTGTAGATTTCCTGCTCCGTGTTCAGTCACCCATTTAGGTAAGGTATTGAGAGACATCTACAAAAACAAACTATTCTTTTCTTCTACGAAGCCCACTTTACCTGTAGATTTTTTTTCTAAAATGTGCTCTAAAGCCTCCATTCACAGGGAATAAAACCCTCCATATACAAATGGTGAATAAAATGCTTAATGCACTCAGGGGAATAAAAGAATAATATCTAATATGCTCATTTCCTAAAGGTTTTTTTTTCTTTATTCTAATTCCTTAATTTTTCTCTCAGTCATGGTGTGTAATACTCATCTTTGCTGTTCTCCAACTTAGCCATATCCTAAACTTTTAAGTGCCCCACACTAAATACCTTTCATGAACAAAATCCTTCTATTATCTAGTATAGCAAACTTTACCCTCTGACAATCTCTTATATTTCTAAGAATGCTATTGGCCTAATTTAAGGCAGCACTATTTTCTTGACTCAAATGATTAAGTCACTCGTCCTTTTGGACAGAAATTTGACCAGAGGTACATATGTCAGTTGCCATCATAACAATGAAATTAAGTCAAAGGTACTTTGTTGATGCAGTTTTGCAGTACAAGCCCTATTAAGGTAATCTATGTAAACCAAATTCACAAAGCATTCATGGTGCTTTTTACAACTCTTGTTTGAAACTATGAAGTGCTAAAAGGAATCAAAATGACACTACATCACAACGCTGTATTTCTTTTAGTGTTATGAGTTCTGGCAAATGGCACAGTAGGAAGAGAAAGCAAGTATTTTTGCACTTAAATATTGTTTAGGCCCATTTCCACGAACAGTCATAGAGGAAATAAAAATGACTTCAAAAGAAAACCACATTTGTGTATCTACAGGTAAACATATCTGTCCATCTTGAAACCTGTTTCATTTTTCTGTGGTTCTTTCTTTACTCAGAAAAATAAGTCACTTCATAATGCAGAATATGCTGAAAAATATATTCACAACAGTTGTCTAGAGTTGTTGTGGATATAGCAAATAAATGTATTTAATTCCTTTGAATCTATTTCTACAAGCACTTCTTTCTGAGTGTAAGAGTCTACTTTCCTACCTGCCTCTCACTGCTGATCATTGTATAACCATTCTCAAGATGAGATTCCCCTGCATTTGCAATTTCAGCTTTCTTGAATACTTCCTTTCAACTGTGGTATTTATAGCTAAAGCCCTTTTACTGCCTAGGACTGGGCCTTGAGGTTAGGAAAATCAAATAACTACTAAAGTTTTGGAGAATAGGAAAAATACAATAGGAAATAACCCAGCTGCCTGTGAGAGACTAGCAGCTGGGCTATACTGGGAAAGACAGGGCAAGGGAAATGAGTAGTCCTAAGAAGTAAAGATACTGAAAGAACTTTAAATATAAACAGAATACAGAATAGCCATTATCAAAATAGAGTGAGCCTGAAGCTGAAGAAAATCAACCAGCCTGGCAGTAAACTTTGTATATTTTTGAGCAAATGAACAGACATTCAACCAAATGCATAAAGCAACCACTAAGAGACCATTATTTTCCCCAGATAAAAATACAAGGTTCATGCTCAAAGCAATGTCAGAACGTATTCACAGTATTTGCACATCAGAACCTTCTCCATATGGAGTTTACACATTACACATGCATTAACCAAGCCAAAAGAGATTTCAGAAAAAAAATTATGGGATCAGAAAATCAGATATTTTCACAGGAAAACAAAAGTAACTGAAGCAATAAAAAGGAAAATATTAGCCACTCAAGAAATAAAAAAGGAGCTAATGTTTCTCTTGGTGATCTGGACACAAACGCTTTCTTTTCAGAGGAGCAGGCATAAACAGAGTAATAAAAAGGATGTGCTTTAGCACACTTCTGATACACACTTCAAATGCACAGTATCCAAGTGGAGAGTCAAAATATCCTAAACAAGTCCAAAAAAGACCAGGTGGTAGGTTTATAAAGAGCAAGTCCATTTGTATTTCTTCTCGGTTTTCCTCATTTTCTAGTGATGTTGATGGTTAAAGTGAGTCATATTCCTCACAGACAATGTTAAGAAACTTGCCACTCCATAACCACATTGTAGCATGTTTTTGAAAAATACCACGGAAGGTAAGGATGATGATCAAAAATTGTAGGAGTGATGACCCATCACTGTGAAATACAAAACTGAAGGCAGGCTGCACCTTGCTTGCTCCAAAAGCCTTCTGGAGCCAATTCAAGTGTACCTGGAGTTCAACTCCGGGTGAATAATACACTAGTGCAAAACTAGCCAGGCTACATATATCATTATTCCTCTATTTTCTGTCTTTCTTTTCCTCAATCTTTTTTCCTTTTTCTCATTTTAAAAGATGTCACCAATACTCTCAGAACCTCATAAGAACAAAAAAGTGGCAAAATCCAAGCTGAGTACAATACATCAAAGCACCAAATAGATAGATGGCAAAAAATATAGGTTAGGACTGCACAGGTATACAGTATATGACATACTCTGATACTCTGGTACACTGAAGGTTAAACTGATTTTTTCACTCCTTTTTCTTTTTTTGCTCTCATATAGGAATCAGATTTTGAAAGCATCTAAATGGAGTGGGGATTTGACTTTAAAAATAAATTCAAGGAATAAATTCAAAAATATGTAACAATTCTAAGGGGATGTATTCATATCTGGGCAAAACTTGAATGATGCCCCTCATACAAAGTCAGTAATGTATACCAACTCAGAACAGTACAGATTGGAAGTGGCTGCTGAAGTTTATCCCTCAAAGCAGAATACTGCCAAAGTAACCTTACATTTCTCAAGGCATTGCCTGCTCAAGTTTTGAAAATCCACCAGGAAGGAGAATTAACAGTCACTCTGGGCAACTGTTCCAGTGTTTGACTACCCTTAGAAGGAAGAGTTTATACCTCAAATCTAATTGAAATTTCCCTTGCTGCAACATCTATCTGTTCCCTCCTGTCCTTACACTGTGCATGTCCATTAACAGTCTGGCTCCATCTGGCTGTAATGACCCATTAAGCAGCTGAGGACAGCAATTAGCTCTCTTCTCCTCTTAGCTTCCTCAGTCTCAGGCTGAACAAATTCAGTTCTCTTCAGTGTCTCCTTGTGCATCATATGCTTCAGTACCCTGCCTATCTTGGTGGCCACTTCTGGACATGGTCCAATTTGTCCATGTCTCTTATACTGGGAGGGGGGTTGGGGGGTGGGTAAGGGCTAGAACTGAGCCCTGCTCCAATTGCAGCATCTGAAGTGCCAAAAAGTGGGGGAAAACCACTCAATTTAACCTTCTAGCTGTACTGATGCTGTCCAGTGTGCAGTCAGCCTTCATTGCTGCAGATACACTTCTGAGGTCCTTATAAAAATTCTACATTTCTAGGTCCTAATTCAAACTCAAAAGGATTGTGATATACAACTTTAAAGTTTTGACCTGATCCAGTCCCAAGTATGCAGTGACCTCATATGCTAAATGACTACTTGAGGACGTTTGCAGCAGATAATTTTGATATGCCAGGCAGTGTCTCCCAACAGATAGAGACCATAGCTCAACGTCTGATCAGATGTATAAGATTTTTCCACTGTCCTGAGAAAGAATCCACTAGGGGTTCCTTCTTAAATACAGGCTGAGAGGAACTAAGTTTACAAGAGCACTGAGCTCAAACTGTTAGGATGTCTGCATTGACCAGTTTTGGAGATCTGATGATATTTCTAAATATATCTGGATATCTCAGGAGGAGAGCTTTCATAGAGACTCTACTCTTTATCAGAAACAATGTCTTCTGGAGAACAAATACAGAAGCAAAATTTAGTATGAAGCACTAAAACTGATTTTAAGAAATTGAACAAAAATCTGTTTATGCTATATAACATTTACTGCCAAAGAAATAATTGTTAATAAAACTAATACATGTGGACTTACAGAAAATATCCTTACTTTTCCATCTTAAGCTTTCTCAGAGGAAAAAAAAAAGTCTACTGTGATAATGATTTAAAACACTTCCATCTCACTGGATACGTAAATGTGACTTTTATCTTAACGATTACAAAGGCACAAAGAGCTCATTGCAGGACTTAGATCTAAGCTCAAAAAAAAATTTGTTTGGGATTATAGAAACTTTACAGTGAGTTAAACAGGAAAGAAAAAGTTTGCTGTTTTCTGTAAAAAGTATCAGCTCCAAGCTCCCAACTTTTCTCTGGTGAAGTATTTACCCACACTTGTACAAAGTTCCTATGCTGGAACAAAGTGTAAAACTGAGAACATCTGGAAATTTTTATGCATGGTTTTCTATAGTGAACATTCCTCATGAATATTCATAAACAAAACCAACTCAAAATTCCAGTTACAACTAAATGAACATTAATAATAACTAGATAAATCCTTTGACAAGAAACATAGAATTGCAATAAAGGAATAGGATTTGAGGGTGCAAAAGATATTTTAAGCTACATTGAGATGTGGAATTCAGTGACTGAAATAGTCTGATCTTTTTGTAGAAACGCTAATTAATTCGACTTTAAATAGCCAAAAGCAAAGTTGTAACAGCAGGTTTTAAAATCACTATGTCTTTTAAACTGTATGTGCCCCTTGCTTTCTTCAGTGCATCATGTACACAGTAAATGGTACCTCTTTCAGCCAGCATTACCTTTTAGATTACTGCAGCAAGCTAGAATTCACTGCCAGTGATTTGACCTTCACTTCCTTTATGCCTTTGCAATGGTCTGGTGATTGCTTTAATAGCTGGCTACGAGGAAGTCCAAATCTGCAGTATTAGGAGTCTATGTACAGAGCACAATCACTGAAAGGTCAAAATACAGATTGTTAACATCCACTATGGCATAGTTGTAACTGCTAAGTAGCACAAACCTCTATATGTCATGTAGAAACTTCAGCGAACCTGAATTGTAAACACACAAAATTCATATGGGATGCATTTTTCTGATTATAAAACAGCACCAAAATTACAATCTCAGCACAAGCCTTGCAAGTATTTTAGACATTGTTATTGATATATTGAAACTCTCATAAAACTCTCAAGATTAAATTAATGTATAATATACTCGGCTAATTAAGTACAAATCCCTGGCATTATCATCACTGGAGCAAACTTCCACTGACCAATCTAGCCTAAGGACAGGACACTACTAATAGCCCCGTTTGAATGTTACTGCTTTTTGGAAAATAAACATTTGTTGTGTCAATAAAATGGAGTTGCATAACTGCTCTTCACTTTTAAGAGAGAGACAAAAGCAGAAGTCAAGAAAATACACTAATCCATATTAAATGCCCATAATGTTTCAGATAAATCAACTGAGTTTAAGGCTGTACCAGTTTCTAGCTATTCTTTAGAACTACCTTTTTTCCTTTCTAGCATTAAATAAAATATCTACTGAAACTGCCTCTTTCAATTTTAGGATAATGATAGCCACTGTCCTCTACTTTCTAACAAGATATTAGAAGCAACTTTTTTTTGAAAAATCAGATCGATAGAGTAGTTTCTCTTAATGATCCAGCATTCAAAGTCATGCCAAGAAACTGCCAACTTGTTTTTCTGACAGATTATTTAAAGGGAGAAAATTTGCTTCAATCGTGACAAATTTGTTGTTAATGCAGCCTTTTCTTTTAGATAACTATTCTAAAAGATATCTAAAGTTATCTTTTACATAACTATTCTAATTATTCAGGTTGACTGACCCCTAAATAGTCACAAGAGTGAGGTTACTTGCAGGACTGGCCATGAATTTAGAAATTCTAAACACACGTATGTGATTACCAGAATTTTACTGGCCTCCATCAAACTATTTGCAAGATGTAACTAAGCAGAAAATTCCAGAAAATTTAAAACTAAGGAGATTATTTTTAACAAGAAGATATTATTGAATTACTGGCAGGACATAAGTAATGAAAAAGTAATGATCCATCTTTCATAGTCAAACTATAAATAATACACAAGTTACTCATAAATAAATGTCACAAATGAGCAGTTTATAGTGCTAAAGAATTTAGCATTATAAATTCTCTTAATCACAGAAATACCCCTGAATTACTAATCAACAGAAAACAGATATACACACGTGTGAAATTAGTTATCATGCAGATTTAATACTTCATCCTTAAAAAATAAAAAAATAACAACATGATTTATCTTAGCAATTTTTCAGGACTATTTATCTAAGTTTTCCTATTTAAAACATTATAGTTATTGGACTGTATAATTAGATAATTGGTCTTTGATTTCAAAACTATTGTACCTCAGGTGTGGTTGAAAAGCAGCAAACGTAACATTAGCTAAGATGAAGTTTAAACATAAGTGAGTTTCCCTATATATAAATTTCCATTAACATTTTAGGCCCTTTAAACAATTATATAGACTTCGTTAAGTAATTGTATGATGTACTACTAATGACATAATTCTACCTATTAGACTTACAAATTCTTTATCTTACATGAAGTCTTACAATATAAATTGTCTAGCCTAGATTTATTATTTCCATAATAATTTAGCAAAAAAATTGTCTAATATCTAAACCACACAAAGAAATTGAAATGCTATGAGAATATTCATAAAAGTTTTCAACACACATTTTTAACTTTTCATGTTCTTATGGCATACATTATTTTCTCTAGGGTTGTAAATTTAATTCCACCTCATTCCATAGGATTAAAATAACTAATCAAATAGTTTTTCACAACAATAAAATAAAATTCTGGATGGGAAATGACATGCTTTCACATAATTAATTACACGTGATGCAAAACCTACAAAAGCAAACACCTAAATATTTACACTGATTTCAGCAGAACAAAGTAATCTTTTATATATTTTTCTAAAATATGCCTGCTTTGAAATTGGCCCAGATTAGGAGATGCTCAAATACTTTTGCAATAAAGGAAATAAATTTAAGAATATCTGTTCCCTCCTCCTCTTTACCCAATTTTCTGTAATTTTAGAGGAATTTCTCCCTCCCTTCCTTCCTCTCTCTCGCTCTCTCTCCTATGATTTTTTTTATTATGGTAATGCAATAATAAATTGCAGTATGAAATTGTAAAAGACTAATATTTACGGGAAAATGTTAAATCATATTTAAGATGAGGGAAGAAATAATCTCCTTGAAACAGTCTCAGGTAAATGCCCAACTAGCATTGCTTAAGTTGCAGGCACTGAATACAATGCTTACAATTCTCACTCAACTGATATTTCTTTTAGGTAAGCAGAAAAATGGAGATCAATAGCACCTTACTATTGAAAAAATAATTAGGAATATAAAACAACTGATAGCCCTGAGGAAATTCGAGCGGTTTTGAAACTGTCCTTCAGCTTGCTTGTCCAGCTAACTGAAAACCCAAATGCTGCTTTTGAAAGGACCTTTGAAAAGAATACTTCTGTTGCTAATGCACAAGACGAAATGTTGCAATAAACCTGTTCCCAATGGCTTCATGTCCTTTCCACAATATTTTAGTGATGCTGCTCAAACTAACAACTTACAGGGGTTCTGCTTATATGAAACTTTTTTTTTCCAACAGTGGAAATAAACAGTTCTGCATCGTTGGCATGGTAGATCTCCTTACTGTAATAGCTTAATAGCTTCAAAATCCAATTGAGGTGATTTGGAAATAAGACTTCATCGTGACCAAAAAAAATTCCTATATGGACTCTACAAAAAGATGCATAAATATACAGACAGGAAAAAAAAAAAAGACAGGAATGGTCTTTGTAAGAAAGAATTTGGTAACAAGAATCTAGAACTGGAGAGAGCAACTTAGAAATTACCAGACTTTTCACCAAATAAATGTATTGGGTTTGCATGGCCAGGTTTTGTTAGCAAAGGGGCTACGGGGTGGCTTCTGTGAGCAGCTGCCAGAAGCTTCCTCCATGCCCAGCAGAGCCAGACAGCTCCAGGATGGATGAGCCCCTGGCCAAGGCTGGGCCAATTAGAAATGGTGGTAACACGTCTGTGATAGCACAGTTAAGAAGAAAAAAAAACAGTGATTCTTCAGATGTAACTGTGGCCAGACGAGAGCTGAATGAGAACATGCGAGAAGAACAGCTCTGCAGACACCAAGGTCAGTGCAGGAGGGGCAGGAGGTGCTCCAGGCACCAGAGCTGAGATTCCCCTGCAGCCCATGGTGAGACCATGGCGAGGCAGCTGTGCCCCTGCAGCCCATGGAGAACCACAGGGATGCAGAGATCCACCTGCAGCCCATGGAGCAGACCCCTGCTGGAGCAGGAGGGTGCCTGAGAGGAGCCTGTGATGCTGTGGGAGGCCTGTGGGGAGAGGAGCCCACACTAGAGCAGCCTGTTCTTGAAGAGCTGCACCCTCTGGCAGTGATCCACACTGCAGCAGTCTGGGGAGGACTGTTATCTGTGGGATAACAGATAATGTTGGAGAAGTTCATAGGAAGCTATCTCTTGTGGGAGGGATCCCACGCTGAAGGAGGGGAAGGACTCCATTCCCTGAGCAGCGACAGAAACAACCTGTGATGGACTGACCATAACTCCATTCCCTTTCTTCCTGCACTGCTGGGGGAGAAGGCAGAGCTGGGAAGGGGAGAGGGAAGTGTTGTTAAGGTTTTATTTTGCTTCATTATCCCACTCTGATTTTGTTAGTAATAAATTTAATTAGTGCCTCTAATTCTAGCCTGTTTAACCTATGACAGTATTTGGTGAGTGATCTCCCTGTGTCCTTATCTCAATTCATGAACTCTTTATTATATTTTCTCTCCCCCATCCAGTTGCAGAGTGAAGTGATAGACAGGCTTTGCTGGGTACCTGACATCCAGCCAAGGTCAACCCAGTACAGTAACTTAACAAGTATCAGGAGGTAACAGCATCATAGAATCCAAGAGCAAGGCTTTAAAAGTACCTACACCAAAATGGCATAAAGAAACACTGAGAAGATGAAAAAAAAAATAGATACAGAAAAAGAAGAAAAGATACAGGAATTGTCAGTTTGGGTTGTTTTTTTTTATGCTGCAAGTATTGATATTGCCAAACATCTGCAAATGTTCGCATATGTGTAGCCACAAATAAATGTTCAGTTCATGTTTATTGAAACATTGAAGCTCATTGGAAGTGCTATTAACTTCATGTGAATTCCCTGGAGAGAGTACTTGTGAGTATAGCTAAATGAAATACTCATTCACAGTGGGAGCTTGGTCTAAGTGTGGGAAATGCAGCATCAATACTGTAAATTAAAATTGAGAGAAGTGGGACTCAGATGTTTATATTTTGAAAGATGGGGAACTTACAACACTAGGCAATGAAAGATCAGGATCTTGGTATGTATCAGCATGGCTCAGCCAAAATCAAAGGAATCTCAGGTTTTTATTAATTATTTGGCCCAAGATCTTTCAATCTGTGGGTAATAACACAATTGGAGATAGAACCAATAATTAGGAGAATGCAATTGGTTTCAAAAGGTTTTCCATTATATTTTGACTGGATAAGCAGATGGCAAATGCAGCTTAACACAGAAAAAAAAAGTGAGATAATTAGCAGGGAAGCCAAACACCAAGTTAGAAAATATATACTAAATGGAAATCTCATCTAGGAAGCTAATCAAGAGAGGAATTTGGGGGTTATTATGAAAAATAATTAAAACCATCAAATCATTTCACAGCTGCTGGAAAAGAAGGCAAAGATGATAGCAGGTTGCATTAATAAATAGATATACCACAAAGTAAAGCGGTATTATTAGTGCTCCAGGCATTTATTAAAAACCATCTAGAATATTCCATCTGGCTCTGGCAGGCATGAGAGCATGCAACAAGGCAGTGCATTATTGACAAAAATTGGTGTGCTAGCAGTACTCCCCAAGCACCAGACTCCCAGTGCTGTTGAGAGTGAGCCTTTCCCAATCTCATTCATAATGTGACAAATTTCACCCAAACCTAGGTAGGATATTTTTGTTGCTCTTACAACACTGTTTCAGGAGCCTCAGTCTTGGAGGATTAAAACCACTCTACTAAATTGGAACTGACATTAATTCATGGCCAGTTTATCCTTCTGCTGGCAACATATTTTAGACTACAACACTTATCTTTATTCCTGCTGTTTACCTTCTTGAAACATTTATAGAGCACAATCATATCCCTTTTTGGCCTTCCCCTTAGTGTGTAAAACTTGTCAACCCATAATATTTTCTCTTCTAAAGTAGGCACTCCTCTTTCTTGATCACCACAGAAGCCCTATCAGCTCAATTGCTCATTTCTATTACAGTCCAAATTTCTGCTCTGTTGACTCGTCTCTATGCTTGTAAAAATCACTTCCAACATTGATATCTATGTTAGCAAGTGTCATGGTTGGACACTGGCCAAATTCCAGGCACCCACGAAAGTCACTTGCTCACCCTCCCCGGCTATACAGCTGGGCAGAGGAGACAAAACTTAATGGAGGGTTCATTAGTTAAGGACCAGGAGAAAGCACTCCAAGGGCAAAACAGGCTCAGCTTAGAGGTACATAGTGAATTTATTACTAACAGAGTCAGAGGAGGATAATTAGAAATAAAATAAACCCTTCAAAAACATCTTTTTCCCCCAACCCCTCCGTCCTTCCTACCAGCATAACAGGGAAACATGGTGTGGGAGTTCGGTCAATTTGTCACCGAGATTTTCTTACACTGCTCAGGGAGAGGAGTGCAAGAAACTCCCAAAATTGCTGCACTGTTGGTCACTCTTCCATGGGGTGCAGTCCTCCAAGGACAGGCTGCTCCAGCCTGGAAGCAGGGTCCCCTCTCCATGAGTCTTCCATGGGGTCACAGCCTCCTCCAGGCATCCACCTGTTCCAGCATGGGCACCTTCCCCATGGGCTGTGGGTGGATCTCTGCATCCCCCATGGATCCCATGGGCTGTGGGTGGATCTCTGCATCCCCCATGGATCCCATGGGCTGTGGGTGGATCTCTGCATCCCCCATGGATCCCATGGGCTGTGGGTGGATCTCTGCATCCCCCATGGATCCCATGGGCTGTGGGTGGATCTCTGCATCCCCCATGGATCCCATGGGCTGTGGGTGGATCTCTGCATTCCCACAGCTCCCTCACCATGGTCTCACCACAGCCTGCAGAGGAATCTCAGCTCTGGCCTCTGGAGCACCTCCTTCCCTCCTTCTCCACTGACCTTGCTGTCGCCATGTTCTTTCCCTCACCTGTTCTCAACTCCTCCTCTGACTAGAAGAAAATCCGTGCACCCTTTGTTTTGATTTTCTTCTTAACTGTGTCATCACAGAGGTGTTACCAACCTCTCTCATTGGCCCAGCTTTGGCCAGCAGTATATCCAGCTTCAGAGCCATCAGGGATTGACTCTTCCAGCAGCTTCTCACAGAAGCCACTTCCATGGCCCCCTGCTACCAAAAACCAGGCCATGAAAAACCAACATAGCAAGCAAGGAGCCCAAGAAGGGATGTGCTTAGCTGTCAGAGTAACCAATGTTGGTCCAAGTGACCATAGGGAACAAATTTTGAAGGAAAGGGCAATCCATCAGCTCAGACCTATCCATGTAAATCAAAGTACCTGGATGTGGCTGGGGAAATAGGTAGATGCATATGGGGCACTGAGCTTAGGTGTGACCCACAGGAGAGCTGGAGGTGGAAAGGGTTGGGACTAGAGGATTGGGAAAAGCGATTCTGGGGTAGAGTCTAGGACCAAGGCTGGGGGCAAGGCTTGGAGGGATTTTGGTCACTATGGGAGACAAGATATGTGACTATGGGTCATGGGTAGAGGAAGACACTGGAGCAATCAGTGAGGGGTGTATTATAGGTAGCTCCAGAGTGTCTGGAAGGAAATTTTCTAGAGAAAATTAAGAAATACTTGGAATGCTTAGGACAATTTCAGTGCCACTGATTTGGCACTGGTCCATTTGTGGACCAGGACACACACATATAACCTCCCTTCCTGCCACTTGATTCTCCTTTGAAATTTTGCTTTGATAAGGAGATTAAATATATCTGACTGTCCCCGCCTTTGGCAGTTCCCTTACTCTTCTATGCACTATTCCCACCACCTTTGCCCTCTCTTCTGCATTTCAACAGGGAGCTTGGCACTTAAAAGACAAGTTGTTAAGATATTTGAGAATACTGGCATCTGGAAAGAGGAAACAGAAACACAGCATAAGACCCCCACTAGAAAGGCAGCCATACAAGCTCAGCAACAATCAGATTTGTTCATCTCTCAATCAGCACACGTATTATGTTGAAATCAGCTCTTATACAAGCTGCTCCTTCCCCAGCAGCTGGGATTTAGGGAACATGGGAGAGAGCCAAGCATACTGTGAATAGGAAAGCCTAGCAGATGTTATCGAGGAAGTAAAGATATTACTTGGGGTGGGAGGAAGCTTATAAATAAGGAACAAGAGGAGAGGACCAGACTACTGCAACATAGGAACATAGGTCATGAATCTGTAAAATAGTTTCATTAGTTCCACCGTTAATCAACTCACTTAGTTGCTTTCCAAATCAATGTGTCACTGAAATGTTCAGTATAAACCTAATTTTGAACTAGTGAATTACAAATCATTAAAGCTAACATTTTTAGAAGAATTTTAATATAATGGTTGATCTATATGAGGTATTAATTACAGTTGGATCAACAAATAGAATACATAAATGTTTTCTTTGATTGTGTCCCTTAAGTTTGCAGAGAATTAGTGATCTCAAAGTGCTTTTTAACCAGTATTGAAAAAGCACAGTAAATTTTTTAACTGAACAGAGAATCTGTAAAGTACTGTTCTTAGAACATTTCCCTAAAGCTTGACTTTCCTTTGGAGTACTTTCAACCCATATCTACAAGAGAGAATTAGACTTTTACTGTACATTTTTGTATGCAAACTATTTATTTCTTGTTCTTTTACCTGCTTCCTCTTTTCTACCTGGTAGGCGGGAAACATGCAGTTTTTTCTTCCTATAACAATATAACCATAAATTTAACTGTACTGAGTAAAGTGGTACTTTGCTTCTGTTATTATCAGTCATCTGATTAGTACTTCACTGGAGAAATGGGAACAAAACTGCCTCTGACACAGATTTCATCCCCAGGATGTTTCTGGATTCATATACTCACATAGAATCACATTGCCATTTATCTTTGAGAAAACATAGCATGTTTGCTGTACAAATTAAGACTACTTTTAAAGTAACATTCTAATTCATTGATATGCTGTATACTTAGTATCACTTACAAAGTAGTTTAGCTAACACAAAAACTTCTAATCAGAGGTAGTTCAAAGTTCCCAAGAAAACATAACCCAGCCATTTTGGCCAGTAAGTTGGCTTCATTTAGGGCCTATAAGGAATTGGCTGGTTGGTTATACTCAAGGAGCTATGGTCAATGGCTTGATGTTCAAATGTAAACCAGTGACAAGTGATGTTGTTCAGGAGTTTGCATTGGGACTGGTGATGTTTAATATCTTTCTTGGGATGTGGACAGTGAAATTGAGTGCACCCTAGCAAGTCTGAACCCTGAGATTAGCTCAGTTGGTTAGAGCATGGGGCTAATACCAAGGTCACTGATTTGATCCCGGTGTGAACCATTCATTTAAGAGTTGAGCTCAGTGATCCTTGTGGGTCCCTTCCAACTTGGAATAGTCTGTGAAATATGTGAAGTTTGTGGGTAACACTAAACACATGTGATGTGGTGCAATTGACACACTGGGGGGAAGGGATGTCATCCAGAGGGACCTTCACAGACTTGAGAGTTGGGCCTGTGTGAACCTCATGAAGATCAACAAGGTCAAGTGCAAGGTCCCACAGCTAGGTCAGGGCAATCCCAAAGCACAAATGCAGGTGGGGTAGAGAATGGATTTGGACTAGCCTTGAGGAAAGGCTAGCTGGTAGACAAGAAGCTCAACATGATCTAGCAATGTCCACTTGCAGCCCCAAAAGCCAACTGTATCTTGGGCTGCATCAAAAGGATTGTGGCCAGTGGATCAGAGGAGGTGATTCTCTTCCTGTACTCCGCTCTCATGAGGCCCCACCTGAAGTAGTGTCCAGCTCTGGGGCCCCCAACATAGGAAAGACAGGGACCTGTGTAGCAAGAGGGGACCACAAAGATGATCAGAGGTCTGGAGCACCTCTCCTATAAAGACAGGCTGAGAGAGTTGGGATTGTTCAGCCTGGAAAAGGGACAGCATGAAAAATCTACCCTTGAAAGAGAGTAGGTTTAGATTTAATATTAGGAATAAATTTTTCACTATGAGGTTGGTAAGGCACTGGAACAGAGAAGCTGTGGATGTCCCATTCCTGGAAGTGTTCAAGGCCAGGCTGGATGGGGGTCTGGCCAACCTAGTCTCATGGAATGTGTCCCTGCTCATGGCAGGGGAGTTGGAACTGGATGACCTTTAAGATTCCTTCCAGCACAAACCACTCTATGGTTCTCTGATAAGAACATATATACATGGGAAAAAGCCCCATTCAGGAAACCTGTTCCATAAAAGGAGCATGGACACAAGAAAGGACTTTCTAAAGTTATTCAAACCATACAAGTGGTGTAGTTCAGTATCTAATACATAGAAAAGCACTCCAACACAGCACAATTCTGAAATAGCCTGATCTAGCCTGATACTGAAATTATATTCTTTTCCATTATGTAATAATCAACAAATTCAAAATCTGGTAGTCTTTTATGTTGCAGGAAATCTTTCCCCAGTCATGGAATATGTAATAAGCATTCACAGAAATCAACTTTTAGTAAAAGAGTCTGTCACAGGCATAATGAAACCTGTAATATGTTAAATACTATTAAAGCAAATGTATGTTTTTACCTTCCAACAGGAAGGGTCCTAAGTATTAATGATAATTTTATTACTGTTTCTGTTAAAAACTTGTCCTGTTATCCTTGCAAAGAATTTTCTCAGGTGGAAAATGAGAACTAGGAAATGGACTTGTGCCACTTTAATTAAAAAAAACCAAACTGCAAAAGGTTGCTGCAACCTGTTATGTCTCCCCCTTTGGCCTTTAGTCTGGGTAATCAGTGCTGGCTATTCTTCTGCTAGTCATTCTAATCTGCAACTCTTTTCCTCACAAAACATCATCCAGCCAGGCTGGCTTAATATAAAAGGTTCACATTAAAAACGTGGCTGCATTTACTTTTCTCTCAGAAGCTGGAGAAAAAAGCACTGTGTGTGAACAGTTAGCTACGGTTTACAAAACCCTGGTGCATCTGAAACCTAATCATAAAACAATGACTTGTGCTCAAAGGTTCATGTAAGTGCTTCCACTGTTTTGTCTCCAGTGGGTAACATCAAGAGTTTTTATTTTTGTATGTTGACAGTTTTCTGTTCAACACGTAGTTAGAGAAAGGTCTGTGATTTTTCTGAATGTGAACAAGTAGCCATTGGGAGATGCAAATGTTATGTTCATGTACTTCTTATGGGTCAGAATGCCATAACATACATTTTCATAGAGGGCTAAAAAAAATAGAATCTTCCAGTAAGTGATATACTTCACTGAAAGCCTGTACATGAGCTAGGTAGGGTGTGACAACATCTTAAGTGGAATATTGGAAAGCAAAATTCCTCTCTTAGCATCCTGTTACTAGTTATGGCTACTCATTTATAAGTTTATAGATTGAATAAGGTCAAAAACCACAGTCAAGGCATAAGAAACAAATGTTCCTCTAACCCATAATTTTTCCCAGGGAAGCAAAGTAATAATGATTTATTAATCATCAGATATATCAATTATCATAATTAAAGCTGCATAAGGGCTTATTGTTGCTTGAATACAGTTAGGTCTCACTCTGCCTACCTTGCCTCTGTCTTTAGTGCCATGTCTGCTTTTCTGAAGGGGTGTGAAGAAAGCTGATGTTCTGTGGTCGGGGGGATGAGTTCCAAAAACTTAGCTTCACAATCCTATTTGCTGAAAAATCACACTCTCTTACAAGAGTAATCTTACTGTAGGAGTCGAATTGGCTAGAACAGAGCAAAACTTAGCCCAGGTTCCCTATACAGAGGGCATAAATCTGTGACCCGGGGAAGCGCGCTGTTGGGAAGAAAGGCCTTAAACGTAAGGTCAGGACCCTGCCCTGCAGATGAGGAGGCTTTGGCCTAAAACCCTGGGACTTGTGGGGACATGTAAGGGCATCTCCAGACTTGTTCCTAGTACTTATTCGTGATTGGACCTTTTTTCCCTCAGATATCCCTATATATTGTTAACCTGACCCCACTCCCTGGTCTTTGATGTTGCCTCTCAGACCGGATGGATTAAAGGATTTCTCAGGCACACCATTGTACCTGTCCCATTTATTTTAGCCACAATCTGACCCCATCAAGCTGGATGAGTTGTTGCCAGGGGAAACAACACTCCCTTGCTGTGACATCTTACCAAATGTATTTGTTTAATCTGTGATTATAAAAGTTAAAACAATACTAGTACAAATCATCTGAGACCATTTTAATATATTAGATTTCAGTAGCTGAGGAATAAAGAAAGCTTTCATAAAACAGGAATCATAATATTCAAGTTTTGTTAAAATGACATAAGGAATCGCCATTAAATTATATTACATTTTCTAGGAAAATTAATAGGTGCTGTTGTGTAAGTTTCATAACCCATACCTTTGATTCCCACTAGTTGTGAAAGTAATACTGGACAAAACATCTATCCATGCAAAATATTTCAACTGTAATATAAGTTACTCTCCCCTCATCTTAAGTAAAGTATTCATGTAATGATCTTTAATTCACTGCTCATGCTATCTAGAGTAAGAAGGTAGTTATTGAAATAGCAGAGATGACAGCATAGGCAAAGCAAATTTCTGCTTTCCAGTGCTTGCACTGTGCACACAAAATCACACAATCATAGAATCACTTATGTTGGAAAATATCTCCCAGATTATCGAGTCCAACCATTAACCCAGCACCGCACAATCTGTCTCTTGTTCTAAGGTTCAAGATTGTTTGCCCATACACACATGCTGGCAATTGAGTTCAGTGCTTCCATACATAAATTATTCTGAGATGTGCTTGCCTCCCATCACAGAACCCTAGAATCATTTAGGTTGGAAATTACCTTTAAGATCATGGATTTCAGCAGTTAAACTGATGCTACCAAGTCCCTAGCCATTTCCCTAAGTGCCACATATACACATCTTTTAAGTACCTCCAGGGATTGGTGACTCTAACACTTCCCTGGGAAGCCTCTTCCAATGCTTGGAGACCATTTAAGTAAAAAAAAATTCCATATATCCAATCTGAACCTCCCCTGGTGCAACTTGAGGTCATTTCTTACTTGTCCTACTGGTCACTTGAAAGAAGAAACTGACCCCACCTTACTCCAATCTCCTTTCAGGATGCTGTAGAGAGCAGTAATGCTCTCCCTGAGCCTTGTTTTTTCCAGGCTAAGCAATCCCAGATCCCATCAGATTTGTGCTCCAGACCCTTCAATAGCTCTACTGCCCTTCTCTAGACTTGCTCCAGCCCCTCAATGTCTTTCTTGTAGTGAGGGGCCCAAAACTGAACATGGGATTCCAGGTGCAGCCTCATCAATGCTGAGTACAGGGGTAGTTTCCAGGCAGCAGCTAACAGTACAAGAGGACACAGTCTTAAGCTGCACCAAGGGAAATTTGGGTTGGATATTAGGAAAAAGATTTTTACAGAAAGAGTGATAAAGTACTGGAATTATCTGCCTGGGGAAGTGGTTGAGTCACCATACCTGGATATGTTTAAAAAAAGATCGGATGTGTCACTTTGTGCCATGGTTTAGTAGAGAAGTTCAGGCATGGATTGGACTCAATGGTCTTGAAGATGTCTTCCAACCCAGTGATTCTGTGAAATTCTGTGAATTCTGTGAACATCACTGTCCTGGTCCTGCTGGCCACACTGCTGCTAATACAGGCCAGGATGTCATTGGCCTTCTTGGCCACCTGGGCACATGCTGGCTCATATTCAGCTGCTGTCAACCAGCACCCCCAGGTCCTTTTCCACTAGGCAGCTTTCCAGCCACTCTGTCACCAGCCTGGGGTGGTTGTGACCCAAGGGCAGGTCTTGATACTTTTCCTTGTTGGACCTCATACAACTGGCCTCGTCCCACTGATCCAGCCTGTCCAGATCCCCCAGCAGAGCCTCCCTACTCTCCAGGAGATCCACTTCCACCCAGCTTGGTGTCATCTGCAAACTGACTGAAGGCACACTTGATCCCCTCATCTGGACCACTGGTAAAGACATAAAACAGGACTGTCCTCAATGAACACAATTCATCTGCAGATGTAACTCCACCACCACTCTCTGGGCTCAGTCATCAACTCGTTTTCTTTTACCTGCCGAACACTGCACCTGTTCAACGCGTGAGTAGCCAGTTTTTCCAGAATACTATGGGAAGCGGGATTAGAGGCTTTACTAAAGTCCAGTTAGAGGATGATCTGCTCCATAATCTTATCCAGAATCAAGGTAAGATGGAGAGGCCTGTAGGTCCTCAGATTCTCCTTCCAATCCTTCATACAGATGGGTGTTATATTTGCAAATTTCCAAACAACTGAGGCCTCCCTGGTTTGCCAGAGCTGCTGGTAAATGATTGAAAATTGCTTTGTGATTTGTTCTGCCAGCTCCCTCAACTCTAGGGTTGATCTCATCCAGCTCCATAGACTTGTGTTTGCTGAGGTGATGTAGCAGCTCATCAACCATTTCCCCTTGGAATATAGTGTCTTCATTCTGCTCCCTATCTCTATCTTCCAGCTTAGGGGACTGATACCCAACTGGTCTTACTGTTCAAGACAGGCAAAAAAAGCGTTACGTGCCTCAGTGTTTTCCTCATCCTTTGTTACTGTTTCCCCCTGCATGAACTAAAGGATGGAAATTCACCTCAGCCTTCCTTTTGTTGCTGATGTATTTATAGAGGTGGCAAGGAGCTACACAAAGCAATTGAGTCACCGAAGCTTGGAGGGCATGGAGATTGAAAGGACTATGACAGCGGCCACCACTGTCTCTCTCAGGTCACAGAGGATATAGCACAACCAGTCTGCTTTGAACAAGGGATCATGCCAAACCTATAATGCCAGAAAAGTGCTTTTAACAGCTGCAATTAAAAATACACCACTGTCTCCAGAGAAATACATTTTTCCTTCCTGCAAGTGCCTTTTTCTGCCATTCTCTCACTTTCATTCCTCTCCCATATGACAAAATCCTAAGGTCCAAAATGTACAAATGAACCAGTAGTAGGCCTGACATTCAGTATCTGGCAATTCCCACTGAGATAGCAAATGGTACTTCATGTTACTGGGAAGTGAACATTCCTCACAGGATACCAGCATATGTCTCACAAACTGCATTTGAAATTGAGATTTTTTTTCTGCTGCTATACAGAATTCCAGTTTACATAATTTTAAATCAGATCTCAGTAATTTCAGTTATAAGGTCAAATGAGTATTTAAAAAAATCCTAATAAGCTTAATCAATATGTTACAAATAATTTTAAAGCAGGGGGTTTTTTGCATATATCATCTACAAAGAAATGTGACATAATGTTTATGGTACAAGTCTTCCAAGCAAATCTAACCTTTCCATGTCAAGGCTGATATGAATATTCAGATATTTTATTTGTAATATAATATCTAATTTCTCTAATGGATTTTACCATATATCATAGGAAGTTAACAAGCATAAAGAAGATAATAGAAATAAGAGAAACCACACATGTAAAGATATCAAATCCATCACTGAAAAGGCAATGGTGTATGGAGCAGTTGTGCTTAACTGTAGTGCACTCTGAGATAGCAAAGAAAAAGTAAAAAATGGTTCCTGTGTGCTAAAAAGGCAACTTTGTTTACAATAAACTGTGTTTTATATTTTTATTTTATTATGTCCTATCTTTTATTTTTCTACTTCACTAATAAATTTCAGCAATTTATACCTGTAACAGCAGAATTTGCTTTATCAAATTGCAAAGAAAACAAGGAGAATTACTTGAATACCTAGTTACTTGGGATATTATCAGTGATTTATCCATGCTGATCATTGCTTAGAGACAAACAGATAAAGCAGTCTTTAGGGGGTTAAGAGAAAAGCAACTATAGTGATGTATGAGAAGGGATGTTTTTAAGAGCTAAAAGTGAATGATTCTAACTCAATTCAATGTCCCCTACTGTGTCAAGTTGCTTGGATTTTACATTAAGGCTTTGAATTTTTTCAGTCTTCTAATCCTAGTCTTTCTGACCTGAGAGACACAAACTGAAAACAAACAGGCTTTTGCAGTACCTGAGGTCACAGGAGAAAAGAGATGCAGGAGAAAAAGCTAGCAAGGCCAGCAGATTGGGGCAAGGTATCATTCATAACCACAGCAGTGTCAAAACCTTACAAATTAAAGCCTCTGGCTCCTAACTCCTTATTTGTCTGGTGTAGATGGGGTCACCAGTTTTTCATCTTATGGTGGCAAGTAATTATGAAGACAAAACCTGAAATTTCCATGACAAGAAACCTCTGAATTTTAACCAAATTACCTACATTTATAAGATGATTTGAATGTTAAGTTGTACACATTTGATTAGACAAGAAAATTTTATTTAGCTAATTGTTTTTATTTTTGTGAACACAGCACACTAGAGGACTGTAGAAAGTTTCCTCTGGGATCTGCACAATAACAGCTTTAGAGCTGTGTGATATACACATACTACATTCTTTGCCCAAATGAATGACACAAAGATTGCCCGTCATAAGTGAAGTCAGTGAACATTAAATGGAAAAGACATCAGAACAAAGGAGATAATGTGCAGATGATGTTAGTTCTGTGAGAATAAGAGTGTTATTTTATCAGTGCAGAGTCAGAACAATAGAAATAATTTGCAGATAAAGTTTGAAAGAAAAGCAAGGTGGAAAACGGTATTTTTATCAAAGATAAAGTCTAAAGTTTATGATGACTACTTTCCTGAAAGATTAGGATGATTCACTACGGAAAAAGGAAGCTAAATAAATAGTTCGTCTTCACCTGAAATTTCAGAGGAAATACATGGAAATTTGAAATACATTGTTTCATAAGCAGGGGCTACAAATGCATTTTTCTTTTGTGTTTTTGATTGGCTGGTGATTTGGTTGACTGGTTGGTTGGTTGGTTGGTTGGTTGGTTGGTTGGTTGGTTGGTTGGTTGGTTGACTGGGGTTTTTTTGTTGTTTGTTATGACTCCTGATGTACCTTTTATTGTATTCTAGGTTCTCCAGATGCATGCAGTCTCTCATGTAGTAATTCTATTTTTCTTCTCTCTTACATTTCCCCAAACTCATCCCAGTCTTCCTCACCGGCTTCTTATTAGCTTCTGCCTGGCTGTGTGCCAGGGCTGTGCACTGACTGGCACATGGGCACACACTCATTGCTTATGCTTATTTTTCTGTCAGTTTGACTGAATTTATGTCTCTCTCCCTGTAGTTACAAATTTTTTTCAGATCTTTGAGATCTGTGAATTAACAAGAATTTTGTTAAGAAGTTCAGTCCATTCTCCTGGGAGTTCCATCACTGGTGTTATGGAGAGCATCCCAGTTCCCCCAGGCACTGAAGCCAGTCAATCACAGAAACAGCTGCAACAGATATGCTGTCCTGTCAGAGTGCACCCATCATGAACAAGCTGCTCATTAGGTATCCCCAAAAAGCTCCAAGCAGCTAACTTGCTTCATCTTATATTTCGTTTTCCCCCTTTTCCCAAGATATTCCTGTTTACCATCTTCAACCTCTCCTAAATAAACTTCACACTCTCATTTACTCTTACTTCACTGGCTCTGGTTTTACTGACTTTATACTCTTAGTTGGTGACTCTGATACAGCTGTCCTGGTACTTCCTGCCTTGGTCCTCCATTCTGTGCAGCTGTCAGTTCCCTTCCTCTATCCATGGTGTCCTGCTGTCTGTTATGTGGCCATCTTATGAATGTCACCAAAGGACAGGTTAGGTCACTGCTCCCACCTGGCTATGAGCGCTCAGCAGCTCCTTGTGTCATTATCTTGTCTGATGTGCAATAGCCCAGGATCCACACACACATACCTTAACCTTTTAAGGGGAAGATTTACAGACAGACAAACTGACAGTACATGCATATTAAGCTCAAAACCTAGGAACAATGGCAAATTGCACAGGTGAAATCCAACAGCCACACAAAATCCATCTCAGTCCCAAGGGAAATGGAATTTCAGGAATCTCCACAAGTTAAGAGATAACTGATAGTATGTGATGGGAAGCATAAAGAGATTTTACTTGAGATATGTAGATGAATGAGTTTTTTCTACTACAGTAAATTAAAGGTTGTAAGAAGCTCACTGCTGCTTTCAAAACACAGATTTACTTAATAAATACAAATCTAGAAATTAGACACTGCAGCAAGGCTATGTGAGAAATAGTGGGAATAATAGACTTTCATCTGAATCTTATGGTAAAAATCAGATATTAGAGCACTAGTAATGAAAACCCAAAAGCATCTATACACATCATAGCTATCACAGAGACACAGTGAAATTGCTTTGTAACAAGCATGTGCAAGAAGGAGGGGAATTGCATATATTATCTAGAGGACTTACTCTGAAATTCAGAAAGAACTACAAACTTACTGTGTATCCCAGGGTGGATCTAGCAGCAGAATCTGTGCCAAGAAGTAGGAAGGGTGGTGTGGATTATTTTTTTTAGGACACACCATTATTCAAACCTTTAATCAAAAAGTTCAGTAAGTTTCAAGAGGTGAAAAAAGCTACTGGGGAGGAGCTACTGTACGTTTAATTTTAACTCAAAATAAAAATACGTGGTAGAGCAAAGCTAATATGGGGTCATTGTGAAATGATGACGTTAACTGTATAAAAAAAATATTTTACGTTCTGACTTAAAAAGCGGACTAAAAGAGGAAAAGAAATCCCACAGTAAGATCAATAAGATTATCTAAAGGATAAATGAGCACGAGAGCTACTACCTACTGAAACTACACTGAATATACAAAAGCAAACCACTTTTGAAGTGTAGGCAGGAAAAATATGAAGAGACCATTCTAATTCCATCAGTAATTTTTAGTAATGATCTGAAAATGGAAAAAGAATAATTATAAAAGTGGAAACAAAAGCAGATAATTAATGATAAGCAAAATGGAGAACTCACATGCCCCATATGGATAAAAATCAAAAGACTGGGGTGCAAAACATCTTTCAATTAGCTGGAGACACAAAAGGCAAATACAAATACAAATATAAATACATTAAGCAGTCATGGGAAGACAAAAGAAAGGAAGAGACCACTGTTTAATTGGGCAGGAGGCATAAGTTAGGATGATATACAGAGATGGCTCAAATATTCCACACTACTTCAGGTTTCATACATGGAAGAATTAATTACAATCAACCAAATCAACCAAACAAAATGTATTTTAAACAGCAATACAGGAAAAGAAAAGAAGCTTAAGAATATGTAGAAAAGGTGAATATATAAAGCTTCGGAGAATTAATTATTTTAGAGAACTTTTCTAACTAGCCAAGGCAATCTCAACAGAGAGATCACCTGCAAGTATACAAGACTTAAGTGACAGAATAACAAATACATCTCCTCTATCTACTAGGATAAGGAAAGGCTGAGGAAATAGAAATATATTAACCTAGCTTTGAAAGTCAAAATTTATATTGTAAAATATAAAAAAAAGTAGAAAGCTTTAAAAATAATATAAGGCAATCTATAAGCAGACAATAAGAGTTTGCCAAGCACAGTAAAGCCAATGTAATTGCTGGCTACCAGTAAATATAAGAATGACTTTAACACAGTTAGTGATACTGCCGCAAAATTAATAAACACTCTTGTTAATGATAATCTGAACGTAACTACTACTACAGAGAACCACACTTTTGGGGGAAAAAATCACAACCATTCCTGCCATTATCAATTGTCAATCATCAAGTCTGGAGTCGCCAAATTTGGAGAACATCTCCAGTGCTGGTCCAAATCTGGGACTACAATGTATTTTCAACAATAATTTACACAATTGCAGTGGAACTGCATTCATATCTCTGTAGGGGTATAAAGCATTTTGCCAGACAACATTGGAACTCAAAATTATTTAGACAAAGTTTAGTGGGTTCAAAATTGAGAGGACAAAATTCAACAGAGACCAGGCAAAGTACTGATATCAGAAAGGAGAGATCATGTGCACTAATACAAAAAGTGACTATACAGTCAGGGAAGAGCTAGCTGATAGGAAGATAAGTGTTAACAGTGATCACACAGCAATCAGCAAGGCCAATGGCATTTCAGAAAAAGGGCATACCTCTTTCTGGGTTATGTTAGTAGGAGATGCCTTGTGACAGAGTGTCAATCATTTAACTTCCTGAGCTGGTAGAGCCCTCCTGAGATTATTATACCTTCAAAAGCCCTTCCTTTTCAGACAACTATAAACCAACAACCAAACCCTGTACATTTTAAGTGGTTTAAACAGGATGCAAGATTAAAATAATTACTACCAGTGCACTCATATTATATGGCATGGTGTTTCATGTAAACCTTTTATGAGTAACTGCACCACGGTACGTTTTGTAAAGAGATATCTGCAATCAGCACACAGATTTTCCTAGCAACTCCCTTAATGCAATACATTCTCTGTTCTTTCTGATACCCCAATAGGATAATGATCTCAAACTGAAAAAAAGATGTTTTAGTAGAAAAATGTAGTGCAGCTGAAACAAGGCTTGAATCAGATTTATTTGGCAAACAAACAAGAAAATACATAACGATTTATTGTAGCTTTCTGTTTATCCTTTGAATGGTTATAAACATTTATAGTTACTGGAGTCAATAAGCAGGGCTTGTGTATTGTAGGGGTTTTTCATCCCTCCACACCTTCTGGAGTTGTTTCAAAAAAAAGATTATTCTAAATGTTCATACGCTTTCTCTTCTTTCTATAGTAAAACAAACATCATGATTCCTCATCAGAACAAAATGTAAAAAAATTCATGATCACTATTGACCATACAATAAAGTACTAAGGTCTAGACAGAGATATTTGCAAGGGTGATGGACTCCCCTGTTAAAACAGTTATAAGTTAAACCATTTAACAGTTATAAGGAGTACAGGTTGGATCATGGCAATGATGACACCAGTTGTGGTAAACAGTAGCTGTACAGAGTTTTGTTAGAGTAACTGCTCAGTATGGTCAGAATAAGGTCTACACTCTAGAAGGGTTCCTGGGAGGAAAAGCACAGAACAGTTATAGGGGTATTGAAATAATAGACTCAGCATAACAGTGGGGCCCCAGGGAATAAAGCACATGCTGCAAATGGTCTGTTCTTGGCCACTAAAGGAGTGCAACTTGGAGAGCTCAGCAGAATTGTTTTTAGAGCACAATAAAGAAAATAAAAAACACACACCAAACACATAAATCTGGGTACACATAATGAAAATTCTAAGGAGAAAACAAGAAAGACTGTAAGATCACAACCCCTATGAGAATGAGCACAAAGGAAAAGCAGGGAGAGCATTGCTCCAGCAGTGTCTCCCCTGGTTAAGGATGCTGCATCTGATTAATGTCCCACACTCCTACAGTGAAGTAAAAGTGCTATTTTGGTCTGATGTTCATCATGTTTTGTTTCTGCAGATTAGAAATCATATATGAACTGTTATCTGTTACTGTATACTTATAGTGACAGTCTTAAAGAGTGGCATGTGTATGTGTGTTTTATTCAGTAACACTCTCCTACACAGTAGCATGATGGATACTGCAATACCAAATCAGATAAACCCCAATGCAACAGTAGATTTTACTTAGATGTGAGCTACTTTAGCATAGATATATTATAACACAAAAAGATTTTTTTTAAAATTCCTCTATAGCATAGTTAGTGCTGATAAAAGGTATTCAGTTATCTTGCCATCATTCTTACAATTTTAGAAGTTGCAAGATGCCCATTCAGTTCTACATGCTATGTACTAATATGGTCACATGCAGCAATGGCAGAACAAGCCTCTGTGGGTTGATATCACCAAATGTCAAGAAACTTCAACTCAAAGCAGCAAGATTTAAGAGGATACAGATCTACAGGATGACAGATTCTCTTTCAGATTGTATTAGGAGTTGATTTGTTCACTATACAAAACTATAAGCTATTTGATAAAGAAAAGTTAAATTCATACACTGCTACAAAGTTTCTAAATTATCAGTCCTCTTGTACTTGAATGACTGAGCCAAAATAAAATGCTATTTATTTTTTTCTAGGCTGCTTATCACATCTGTAGTTTTCTCTGTAAGGTTTAGTCTGTAAGTATTCACCCACGCAGGAGAGAATGGAAGAACCCTGCAATTAGTACCCTATGCAAACCAAATTTTAGGCTTGAGTGTGTAGGATTAAACCAGACTATTTACCTAGCTGTATCGCCTTTGAAACAGGTGAGCAGAAGGTACCCAAGGAGGAATGGGGGCAAGATTGAAGTCTTTTGCCAGCCTTGCTGGCTAGAACAGCTGTGCCACTGCAGAGAGATAGTAATTTCCAGAAGTAAATTGCTATTCCCCCAGAGCAAGGAAGAAGCAGAAGCGAAAATGTGATTCAGAGGAAAATCTGAGTCACTATACTTCCCCAGGCTGGCATTACAATGATGCAGTTCACAAACCACGTCTTGCTGAAGGCTATGCCAATAGGCACAATCTTACTCTAAATAAAGAACAGGACAGTTGTATCAGCAACTTACAGTTTCCAAAAGTAAGCTTTCTATGCTGATGTTTAAGGCTTAGGGGAAGATCAAGAATCTAGGAAGTTATGAGACAGACCACTTGCTATGTTCTCATACTAAATTATCGGTGTCACATGCCTTGTGTCTTTTCATAGCACAGAAAGTCCCCTCTGTGGAATCAAAACCCAGATGGATCATTTTATAATGATTAGGCATCACTGTTTAAATGTAGACACCATGAATCATTCTGCAACAGCTGTCAGCAATTTGCCTTGGAAATAAAAGTAATCATCTACCAACTTTAAAGAGCTACTTTATGGGAAAGGGATGGGAAGCATGTGTTCAATAAAACCAGAAAGACACAAAAATGCAGAAAAGCAAAGTGATTTAGTTTTGACAAAGTATTCTGTAGTAGTTATAGACTATCGTCATTTATATGGCTCTGGAGCCATGTGGTCCAACCTCAGGGCCAGTGCCGAATATTGGTATTCATCATCTAAATGTGATTAATACTACTGAGATATACATGTATTTTATTAACAGAAATAAAAGAAAAGTGAATTAGTATTAACTGCTTGGGAAAAATATTGGTTAGGCTTTTAATAAACACCCTATAGTTAAAAAGTAGTTTATTTTGTTTCGAGCCTAGATTTGCATGTATAAAGAATTTTCTTGCTATACATGAGAATATAAGAGTGATCTTACTTTACCAGGTTTTCTGTTAGAAAAATGGAATAAGCATACAGGAGGAAATAAAACTGGTAGACAAAAATTGAAAAATCCTACTGTTTGCATTGGTAACCATTATATTAGCAGTGCTGTAAAACTATTATGGAAAGATTCAGCTATTTCTGTTAAGAGCCTTTTTTCTGCATATGCTTAAAACTGCTGCGATTTTGAGTTTCTAAAACAGTGTCTCATAACCCATGTTCAGAAAGGCTCAGAAGCAGAAGTACACATGCCCAGAAAGACATGATCAGAATCTACCTAATTCAGTAAAATCCTTTAACTCAGCAATGAGATCTCAGCATCAATAGCAACTGCATTGATAGCACACACTTGATGGGTGAGAAATAAGGGAAAAACTTTTGTCATTTCTATACCAGCCTAGAGTTGCCTTTATCCAAGACGCAGGAAAACAGGTCTCTTCCAAAGTCTTCAGCAGAAGATATTTTCCTATCACACCTCTCCTCTCCCACAAATGTGATCCACTCATCAGGTTAGAGTAAAGGCTGGAGTGTAAAGAATGAAATAATTCACAGGGGTACATATCTAAAACACAGGAGGAAATACAATTCTGTATCTCTGTTGGCTGGACATTCAGTTGGGAATTTTGGGAAAGGAAACATATAATTTTCTGCCCCTGTAGTGCCCCGTTAATGCATATTATCCTCTGATGAAAATGCAAACACTGCTGTGAGATTGGGATACTTCATCTTACGACAGTACATTACAGGAATAAAGGAGGGACAGTACCACAAGAGTCTACTGTCCAAGATCATGTGTATAGTCAGAGCACTCACATCAGCCACGGCTGATCAAACAGTGGTAGTACCACCAGAAGCAGCGGTACTTGCTAAGCTATTTCTCTGATCTCTGAAATATCCGAGTATATTCCTAAAGTCATAACATGAAACATCAAGCTTAACTTTGTTCAAGGAAAGAGTAATTGTCTGAAAGAACTGACCTTCTAATAGGGCCCACCTGTAGCATAGAAGTGTGCTAAGGCTGTATTTATCTGACTTTTGATGAAGAGAAATCCCATCCATTTTTAAAATCCTGCTGTTATAATTTAGGCTCAAAATACCTTGCCCCATTATGAATACAATATTTTTCTATGGCTATATATTTTTGTGGACATTTTTACTATCTGTGAATGTGATGTTTAATGTAAAAGGGAAAAAAAGGAGAGGAACAATGTATTCTGCAAGACTAATGGACAGCTAAACATAATTCATTAGGTGAGACGGGCAGTATATAGAACGAGAAGTTAAATCATGCAGCAATGACCTTGGACGGAGCAGCTTTTCTGAGCTAATGTACTGAATTTTGAATTTACTTTGTGATGGGGTCCTTTTTTATAATGCAATAAACACTTTAGAGGGGAATTCATATAATCAAATGCAGAAGACTTCATTAAATTACACATAAGATAGTTGTCTCACAGCAAAGACAGAAAAACAGCCACTTTAATGGCACAATTGATTCACATACCTGAAAGAAGGCAGACCTAAGCCTACCTATTTCTCAGCATTCATTTTAAAAGAAGAAAGAGATGATCTCTTCAATATGCAGACATCTCTATTATACCAGTATTGGATGGAATTAATTCCATCCAGAAGGACTAAGAATTTCTGGTCTTTATAGTTAGCTTCAGGCATCCAGTTTAAATCTCATCCAGGGATTTAATTTTAGAACTGGGGGATGAGGAACATACCAGATATAATAACAAGGCTTGCCTCCTACCTCCTTCTCTAAAAATACACAGTTTGCCTCCCATCTGCAATATACCTCAAAATGCGCCGACTACTGAATCATTTAAGGTAAATAATTTTTCTAAGGAATTTCTTCATTTTGGGTTCTTTTAAATCATGAAGAACATTTTTATCCATCTTACAAAATCTTCCTCAACACAATTAAAGGAAAACCTGTGAATCTGCATCATGTTGCAAATTTTTTTCTTTTAAGGAAATACTAAAAAAATATTAGGGAATACTACCTTGTTCACTTTCTCTCTTAGAGCATTATTCTCAACTTCAGTCTTATTTAGCATCTGGCTAACCTTACTTGGTTGGCAGCACAAAGTGTGTCTGGGGAAGTAAACACAGTAATAGCATCAGGCCTGTGCTGCTTGGGAATTGCACAGCAATTCTGCATATAGACCCATAGCCTTCTAGCACTGCTCACTTTGGCTTATATTTTAGAAACCAGCAAGACCTGAAATAGCTGAATTACTGCGTTAGTAGTACTGAAGTACTGTGTCAGTAAGCACAAGTGTTCAGCTAGGACCCTGTGTTGTGGGATTGTGCTGTTACTACAAAACAACTTAAAATGCATGAGGCATAGTTTTTAAACTGAAAATATCAAGTAAGTTCTGAAACTATGAAAAGTGAAGCTTTCAGAATGTAAGATATTATTCATCTGTCAAAACCATAGAAGCAGATTCATATCCATTATTTTCTTCTAAGAAAGAAATGCCATGCTGAAGTACATGTCAAAAGTATCTTTCTGTAAATGAAGAAGAAAAAGAATAATTTTGGCATACTACTTTATGTCGTGGTCATAGCTATTTTAATTACACTTATTAGCTCCTGTCTTTTCCAAGAAATATGTATTATTCATTTATATGGGGTTTTTTATATTAACATTTATTCCACTGACTGTTGTTATGTCAGTTAATATCAGTACTAAAATGGCTATGAAACATCTGAGTCTGCTAAGAACTAGTGACAAAATGCAACACAAGCTTCAAGTCCTTGCCAAGACATGGTGGCATGAAAACAGTAGGTTGAAAACAAGACGGCTGAGTTCCTTTGCCAGCATCCTTGCTGGGTTCCTCTTCAGTCTCCATCAAGCTAATATTTTCTTCTGACTTTTCTATTTGGAAGTTTAGAGATAATAATGATTAGGTCATTAGGTCATCTTAATAAAGACCACTGAGATATATGGAAAGCTAGCTAAGGAAATGTAGGTAGTTTTAATAAAACAGAAATAGATGCACATATCTAGAATAGGTTTCTTATTCATCATATCTGCTAAAAAACATATGATAATAGAAAAGTAAAATTTTGATAACAACTTTCACTGAAATATGAAAAGTAAGACATCTGCTGTTATAAAATCATGAGCTTCGGGGCCATTTTGAAATGTCTTCAGTGGTTCAGTGGCTTCATTAATTTCAGAGAAATTAACAAATTCCTTTAGCATACAGAAATCTACAACATCTGGGTTTTAACGTGGATTACACCATGTCATTAAACAATGGTTATTAAACAATAGACTATAATGAAAACAACTTGCTTATTTTCCAGTGCCTAATAATTAAAATCCTCTTAATTATTCCAAATTTTGTTTTCCTCATACTGTACAATTTCTTCTTCTTCATGAAGGCACCACAACTAAAATTCCACAGCTTCAGAGATAACCAGTTACAATTAAAATTGCACATTCCCTGCAAACAACCATTTGCAAAGGCATTTAGTTGTAGTTCTAAAATTAATAATTTACTGTCTCCATTAATTATAAAAAACTAAAATTTTGCTACAAATGCCTGTCTTAAGGAGATCTAAGGAAGACAAGCTTTGGATGTGTCATGTAAAAGCATGCAAGAGCAGTGTTACATTATTAAAGGAAAAGCTGCCTTTTAATCTGGAATTCATCAATATTCATCCTTTTAAGACACTTGACTAGTCCATAAGTGACCTTGAAATAGGTTATGAATCTTCAGTTCTGGATGCATAACAAGTCATGGACAATTAATACACAACAGATTCTGTAATCATAGAGATTATTGCCTGATCTGGAGAAAACATAGTCAAGGACATTGCTGCCTAATTTAGCTTCACAGTCCAACTGATAACTTCAGGACCTCCAGTACTTAGAAACCACAGCAGTGAGAACTCTGGAAACACACACAGATCTCTAAAAAACAGTGATGCTCTATAATGGTGTTTAAAGATCTTGAAAACTTTAATGAAATAAATATTAGAGCCATAAATGGCATTTCATAACCTTGCTAACACAAAATTACATTGTCCAGAATTTTTCCCCTACTGCTATTTCTCAACAGAGAGCTGTCACCCAAGACAAAGAGTTTATCTCTGGGTTTCTGCAGGGGCACTGCCTAATAAAAGTGTCCAGGTCCTCACTGGAATAGGCCACTGCATGGCTCAGACCGGGCAACCATTGGAAATAATCTTACAGCTCTTCAGAGCTGCAGATTAAGCAAGCACCATGCATTGCACCACTCTTCAGTACCCGCTTTGATCAGCTCAACCAGAGAAAAGACAACAGGGGCCAGATAAAGAGAATAACCTTGAAGGAGGAAGAAAATATGAGGCTACATTTTTTTTTCAATTTAGACCATATAAGAGTGCAATGATTTTAATGTTTATACTTTATTTCTGTAGAGGCCTTGAACATCATTAAAACTCTTCTCATTAATATCCACTGTAATTTTTGTGGATGGTTTTTCACAGCAAACATGACCAACCCTCCCTGCTTCCCCCCCAAAAAAGTCAGATGAGAAACTTTGGTGCCAAATTGTAATTGAGTGCTTTTTCTAAGTTTGAAATGAGTTCTCCATATGTCCTGAAGCAGACAAAAATAAATGAATAATAAATAAGAATGTTTTATACTTGCAGTATTTGGAGCCTTTAATCTGAGGATTTTAATAGGGCTCTGAAAAGTATTTCCTAATTAACCTTCACTTTACTATGAACAAGACAAATCCTTGTAAGTTTCCTTTTAGCTCAGATGAAAAATAAGAGAAAAAAATGAGAGAAATTGTGTGATTTATTTTCTATTTTGTGCCCCCATGCTAGTTCATAATCAATAATGCAAAACATTTCTTTAAGGTATAACACCTCATTGTCATTCTTCCCACACGTAAGTCACAGTGAAGCAATTCTAAATTCTAAATTCTAGTTAACTATCTTACCCGGAGGCAAGGGTCAAAGTCACAATACTAGTGGTACTCCTGTTAGTAAAGCAGTGAGGAGCCAATATAAATAGTGGATAAACTGATTCTCCCTGTTGCACCTCAGGACTCTGAGCTACAAAAATACGAAGAATGCCTCTTCAGACAACCATTCCGAAGAAAAGATGCTGAGGTCAGTATTTCCTTGTTCCCAAGGAAATCATCACTGCTGCCATCACAGGACTGAGCAATCTGCATGGCTCAATGGCAAGTACATTAAGACACGTGTAAATTGACCTGACCCTTTCAGGCTCAGGAGGAAATTCCCTGTCGTACAAGAAGGACAAATGGGTAAATCAGATTGCTGGTACCATCATCCTCACTTTCCCCCACAATATGAGGGATCAAGCAAAACAAAGAGATCTGCTAGCAAATACATTCTACTCAAATTAGTGCCTTGCTTGGAATGCTGTGAAACGGCTTTTTCCAGGAAAAAAAAAAGACTATTCCAGGAAAAAAGTCACAAACAAAACCCACCAAACAAAAATTACCAAAAAAATCCCAACAAAAACAACCACCACTACCACCACCTCCATCCTTGTGGCCTGACTCAGCTATTCTGTGTAACTTTCCAGTGTAACTTCTCTCACTCAAGTCAGGCTGCATTGACAGAAATTAACTCAAATTCTGATGGTGCAGCATTCATGTCAGTCACATTCAATAGATATTGATTCCTCCCTCTCTCTTTTCCACGAACTGATGAAGTAGGAAAGGGGTCAAGGAAAGAATAAAGGAATTTTGGAGATTATCTGAGATAAAACTCTTGTTTGTCGGGCAGAAAAGGGGCAAGTCATCTTCATCGCTGAAAATGCTGACTGAAAATTTCTATGTCAGATCTCACACTGATGACAGTGAAAAGTAGGAAACAACATGGGTTTTCATGGACCCTGTCATCAGGGAGTAAATCATGAAGTTAAATGCTTGTGTTTCAAAAATTATTGCAGGGAACAGTAAGGAGAATTTTTAAAAACAAACCATAACCTGTATGAAAAGCTAAAAAAACCTATAAGGTTTAATTAATACAATCAAAATAGTAATTAGAACAACATGTAGCTATGTATTCAAAATGTACATGCACATGACACATACAATAATATATCTCTGACTCTAAACTAAAAGTGAAATTTCTTTGAAGAAGTAGTAATCATCCTGTTTATTTTAAAGTGGACTTAGATCACAATACTAACCTTTCTACAATTCTGCATTTGTTTATCAGAAATAGTTGTGTTGAATGCTGAGAAATAAAGACTGACAGATTCAAACCCAGATATTGTTCTATCATTCCATGCATTACCCTTCAAAACTCAAATATTTTCTGTAATTTATTTACTAATCTGATGAATGTTTTTATGTGCTTTGAGTATTAGCTACCTGAAGAAAGATCATCTTCTTAGAAGATATGAAATTATATCCAAATGTTGCTTGTTTTTAAATCTGATACTTAAACAAGTACCTAGCTAAAAAATTTGTCCCTCAGTCTAAGGTTCAACACTTTATTTGCCAGTACATACATGCTGGTTATCAAGTTTGGTGTTTCCATATAGAAATTATTTTAACTGAGATATCTTTGTCTTCTAACACAATGCTAGAATCACTTGTGTTGGAAAAGACAATTGAGTTGAACCGCAAACCTACCACTGCTATTCCTAGCCATTTCCCTAAATGCCACATATACACATCTTTTAAATATCTCCAGGAATGGTGACTAAACCACTTCCCTGGGAAGCCTCTTAGAATGTTTTACCACCCTCTTGATGAAGAAATTTTTCCTGATATCCAATCTAAACCTCCCCTAGTGCAACTTGAGGCCATTTCCTCTTGTCCTATCACTTGCTACTTGGAAGAAGATACACATCTGCACCTGGTTAACACCTCCTTTCAGGTAGTTGTAGAGAGCAATAAGATTCTCCCTGAGGTTCCTTTCCTCCAGGCTAAAACCCAGCAACCTCAGTCATTTCTCATCAGACTTGTGCCCCAGACCCTTCACCAGCTCTGTTGCCCTTCTCTGGGCTCACTCTAGCACCTCAGTGTCTTTCTTGTAGTGAGGGGGCCAAAACTGAATACAGGGTTCCAGGTGCAGCCTCACCAGTACTGAGTACTGTCCCAGACCTGCTGGCCACACTATTGCTGATACAGGCCAGGATGCCATTGACCTTCTTGGCCACCTTGGCACATTCTGGCTCAAGTTCAGCTGCTGTCAACAGCACCTCCAGTTTTCAGCTACTTTGTCCCCAACCTGTGGTACTGCAGGGGGTTGTTGTGAACAAAATGGAAGATCCAACACTTTGCCTTGTTAGACTTCTTACAACTGGCCTCAGCCCATCTTGCATTCTCTCTATCTTCCCCTGAAATTATGAGTGAGGTACTCTTCTGTTAACTTTAGCTGTGGCTCCTTAACGATTAGGGAAAGACTGTTACACAGAGTGATCACATAAATCCAGCCTGTTTAGGAAATAAGGCCAGAAAAACAAGGCTGCAAAACAAAACAGGTGAGGACAAACAGAACACACAGATCTGAGGAACATAATTCAAGGCAACTGGATTATCAATATAAATGTACTCTGAAGGTAGATTCACAGCTAGCTACTATTGCACAGCATGACTGTATCAAAGCAAGATGTCATTAAGGCACCCTCATTAACAGTGCCTGCTAAGGACAGGTAGAGTGCAACTCATCAGAACAAGGACTCCTATCACCCAGGAGCAGGAATGTAGGAACTGGAATGGTTCACTGCATAAAAAAATATTTACCAGGTAACCCATCAGGACAGAGATAATTTGGAATGTGTTAATGGAGCAGGAGGATGGCTGATATCTGCAGATGAGATTTATCTCATACTTATCTCTGAGCAAAAGCAGAATCTGTCTTTTTGCTACAAGTGTCTCAACACCTGCTGTGACTCAGGAGCCCATGCAGCCCAGGAGCAGGCTGTTTCAAAAGCGTTTGGCACTTCACTGTGCTGCCTCCCACCTGATCTAGCTCGGCTTTGCTTGTGACTCATATAGCCTGCTAATCTCAGGAGAGGCAGGCTCCATCTCATGCTTTCCTGTTACTCTGGTGCTAGTTAACTTATGATGGATTCTAGTATATTATGAGATATTGCTTATTGGATCAGATCAGCTTATTTTCATAACCACCTTCAAATCAATTTTGCAGAGACACAAGTGTTTGCATTTCCATTATTCCACCTGTGCTACATCTTGTGTTGAAATAAGCCAGTCAGCTTTGAACTGACTTTGAGACCACTGGAAGTATGCAATTTAGCAGAGAGGGTTTAACCCCCCTTTTATATCTTTATCACCTCTGGATCATGTATACTTTGTTAAGATGTTCATGTAAAAACAGATATAATCTTATGTCATTGTCCCAATTTTTTCCCATACTACATTTTAGAATTTCAGTGTGATGTAGTTTTATATTAGCTAGTCTGTTTTCATATCTGGGGCTAAAATAAGGAAACCTGAGGACACCTCAGAACAAAAAGATTCAGAGTCTAAGGACTTCCATCAATCCTGGGTGTTTTCTGTTGCCTCTTTCCTGTCTGTAAACTTTGCTACTACTTCTGAAGTTCATGCTATTGGCACTTCTTTTTCCAGCATGATTCTCTATAAATATTTGCAATCCAGTATGGACTGTCATATTATAAGTAAAAGTGACAAGTAGACATGCCTACTGGAGTAAGGTGTGATGCCACAACGCAATACATATATTCTTCCATTCAGTGTGGACTATCAGGCTGGACACACTCATTAAAATCTGACCAGAACTACCTCACACATCAGGTTGGCTCATGATGTGTAGGTAGTTACTGTGACAGTGTCTACCCTGATCTGTGCAAGCCTTGCATAACATCACATGCAAAACACTAAAAAACTGTGCAAGATGCACTTTCACGTAATAGACTGGAAGAAACAAATATATTCCTTTGGGGAGTGCCTTTAGTGTCAGAATTTCCAAAATGTCTAAAAGCATTGTGTCTTGAATTGAAAATTACCATTTCAGTTTCTACTATATAATATTTTTGCTTTCTTTGCTAGAATTTCTTTTCAGGAGTTATACTGCAGATAATAGTCAGACTATGTAGTTCATTGTTACAACCAGTAATAACAGATGTTGCACAAACTGATTTTATTCTTATTCATCCCAAACATCTGGAATGGTTAATATTTGAAGTACAAGACAGATGAGAATCCTTGAAAAAAAGACCCAAAACATAGAACAAAAACAACAACAGAAACACACACACAAAACAAACAAACAACAACACAAAAAAACCCCCACGAAAGCCCACCAAACAAAAAAAAACCCAAAAAACCAACCAACCAACCAACCAACCAACCAACCAACCAACCAAAAACCCACAAAAACAAGCGAAACAAAAACTAAACAAACAAAAAACCACAAAACAAACAAACAAAAAACAAAACCAAAACCAAACCTAACCAACCAAAAGAAGATCTGTCCTAATTTGATGAGGAGCTGAATCAAAATAATGTGCTTTTACATACAGATATATATTTGGAGCATGCAAACATAAACTGGATTATTCTTCTTCAGATATACTCTTTGGACTGCTCAGATAAGTGCTACACAATTATACCTGCCTCTTAAAAACACAAAGGTTGGTGTGATTTAAAGCTATTAATTTGCTCATACAGCTCTATTATGGAATAAATTATCAGAATAATAAGAACATTTCAAAGAACAAGGAACAACCTTTATTACCTCAGAGTTAGCTATTTCCCCCTATATAGAACTCAGTTCTAGATATATTCATACAATATTTTTTATTTTATCTAAGACTAACTTTCTTCAACAAGGAAGAGCACAGATATTTAGGATCTAGAATATAATATTTTCAGAGTAATGCTGTGGCAAAACATACAGCCTTCTTTGAGGTCGTATTATGGACATCTGTTAGAATGGTGTAACTTTGGTTTTTTGTGCCATCCTGGAATATCAGTTCACAACAGAAATGAAGGTTTCCAAATCGTTAAAAATACTCATACCGTAAATGCATATTTTTTATATGAGATGTATAAATCTAAACCATCTTTGTGACTGACTCGTAAGTAGTTACAGAACACTTGTCAGAGAAAGACCAACTAAAGCTTAAGCTTTTTGAGATGTTTGCTTCCAAATTACTAGCTTTCTACCTTAAAACATCAGAGGCAAAACTGTATCTACCACATTAATAGCTAAATATTTTACCAGGTGAGATTGCAACTAAACATTTTCAGAATATGCTGTCATTGTTCTTCCATTGAAACAAACCATTTTCAAAGATACACTGCTCTCTAATCAATCAAATTCCTGCTGTTAATTAGAACTAAGGTTTTAACAGATGTCCACATGTTCCTGGCAGGCACATCACAATCTATAGTTTAAAGCATTTTGCTCAATTAATTAATTGTCTTTTTCATGTTTATAACATGAAATACAAGCTTAAAGACCACAGGGAAATGATAATTAAATGAAGAGTACAATTATTAGTCTCTGTTGTATTGGCTATTTGCAAGAATGCAATCTAATCCCAACAGGGTTAGATGAAACCATAAAACACTTGTCTGCACTTTTAGCCTTGATGAGATTGTGATATTTATGCTTTCTTGTAACATAAACTTCTCTTTGCTGATCATGAACAACCAACTGAGAAAATATGTTTTGGATTTGCACGACAGATATTGAAGTAATATAGCAGAATGTTGTGTGGAAAACAAAAAAGAGACATTATGTTATTTATGATCTCCCTCACGGCTGGCCAACTTTCCTCTCTTATTGGAACACCTATTAGTATGTTTTCTCCTGAGGACACTTCTCTCAAATGACTCCTCTCTTAATATCTGTTTTCTCTGCCTCAAAATATCAAGTTTACACGATTTATTTTCCTTTTATGTCACATTCATTCATTCTTCAAAGTACAAAAAAGTGGTAACAGGAAAAAGCTTTACTCTAAAATCTGATTTGTACTTTTGTTGAAAACAGACCTTTTGTGGACTCCTAGTGCATTTTTACACAGTAGATGGGTGGTCTAGAAAGCAAAGAAAATATCTGCCTTTGTTGACAGTGAAATAACAAGACCTTTCTTTTAGTTTGTAGGCTTCCAGATTCAATCTTCTGCTTAGAATGACTCAGTCTATTCCTGATTTTCCAGATCCATCAACATCCACTGTACTATCCTGGCATCACAGAATTTTTAAAATGAGGGTGAATATAACTTAAACCAGATTTTTTTTATATTGTTTAACAAGGGAACTAAGCTGAACCTTGATTTCTAGTGATAGCTTCTATACCCTTCACACATGGCGAGGGCAACAAGCAGCACATCTCAACATTTTGAAACGTGTTAAACCTTTCTTGAGAGTAACCACTGGTAAGAGAGCAACATGCCCAAAGTAAGCACTGTCAGCTTTTGGTAAATATTTTATTATTCAAGCTGGATTTTGTTTGTGTGCTTTCCCTCTTCTAGTGTATCCAGCCTTACTAACCACTTTTTTGTTCACTCTTCTAAATGATCTGCCATCTCTGCTTCATACTGCCCAATTATTAAAACATTTATTTATATATCTTTCTGTCTTACAGAGAGTGCTCACATTTTCAGAACTATTCAGTTTGAATCCCATTTTTGCAGTTTAAGAATACTAGTTTGTTGATGTTTGAAATAAATAGCAATGTATCAAATTTGTTTTATAGTACTTGGAAATGTAGATTTACTGCTCCACAAAAGACTGGGAAAAGTCAAGCCCCATGCAGAAAGATTCCCAACACAATTTCTGCCACACACAATGATGGCAGATGGTGGTAGCCAATGCATAGGGTGGTTGGAGAGCACATAAATGAACACTGCAGAAGTAATCACTCAGGTTAGAAAGCACACGTTGGAAAGATATGTTTTCTTTTGTCTGGGTATTAATTCTAATTTAAATTAATACCTACATTTAGGAAGCCTTTGTAGGGATATTACTTATCACAGTTAAAGAAAAAAACCTCAAGATCTTGATACTTGTTTTCTGCAACACTTGCAATACAAAAAGATTAAGCCCAGGGTTTATAATTAATATATATTAATAATAATATTTTATATATAAAATACTTAAGAAAATATTGAAGAAACTACCTAAAAGATGTACTACCACTAAACACAAGGTTTGAAGTGTGAATAGCCAACCTACTGGTAGTGAGAATTACAGGCAACATAAGAATATTTTTTAGCATTTTATAATGCTAAAGTGTTTGCAGAGTGTTGCACAATATATGTATGACACCACAGTGACAAAATTTGCAACAGCCAAAACTGTTGCCACAGTAAGTATTAGCAAATGGTGAAGAGCACTGGAGAGACTCATCATGTCTGAATTATGGTACAAAGTAAACCCAGGAAATGCCTTAAATTACTTATCCAGTGTAAGGCTGGGCAAGCTGTAAAACTTTTAAATGTATGTGTGTGCCTGGATAATGTCTCTAGACTCACTCTCCAAACGTGGTAAGTCCTTTCACACTTCCACTGACTTCCACATGAACAGGAGGCTCTCAGCCCCTGAGGAGCTGCATTGTCATTGTCATGAATGAGCTCATGCATACAAATTAACAATGCGCATTTGGACCTGCCTAAAGTGGTTTAATTGGATTTAATGGGACAACTCATATGCACCTAAGGATCTGGGTCTAATTCAGTAAATAAAGATTGATTTCCAAGCAAAATTATCATGCTAGAAGTAAGAAACCTGTCATAGAAGAGGTTTACCTAAACCAATATGAGGTCTACAACAAAACAGCTGTTGGCTATAAAGCACTTGGACTTCTGGTTCCTGTTCTGAAACAAGAAAGTAAGACTGTTCCTTTGATAAAGCAATACTTGCTCTTGTTTTTCTAACTGACAAAATAAAATATAGTAGTAAGGATTTAAAAATCACTTGTATTGATTAAACAATTGTGGCAATTCTGAGCTATTATTATTAATTTAGTTCATAAATTTCAGTACAGTTCTGCTGAGTCACACAAATGGAAAACCTGGCCAACTGGATGGATATATGACTCGATTAGTATACTGAGACAAAACATCCTGTTATGTTTCTGCAACATAGCTTATTGATTTGAATACATGGATTGTGCAATTCAGATAGAGGAAACAAAGGCAGCAGTATTACTTGGGACAGCACACAGGCACAAGGGCCAGTAGAGTAAGTAAATGGCCCAAAAGACTAATTACAAGAGAGACATGCCCCAAATTATGCCTATAGAAAAGAACACTAATGTCACCTACAGCAGGCTGAAAAAAAACATCATTAGTCATTTTATACTTATTCTACCTTTACTAGACATGCCTGTTTTTAAATGGGCAGCCTGGAACAGCAACAAAATCAATACACAAGTATATCCATCAGTGAATTGCATCCCACTTGGATACATACAGTCATACATGGTGAACTTCATACACTGTTTATGCATATATACAACTAACAGATTTGTTATGCTATATTATCATACAAAAGGAGTAACTTCATCATCACTGACAATGTACATGTGCAGATAGGAAATACTGCTTTCTTTCTCTTTGATCAGACTGTGAAATTTGTCTTCATTCCTTCAAAAGGACTGACAGTCATCTCCTAGGAGGTGGCAGAAACTGCACATTTCTTTTGGAAATGCAGCAGCTTTGGTTACTGCATGCCAAAGACAGGGAAGGGCTTAGAGAGAAAAAGTGAACACACTTGCATCGTGCAGCCCAAAGAGAGCCTGAATGATTGCTAAGAGCTCATAAGGGCTGAGAGCAGAACAACAGGAGATACTGCAAAGGACCAACAAGCATTGCAGTGAGGAGATGACTGAAAGCAAAGATCATCCTGCAAGGTCACAGGGAGAAGAAGGTCACTGATTTATAAATCTTGTATTTCCATTCTGTTTCATCTGGCCACTTGGAGTTTTCTATTGCTTTTATTAATTATTCCAGTTATAGCCTAAGAGAAACTGCCTTTTTGAACTTCCAAGCCATTTGGATCCTCTTTGGAAAGCTCTTTATATGGAAAAGGTTCAGGCCCCATGCCTCAAAGCTCTGGCAGTTTTGGCTCTCTCACAGCTCTCTGTTCTCAATGAAAGCTTAATAGAAAGTACACTTTTCCACAAGGAAGATAATGTCTTTTACAAGCTATAGAGTAGAACCATTGGCAAGTACGACATAAAGGGCTCACTTGAGTATGTACTGTGTCTGCTACAGATGTGATTTACTCAGCCTTGTGATTCTCCATTCATGTAGCTACTCTTATAAAGAAAAGAGGTGCACTAATATCGACAACAGAAAAAGTCCAGGCAAAGGAAGCATAGCAAATGTGTCAGCAGTAAACCAACTGTGAAGCACTGAAGCTGGAGTCCAAGCTGGGATAACTAATAACACACTACCTTTAAATACAGGTGCCTGTAACTGTGCCAGCAATCTGTGAAGTTGCACAGCTAGAACTGTACTTTACTGCCTTAGATGCAGCTTTCTGATATGAATTTTCATTTGCCTTTATCCTCACACTTTTCATTTGGAGACAAGTCAAGCTGAAATCATTTGAAGTGTACCCAATAAAAGCTACCACAGCTAGCATTAATCTCCAAACATATACTTTTTTAAAAAAATCAATTTTCTAAAGAATATTACTATGATCAAAGAGTTCAGGTTCCTCATCAGATTTAGAAGGTATGGTTTACCATAAATCTTAAGTGAATTGTATGACTGTGAGGCTTGTTTGACAGCTCCTCTTACTATCCACCAGTGCAAAATTTCCTGCAAATACAAAGCACTACCTAAGAATGCTGCACATGTGCAATTCTATGCTCTTGGACACCATCAATTTAACACTAACATACTGTCAAGGATAACAGAAAGTAGAGAAGATAAATATCCTTTCTGAGACAAATTCTCTTGATCTCAGTAAAGAAAATTTCCTGCCAGATTAATGCTATAGAAAACAGAAGATTTGGTCCACTGTTTTAAAGATTCCTTTTTCGAAAAAAGGGAAATAAATCAATTTCCTAGTACCAGGGTTTGAGATTTTCAAAGCAGATATAGCTATACTTATTCTGTAAAGGAAGATATGCAGACAAGTCCCCCTGCCCAAACAAACTATTTGACTAAAGAAAGATTCTCTATGAAAACTAAATAGAATTTTTGTATAAATTAATATTAAAAATATTCAAACTGTATAACCCTGTGAATTCGTAACTGACATATTAGTAGAAAAAATAAAATATTATGCTGGATCAAGAGTTTTTTTATTAATTTTACTAATAAGAAACTTCTAATTTAAGGTCAAAAACTTTGAAGAGTCTTTTCCAAGAATATTCATGATTAATTCTTCTACAGTAGCTGTACAATTTGGGAATTAAATAGATGGAAATTAACTTTTACAGATTTCTGGGATTTTCTCCAGAAACTGAACACATATTTAAAAGTTTTATGCTGGGGCTGAACCTGAATTTACTCTGCCTCTAATTGCAGAGAGTAATTTAGAGTAAGGAAGGCAGTACCTACAAAAAGACATTCTTCACAGCACTTGGTGCTACTGGTCAGCAACAGGAGCAGTGGTGGCAGCTACAACATCCCCAACCATATGGCAAAACTGAGCTCATTTCCATGAAAGGCTAGTATTCTATACAGTCATGGGATCATAAAGAGGCAGAAAGCTCCTGTGACTAATTTTTCTTTTCTTCTTTTTTTTTTCACTTTTATATTTTTTCCCCTTAAAGACTAAATATTGCTTCAACAGATGACAGAAAATATGGCAGAGTTTTCGTTTACTGTTTGTGGCTCTGCTGGCATGTGAATGTGATCTGAATTGGTAGATTTGCAAAATGGATGGCAAGCAGTTTTCCTGAGTTGACAGTGGTTGTACAAAGAAATTGGTCTGTTAAAGCATAAAGTTAAATTACTGGAAGATCTGTGGATATTTCTTCCCACTTGTACGTAATAATCTATAGATTATAAAATAGATTTCCTCATGCCGATCTACCCACACTACATCAACAACAATAAAGGTTTTGCCCCTAAATGTCTTTCAATTTGCCAATCTTGAAAAATATCGCATTTTATTAGGCAGAGAAACGAGAAGATGAAATGTCCTCTTTTCTCTGAATTTATAAGCTTTCAATACAATAGACACCATAAAGCTTTAAGATTTTGACTCTCTCTCCAAAATTTTATAAAGAGAACATGTTTTGCTTGTTCATTACTAACTCTCTAAGCATTGGCACAAATGATGTACATAAGATGTAAAGAATAGTGGATGTATGGTTTTTCAGAAGATCTAGATGCTTTTGTTAGCAAACTTCTGAATGGAAAAGTTTAGGTATTTCTGTATAATTCAAGAGTATCTTATTGAGAAATACAAAGCCCTCTAGCAGATGTACACATACTGATTGCTACCATAACAAAACTATATGCAATACCATACAATTTTTACAAAGCCCTTTTAGCAGGTTAATATGTCAAAGTAATTTATAACAATTTAAAACAATTACACATCCTTGAAGCATACCAAGGAAGAAAAAAAAATAATATAGTACTAAAGGGATATTATTTTTGATGGATATTGAATTCTTCAACTCTTCAGTGAAAATCTTTGATGCAGAATTGTAGGTTCAAAAAAAAAAAAATACAGTCCTTGACATCAGCAAGTGTCTGTAGAAATTACAGATTTCTTACTTTCTATTTTGCATATACCTAGCACTCACATTACCTGTATTATCTGGGTTCTTTTAAGTCCCTTTTACAGGCAGAAGAAAATTATAGAGACTAAGTCCAGTATCAAAGAGACCAAGTACAGTACCACAGACACCATGGCACTTAGTATCAAACTCAGGACCTTGTATTCAAAAGCACCAGCACCTTGATAATCAAATTCCTGATTCTCACAAGGGCCCTTGTGTTCAGTTCAAATCAGGTCTGAATCCTACAAATAACCGATGGCAAACCCATGTTTTGGCCCAGAGCTTCTGGAGAATCATGTTTAGGGTGCAGATACAAAGGTATCCAAAACTGTGTTAAGGGTTGTTGTGTCTTCTAGACAAAATGAGCAGTGCTATGTGGTGTTATGTGCCTACAATGTGTGGCTTGTTCTCATATGGATAACTTAAAGACTAATAGACACAGTGTGAACGACAGGAGTCCCAAAACACTTTGAAGGCAAGAGGGGATAATAAACAAAGGGTTTCATATTGATATGTTTTCTGCTTCAAGTCTTCCAAAGTGCATATTCAAAATTGAGACTGGATCCTCACAGTATGTTGTAGTTTACACCAGAACTTAAAATGCTATCCAAATCCATGTCAACATATTTATTAAAGTCTTGTTAGCAAAAAAATTCTGTGTATCTAATACTGTTAATTGTGCTTCCCATACCATTTTCTGCTATTATGTTTTCATAATTTAAACAAATTATGCAAAAAATATATTTCTTATGATATCTGGTTTTAAACATGTTCTCTAGCACTGAAGGTGTTAGCAAGTAAATGAAATTCCATTTAAATTAATTGAAAGGTATGAATACTGATCTAACAGGATTTGAAGCTATTTTTAGAATATAAATATATTTTAGAATTGTCAATATAATCTTAAATGTTTTTCTAGTTTCTAATGAAATTATATGTTTTTCATCACTACTTTAGCAAAGAAAAGAACAGAAAAGAACACCAGAGCTGGAATTTCCTTTACTGCTTGTTATTATGACATCCATACAATGGCATTTCCAGTCACCACACAGGCAAAACTTGAAATAATTGATTATGTCTTCAATGTATTAGTTTTCACATTAGTTTGGGTTTTTTCCTCCCCAATCAACACCTATTAATGAAACTTTTGAGCTTTTCTTACTATTTATGTTAATTATAAAGGCTTTTATAATGTTCTTTAAGAACTTGGTGGAAGTCACAGCTGGAACAAGAGAAAAAGAACTAATTGTCATTCCTGGAAATAGAGGCAGAAAGAGATGAAAGAGACAGGAAAGAAGAGCCAGTATAACCAATGTTTAGAGATAAATAATGTAAGCTGAATGAAGAGTTTCTTTTATTGTATACTTGCTATGAAAAAATAAGAGAGTAAAGGGAGAATTCTGAATGAACAGGCAGTGTGTAGACTGCTTTCTAAGCTGTTTATTTATGTCGCCCATGAAGAAACTCAAAACAACCTGAATCATTGTAAAGACTGGATTTTAACTGAAAGGCTTTCCTATGTTCAAAGCTATGGAGCTGGTTATATAGTAAAGAATTCTGGCCTATCTATGTCTAAAGAATAGTTATTGAAAGAGTTAAATGGGCTCTTCCAATTCATGAACAGCTACAGGTATTGCTAGGTACCCAAAGAGTGAGTAATAAACGGAAATATCCATTCAAATATTTTCACTGTACTGTACCCTTTTGTTTTACAATCTCCTTGATGTATTTGATGAACTCACGCCTTCCTCAAAAAACAAATAATGAAATTCTGGTAAAAATCATGATAACACAGTTCTAATAACATAAATGTGAATATTTCTTTTTCTCCTTACTTACTAAACAAAACAATATTTTGAAACTTAATATCTAAATAAATTGTGGCAAAAAAAGCCCCAAACAAATTTTCTGAATTAAAATAATGAAGAAGACTATTTCACCACTCCAATTTTTAGATACTTTAAACTGATGTTTTATTAGTCTCCAGAAATAAATGTTTTTTCATGGCTTTGATGCATTATAATAATTGTTCCTATCTAGAAAGGTGCTGGAGGCTCATTCTGTTTCCAAAATTAGTGCAGCTGTTAGGAAAAATCATTCTGTCTGCGTAAGTGTGTATGTAATGATCATAGCAATGCAGATGGGAGCTCCATAAAGGTATTAGGGAAAGAAAATTTTTAAATAAATACCTAAAGTTTCCTTCATAAATTATTGTGAATTCTGAATCTGAATGAATAGTATGCATACAGACTAAAACTAGAATCTCCCCTTTCGAAAATTTTCAGCTATTGGAAAATCCATACCCAGAACAAAGCAAATCTGTGCAGTATGAATTTCCCTAGTCGCTGGTCAAACAACATGAGTGTTTGGAGTCCTTTCTCTAGCTAGAACAATGAAAGTTCCAGCTACGTGATGCCTTAACTTTCATAAAACAAAACACTATAAAGCAGCAGGGAATAAGCTTTCACAAGAGAAAGATTGGGTTAGGTTTCCTCCTGTTTCAAAGAACTGTAATTTGACAACTGAACTCTAACGATATCCCTGGAAAAAAATCCATGGTGGAGAAGAAAATCAACATGGACACGGGGATTTATCTTTCATTGTTTCATTGCAGGACAAAGGAAGGGTAGTTGGGAAAGTGGTCTGTGTGCTGTATATAACCTGAATAGAAGTCTTGAGCAAAGAGCCGTGTCAGTCCATTCATTTACACAGAAGATTACTCCTGAGACTGCATAATGTGTTAACATGAATAAATTTTTTCCCCTACCAGTGGAAGATTTTACTGTACTATTATTATCAACTAATCTTTTCCATTCATTTTACAGGTTGTAAAGACAAGCAAAAAGTGGATTTTTGCAGTAAATTAAATATTTCACTGAAAATTATTTTGACAATGCATTAACATATATATTCTTTTATGTAAGCCAAACTCGTAAGAAACTTAATTAATTCCTTTTATGTCATCACCAACATAACAGCTGAGGTGCCTACACAGCATGGATCTTTAATAGAAAAAAAAATACCATCCCTAAATACTATACAAATCCATGAAACTGTTTCTCAATATATTCTAGATAAAAAATGGATGCAGTTCCAACAATTTTCCACTGTCTGAGGGATACATATGAGTCTGAAAGCATATAGCTAACTCTAACAGAATTCATGATTGCATATGCTCAAATTTTTTAAATGTTGAGTAAGACTATATGAAGTATACTTTTAAGCATCAGATGAAGAGTTGTTTTACCTTTCCCTTATTTTTGCAGTTTCTCTCAAACACAGTAAGAGGCGGACTCAATGCAAGAAAAATAATCATCCGAGAAAAATTCCTCAGGTGGCATACCACTTCTTAGAACCTGATAGATTTCTACAGGAAGTATTCATCTCCTAAAATAATCAAAATTTAGAATCACAGAATCCTTTAGGTTAGAACGGACCTTTAAGATCATTAAGTCCAACCATAAACATGACACTGCAAGTCCACCACAAAACCATGGAGTTTAAGTCACTTACTGTGATCCTCACGTGGCAGTTCTAGACATCTTTTAAATACCTCCAGGGATGTTGATTTAACCAGTTCCCTGGATGGCCTGTTCCAATACTGGACAACCCTTTCTGTGAAGAAATTTTTCCTAGAATCTTAATCTCCCATGGCACAACTTAAGGCCATTTCCTCTCGTCCTATTGCTTTTTATTTGCAGTTACTGATGCATACATTCTTTAACAAAGAAAGAGGCTAACAGCCAGGTTGCATTATTTTATGGAGCCTTTCAGTGGGAATCAGCATATGTGCTTTAATGTCAGAATAAGTCTACAACTCTAACAAATAAAGAGGATATGTGGCTAATTTAGGTTTGTCTTAATTGTGCTTCCTACATAATCTAAGTTCACCTTGTTTCTGTGCACAAGACTAACTGTACTTCAGCAGATCAGAATTCCCATTGATCACAGTGGGAAGGGAACAAACATCTATACTTTGCTAAAGGTGCAGCACTCTGTTTACCAATAATGATCTTGTTCTCAGTTTAGGAGACAAAATGTCTATGCATCTACTGAAAAAATTCTACAAGATAACAATATCCACATTTAACCAAAATATTAATTAGGCTTCTAGTGTCTAACTGTAGCCCCACAACATAATCAATAGATTATTTCCCAATGCTTCATTGTATGCTTCAACAATGTAATAGTGTATCAAAATCCACAGCTCTCTAAACACTTGCTAGCTTTTCTTTGAGATTAAACTCACCCATATCATGATACATCCAGTTGCCATGGGGAACCAGAATATTTCTCCCATATTTAAAAATACTCTATCTCAATAATTCTATTGCTATAAATGTGCTTTTTTCTCAATTGTTCAGATTGTTTGGGAGAAGGTCTTCAGTTTAATACTGTGTCTACTAACAAATTATGTCCTTTCTTTAATAGCCTACTTCTTCCTTTCAAGATGAACATGAATGAAAAGCTCTGGTTCCATTTTCAAACTGCACAAGATATCACTACCATTAACTCCTTTTCACTCTGCATTATAGTGCCTGTATTGGTGTAAACTGCCTTCATAGAGGTGTATGAAAGAATATGTCTATCATTACCGAGGCTTTAAGCTTCTTTTCACTTTCCATTTTGTGTTATTTTTTCTTATGCTCTACAATTTACTATTATATATTTGTTAGTTTTGTTACAGCCTTGATGATATACAATCACTAGACAGTTAGTATATGTATTTTTTCTATATATTGCTTTTCATTCCAAAATGTGACTTTGAGCCGAAAATCTACTGAAAAATGCAATTTCATTTTTAAAATGCATTTATTCCTATGCCATAAAATCATGACTATAACTAACACACCCCCGCCCCCATTAAAAAGAAATTAAACTTAAGTTGTCCAAGCTCTAAGACCTTGAGGTGTGATATTTATAGCATCATAAAGTCAAGTTTCTTTAGCATTCTTGTTATTTTCTGGTTATTAACACTGGAAATTTTCTTTTGAATTTGAGACTTTTTCACTCTCTAAAATTTTCTATTTTCATTCTGTGCTTCTGTTGTTTAAGTACATAAGTGTGCTTTGCTTCTTAATGCTTTCCAATTAGCAAAGGGTTTACTGAGCTTTCACAGTCAATACTCTGTGATGGCAGAACCAGCTTCTGAAGGTTTAAAAAGCTGAGACTACCACTTTTCAAATAACTCATGAGAAAGGGTAAGATATTTAATCACCAGCTAGCTTAACATTTTTAATATATATTGAAAACAATTTTGTTGTAACTGGCAAGAGACCACAGAGTTAAGCTTAATTCCATTAAAACCAGCAAATATGACTGAATATTAGGAATGTCTTGCATAACAAAGTTGATAGAACTCTTTGGAGACAATGCTGTTGTGATAGATAAGAGAGTGATGTGGATGGTATGCATTTTTCAAGTAGCATTTGATATGGCCACACATCAAAGGTAATTGGTTATTGCAAGGAAACCTTACACAGAATAGAACATATTTTAGAGAACTGGAAAGTGCATAGTTCCATGAAGACACAAACATTTTTTCTTGATAATTGTAAACTATAAGACAAACATAAGTCTGTTAGTAGCATAGACACCACACTTGACATATGAGAACACAAAAGCATCAACCCATGCAATTTAGTACAGTGAAATTCTGCTACATTGAAAAATATGGGTGTATATATTTATATACTAAAATGTTAGTCAAGAAGTGCATCCTTTTCTGGACCATAACTGTGAATAGAAAGGAATCAATCTTCTCAACTTTGTGCCAGTGCTTCTATGAAAAATAGTGTATATGGAGGTATTAACTATGAAGCTGTGTCTCCATATTTTTTAAATTGAAAAGAAGAGATCACTTATTTTTTGATGATACTTTTAATGTGCTTTTTTTTGGTTTGCTTTCCCCCTTTTGGAGAAGCTGAGTTAAGATAATTAGGCATCCCTACCAAAACTGAGATGTATTTGATTTTAGAATAATCTCTATAGAAAATCAGAGTTTTCAAATGTCTTTGAGTAAACTGTATAAAGAATTATGAAAATATACCAGGGTGACAATTCCTGCAGTGCCATGAGAGAGATTAGATGCTTTGCATGTTCTCTGAACAGTGAATTATGATATTCAGAGTGGGTCTATCTCCTTTGAAATCAAGTACTCCTAATAGCTGAAGATGCAGCACCAGTTGAGTCATATCTTCATATTCTCAACATACACTTCCTCTGAAACTGATGAGTCTATCATTCTTTCAGAGCAAATATATGCAAACATGCAGGGTCAGTTCAATATTCAGAAATTGTCATCAACATTTGGTAATTATTACATTGCTGTTTAGGAATGATAAGTAATAAAAATGTCATTCATTCATAAGCATTAGAAAACCTAAACATAACCTTTCTGTTTTTGTTGAATATTGAAAAGTTAATAGTTATTCCTCACTTAAACTCATATGATTAGTTTGTATATCTAACCTCTGAAATTGTTTCATAATAAGCTCTCAATAATGACAGACTCCACTGATGTACTGTCTAGAATATCCATTTACTGACTGAACCCATGATGATGAAGCATTTGTATTCCCAGCAGCATCTATGCTTATACAGCATATGCAGTAATACATTTTTGGTTTGATTTTATTTAAAACCTTATTCTGAATTCTTTTGCCTACTTTCCATATGTCTATATTTTTACAAGAAATCTGGAATCATTAAATCTATATACTTAGTTTATCTACTTATCCCATTAATCAGCCTTTGACTACAAGCTAGCAATCTCTCTTGGATACACTTGGTTTATGTCTGTCATAGACATCATCTTTGTTTGGGGTTGATTTAAAGAACATTTTAGAATGATGTTATTTTATAGCTATGCCCTGGTTATACTGTAGTTGAATGCTGATAGGTTGGAATGACACACGACAAATCTCCAGATTAAAAGTCATTTACTAACCATTATGTTCCAGGGATCTTCTACTTTCGTTTTTGCACCAATATAGTATAAAAATTCTAAAGTGTAGAGCAGCAAGGACATATTTAAACAGTGGGGAGAGCATGAAAAGAATGAACGCTTTAGTTTATGCTTATAAGTATACTTCATACAGTCTTGATAGCTTTGACAGCTTTTACTGTTCTTTCAAGTTTCTGCCATATGACTGTTTTTGAAGAATTTGAAGCATCTGCTTTTTAGCAAAATATGCCAAAAAGTATTGGAAAATCTCCTCCATGTTCAAACTTCCCACTTTTACAGATAACTCCTATTTTTTCACGGCTAGAATGAACTTTTTTTTGTTTGTTTGTTTCCATGGACCTTTTCACCTTAAAATATCCATTTACAACGGAACCAATGGAAACTGTCCACCTGAAGAAAATTTGCTTTGTAGTTTAGGAAAAAAATGAAAGCTACTGAAGGTGTGTAGAAGCAAAACTTTTTCTATTACACACTTCAAACATAGAATATAACAGCTTAAAAAATGCTGTCTGGTGTCGGCTACCATAATTAAAGGTCATATAAAGATACTCCTCAAAAAAACCACAAGACAATATGGTCTTGTGTCCTGGGTTATAATGCAAAAATGTGTATTCTATCACCATCTGTTGAAATGTGGGAGGGGTGGTGATCCTTATCTATGTGGGAGATATCCTCTGCTGATGTGCCATCTGATAAGATCAGGGGGATGATCATCGTTATCTATTCACAACCCATCCTTCCTCCAGAAGATATCTTCTGTTAATGGGCCATTAAGTCCTATTGTGTGACTGATAAGATTACATCATCCCATTGGAAGATGCTCCAGCCAGGGGAAGGAGCCAAGCCTTTCCTACCTAGATAAAAACTGAGATTTGGAACACCAAGACAGCCCTTTACACTGGATTCCAGAGGAAAGTTGGACCTTTTCCACATCATCACTGGATTTTCAGAGGAAAACTGCACCTTCTCCAGGAGCACTGCTTCAACTGAACCACATCTATCATCCAGGAGGATGCAGCCACCATTTAATGGGACTGCTACCAACACCCTGACTGACAGGGTGTCAGGTTGTATTCTGACTCTGTCAGTGGTTTTCTTTTGTATTATTGCATGTTTTTGGGGGCTTTTTAATTTTTTTTTCCCTATTAAATTGTATTACTGACTTGGAGTCTCTCACTGGTTTTGTTTTCAAACCAGTACATCTGGTTTGTTAGTTTATCATCTTAACTACTCACCTCACCTACTTTGTTAAAGTTCAGAAGTTTCGGTAAGATGCAAGTTACCCCAACATGAATAGGAGAAATTATAGTCTAGATAAATGAACCTTGTTATGAAATGGCAGTCCTTGCCATCTTGCCTTTGCATCTTCAACATGAAGTTTAGCATTTGCTTAGACCCAAGAACAACATTTAAATTCCAGACCTTTAGTATTTAATTACAGTCCCAGCTGGAGTCAGTGCTTCCATATCGGCATGCAATAGCTTATAGGTCATACCTATCATAAACTGTTGCTCAGTGATTCCATATGACAGACTCAAAACAAATGTGTTCTCATAGAAAAACATTATATTCAAAGTTATATTTTGCTAGATGTATTCATATAATTAATTTCTGATAATTTGATCTAACTCAATCATTTTAGGTCCTTGCCTTTATAAAACAGTTCAAAATTCATTTTGCTGCCTTTCCTGATTTCATTCAGAAAACAAGATTTCCAGAATGTTTGTGAATGAGTCAGAATGCATCTGACATTAATACATGTACACCTGCAAAGATAAACACACAAAAATATAAAAAACTTCCTTGTGATCTCATTTATATTATCCAAGTAATTAATCAGTCAGACAAGACATACATGAAAAAAACTCCTATTATAATCCCTGGCAGTAGCACAGTGACAGAAAAATTACACTCAGGAAAATAGGATGAACACAACTATCATAACTTGTGCAATGAAGTTACAACAAGTTATGAAAGAGATTAATCCAACATAAAAATATACTCATGTCCCTAAAAATTAAACTAAAACAATACTTGTAGTGGAAGAGAGTATCTCAACTTTAAATGTTAAACTATTCTAGTTTCCAGAGATTTCTGTGTAATAATAGCCTTACATATCTTTGCCTCTCTAAATTGCTGCCAGAGAGCAACACTCATTTTCCTTATACCTGAGAACAGGAGAGGATTAACATTCAATGGATTTTCTTCTTTTTTTTTTTTTTTTAAATTAACTCGTACCTTACCTCTCCATTCAGAAAGTTTTGCAGAGCACCATGAGTATCTTGGTTATTGCAGTTTTCAAGAATATTCATCTCTTAGAGAGCTTCAGTTCTTTACACCTAACTTTAAATACTTCCATAAAATGGAAGCTGAAAATATTCCCTCTCTCTTCAGCCATTGGAGAGAGACAGAGGTAAATCTTTCTCAGAGACAGTAAAAGTGGCTGTTACCTCTGCCACCTTAAGCAAAATTCTGAAAGTTACTTGCAGTAAATGTTGGCTAATCTCCATTTTCACCCCATTGTGTAAATAGGATTATCTTAAATTCTCATTCAAATAATAAAAATAATAAAATTATCTGTTGAATAAAGTAGTTTACAGACAGCAATCAAACCCATTTGTAGAGTTTCATACTCGCAGATCCCTGGATTATGATATAATGGCTGAAAGCCATCCACATATGTGAAGTAATATTCAGCACTACTCTGGTGAAAACATTGTCAATCTCTAAAATGTTCACAGAAATAAAAGAAATCATGCTGGATATTTAACCTTTGAACTATATATAGCCCCGTAGTATGAGGTGAGCCTTGAATTACAGTAACAAAACCTGTTGCCTGTTTTTGTAACAGATGGTGGAGAAAGAGGTTATTGTCATGATAACAGCTGTGATTCTGAATAGGTTTCCACAGCAAAGCGTATTACAAGTGGCACCAGAGGACAAAGTCTTCACTCATTTATAGATATAAAAATTGGATAAATTATGTACTGTGGCTGCTTTTCTCTAGATATCATCCTGGATCACGATAGAGATAACTTCCTGGGTCATGAGTTACACCTGAAGGCTTTTGCTCTAGATATTCATAGATATACATGCATCCATATGTACTTCCAAGAGAGAATGAGCACTCCACTCCCTTGCAGCAAGATGTATTACTGATTAAAAAATGGTGATATAGTCGATTTCTAACAAAGCTGCTGTGACTAACTCACATCTAAATTATTCTGAAACAAAGGAGGAGAACATAGTACTTCATTTCTTGTTAATGAGTCTTGTTAGTTAGTTGGTTAGAATGGCATTGAATTTGTATTCATCTGAGTGCCCTGGACCCATTGACCCTGTTCAGAGAGCACTTTGAAAGGGAAGAATTTGACCTCTCTTTTCAAAGGCACAGAGCGGTAAGAAAAGCATCAATTTCAGATGTTTCCTCCTACCTAATTTCTACTAATTCCAGTCTGGTGTGGGTTTTTTTTTAAAGAATATTGGTCTATGTTTAAAAAATAGAGTAACAACAAAAATGATAATATTATTTCTTAGCTGTTCCTCTCTATGTTTTGTAAACAATACAATGTTCTGCAGTTTACAAATTAATAACCATCCCTCTGTTATACTCTTCTCAGAATATTAACTGACAGTATAGGAGGCAATGGGCACAAGCTGAAATAGAGGAAATACCACTTGAAATTTAGAAAAGACATTTTTTTCACTGTGAAACAAATAAAACATTGGATTAATTCCCCAGAGAATTTGTGCAGTCCCCATTCTTGGTGACAAAACCCAACTGACATGGACAGTGTCATGGGCAACCAGTTTTTAGCTGGTGAGCTCTGACTCGAAAATCTCCAGGGATATCTTCCAAACTCAGCTATTATTCTATGAAATAATTCCACCTTAAGGCATCTGCAGAACATGCACTTTCAGCATAAAAGCTCAAATCATGACTGCATTCCCAGAAGAAAACTAAGCAACTAGGAGGTCAAAGACACCTTTGACACTGGAGGTCAGTACAGTATTTCGTGCCTGATAATCTTAGATTTTACTCTAGGCCAAAGCTGGTGTTACTGTTGCATTCCCAGGGCAACTGTTGGCATCAAAAAACCCTCTCATTTAGGCAACCTCTTTGAATAAGTATAGTAATAATATAGCAATCTGTGCTTACATATTGAGTGCCTATTTTCATTTTAATATTGTTATTAACTTAAGATTCAGTTTCCCCCTTCTCTTGGCTGATCCATCGCTTACTGATCATCACCTGGAGTGAGGTAAATGGGCAGTATTTCAAAGAGTCCAGTTGAGTACAATAGTTGGCCTCAATTAACTTAAAGGTCATTTCTAACCTGAAGGATTCTGATTCTCTTTTTGTCTATGTTTATAGCAGTGTTGAAAAGTAAGAGGATGAAGTTCACATTGGAACTTAGTGCATTTCTACCAGTTGTTGTGACTACACACAGTGTCCTTGATGAAAAAGGTACTACTGGGGAAAGAAGGGCCACCTCAGGAAAGGGAGACATTCTCTAGAGGGATATAAATAATTGTGGAAGATAGAGGACTGTTCTAGCTGGTTTTTTTGGGTTTTTTCTTTGTGTGGTGTTTTGCATGGAATACCTCAGATATAGGAACACAGTAAAAAGCAATGCCTTTCTTTCTCCAACCTATTTAGCATTTAGACATTGCTGCTTTAAGTAAAGTGTCATCTACTGTGCCTTCTGCATGGCAGACATGGGGAGCAACTACTGGGGCTATCTTCTGCCAGCTTAGATCACTTTTTAAAAATAAAAGGGTTTGCCTTCAGTTCTCTTCCCCACTCTCAAGCATATTTATCTCTTTTCTAAACCTAGCGACAATGGAAGAATACACACTGTGCAGAAGGAGCAAAAATTAGTCATCTAGAGATGCTTAATGCAAGGGACACTCTGCTGGGGCACAACTTGAGACAAGGGAAAAGGACAGCATTTGGTTAACACAAGTATTGTGCAATGATAAAGCCCTTAATATTTCCAGTTACCAGCAGACCTGTTGGCAAAACTCAAGTCAAAGAGTCTTAAATTGCTGACACCATTTTGTTCCCATTCCATTTGATCCAGCTGCAGCTGGGTTAATACTGCATTGAATGAGTTGTTGAGGTATTACCTAGACTTTTCCCATTCAAGTCAGAGTAGTATTCCCTGTCTCTAAAGGACAATCGAAGGATATAGCAAAGCTCATGGTAGGACATGATGGAAGACTGCCTTTGTTGTTTATTACCCAATCTTGCTATTAGTTGGCTAGTTTGCACACTTGAATAAATCCTCAAATAAGCAGTATCAAAGGCAGCTTTTCTTCCTGAAGCACTGCCATGCATAGCTTTATTAATGCCAGCCTGAATTTCTTCATGACTCTCTATGTCTTACATATGTTGTGAAGTAAAGCTGATGGAACACTCCTGGTAAATTATGTACTAATGCAAACACATCAATTCCTATGGATAGCTGCTTGTTTCTAAGTAAGTGTCTAATCTGGATTGTTCCCCTACTTCTCTTCAGTTGCATTAGCAATGAGCAAAGCCATCTGACTTTGAGAAAATGCCCAAACTCTATTCTCTCTATTTCTATGTGGGATTTGTTTTAAACATTTCTTTTCCTTCTAGTTTTATACTAAACTAAACTGTATCAGCCTAAAAGGGTTCCCTTACTGTTCAAAGCATCCAGAGATGAGAAAGAAAAATAACACATGCCAGGTACTGGGAAGAATATAATTATGATTAATTCCTTAATTAGATATTTTTGTCTGGTGATGGAGTTATGATTAAATAGCCATATTAATTATTTATTTAAGAATTGTTTAAAATATAGGTCATGGTTTCCAAACATCTGAGGAAAATGCTTTCCATTAATCTATACAGAACAAAATAAAGACTGCAAGAATCACCAGCTGTCCAGTCTGTTCTAAAGCAGAATTTCTATCTTGCCTTTTATTTCTGTTGAGACACCTCAAGGCTGAAAATGGCAGAGGTGCCTTGGGATGCCTTATTCCCATTTACTCTCATAGGCGTCCAAGGCCTTTTGGAAGTTTGAAGAAATTCTGATATCAGAGTATCTGACTAATGTAGTAGAACCCCTGCCACTTTTGGGGGTCTGCAACTGCAGCTGCTGGCTGCCAGCCTGCCAGGCTGTGTTTTCATTCCCCTCACTCTTCAGCTGCCAGTCAGCTCTCCCTGCCTGCCCCTCACAGCTCTTGTTGCTCAGCCATCTCCATCTTCTTTTTTTGCCTCAATGCCACCCTCGCATCCACTAAACAACTGGGGTTTCTTCTTCCCCAAGTTTCCTTTCCTACAAAAGACTGCTCATAAATATCTAGCTTCATGCACAATTCAGAACAATTCTGAAAGTGATGTCAAGCTCTTTTCTCTAATAGGCAGAGCAGAGTCTGATCCTATGAAGTCTGGTAGGAGTTTCTGGTTTAATTCACTGGCTTTAGATTCAGAGCAGAATTAGGCCATTTGATGCTAAATTCTCAGGATGTGTCTGAATAAAAATAGTACAAATACTGTGGCATTCAAGCTCTTCATCCATAATATATTCATCTTGAAGTGCACAGCTGCCATGCATATATTTATGTAACTGCTATCTGTAGAAATAGTTAAGTATTCAGTTCAACTCTGAAAAAAATATTTAGAAAAGTTAAGGAAGGCTAAGCGGTGAGCACAAGCAAGAGGGATAGTCATTGCACATATATGTCTTCAGAAGGCAGCAAATCACTAACATTTTCACCTGAATCACTGAAGATACATAACATAACTAGAAAATGTACAGAGAGGAACAAGGATGGCCAGACTTTTGGAGAAGTGAGGAATCAGCAGACCACAACTTTTCAGTTAATTAGCAGACAGCTTAAGGTGGCAATGATAAGCATTCACTTTTCACAGTCAAAACACTTGAGGCAATCCATAAAATACTCAAACACAAGGCTTAAATCAAAGACAATGTCATTAATTTATAGAACCTATTTTCATAATATTTTTGAAATCAATAGTGTAAACATGTTAAAAAACAAGACTGATTAAAACCATGAACAATTGAGACATCAGAAGCTTTTAAACACAGTATGGCCTCCAGCCTGAGAGGACCAGACACAACAGAAGCTGGATATGGATCAGACAGGAAGGTGGCAGCATTCCCTACAAACCCCGTCTCCTGTATTGTTTTTTACTATCAGCCACTGAGAGCTTTTGTCTCTCCCATTTTGCCAGCTGTCTTGCACTTGGCCTACACTGTTCCCAACCTTTACAAATAAAAATGCTGCCAGTAACCTGGTCTATATATGCATATATATGTATGTGCCTAGGGCTACAGGAATATCTCTGCCTCCCTGCTCTGCCCAGCTGGTACAGCTATGCAGAACCTCCTTACACCTGCCTCTACTTTTTCCAGATTTCTGCTTCCTTCCTTTCTAAACTTAACTGTGCAAAGTCTTTGGTGCAGCAATATAAGCACAGTCATATTAATCATCAATATTTTTATTCTGTTGCATCTTTGGCAGTATAGCAAGAAACATCCCAGTAATAAATGACCTTTTAAGTGCACCAAGCATTACTATTCAGCAGCTGGTATGTGGTCTCTGATCAAAACTTAACGTATACAACCCCTGCATAGGCAGCACACCAAATAGCAATAACAGCAACATTAATAAACAATGTAAGACCTCAAGTTAAGAACACAGGTCAACTATCTCCCTAACTATACCAAAATCTATTACTTCAGGGGCTCTTCTCCTGAGCTATACTAGCACACTACTGAATTGCAGTGAGGTAGGTAAGTAGGACCACAACGCTCATTATGTCTCCATAAACAATTAACTTTTGAAGCTGAGCTCTACAACAAAACAATCTGTCTGCTGCCATGGGATGTTGTTTCAATTCATGTAGGTCATTGGTGAGGTAATAGACAATTTTACCCAGCAACAGAAGAAAAGTAGCAAAATCCCAGCACAACACATCCTTTGATAGGCTTAATAAAAATATAGATCAAGTTTATAGCAGAAGAAATTGAGAAAAAAAAAGCAATTACCTCGCTTAAATGTATTTCAAATGTTTGTAAAGTATACAGAATTTTACTGTTAAAAATATCCCAACAAAACATACATTCAATGTAAAAAAATGCCTTAAACTTACCTCTTAGTTTACACTGATTTAATATATTTTTTCTTCTACTTTTCAACTTTCCTTGCATCTTGGGAATATAGTGGTTTTCTCCACCCGTTTCCTTCCTCTCACCTCCTCCCCCTCCAATCTGGCCTCCTTTCCTTCCTTGGAGGTTTTTAAGCTTTAATTTGAGAGTGTAAAGCTGAAAAATATTTGATACAATTTTTTTTTTTAATTAGAGAATTGAGCTCCTCACGGTGGTTGAAGCATTTCTGGGAACAGCACCAAAAAGCTGGAAGCTACTGCACTGAGTAGCCACAGCGTATCTCTTAAAATCATCACTCATTTATATTTCCCAGACAACTAATGTTTCAGCATTTTACTTACAGACATGATTGCAGTTTAGGAAACTAGAAATGAGTCCGAGTCTCTTTGTTCAATATTGGAACGTGAAAACTAGATTCCCAAATTCCAGCGTGGGCCCATCTCCAGCTGGAACAGGAACAAGACTCACCAAGTGGGATTTGACAATGTATGAGCTGAGGCTTAAGTTAGTCACATTTTAAATGAGCTCAGAAGGGTATTGATGATTATGTGTTCCAACTGGAGGAGGTAGTTGTCAGTCTGCCTGCAGTGTGCATGTCACCACACCGGAGAAGGGGAAATATTTTAGAGCTTGTGTGGGACTGGGCTTGCTGAATGGAGCACTTGGGAAGTCGCCTCTCCTATAATTTGAATATTGTTGGGGAAGGGGGGAAAAAGTATAGGTTAGATATGATCTTTAGGAACACTGTAACGTGCATTTACAGCAAGGTGTGTTGGAGAGATTTGGCATTTCTGTATGCAAGTGAGTGGAAGCCTACAGCCTGTATTAAGTTTCCATTAATTGGCACTGAATTGTGTATGTATATTATTTTAAATCTTGATTTATTATGGCTAGAGATTGCTTTCATCTAATAAAGAATATTTTGCTGATAAGATATCAAATTTGTGGTAATGCTAAATAAATCATATATTTTCTAAATGCTTACACATTTCAGATATGTGGGTAACAGCAATCTTCTTCTCCATTCCTTTTTTGTTCATTCATTACATTTGTCTTTCCTCTTACATTACCCATGCTTGAACAACAGCAACTTGCTCCTACAATCCACTTATTTGCGTGAAAGTTAGCAATTACATGTCTAGTCTCTTACACAATCTATCTGCACATTCTTTCAAAGACAGTATTTCTCTTTTAGACATTATACTGACTATAAACCGGACCTTTCACAGTCAGAAAAGAAAATGTTTAAGTGTAATTGAATGTGTATATTTCCACGTATTTAATTAATATGTATTAGGCATATAAAATCAGTTCTGAACTAGTTTATTGCAGATGCCTTAGCTTCTCATTTCTCTCAATCAGAACATGATACATTGATAACTCCTCCTGCTCAAGTTTCTAGCCTCTAAGTATCGTTTATTTTCTGTTTCCCGCTGTTTACATCATCTGCTGACTTCATTAACATGCTGTTCACTTGCTTTCTTTAATACTATTAATGAAACTGTTAAATAAGGCTGAAACAGAGACCAATCATTATAGCAGCACATTGGATGACTGGAATGTGTCATCAGCCAAGGTTTCTGCAGCAAGTTCTAAAAGCCCATTTGTCAAAATCATTCCTTTTAATTGGTTTCACTAAGTTATTATTTTTTCAATTGACCGATGTTTAATTGTGGCATTACCAGAAAGCTATTTGTGAAGCCTTGGCAGAGAAAATCTGACTGCTTATGTATTTGCTTTTTTCTAAACCAGACCTACTGGAAAGTTGCTACAGAATGGATTTTGAACTACTTTCTACAGTTGTCCTTTCTATTTATCTCTTCACACTCACTATTTCATACCATAGTTTACCCTTACAGATTTGAGATCCTTGAATTAACTCCATGCAATTGATGAAACAATTAGGTTGTTTTAAGGCTGTGCAGAAGGGTATGTGATAACAAACAAATAATATTAAATAGAAGATAATATTATTTACGTAAATAGACACACATAGTGAGAATATATATGAATGCAACTCAGACAAACAATTCCAAATAAATTTCCAGCATAACTAAGAGAAGCATGAGAGGTGTCTGTTAAACATCAAAAAGCATAAACAGAGAAGGAAAAGACCTATTTTACCTGGGTAGTTACTGGTGACCTGCAAACACACTAACTGAGAATAAATTAGGCTAGAAGTGAGAAAGTAAGTAAGAACCATCAGGAATGAACCTTCAGATAAGTCTTCCAGTACATGCAGCCATGGCAATGAACCTTATGCCTTTAATACAGAACTGGCTTGGTCCACCAAAGGAGTTGTTGAGTGGTCGCTTGAAAAGGCAGCGTACCCACCCCTGATCTCAGACATGGGGGCCCTGTCTGCCTTCCAGCTCTGCGAGCATAACAGCAAATACCAACAATTCTTAACCCCTAGCTTTGTCTTTGAAATTACTGATTCACATTTTCTTCATACTGAAAGTCTGGAATACTTTCAGTATGCTGCTCAGTTTTGATGAGCCTCAATTGCCTCATGAAATCTAAAAATAAGAAAATGCAATTATTAATCTTCATTACTAAGAAGACATGAGCTGCTGAATTTTTAAGTGTCAAAGTTTTGGCCTCTAAAAATTAGTTTTCAGTAAGTACACATGGGAGAAAGCTTCACAAGCAAGGGCACTCTTGAAGATAGTGGATTCTGGCACCAATCAAGGTCTTTGTTGAAAAGCTCAAGTTCACTACTGACATACAGCAACTACCTCAGCGTCTGCTGCCTCCCCAGTCATATCAACACAGACCTGGGAAAAATGGATATAATCTAGACCAAAAGAACATACCCTCGACATTCGTCCTTCTTCTGGGGACAAAAACCACAGAAATCTCTTACAGGTTAGAAATTATGGAAAATATTTGAATTCAGGTCCCCAGAACTATTTTGAATCTGAGAAGTGACAGAGCTAATAGGAGACAATCAGGCATATTTGTAATCATATTATTTTGAGTATATAGGTCATTTCATTCTGACGTTTTCAGAAAATATTTCTGGACATTCAAAAATTTCAGCATATCTTTTTATACAAGAAATCCAGTCTCAATTAAAAAGACTATCAAAAGATTTTCTCATGGATATGTGTTTGATTTCATGAAATGAAGCATTCTTGATCCTCCTTGGAGCATTCTCCTCTAAGTTTTTAACTCTTATTGGTGGAAGAAGGAGCTTTGGTGAAAGTTATTTAACCTTTATAGTGTATTATTTACATAAACTACTCAAAGAAAACTAACAGGTACAATCTTTTTTCTTTGGCTGAATAGTTCTTGGCCTTTTCAAAGCACAAAACTCATTGTTTTTATCAGCCAATGATCATAATGATACAAAGAAAAGTCACAGTAATTATAGAGCAATCTTCATAAGAGCTATATTTAATAAGCTATGTTCATCCCTGTTCCAACTCCACTAGCTTCTGTCAAAAGCAAGGATATATTTAACCGTTACGTGCTAGCTTGCATAGCAGCAATTATTATCCTTGAGAAAGCAGTAATGCTTTGGCCCTTTTAGAGGTTAAACCTTATTTTCTGTCTGTTAACAAAAACACTGAACAGGTGAAAAAAATTTAGAGTGCAATAAATGTTCATAGACTTCAAACAAAACATTCTTTCTGAAATCATGTCTATAAAAGGCTTAATTGTGTTTTTACCTTTTCAGTTTGACAATAAAAACGATTATGAAAGGAGAGCATACATGTATCTGTATATATGCATGTATTAGCATAAATACAAACATTGGCAAGAAATATTAGAAGCGTATCATCAAAACTCTTTATTTTTCATTGGATTATTAGTTGTTTAAATACAACTAATGACTACTATTAACTTCAGAAGTCCTTAAAAAAATGGAAGAAAAACCCAACTCTTTATCTAGAGGAGATCACAATGAACATATGAGACAGCAGGAGGATAGAGTCTGCTGAAGTAGCACAAAGAAAAAATGAGAAAAAAGTTGCTCAGGATACATCTTAGCACACAAACTGAGCATCAGATGTAATCTGTTGCCATCACCAGGTGGTTTACATAAACACTTATCTGTTATGAAGCCTCTGCAAATGCTATTTCGAATTGTTACTGGAAATTTATTTCAGCATAATATGAGCTAATAGTAATAAGGAAAGAAAAAAACAAAATCAGGGCACCAGCCTGGTTCTATTTTACATGTTGAGTTTAACCAGGGAAAAATAATTCAGACTACCTTGCAGGAAGAATAGGCATATTATTGACTTCAAAGGGCTCACTAACAGTAGCATACAACTTCTGGCATCGTTTCAGTCTCACTGGTTCTTGATAATTAAAAATACTGTTTACTTCACAGTACATTTTTAATTAATAAACAAAATAATTTACATAGATTCTTTCTTTGGCTGTTTGCTAGCACGTGTTCTGCCACACAAGTGTTTACTTCCTGCTGCCCTGAAGAGGAATCCTTGTGCTCACAGTGGAGAAACAATATGGCTCAGAGAATCAGATCTAGAGAATCATCCTGCAATAACTGATCATTCAGGGTGGGAGGGATGAGAGGTGATATTTCACATAAAGATTATGAAAGGGGCCAAACAAAAATATAAGATAATATTAATAGAATTCATTAATATCAGGTAATATTAATAGAATTCAAAGAACCAAACAACATATTTTATGTTCATTCCAGAACTCCACGCATCCTTCCCATTTTTAAAAAGCATGAGATATAAAATCCTTCCATCTCATCTACTGCATACAAGATATCTATCTGCCCACACTGCTGTCCAATACAGCTCAGAATTCTGGTCTTAAAAGCCTCAATATAAAATGTGCTGTTCTCTAAATTAAAACTTTGAAAGCAAACATTGTGTTTATAGGCTGGCTCACAGTCCCAGGGATCATATGTGCTTGTGCATGTATATGTGAGTGCATGAGACAAGAGTACTGAACCTATTGATTAATTTCGAATTAAAAGACAAGATAGTGAAAGACTGGGAAAATTCTGAAGCAACCTTGTATTGTGATATGCACAAGAATGCAATCTGCAGTTCATTGGTGTCTCCATAGAAACAAGACATATTTGGAGGGTGTAAGACATTGTCAGAGGACTAAAAAATTTCAGCTTCAGCAGAAAACAGAAAAGCACCTGAGGGATTTTTTTTAACCAGGAAAACAAAATTAATTATTCATTTCCTATATGGGAGCATCCATTTTTAGATAAGTTACTTAACATACCTCAGGATTAATTTATGGAGTGGCTAATTCTATGATTTTTTAATCCATAAAATCTGTAGAAAATGCATCATTACACTTCTAAGTATAATGCCAAAGAGGAATATAAGTAGGCTCTCAATGAATAATTGAAAGGTCTATTCAATGTGCTGTTAGTACCTGGTAACATTTTCACACTTGCTTTAGACAGTGCTTATGCATTCACATGAATGTTGGCTCATAAACAGAACCCCATTTTGGCCAGTGCAAAAGGTGGCCCCAGAAGAATTAAAGGCAGAGGGAGATATTGCTTCAAGACTGTGCAGTAAACCTGCTCAGCATCCCTCCTACTTCAAATGAACAGAGACTCAAAATGTGCAGCTGCAGCAACTATTTTTAAGAAGTTGAACCCACACACAGGATGGATTAAAAAAGGCTCATCTCCATATGCTAAACCTGAAGCTATAGGCAGAGATTTTTTCCTATGTGACCAGGGATTTATGCCAGCTGGTAGCTTAACAGGTTGGGCTACTCTTCCCTGATTTTATGCCCTGAACTGGCTACTGAAGCCTTGGGGACAGACCTCCCACCTCAGAACCAACCCCAAGCCCTCTCAGCTCCTTTTCTAAAGAAAGATATTCCTTATCCATGGAGGTCTCCAGTACCTGAACTGAACCCACTACCCAGTACTGAGGGTACCTCTTACATCCTTTTCTACTGAAACAAAAGTGCTGTGGAAATTAACAGTTTCCTCAAGTCGTTTCTGCTCTATTTCCTCAAAAGAGAAGAAAGCCTGTCATGCTGCCTCCATGGCTGGGGGTACAGATGAGGCACTTGTGCTACACAAGGGAACTGAAGTTGAGAACTGCCATTAACTCTTGACTAGGGGACCCTGCAATATTAGGTGCTTCTCTTAGGGCTATATTAAGACAGTGCATGTTAGATATCAAAAGAGAAAAGATCCCTCAAGAATAACCAGGCCTTTTCCTGGTGGCATCATGTTCCATGATATCATGGTGATGATCCAACCCTTCCACAACAACTAACCATGGAAGGTGAGGAAGATGTGGGTTAAGAAAATGGATAACTGTGAGACTTCCCAGCTGCAAACAAGAAAACAAGATTTAAGGGTTCTAAAAAGATGTCTCAGTGAGTGGGAAGGAAAGAGAAGGTTAAAGTGAAAACAGTTATTTAGGGCCTTTTTAGTGTGCATGTCACACATAACCAAGTTCTGTATAGACCACTCATGTTAGTAAAAAATACAGCGGTCTTGTTGAAGACTAAGTATTATGCTTATTTTTTATCAGATATAATCTTCATAATAAATATTCAGGTATTAGAGCTCTGCCAGAGGATGCAGACTCATTCTCTAGCTCTCTACAGACTTGCATCAAGATGCATCTAAGATCAGAGACAACCCTTCAATTAAAACAGCATGGCATCTTGCAGTCAATTGTCAAAATTGACACAAAATAGAGGAATGGCACTATGAGTGATTATGACATGTTTATGTCCAGCTTTGCTTTTTAGCATATGTGAAAATATATAAATTCAGAGAAATGTGAACTGATATGCACTCATTTACCCTACAGTTTCTCCAGTCTGTGCACCAGAGCTGAAAGCAGTGAACTTGCACTCAGTTACTTATCTTTCACAGATGCAAAATGCTGCCTGCACAGAAAAAGTTAAAATTTATGGGTATACATAGAAAAAATTTATTTTAAAAGAGATACAGAAGACGATGAAAAATGGCTGATGCTGCTATCGTTTTTCTGAGGAGGGGAAGAATTAAAAAGATATCATTATCTTTGGTCTTATGAAGACTGTAATGGCCCAGTAATTGACTTTTGGACTTTGGATAAACAGTAATACTATCCTATACCTTTCCTTATATGTGCCATTCTTGTCCACATCATCAGTCTTAGGTGATATTAAGGCCATTTCTTACACAAGTAAAATCTACTCTAGGAATAAGATACCAACAAAAAAACGTTTTTCTGAAGGACATAATACTAGGCTGCTCCTTTAGAGAATCTCTTAAATTCTTCGATGTTGCATCTAAAAAATAAGATGAAAGAGTTGTGCAATCTTGAGTAGTCTGCCTTCACATCCTTCACTGCAATCACAACTTTGGGCCTCCTCATTTTACGTCAGTAAAATGAAGAAAGGATACAAGAGTTTGAAGTCTCTTTTCCCCTTTCCTGTACCCCCATCCATTTCCCAAAGAAAGCAATGAGAAAGAGAAATGACTGATGTTTTTCACTATTGCGCTACTTATTAATAAAAGTCAGACTGAAGGGACAGAGAGAAATAACACAGAAAGAAGGAGTGCACAACACCACCTGATACACAGTTGCTGATGTATACATCTCGATCATATATTACTGCAAGTTCAGATTAAATTAGATTAAATGGTGTCAACATATCTCAGGAGAAAATTAGCTATGGCTTACAAAACAAGGTCTTTATTATCTGTCAAGCATTCTTGACACTTATTTTTACAAATTATGATACTTTCTAGGAGGCTTTGCAAACACTCTGGCTAAATGCTTTATTCTGCTATAGTTTATAGGTGATATTAGATCTAAAGCACATACCAACACCATGCACTGATGGAACTTCAGCAGGGTTTTGACACTAGTAATACATACTGAGTTTGCAGTAATGACTCTTACAAGTTGTTTGGTCCAGGAGTATGTTAGGCATATTGCAGTGGGGTCACAGATGAATGTTCCTAATTGCAGTTCCAGGAACAGTGAGATCAAAGAACTCTGCCAGATCTTCTGTCCCCATAGATGCACATAAAACCAAATTTTCCAGAGATTCAATTTATCTGGGTAGCCAAAGCTGTCTGAGTCAGCACAGGATATATGAAGTTTTAGGGCAATTACTAGAGAAAACACATTGGCCATGCTGCCTGTCATAGATTTTTGTCACACAGAGTTATCAGATGTGGTGAAAAAATCAAGAATAATTGTTATGAAAGACTGAAGACTACTGCAGTGTGTCCATCATTCAGGTCAGTGGTTATGGCTGTAGTGCAAGCCTGGTGAGTAATGTGTTTAATTTCATACTTTGCCAAAGGCCTCTTTGGGGACACAGAGGAGCTGACAACATCTCTGCTTAATTCTCAAAGTACGGATAATAATCTTTTCTCACTTCAGAGATGTGCTTAGACGACTGAAGCAAGTTGCTGTAGTGTGCAACAGGTTTACATTACCTTGCTTCTATATGTATACACATAAACATATATGTGCATGTATTTTCTTCAATTAATAGCATCAAGGACACAGTGAATTTAGATAAATATTGCAAGTTCGCTTGTTTTCCTAAAATTTTCAGGTAACACATCTTACTTAGAAGGAGAGAGGATTTTGTAAATATAAAAGTTTTACAATATATTTCTTGAATCCATCCAAGACAACGTAGTTCAATATTTTTTCCCTAGTTATTTGACACTTTGGAATATACAATATTGATTGTGAGCATATTTGAGTGAGTTTCTTTTGAGTTTTGAACATTATATATATGTAATGCAAGTTCCTTTGAACAACTTTACTACTTTCCATAATTAAAATAAAATAAAGCAGAAAAGGAACACATTCATTTTCCTGCCAGAGCTGCATTTATCCCTAAGCACTTTGAGCAAAGCACAGTGATGCACAATATGTTGCACAGTAATTCTGCCTGAGTAAAGCTCCTGATATTAAAGAATAACCATGCATCCAAGAGACAGTCAGCCTTAGGCGCAGACAGATTGACACAGCATGGTGCAACATTTTTGTCCAGAATCTGGAAATGCCTGCTTGTGAAACTTTGGCAAGAGTCAGTCTGCACCATATGCATCTCCTTGTAAGTTTAATCATCTGTGTGCAAGCTATTAGTCTACCTTCAGGAGTTACTTTTCTTAACATCTTCCTCATTCATTGCAGTATTATGGCTAAACAAATATTATTAAGTCAAATCAATAAAAGGCAATTCATGGTAGCTTGAGGCTTTTGACCAAGCCTGAAGCCAGAGCTAATGAATAAGATCAATAAATCAATAAGTGTTTGATTCTAAATCAGTATTGGTATTCCACAGGCAGAATTGTTTAAGACAAAGGTTCCTCTAGTGTGCACCACAGCTCTCCAACATCGTGATCTCCTGCTCATCACTGTCTCTTCAGACCAGTAAGTATTAGAGCTATGCTTGATGAAAAAGGGATATTTTAAAAAACCTAGTAAAACTTGCACTAAGAAGCAGGGGTCAGTCTCACTGAAACTGCATGACAGATCTGCAGCAAAATCCAAGACTTCTTATAATTTGAATGCTGATTAGGTAGTTAGTAGCAATAATCAAGTCTTATACAGAAAAATTAAGATACCTACAAAGAAAAGACATTTACTGAAAATAGGCACAATGTATTTTACATTTCCACCTTGCATTTCAGTGCCACAACATAATGAATAACTGTGAATAGCATGGTGATGGCTTCTTTAGAAGGCATATCTGTATGTCTGGAAAAAAGGATAAGCACTCCATACTGTGTCCTGTGTGAGTCTATTCAGAAAATTTAACTGTATTACAAACTATACATATTTAAGTATTACATATGTATTACAGACTATACATATCACTTGAGTGTATTTTTTATATTATTGTCATCAGGACAGTCCCAAGATAACGGAAGTGCTTTTTTTGTGTGTGAGTGTGTGTGTTTCTACCTTCCTTTTGGTATCATTCAGTTTCCTTGAATATTTACTTCAGACTTGGTTTCATAAAAATCATCATTTAAATAAGCTCACTGTTCATTCTCACGTCTATGAGGGTACATGAGGCTACATGTAAACTCTTGTGGACTGACACTAGTATCACTGCCAGAAGACATCTAAAAACCACGCAGCTGCATGGTTCTGCCATTGCCAGGGGACCTCTTTGGAGATGTGAGCCAACATGCTCTCTGTAGATGCACTGTACAGGAAGGAATCCAGTATTGCTGTCAAGTTGAAGTCAAAGTGACATGGAATGTAATCTACATCAACATGTAGAGGAGCAATCCACATTCAAGAGCATTGTCAGACCTTCACTTGCAAAGGAGCAGTGCTCCCTTGCAAGGGGAGCTCCTGGAGGACGGGATGCTGTGCAGTGCCACGCGAGCAGTCACACCAGCTCTCTGCCTGAGGGGTGATCCCCATGAGCAACAGGAGCTGTCCCCTCTCTCAGCTCTGAGGGAAGAGTCTCATCCCCTCTGGGAGGGCTGAGATGAGGGCACAGAGACACACAGGCTGCTCTGCTGCCCATTTGCTCTGATTTCTGCTGTGCTGGATGCTGTACAACCTCTCGTGGGCTGGACCATATCAAAGATGGACAAAAAGAACACATGATTCTTATTGCTTCTACAAATATATTTTAACCCACATTTAAATAGTTTTTGAAATAGTTGATCCACACTGTCAAACTTGAGAACTTTCTTCTAAAATAATACTTCGAAAAGCATTTACATTAACTGAAGCACTATGAAATTTATCAAAATATAGTTATTTTGGAACACTTCACAAGAAACTGAGCTTCTTCCCCTGGAAATTTTCATTGACACTTATAAAAATAAGTGTAATACAGTCTCCAAAAGAGACAGAATAAAATAGATTGGGTTTTAAACAGAAGACATTTGGGACAACTTTTAAATTTCTGATCAAGGTGTCATCTTTTAGGCAGATCTGCCCTACGCTCCATCCTTCTCATGAGAAAAAGCAAGATGCCACTGTCCAAAAGCTTACAAAGATTCCCCCTACACATCCTACCTGCACCCCATTTGTACGACCCAGGGCTTTTTAAACCTCTGCTCCATGCATAATCAGATAAATGACAAACTTTCTGTTTTAAACATTCCAAGGGAAGAAAGCACTCATGGCACAGGGGTGCCCAGGCCACGGCAGCAGCAGCGGCAGCTCCATGAGGAGAGGCCAGGACTGCCCCAGCCAGACACAGCTGGGTCCAACCGGATCCAACCGGTTCCAGCCGGATCTAACCAGATCCAACCGGATCCAACCGGTTCCAGCTGGTTCCAGCCGGATCCAACTGGTTCCAGCTGGATCCAACCGCCCGCTGCCAGGCACACCGTGGGGACAGCGCATGTAAGGAAGGGCAAAAACACAGCACAAATGGTGGTGAGGAAAAGATTTGTGAGATAAACCTTCAAAAAAAACCCCAAACCAACCCCGTGGGCATGAAGGTGAGGGAGGATTCCCCAGCAGCCCCTGGAGAGGATGTGGTGGAGCAGCCATGACACAGCAGTGGAGACCCCATGCATAGGCAAGTCTGCCATGGAGGGTTAGAGCCCATGGAAGGACACATCAGGGGAGATGTGTGTTGAGGAGTGCAGAGAGGAGTTTTTATGGATGGACCCCAACCCCTATTCCCCATTGCTTTGGGTGGCAGAGCCCAAGGAGTCAGGTATAAAGGAGTGAAGTCGAGCCTGGGAAGGAGAGACCAGGGTAAAGGAGTCGTTTTCATTTTTCTTTGCTTCTCACTATCCAAACTTATTTTAAATTGGCAGTAGATTAAGTTAATTTCCCCAGGCTGAGTCTGTTTTGCCCATAATGGCAATTGGTAAGTGACCTCCCTGTTTCATCTCATTCCATAAACTATTTCCTACCTCATCCTGCTGAATTAACAGAATGAGAGGTGGCTGGGTGGGGGGCTCTGGAAGCTGACCAAGGTCAACCCAGCACAAGGACTGAAATCAGAAATACACACTCTTTCCAGAAATTAAATCATCACATCAGATATTTTGTTAATGAAATAAAAACACTGCTTTGAGTCAATACAGAAATAAATCCCAGTTGTAAAGGTTTGTATTTATGGCTAACATTAGAGGTTAACAGATGAATGTTTAGCAGTTTTTTTTATAGCAATAATATTCCAAGAAATTATTAAATATCTCAGTGCTGCTCCTTCATCTTGCTGCAGGCTGAAAAACAGGGAAAACCTTCATCTGCTTGAGGTTATTCAGCAAAAATTTCATATCACATACAGAAATGTATTCCAACAGTTTGCCTAGACAACTTATTTTGGTATTGGAAGAGATGTTTAACCCCTGCAGTACATCGGTGGCAAGTGAAAGAAGGACTCCATGATCAGAGTACATGGCAAACAGGCTATTTGATGTCAATAAGCAATCTAGTTCAAGCTAACTCAGGGAAATCAAATCAACTCTCCAGACGAAGGTTTAGTTACAGAGGTGTAAATTTGGAATAATTTAAACTAGTGCCTTAGCTGTTCAAAAGATAATCTGCTTCATATAAATGCCAAATCACTAACTCCTTCAACAGACCAGGTCTCATACTCTACGAGAAGATGATATATAAACATATTCTTATTAATCTACATGAATCAACATTGTCCTGCTGAAAATAAGGATCTTTGAACTCTCAGTTCAGATTTACGCTAAGTTCTTGGGCAAGGAGCTTACTCTTTTTTCTTTACTCAAAAGCATATGCTGCTTGTATCTTACTACCACATTAGACCTGTCCAATATCTTTTATTATTTTAAGATATTAAGCTCTTTGTTTAATGTTGCCATTACTAGTGAAACACCACTTTTTGTTTTATTCTTGTTCTAACAGAGAAAAAAGAAAGCTACAAAAAAAGTCCTCAGAGAAGGTCTCCAGCTGATGCAAGATTACTATAATTCTGATTTGTCCAGTTTCCTTTTGATGCATAAAATATGTGAGGAAAACCAAGTCAGCTTTGGATAATGTATTTTAAAACTTTCATTGAGCATTCTCATTAATGTTTTGCGTAGCCTGGTTTTGAACTTTTGAAAAAAGCTAACAGGTTCTTTTGGTATCTTACTTTACTCCGTAATCTCATTAATATAATTTTTAATAGATACTTCTCACAATTCAGTCGGAGCCAAGGTTTTAGCTTTAACTGGCAATGAGTTGAGCAGAAAGAAACATGTTTATGTCTTCTAGGTGGACATCAGGGTAATTTTACATGCACTTTTGTCTACTAGTAAGCATCCCATTGATTTGAATGAGAGGACCTATATACTTTTGCTAAAAACAAATGAAAATCACGCAAACTTAATTTTGAAACCAACCTGTAAAATACCCACCTGGATGTCTGAGTATATTGATTTTGTAAGTTCAGGAAAGGTTTGGTAGATCCCTACTTCCTTTTACTTGGGCACATTATTATTTTATTCCTCTCTTATGCTATACAACTTCTCTGTAAAAGTGTCCTTCATTTAACGGGAACAGCTGCTAGCACAGTAATCACAGTGTCCTTTTCTGTGTTGGAAACTGTAGTTCAGAATCCTGTTCTCAACTGTTATTTTTCTGCTCATGACACATCACAGCTGTGTGAATATGATCACTTAAATTTAAGGATAAAAACATTAATTTAAATTATTTTATTTGGAGGAATCTCTATTATTTAATATCCAATATGGCATTGATCTGTTCACAGATTTCAATGTCTCTGAAGAAATTTCAACTACATCAGCTCTGAATTCCCATGGAGCCGGGGCACAGGTGCCATACACAGGTGAATAGAAACTGTGCAGTCCTCCAGCCTGAAATTCTGTTAAAATCTCATCTTTTCATAGCCAACTGACTACCCCTAATTGGACTCTTAATGGCACACTGCTTGGAAATTCAAATGTGGCCTCTTGATTTCAGAGTAACCCATTTGAACACAGACAGTTAAACTGACTTGTTAAGACCATTTAACATGATTGAATACTTTAGAAAGCAAAAAAAACATATTGCTTCACCCTTAGGGGGTAGAGAGAAAAAGATTCATATTGTATTCATAAAATTGACACTGTTAAAGGAAAAAGACATAGCAGCTGATGGCCTCATATTGAACTGCTAATAGAATTTGGAACTGAAATCAGTAAAACAGAAATTGTGCCACTAAATTAGCTTAAAAACAAAAGTCTTTTGAAATACAGTTTAAAATATTTGAGTTAATTTCCAGGCCTGTGTGCTACTTGTGCATAGGACTTGTCTTTTTGTCTCATGCAAATATGGCATGCTCATGCAGCACCTTTCAGGCTAGCTGGCTTTCTCAGTGCTTCAAAATTAAAAAGAAATGAAGTGTAGAATGTGTAAAAGAATTGCACTTTCAAGAACTTCCTTACAATAGTCTGAAGCCAAATCCCACCAGATGCAGTGCATGTCTTCAATATATTTTCAATTTCAAAACCTTAATTTTTGGAAGCTAATGCAAATCTGCATTCTTTATTATGTCTTTAAGTCTGCCCACACTTGACTACTGCTGTAATTTTATGTTTTAAATCCAAAGAAATGGAAAATTCAGTTGAAGAGGAGATTTAAAAGTGAGCATATTAGTGGCCAGGTTCCCTAAGTGCCTTCCCTGATTTCTGCATGCAGTCATTTTCACTGGACTTCTTCAGAGTCTCAGCATATTGACAGAAGAGAATCAATAGAAACACCTGCCCTTCTGTGAGGATGATTTCCCCTTCCTTAGCATAGAAAGAAACACATATGAACACCATCAGATGTAATTTCTATCAATTATGTCAGTCATGCTTCCCAAATATATCAAAGGGGCAACTTCTGCACCTTTATCTCAAAGAACACTGCCTTCTGCTACCTGGAAAAGTATTGCCATCCATACTTTACAGAGGAATGACTTATAAGGAAACTGTATGACCTATTAGCAACCAAAACCACTTTCAGCAATCACTTCTTCACCCTTCACTAAGGTGCCTGAAACACTTTTCCTGCTCTTTTTTCCCCAAATATCTGTTATTATCGCTGCTAATAGCACGATCACATGAGTGAAATAAAAATATCTGAATCAATGGGATTTATCTGGCAAAAATCCAAAATGACTGTTTTGCTACTTTTCTGAAAAAACCTCATGTATTGATCCCCCAGGGGCCTGCCTTGCAAAGTAGTGGCATTGCATGAAACAGTGAAGACTGAAGTATTTATGAGCCAGCTAAATTGCAGCCCTGTGTGAGAGTTTGGGAGATGCTGTTAATTATTCATTTTTAAATTAAGAGTGGAAATTTTAGAATTAGTCAACAGTTTTATTCACTTCAGAATCCCATCACTATACAATCATTATTACTCCAAAATCCATCTTTTACTGATTTTGTTATTTAAAATGTACGCTGTCATTGAAAAGGTTTAACTGAGAATTGTGTACCCACATTTAAATATGTTAGAACCAGAATTTGGACCAGACTAGGTGTGTCACTAGAGCTCCAGGCCTTGGGCATTGATTGTAGTACATGTATGGCCATAGAGCAGGACAAAGAGTTGAGTGAGGAAAGGCGCCAGGAGGTCTTTAGGGTCCTCCCTGGCTCTTGGGGCAGTGCTATCTGGCAGTATCTCGGGGGGCACACACTGCTTTTTCTGGCTCTGTGTGTGTGTGTGTGTCTCTGTGCATATGTGTGTGCATGTCTGTGTGCATATCAACAAATGCCTGTTCCTGCTCACACATTACAGGATTCCTGGGTGAGAACAGGTACAGGAGACATGAGATCCTGGCAGAACAAATGAAATCAAAAGCGAATCTCAAGATTATATTGTTACAAATGTATATATATCTATCTGTTCTTGCTTACTGAAACATAGATGTATCCATAAAGCCCCATGCTCAAATCAGACACGAGGGTTTTAATTCAAAGCAGTAAGTGTCTAGATAGGAAATCTAGGGAATTCTGTCTGGAATTCATGGGACTGATAAGAAGCATCCACCAACTGCACAACAGGCACATAAGGGATCCATCAAAGTAGTACTACAACAAGATTCAAGGGACACCAAACACTAAAAGCTGTGTTGCCGTGCATAGTCCCAGGAAAGGGAGTTCTCCAGCTTAGAAAGCATTTTAAGTTCATACTTGTTTTCATCTAGACTGGACCCAACATGTAGACCAGGAAAGCATATCAAGCTTTTTAATATTTCTTTGGATGTAGATCTGATTTAAGACATTCTTTTTGGAAGTTAGTCTTACTCCTAGTTGCTGATTTTTTTTCCTAGATCAACCGAGCTGTCATCTGATGTGCTTTAAAATACAATTGTGAAATGGAACATGCAAATAAAATGGAACTGCAAGCACATAGGAAAAAATTATATAATTTATAAAAAGGCCTGTCCAGCTTGTCTCTGCATGTTTTTGAAAAAGAATGTCTGGTTAAAGCCATGGTTTGAAGTGTGGCCACAGAAAAAGCCAAGTCGGCACAACCAGGCACACTTTGAGCACAGAGTGGGAAGGAACAAGTGTCTGCGGCAGGATGTGAGTCCCTACAGATGAATTGGCTAAAGGAATAATGAAATGCTACCACAACTTCAATATGTGGCAGTATGGTTAAAATATGGAGAGATAAATGCTTAGATGGCAGTTCAGAGCAATAACCCAAATTAATTGTCTAATTGTAAGGTATAATTTAAGCTTTAAATAAGTCTATGAAAATATATGCAGACTACATATTTATGAGAAAGATTCCACTGACTAGATATAATCAATAAAATCAAGATTCCCTGTGAGATTCAGCTATTTAGCCTGCCAATCTTTATGACACTACAGTATTATTCCTCTTGGTTTAAGATGTTTTCTCCTTTCAGCTTCTATTATGGCTGCACAAATGGGAAGAAGCCAAATGATTGCACTGAGGAAACAATGAGGCTGAATAGATACAAAATGCTGTCAAACACACAGGGTGAACAGAAAAAATATGTTTTTAATTTCTTTTAGTTCTTGCCTGTTACTTCTATCAGCAGTTGGACAGAGGGAAGGGAAATAAATCAGATGCTAGGATAGTTGTCCAGATGACAATATCCCACTTAAAGAGTCATTAATAAAATTTATAGGACCAAAAATGAAAAAAAAGGGATTAAAAATTCATTTCTGCAGAAATGTATATAACAGCTCCTGAGTTCTGCGCCCTCTCATAGCCATGCAGGTGATGTGAATGGTGAGGGATATGAAGTTTTGGGGGAGTTTAACCCAGGCATTTTCTCTAGGAGAGCCAGCACAAAGACAAGCTTTCTAAGAATAGCTACCTCTTAGGTGCCTGATTCTATCAAAAACAAGAACATCTGAACTGAGCCCACTCCTCAAGGCAATGCTGAACTCACTTCCCCCTCCAACCCCGCAGCAGAATTTCTGTAGGAGATGAAATACCTCCATTTGGGTTTCCTTGTCATCACACAGAGAGGAGCAGCCACAGTGAGGGAGTGTGACTGTGACTGTGTGCTGAAGTAACATCTGAACACCAACACCTGCTTTCCTTTTAGATCCTGGCATTTGAAGTGCAGGACCCCAATGGGGTCCTGGCATCAGGTGCTCCATGGTGCTACATGCAGGCAGGCAGCACACAGCACCTGGGGCACACAGCACCTGGGGCACACAGCACCTGGGGCACACGGCACCTGGCTGCCCTGAGCCACATGCTCTCCACGCTATCATTTGTGCCGTGCTGCTGGAATATTTCATCTTGACATGCCTGGCCTGTCCTTGCCCCTCCTCTCTCTGAGGGTAAAGTACACAAAGTCTGGAAGTCCTCTTCCTCTTCATGAACTGCTATGAGATTTCTGCCTGCAGGAATAGCACCTGGATCTGACAAGCAAAAAGCAGCCTGATATTTTCTGGCCTCTGTTATTAAATGGTGCGTTGTCCTTATCATGATCCCAGTAAAGCCCGTAAGTGTTTTGCCATCAGCTTCAGCAGAAGAGTGTTCAAGCCCTAGAAACCAAAGATTTGATGATGGTAGGTCACCTAGGAAATGAACTGAAAATTTTACAGGATGTTGTTGCTCTTGTATCAAATGTCAGATCAAGTGCTTAGAACTGGGAAGACAGACAACAGATTACTCTACAGTAGTACTTAGTGACAAAGAATGCATTTTCTCAGAGATCATGGAAATGTATGATCCATAAATAATTTTTCTGCTTTGGATACCTTTCTCTCTTTAGTCTGATGGGCAATGGTCTCCTTTAAATCTTTGACTTTAATACTGCAAGTAATATTGCTACCACAAAAGCTGCAGTAGCATTTAATATTTGCCTGCCATTTCTCTGAAGATGTTAATGGCAACTAAGATGCAGTTTCACTTTCCTTCAGTTAAAGAAATCTATCTGTGGTTTTCTCTGTATCTCACTGAGTGCTCTACAGTGCGGATTGTCTGACAGTATCAGACCTGTTTCCCTATTTGTACCTTGGTAATGTGCTGCTAAGAGGAATTAATAGCTTGCTGCGCAGAACTACTTTGCTGGTATTCATAATCTCGTATACAATTTTCAGGCTTTAATATCAATTTTGCAAGCATATCTGTCAAAAACAATTAAATTCTACAATAGATATAATTTGTATTGCACCAATCTATGCAAATCTTTCATTGTTGCGGGTATGAATATTTTATATTACATAACGAGAAACTAAAAGGAATTCAATTTAATTTAGCCATGGGGTCTCCAGTCAAGGATGTGTGATTTTGTATGTACTCCAGACCTTTTCACTGTTCATAGGCAGACTTCCTAAAGTATATAAAAAAGAAAAAATGCAATGCCTGTTGTATCCAAAGAAAATGAAGCTGGCACTTACGAACCATGTGCTATAGTAAATGTTTATCGCTAAACAGATTTTTTTTTTATGAGTGCAAGAAGCCAGTTAATTTCCCTTATTACTCTAGAATAATTTATTAGGATTTTATTTTTGATAGCAATGTGGATCCCATATTCTTTCCTTTGTGTTCACACTTAGGTGCCTTTATATTCACATTAGAGACATCTATCTGGTCTCATTCGTACTACTCTCATGAAACTTGAATGTACAGAAGTCCAGTTACTTGTGATATTCATTGATGAACTCCAGCATAAACTCAAGCTTTTCTCCTTGAAACCAGAACCAAATTATCAACTACATAAATTTATTGCAATGACAAAGCCAAGAGCAAAAAATTAAATATCTAAGATGAAGAATCTCAAATATATGGATCAAAAAGTTTTCAGAAAAATATGGCTGAAATTTCTAACATGTTGAAAAGAATAGAATGCCAGAATTAATAAGCAAAATTTATGGAGCATAACTAACATGACGTAATCTATGCTATGGAGTTCTATGACTCCTACAAATATAATTTCAAAACTTATTAGATAAAGCACAAGTGAAACATTGTATGCCCTGTGCTATGGTCATTTCTCCTTCTGTACATTCTTTTAATTTTAAGAACTGTATATACTTTTTTAAACATAATGGATGGGTTGCTCTTATTTATGTGCCCTTCAGTGTGCTTATTGCTCTAACTATGTTGATTATATTTTCTATTATTTTTAAATTATTTTATTATTTATGACGAGCAGATGATTTCCTTTAGTAGAAAAAATAATAGATGGAAAACTGACAAAAATTATTCATGCATTTTTAGTTCTTTCGGAAAATAATATTTCAAAACAGCACGTGGGCTAGTAAAAGCAGTGACTACACAATTATTTTTTTAAAATTTTTGTTCCCCAAAAGATTCACTCTGCAAACCACTCAATATTTGAGATTTTATCAGCTAAGCTGCATTACAGTTGTATGTCTGAAATACAGTGAGTACAATTTGGCCTCTACTCAGTCTCTGCCACTTTCCTTTAGCTTTCGCTTAATATGCACAAAGGAAATCTATGAAAATGTTTTCATTTTTCTAGATCACTTTAAGAAGCCTTTACAGTAAAAACGCTTCCATGAAACATATAAATTAAATCTCATTATGTAACTATTTAAACAAAACAGTCTTTATTCTGTGTATTTTCTCGAAAAAGCAAACAACAATTTCAGGCTCAGCACTGCTGTTTAATCTGCTCATGTGTTGAAGCACCTTCAACTCCCTGCTAGTATTTTAAAATAGCATGTTTTGTTCAAAAAATGATGCCAATAGTCACCAACTTTGCTAAACACACAGATTTTGTATATCTAGCAAAAATATTGTTTGACTGTTTTCACATTTCAGAAGATACCTTTTAAAGTGTACTGTACTGGGCACTACATGATCATGTTGGTCACTTGTTGCTAAATGGAAAGGATGTAGTCTGGCTCAAATGACAGGGAAACATGACAGATATGGATCCATGAACTAATCATGATCAAATGCAGGAACTGATATTAATGCATGCCTGTAAAATAATCATGTCGATACTACAGAAATAAAACCTTCAAACTTCTCCACAGCAGTGAAAAAGCAACAGAAATTACAACTTGTGAATTGATGACAGCCAGTCTGAACCTTTTTTCTCATTTTTATACAGACCTGTCTCTTTTCCTTTATGGCTTTGTTCCTGCATAAACTTTTAAAAAGCAAGCTATTTTACCTACATAACAGAAATCTATATTGGAAAATATAAATGTATTGATTTTTTTGGATAGGTATATCCAAAACTAGAAGGGATAATACTCATGAAAAAAGAGCACCTCCAACTTATACTGCTGAAAAGTTTAGAGAACGAGAAGGAGAAAAATACATACAGAGAATACTTCCAATATTGAAGCATTTCAAGGCATTTGAACACTATTCACTTGCTGCAAAGTTGCCAATTCTAAAACCAGGATTGAATGAATTTTACTGAAGAAGACCCAGTAACCTACTGATCTTACAGACCTCTGCTTAAAGGTAGGTTTCTCAAAAAAAAAATTCTTATATCAAATCTTAACCCTTAATGTACAATTAATATTAGGTATCCAAAAGAATGCAGACTGTGTGTGTGATCACAGCACTTTTTAAAAGCTCATTAAAGAATATTTCTGTTTAGTAGCATTTTTTGTTAGCAACATTTTTCTAATGTAAAGGCTTTCATCATTGTGCAGCAAATATGTGGGGATCTTTGCTCTTATCTCATGCAGTGCACTCGATAAGGAGTACTACTGAATCTTCTGCATGCTGCATTACAAAGAAAACTGTCTTTCTGTAAGGCATTTTCTCTCCACTGCTTTCACATGAAATAAGGGCTGTTGTAGCTGAATGTATCTGACTGTATTCATACTCAAATAAAAACTGAAACCCTTCTACTTTATCTGAAGTATAAATCCCTGAAAAGATCCTTTCTTTTCTTTGCCTTTCCAATTGTGCTCACTGTAATAAAGGTTAATATTGAACTGAACTTATTGTATTCCAGCATCACATGTTAAGTTCCAAATCTCTGCATGTGATCTATTTTCTTCTTTATTGTAGAAATTAGAGAATAGGCAAAATGATGACAATATTATTAAAAATATCACAGCAAAAGCATTTTACTTAAAGACAGTTCAAACATATTGCTTTCATGAGTAGGAAAAAAAACATGGTGCAAAGTGCTCGGGAGAGGGAAGGGACTAGCATCTGTTGAAAATTAACTACTTCGACATTAATTAACACATAATTTTCTACCTGATGAGATGGTGTTGTAGAAAGTATAAATTGAAGGCACAAGAGTAAGAAATGAGTCATCTTTGACTTACCGTATCAAAGACTATTGCTGTATTGCAGTCAGCATCCAAACACAGAACATGAAGCTTCTCACAAATCAGAAAAAAATACAATCAATGAACAAATCAAATTCATTGTAAAAATAAAGGCCAGAGATTAGAGTATGTATCCAAGGGTCTGGTTAGTCACAGCTTTGACTAGCCTGCTACAGAGCTCTGCAAAACAAGTATACTGCAGCAGTGTGGCAAGCATAGGATTGCAATGCATGTCCCATATATTCAAGCATAATAGAAAACATGGTCTGGAGCTTATTCCATGTGGAAGTGGGGTTTGTTTTATGCAGGCAGAAAAAAGAAAGGTTCTTTTCCCACATAATAGAATTAGAAATGTAGATTTTTCTTGATTATTGTACACAATAATTCTCCAGGATATCAATTACATAAAGCAGGTGCCTCTGTCTCCTGTTTCCCAGATAAATGCCTGTAATCTCATTTCACAAATGATCCTATTTAGACAGGAGCCACCTATTGTGATGATATCATTTGCTCTAGTATCCATAAATGGGCAACTTCCTACAAAACGTCATGACTACTGACGACACAAATTTTTATAATATTGAGTGGGCAGGGTGGTTGATGGGGTCCCATCAATCTACAGCAGTTTCTTCTGATGTGATACCATGATTCCTGCATAATCACCTAAAAGACTGTAAATGAAGAGGAGCATTAAACCTCTCTAGTAAAGCTCATTAAAAAAAAAAACCAACAACAAACAAAACCCACACACCTAAACTGGGGAAAAAACCCTAGAGAGGTAGTAAAGACAGATAAAACATAATGACAGAGCAGTGGCTCCTTTTCAAATGCCTTCGGCATTCTCAAGGATACTGGTAGATATGAACAAAATCACTCTCAGTTAAGAAGTGTAGCTGTCAGTTTCTTTTTAACAAATAATAAAAGACTGAATATCCTTTTTCCTTGCAAATTTATAATATGCACTGACAGCAAAAAGGACCAGTGCTTCATTGACACACAAATTAGCCCACTCTCAGTGAATATTTTTTAGAATTAGCAGCTGCTTGTCACAGGAGCTTGGAATATGAACACTGTATCAAATTACCCTTTAGACTGTTTGAAATCCAGGCTGCTAGACAGGCTTGCTTCATGCACTAGCTACATGGATTTAATTTCTTACAATAGTGTTTTCCTAAGAAAAAACATTCCATTAAATATATGTATTTGGGAAATGCAATGATACTCAGAGATAGCTGAAAATAGTCTCCATCTACCTGCTTTAACACATAGAGATGTGAGGAGAGTTAAAGGTGATACAGCGTTCACTTGTTTATCCACCTTTTCCTCAAGGGACTCAGTTGTGCCTAGAGGCTAAAGCAAATTGCTTAAGAACTTGTAATTAATATTTTTCCTGGCAGAAGTTGGTAAGAACTTCAGAAAAAGGTTTCCTGATTAAAAAAATACCTGAGGGCATTTTTCAACAGGATCTCCACAAATCTTGGTTTACTTACTCCTGCTTTGAACAGACTAAGCTGCATCCAAACAACTTCTTAATACACAGGAATCCATCTACATTAATGTTTGGACAGTGCTCACCAGAACACCAGTCAAGCTGGGGTTTCAGGGTGGAAAACTTTAAAGCTTAAAAGTAAAAACCCCGAGAGGACTTTATAAACATTTCCATTGATGTAGTTCCAGCAAAACAGTCTACTTCTTGAAATCCAGCCCTTCTACTGTACATTCCCTTTTAATACTTTGCCTTTATTTTATAGTTTCTTTGGACCAGGGACCACCCTCTACTAAATTTCTAGATTACACATAAGAGAGGGTCTCAAAGGCAAGGCAGTGCAAATTTTAATAATAAAAGCAACTCTTTCAGAGTTGACTCCTACCAGAGTGACTCATTTCAGGTCTAGATAGGTTGAAAGCAAAATCTGAACACAGCATCCATGGCTACAACACACAGTATGCTGTCAAAGCAAAGAATTCAATGGCTTTTTTACAGGCACCCTAAAGAGAAGAACTCCTTCCTCAGAGATTGAAAACATTGGAGAAAACAACTTCAGAGCATTGAATAGCCATTTAGAAACAAGCAGGTTCTTCCCTTCTCCCTCCCTCCCTCCTGTGCTTGTCTTCAAGATAGCACTAGCTGATCTCCTTAAATATGCCTTTTAGGACAAGACAGAAGCAAAGCTTTGGCTCTGGGTATCATAACCCCTTCATTTCAGTACTGGGTGGAAATAGAAAAGCATATACTCTGTGTATCCAGATGGCATAAATATTTTCCATGTGTTTCCATGACAAAAGATAAAGATAACACAAGAAACAGTTAGAAAGTAGAAGTGTGTGTGAGTGTAACTGAGATTGATGGTCCAGAAGTTTCTCTCTTGGTTAGATAAAAGCTGCTGAAATGGAAACGAGGAGAAGAAAAAAAGACAGAAAATAGCTAAAAAGAATATTAATCGCTGCTTTATCAAATTCAGTCCTGCCTTGGGAAACAGCAAATGTCATATTTCCTTGTTAATATACAAAGTCTTTCAAGGCTGTTCCCAGGATGTAGTAGGCAAGTGCATGCTTTCTTAAAGCAATTATCTTTTTCAGCACCTGAGCCAAAGGGTGGCACCACTCTTCCTTAACCTAGTTTTGTGCTTACCAAGAACACCGTGATGAGCATAGAGCTCATTCCCATGCAGAGGAAAATGTTAAACATGGTCCATGGAAGATGCCTCGATAGTTCTGATCTGTGCCTAAAGGCTTCTAAGCTTTATAAAACCTAGTGCTAAAGAGAATGTAAATGTAATTTACAACAGTTCCCATTTGTTTAGGGAGATATTGTAAGAAAATACTCCATGTATATTGCTGTCTCAGGAAGGATTATACTGAAAGAATGACTCACTTCAGTGAAAGCAAAGCTGCTGCACTTGGTCATGGTGAGATTGTCATAAGCCACAAGATCTAATACTAAGCAAGTACACTGGCCATCTGATAAAAGTGCAGACTACATAATATAATATTCTATCCCTCTTAAGGCCTTTCCTTTACATGCGGGATCTTTTAAATACCCTTATATCCTAACAAATAAGTCTAAATGTCCTTAAACCACCTTTGAAATTCCTACTGGTCTTCCTTTTGTTTTGCTTGTTCTTTCTACCATAACTGGAAACTAAATATCTCCAGACATTACAGAGAGCTGATAAATCTGAATATATCTGGGCAAAGAATTAGAAAGGCTGGATCTTCTTTAAAATGTCTGGGCTTTCCACTACTTAGAGTTGAAACCTAAGTTGTAGAGTACAAGTGGATTATTGAAACTCCATTCTGAAAGGTAGGAGGCCAAAGGTTGTTACCTTCTAAACTACTGATATTTTAGTAGATTGTCTCTAAAGCAAAGACAAAACAAATTGTTTCAGTTAAATGAGTTTGTCTGCTGGTTTAAGTAACAAGAAACTCTGCCATCTCCAGTAAGTATCATTGTAACATATATTAATTAGTGACAAAATAACAAACCAACAAAAAAATATGCTAAAAAAATTTACAGTGCTGTCCTTTTAAACTGCAAACAGCTATCAATCAGTACAAATAAAAAGCGAATTCCTATATGCCATCTTTTCCCAGAAGTAGAGTAGGAAAACAGCACATTGTGTGATGCTTCCTTTAATTGTATTACTTAGGCCACCCCATGTGCATATCGATTAATGAGACTCACACTCACTAAAACAAGAAAAAGCTTTATAAGAACTTGCACTTCCACTTGTTTCTATAGCAAATAAATAGGAAAATTAAGCAAACAAACAGGAAAATTAAGCAAGTCTTGGACAAGGAAATTTTAGTCTGCTATCCTACATAATGTTTTCAGCCATGATCAAAAATGTTAAGGGCTATACATTTTATCCTCATTCTTTTAGCCAGATCTAGTTGTGTGTAAATCTCTTGAGGAGCTGAACTGAACTGATGGAATCCATTGAACAGATATTACTGCAACAGGCATCACATTTCTGTACCTAAGCAAAGATTCTTCCTTAAATCCTTCTGAGATTCATCACTTTTGCTTTTCAACAGAACTATGGAAAACTTAAAGGGAGATTTCATCATCATAAGGCCAAATTTAATTTGTTATCATATAGCAATGTTGATGAACAATAATGTGCAGTTTTTAGTTACTCTTCAAAATCCTATTTCCTAGAAAAAGTTAGAAATATCAATTACAGGTATCACAACTGAATAAATTCTTAAGAATGATAATCACAGTAAATTATTACTTAATGCCTGAAACAATCAGAAAAAAGTTCTGTTTACAAGCTCAATTTTATACCACCAGCTGCCATGCTGGTGTCCCAAAGAAAATTTTAATTTCACAATCCATTAGCAATACAAGTGTAAAAAAACTCTACCAAATAAAAAATTACCTGTTCTGACAGAAAAAAAACATAATTTTCATTTCCATATGAATATTAAATAGTTGAGAGAAGAAGTTTTATTTAAAAGATGAGGAGGGCTTTACTTTGTTTTTCAAAACCTTGTTAGCACAATTGTTGATTGATAAGGGGCAATCATGGTTTGCATCTAGTAACTCTTCTAAATGAAATAGAATTTCTTGGGAAATAGGAAGAAAAGGATAAAAAGTTCTGCCTGATTTCTTTCAGTCTGTGAAACTGCATTTTACTAAGTCATTTCCATTTCAAATTTACTCCTCACATCTTTGAAAGGCAGCTGCATTGAAACATTTATGGAGCTAAAGTCTGTACAAAATATTGTTTAATATAAACAGGAACTAAATACTCTCTTCTACCATAACCGTGCTACTGTAGGATGCCTGGTAGATTTTCCAGAGGTCAGATGTTCAGTAGGGTTTATTCTCGTAGTCTAAAAATCTAATTCTTGGAGCATTTCAGATCTGGATTCTCTATAAATTATAGCTATTGTGACAAAACATTGGCTTTGGCAGACAGGAGATCTAGAGAGAGAGTTTTCTTCATTGAAGATCAAAGCTGTAAAATAGTACTAATAAGCTATAAAATAGTACTAACACTGACCAGCAAAGCTATGGTATGGCCATACCATTGACATGAAAATAATTGTGTTCTTGCAGGTTAGGATGTCAGAAATTCTTCATATTTTGATAGTATCAAAGTGGAAGATGCATCTGTGAGCAAGACAGCTGTCTGAACAATGATCCCTCACTCACTTGGAGGCAAGATTGCAAAAACCTCTGGCTGCCTTTAAGTGCAAGTGTTGAAGAACAGCTGTAATAACAACAAAGAGAAAGACAATCCCAAAAGACTATATACAAAAAATATAGCACTAATGCTTTTTTTTAAAGGCAATGAGTTTGCTTCAAAAACTGCACTTTTTTGTTCTTACCAAGATCTCCACAGAGCTTGTTAGATGCTTTTAATATTCCTTCCTTCCTTCCTTCCTTCCTTCCTTCCTTCCTTCCTTCCTTCCTTCCTTCCTTCCTTCCTTCCTTCCTTCCTTCCTTCCTTCCTTCCTTCCTTCCTTCCTTCCTTCCTTCCTTCCCCTCCTTCTTCCTTCCTTCCTTCCTTCCTTCCTTCCTTCCTTCCTTCCTTTCTTTCTTTCTTTCTTTCTTTCTTTCTTTCTTTCTTTCTTTCTTTCTTTCTTTCTTTCTTTCTTTCTTTCTTTCTTTCTTTCTTTCTTTCTTTCTTTCTTTCTTTCTTTCTTTCTTTCTTTCTTTCTTTCTTTCTTTCTTTCTTTCTTTCTTTCTTTCTTTCTTTCTTTCTTTCTTTCCAGAGCTTCCAGCCATTTCTTTGCAGTAGAATTTCAAAATGTACTCAAGAACTTGGTATCTCACAATTATTATTGTAAATTAAAACGAAACAGTAACCACCCGATCTCCCTGTATGTTTAAGCTTAAAGCAGTTAAGAAATTTCTCAACTTCACACTGTTTCATTTTGACAAACTTTATAACAGGGCCATTATTTTTATCAATTTTTCTCAAGTAACACTGCCTCAGAAACCACTAATCTGAGAATGTTTGTGTAGGCTTTCTGATCGTTTTTGTTTTAAGCAAAAATAGTTATCAGTGATGTGTGATAAATGACAGACTTTAATTTTTCTCTCATTTTGTTTTCTGATCTATGTCAAACACAGTTCCTTCACTTGCAGTCCTGTGTTCCTTGCCTTTACTTCCCGTTTTCCTCCTTCCCAATTTTCTAAGTTAAAATAGACAAAAAAAGTGATGCGAAAATAGACAAAAAAGTTATTATTTCCTATCTGGTTTTTGATTTTACACATATCTGATGTCTTTGAAAGATGACCAGTTGACTTTATGACAAAACTGAAGATGCTGTTCTAAAGAATCATTCTAGAAACTATGGAAAAAATAAAACAAAGGAGAAGGACTTGAAGATGACTGAAGTATGATCAGTTTAAATCTCATATCAAATCATCTGCTCTCCCTTGACAAACTTTTGGGAAAGGGGGAGAGAGACTGACAGCAGCTGCAGACAGTTCAAAGGCTTTCAAAGGGTCTGGAGAGCCCAAAGGAGGCACCTCACACAGTGAGGCTCCAAGTGAAGCACTGTCTCTAAATCACAGCCATTAGAAAGAGCCTACAAGGTCTCAGTAATATTTCTTGATTATTTGCTAAATATAGCAACACAGTCTAGATCATCTAGTGCATAAATAAAATTCTGCTTCACATATTCTGTGCTTTGTTCGCCAGTATGCAAATATGGCTATTATATCATCCCAATACTAACTGTGTCTTGTGCTGCAACAACTGCAGTACCAGAGTTTGGACCTTTGCAAGTTGAAAAGTGGGTTTGACATCATATTCAGGTTCTTGTTGTGGCTGATGATAAGCTTTGTTTTGAAGGTGAAACAAAGTCAAATTCCGTAACTTCAGATGTTGCCAAGAGACGAAAACAGTCGTCTTCTGGCCATATCTCATCAGAGGCACTGGCACTAATCCATTTCCAGGCATCACAGCTCATAAACTCAGAACTATTATGGACTCGATAAAGTCAATCGATACATTAGTTAAGTGAGATGGAATGATTTAGCTCTTAGGGAAAAAAATATAGGGCTCAGTGTTATCCAATGCTGGGTTTGAGCATCCTGGTATAATGAATTACAAGAACACCATTCAGACAGACACATCTGTCTTGGCACATTCTCTTGAAATACAACCGGGAAAACAAAGTCTTTTTGTTTTGTTTAAATAAATTGAGAGGACTTCAAAGAAAGGATTGCTTCTCACTATCTGTTTTTAAAAAGCTTCTTGAAGAGCTTTTTTCTGAGACCCTACTTCATACTGAGTTTGTGTAACAGCTCAACAAGAATCTGGATTTGTCCCTTAGAAATTTGAAAAGTCAAGATCTGAAGTTAATGTAGGACTGGCAAGTTTTTCAAAGGTGGAGAAACCTATAGCACTTACATGACTTTTCCCCACTGACAAATCTGAGCTAGATAGAAAAACCTAGTGACAATGGGAGGAAATGGGGTACTGTGGATGCCACAATATGCATTAAAAATACATTTTGACACAAATTCTCTTCAATCTTACATGCTAACTTAAAGTAATAAAGGTAAACAGATGCATGTATATACACACATCCAAATAACAAATAGTGTATGTTGACTTATCGCAATCTTTAGGAGGCCTATTTTAGAAACTAATTGAATATCTTATTTTAGAATGTAAATATATTTTATTTAATAATGCTTCCTATTTGAAAAAAATATTCACAACATGGGATATGGAAACTGCATCATTTTAACAAAAAAAAAACAAAAAAAAACCCAAAAAAAACTGAATACTTTAATCCAGAGGCTTCTAGCATAAACTACAGCAGTGAAAATGTGTATTGAAATTACTGGTTAGGCTGACTACTAAAAATAGTTATTTTGACCATAGCAAATAACATAATAGAAATGTTCTTTCTGTAGATTATTTCTATTAAGTTTTATGTTTCCTGCAGAAAGACAATGTGAGCACTACTCATTAAAGGTGGAATGCAGGAAGAAGTAAAATCTTCTAGCAATAGTACAAGAAAGCATATTACAGTACATCTGTAAACCTGGTTTTCTCAAAGGATGACTGAGGGCCAGAAAATGACATGACAAAGACACACATATCTCCAGGATTATTAAATCCTGCTAGTGTGCAAAGGAAAAACATCAGCAATAACATTAATATTCACAGTGGCACCCTTTGATGCTTTCATAATTTAGATTTGACCTCAGTAAGAAACTTGGCAAATTACTTTTGTTCACATGTTTATTGTCTTTTATGAAAGGACAATAACACCCATGCATCAACCCTGCATCATGATTGCCCAATAAGCACCCACAAATGTTTGATATCCAGGATTTTGCAGCCTAGAACTGAAGCACACTGAAAAAGCTGATACGTGTAGAAGTCACTATGGTTACTGCCTACACTTTCTTTTCCTCCAATAAGATCTTTCATTTCCATAAGCATTAAAATTCACCAAATGCACCAAAATTATTCAGACAAAAAAAATAATCCTAGTTTATAAGCCTTTTAGCTGCGTTGCTTTTATCTTTTTAAGTATAGACTCCGAGCTGAGATATATTATTCCACATCTGAATATAAGAAAAAGTATTGCAGGAGAAACTTTATGGTGGAAATGCTTTGTGGACCCCCAGATTCAGCAGTGTGTGTGGAACAGCTGTCTGCTGTTGGCCAGTGCAAAGCCAAAACCCAGAAAACACTGTACAGGATTCTAGAAAAAAGGCACTAGCTGGAGATTTAGTAAGCCAAATTCAGATGATTATTCTTAGCATTATTGTAAATATTTCTAATAAGAAGAAATTAAAAGTTCATCTTCTGTGGTTAGATTCCCTATCTATTGTAATAAGAAACAGCTATATGTAAAATGAATTTTGGGTGGGTTTTCTTTTTGTTTAGGCTTTGCTTTATCTTATCTTTTTTTCAGTATTCTCATATAAATGTCAAACTGGTTAGGGCCTGTAATATTTCCTGATCTCATGGTCACTCAGTATACCAAGCACTTTAAAATTGTATCCAGTGGCTGTGTCCTCAACAGTCATTTAAAACATTTCTTAGTTGTATCTGTTTACTTCAGTTAGCTTTCTACTTAAGTTCCTTTCAGCACACTGAATGACTTTGTTCCCTGGTATTGCCTGTTATTTTGAAAACCTCCTTGATCCACCACTGTCAGTTCTCCTACATACAAGAAGCCTATTTTTTCTTTTCACCTCAATTACCTCCTTACAGCTAGTTGCTTTTAGTGTGACATATTTGACAGATCAATATATTCTTTATCAGTTCAGTTACTTCCCTTTATTTTTCCTGTATGTGATTTTTCTGATGTTTTCTTTAGGTGAAAGTTCTTAATATTACTCTTCAATACAATGAGGTCCTTTCACTGAAAACCCTTTCTCCCTTTTTCAGAAAGAGCAGGGTGCTCGCAGCATACAGGACATGCAGGTAAAATACTTGACACCTTCAGCAGGAATTACACCAGACTGAGCTGTGGTTTGTAGAGAAGCAGCATCATCAGAGCCTTATTCCTGCTGCTGAGGTAGGGTATATAGTCCCCTCGACACCCAAATCTACAGAATCTCTTCCAGCCCCAAGGAGTCAAACAACACCTCCAATACTCACAGATGGAACTTTCCCAAAATCACAAATACTTTCTTAAGATAGATATGCAACTTGCCCTTCAGACCAGACTCCCAACCTGTAAGAACTCAGAATATTTCTTATCACTACCTTAATTTCTTAAACCAAACTGGAAAATAGAGCCTTTCCCTGTAGTCCCTCACTTTCATAATAACAAACTCTTGCTAATGTATTAAATGTCACAGGAAACAACAAATCAGCAGTGGTCACTTTTTCATGTATCATTTCCATGTATGACACCTAGATACATTAAAGAAGGGGGAAAGTACTTCCTAGAAGTTTGAAGAATTCAGCTGTTGGCTTAAAATAGTCAGCAATTTCTATATAAGTCATAGAAAATATTGAACAATTATCTGCTTAAAATTTTTCAATGTAAATGAGAATATGAGAAAGGTTTTACTTCTGATGAAGTCTTAAATGCAAGTAAATGCACATGCATCCAGGTTTTGAGAAAAGCAGAAGCAGTTTAGTGGGAGCTTATAAAATTTGTGGAAGGAGAGTACACCAAAAGGCTGATATTTATTGGTAGAGTGCTACTCTGACATTTAGGCTGTTTTCTGTTATGCTTGCTTACTTATTTGTGCTCCTGTTTTGTTTCCTGGAGAAATGCCAAAAATATAAAGTGACCTCTGTATACTAACTATTAACTATGTCACATCACGCTGCTTAAAATATATCACAACCTGATTGGCACAGAAACACATTTTGTTCTGTTTGGGAGTGCTTATACCCAGAACAATGAAAATGCACAGCCTCAGCTTCTTGGGAACCAAGAAGTCAGCTCTAAATATGGCTTTTTATAGGGGTTCAGTTGCAGCAGGACAAGCTATGGCAAAGTATCTTAACTCACAGACAAGGTAATCTATAATGGGACAGTATTTAAAATAAGTGCTGATCTTGCTCAGATTAAATTAATCTAAATTTGGGATCAAATGACCTGTAAAGATACAAATTATTATTTAGAAATTATTCCAAGCTGCAAACACATAGGAGACATGCCCTGGTTTTACCTAAAGCACAGACCAATACAGTGCAAATTCACAATCACAGGAACTGAATACACAGTATAAAGAAAACACAGCTTTAAAAAGTTACTATCTTACAGAACACAGCTGGCTGATAAATTCAAGGAGAAAACGAAGATGCTGAGGAACAAGTGACTTCTGTAGCCCTGGAAGATGCCAAGACACACAGTGAGCTGCAAGGGGTGAACAAGAAGAGACACCAGAGAAAGCCTGCAAGAAAATAGGCAGGGATGGGAGCAGGGATAAAGATCTGCTGTAAATAGGGAGACCTGCTTGTGCGCAGGGCTCTGCCGAGCAGCCTTCCAGGAGCAGCACTGCACCTTTGAGACTCTGCTTCAGCCAGCGCCGCTGTACCGCAAGGGGACGGCTCCATCTAGAGGCAAATATCCCCCGAGCTGTGGAGTGGCATCATTGCGACTGAAATACCTCCTTCTCCTCCAGTCAGAACCTACTCAAAATAGCACTCCGAGCTGCTGTCCTCTTGGCAGGGATGTCCAGCAGGAGGGAGTAAACTCCATCCACCTCACCTTCTGCAAAGGCTGAGCAGTTGAAAACAAAGCCAAGCTTTCCCTGAAATCCACCTCTCAGTTTGAATGGTGTCCCATACCAAGACTTGCCAAATGGATTCTGTGGCGTCCATAAAATAACACAGATCTTACTGTGCAGGCTTACTCTCTGATAGCAAGAATGGGTCCCACAGGCAAAGGGGGACTCCTTTACTGCACTCCTTTACTACTTATGTCTCTCAAGAAATACAGAGTATTTCCCACAAATATCTTGATAAGCACATCTATATTCAGAATCAGAACACCAGTAGTTAATATGAATTGAAATAAATGTTTAAAAAAATAATTACACTATTGAAAAGAACATTTATAATCCTTTGTGTTGCAAAGGCCTTTTCTGTAGAACAAAGATGAAGCTATTATTTTCTGTCCATCAATAAACAAGTATCTCCAACCACATATTGATACTGCTGAGGAGCCCAGGAGCACTAAATCCAACACTTTAAAAATTATAAGCAAGTTTAATTTCATCCTCTCTATTGCTGGGGTCTAGACATGCCAAGCTATTCTCACTGAAGAGTTTCTTTTCTGCACTGATCAAGAAAAAAAAGCCTTTGAGTGCATGTCTCTGAAGGCCCTTTTCTCCCAGTCACAGGCTAAGACATGTATTGCAATGTAATTTTACAAGCTTAACTCCACTGTAGCTTACTGTACATCTAAAAGGGCTTTTTCAAATAGGCAGCAACCTGTTATATGAATATAATTCTTCCTGTTCACTGTTTCCAGGCTTGTGGGGTATGTATCACCAAATATGCACTTTTTATAAATCAGTATGTTTAGATTCAGACAAGCTGTGTATCTGAGCAACAGCACAGCAAGGAGCGACTGTTGTCTATGCATTACATTTTCTCAGATTACTCATTTATTATACAATAGTGTCCTAAATTTTACCCATCACTTTCTTCGGGTGTTTGTTAGTGAGGAAGAAAATTTGTATTTAAACTAGTTTTACTTTTTCCATAATGATGCAAGTTAGGTATAAGCAGTTAAGATTAAAACTGGTGAGCTGGTTATTGTAAGCAAGACACATTGGGCAGTGACAGGAGAGAAAAAGATAATGCTCATTTTCCTATAAAAATTAATTGCAAAAATGTCTGCTCATTTCTTAACCTATTCTTTTTCTATGTTTTACTAATTTTAGATGTATTTTTGCAATAAGAATACAAATCTAAATGGACAAATGCAATATATTTTACAGTTTTAGGTTAGGTTTTGGGTTTCTTCTAAGGGCATATAGTTCATGAAGCATTGTTTATTTTACAGGATTTGTTGCTGAAAACAAAACTAGCAAACTACACAGTCATTTCTTCCCTGGCTTCTTCCTGCTTTAGGAATTCAGATCCAGTTTGCTGTTACTCAAAACAAAATTACTTGCAGCTATGACTCATATCTTTCTGGTAGCAAAGAATATAAGATGTATGTCTATTTATGTAGCACATACATAATATAACACTGGAAGTTTTTTAAGGTCTCTTCTAAGAGAAGTGCAAGAACATGGATGGAGAAAGAATTCATTGGAGTCAAAGGAGGACCTCAGTGGACTCTCATATGTATTTGCAAATACATACACGTACTATGACATATGTACCAATATCTATGGGAAGAGTTGAATATCAATCAAATGGAAACACCAGAGCTAACCTCCAAGAGGCTCTAGTGATTAGCAGTCACTTATGGTCAAAGACATTCCCACCTTGCAAGCTCAGCTTCATCCCTTGGCTTCAGACCCAGAACAGACCAGTACTCAAGCAAGTCCTGCCTCTTTGCGGTGTTTGGCTTTGCAGTGCCCAGCACTGATTTAAATCAATGTCTCAAAGACATTGTTGGCCAAAGAAACTGCACAATTAGCGTGCCTATGAAACATATGCCACTGTACCCAGCTTTACCTGCGTGGTCCAAAACTGAAGAAAATACAGGTGAGAGATGGACCTCAGACTTTCATTATTGCAATAAGTTTTTGGAGGCAGTCTTTTTATGAAAATCTGAATTAATCTAAATGGATAAAAGAGTAGAACAGCTTAGGTCAAGATACAGTGCTCAGAGAAGTGAATAAAATATGGAGGGAAAAGTAGCATGCTGAGAAAGATGGAGAAAAGGGTCTGTTATGGTATATGTTAAAGATGTGGATAGGGCAGAGATAGTTCACAAAAATTTAACATAGCCCTCTCTGTGTCGGGAACACGTATGACACAAAAATTCCAACTTTTTTTTTATATTTGGAATGGCTTAGCCTTCTCTTGCTCTACCTGAAAATGGTAAAATATATGAACAGTGACTTCCGGTGACTGAGCTACACAAATATCCATGGGTGTGATGCCAAAACTTCAAATGTCAAAATCAGAACAAGACTGAGACTATTTCAGTCATTGTAGATCAATGTTCCTGGTCTAAATTAGTCAGCTGCCTGTTATGCAAGATCATCCTCCCTGCTAGTCATTCTCACAGAGTATTTACAGAACACTGTAGGGGAATGGTGAGAATCTGAGTGAAGGTACTACCAGGAGGAGGCTATTTAAAAAAGAATGTACTGCATACATTTTCAGGCAGACATTTAAGTAGACAGCTCTATAAAGCATTTGCTTTTCCTTTTTGAATTATATATGCACACATACATACATGTATACACACATACATACATGTATAAACACACCGTGTTTTCATGTCATTGCAGGTAATGTGGGAAGGAAGGCATACATAAATATGTTTTAAGAAATCTTTCTAGAGCATGAAATACTTCTGCTACTTCTGGGTAGCACAGGCTTATTTGAAAGAGCTTTCAAAATGCAGCCTTTGGAGAAAAGTATTTCACAAATCAAAATGATTTTCTAAAAGCCTATTTTGCCATGATAGCATTTACTAGAGTAGGAGGAAGAGGAAAATTTTGTTTTATATCATTCCTGTGGATTCAAATCTGCCCTTTTCTGGATGTTTGATTCAGTGTCCTGAGCTAAATGTAAAACATCTTGTTAAAAAGATCACAACCAAATGCACATAAAATATTTGAGCACAATGATCTGCTGCTCTTCTCCTTCCTTTCTATCTTACACACTCATTTCCTTACCCTCACTGGTTAGGGTTGCAATATAGTTGCATCTGTAAGAGATAATTTCTGCCTGCTTAACGAATGCAAAAAGACTCCTTTTTGGAAAAAGACTGAACAAGTGAAATCATAAGGTGGACTAGATTAAAAAAAAAACTTATTGAATAGCCTTTTGCTGTTTGCGTCATATAACAGGATTGCTCTGTGTGCAGTGTTATCTCAATTACTGTTCTACAAATACAGTCATAACGAAAGCGAAGGAAAAAAAGTCATGTTCCAATTTTTAACTATTATTTTTACTGTATGTTTTCATTTTTATTTCTTAAGGGGTATAGTACATGAATTAAAAGAAGCCTGATTCATTTTGTTAACACAGAACACAGCATGATCTGCACTGATTCAGGGTCCACCTTATTTGCTAAAACTGGAGATAAAGACCCGGAACTGTTGAACCAAGCCAAGAGTTAGGCTACTTGTTTTTTTGATAAATAGCATTTTTTCAATAGCATTTGACCAAAAATGCAGGAGCTTCAGCAAACCCCGCCAAACTCCAAATGGACTGTCTGATGATTTGGCACAACTTGAGATAATGCTGAAAGCAAGTACAGCCAAATTAGTACTTGCATTCAGTTAAAATGAAATGGACTATCATATAAATAGATCAAAATTGGGCCCAGATCCTGCAATTCACTATGCAGGCAGACTGTCAAGTGCAGAATCAGCACTTTGGTGAGCAGAAATCTAATAAGGAAAACTCTAAAATGCCGGAAAGAATTATTAGAAGAAAAACTATTTAAATCCTCCATATAACTAGAAATACTTGCTAAATACCACAGAAATTATAAATGAGTTAAGAGCACTTACTTTGAACCTGTAAATTATTCTTTAAATGTAGTAAAAATAATTTCATGCAACAGTGTGTCAAGCCAGTTTGGAAAAAGCGCTAAAAAACCTTGATGACTGTGTTTATCCACAGTACAGCAAGTGTAAAATCAGTATTAAGCAGCCCAAGAAGCAATGCACTACCTGAGCACAGCACAAGTGACACAGATTTTGGAAGAAGATTAAAGATGAGAGAGAAGGAGTAAAAGGTTAAACATACAAATCCCACAAAGAAAGGAATCTTTAAATGCTGGGCTTTTTTGAGAATTGCAGCCTATAGTGCAGTTCCTCTGCTTCATGTTTGCTCCGAATTATAAATAAATAAATAAATAAATAAATAAAGACAAGCAGTTTAGAATTCTTAAAGAACGAGTTTTAAAGAGAATTCTATTCACATTAACAGAATAGATTGCATCACGTTATATAAATAAAACCTTATACTGTGACACAAGGATCTGCTAGGAAAGTCAGAAATTCGATAGACAGAAATGCTGTGAAAAATCTGCAGACCTGAACATCGAGGAGAAAAATGAAACAAAGGAAACAGAACATGTTTCTAGACTTTATGAATAAAAGTAAGTACAAATAATAAAGGAACAACAACAACAACAGAAAGCCTTACCATGTTTGCACAACTGTGTGTCTGTAGCCCATGCTATAAATGTGGATACCTTCTATTTCCATCATCTCAGCCCCTCTAGTGGTCAGTACCTGAAGATCTTGCCTTCAGGAGGGACATGATCTATCCATATATGCAATTTGCTGTTGCTCCAGTATCTTGACAGATATTTTTTCCTTAATCTTGTAATTTTTTCTAGAGATATAACTTGTCACTTTTTATTAGCATTTTTGTCAGTGCTGCTGCTACGTGCATACATTTAATTGCTAAGCAACAAAGAGTAAGCTCTGCACAGCACATTCGATTACTGCATTCCCTGTGCCATGCATTGTTACTAATGCACTTATATAATAAGAAATGCCAAAAAAAAAAAAAAAAAAGAGTGAAAATATTTTTTTCTGTTTCTGTAGCATCTAGAAGCCACAATCTGAAATGAGATTCCATCATGCTAGCCACCAGGAAGAGAGCTAATAGCTGAAGGAAGATGAGGGCAAGTAGACCAATAGAAAGTGCACCAAAGTTAAAAGCAGAGATGAGTTTCAGTGTTTCCATAGATGAATACGCTAAGTCTAAAGCTCAGAGGTGACTACCCACCTATAGTTAGTCATGATTCTCAGACATTAGGGAACTATTACTGTGGCTAAAATACTTGAAGCTTTGGCAAGTGTGGTGGCCTCAAGGTGGAAAGCATTACCAGTTTTCAAAAGTTTATCAGTTTGGAAGAGATACACCTGCACTGTATCAAGAAATACTCTCGCTTTCTTTTTGTCTTTAAGTTGTAGAAAAAACATAGGGCAGGCAGTGTTTTCTTACCAAATGTTACACGTCACTGTCTGCTCTTCATATCAAAATGTATATTTGGCCCGTCATTGAAGGCTGCTGTCTCCAAAATCTGAGTTTGGCATTAACAAGGATTACTTGAGTCTATCACACAGGGGATAGACACTACGACTCCATCTTTCCTTTGCTGAAGTGCAGCAATGTTCACCAAAGAGTTCTCTTTACACCTGAGATGTATAAGGACAGTGGTCCCTCTTTTCTCTTGGTGTGGCTATCAGCTATTTTTCAGTCAGCACCACATTTCTTAGTGCCACATCTGCAATGCTTAGCAAGAAGAGCTGCTTGATTGCAAGCCTACTAAGCCATGATTGTGCAGGTGTACAAACTTGCATACAATCACTTTTATTTCTGCAGTTAGATTCAGGAATTGGGCCTGACTGTCTGTGTCTCTGGCATTTCCCAAGCAGCCCAAATGGAGCAAAGAATTAGATGGGGAGACCTGGTAAAATCCTCCCAAACTTTATTTCAGGATACTATATACCAGGAATTATAGCAGGTATACTTTAAGACAGGCTTCTAGACTATTAGCCTCAAGGATGAAGAGGAGTGCTAAGAAAAGGAGTAGCTGCTTTTGAATTATGAATAGTCATGTGCACAGTCCTGCCCAACAGCATTAGGGTTCCAAATTTTTGCAATAGAACTGGACTTCCCCAATAGCTAATGTGTCCTGTCCCTTTTGGTGGGACTGAAACAAGGGCTGTAGCTTTCTTCTGGGCACAACGTCCCTTATACTCCCATGGGAAGACCAAGCAGAACTGTTCTAAATAAACCACAGCAGGAGACCACAAAGAACATTAACAAATTCCTAAACTAATTAAGTACAGCAGTACTTAATCATATAAAGTGCTTCTGCATTAAGCTACTCAGCACATTAATTACTTAACCCCTGAAATATCATTGTGAATATATGCTTTTTATTGCTATTTCATATGAGGGCAGATGAATGCTTGGAGAGGCTATATATTTCCAAGAACTACAGAGTCAAATCATTTCACATACAGACCTTGCTGGAAAGCCTAGGTAAGGACAGCTCTGACAACTCCTGCTCCAACAGAGCATTTTTAGAACAGAATCAGGGAATATTCTGATTTCGAAGGGGCCTACAAGGGTCATAGAGTCCAGCTTTTAAGTGAATGGCCCACATAAGGATTGAACTCACAAACTTGTTGTTATTAGCAGCAGGGTCTGACCAACTAAGCTTATCTCAGTTGAAATTCTGTAGCATCTTGAACCAGAATAGATGCCAGGGAACAAGCTGCCAATTGGGAGACCCTGTTCTCGCCTCCTGGGTCACTTTGGGAGATAAATACAGAACAAAATTACCAACTTTCTAGCTACTAGAAAGAGCTTCGTGATTTTCTTATGACCCAGAGTCCTGCAGCTCCTCAGACCAAGGATTCAACAGAAGGTAGCACAGAAAAGAAGTCTCACATCACTTGGCTTCTAAGATAGAAATTTTAAAAACCCATCAAATGAGGTAAATAAATGGCATATCACATTATACTTGTGTGTTGATAACAGTATGAATTTAATTTTTTTTGTACCATATAACTTCCTCACATTCAAAAACTACATTAATAGGGTGTGCTTCTACATTTCTTAACATATAGCTCATTTCTGGATCCTCACATTGAACATTAATAGTTTCCTCTGCTTAGCTCGGGACACCAGAATGACCTTGTTTGATGGGATTTTCCCTAAACATCACTCTGATCACCAAACACATCTGGGCCTAGCATAACCTTCTTGAATTCATTGACACAAACTCATAAAAATTTTCTGGGTTCAACTCTTAGTGATGACTCTGATGGGACTGTGAAACATTAGGGACACAACATGGTCTCTAAACTGTGAGCTGCATTGACAACATGTGCAATACAGCCAGCAGGGAGGGAAAAGGAAGGCTATATATGATCATTTTAATGGTCACACACTTTACAGTAGAGGGTTCAAATAAATGGTTTGTTATTCCTCCATTTTTATAACTGCCCTTTAATGCCTCCAAGAGGAATTGTTGTTTGGCAATAATCTCTTTGGCTTCAAGAAGGAAAGCATACAGCTTATGTGCAGGTAAGTACACAGGTCCTTAGCAACAAGACTATGTTTAATAACTCCTTTAATTTTTGGTCAGCCTTGAGTTGGTTACACCGTTGGACTAGGTGATCATGGAGGTCCCTTCCAATTAAAATAATGTATCCTTCCATTCCATTCCATTCCATTCCATTCCATTCCATTCCATTCCATTCCATTCCATTCCACAGTGTTGGGCACACCAGCCACAGACCCCAGGGCAGGCAAGGTGATGCCCAGCCTAGCTGGGGGCTGGACATCACAGCAGCTGTGGACTAATGGCATGTGAAAAGGGATTTTTTTTCCCCCTAGTGAGCCCCATTAAAGAGCATGTCTACTTACAATAAAATAAAAGGGATAGTAAGTCTGCACTTTGCGGACTCTTAGAATTCTTTTATCAAAAAAGCACTCACAGCAGCAGTAGCCATTGTTCATACTTCCCAAATCATGAGGGTTAATGGGGTCACCCTTCAATGAGGTGGCAAGACAAGCCTTACTGGACTCAGAAAACAATCTTTTTTTCGGAAAATAATAAAAATTGATCGATTTCTCTCTATTGGAAAGGTATTTTTGATGGACCAGATCCATCTTGCATAGACCACCAGAAACAGGATAATTTTCAGACAGTACTAACCTAAATGTATATGCATTCCTAACTCAAAACAGCTTTAAAGACTGGAAGACTTTAAAGACTGGACTCAAAAGACTGAGTCCAAGCCAAAACAGAACTATGAATTAAAAAGACATTTTCAAGAGGTGTGTGTGTAAAAGCCTCAAAGATACTTCTCAGTTCAGTAAACAAAGCTTGCATTTTGGTTGTTTTTTTTTCCTTTGCAGAGAGATCATTCAAAGGAAGCCAAAACTAAACATTCACGGACAACATAAGGAGCACCCAATGGGGTACTTCCTCAACTGCAGTGCTTTGCACATACTTAACATCAACAAGATAAGTTTCCAAGTTTTCTTCTGAGCTAATATTTTCACTTCTTCCATATCCACCATTTTTGTGAGGTTTGTCTTTAACCTGATCTGCTAATGTGTTAGCAGTGTGCCCACCACAGTGGGGAGAGAATTTTATCCAGCAGCCAACTAAGGGGCTGAATAGCAGCTGTGAGCTTTATTGTTGCAATATTAATAATTTAAACCTTCTATAAAACAGTTTGGTAGGTATGGGCATGAGAGCATTATAGGGCTTTCTGTAATTTAGTACTTCAGAGTGATGAACAGTAGAGCACATCTTCAAGCACTTGTCCCCAAATCAATGCTTCCTTGTAAGGCAGAGGCAGGGAATGTTTTATTCACAAGATTTTAGAAATGGCTAAATGCAGGTCACATGACAAAACTTTTAGAATATGTACCTTACTTAAGCTTTGAACCCAATAGAATCTGTTAAGATTTACACATCTGAGAAAAAGAGATCTTCAGTTTCTAAAGTTGTGAAGCATATTCAATCTCTACTACATTCTAAATCTTGCTCTCATTATAGTAACTGAAAAATCCTTCTCAATTTCAAACATTTCCATCAGTTCAGAGTGGGGTGGAAGTGGGGGACATCTCACAAAATCTGTATCAATAATATGAGAGTGTGGAGACAACAGTAAAATTCTAGGAATTATTCAAATCTTAGACTAATATCTCTCTTCATGGAGGCAAAAAAATATTTTATGTATATTTATCATTCTGTAGAAAGAGCTTTTTGGTATGTGAGAGCTTTTTGTGAAAAGAGGCCTTTGTCTGCTGGTTTCATTTGCTTATGGTAACAAGAACAAAATACCAAAACAGGAAGTTACTAATTTTCAGTGGTCTTTATTAACATAGCTGTATTTGCATATCCAGGACCAAACTGAAAGGCTCTCATCTACATTTCCCAGAGGAAAAAGGATGGGAAGATGTAAGTGTTGAGACTGTTTTGAAAGTAGAACTCTATTCTCTGTAGCTATTGCCATCTACTAGCTCTTATGTTCATGCCAAACATTTGACAAGTTTGCTTATGTCTTTGTTTAGTCCAAATTAGTCCTACAGGGGATAAAAGACAAGATAAAAGATTTGTTGGAGAAAAAGTAATAATTTGAAACTTTCAGATATTGAAAATCAGACTGATTTTCTTTGGAAAGAATACTGACTAGGTTGAAGAAGGCCATCACTCATTCTCTAAAATAATGAAGGTATGGGATGAGGGGTACTTTGATTTCGTGATTATAATAAAAGTGGGAATAATTTTTTACCGTATGTAATGTGAAGAAGAAAACAGTGATGTTCTACTGGCATGCAGAGAAAGTGTATCTGAAATAGTGTATTATGTACAATAGAAAACTATGTATAGCAGGATTATGCAATATGCTGTCCCTCACCAACACTAGCAAACATCGAATGTTTCCATAAATGGAACAATAGCATCCATTATGTTATCTCAGAATACATATGCTTTACAATTGACATTATTAAAAGGGGGAAAGTCTGTTCTGTAAAAGCAGAGCAGTTAAGTGATGCTCATAATCCCTACCATGCAGTCCATTAACCTCAGAAATTTTAAGTAGCTTCGTAGTCATCCATGGCATTTCAGATTTCTCACAGCTCCAAATCTGTGGGCAGCTTCACAAGCTTTTTGTAAAGTTTCTCATGACTAGGACATCTGTAAAATTCCCTCCAGACCTTTCTTCAATTCATCTGGTGTTAAGCAGTCAGTAATTGACATATCTGAATAAGGATAAAGGTACATCCCTAAAAACATGCTCTACTGAACACAATATCTTTTTTAAAAGACTTATTTGTAATTTTATGTGCTATAAGATATTAAAAGCATTCTGCTTCTTAATCTTACCTTTTTCTTCCCATTTCAATGTGAGTTTTCAATGAGCAGCATTCCCAGACAAGACTCATAGTAAGAAGTCAAAATAATCAGATATGAATCTTCTGCTTTTTATGAACTAATCCACGATTCAACATAGGTGTCCTCACTATTTACATGAAATAAATTATTTATTTTAGAGTCAGATGAAAAATTGCAACACTGCCTAGCACGTTGCTTAGAGACAACTGACAAATTTTCTTCCTGCATGTGTACTTGGGAAATATGAAAGGCAGAACCAGGATGCTAAATTTTGGCATAGTGTTTTGTTGTTAATTCCTTTAGTCCACAGAGGGAAAAAATTGGTGAACCTTTATTAATTCTGATTTCATGAAACTGGCCTCCTTTTCCTAGAAGGAATTGATTTGAGACTCAACTGCAATAAGAATAACACCTTTAAGTTACGCCTCATAAATGTACTTGTAGTCCTGACAAAAATGCTTTTGTGCTTCCAATACAGATATATGAGATGGGCCTAGCTGAAAATACATGTGGGGATTATGATAGAGGAATTCAGAGATCTGCATAAGGATGTAATTTCTTCCTCTCTGGCTGGCAGCACTAAATAATGTTGCACTGCATAATGTGAGATAGTATGAAAAAGACATTTAGATACTCAGAGAATGCTAATGTCTAAAACAGAGGTACAAAAATACGCTGGATATTATATCTCACGGGATCAGTTTGATTATTTTAGTACTAGAGGAGAAGAAACAATATATTCACCCTCTCAGAAGTCAAATCCTACCTATCTAACTTGCAGTTCACCTTGTGTGATGAAAAATCTAGATGTAGAGTTTCCAAATGGCAGCTTTAGCTGCCCAGGATTATCCATAAAAAGACCCATATCTGAGCTGCTGGTCTGGGGTTTTGAATCTAAGGCTTCAAAGTACAGAATTTTTGAGGAATGTGTTTGATGTGTTTGCAGTCTTACGAGCATAGAGGAAAAAAAAGCAATCATATTTGTGATCTGAGTACTAGGGAAAGATAGTTGTTTTAGATCTTGTGTTGTACTACACAACTAAATTTGCTAAACTCAAACAAAATTTTCAGTCTCATTGGTATCAGGGTATCTCTGATTTCCCAACTCTTGGTGACCACAGGCAGCAATCACACTGAATGGCTTAGCATGCTTCCATACTGCCATGCCAAACCCTTCTACACCAGCAAGAAACTCCTCTTGGCCTCACAGATTTCCTAATCTACATATTGGCCCTGGTTTAAGCTCACACTTTGGCAAAACAGGACCCTAAGTCTCTAGGGATTTCTGGAAAAGGCCCCTCTGGAAGCTGCTCAAGTTGCTGCGTCCCCAGCAGAGCCCTTGGAGCCCCAGAAGGCTGGAGAAGGCAGCAGCTCCCCCTCCCCTTCCAGCAGAGCCCTTGGAGCCCCAGAAGGCTGGAGAAGGCAGCAGCTCCCCCTCCACTTCCAGCAGAGCCCATGGAGCCCCAGAAGGCTGGAGAAGGCAGCAGCTCCCCCTCCCCTTCCAGCAGAGCCCATGGAGCCCCAGAAGGCTGGAGAAGGCAGCAGCTCCCCCTCCGCTTCCTGCAGCTCCCACGGCGCCTCAGCTCCGCTCCAGCCCACGGCACGCTCTGAGTCACAGCTCCCAACGTAAAAGCTCCATCTGCAAGAGGGTTCCTTCTCTGCAAGCAATGGAGATGACACTGACTAGGGGAAAAAAAGGCAGAATGCGCCATTCATCTGAAGAATGATGCTGCACCAATGTCCCACATCCTCACTCAGCTATAGGGTTGATTCAAACTTGTCCAAATGGGGGGTGGAAATTCGTATTTGCTTGACATGCAAGAGAAAACACTTCAATTAAAGACAAATAACATATATAAAAACCTTTTTTTTTTTTAATGCTTACCAGTGCTGTCTATGAGTCACTTTTTTCCCCCAAAGAGAATGGTAAACTAACTAAACACTAAGTATATGTTTGGTAAAACAGAATATCCAAATTTGTTAGATACTTTATAAAGGTCATGTTCTGTAATATCACACTGATCACCACCTGATTAAATTGCCTACTGCTCCAAATTTAATGAGAGACTGAAAAGTCTCAATGGTAATTGGGATAGATGATCCTTTAAAGAGGGAAAGTGAGTGGGTAGTTAGTCGAAGCACAGAAGAATGCTTATTAATGCGGAGGTGTAAGAAGTCCTTCCTGAGAAGAACAATTAAAGACAATTTTATTTGGAAAACATTGAATTTTTATTTGTGTTGCTTCACTGAAATCCTGGACACAGTATCAATTCTCTAATGGGGGAAAAAAAAAGGAACAAAACAATCTAACAACCGATAATCCACAAGTCTGTCTTCTGCCTACAATTTCATACTGTATGGTAAATTTAATGATTTCAAATTTTTTAGTAAAAAATTTGTCATTATTTTCAGGAACTCTCTAAGTGACTTGTGTCTTGCTCTGTTTTTCTTAAGAGTTTTTTACTCCAAATAAAGCCATCATCAGGAAATCCAAGTACACAAAAAGATATAAAGACAAAGACAATAATAACTATCTGACTGAAAATTGCAGAACTACTACATTATGAAAAGAGCAATAATTTAACCTTAATTAATATAAAGTCTCTCAAAGACACTAAGTATTCTTTATGCTCTTGCAGTAGATTATCAAAATGTTTTACTGGGACTAAAGTAAAGTGGTGATAAATGTGTTACTCAGATGTTCATCAGGAATATAGTGACAAAGGGGCAGTTCTTATAAAAATTACTCTATTTTTAAAATCATAATCTGATCTTTTTCTGCTTAAAAGATAGGGTCAATTTCAAATAAGTATTATTTAAAGGAAATCACATGAACTGCATTATATAAAAGATCAAGGAAGGCAATTGCAACAGATATTCTGGGTTCATAATCAACAGAATTACTGATATTTTTATATCTTTAAGTCTGCAATTCTACTCATATTTTACTCTGACTGAAAAATGCATATCAAAATTCCAGACTGACTTTTTTGAAGTTAAAATGTGCCATGAAAGCAATATTTAAGTTTACATTTAAAAAGGGGGGGGGGGGGAAGTAAGCATTTAAAGCCCTGTTTTAAAAATATAATTTAAAACTGGTAATTCAGTGGTTCTGAATTAAAGGAGAAAAAAAAACTACAAAAATCTTTTAACTCTGTTTTAGTTCTGTGAAATTACTAGTCCAGCTGTCAGGAGCTATGACAAGGATCTATGATCCTCAGGTTCCAGACAGGAGGATTGCACAAGTGCTCCAGCCTAAAAGCTCTTTCAGAAGCCATATTTGATGTTCCTTGTTTGTTCTGTGCCAGAAGCATGTCAAAATACAGATGAATTGTGGTTCAAGACTAGGGTTAAAATCTGTCCTCAAACATATGACTGCAGTTTGTGGCTTAGGTGAAAAGTTCACTAGTTTTCTAGTTTCCAATTTTCTTTCAGAGCAGGTATTTTATTTAGAGCCATATCTGGCTGGGTGAAAAGGACAGACATAAACTACTTGGTATAAAATCTGTGACAAGGTACTTGAGAAAGTGGAAAGATGTACAAAACAATAGCAAACACAAGTTATAAGCAGCAGAAGAGATTGAAGCATGAGCAACCACCAGCATGAGCAACCACCAGCATGAGCAACCTGGCCTCTTCCCAAGCTGCCAGGAAAAATGAACTTCAGTAAAAACTTATTTCCCTTCTTAAGAGAAGGCAACTGTGGTTTCAGGCAATTCCCACCAGGTCTATTATTATTTACAATGGAGGCAGACATCACTCTTGGCTCTTGCTCAAGAAGAACAGGCAGAGGGGGAGAGCTCCAACAACTTTCAGAAGAGAAGAGGCGTAACTCTTCACAGCACATTCTTGGGTGCAATGAGAAGGGACTTCATTGCTAATTATGGCTTATTAGTGCTATTGAATATTAAGTTATCATAGAAGAGGTTCAGGTTAAAAAGTACATTATAATTTTGAAAATCTTCTGACTTACCTTTCCCTGAAGAGACTGAAGTCCTTTTGCCTAAACCGTGAATCAAAATTACCTCTCTCTACCCCAATGGTGTTAGCCTACCTCCACAGGCTTAGAGAAGACACCCCAGTCCCTGACAAGAGGTCTGCTCTACCCTCAGATTGAGAAATTTCACGCAGAAAGGCTACCCTTGCACCAGTTGTCCCTGTCATGTCCTGTAACAGGTACAAGAGACACAGCAGAACAAGACCTGGGTGGGTGAGAGGGTCACAGATTTGGCACAACCTGCATGGGAACCACATCCATCAACAATTCAAGTCAATCCTTCAACTCTTCTAGCTTCAGCAAGGGTCATGCAGCACTTGCTCCCTGGCCAGCCTTGTGTGCCCATGCACACAAGGTAAGGCAAGTGAGATGGCACCAGACAGGGGCTTCTTCTGGTGCTTGGAACATGTCATAGCCCATGTCCAGCAAAAAGCACACTACAATAAATATCCCTTTACCTCACCATATGCTCTTGCCAGGTGGGGAATTTGGACCTGTTTGAATGTGGTTGTGTAATTATGACTGAACTCATTCTGAGGCAGAGGAAGTTTGGAGAGATGCTTCCTCCCTCTCCCTTAAGCATGGGATAGTGAAGAGCATCCATGGCAGAGGCAGCTTTTCCTCTTTAAGTCCCTCCTCATTTTCAGACTTTGAGGAAAAATGAGAATCTACCAATGTTTCTGCTAAAATTCAATTTTCAAGCCTATATTTATCAGATGGTTTTCAATTCTGGGAGAAGAAGGGAAGGAAAAAAATAAAATATAAGTAAAAAGAGAGGAAGAAGAGAGACTGTAAAAGCTAGCTTAAATGCTTGCATCATATTGTTCCTAGGACTGTTTCCATTGCCCAGATGCAAGTGGCATTATTAGACAACCATTTAGCAATCAAGTCTGCAAATCACTGTCTTGGAGAAAGACAGTCCTGGACAGAATAGAGAGAGAGGAGGAGCAGGTAAGAGCATGACAGCTACAATTACTCAACTAGACAGTGGTTATTCATCTAATCTCTAAAGAGAAAGCATATTTTATTATTCACTCTGTCTAAACTCTGTTGTGAAAGCCTGGTTCTTTTATACGTTGAAGACTGCATTACTGAAGTACAAGATGAATATAAATAACATTTACATTCAACTCATAGTTCCTATGTCACAAAGCTTAAGAATGCCAAGCAGATAAATCCAAACAAACCGAATTTCCATTTCGTGATAGGAAGACTCAGGAATAATAAAGCATGAAAATATAATAGTGGAAAGGAAAATAAAAAAAGAAATCCCTTCTTCATGTTTGGTTTAATTTTATTCTCTGAGAGGTACACATTGCAATTAATTGTGCAGGCTATATACTAAACACAAACATTTAATCATGGAAATCGCTGTCAGTTAATTGATTACTGTCAAGAATCTGCTGATCACAGAACTTGTTTCTTCTTGATCCACCTTTACAAAACTGAATATTAATGCACAATAAAAATAGTACTCTTTGCATGCAAAACTTATGTATTTCACTGAAGACACCCCCACTTCCTCCTACCAAACAGCTGTATACAATAGTACATTCCAAAAAATTTTCTTTAATGCTAGAGTACCAAAGAATAGCTGAGGTAAAAGGAAGTCTTTTTGTCAAATACCTTGTTTAGTAAAAACACTTGCATGTATTTTTATTTTATTTACAAATTTAAAAGCTGGTATCATATTACATAACTTCTTCCAGGCTAAAATTATTTTACAATTAAGCTATCATCTGAATGAATCTTAAAGAATTTATGGCACTTTCTGCTCCATCTATTGGTGAAAAATATATTCAAGCAACAAAAGAGGTCGGACTAGGAAAGTATGTATTATGGATAGACATACAAACCTGTTACTAAACCTGTAACTATTCATGAGTACAGCCAGAGCAGAGACCCATTGAGAAGTGTATTTTCAGCCCAAATTAGGAATAGCAAATCCCCAAATGGATATATAAGCTAAGAACAATATCTAAAAGTATCTATCTTGTTGGTAGTTGGTGCACCAGATAAAGTATGTAGTATCTTGCTATGTGCAAAGACATGGTCTGAAATTCAAGGCTTCTGATAGAGAAAACTTACCTGATGGTGATATATCTCTTGTCTCAATGTCCTAAGTTTAAGTCCACAGGCTCATGCTAATGTCTTCATCCATTTCAGCCTGTATGGAGTTTGTAAAAGATGGCATTCACCAAGTCAGGGTAATTTCAGTGGGTGATTCTGGGATGATTTATTTTAGGATAGGTTCTTCATGCAGTGCAAATTGCAAATGCTCGGTGGTGAGCAGCCTCCTGGCTGGAAGGACCTGCAATGACCAGGCATGCAGATCCAGCATCAATTTTCTTTCATACTGTAGGAAGTTAATGCATGATGACCAAGTGGTATTCTCAGAAGTTTGATCCATTTTTACTAATAAAGTATTATTATTTGTGATCAGCAGCTTCCTTTGGATTGTGCATTGGCCTTCTCTTGGCTTATTTTCCTGTTTGTTATGCAGTGTCCTGAGTGTGTACATAATGCTTACCCACCTAACACTAACTTTAAGAGTTAAATCAGCTTCTCAGGAAGCTGCAGAAGCCATTTCCTTACTGAAGGACAGTGGAACTGTGGCTAACACCCCCGAATGAAATGGCATTGCATTGGAGCTTTAGATACAAGACAACCATCATTTGTCTGTATAGAACTAAAGAAAAAAAATGGATTTTCAATTTCTGATTTTAAAAAGTACTTGGTTCCAAAGCTCAAGGAAAAGGTGGCTGAAAGCTCTACAGCGATTGCTAAAGCTCTTGCATCATTGAACAGTGGCAGAATTGAGTAATCTCTCTTGGATCACTGCAGTGAACTCTCTGTACTTCAGTAAGGGGCTCACGATGACCCAAACTTCTCCATTCAATGCAGACAGCTGTCAGGCTCTCTTGGCAAGCACTGTCCAAGATGACACAGAAGGTAGGTGAGGTTGGGGCTTGCACCTGGCATTAACACACAGCAAAGGGTAAAGACAAAGATGAGAAAAGAATAGGGTAGAGGGACTCTGTCATATATTTTTTAAAGCAAAGAGTCAACGTTTCCCAAGGATTGAATGTAAATGGATGTAAATGTAATGCTGTTGCTAGCCAGCCAGCAGATAAAGTTGCATGGAATGCAAGAAAGAAGAGCCTGTGGGAGATACTTTGTCACCTGACAACTGCACAGGCAAGTGGAAAACCTCATATGAGCTACTCCTAAAAGGAAGCTGTGGGTTTCTCCAGAAAGACTTCCCACATACTGGTATTTCCCAGGGCTCAGTGTTGGCCAGCCCTGTTTAATGCCTTTATCAATGAACTGGGCACAGAGATTGATGCTTCCTCAACCAGTTTGCAGATCCAAGTTGGGTGGGAGTGTTGATCTTCTGGAGAGTAAGAAAGATCTGCAGAGCAACCTGGACAGGCTGGATCGATGGTCTGAGGCCACTTTTATGAAGTTCAACCAGAACAAGTGCCATTTCCTGCCCTTGGATCACAGTGAGCCCCTGCAGTGCTGCAGGCTGGGGACAGTGTCTGGAAAGCTGCCTGATGGTAAATGACCTGGCTGTGCTCGTTGACAGCAGCTGAACATGAGCCAGTGTGTGCCCAGGTGGCCAAGAAGGCCAGTGGCATCCTGGTCTGTACCAGCAATAGGGTGGCCAGCAGGAGCAGGGCAGAGATCATCCCCCTGTACTCAGCACTGGTGAGGCTGCATCTCAAATCCTGTGTTCAGCTCTGGGCCCCTCACTAAAATAAGGACACTGAGGAGCTGGAGTGAGTCCAGAGAAGGGCAATGGGGCTGGTGAAGGGTCTGGAGCACAAACCTGATGGGGAGAAGCTGAGGGAGCTGGGATCATTCAGTCTGGGGAACAGGAGGTTCAAAGGAGACCTCATTGCTCTCTCCAACAGCCTGAAAGGAGGGTGTAGTGAGGTGGGGGTCCGTCTCTTCTGCCAAGTAACAAGCAGTTAGGGTGAGAGGAAATGGCCTCAAGTTGCAACAGGAAAGGTTTATATTGGATATCAGGAAAAATTTCTTCACCAAAAGGGTTGTCAAACATTGAAACAGGCTGCTCAGAGAAGTGGTGGAGTCACTGCCCCCAAAGATATTTAAAAGATATGTAGATATGATGCACAGGGTTATGATTTAGTGGTGAACTTGGCAGCACTGGGTTAATGATGGGTCTTGATCAGAACTTAGATGTCTTTTCCAACTGAAACGATTCTGTGATTCTTTTTTTTAAGGGAAGCATTGCTTGAACTAGTAGACATGAAAAATAATTTCTCCTTATTTTAGAATTAAAGTTTTCAAACATGCTCGTCAAATATCACTGAAGGGCACCTTTTTTTCTTTCAGGAACAAGAGACAGTATAGATGTTTTTAGGAAAAATATCTGCATTACTGATCTCTGGTGGGAGTGGTGAGAGAAAGTGAACTACAGCTAAATTTCAAATTCCCAGTCACTGAGTTTTATTTAAGAACCTGATTTTCAAGATGCTGAGTTCAATCAGTTATATATAATTTTCTGATGCTGGATACTCTTTACCTGAGTATAGCTATGCTAATTAAAATATCACTGTATCTTTGCTCCCCATTGGACTACTGCTTTGCAATGGGCTACATTTTAATAAAGCAGAATGTTTTCTTCTGCACCACTGATACCCATCCAGACCTCCGTGCAGAGGTTTCCTCCATTCCAGCTGTGTACAAATGGGTGCAAGGGGGAAAAGTAGCTGCAGATCTAATATGAATGAAAGTAAAACTTCAGCCTCTCTTGCTCACAGGCTGCCCCCTTTTTTTTACTTCTACTTTCAGAGTGTTGTGAATACTGGAACTAATATTTGCTGCCTCTGTTTTTTCCTTTTTTATAAAACCATGCTGTAATAAAATTGAGACTTCTCCAAAAGTCTTCACAAAAATCAGATGATGAGAGATACTTAATTAATTGAAAATATTAAAGTAATAATATTAAAATGCTTTTTTTCCTCAGTCTTCAAGTTTTCACTGAAAGAAATTTGCATTTACTATTTTCCTTACATGGCTTTTATTCATATATCCAAGAAGACAGATTAAAGTTTAATTATTTCCATTCACCTTGCAATGTTCAAAACTAAGGTGCTGTCATGAAGAATGCGTATGGAACCTTAACTAAAATAATAACAGTCCTTTTCTTCTATTCCCATGTAGCAGAAAATAAATACTATGGAAAACAAGAAAAAGTTTCTTATTAATATTTAATTGGAAGATTTTATACATTTGACAGAAATTTGAGAAACTTATTTCCTGTTTGTAACTTAATTAAAAATAATATCATAATTTAATTTCTGTGAATTGTAATCTACATTTTCATAAATTGCAAAAAAGAGGAAAGAGTTTATACATTAAAAAGCAAAAATGCTGTATGCAAGTCCTTTCTGTACACAAAAGTATCTTACTGTAACTCTATAGTTTCATATTTGAGGTGAAAATTACTGGTCATAGGTGATTTTGCAGGTATTCCACACTGTCCTCCATGTCAAAAAGATTGCCACAGAGCTGCTCGATGAGCATACAAAACCAGTTCAGCTAACCCAAATGTCACTAGTCTGGGTGACATGGTTATAAGCTTCCTCCTACAGCAATAAATCTATGAGTGGGAAAATTACTGCCTTGTCAGTTCCTCCAAATTTTCTGTTTATGTGTAATTTTGCCATTTTCCTTAAAGCACAGAGGTAGCAACATATAGCCCCACTATAAAATGTGTATTTCTGTTTTAATTAGGTTCATTTGGCAGAAGCTGAGAACAAGCTGGCAGAATGTGGCCTCTCTGGAGGATATTCAACAGCAACCACTCAGGCATGGGACACCCCTGCCTTGGCAGGACAGTGGCAGGATCTAACCTGGCCCATTCCCAGTGCTGCTGGCTCATCCTCAGCTATTCTCATAGATGCTGCCAGTGCATTACTACTGTGTCTTATTAACACTTAAGTAAATTCTCCTGGGAGCAACTTGCAAGACACTGTACATATTTTTCATTAGAATACAAGACGTACATGATTCAGTATCCGTGCCCTTTTCAAATCCCAAGTTCCAGCAGATGTGCCAAGATGCAAAGAACACAAAAAGTGGTTGACTGAAGAAAATGGCCAAAGATCAGTACAGAAAATATGGCTTGAAAAAACTTACCAATTGAAAAAAATTTTAGAGCCTCTACTCTTTATAGAGTAGGGTCACTGTCAGCTCCATTTGCCTTTTTAAACATGAAGACATGAGATGTGTGTGAGACCACTGAGAAGGAAAAAGAATTCAGGGCATATGAGCTTCTTGGTCACATATTTAGAATTTTCTTGAGAGACTCAAATGCTCATATATGAGCAATATATATTATTATTATTACTCTATTATAATTATTATTATTAATATTATTATTATTAGGTGTGTATAGGATTGCCAAGAGGTTTTGACCTGTTCTTCCAGGCACTAAGTTTTCTACATAGATATACGACTTCTCAAACAGCCTTTCTAGTACAAAGTCAGCATGAAGGCAAGAATATATATAATTTACTGCTTTGACCCAAACATTTTAAGCCTTTCTTTGCTTTGGTTAACTCAGATTACTACTCAGAAATGTTTCTTAAAAAAAAAAGTGTCTTTTCAGTAATAATGATCAAGCTAAGAAACTGGGTTCAAAGTACATCTTGTTTCCAGGGAACACCAGTATTGAGTGCAATGGGAAGTTCAGAGGTAGAGACTCAAACTTCCTCAGTAAGGAGTGAACCTGGAGTGAGGAGCCTGAGGAAGAGGGGCAGAGGAGGAAGTAAATAGCACCAAAGTGGAGAACCAGAGCTGTGACAGGCTGGAAATGAGACAGAAAGGATAAACCTGATCATCATCAGGAATTTAGGATACTCAGCATCATTATTCTTCTACTTTCACAGCAAGAACCTCTGAATCCAGCTCATAGACAGACCTGTTGTTGTTATTCAGCCCAGCCAACAGGCCATTCACAGCCTTCCCCAATATCCCTGTTCTTTACACATCATGTTGATGTTGTGCCACATCAACACCCCCAAACAAAATTCACCAAGGAACATTCCCTTGCTGTGAGGATAAACATGCACAACCTGTCCACGCAATTCTCTGGACAATTCTCTTTCCTCCAAAGTGAGAGTGGCTGCATCCAAGAAGCTGTTGGTAGGTTCTGTCCTTAGCCTCAGCTACCACTTGTCCTTGTCCAGGAATTGCCTGAGACACAGATTGTTTTGGCCCTAAGCAAAAACTGCAATGGAAAAAGCCCTCTATGTGAACAATTCAACAACATGGAAAACATTAAAATCTGTGGATTGGACAATAGCGATAGCTCTGGATCTGTGGATGATATTAGGATGTTTGCGATGCATGTTTTTGTTTGTTAGTACAGAAGTAGCCTAGGTACTACAGCCTGATTTAGAACATATCTGTAATTTCTAATTTTAAAGGGGAAAAGAAGGAAAAGATGATGGAAATGGGAAAGTAAGAAAAAGGAGGGAGAAGAGATCAGAGAAGCAACCTGAAAAATGAATCAACACAAAATCTTTATAAAAATGCAGTGGAACCTGTGCATACTCTAAGATGAAGAAAAGCTCATCTCAAACTGCTGTGAGGGACACTATCTGGCTACTGGCCCTACAAAAATGAAAATCCCAAAGTCTTTAAAAATCCCAAATTCTGGATCAAATAAAATACTTCTTTCGGTGTTAATTTGGACACATTGCTATTTGGAATTAAATCTGAGAGACAGTACATAAAGAGATAAATCAGCTTTGGATCTAGTGAGTAATGTCTGAAAAAAAAAAGTTTTGTCTTTAGTTTGAATAGCTCTCTGTCAATACCTGAAACTGCAGATTGATGGAACAATATTGCTGAGAGGCAGCTCTGCACCACAACATTTGACCACTTTGGTCTTGCAGGACTTGAAGCTGCACAGCTGGGAATTAATACACATTAAAAGTGAGTTTTATGCTGGATTGGTTCTTTGCTCCCCTCTTGTATGTGCTTGCACAGATGTTTCCATGACCTTTACAGTGGGGGAATGTAGGATCATCAGCCCAGCTCAGGACGTCTCTTCTCATGTTGGCATTGATGTAAATCACTTTGGGAGGATCTAAATCACATGGTCTGACAGCCAATCCCCTCTCAAAAGATCCCTTATGGAGGCAGCTCTAGCAGTGTCAGCCCACTTTGTGGTGCTGTCACCAGTGCATTTGTAAAAACATTAATTAGAGTAACCAGAAGGTGCAGAAAACCTTTGGGAGACACCACAATACGAAAAAAAACAATACTTCAATCTCTGTCTTAATTACTCACTTTTGGATTATAAAATCTCTACTGAAATAAGATATTATCACAGGCCAGAATTAGTACTATGGGAGATAGGGTTATGACTGAAGATGAGTAATTCAAAACACATCGTGCTTTCAGATTACCCTCCAAAAAGGGGATTGCAGCCCCAAATTGCCTTCGTCTTGCCCCACTCAGCATAGAGAGACAGCTCAGTTTTGGTAAGGTGTGGCCCTATCCTCCAAAAGGGAAGTTTCTTACTGCTGTAGTGATTTTGCAGCACAGCTCACAGATAATTACTGCCCCATCAGTTTCCAAAATGTTCCTTATCCATCTTACCCATTCTTTTCACCATCTATTGTCAGGAGCTTTACATATTTGAGAGCATAATCTTCCTTTACTTACTATTTGTTTTTATTATTATTGTACCATTATAATCTCATTATAGTCTTTTCCAGTTTCAATTATTGTATTTATTTTTTATGTGAGTCACTGTAATTGCTTTTAGTTTTTAATAATGTTTAAAATTTTCACTCTCCAAAGCACACGTTATTATTCCCATTATAAAATTCAGTTAAAAGGTTGTCAATAGTCTTGGTTTGCACTGGTCTTGAATTGATCTCTTTGCCATGCATGATACAATAACCCTGCCTTGCTAATGCCTCCAGCCCACAAAGGTAGATTCACTTTTAAACGACAGGCTCATCAGAATATTAGAACTCATTGGAAAAATGGTATTCATACTAGTGTGGAAGAGAAATATTTTACAAAGTCCTTAAAGCCTAAAAACATTGCAAAATTATTCTCCAATCCATCCAACTGTGGGAATTACTGAATTACAGAATTTTCTACTCTGGGTGTGATTTGTAAAACACAACTTTTTTGACAGGACTCTGAAGTTCTGTGACAGAATGACTATTAAGCTTACAAAACTTAATCACTTCAATGAAGGGTGATAAAGTAATCCACCTCTGACAGAAAATTAGAAGACATTCTCCTAATTTCCTGATTATTTCTCTCAAATGTGAGATTAAGTGTATATCCACCAATCATGCACACATGTCCAAATAAATTAAGTAAATAAGATCTGAAAATAAATCCTGGTATGTTTTCCTGCACAGAAATCCTGTAATCTCTCAGGAACCCACTTAAAACCAGTGCAGCTTTACTTGTTTGCATGACTTGTCCATGAGAAATGTTTCCAAAAGAGTTGATTCAAATTATAGTGATGCAGTTTTTAAGTTACCAGAGATATCTTTTTATCCCATTACATTAAATTAATTTACACATTACTGACTTACCAGGATGGATGTTTTCCTAGAAACAGAACTAAATGCAATGATACTGTAATAATGAGCACTTCCCTTTTTCAAATAGGTTTGGCGCGTGAATCTATCAGTAATTTGGCAATAACCTGAGCCCTTTATCCACAAACATTATTTAAATATGTGCACAAGACCCACTGTAACAATGTCAGAACTTTCATCTGCAACAGTAAAAATACTGCACTCTGCTCAGGAAACACTTCTCAATGCTTTTGAGAAACATGTCTCAGCATTTAGTCCCAGGCAAATCACATTCATTGTACATGTAATATTTGCATACTTTTAAAATTTGACAGAATTCAGTGCAAAATTAGATTAGAAAATGTTTTGAGTATTTTGTGGTGCAAAGTCACTAGAAGTGGGCAAAGATGTATCTAGAGGATGGGTGTACTCCTCAGCAAGGCACAGCTTGACAATCCTGTTAATCCTCATTGCAATTCAGAATTGCTGCTATGAAATTGCTCTTCAGCTTGTTCATCTGCATAACAAGTGATCTCTGATCATTTCAGAGCCAGAAAGATCCATCCATGATAATATCAAGATAAAAGCTCTGATGTTACAGACAGCTGGGAATAAGAAGGCAATTTAAGTGCAATCTTCAGAATATGCAAGCTACATTATACAGGTAACAGGATTTGATGAAGAAACCATTTCAGCCTGCTCCTGAATCCCTTAATTACCAGAAAAGCAACCTACATACTATTCATTGTTTCCCAAAGACCTAGAAAATATCATGAAATCTTCTAGTTTAGTCACCATTTCTCCACAGTCATCTAGATTTTACACAAAACCTCCAGTCAACTTGGTTGTCTGAATCATGACCTTTTAAAGAGGCACACATTGGGTGTATGTTGTGGTTGTATTGACAGCAGCCTCTGCACCTTGGCCACTGAAACACCAATGTCCAGAAAAAAAATTACACAATAAGAGTGAAAAAATTCTGTAGATAAAATAAAGAGAGGGAAAAGAGAATTTGGAATTTTTTCTTTATTTAGTGCTACAGCTAATATCTAGTTTTATATTTAGCAAAATTGGCAAACAGCAATTACAGTCTTAAAGGTCATCAGTTCATCCCCCCTGCTATGCAAGTAAATAAGCAAAGTGGCCCAGATGAAGACTTTTACATCTACCTGAAGTGCATTATCAAGGTATTTGAATGACAAGTGCCCTGCAAATTCCCATAAACCAAAGTCAGAAAGTCTGAGAAGCTTAGTGTTCCAAAGGGTTATAATTTGGTTTGGTATGTGGTGCATGTCTCATGTATATTCTAGAAGCACACCTCTGACTCAACAAGCTGGGCCTCTTGAGCTCAAAAGGTCAATCTAAAACTCCTCAGGTATGACAGGTATGAGACAAAACAGATATGAATGGGAGCTGGTCAGAGATGATGTCTCTGCTATGGGAAATAAGTTTCACCAGCCACTTCTACCTCCATTTTCACTATAGCAAAAAAATTGCCTTATTTGTAGTGGTCTTGTTCTACTTTTCTCTGACAATTTGAAGAACCTTTTGTTTGATGATGTTTTCACTCAGGACTGATCTGTTTCAGCTGAAATACACCTCTGCTTCTGAAAAGCCAAAAATCAAAATGAGTCTGACAAGGCATTTTACCCAGACCTTAAGGGATTTTTTCCTCTTTTTCACATGCCTGTGTGTTCTTCCAAGGTCACTTAACATAGACAAGCAAGAAAACTGTCATGTACTAATATCAAGAACGCCACTGTAATGCTGAAACCCTTTGCCTGTTCCCTAGTCCTCTGTTTAAATACTCAGTAGCTGAGCCCTTCAACTCCCAGAATGACCCTAAACCAGTCTGACATCCTATGTCCAGCACCAGAGAATAGAAAGAGCTGAAATTTCCAAGAAGACATTCTTTGCAATTCTAGTTTTATGACCTTCTTTTCTTGGTCTTAATCGGCCAGTTAATTTTTCCCTTAACCAAGTATCCATCCAGCCTTGTGGACATGAATGAAATTAATTTATATCTACATTCTAGTCATGGTGTTCTAATTGTTTGTTTCTGATACAAGTTTTAGAAGATTTCTTTTTTTTTTTTTTTTTATATTTACTTCCAGTTGAGTGTTGAATTGGGCTGAGCCTGGTTCCAGTACTTCACAGCCATTCTTACAACAATGTCTTTTAACTGCCATCACAACAACCTTTTGAGATCTGTCTTTCAAGCAGTATCTAACCCATAACTCTGCTATAATGTTTTTAAAATCATCTACATCAAGTCAGGAAGCTTGCACCACTCTATATACATTTGGCCAAAATTAACTGAAACCTTGAAGAAAACTTCTGCATCCCTGGAAATATTCAAGGCCAGGTTGGATGGAGCTTGGAACAACTTAGTCTAGTGGAAGGGTCCCTACCTATGCCAGGGGATTTGGAACTACAGGACCTTTAAGGTCCCTTCCAACCCAAGCCATTCTGTGATTCTATGACAAGACCTACCATCATCTAAAAATGTGAAAACCCATTACAGAGTCTAAACCTGTAACTCCTTAGTAACCAAAAAGATTAGACAGAATTCGGGTTCTATATAAAATGAACCACATTTGCTAATGGAGCAATCCCGATGGTTACTTTGAATATTGGTATAATACTGACACACTTAAAGAGTTTTCATAGAATCATAGAATGGCTTGAGTTGGAAGGAGCCTTAAAGATCATCTAGTTTCATCTAGTTCCATCCCCCCTGCCATGTGTAGGAAAGTTTTCTCAGCTGTCCTTGAATTATTCTTGTATAAACAATGAACCAGAAAACTTTCCAAACGAGCTGTTTTACATACTTAGGTATAAATGACCTGACTCTGCAGATACTAATGTCATTCATAGATACCACTGTCAAAGAAAAACTACTGACTTGCATAACACAAGGCCTTACACCTTAGAAGTAGAATACAGAATAAAAATATTTATTGAAACCCTCTGATTTCTTTTATAATCAGTACTGTAATTTTCCCCAACCACAATGGGCTTACTCCTCTGCTATAATTTTTTTTTTTTTGGTTCTAAGATGTCTAAAATCCTCCATTAAACTTCATTCTGCCAATTTTCACTATATTTTTCACTACTGTCTCCGAGGGGAGACACTTTTATGTGCTTTGCTGTATCAGGTCCTCATAAAGAAAGGCGTCAGACCTACAGAAGCTTTCCTCTCTCATGATGAAAAGCCCAGGTGCCAGTTCCATATCATTTTCGTATACAGAGCCATATTTGTAAATAATTGTTACATTATTTAGCCAACTTGACGTGATCTGGAGGAAAGACAAACTCATTGAACTCTAAAATATTATATTATTAGGTTCCCCAGAACCATTAGTGAATATCCCAGGCAGGAGATAAAGGTACTTTTGAATTGCAAACAAATAGTCAGTCATAAAATAAAAGGAGGGGAAAAAAAAGGAGCAAATGCTTCCAAATACCTCAAGAAGGTAGAGTTCAGCTTTAGTTTCTTCAGACAGCTTAATTTAAAAAAAAAATAACTAGCATGCACAGGTTTAAAAAAAATGTTGATTATGTTTTGCTATTAAGAAATTTAAAGGGGAAAAATACCTAGATGGAAGGCAAGTTATGCAGCCTTTGCTAGATGCATACATACCCTTTAATTCATTTGAATAAAATACTTGATGTTGAAAATCATCATTTCAGCAATATGTCTAACTACACTTCTTTATTTTGCATAACATAAGAAAACAGGCACTTAACTGCTACAGATGCACTTCCCACTGTGTAATCTGAATGTGAGCATATTAAATGAAGAACACTTAATATTGAAAATAAGGATTATCACTGGGATGGCAGTTGTTCCATAAATATATACTAATACAAAATAAAGAAATGGTCAGGGCTCACTGTTGCCAGTTAACTCATATTTTAGTATGATTTACTTATTGGCTGTTGAACCTTAAATATTGTAAATGCATCCCAAAGTCAATATCTATAACATCAATGAAGCTATCCTGTTAATAATTTCAAGGCTAAAATTAATGAAAATAGGCTGAATGTTTTTCTTAGCTGAATGTTTTCCTGCAAAGATCACCTCTAAATGAATCAGTGGAATGAACTAGATACTACATTTAAGGAGATATACAGAAATGAGAATACTTTTTAAAGTGCTGATTTTACCACAGATTGAGGAATGGGGGAAGGAAAGAATGGAGGACAAGAATATATTTAAGAAGTTATCATGCCTTAATTCCTATTTAAATGAAAGACAATCCACAGCTGTATACATTAATTGACTTCTTAAAACTGAGATTTTAAATGATGATTTCCTTCTTATGCTTCCAATTCACATAGATTAAGCAGGATTATCTCACTGTGGCTGTTGTGTTGGCCTATGTCATTTGCTTTTCAACTAATATCAGAAATAGAGGCAAATGTTTATTTTTTTTTAATTTGATGTAAGAATAACTACAGGACAAACATTCTTGTTATCTAGGAATAGTGATTACATTTTCTTACCTCTATAAGAAGAAACTTCAATGCAGTCACATCACACTTAAAGAAAAAAAATAGTACAAATCCAGATTAAATTTTTCCACAAGAGGTTTAGAAAATAAGTGGTTAAAGGGCCAAGAAACTATTTTAACATGTTTTCTTGGAAAAGAGAAGGCTCAAATCAAGGGCACTAGGTCCCAGATACATAAAATAGTATTGCAAAAACAGGTAAAAATCAAATATTCTTTATGTCCATGGTGGACCAAACAATAATATTAAGTTTAAAGTTGCAACATGGTATATTTAGTTTGAAATATTTTGCACAATATCTAATAGTAAGACTAATCAAATGCAGACCTACTTTGCCTCAGAAAGTTGTGGAACCTGTCACAGGCTGCACAAGCATCAGGAATTACCTCCAGGCAGGCATGAATAGAGCTTGCATTGGATAAGGGGAAGAGACTGTCCAAAGTTCAAATCTAGACCTTCTAGACCTATAGGTGTTCTCTGATTATCTGAATGATTTAAATAAAACGGTGGCCATCACATCAAATAGATATAATTAGAATGAAAAATGCAGTTTTCTACTGAATTAAACAATATACCTTCAAGCAAAATTCTTGCACATATCACATTCTCCAAAATTACTGTAAAATTATTTCATTACACTACATGTAAAATTAGTAATTCCATAAGAAATCGTGTTTATAGGCAGATGTGTTTTGTAACACAAAGATATCTTTGTGTTAAAAGTTACCATCCATTAGGAAGATATTAAATGTGACAACGTAAAACATGCTTATGAAGAGACAGAGACACTACTCAACTGTACCAGAGATCCTAGATTATGGAAAACCCTCATCATCATCATCTAAGAATTTAGAGGAAAACCAATTCAGAATACCTGGAAAGGAAAAATTTTTCTAAAAAACAAATCCCTGGCAACAGCAATCAGTTGTGTTAGAGAAGACATGCTGTTTGTGGGAGTCTGGAAACTCAATCTAAAGAGCAACAACACTATGCTGTGACTGCCCTGCCTTCACCTTGGCTGGCCACAGTGCAAGTGGAAAAGACAGTGAAGCTAAAAAAATGGAATGAAATTCCATCTTTAACTTCATCACCTATCAAAAAAACAAAAAAAAAATACCTCAAATCAATATACAGCAGCAATTACAACAAAAAAAAAGAGAACCCATATCTTCATTTCTGCTGAAAAATTAGCTCACTCTTGGCACTTCCATACAATCCTATCCACATGGCTAGAGATAAAATTCAAAAATGAATGTGCTGTGCACACATGCCCAATACTAGGAGGAAGAAGAGGGGAATGAAAAACCAGAGTATTTTTACTGCAAACTAAACCTCCTGGGCTCTCCTAGATAGCTCAGTGTTAAGTCAAACATCAGATTTCTTGACTGAGGAAAGAAATATTTATGCTGCAGTATTTATACCTTAGCCAAAAGCTCCAACAGGAAGGCAACGAAATTCAAGTTAAATAACGACACAGTTTTGTAGGAAGCCATATGTCTTCTATAATGCCAAACAAAGATGCTCTGAATTTTACAGCCAAGCATTACACAACATCAAAAAACTAAGAATCTGCTAGCCCGAAAGACTACATTAATCAAGAAGTATAGTGAATAGCAACCTGTTTCTTATATGATTAAAAAGAAAAAAAAAGAAAGAAAGATTTCACATAAGTTGAAAAGAACTAAATTAAAAGATCAAAAAAACGCAGCAAAACTAGAGAGACAATAAGAAAGAATCCTACAGAGAACTGCAAAACATTAGGCATGAGAATCACCAAAATATCTAACAAAGTGATAAAGCTGTCAAATTATTTTAAAAGGATGAAAATAACTACCAACAATGAAGAAGATTTGAGTTATTTGCTATAGTTATGAAAGGTCCTAAGGAAAAAGAAATCAAAGAAATCAGTGAATATATATGTGATCTGTAATGCTCTTGAATTACAGCTAAAAAAAAATCAAAATTATGAAATGGCATAGGATGTCTTCCTCAAGGGCTTAAAAATGGAGTTTCAAAAGAAGAAAGATGACCACAGCCTCCTCTTATGAATTACTGGAGTAAAGAAGTTGGAGACCAGCAGCAACTATCACTTGCAATGGTTTCCAACAGAGTAATATCTTCAGGCCTACAAGGTTGACATTTAGAAGATGTCAACCTTAAGGCCAAAATCTGCCTTCAAATATGAAGGTGAACCTCATGACAATTGAAAGGACAAGCAATCAAATCTATCTCAGAGTTTACCCCTTCTTGAATTTTAGTTCAAATAACAATTATAACCAAAATCAAATAGATTAAAAATGGTTTCGATTGGAAAGGATCTTCAAAAATCATCCAGTCCAAACCCCTCTGCCATAAGCAGGAATATCTTTCACTAGATCAAGTTGTACAAGAAGCCCAATCCAGCCTAATTTTGAGCACTTCCAGTGATGGGTCATCTACCACGTATCTTCTTTCAGTGCCTCACCACGTTCACTGTAAACAAATTCTTGCTTATGTCCAATCCAAAACTACTCTTTTCAGTTTAAAACAAATGCCCAATGCTCACTACAGGCCTAGGTAAAAAGTGTTTCTCTGTCTTTCTATAAGCCCCCTTTATAAGTTGAATGATGTATGGTGCAATCTATCTCTTTTCAAGTAAACACTAGAAATGGAAAAACAATTATAATGAAGGCTATTATTCCTTCAAAAATCTCTGCCTGTGCATGCTGATGTGCCTTCATTTGTATCTTGAGTTGATTGTTATGGAAAAGCACAGGAGGCTCCCTCATGGAGCCAGCGTTACTGAAGCACTAAAAAGTACCTCAAGGGCCCCTGTCACACCTGATGCCCTGCCTAAAGAAGCTTTCTTCTGGATGATACCAAGACACTTGTGTTTGCACACAAAGAAGTAGATGCCTTAAGCACCATCTAACAGCCTACTTCTTACTGAACATCAAAGTAATTCTGTGTCTTTAGGAGCACCATTCATCACCATTGTATTCAAAATCCAAAATTCAGATGGATTATCTCAGACACTGTTGCAGTAATGATATTCATAATACTGCTAAAGAGTCTGAAAAGAAAAGCCTAAAAATTGGGGTTTTGCATTACCAGGAGTATATCAAGGCTTTGAGTGATGATTTGAGTGTGTTTCTCTGGATCAACAGCTTTCCTTATTAGGACACCCATTCCCATCAGTGTCTCCAAAGCCTTTTTAGAAGTGACTGCCTTTAAGTAAAGTTACCAACTGATTTAGTTAGATATTTTACATAGCAGGTCTTCAATGAAACAAGCATCATAAGGTTTTCATAGAAAAGAAAAAGTGTTTTCTTATGCTATGGTAGTTCTTTAAGTTGCTCAAGTGTATTTAACCTTAGAAACTGGAGCAAAGGTGACTGCCTCATTGCCACCTTGGAGCCCAGGGGAAAATTTCAGAGTAAATTCCAAGCTCTTCAGCACATGAAAACCAAGCAGGCTTCTCCATTCCTAACCTTGGATATTTATGCTTTGACTTTTCAATTCCCATAAACCATTCAAGAAGTATAGCATAGGCATAGCATTTATTGGCTCATTTGAACAATTTATTCAGTTTTAATCTTTGAAAACCTCCTTACCCTTTTCAGCATTGTTAGTCACCTTGAAACTGCTATCACAGAAGGAAGGTTCTAAAACAGAAGGCAAGATCAGCAATCAAGCAGGAATTTTTTTGTATCATCAGTGAGAATGAAGTTTGCCACCCCAACTCAAGCTCCCTATGTTGGCACATGCCTTCAGGACACACGTTCCTCAGTGCTGCAGGGGATGCACTGCCTGCTTCTGCCTGCAAACTGCCAGTGTTCCCAGCCAGAGCAGGGGGGAAGAGGTCAGGCTCCTCACTGTGTGGCTGTGTTTGGTGCTCTAGAATGTACAGAGAACTTTTTGCTGAGTAAAATACTTCAAGACTGCAGTTGGGCATGGTTCAGGCAGATGACACTCCACTTTGTGAGGTGCAACTTGCTCCACAAAACGCTAAGTTTAATTCTTAGACAGAAGGCTGTACCTTTCCAGCTATTCCCCAAAAGACCATGCCACACAAGCACGTTCAAAAGAATCAAAGGCAAAAGACGCTTTCAATTTCTGCTTTAGCTAGCAACAAGTGTACTTCTACACTTAGATTTTCCTAATTCTGAAGCACTTCATGTAAGCACTCACTGAGCTAAGCAAATATTAGCAGCAGCAACCACTGGCACATACCAACTCACTATTGTGTTAGGAAAATGATTTAAGAGCAAGTAAAAGTCCTCAAAGCTAGAAGATAAGTCTTCAGTGAAAATTAAATAGATACTTTACTGTTTGAATAGTTAAATGAACAATGCCTGTCACCAGACAAATTTGGACAGATATTAATGAAATTAATGTCCTGCTAAGGGGAAGCTTCTAATACAGTGCATTTGTTTACTGTGTCTTATCAGTATTACAGTTTCCATAGAAACAGGAGAGAGAAAATTTTAGCACTGGGCAACAAATTCTAATGATCTTTAGTAAAGAATCATTATATATATTTAGTGCAAATGCAATACATCAGAAAGATTTACATCCAGGTATATGAAGCATTGATCACTAGTCCTAATGGACAGATGCCCATGGCTGTAGATGATTTCCAAGTCTTTATGGTAAAGAAAGAAAGGACACATCTCATAACACATGGTATTAACAGTCTATGCCATGCCGATCCTTCCTCTTCAGCTTTTCAGTTTTGTATTGTTTCCTCCAGCTGCCCTCCAAATTAGAAGGAAAGCAAAAAGTATGGAAGCATTTTCAATATATACATGCCTTTTCCTGAAACTTATCCCTTACATTTATAATCACCTGCAGCTTAACCATGATGTAATTTCTTATGCCTTGTGGGCTGATTTCTGTGAGTCATAATTTCCAAATATATTTGTGAAGGTGGTTCATGAATTAAACTTCTGTCAGCTGAAGCCCCCAGCATTGTTCTGCCCATGTTCAGTATGGAGGCTCATGGCTCACAAGTTTTAATGGTACAGTAGAGAGGATCAGTCCTTGGTTTATAAAGGACATTCAAGAAGTCATTACATAAGGTAAGAAAAACTGCAAATGCCCCCATGGCTTTTTGTCATCCCATCACTATTCTTTGGTAAGTTTAGGCTTCCTATATATACCACTGAAAAATTTGCAGATGATTCATCCCCGGGATTTGCTGTCAAATGAGCACAGTTTTGAGTTATGCTTCTCACAGTTTCCTGGTACTGTATTCTGACCCTCCCTTCTTCCCTGATTTTAAGCTGTGTCTAGATAAGACCTGGGGAATTCTGGGACACCAACTTTGGCCAACTACATATTCAAAGTCTCGCACTTAAGCACTTAACTACCTAAGTCCAGCAAACCAACATATTTTAATGAAATTAATACAACCTACAAGTGACAACATTCATCTAATCCTGTACAATGATTTTCACAAGATATACTGAAATATCAGCCTCCTTTATGGTGAAACATCTTCACTTTCTCTGCTTTTTCCCTGTCCCAATGATCTTTGTGTCAAGAAGGATAAGCTAATGTGTTTTTGCTCTTCCCAAACTCTTCCCTTTCTTTTCCCTGCCTAACAGCATCGCTCCTCTTGGCTGGCAGATTGGGAGAGATTCTCTGGAAGTACAGCTGGTGCCTTAACCAATGCACTGTCATACTGAGACGACTAAACCACACGCATGGAAACATTCGCTGCCGTTTAATCTCAAGTGCAGAGGGTGCAGCACTGCCTCTGGTAATATACTTCTACAATAAGCACCACTAATGGCTTTGGGGATCATATGCATTATTGATGCAGAAATGTTTGATATTTCCCATTGTGACAGAAAGGAGACAAGTGGTTAAATTGCTTCCTGTTGTACATGACTGTAGACATTAACAGCTGTTATTTATAGCTCCTATAGTATCCCAAAAGGCAGGAGAACTACGTCATACACCGTTACTACAAATAAAATCATTCTAGCAAAGTAAACCATTTTAAACATAGACAACATCGCTGTAGAATGGGAAGCATGAACAGCTCAGATGTTTTGATAACAAAATGCATGTGTTAGTACTCCCACCCGACCAACTAATACAAGAAGATTTAGAAAGGACGGGAAAAACTACATTAATAAAGTCAGCTGAAAGAAAAAAAAGGTACATCTGGAAAAAGTGTCCACTTGTACATCAGTGGAAGGGGGATGCCCTTTTCTGGAAAATGCACTAGAAGGAGAGCTCTGATGGTTTTAATCATGGAGATGCTTGCATGCTAGATCTCTTATAAACTGTTATTCTATCCTAGGCAGTTAAATACTAGTCCAAAACATGAGGCAGACTATTCCAAATTAAGAAGCATGCCTTAGAGCAGGCAAAGATTGTTCAGGCATCTTATGAAAATAAAAGTTATCTAACACTGTGGGCATCTTAGATACAGAACCCATTTCCCCTTACTTTCCCACTCTTCTAGTAAAAAGGGATGGGAGGAGTAGGAGGTGGGTGAAGAAGGACAAAATAAAGCAAACAAGAGTTTCATAAAACTTAAGGTTTATTTTAAGAAATTAGCAATGTGAGTTCTAGTCCTTACTTTTTCTAACTTACATTCTTTTTTCAATTAAAATTTAATGATAAATTCCATTATTCCCACAAACCTGAAAAAAAATGTTTAGCTCTTCAATACATTGAAGAACTTCCACCAAATTAGAGGATTGTAATAGAAATTATGTGAATCTGGAATAAAAGACTGGTGGTCATTTCCAGTGCTGCTTTGATTGCTTACTCCTCTCAGGACTGGGTGTCTTCAAAGCTCAGGAACAGATATCATTTTAAGATTACAATCTACTTACATAGTTTAATTGCAATTTAAGGGAAAAAGGAATATAATTAAAATGTTTTTAAAATGGTAGCAAATAAAACGTCTATTTCTTCTATACTTTGCACAACTGACTTATGTATGACTAATGCATACCAGCCAAGAGTCTGCTTCATGCTTCAGAGGTGCCTCAACATAGCTGGAGAGGCAGGAAGCTGCTGAAGCAAGGAATGCAGATACTTTTGTGTAGGCACCCCTGAGAGCTTTAAAAAGTAAAGGAATAGGATTTTTTTGGCCCACAGTCAAATTTCTCTAAGGGTAATGAAATATCAGTGTGGTCTACTGAACCCACATGAAACCAATTAATTCAAGAGTCATTCAGCATTATAGCTATATTCCTCTGAGTCTTATAAGAATTCCCTGTGCTCCTTGTCATTAACTTATAGTTGTTCTAGAAAAACATACTAACATTTTTCCTTACTCACTGTATGAGTAGAGATGTCTGTATTTTGATTTCTCTGCTGAATTACACACTCTACCTCTACCCACACACTGCTCTATGTTGGCCAAGACACACCTTTTGGCAGTGAGCTTCAGAGCCATGTTGCTCCACAAGAGAGTGCCCATGTACAGGTACACTCACACACTCAGAGCCCCTCAGTCCACGTGATTTTCATACTGGGCAACTGTTTCACAAATAGATGGAAGCATGAAAAAATAAAAACTCCAAACTGTGGCATATAGAAATCAGTTACTCTACATGCAGCTTTCATTTATCAAGACTTACATTATTAACATGGCCAGTTATCAGAGCTGCCTGCACTTTCTGTGTCTGATGATGCACAGTTTTCCTTCAGCAGCTGAGCTGTACACATTGGAATGCTTTACAAAACATTTCAGAAGTAAAGGTCAAGTAAGCTTTCTTGAAAGGGACGCTGTTTTCTGGAGAGAATTTCCTTCCTACACACATTTAGCTACCAGGACACTTGTGATGCTAGGCAAAGAGACTGCAAACACACATGACCACGTGTGCCTCTAGAATTAAGCCTCACCAAGTCAGAATTCTTTCTTCAGTCCATTTCCCCATACACAAGTGGGTGAGACTGTTGGGAAAGTGCTGTTTTACAGCTAAGGGTTTACACCCAGTCCCGAGACCACAGGGGTTAGGCAATACTTGCCTTTCATGGGAGAGTATTTTATCAATCTTGAAACATTTAACATGACATCTAAACATCACTGAAATATTTCGTTCAGCGTTTTGGTTTTAGGACTGAAGGGTGAAGCAAAACTGTGACTTCTCATAACAGTCATAAGAGTGGAAAAACATCTCCCTGGATGAGCTAGTGGTAGTAGAGGACCTGGAATCCCAAAAAAGTCTTTGTACTATGCTTGCAACCAACTAGGACACCATGCGCAGACTGAAGCACCAATGCTGTGTGCTGTGATCATTCTTTTTAAACCACAAGCAGGATGGCACAGAGATCTATGCCAGCTGGAGCCTTAAAACATTTTTATGCTCACACGTATCCAGAGTTTTCTAGGCTGTCCAATTATTTTAAGTGGACTAATATGTGTTGATTAGTTTTATAGATGTCTTGATACTGAAGTCTGAGGTCCTACTGGTCTTGAGTTAATAGACCTGGCCTCTTTGAAGCATGATTCTAGCCCAAACTGCCTATATTTTTGCTCTCATGAAGGCCAGATTTTAGTGGATCAAGGTGAACAATCCTAGGTAAATATAGGTCCAATAAGATGAGGCAGTCTTCTGGCTAGTTTGAGATGGAAAGTGTATAGCTCCTTATTCTAGGTAAGGAGATCTAGCAGTAATAAGTTTAAAATGGCCACTGGGTATTACCACACATCCTGTCATCAGTTTATTCTTTCCCAGTCCAGTTCAGTTCTTCCTGCTTCATCCTCTTCTGGTGATCTCCAACACCTCTACAAAGTCATGGTAACAGGTATTGCTTGTTACTGTTCCAATAATTACTTTAATTTATTTTTGTATTTGCAGAAGCTGGCATCATATGCCTATCCAACTAAAAGCAAAACAACCTTGACACCAAGGTAAGAGAACTTCCGGATTAACTAGGAGATTAAGAAAATACTTATTCTTCCTTTATTTTCTCCCCTCTAATTCCCATTTCCATGGAAACTGGGCTGGAAAGTACCAGCAGGCAGCCTGCAGCTGAACATCTGAATGAGAATGCTCATGTTTAACTCAGCAAGCAGACAGCAGGTGAAATCTGCAGGAACTGTCTAAAATCTATAGCTACATCTTGAAAGCAAAAGGACAACTTCAGTTTCAGTAATGAACTTCTAAAGGGGATCATATATCACCTCAGTGAATATTCTTGTGTGGCAGCAGTTGATAATCTGATTTCCTCTTTGATGAAAGAGGAAATGATAAGAAAAAAATTCTTTATTACAATGGCAGAAGGCAAAAATTCATCACAATTAATTTGTTACTTCAAAATGTTCAGATGGAAGATAATATGCTAGTGAGTATGGTAAAGATATTTTTGTAACAGGACTTTGGCTTCTGAACACTATGCTGTAACTCCTTCTGTGGAATCAAACTGGCTGCTGTACAGTTCATACATACACATTGTCAGCTCAGTCATCTGGATGGCTCTTCTTACAAACATACATTGCATTTCAATAAATATATATATATATATATACATAGATATAAAAATTAACTAGCAGGCAGCAGTGTATTTGCTAGTCATAAAACACATTGGTTTTGAGCACTAATTCACACTACTTGTATTTTAAAATCTAATAAGGCAACACAGTTGTAGTTAAAGAAAAAAAAGCTATGTTAACTTCTTTATCCAATTTAGTAAATCTTAGTGGAGGAATTCTATTTAATACCAGCTTAGATTTTTCTTCTGCTTAATATTTGCTCTTCAAGCAACAGGAAGAAAAGCAAACAAGCAAAGGATGAAACAGTCCTGTCTTGGGTGGCACTTTACCCAATGAAGAGATTGGTTATTATTAAATTCCTGCTTTTGTATATAAAGCAATTACCACTCTCTCAACAAAATATTACTCATTCTTTGCAGAAAGCAGAACATTGGTCACACTTTTTTTCAGTGCAATTTTAGGCAATGCAGTGGACAAAAGAGGATGATTATAATGAAGGATTTAACATCTTGCGTAAGTTCAATATCAGCACACAAGAGCTGACCTGAAAATGGGTTATGTAGAAACTTGAGACAGCATCAATCTTTTTTTCCGTTTTTTTTTTCTTCTAATAGTGTTGCTCAAAGTTTAAGAGAGCTATTTACCAGAATCAAGTCAGCAAGATAGCTACAGATGCTCTTTATTGTACCTATGTTCTCCTTCAGGGTGAGGGGGAAATTCAAGATTAAGCGTCAAAGAATGAATCAGCCCAAGAAATTACTAGTGACTATTGACTCATTCCTTCCTTTGGGATCTTCAGTGGAGAAAATGAATCCAAATTTGCAGCCCAACACATACCAAACTCATGGCTATGATGGAAAAGAATAGTATAAAAGCTGTTTGTGCAACTTCCTCACATGGTAGAAAACTAATAATTGTGTATCAAGAGCACAACAGAGACAGACAAAGCACACAGCTATCAGCATCTCTGCAGTGCAAGAATGTCCATTTAACAGCTGCAGCAATGTAAAAATCACACTGAGTGCCTTCTGTTAAGGAGTGCTATTATGTTTTACTTCGTCAAGTGTTATTTGTGCATACCTTGAGGATCATTTATTGTGCTAGATCATGATACAGGGACGTCTGGGATAAACAAAAATCAAACTCCAAATAATTCACTCTTCTGTTCTAAGACTGCTTAAACACAGAATACACAGAAGCATAAGCTTTCAGATATATTTCCTCTTTTTATTTGCATGAAATTTTCTACAGCTAAACAACTCACATGTATTGCCTGAAGAATTCTATTTCAAGCAAGACTGGAAATAAAAATAAATTTTAAAAATACATACATTTAAATAAAAAGCAACCCACAGCAGTATCCTTTGTTCCAGCAGGGTACATTGACTTCTCTGTTTCAAACCAGCATTTCTGCCCCTCGATTTTTTGTTTTGTTTAGGAATGCCAGAACATATTGCATTTAATGGCTATCTTCATTTTTAGGGTAGAAACCAAGGGCACTGCTCATACTGCATGGACAGCTCTCTCATCCATTACCACATCCAAGAACGTTACTAAGGGAGCAAGAGAGGAAGGACAGCCTTAGCATCTGCCTAAGGTTTACAAAAGTGACTCTCCAGTAATGGAAAGGTTGAAGATTTCCCAGTAACAGGGAATGGATCATTGCTGGGAAGTATTTATAAAGGGAATATGAGTTGACTGCATGTGTACACAGAAAGTGGTGGATGTCCATCAAAATGGGTGGGTTATTTCTCCCAGCTGGAGAGAAAGAAGGTTATACTTCAAGAAAATAAGCAAGCTGTTCCCCACCAGGTCATTAGCACATTCACACTGTTCCCCCTTATGATCTTGTTACTAACACATGTACAGAGTACGTAGCTGCTTCTCTTCCAATTAACTTTGTAACTGCTAATGCATCCCAGTTGTTGCTGTCTGGTTAGGAGATGGAAAGAAACTGAGAAGGGCCATCAATACAGTTCTTACTGTATGGTTATGGCATATAAGATGGAAGTGTAGAATAAAAGTGTCTGGTTTGGATCTTTTGCTTCTTGAGTATTAGAATATCTGACAAATAAAGTTTCTGGATACCAGCTAACATAATAACAACCACACATTGTGCCAGTGCATGGTATATGAACTTTTAATTAAGTAATGAAAATATCATTAATGGAAAGCCACAAATAAATTAACACTTAAGAATTGAAACATCACTGTCTGTTAGCAAAGCTTAATGCAAGCAACCTACTAGCTCTATTCAGTGTTTTATTTAGAGAATTAGATTTTGCAAAGGCTTTACATGTTTGAAAATTAATCATTCTTTAACCTTTGAAACACCTAATCTCATTAAATATGTATCTTCTTCCAAAAGTGCATTGCTATGGGATGGCTGAATTACATTTTTATGCTCCCTTTTGAAAGTCTTTGCACGATATATTTTTATAGCTAAGTTATAAATGCTGAGAATAACAGTTCATGGTAGAAGTAATAACACCACCAGAAGGATATCACTGCTCCCATGTACCTACCTTTCCTTGCACAGCTCTCTTCTCCAGTTTACAAATACAGAATACCAATACTGACAAAATGTGGTCACTTCAAACTCCTATACAGTGTAGGAAGGGACAGTGAGACATGCAGTTTTCTAAAGTACAATCAGGATTTAGTTTTCCAGAGGCAATCAGGGATATATTATTTCTCTCTCTCAATTACAGGCTAATTGCATATCTTCCCCAAGAATCAAACTCAGGTCTGAAAGGCAGCCAGACAAAAGGGTGGCCTGGCAGCACTGGCCCCATCATTCCCAAGGGTTCATTTCTTTCCCTGGAGTGCAGCTCCAGTGCTGATAGCATGGAAGAGTCTGGTCATGGGGGCACTCTTGAATGAGGAGCCCAAGAACACCAAGCTGCCTATGCTTGAACTGTTGAATGGCTATTAGTGAGAAACTGCTACTGCCTCTCTCCCTTTCACTCATCCTACTCCCTACAGCATCTTGTTTTTCCCTAATGGTTTTGTCAGTCTCATTATATGGTTCTTCCCCTCTCTCTTCTTCTATTCCTCTACCATTCTCCATTTCTCTATTTATTAGAAATACCCAAGCCTGCACATCGCTCCATTCCTCCAAATGTCAACAGCTGAACACAAACAGACCTACAGCTCACAATCAGGTAATTTTTCTGGGCTCATTTTCTGAGAGTGGAGCTGGACAAGATTATGTATGGTGTATACATTTGAATGCAAATAGCACATTCCACATTTACAGAAATTTACTTGTTTTTAGTCTGGACTGGTTGATTTAGACCTAAAGTCTGACAAGACAAAGGTTCATTCATCTCTAACAGATGCAATTAAACAAACTGCAATTCAGTCATTCTTTTATTCCAGAAAAGAGGTGAAAAATCCCCCATGTCCTGTCTGAACACTGTAAATGGAGGAAGTGGAGGAAAATGGAACACAGATTTCATTTACTTTGCACCTGCTGGCAACTCCCCACTATATAGTAGGTAAGCATATAAAAAATACTGCAGCAGTCACAGAGACACAATCGAACTTAGAGATATTTTCACCCATAAGTGTGCTTGAGTTTTACAGCAGCTGTTACATACCAAAGCCTTATACATTTCCTCTTCAAAGAGTTCAAAATTTTCAAAACCAAATTTTACATTAGCAAGTTCCTCCTTTCTTTCTTATGTCCATGTGAAGGCACTATTTCAGGCGACTGAGATTTTAGATAAATGGTTTTCTTGATATTGGTTGTAAAGGCATATTATACCCTGTCCAGATAAATGGTCAGTCTTACTGCCCAGCTCCAGGCCATCACTTATGTAACTCTGGCTTTGATATCTACATGATACATTTCTATATAAGTTAAGAAGAGTTTGGTTGTCAATGTAATCTGGACCAAGTTCCTATATTACAAATAAAAGGAAAAATCATTGGCACAGGATAACAGCAAAGGAGCACACAGACTGGGCTGAGGTCATTACATCAAGCCTAATTTTCAGGAACTCTTGAAATCGTTATGAAGCCCAAAGTCTGTCTGCAATTTGCTCACTAGTTATAAACTTCTGAATTCTTCCTGGAAGGGATGTGTTATTATCTGTCTTACTAGAGTACTTCTACCACATTCACAGTCTAAAATGGAAATCAGATTTTAAATTTCATTTGAACATTGGCAGGTAACCATAAATCCCACTACAGTTCAGCACAGTTGTCAAGTTCTCTCTGTAATTACCTTTAGTGCAAACTCTGCCTGAAATACAGGTAATAGCAAGCCAAGGAGCAAACTGGTTTATTTTAATGGTACCTACTGGGGGAAAGGGGTATGGAGATTTAAGAGATGACAGCAATCACATATATTCTAATAAGAATCTATAGCAAAAATGCTATATTTTTCTTTCTCCAAAATTAGTCTGTCAAATCATATCCAGAGTTGCATATGCAGTCACTTTCACTCAATTTATAGTGTTTCTGAAAGAATTTTAAAACTTATTTTAAAAGAAATTGTTTTTTCCTGTAATAAAAGAATGTAAAATTAAATCATGGCTTTCTTCTCTTCCAATATCATTCTCATCAATTTATGTTTTCTTTCACAAACACATGACTTTAAGTTTCTTCCTGCAAAATAAGGTATTGTTAGTGATACTGCTTCTGTCTACTCCTTCAGTCTACTCCTCCACTCTGAAAAATAAGCATAGGGCAAGCATTTATCTGCAGTCAGCACTACGTGCAACTTAATGCTTTGTACTTTTGTGAATCAGCAGTACCAGGCTGCAGACTCCAGTATTAAACCCCTTTTCTTGACAAAGTAGTAACTTTATAATTAAAAATGTATAAATGCTTCAGAAGTTCATACAAATAACTTTTTAAGCAAGATCTGAGAGCAACCTCTACAGCTGTGCCACCTCCAGAATGTTAAGAGAATACAGAAAATCTTCACATGAAAGCAGGTAATTTAAACAAAACATCATCGTTAACACTCTCTATAAGATCATTTCAATGACCATAAATAGCAAACAAGGCTTCTCTATATAATCCAATTTGTGTTTGTGTTTCTCCAAATCATATTACAATATTAACTCATTAAGAAAAACGTTTACCTGTGTTCCTGTCAGGTAAAATACAGCAGTGCTTCTGCAGTATGCCAGGGAGAACCTGTGGCAACAAAGAAACAGGTGTTAATAGATATATATATATATAATTTTTTTTAACATCATATGAAGAAAAGCCAGAGATTGCTGTAATGCTGCATCTGATCAAGCTTTGTGCTCTCAAACTGAATCCAGATTAACTATCATGTGATGTTAAGGTGAATCCTGTTCATCAGGAACTGTAAACAGAGAAGAATCTTGCAAAATTAGCTGCTTACTACCTGCCTATAAAGTTAGTTTCACATTCTCCCATTGATTACAATATCAAAAGTTGATTAAAAGAGCCTAAGACCATAATAAACACGCTGAACTTAGAAAGACAGTATGTTATCAGTCAGTGATGCTGCTGTCTCTTGCACACACAGGGCCCTGGGGCTGTAGCATCCAGCTTGTTGTGAACCACTCAGATCCAATTCCCAGAGCACAGCATTGTGCTCTCCACACAGCCACTTCCAGTGGACAATGTAAAACTCCAGAAGCTTGAGAAGGAAACTCAAGGGAATGGGGTCAGAGAAGACCCACATTTTGTGGTTCACCACACCCACCATGGTGCAATGCTTCTGGCAGCCAGTGAGAAATGCTGCAGAAGCTGACCACCACCACTGGCCCTTTCCCACAGGCAGGGCCTCATCCTTCCTCAGACTTACATATTAAATTCACCAATTTTGGTTCAGACAACCAGCTCTGGTACTCCTACTAGCAACAACCTGTACTTAAAGAACCCAATATTTTATTTTAATCTGACTTTAAAATCTAGAATTTGCATCCTGGACAATGATATCAGCATTAGTAAAACCATAGTTTGAAGTTTAATGGCTTTTCTTTTGCTGTTTCTGAGAAAAAACAAATTAAAAATAATGCTCTAAGACATCTACTTCAAATTTACCATGCACTCTTTAAAGTCTGATAAGTAAAAAAAAAAATCAGTTTCTGCAGAGAGAAGGCCAACACCACCACTATCAGGAAATCCTGGGCTTCCAACCTCTAAGAAGACCCCTAGCACCACCACAGCTGGCATTAAGTTCTGAAAATCTAGAAGTAAAATATTTAGGAAATAGAGACAGGCATTAAGTTCTGAAAATCTAGAAGTAAAATATTTAGGAAATAGAGACATTTCTATTTTTCCCAAAGTCTGCTATTGCTGTTTGGCCGAGATTAACAGACCCAGACTCATGCAGCCCTTGGGCAAAGCTGCACATCCCCATTCTTCCCTGCAGGACTTCTCCAATTCTCACTGTCACAACACCCAGGAGGACAAACACCTCAGCCTGTGTGTCCTCCATCAAAACAATTTAAAGTCTGAAGAACCTTGCTGCACCATGCTTCCTCCTGAATGCACATATGCAGAGGCAGGGCCATTGCAGAGCACTGATTTTATTACCATTATTACTTCACGAGTCAGTCTGTGGCCAAAAGCCTCCCTGAACAAAAAGCAATGGGTACAACTGACAGGGATGAGAGCCATCTCCCCATCCAACTCATCTAAATTTTACACAAGGCATGGCATTTAAATGTAAGCTTTTACAAAAGTAATCCACTTGTTTTGGCATTATTCTAAAGCTAAACTTGTGGATAAAAAGTAAAATAAAAAAAATCAGCTTACTTTACCCTGCTTCACAGGCAACAGGCACCTTGTATTTTGAGAAGAATCAATGGCATAAATAATATTTTTTCTGAAAACCACACTCCCCATTCTACAGTGTTTCTTACATTTCAGAATTTTTAAAAAACCAATAATTCTTGGAAGTACAATGTCATATGTACAAAATATAGCATTTTCCTTATGGCCATGGATATAAATAACAGCAGTCTTACACAACACCAAAAGCATAAAATATAGAAGCAGAGAACAAAGAAATCCTAAAATGAGATGAGACAGTCTTTCAAAGCAGTGCAACACAAAGACTGAATTTTAAAAACATACTGTCTTACTCAGACATAAAGTAACATTTAGTTCCTCAGGAATCTGTCACATTTTCTTCCCCACATTCACGAATGATGAAGATGCATTATGAATTTATTATGAGCTTCCAGTTAATCAAATTAAGACTGAAATTAAAAGTAGAGATGAAAAAAAAAGCAGGTTCGAAGTAAGAAACTTCAAAAAAACAAAAAACTCTGGAAAATAGTTTACCCTTCCTGGTAGACTGGATATAGATAAAAGAACAGACATATGAAAAAAACCCACAAAAAACATTTCCCTTTCCTTCACTCTCTTTAAATGCTAAGTTGGCAAACAGTATGGCAAAGTCTTAAACAATGCTTCCTGCTCCCCAGCCCTTTAACATGTTTACCCTGCACAGAGCCAGTTTCTGGCTGGTAGGAGTTTGATATCAACCTCCCACTTACTTATCTACAGTATACAGATTTTTACACTGTACCCATCTCCATGGTATCCAAGAGCCTTTTCACACTGCTCTCCTCCCACTTTCTCCCCACTTTGTATCTCTCCTCTCTAGGGAAACTGACAGGAGAATTCCTCAGCAAAACTGTCACCTTTCCCTTTACAAGCCTCTCCCTTCCCCTGCTGCTTTCCTTTCATTCATTTGCATACTGTAATACCCAGTTTATTGCTTAAAATGCCTAAAATGCGTTATCAGTCTCAGAGATTTTTTTCTCTAATTTTACAGAAGATTCTTAGATTTTTTTTTTCCTTTTGGTTGCTTGAAATTTACCTACACAGGCAATTTGAGGGAGAATCTTTACCCAAAGCAGATTTGGATTGGTTTCTGCTGTAGAAATCAAAATATGTGAGCAATCGGAGGGATTTACATGCAGGAGGGGGGAAAAAAGCAAAAGAGGAACAGGTTCCATTGATATTAACTGATGATTTAACCTTCAGTTGTTTCATAAGCTCTCAGCTGGGAGTTAAGGCATTGCAATACTAAATTAAAAATGGACTCATAGATGCAGAAACAGAATAAATAATACAGCAGGTGGTATGTCCTTCACATCAAAGGTTCTTCCCTAGCAGTAGGCAAATTAACTTTGGTCAATGGTGTACACGACAGACAGTCACATGTAGCAGGAACATAGTCTGTGCTTATGGTGCCAAGACGAAAGCATCCTCAAATTCAGTGAAAAATACTAATTGTTTTGGTTGGATATTGATTTGGATGTATTTACATTAGTTTTCATTATAGGTTGCTGTGCTTAGACATATACAAATATATACTGTCATAAGCAGTGTTCAAATTTTAACCTGCAGCTATACATAACATAGGTATTTAGAAAGCTCCTCAGAGCAGCACAGGGTAGCTACAGAGCTGGCTTAAGTTTAATAAAGATAATACTTTTATAAGTTTGCTTGGAAACTTTCCTTCCATTTCTTTAAAATAAGGCAGATAAGTTCTTTGAGTGTTCAATACACAACTTTTTTTCTTTTAGAGTGATATAACAAGAACTAGAATTTATTTCTAAAAAATAATTTAAGTTTGGAAAGCATTAACTTCAAACACGCTAAAATATCCCCACTTTACAGAGAAGCAGAAATGTGAAGCAAAATAATTCTCATGTGCAAAAAGGCCTCTGTGAAATGGATATCTATTCACTTAAAAGGATCTGCTGCACAAAGATGATCAGACCTCTCTTTGGTACTGAATGATAAAAATGTTTTGCTTTCTACTCCACTTATAAACGAACTGCTAAAATAGCCATAGAAAAATGAGCTAGATACTATTTTTCCTTCTCCATTTACTTTTTTTTTCTGCTAAAAATTAAGTCAAGTGAAAATAAATGTTTCATAGATCCAAATTTGCAGAACTCAGGAGTCCAAGTGCTTGATAAGTGAAATTTAAGGCAGAATTTAAAAAGGATTAAATTTGTAGCTTGCCAGAAGAAAATAAACTCAACTTGAATTTCAGGTCCAAGAGGAGACAGTATTTTTCTGCTTTTTACATCCTAGAAATCCAGTGAACCCAAAGACTATGAAGTCAGAATATACCTTTTTAGGCACGTGAGCCACACAGCTCCTGTTTGTGGCCCTTGTGGTCACGTTCAGCCATTTCCAAGGATTTCCTCTGGGAGACCCCCTTATGCTCCCAACCTCCCTCCCCACAAAACTATTACAATTAGCATGTGAGATAATTTGATTGCAAGAATATGGTAACATTCAAGAAGAAAATGATTCAAAAATGTACTGGGAAAATCCACATCAATTTATAAAATTTCAGAGAAAAGAGATTCCAGAATTTGAGATTTACTCATACTCTGATGGTTGCAAAGGAATAGTCCATGGGCAGAGTCAGCCCCAAGTGTGCCTTGCATCTCCTACAGAAGCAGTAAGGTACTGGAGACAATTCAGGTTAGATATTTGGGTGTGATCCAGCGAGTTCCTATCTTTTGTCTTTCATGCATTGTGTCACTTTGGAAAAAGGAGGCACCTCCTAGACCTTACTACCTGCACAGCTCTGTGCTACATACTGCTGCCTTCCTACCACCTGCACAAGCCTCTTGGAATTAATTGTGTCTGTTTTCATTCTAAGGATCATATCTGGTTTTCCTTATGTTTGTCTCAGGGCTTTTGTTTTAGAAAAAATTTCTATGTTGGCTACTACAGAGAGGTTTTGGAATAATGTCTGTAACTATATCTTAAACCACTGGAAATTCTGTGCTCATGCTTCTCTGAATGTCTTTTGCTGCCCCCTGTCATTAAAGAAGTATATAATTTTTTTGTTTGATTTTTATTATTGTTTCCATCTATTTTTGGCTTCATACCTGAGGATTTTAGATGTCTCTGTTTCATTAGCACTGTTGAAGGAGAAGGAGCCTCTCTGGAACCAATTCACTGGTGCTTCTTGAGCAGAAAAGAAGGATTTGGCATTTGGCTGCTCACAGCAGCCACTTATCTGGCAGGTCTGTAAAGGTATCTGACTTCAGACAGGGTGTTAAAAGTAGGCAAGATTTCCTGTTCACAAGCTGCTGGGTGATACAAACCATCATAAATCAAAGGCTTATCATTACAGCATTACCATAATTTTTTCAGAGCAGCCAGACTCATGCAGGATAAAGGGAAATTGTTTTAAACTAAAAGTGGAGACATTTAGATTAGATAGCAGGAAGAAATTCTTTACTCAGAAGGTAATGAGGCACTGGAACAGGTTGCCTAGAGAAGTTGTGGATGCCCTTTCCCTGAAAGTGTGCAAGGACAGGTTGCATGGGACTTTGACCACCAACCTACTCTAGAGAAGATGTCCCTGCCTATGGCACAGGTGTTGGAACTTGATCTTTATGATCCCTTCTAACCCAAGTTTTCTATAATTCTATGATTATTCTATGCAATCAGGTGGTGAAGTGCTGCATCAAGGTTGCTTGCCTTCAAATTTCTAACAATATACAGTTGTTTCAACCTACCAAAGTCAAATCTGAACTTCACAGCACTCCCACAAGCATAATTATATTTGGTTAAGCTTTTTAAGGGGTATCTAGGGAGTGTAGCAACAAATATCATTTATCATTTCCATTCCTTGAAAGAGAATTCCTCGAAATTTCGAGTAAGAAGTCGAAAGATAACCTCATTAACTAGTGTGCCTCTTCTGTGTCTTGGCTGAAACTCTTATTGATACAACCTACAGGAGCATCAGCAACAGTTCCAAGTTACTCCTAAAATCAGTCCTTGAAATACCTAGCTCTGGCAGAAGAGAGCATCAGGACCAGTGGCACCTGCCTTCCCAAGGCTTACTCCAAAACCATATGTGCTCCCTGTCACAGCAACACAGACTCCACTTGCAACAGCAAAGCTGGCCCAAGTGGGACACATAACAACTTGATATTTTTTTGTCTGTCTGGTACTGCTGGAAGTAGTAGAGATTTTGCAAGACCTTTCAATCATCCCCTGTGAGCTGTCAGTTCTTCTGCCCCCCCAAGGAAACAACCTTTCCTCTTAGCTCCTGATGAGGCTGCAAAGGCAGCCTGTGCCAAAATGTCTCCCACCCACGGCGGTGTGAGTGAGAAGTCTTGTCAGTTCATTTCGTTGTATTCTGATGAGATAGGCCAGACTTGTCCAATTTTGTTTCCTCAAGATTTTACTAGATTGCTATTGTCCAATATCCAATTTCTCATATACACTGATGTTTTAATTCCTTTTTCCAAAAGCTAATTTAATGTCCAAACAGAACTTGCTAATGATTTACCTGCTTTGTGGGGTTTTTGGTAAAAGTATTTTCTTTTTATCATCCTCTGCCTTAGCCACCATTCCCAATTAGTTATCAAGAACATAAATAAAACAGGATGATTTTGTGGAAAGGAGAAGTTACAATGAAAAGAAATAAATCATGTTTGCCATATATCAAACACTTTGGCACTGTATCAATGCATTTATCTTCACAAATCTTATCAAATTTAAACATGATTTAAATACATCTATTGTGTCCTTTTCATTTTGAACCAAAGGAAATGTTAAAGAAGATGAATTTCAAAAATATTCTGAAAATATTACAATATCCATACCAATATATGTTCTTTCAGATTGTATTACATCTCAAAAAATGCAACTTCTCTACAACCCTTTCCATGATTAAAGGAAGTACTGACAGCAACAACAGAAGGAATATCTCCTTAACAGAGTTTTCAACAAAAGGTGGCAGGCATTTAAGTAATGAGGAAATCATTGGCCGCATTATCTACTTTTTATATCTTAATCAAAACTAAGAGATAATAACTTCAGAAGAGAGGGTACAGTGCTACAGTGACCCCAGGTAACATAGCTGATCTCCTTGCACTGCCATTGGCTTCATTACTCCTTCTATCCAGTCACCATGACAAGTTAAGCTGAAACACAGTCTCGATAATTTTTTTATGACCAAGGAAAGAAAACATGATAACCATTATGACACTTTTCAGAGTAATGTTAGCATGAATTTGCTTTACCATGAACTAATTATACATGTCCTACAATTAATACATACTTATAAACATTAATCTTTTGGAAGTTATCATCTGAAGTATAATCCACACCTCTTCCATAAAAATATATGGACTAAATAGAGTAACTAGCCAAGTCTGAGGAGGAAAAAAAAACAACTATGTAGACTGGAATCAGCTCTGAAGTGATTCAAAATAATACCTTAAGACAGTCTTTTCATACTTAATACTTACTTAATAGCTGGAAAATAAATAGTGGCGCTGGCAACAGCCACAAACCCTATTTATTTCTAGCTTCCTTTTCAGTGTTTAGACAGAGAACAATACATCAGCAAGAGCAAAAAACTTTTAAATCTTTCATGTTTCATAAATATACACTCTTAACTGACAGAACAAGACTTCTCTGCACTGGTACATATACTTTTGACCTCTGTGTCCAATTACTGTAATTGGCAGCACTTAGAAGAGATTCCACAAATTATTTAAGATCCCTCAGACTAAAGACAGCATGGTAGATACAGGTCCATTTGGAACTCTTCATTTTGTTGTTCAAATAATTGCACCATTACACCATTGTCCAAAACTATGCCTTCAAAAATCTGGAACAAGCAATGTCAAAGTTCTTGGAAGCTGAGAAATGATGATGCTCTCAAAGTGCTCTAAATCTGAGAGATGATGATGTGGTCCTTCCCAGACTAACATTGCTGGGAGGAAGAGGCCAAGACTTTTCAGTTGATGTTTTAATTCTTTTTTCCAAAAGTAAATGAATAGGAGGATAAACTTCAAGACAAAAGCAATTGTATTTTCAACTTTCTATCAGGCAAAGCATTCCTAAGTATCTCATCATCTGATTGACAGCAGGCTGACCATGAACCAGCAGTGTGCCCATATGGCCAAGAGGGCCAATGGCATCCTGGCCTGTATCAGGAATAGTACGGCCAGCAGGACTGACCATTCTTCCCTGGTAGTCTGCACAGGTGAGGCCACACCTTGAGTTCTGTGACCAGTTCTGGGCCTCCAATTTAGGTATCATGTTGGGGTGCTGAAGTGTGTCCAGAGAAGGGCAACAAGGCTGGTGAAAAGTTTGGAGCACAAGTCCTGTGAGAATTGGCTGGGGGAGCTGGGGTTGTTTAGCCTGAAGGAGGCTCAGGGGAGACTTTATTACTCTCTACAGCTGCCTGAAAGGAGGTTGCAGCCAGGTGAGGGTCAGTCTCTTCTCCCAGGCAAACAGTGACAGGACAAGGGGACACAGTCTTAAGCTGCATCAAGGGAAGTTTAGGTTGGAAATTAGGAGGAAGTTCTTCTCAGAAAGGCTGATTGGGCATTGAAATGCCAGGGAGGTGGTGGACTCACAGTCCTTGGAGGTGTTTAAGAAAAGACTGGATGTGGCACTCAGTGCCATGATCTGGCTGTCAAGGTGGTGTTAGTTCATGGGTTGGACCCAATGATCTCAAAGGTCTTTTCCAACTTTTTTTGGTCCTGTGATTCTGTGATCAGATATACAGTCACTGCACACATTTAGCAACCAAAATAAACAAATTCGCTTTCCTGAGATTGTACCCGAGAAACAAGTTTTGGTGTAAAACAGAAATCACAAACATTTCTTCTGTGTCTTACCACTGAGCAGCAATGACATCTCCTACCTAATGGCAATAGCCTAGATACAAGGAATCCTATCTCTGTGTGATAGGATCATGTGGATCATGGGCACAGAGATAACTGTGGCAGATCACTAATAGTCCAAAGGTCAATCACAACTTTCCACAGAGACTCTTCAGAGGTAAGAACCCAAGCTTCATCTTGTGTTGAAGGGATGGCAGGACCAGCTACCTCAGGAGTTTGCTGCTTGCCTGGAGCCCAGGCCCTGCATGTCCTCCAGCACTTGCAGAGGTTCACCCAGCCCCTGCATTTTACCCCTGAGCTGCACGTCCAGGAGCATCAGGGAGGGGAACACCTCAGTGAATGGGATATAGCAAATACATGAGGCTGGATGGAATACATCCAAGGGGTACAAAGGTGATGACTGTGAGCCCTCTCTCTGTCTTGGAAGGTGGTCACATTCTCAGGGACAGAGGTAGGGCGATGCTAAGACAGAGAAGGCTAAAGAGATGCCAGAGATGTTTGTCTTGTGGAATCTTCATCCTTGAAGATTTTCAAAACTCAGATGAAAAAGCCCTGAGAAACCTGCTCTAACTTTGAAAGTAGCCTGCACTGAGCATAGACTTGGATTTGATGATCTCTAGAAGTCTCTTCTAACCTAAGTTATTCTAAATTTTAATAAATTAGATTTAATGTACTGATACAGTCAAATATCACAGTAAAATATAAGCCTAAAATGCATCAGCTCCTTCATCCTCCTTCAAATATAGTTTATAGTTTATAGTTTATAGTTTATAGTTTATAGTTTATAGTTTATAGTTTACATATGCAATTTCTATTAGTACTAATGAATCTTAAATTTGAATAGTGAGTACATTTACATCCACCTGCAAAACCCAAAAGCTGGATAGAATCGTAGCAGCTTTAGAAGGTAGCTAAAGACAGGTATTCCCTCAGAAGTTACTAGTCACCCCAGGGCTATAATTGCTTAATTTGTGGGAAACTAAGGTGTGGAGAGTTATTTGGCCCAGGAAGTTGCATATGAAATCTTAACTGACCTGCTATGATTTACCTTTAAGTATCTGCATTAGGTCTGACCGAGATAAAGTTTACAGTCCTCACAGTGCTGTGCTTTGCACTGTAGCTGGAAGGTAGCTTTCTTTTAATAGGAAACTTCTTTGGTAGCTGGAAGGGTGTTGATAACAGACCAGTGTTTTGGGTACTACCAAGCAGTGCTCCCCTCTGACATCCCTTCCCTCATCAAAAGGATGGAAGTGGGCAAGATCCTGGGAGGGGACACAACCAGGGCAGCTGACCCAAATTAGACAAAGGGATATTGCATACCATATAATGTCAGCTCAGATATAAAAGCTAAGGGATAGAGGAGGAAGGGGGGCATTCATGATTCTCCAGAGTTTGCCTCCCAGAGGAACCATGACTTGTGCTGAAGCCCTACTTCCCAGGAAGCGTCCAAACATAACTTGATGATGGGAAGTAGACATTGACTTTTCCCTTTGTTTATGTGCGTGCAGACTCTTTTCTCTTTTTCTCTTTTTCTTTTTTTTTCTTTTTCTTTTTTTCTTTTTTTTCTTTTTCTTTTTCTTTTTCTTTTTCTTTTTCTTTTTCTTTTTCTTTTTCTTTTTCTTTTTCTTTTTCTTTTTCTTTTTCTTTTTTCTCAGTAATAAAATTGCCTTATGTCACCTGCTGGTTGCTTCCCATCTTATTCTCTCCCCTGTCCCACTGGGAAAGGGAGTGATAGAGCAACTTCGTGACCATCTGGCATCCAGCCAAGGCCAGCCCACTACAGCATCTGACTGAATTTTGAGCAGATACAAATTTTAGAGCTTGATGTGCATATATTGGAAGAGAACATCTTCATTTTCATACTCTAATATACAAAGCAAAGTAACTCCTTTTCTTCTGCCTGCACTAATCTATTAAGATACAAAGGATGTATGGGCAGGCCTTGCAATGCCAAGACTGCAAAGTCTAGATGGAGAGGATGGTACTACAGTGGTAGGAATAACCCCTCCTCTGGGAAAAGGATACCTTGGTGTTACTCTTGTCACTGAAATACCCTGAAGCTACACACCAAAAAGGTGCAGGTAAAGGCATAGAGCAAGGCTACAGGAAATCACAGCGAACACTTTCAGGCAGGAGAATTTTAAGCCCTTTAGCAGATAGGTCCTGGCTACCTCCCCACACTTGTAACTCATCTGACAGATTGTCAGAACACACACACGCTATGCACTGCAGATACCCTGACAGTTTTCTTTAATTTCTCCTGAGTAGAAGTCATAGACCTCCTTATGGGACATTTTGCATCCTACATGCCTACCTGCTCTTTCCACAGGGCTGAATCCCTGCCAGGCAGAGCTGAGCTGGGCTGCAATAGCCTGCAGCACACCCACATGGAGGAAAAAACTCCTCCTCTCTCTGGAATGGTCTCCAGTGAGCACACCAAAACCAGAGCTGGAGAAGTGGAGGTGCCTTGCCATCAGGGAGACAGCTGCACCTGGTGGCACTAACCTGCACTATGCTCCTGGTATCTCACTGGGCAGCCCTTGACTCCTCAAAGGTTTTCTTAGAGATGTGGGATGTTTCCTTGCTTCTGTCTCACCCACACACCATTAACAAAGCCAGCCATGGCTTGGGCTTTCTCAGGTTTTAGTCTGGGAGAGTATTGTGAAATGTGTTTTTATTGTGGCTTGTTGCAAGAAATCTTTTTAATGGACAACGTCAAAAAATTATGTGATTCAAAAGCACAGATTATTGAGATAATAATAATAATTATATATATAAGGAAAATGCCAGGGAATACCAGGTGGTATTTCTCCTTGCTGCTCTGGAATTGTACTTAAGATTTATGTGTGAAGCATGTGGATTTTAAATATTTTGATGCCTATACTTGCACTGCAGAAGCAAATCCATTAACCATGTAAAACAGAGTAATAGTCCTTCTATGCATCTTTGTTACAAAGAAACTAATTGTCATTAAAAATTAAAGTTTATGGTTTTGTGCTAGGACTTCTCAACAAAACTCTCCCAGTGGCCTGCTTTATTCTATTGTGTAGGAGTCACATAGATACAAAGATATTCAGTTCAAAAATTATGAACAAAGTAAAAGAGGATGTTTTAAGTATAAATGTTACCACAATAAAAATAAAAAAGGAAACATCCTAGCTATTAACCTGCATTTATGGTGCTGGTATCACAGATCTTACCTGCTGTGAAGAGAACTCATACAATAAGTTGTGAATCATTACTTCAGCTATCCAGGAAGTTATTTAATGCTTTATAATTTATTAGTAGTTTGGCTTTTAGAAACTATTTGATAAATCAAATTTCAAATTTATAAAAATTAGAAATCACCTATATAAATGGGGAAAACTGAAGTCTCTACTGTGTAAGGACCAGAGTCTGTAAATATTATTTGGTATTACAGGTCAAACAAGGTTTTTATACTTTTGTCACTTTGGAGAAGTTGATGCTCTAGACATAAATAGCATTCTATCATTAATGAGAGACCCACCTAGATGAATCAGATGTCTGATATTTCATCTAACTATTCTCTCTGTCCAGGTGAAAGTTAGCCTGAAAACTGGGAACTAGGGATAATTTTTCCAATAGCTGCTTTGTTGTTCTATGTAAGCCAAGTCCATTGAGTCACCTTCTGGCCCAAAACCCAAACTGAAGCAGCAGCACACTACAGAATTCATGCATAGGCAGAACTGGGACATTTCACTCCTGATGGACAACTGCAAGTGACAGCAGAAAACCAGAGAAGGATGGATTATTTTTAGGAATACTTATTTCATAGATTTATGCTATACAATTCTTTCATGCAAAGAGAGCAAACAGAGAAGGATGCTTGTGCCACATTCATGCCCTTGGCAATGTTTGATAGCACAGGGGGTTATAGATTTCAGAACACAAAGCAACTACCCACACCTCCTTCCCCAATGAGCAGGCATTCTTATGGATATAATAGCTTTCTCTTTAAGATAGAAATATTACCCACATTTCATTCAATGTTGAACAATGGGATAGTTTATTGTAAACCCCAGTCATCTGGAGAGATTTTGCTGAAGGTAGGATAAAACAAGGATAGGTCTCAGTAAACAGATGATAATTTTTTCAGTACCAGTTAAACAGTTATACTTCTGGTGGTGATTTTTAAGGAGGGAGATCATCATTTGTGCAGTCAGTTTTTAAGAATACAAAATTGGAAGAGTGGTAGGGCAGTTTTAATCTGTCAGCTGATGATACCACACTGTTAAAACTATGTAGCTTCAATGCATTGCTCTAATCTTCAATCAGTTTAGTGTGTACATGCCACTAGGCGACCCAAAGATGCCACACAGAGAAAGGGCATTTTTGATGCCTATTGAGGTGGAAAGAAAGAGGTAAAACACACAGAAATATCTCTGTTTCTCTGCAGTTTATGCTACTCCAGTGCAGTGGGAGGAATCAAGGGAGCTTGGGGAATCCGCAGGAGTGTTACTAAGCTGGTAGTCAAAAAATACATGATATGCTCTTGGGGATAGTCTTAAACTGAGCACTGGAGATCAAACTGCTGTCTCACCTCTTGAGAGACAGGCAATAGAGGCACACCTTATCTACAACATGAGAGATTGAGCTGCAAATCAAATATCTGACAAATGGAGATGAGAGAATCTTATCTTATAAACGGCTGCCATGATTCATCTTTGATTATTTTCTTCGTTTTGCACAGTTAGAAAAATGTTACTAATGTTACTCAGACCACAAAGAGCTCCAAAATTTAGCTGTCAGAGGTCTTGGAAAAAAAAAAAAAAAAAAAAAAGAGAAGTCCCTGCCTCTTTAGTAACACTCATTTAAGTATTTTGTACAAAGCAGAATTACTTTCATAGAAAAATTTCCCCAATTTTAGAGTACTGGAGTGGGGAAGGACTCTGAAATTGATCAGAGGAGTATTTGGATCTGTGCCAACTACATCCTAGGACAGCAAGCTAAGTACTCCCCTATAAAGAAATTATTAACAATTAACACATTTCTTCAGCTCTCTACATTTTGGGGTTTTTTTAAGGCTTGCAAGGGGCAGTGAGGCTGTACAAAGTTAGTCCTCCGACCAGGCCAAATTTTTGACTGTTTTGTTTTTGGGGTTTTTTTTGCATGATGCTTCTAGAGTTTTCATTTGCCATCAGAGAAATAAGCACAAGAACTGGCAAAAGGGTACAGGAACACTGTTTTATTGGTAAATGTGTATGTGGAATGATTTTTTATGTATCCATTTTCTTAACTACAAGCTAAAGTAAATGTAATTTTAGAGACTTTTCTTTTCTTTCTGTCTTGACTATCCAGTTGAAAATAGATTGTTTTCAGCTTGTTTGTTTTTAATTCTTCATTTCATGTTGCTTTCAAGGAAATGTCACCTCTCAAAAACAAAAGGTTAAGTCATGCAATGCTGAACTATATAATCAGTCCGCTTGACAAGCCTACGCTGCTGAAAATATTAAAGAATGAGCACCCGACTAGTAGACAAGCCATCTCCCCTGACATAATTTCCTTTTTCAGTGTTTTAATTATTCTCATGGGTCGTCCCATCTTCATGCACATCAGCATTGATGTTACCTCATGACTGGTAAACACCAGCAATTTATTTTTTTAAAACCAGAATCTAGAATTAGCAATGAAATTTCCTGAGTCTGTCCCAGTTGCACTGGTGTGATGAAAGACTAAAGAGCTCTGTCACTCAGCATTTGCATTGCTTATTCCAGCCAAAACCCTATTAAAAAAGCTACCAAAAATGTTTTGACACAGACAAGATTCCAAAGTATAAGCAGCCTGTTTATTTACACAAATGTTCTGTACAATTAATGCAGTATCCTACTGAATTTCAGACTGCCTTAGACTGATGAGGTTTTGTTACACAAACAGACAAAAAGCCATGAGGTAACTGCAGCTAATTTGCTTTTGGAGTGCTTGGAGAAAGGGGCAATTCATTTTGTGGCTCTCATTTAAACACCAAGAGAAGATATTGTGATCTGCGAACTAGAACAGAAATATTATTGTTATGTTACATAGTGTGGAAATTCATATCAATGCAAATGAGGGGGGAAATTGTTAAATAAAATAAACCACTACTTCAGTATCTGTGGGTATTTTCCTTTGACCCATCTTGAGGAAAAGATGCTCCTTTAAATTCGATACTGATTTTTGTGGCAGGTAAGTAAATGATTTGTACCTTTCAAAGGTGTCCTGCTACTTGCTGTCCATATTTTTTCATATTTAAAATAATGGACCAGGAAGAATAGCAAAATTATATACATGATTAAAGAAGGCAATATTTACACTGTGTTACTGATTTATTCTTTGTATTCACTTGTTTAAACAAATAATTAATTCATGTTGAAGCGTCTTCATATGCATGGATTTGAAGATAGTCTACTCTTGATCACAAATAAAACAGCATGAATGCTGGTCCAGTCTTCAGTGCTGGCTTCCTCACTGACATGTACTGTGTGCTTGTCATTCTTTGTAATTATGAATTTGAACAACTGAAAATGGGAAACAGACACTTGGCATTCTTTGCTGAAATCAGATTTTAAAACATGGAAATCTGAAATATGATCTGAATGTGATTACAGATTTAACTACAAGCATTGGGGGTGAAAAAACATAATAAGCCTTTGAGGTATCAGCAGAATAAGGTCAGGACAGTATAAGAGTCACAAAAATTTACATATAACTTGCATAAACAGAACAAAATAGCATTAATTGGACTCAGAATAATAAAATAGATACTCCGGGGGTCATGCGTATTTGCTCTTTGACTTGGCACACAGATGTTTCTCATAGTTCATTATTTTGTTGTGATTAATGTCCATTCACAAGTCAAGCTCTGATACAGCAATATATCCTCATTTAATCGCACATTGAACTGCAAAATATATACTTTACTATTTTTTTGGGGGTTGCAGCACAGACATAATCACTACTAAATCTATTATTAAATTATAAATATTTAAATTAGTGAATCTAATAATATTTGCTTTATACACATTTGGGTCACAACTTCAAAACCATGAGTACTTCAGCTGAAAAACTTAACACGTATTTCAAAGGGTAAACAATGTCCCTGTTTGCTACCATTGGATATGCATCAATGATCTAAGCTATGATGCTGTCATCATCTCCCATGCCCTTTATCCATGTGGCATTCCCTGTGCCACACTGTACATCTCAGCCTGTCCTGCTGTAGCCCTGAGCATGGTTTATTACACCTGTGACATTTTGGGAGCCTTTTGCTAAGAAAGAAGAATACCAGACTGGACACCAGAAGATTACAACTGATTGCCTACTGGTTGGCTTGGTCAATATCTTTATGTTTTAGTGCCTCAGAGCAAAATTCATCCTTCAGGCACTGCTTTGAGAAAAGAATGAGGAAAAGTCACTAAGGCAGAAACAGTCCCTTGAAGATGCTCCACAACTCTGGAACTGCACCCACAGCAAGACTTCTCCTGACTCAGCTACACTGGAACAGGTGGGTTTGGAATAAGAGTATAGGCTTTGCCAGGGGTATAAAGGAAAACAGGAATATATAGTGTATCTTCCCATACATGTGTTTATAGTTTTTACTCGGAAGTTTTTTACTAACGTAAAAAACAAGGCCCAAGAAATTGTAATTAACTTATTTATAATTTTTAGACTAATGCTAGTTATATTGAATAATATAACTAATGCAAATGAGATGGTAATTTGGCCCTGCTCTGAAGAGTTACAACAACACAGGAAATGCAGAACAGAAAATAAAATCTGCAGCACCATTCTTGCGATCTGAGAAAAAGTACTTTGCTTTCTGCTTCTTTGCCCCACACCACAAGCGCAAAAAAAGAAAAAAAAAATCTGTAAAGATCAAATAGTTCAATGGTCAAACTTGCCTCTATCAAGTGATGCAAAATAGTCTTTACTAAAAACAGAGCACAAAAATTAATCTAAATGATTCAAAGTAACACAATAGTCTTTCACAGTATAAATACTTTAGTGTTGACATTTGTTACAGTAACAGCTAGTAATAACCTTTTGTTCTTTGAGTTTAGGGGATATTTTGGATTTACCATAGGGAAAGATACAACAGACTAGTGGTGGGGTTTTTTTTCAAAAGGAGATGATTAGGTAAACCAGAGGAGCACATAAACTGCAAATGCACAACCTAAAACACCAGAAGTTGTCATGCTTTCTGATATTTCATATGATTTTTCCAAACAAGTAATTAGCTTATATTTTTCCATATACATCTTTATATTCAACTCAGTATCCTAGATATTTTATTTAAAAATCCTAAAAGTAGTAGTGTAAATAGGCAAGACAGTCATCTTCCTACATTTTTTAACTGATTAAGCAACATTATAGCTTTCAGAGAAGAAAATGCTATAATTAAGTCTATCAATTTCATTACGACTTCACTGTTTTCACCTGCTCATCCTCCTTCTCCAGAATCATCCTACTGTACCTCAATTCATCCAAAATAGCATCTGGAATATATCATTGTAATTTGTGGCTTTTTGTGAATGCTGTTTTTAGAAAGTCCACTAAAAACATGTTGATCCCTGTGAATTGGGTGTACAGAATAAATGAAAACAGAGGGGCCCACATGCAGCCTTGGGGACGGTCTGCCTTGGGAAGGCTGCTGTGGCTCCTGCTCCTCGTCACCCACAGCGTCCTTGTTGCAAAAGGCACACCTGCATGGGAGGCAGCTCAGCTATCAGAGCACACAGCAGCTGCTGCCAAGCACGCCCTGTTTGCAGCACAGAGAGCTGGGAGGTGACTAAAAGCCACGAGATGATGCCATGCTGTGCCAGCAGAAGAGGCTGTCCACTCCTGCCCGCTGCCCAGGCACCTTCTCATATGCTCACTTGGCTGCTTATCTTGCCCGATGCCAAGCCCATTCAGTTCCCTGAGCTGGCAGGAAACAAATACCGAAATAAATTAATTTCTAAAAAGTTAATTTCTGCTGGCATATTGAGCTAGATCCTGGCTTCAGAGAGAGAGCAGAACTGCATGCCCAGGGATGAGGGGGACATGAGGTGGAGCAGAATGCCCTCAGCTTATGCCAGCAGAGAGAGGAGGTCAGTGCTCTCTTCTGAGCTCACCCCGAGTTAGCCAAGCACCGATTTCAACTGTAAACAGCTTTCTTAGATGTTTAAAAGTTAAACCAAGCCCTTTAGAGAGGACACGTCCAGAACTGAGGGGTCAATAATCTCAGCGGGAGGCTAAGGACAGCAGGCCAGGTTAGGGATCCCCTTGCCTATCTGAGCTGCTTCACATTAGCACATCTTCTTTTGAGACAAGGGTAAGAGAGCTTAAACTCAAAACATCAAAATGTAACACGAAGGGTAAATTGTGAGAATTGGAGACTAGAGTCAGGAGAATTTTCAACTGAAACTTTTTACTCAGTGCCATGAAAAAGCAGCAACCAGATCTGATGGCATCAAACACTCCTAGGATGAACCCACATCAGAGTCCTCACACAGTCAGCTACACTTTGATGGGTACAAATATAATTTCTCAAACTGCTGATATAACCAATAACAATGTTTTTTCAAAAATTTCAAACTAAAAATCAAGTTTCCAGTGAATTACATTCGCCCAATACTAAGGCTGTAATTTCTCCTTAAAACATACCTGAATTTTTTGAGTCCCCCAGGACAGTGAAACTACTCTGCATGAATGATTCCTTCATGTGAGAAATTATCATACACTTTGTAAGCATAAATGGAGTTTGGAAGTTATGTCTGACAAAGAGGATGTCCCTCATGAGACTGCCAAAGTAATTCATATGCAGTTTATGAAATGTAGGTGATGTTGTAAAACTGCCGTGTCACTGAAAGCCTTTATGTATGTGAAGTCTGCTATTTGTGGTAGTGTTTCTGTCATTTAGCTCCCAGTTCAGAGATGGTGAGCAAACTGTTACATGGAGAAGACACACCCAACAGTGAAACACCCTGCTTTTTAATTTAGAGAGAACTTTTGTGGCAGAGAAATTTCCCTGGATGGCTTCCAGATTTTGGTTGGTGACCATCTAAATAAAAATAACCAAGGCAGTACTGGAAGCAGGGATCAGAACTACATACCTTTGCTCCCAGAGGAGAGCTCTGAACAGACAGCAATATCTCCTTATCTTCTCCTGGAGAGACAAATTTCAAAAGAAACACAGTGCAGAGTTTTTCTTCTCTAAAATGATCCATAAAAGTTGCAAGATTTATTATGACTCAGGTTTATCCCTCCAAGGGCTGAAAATTAGACTTCTTCAGCTGCCAAATGGATAGAAGCAACTTCGAACTAAGCTGGGGCTTAGATATACCCAGTGACTTCAGCTCCCAGAGAGAGTCACCTGACTTAAAACCTTTTTGGGTCTGGACCCAAGAGTCTTAACTGCATTTGCCTGGCTGCACTTACCTAACAGCTTTCCTAAGTCAGCTGCTCCAAAGCTGGTCTTGTCCTTGTACTACACACAAAGATCATTCTTCTTTAGGCAGTTCTTGAATTTAATGTTAGATGTTGTAGTATATGGATTCATTTGCAGATAAATTCACAATATCTTATGAAATTCTGGCAATGGAATAACATTCTGCTCTTTGTACTTTGGCCTCAAGAAGTGTTATTTTTTTCACTAAATTAAGTGTAATTGTGTTAAAATAAATATACTTGTTCTCTCATTCTGTCATTATAGATTATCATTATGGCGTTGCACTAATGTGCTATTTTCCACATGTCCAGGGATTTACAGGACTCCTTCATGCTTTGAAACAAGCCATTACATATACAACAAAAACACCATTCTTAGTCTAATCATGTATTGCTTTGCCTCTGTTTTTTCCTGAGGCTTCTTTGTTTTCTGGAATTTTACAATATACATGCAAATATCTAATGTACTTGGTGCCTATTTCTTTTAAAAATCCTGTGCGAAATAGCAGCGGACAGCAATAACAAATGGTTAAAATCAGCCACCATAGAATTATAGAATATTCTGTGCTAGCAAAAAAACTGACCCAGCAGTTGCTTTTAAATTTTTTGTTGTTTTTGTTGTTTTTTATTTGTCAGATAGTTGCTGGAAGAGGAAATGAGGAACAATTCTTTAAAGCATCTTTAACAATTCTTTGTGGTTCAGATTCAGTCTGATCCAAATCACTGTTGGCAGCTGCACTATTAATTTGCATTATGCAGAGAGAACTCAGCAGAGAGCACTCTGCTTCTCTTTCTTTCTTTTTTTCTCTCAAAAATTTACTATTACAGACGTTCCAATCCCATGCTCCAGATGGGAGAGCACAGAGGAGCACATGATGGCTCACTTGCTACTGATGTGTTCGTGTTCCTGTCCAACAAATACTGATGGTCTGAATTAAGTACTCACTTGAAGGGACTGGGAAATGCTCCAAAATTCCCCAGTTCAGGTGTGTCCAAAGAAGGTCTCTTGGCTATATTTACTTTTAGCATCCTTTGCAGTCCCTACTGACACACACCTCACATTGATTTCAAAAGGAAATTTTATGAATCCATATTGACACTTTCAACGGGGACACGGGACACTTTCAACACTGACACTTTGAGCACATTGACCTTATGCTTTAATATGTGTAGCATCATTAGCCCTTTCATTCCTGCATATTTCCTGCTGGAAATAAGTACTTTGGTTACTTCTTTTTGATAGTGGCTTCTGCATGAACTCAACAGGATAAGTTACTCATGAAGTCATGTGGAAAGGCTGATGAGATAAAACTGAGAAGAAATGAATGGGGCGGATAGGAGGCTATTGTACAACGGCATTTGCAAATGCCATTAAGGAGCCTGGAGGAGATACCTGGTCTAGGCAAGTAATGGGAATAAATTGTGCTGCAAAGTAAAAAACAAAGCTGATATGCAAGACAGAGGGAGAGAAGCCACTGGGGAGGTGTTCATAGTGCAAGTTTCTGACTCTCACTCCAAGCTAGCTCAGGTGCCACTACCCTGATGGTACTTTGGAGAACAGCAGCAACCAGTCTGCCTCTTCTCCTGGTGCAATGTGGGCAATCCTTGACTTTCACAGCACTCAACAACTGACCAAGGTGTGCCAGGAAGCATTGCACTCTGTCAGAGACAGCAAGAGTGCCTCAGAACTGGGTGAAAATCCGAAAGGGGTCTGTCCACAGAGAACTGTAAAACAGGCAGTGGTTGCAGGAGAATGAGCAGATGGAGCAACAAAGCAAGATCTGAGGATAGACCCAGTGTGTGTGGACAGGGCAGGGAAACAATAGCTAATTCTGGAGCCTATCAGGAGACCACAGTCCTAAAAGAGTGCTTGCTTTGCTATATAAGCACAGCTCCAAGTCCTTATACTGGGTTTTGTCTTTCCTTAGTTTGATGTCTTACAAGTAAAGAGAGAAAAGATGCTACAGGGATAGCATCTGCTGCCCTCTGAAAACCACTACCAAGACCTGAGACAGATGGAGGCGTCTCCCTGCCTGTAATGCTTGAATCAGCAGCTTTTGTACAATGTAGCTTCAAAGCTGCTCAAGCTTCAGAGTAGCTTGTTTATGACTGCTGCAACCTTAATGAGTGCTTAACTTGTGGTGGAAATACCCAGCTGCCTATCTTTGCGGTAACGGACATGGAGATAACCACAATTTGCTCTTACACAAATGGCAGAAATAGTGAGATATACAGTTCTTCCAAAAGGTTGCTATTGTTGAGCCTTGCAGTACTTGGAGTTAAACAGAAGGTCTTGGGAGGTGAGATCTAGCTAAAATTACCTGCAAGGACTATTGATGTCTCTGCTAAAGCAAAGTAAATGACAGGATGAGAAAACGTCTGCTGAGAACAGAAGAGAGTGAATACTCAGAAGATGATTAAAACTCCAGTGGCTACCATTAAGGATTGGAACAAATCTTCAGAATTTTAAGTTTTGACCATAAAAAAGGTTGAAATTTTCTTTATCGGTGACACAGGTATGCAAATGGTTTTCAAAAAATATTACCCTCATGTTTTCTTACATCTACCACAATATGACTTATATTGGCCTGTATTGGCATACTTCTGGATATAGGTAGAGTGAGGGCTTGTCCATTACTAGAATAGACTGCCTTGAGTTTCTTTGCTGGGTGAGTCTACTATGCTGCAATACCTTGAAAATAAATGACGAACTGCTCATAATTTCTCTTTCTTAAAAAAAAAAAAAAAAGATTAGGTGAGGGACAGGGAAGGGGTGGGGAGGAAGCCTTAGGGGAAATGAAGCAAGAGGTCTGACTCAAAAACCTAGATTCAGTTTGTTTCCAAGGTAGATTAAAGGAAGTAAAGCACTTAGGTGTTTCCAAGGTAGTATTAATCATTCTCTAAAATTCTCCAGAGGTCTATCTTCTAAAGAAACCTGCATTGATAATAGGAAAAGAAAACTTGTTTTGAAAGCAATCAGCAGCTTGTGATTAGGGGAATTTGATAAGAAAGATAACTGTGTGATTCAAAGGACTTAGTGCAGGGTAGCCAGCAATAAGGAAGATGAAGTCTTCCATTGGATTTAAACTTTCATCTCGGGTTTTGTGCCTTGCAGCTGGTATTGCTTATAAGGAATGTAAGATAAATCAGACATGACATTTACCATGCTTTCATGCAACTTCCTATTACTTTTACTTAGATTATTTGCTGTAATGGTGGCGTTGTAGAAACACTTCCTCCTTGGCAAGAGACACTTATGATTTGTAATGAGCCACAGCCAAAGGTAACAGAGTTTAGAACTGACAGCTGTCTCACAGTCATATTTAAAGGGTTTGCAGACTTTGCCCTTTTATGCTCCTCCACTAATACCCAAGTGGGATGCAGGCAATTAGCAACTTGGAGAAGTGGTGAGGAGCACAAGCAAGATAAAAATTGGCTACTTATCCAGTAGTCTTCTGTCTGGTGCATTCCAAACTTGAAACCTAGACACAGTCTGTCTGTGCCCTTGAACCAAGAAACCCAGAAACCCTCTGCCTGGTGTCTTCAAACCAAGGGCGATCATGAGTGAGACAGCTGGTTCTGGTGACAGCAAAAGTCATTTTTTCCACAAGGACCACAGGTGTGAGAGACATGGCAGCGAACAAGGTGGATATCTGGTGCACAGTTGAATCCCAAACCACCATTGGAAGGAGCCCATGGGGAGAGGATGGTGTGAACTGCCTAATAAGCAGATCATGGCTTGGTCACCTTGATCTAGGAGAATTCTTTGCCTACATTAAAGCACAAAGATGGTTGAGTGATTTAACAGTTCAAGAATGTCAGCTTGTCACTGCAAAAATTATGTTTGCACATAAATACCTACATTCATATAAAAAACCTCATGTGTTTTTGTAAGAATGGCACAGATTTTTCTGTTGCTGGAGTTATTGCTGATATGAGTTAGTTAGCCTCCTAGATGTAACTTTGCTTTTCTTCCAAAGGCTGCAGGGACATCATAAAACTGGAGCCTAACACTTCTTAGTGTGGAGGTGTTAAATTGTTTGAATTTAAATAAAGATGGCAAACTGGTATCTCTAGTCATCTTTATTTGGTATTCCTCATTGTCCATGTAAAAATTTTCAGTCATTCAATAAGATAACAGTAAATATGGTACATCACTGTCAACTCTTCTTTTTTTTTATACAATTTTATTTTGCCTAATTTCTTCTTGAGGATCCAGATCATTAAATCAAGAGAGTGAAAAATAAACTTCCTTTACTAAAATGTGTTCTTATCCAAACTTGCAAAGAAATTTAAAGCAAATGAAATTTGAAGGCTCAAAAGCCAAGTAAAATCCAAACAGCAGTATTTTAATAAGAAAAAAACCAACATAATTTTTAAACAATCCTATGATTTTTTTGAGGCTGACTCATGATTCTGTAATGTTTAAAGTTGGCAATACTGATACCCTGTGATTTAGATGACTAATCACAGACTGAAAAGCTAATAATCAAAGTAAGCAGTTTGTGAAGTACCCACAGACTAGAAAATATGTATCTCAACTACTCAGCAAAGGCTTATGTATAAATTGACAACAAAGAGAATCAGTTTATATAACTGTTTCACAAAGAGAGAAAAGAGCTAATCAGTTAATCAGTTATTTTATTTGTATCACATAATGCTACCAGCTGCAGTACTGAGTGTGAAGAGGGAAGAGCATGAAATTGAGAGAATAACAGGGTAGCGCTTCAGCACTGCATTCACAGGGAACAGGGAAGTGTGGATGGAATTCTGCAAGCAAAATGCAAGAGTAAAAGCTGTTTGAAGTAAGACTGCAATTACACTGCACACCAGATTAGAACATACCTGGGGGAAGGAGGGAGGCAAGCACAAAAGGCAGTCAGGAGAGAAGTGATCTTCTGGTAATAAGGAGTTAAATCTGGGTTCAAAATGCAGTCCATGGAAGATTACTATGGGGAAGACTAAAGAGAATGAAAGCAGAAGAAGAAACATCATTTGCAGACAGGTGGAGGCAACAGGGGAGACTCCTGGTTTCTTGGTGGGTTTTCTGATTAGATCAATTTTTTATGCAGAGTAGTTCTCAGCTGGGCTCTTTCCAATCTTTTATCTTATCTGAGGGTAAGCAGACAGCAGAAGGAGGTATATGTAGCACGTGCTTGGCACCAGTTATATTTCCTAACAAGAAGATGGATTTTTTTCTGAAACTCTGCTCATAGCAAAGTGATGTTGGCAGAAGCTAAAGCATCTACACATACTGAAGCTGCTCAATCAGCCTAGTTCCCTTAAAATAAAAATGACAAGGAAGAATGATTTCTAATTTTCAGAAGTTAAAGAGGAACTGAAGAAATACAGCTAATATGGTGGAACTTAATTTATTGACTTGCAAAGGCAGAAAACAAAACCATTTTGAAAAGAAACACTACGTGTTTCTCTGAATTAGTATTTTTGTTGCTACTTCATTGCAAAATATAAAGAATGTGCAGCATTGACCCACAAATTTGTATCCTCTTTATATAAAATTTATGTCTTCTTTATATAAAATTTATATTCTCTTTATCTAAAATTCAATAGAGCTGTTAGTAGTTTCAGAAAATTTGCCCGCAAAGGCATATTAAATTACAAGTCAGCCAAATGGGAGTTTCACTTTCTTTTGAAGAACCTGTTTCGGGCAGGGTATTACATTAGTAGGATCTCTAATCTGATCCTGCATGGAAACTCATATATCCCAGGGAAAAGGAAAAGATGGCACACACTGTTTGAAGATGAAGGTTCAGTAAAAGCAAACAAACCCAAGAAATTTGAGTGAATGGAGAAAAATGATTCATTAGGGCTTCCTATAGCAGCTGTCACTGATTACCCTCCATTGTATCACCTAAGGTGCTGCAAAATTGGAGTGGATCCCAAAATTCAAAGGAAGCTTGCAGACTAAACAAGAAAGACAGAGGGACGTATTTCACGGCTGTCAACCAGCTAGGAAAGCTATTCCATTCCTTACTCCTTACTGCAGCTCACATTTGGACTCGGGGAGTGAGGGGGTGACTGAAATGCAGGGATTCATTCACGAGCTGCATGTACAATGCAGCTCTTTTGAACACGTTGAGTAATGTACTGGGAAAGGTGGGGGGCATAATTAATCCCCTCACGCAGGAAATGTAGGGGTCACTGAAGGGAGCACTGTTGCAGGATACATGCCTCACATTCAGTCTGTTTTGCTTTTACATTTATTTTTAATAAATGCCTTAACATTAGCTATGGCACTCTAACTGCAGGGAACCCTTGTCTGGTGACAACTTTCTGCCACTGTTAACATAATTTCTTAATTAACTGTAAGTGTGAGATTTACTCAATAATATAAATATTTTTACAGAAAGGCATGCAAGTACACAAAGGAAAAAATGCTTACATAAATATATTGGGGAGAGTGACAGAAATGTCAGTGACAAAAAGTTCTAAAAATGTTTCATGGAAAAAAAAATAGAGAATTGTACCTGGGCTACCATCAGGCAGAACATCATCAGGCAATGAAGGGAGGTGATTGTCCCACTCTGCTCTGTACTGGGGCTGTCTCACCTTGAAAATTGTGTGCAGCTTTGGGGGCCACAATATAAGAAAGATACTGAGCTAAAAGAGGTCCACAAGAATAGTGAAAGGCCTTGAGTGGAATTAGTATGAGGAGCTGTGGAGGGCACTTGGTCTGTTCAGCCTGGAGAAGAGGGGACGGGGGAGACCTCACTGCAATTACAACTGCTTGTGAGGGGAAGAGGAGGGGCAGACCCTGATCACTTCCCTGTGGTGACCAGTGACAGGACCCAAGGAAATGGCATGAAGCTGACTCAGGGGAGGTTTAAGCTGAATATCAGGGAAAAGTTTCACACCCACAGGGTGTTTGGACACTGGAACAGGCTCCCCAGGGAAGTGGTCACAGCACCAAGCCTGAGGGAGCTCAAAAAGCATTTGGACAAGACTCAGGCACGTGGTGTGACTCTTGGGGTGTCCTGTGTAGGGCTTGGATTTAGACTCGAATATCCTGATGAGTCCCTTCCTACTCAGCATATTCCATGATTCTTGATGCTAAAAAATGTACATGAAGTGGACAAAAGTTGCTATAAAAGTTCATAAAGAGCAACTCATCATCAATAAACTGACAAAAAGACCTTGTGCATTTTCCAGGGGTGTTTTTAATATCCAGAGCATCTCAATGCATGTATTAAACTGAAAAAAACCATCATATTCTTGTAAAACATATAAAAATTAAAGTGAAATAAATCTTGATTATTATGCCTGCATATATAGACTTTGTAGAGCACATCCTATACATTTTATGTGTTCTTACTATTCATACCATTTGATATGTGTTTACAAGTCATGATACTGTTCCACCCAGCTCACCTCTCCCTAGATGCTTGTAAACTAACACACTGATCTAACAATAGACATTAAATATGACAGTTTGGCGATCTGCCTTGGGGAACTCAAACATTTCTATTTTATTTCATGAGCACTTTGCAAGCTCATAGCCTTGTTTATGGATTTTATTGCAACCTTGAATTGTTTGTCTTTCTTCAAGGAAAGGAGATGCTGATATATGAGGGGTGTTTCACATGTGCTTCTCTCTTCTGTTTTCCCTAAGAATAAAGTCTGATTCATGTACTAAAGGCTTTGCTAGGAGCCTGCCTGTCCCTGAGAGAAACTGTCTCAGCCTCTGTAGAATGAAATGGCAGCATGGGAGAAATGCAAAGGGATTGTGTACAAACTGTTATGAGACAGAGAGTCTCGACACAGCTCTGGGAAAAAGGAACAGGAGGGAAAAAGGAACAGTACCCCTGAGCTCAATTCCCCAGAGAGACCTCAGCTTTGGTCTCTGTATCCACAGGAGTCTGAGTGCTGCTAACGGTCAGGCCAGAGCAACAAGGGTTTGGACACCCGTCAGGGAGTTCTGGAAGATCAAGATCTCAGTGCTTGAGGGATGGTTATGAGAAGAGATCAGGACAGCAGGATGCCTCCACTAGAGTAACTGCAGTCCAACAACAATGCCTGATGCAGCGAGCTCTGGAGTCATCTTGCAGAGAGGAGACTCCCAGTAGTGCACTGAAACCCAACCAGAAACTCCTTTATCTCAGGGAACTGCTCTGCTCTTACGATCATTAGCCCATTGCAGCTGTGTATCTCTATCTGAACAATTTATTTCTTCCCTGAAAAACTGTAAAATGTGGATGCATAATGACAACAAAATCCAAAAATTGTCAGTGCTTTATACATGAATTCTTGCATTTCAGCCTGCATGACACCCAACTAAAAGCTGCATCATATCCAGCAGCACGTCTGCATCATTTCACTCTCTATGCTCACACCTCTGCTTGCTCTGCAGCTTCTCAGATGACCACTGAAGTCTCCATAAGTAGAATCCTTTGCTGGAGACCTGTTAGCTTTCAACAGATCTGTGAATTTTGGTAGAGAAAGGGAAAACAGGCAGCCGTCTCACAGTACTGCTTGGATACATTTGACCTCTGGGAACTGCCAGGATATAACCCACAACTCCCCCACTGATGATGATGCTGTTAGATCCCTGATACACAACTAACAGACTGTTTAAAAGTAAGTGGCCCCAAGGAAAACCTGAAGGCAGGTAACCAGCATGGCTGCAAAGCAGCAGCTCTGAGCCCAGGACTGTGATGGTGAGCCCGGCTGGTCACACAGCAGCAGCGAGCCTGGGGACAAGAGAGGGCTGTGGGCAGGAACCCATCAGTCACACAGCAGGGACCCCTAAGGCCACAGAGAGCTGCCAGAGAGGCTGGGAGTACCAAAAAACCAAAGCACCACAGCCATGAAGGTGCTGTACATATAGTGGATGGGATTTACATGACTCATATTCGTGCTCTCCATAGGCAACAGAGAGAAGCAGGCACCCTGAGAGAGACATCCAGATGGGTTTCTATGGCAGACAGATGAGCCATCTCTGAAAGCCTGCTCTCTCCATTGACTGCAAAGGCTGACTACGCAGGATCCACAGCAGTCTACTCTGTGGCTCAAAAAAAATTGAAAATTATTGCACCACAGTTAGCTTGACTCTATTTTCCAAATATATACCTCATCTAGAACTTCTATATATTCTGCATTTTCAAAACAAATTGTTTATTTCTGCTCGTTTAAATACTACAGTTACTCGCCAGTCAGTTTTGCATTTTTCTTCTTTTATATTACATGATAATAGGCATGAAAGATTTTTATTCTAATATTTATATTTACACACATTTATCTGGCCTACACATAAACGTGTGAATGCAGATTTTTTAAAATTTTTTTCTCAGCCTTCTGTTGAATATCATTGCTGTTTTAAAAAGCATTCATATGAATATTTACATTTGAAAGTGTGCTACTAGAGATTTACAGTATGCTTTCATATGCTGCATCTCAAATGCATATAATGGTATACATCTTGTTTAGTCAGTAGACTTGAGCATAGGCTGTTCCATATTTTGCTGAGTTCTTCTGAAACCTTTGAAAGATAAATCAATTACCAGTGATTTCAAGGGGCTTTGAACTGGACTTCCTATTATCTTATTAAGACAAGTGGCCCAGTTCGCTTCTATTTTAAAATTCTCCCTAAATTGGAAGGCACAGTAATAGCATTGTCACTCTGAAAAATGCCACACACCTCACCTGAAAAGACATGTTTGGAGAGATAAAACACACATTTGGAAAGAAAATCCTGTAATTTCTGTAAAAGTCACAGGTACTGTGAGGTTGGAAGCAAGGAGTAGCAAACGTAGTGGCTGACCTCAGCCTTATTATCTGCTTCATCCTGCTGTATCATCCACTTCTACCTAGGCTGATGTTCATATTTCAAGTTCTACTTAAAGAGCTGAGGCTAAATCCCCAAGTCCTTCACCAAAACTGATGTTAATTTAACTTCAGTTAATTTTCATAGGTTCTTGCTGGCTTTGTGTCTGTAAGGTAGGAAAGCATGCTCCTCTCAGATCCTTTTACTTTGCTCTGGATTTGTGTTCAGCAATCTGAGGACCTCCTCACCCTCCCTTCCACAGGAACAGACATGCCTGCTGGCATGCCCTTCACAGAGCTCTGTGCCTCTGCTCCTGTGGGTTGCCCCCCAGGACACCCCCCAGCACCTCCATGTCTACTGGGAATGTCACCAGCACCCTGCAGCACTCAGACTGCTACCCTGCCATCAGGGACAAAGCTTCATCTCAGCTTCTGCCTCATACTCCTTGCCCATATGCCTTCAAACTTCATTCTCAATTCATTATATTGCACTTGAATTAACAAAATAATGAAGAGAAACTACTTAGAGAAGAATTCACATAATTTTGTAGCATTTTTGTGCCTTCTGCACACATTTCCAGACGTGTTCATTTAGACCACTGCCAAAGTGCTGAGCAGCCTTTAGTCGATAACCAGTCTCTGCAGATCCCCCCCAGGAAAAGACATACTCAAACCTGAAAATGAGACAGTTGTTTATTTCTCCTAACACAGTTGTAGGTTTTAATCAAAATACCCTGTGATACCAAGCCAAATACTTCAGAGAAATAAAATTGCTTCTGTTATCCACACAGTTGTTTCCATCAACCAATCTATAGTCCTGTCAAAGAAACACAACAGATTTATTTGACAAGTCTTCTTTGCCGTCAAACTATATTGACAGGCATTATCTATGTTTGTTAACCTACTCTTTCTGTTGAGTCTTCCAAGGTAATTGTCCCAGTATTATAACAGAATCCAGATTCATGTAAGAGGGGAGTGTGTATGTGTTCTAGGTCCCATTTTCTACCCTTGACATTTGAACTATATTATAGCATTTTTTGAAGTTTCTGAGGTCTTCTTAGCTCTCCAGGATTCAAACTACTGGTGCAGAAGCCACCTCAGCTATTTCCTCCATAACTATTTTGGGGGGGATTACTCACAACTGACGACCTGGAAAAGCTTGGAAGACTTCCATCACCCAAGGCAGGCTCACAGCTTTCACAGAGAGCTGTCTGCCTTTTGCCAAGACAACATGCAGTGCTCAGCCACTTCACAAAAAGGAGAGCTGGGCTGGAGAAACGGGGAGTGCCCTGAAGAGTCAAGGTTGCTGTGCCCATTGTTGCTGCTCCTATGCACATCTCCTCAACAGGGAATGCACACCTTTATTACCATTTTGCTGTTTTCTTCTGAATACAATCATAATTAGTGTAATTATTATGCAAAGAGATCCATGAAATTACTGCAGAACATGCACACTTCCAGATGGTTTTCTCAAGGTGAAGTGCTGATTGTAATACAATTGCTACTAAACCTCCTAAATAACCCTAAATTCAATGGGAGAAAATGATGCAACCTAACTTGAGCTCCGGTAGGAGAAAATAAGGAGAAAGAACTCAGATTGTATCATAAGGACAGGGAGGAAGTCAAAGGATAATGATTTGTCTTTTGTGTTTTAAATGCAGTATTTTGTCTGTCAGATTCATTCATCTGATACAAAGAAGAGCAATAGCATACACTTGCAAGATAAAATCAATTATGTATTTTAGAGTTGTACAATCTCATTCTCCACAGAAGTCTTAATGTGACTTACATATAACATAATTCTTATTCCAGATCTCTGAACAAAGCTAAATTTTACTGGCAGTTCCAAAAAATTCAAATCTATGTTTTTTTCTGCATTCTCAGAGAGTATAAAATTGTAAATACCATCTCTGCTTATCATTTAATATGAATTTTGAAATATAATTAAAATAAAGGAGCAAATTAAGACTAGTTTGATTTAATTCATTACCTCAGAGCACTTCTGCTTACAATACCATCCTATATTTTCTGTCAGTTTTTTAAATAAGTGAAAAAAGGCTTTGTTCCTCAAAAATTCCCAAACTGTGGCCAAGTTAGCCACATTTTAATTAGTTTCTTAATTTATCTCCATTATGAAATGAAATAAAGAAATAACTTGTTTCTGTATCCCATTAAAATGTTTCTGTAGAGTTAAAGACTATTTTGTTAACATGGCATTCCAAATTTCAAGCAACTTATTTTTGTAAAAGCTAAAAATAATATATCACATTTCAGATTATCTTCATTTACCAAGTTTTGGCAGAACTCACAAAAGTACAGCAGAATTTGCTGGAAAATTTCAGCGTTTACAATGCTTAGCTTATTTTCAAAGGGAAAAGTAAATTTCCATTTCCAAAAAGATTCTTTCAGAAACTCCATGTTTTGTTGGGGTTTTTTTAGTGCTTGAGGCATTTAAAGCAGTTGAATTTGAGCTTTTTCTTGACTATCCGAGCTGTCATCACATTGTGTTTCCAGAGTGTTCTCACTAACAAGTAGCCAGCCTATAAAGCATTTCATTCATTCCCTCTGAACAGATCAATTCCCATTCAATCATTCTCGTGACTTCTCTTAGAGGAAATGGGAATGGGAGAACATCTGCAAGCCAGTGAGCCTCCATGCAACAGGGCAGAAATTAATGTGTGAAGCACTAATAGGTAAGTTCCTAACAGAACAAAACTTTGCTTTGAAAGCTTGAAAAATGAAAGGTATAGTTAGTACCTTTCATTCAGTAAGTCCAGGGTTTTACTTTCAAAAGTTATCAGAAAGGAAAAAAAATGGAACAACTATAATGACTTAGTCTGTTGACAAAACAACTGACTGGTGTATACATAGATGAAAATGTGAAATCATAGGCATGAATGAGAGGTCAAATCACCTTTATGAACTGTGCTTTCTTTAAAATAAACGTGAATTCCTAAACAATTACTGTTTTCCAGAAGATCCTCAGTCATTTTATTTTATGAGGAAAATATGTACAAAGTAAAGTGTGTAGCACATAAGCAATGATCAAAAGAGCATTAATTGTAACAAACAGTATAAAATAGTATTCTTGAGTCTACTTAATGTGTATCTGATGAGAAGAGACATGTTCCCAGGAACCCCTCCAAGATGCAAAATAGATGATTCATGCAAAAGAATCTGGCAGAAACTGATATTCATAAAAACCACACAGCTTCTCATGAAGACAAGACTGAAATACCATGGTCCAAGCTGAAGAGCCAGATTATTACTGTGTGCAGCTTTGATCATGGACATTAGAAAGGCCCTACTGAAAGGTCAATGTGCTCAAGCCCAGCTGCTTGCTGCCAGCCCTGTGGATAACAAGAGATGTTTCCTCTTCTCCCTTCCCTGGTTTGGCTTCCAGATTCCTTGTCAGAGCTTCTGTCATGATTGCTGCCTCTCTGCTCTAATGTCCCTTAGTGAACATGGATCAAGCATATGTTTAGAATAATTTCCTTAATAAGCAACTCTATATTTCGCATAATATTCTATAGTCACCATCCATTGAGTGCTATATGTTTCACTGACAGATAAGGAGGCAAAATAGGACACATTTATGGGCCCGGGTGCTGCTAGATTCAACACTCCTTTCTTTCTCTGATTACCTACTGTAACCAGAAAAACTCCACTAGGGAACTAGGAATGCATCTTCTCATGAAGACAGTTGCATAAAATGAGAATCCCAAGATCGTTGCAGTGAGCAAGGACATAGCCTTGGCTATGGAAATAATTGAGTGAGCAATGTGACCTTAAGCACAGTTCCCTTAGGCACTCACTTTCAATCCCCTGGACTTCCCCAGCTGGAATTTTCTTCCATACGTGGCTGCCTATGCTCCTTCTCACAAAATACACTGGAACATTTCAGACACTGACAGGAGGTAAGGAAATGGGTTTTAAGCTGTTTCCATAGCTGGCTAGAGTCGAGCAACCAGCGTCTGCCACTGAGGTGAATGCTCATTAACTTCTTGATCCCTCTTACTACAGCTCTTCTATCTTCAATGGGCAATTGTTGGGTTTTTTCCCTTGGGTTATCTTTTGTTTGGTTGGGGTTTTTTTTTACCTGAGAAGGACAAATACACAGAATGGGATAGTTAAAAATTAATTCTTCTTGTAGTGCATATGTAATTATTTCAGTGAGTATGGAGCACCAAGCATTCAGAACGCAGGCAGTTCCTTCCTCAGAGAAATAGCCCCAACAACTAGCTTTAGCTTTTTTTGTCTTGCCTCATTAAGATTTAATTATTTTTGTAAAAGGAGAAACTCCAAAGTACTTCACCAAAAAGAGCGAACCAAGACTCAGACCAGTTTCTGGTAAACTAGAAGACAGAAGACTGAGCCCCTTTCAACAGGAGAGGGAACTGAATACCTACACATTTAGCTGGGAATGCTGCTGTTATTTTATAACTAGAAATTGGGGCTGCTCTCCAGCATGCTTACTTTGTGCACAGTACTAGTGGGAAAGCAGTTTCAGAGAATGAACCCCACAGATAAATAATTGTATGTCTTGTAAATTCTAGGATTTAGGCAGGAGATCACAGCTGCTGCAAAATAACTTCCTACTTCTATCACATCTCCTTGAGGTACAGAGCAATTTGAGCTTTAATAGAAAGGAGCTGTCTTTGAAGAGCACAGCTGGAGCATGTTTTGTGAGGTTTGCTGCTCACAATACAATCAGGAGAAGGAAGAGGGTAGTGCAGAAATCAAACCAAACAACCCCAGGAATCAAAATGACATAGCAGTTTGTCTCCTCTCCCCTGAGAGACATGTCTACTAGCACAAGGCTGCGTCCCTTCAGCAAATGAATTAAGGAACCAGAGCCTTTTGATTCCCATGAGGCTTGCTCAGTGAGTTGGGGTTTTTGTATCATTGTTGGAGGGTTTTTTAAACGCCCACGAGAGTTTTTGCGAAGTCAGAGCTCAGAACATTCCTGGCTTGATTTCATCTAGGCTCTGATGAAATAGCCTAGTCTTATCATCTGCTGTGCCTTGGTCTGCACACTAGTTAGCCAGCATTTCTCGTGTGGTATAACACAGTACTCTATAAAGGAAGACTAAGTGGAACCAATAACAATCAAATTGTATTTTACAAATCTTTCAGCATATATAGCAAACATAACTCAGAAAAAAACAGGCCATGAGGTACATTTATTCATACTCTAGGTTAAATCTACAATGGAAAATCCCACTCAGAGTAAGATTCAAATAATTTCTTTATTTGGAGCTTAAGAAAATAGCACATAATCCACATGATATCATACATTCACTGACTGGATAATAGGTGGGGGGAAGACAGCTTGCATAGGAATAGATAAGTAGTAGTAAATTCTGCAACACGTACCTTAGCAAGAGGATACATACATTTATACATATATATACACATTTACAAAGTCTAGTAGCAGTAGCTATTCGGACTAACTAAATTACCCTAAATCCAAAAAACTTCAGGCTACCTAGGTAGAATTTAATGAGGCAAAGCAAGACTCTAGGGACACAGTTCAGTGATGGATTTGGCAGTGTTAGGTTAATGGTTGAACTCAATGATCTTAAAGGTCTTTAAATGATTCTATGATTCTATCTCTGCCATCTAGTTCTGTTCAGTAAGCAACCACAGCATTTGAGTTAGATTATATTATGTGAGGTACAGCCTGATAATTTACAACAAAATCAGCCAGTCACTTTTCTATTAAAACTTGATGGACATATATATATATATATATATATATATATATATATAAATTTTTTTTTAAGGCTAAGTTTATTTTAAGTGTTTAAAAAGAAACAGACATTTGAAATCTCTGGTCTTTCAGCCATTTTGTGTTTGGTATCTGTTTAAGGTCCTGTCTTTACGCAAAAATGTATATCACAGTGGTTTGGCATACTATATGGGAGTGGTTATTTGTAAAAAAAGCATAAGATTATAACAAGACAGTTTATCCAAACTTTGGAACATGACACAGATTGCAAAGCAGGGTCATTATCCAAGTGATGTACTACTTTATAAAGCATCAGTCAGAATTAAAGCATCAGTTAAACCCCTATATCACTGGAGTTGCTCTCTTCAGTCTATTTCAACTGCATTAAAACAGTGCCAGTATCAGTGAGCTCTAGTAACAGCCTATGACAAGCTTTGTTTCAGAAAGTATTGCCACAGTCACAATGCGTGGCTCTCTAAGGCAGTTCACAGCCTGCGCAGCCCTCAGACGGCACTTCTCAAAATCCACAGTAAATATAGATTAATAACTGCAAGAGAAGATTTGAGGCTGAGAAGGACTGGCTTTAGCCCACCATCAAAGATGCATGCATTCCTGGTTTTGCAATGGAAAGTTCTTGGCCACTGTAAAGACAAAACATGCTGACTGCAACAGGTAAGTAACAGCAAGGCAAGTCTGAAGCAGCATTACCTCTCTGCTCTTTTGTGCCATCCATCCACAACTTCTACTCTTCCAGGGCATTTCTACTCTTCCAGGGCACAGGGCAATGCCTGATGCAGGGCAATGACATGGAATATATCCATGCTCTCCTCCACACAAGCAGCAGAAAGAGAGAGAATAACAAAGAGCCCAGCAAAGCCCTTGTGCAGCTCTGGGAACATTTGTGCAAGCCAAAGTGCTGCATGTTCAGATTTGAGAAGTAAATTAGGGCTCATTTCCTGGCATAAGAGCTCATGAGGAAGGGTTGGTGTTTAGAGAGCAAGTTTGGCTTCTGTCCCTGATGAAAGGACCAGCCCCAGGATCAGTTCACAGGACCTGGCTACATTTACTTCAGCTGCCATGAAACACATGCAAGGCTTTCAGTAGGCTGCAGAGAACCAGAGCCGCTGTCTCTTGCCTTGATCGGGTCACTCTCACCCCCTCACTGTGTGTCCTACAGCGCTGGCTGAGAGGTCAGACCCTTTTGCTGGTTTTCCTCATGCTCACTGCTAAAAAAAGGGGTTTCCATTCACCCGTGGAGCCCTGAAGCTGCTCCTCAGGAACAGCAAAGCCAAGAGCTCTGGCCAGGGTGAGCTGACTGCACTCACGGGTGACAGTCCCTAGAATAGGTCCAGAATTGTGCTGAAATTACCATGAAAAACAGAAACAGTCTCAAGCCTACAAAGCTAATGAATCCTAAGAAAAATGTTTCAAAGATTTGACACATCCTTTGGCAACCCAACAGATATTTTGGAAATCAAAACCTGTGGTTTCTTCTAGTTTAGTGCTCAGACACAAAACTGAGCAGCTTTGCTTGGTACGTATCATAAGGCAGCTCTTGCCTCTCTTTAAGGCTGTTTATAGTCTCCTCCTCTACCTGCCACCCATGCTGCAGCAACACAAGCATTCCACCTGTGCACTGAGCAAGACACCAGCTAAGATCACCTGTCACATCTCATTAGAGCTGCCCAAGCCCTAGCACTTGGCTCGTACCTTGCTGGGGGTGTCCATGACCCTCAGGTTCCCAACACCAAGTGCCCAAAGACCCCACCCGGCCTCCAGCTCACTTGTCTGACATGTACAGCTCCACCACATATCCTGCACCAGCCTTGGGGAGATGTTATGGACACCTTCATGCATCTTTAGGACAGCCAGAAGACATCAGCAGCTGGGCTGAAACATTTGTGTTTAAGAGCCCTTGTGCTAACCTGACCCTGCCCTGAATTCACCCACTGGAATAATTTAAAACTCCTGCCTGGCACCCAAAGAATCCTGAAGCAAGGGGTATTCCATTATCTATACAGAATTATCTATTCACCGTAGGCAGAGCCCTCCTTGCACCTCCCCAGCCTGCCACCTGCAAGTTCCAGCTGATGCTCCCTTGTTTCCTTTTTTCTATGTGAGGAGAAAGAGGTTTCCTTGCTTACCTTTTTGCTATTACTTGTGGCTTTTAGATCTCTCCCAGCTCTTTCTTTCCCAGCCTGATCCATTCCAGGATATTTAACCTTTCAGAACTTATTCCAGACCTTTCTCTATCCTTCTTTCTTTTTGCTCTTCTGCTATTTTTTTTCAAACCAGCTTAAGGAAAATAAAAACATCTGCTTGGTTTTTATCAGTGATATATTAGCTGTAGCCTTTATTTGAGTAACTCCAAGCTTGATTGCTACTTATTATTTTTAAAAGGAATGGGTGACTAATGGGTTTAGTCCTCTCTATAATTTGGGTCTGTGGTGAATTTCTGTGTGACTGGATTAGAATAAAACAGAAGTAAATATAGGGATCTGTCATTGAAGTTTATGGCATGCACACCAAAGAGAAAAGGTTCCTTGTATTGGCCATGAGGATAAATAACATCCATGTCTATAGTCCTGGAAACAACTTGCTTCTTCCTGAAATTTAGACTGTCACAATCCAACTGCCTAACCAAAATCAGACACATATCCATGCTCCCCTTCAAATGACAGTGGAGTTATTAACTCTTGTGGAGCTTTGCTGTAAGCTATTACTCCTCTGGTCAGAAAAAGCTATAATATGACCCTGAAAGGTAACTAACATATAAGCTGTGTAACATGAAGGTATGATGAAGAAAAAGCACCTTAGCTGCATCATGTAATAGACTATGTGAGACTTACCACACCAGAGATGTAATTTATTCTCAAGATACTTCAAATTTTGAGAAAAATCCATAGTGGTTTTTCCCAAAGTGCCTTTACCTCGGGATGGTTTGTGTCAATCAGTTACTCTGCAGCAAAAACACGTTTTTCAAGCCAGAACTGCATACAGTAGTCAAGGATAAAGAGCAGATATGAAGACAGCAATCAGCCCCTCTTTGGTGTTTGCTGAGCAGTCAAGCCTGGCTGGCAGTTGGACATAAGGCAATTATTGATGTGCAAACAGCACTTTGCACTCAGTTCTAATTTATATATTTAAATAGAAAACACATATTCCGCTAAATCTGTTATGTGCACACCCTCTCCCTGCAGCAAAAATTTACTCTTGCAAAGTAAATTTATCTGATCGCAATACAAAGGTTCCATATCATGTTTGCCAAAAGCAAATACAATGCATTGTCCCTGTCTCCAGTCTTACTTGGCGCTTTTCTTTCCAAAGAAACACAATGTTACTAAATTTTCCTGGGTTCCTTTCTTTTTTAAAATTATTTCTGCTACTGGAGTTATTCCTACAGCAGTTTATACCCCCCTCTTCCTCCACATCAATTTTCTTTTCTCAACCTTAGTAATATCCTAGCAAAGGTGATAATATCCATGGGGAGATTCCCCAAAGCTTGGTCTGCCATGATATACAGTGACACACAGAGAAGGTTCAGAACCACTGGCCTGGGTTCTTAAATGGTTTTGGGGCATGGTGAGGATGGAAGACCTTTGAGTAGCTTAAGCTCTGCTTAAGCCCTCACAAAGCACAGACTGAACCCTGAGCCTCCAAACACACAGACTTTACTTTGTGTGGCTCTTGAAATTAGCAGTGAGTTCTGGGCATCAGGAAAACTGCATGCATTCATATCACGGTAGATATTTTGTCAAGTAAGTTACAAGATAGCTGTAAAGCATCTGATGAAAATAATTACAAGCTGAAAGATAAAACAGTACAAAATTCCATTCAAAGGCCACATATTCACAAACAGTGAACTGAAAGCATGACTTTTTAGGTCATTGCATGTTTGCAGTTCATCTAGTCCAGAGAAACCACAGCATCTGGCAGTTACATGCTTAGGCATCTAAGAAAAGAACATTGAAAATACTAATATTTTTATCCAGGTCAGGAAGAGTATCTACCAAAGAAATATTAGAAAAAAACCCAATGGAATAAAGAAGATGGCTTTCAAGATTATGGCTACATTATATTCAAATAAATATATTTAAATGGCTGGTCTTGGAAAAGGTCATGGTCTTTATGAATCATTAATAATGCATTTCTTACTGGATTACTTTGCATGGGATAATGTGTATCTTCCTCCTTATGAGGAAGGAAGATGCATTTACATCTCAGGCCCAGCCTGCGAATGTAAGGCTGTAAATAAATTTAATCTAGTAATTTAATTCTTTAAATCACTGCAAAGGGAAGTAGCCAATTCATGCTAATGGCAATAGTTTACTTACAAAGCAGACCAGGAACTGAGAGCCATTAAGACTAATACTAAAACGAATGCAGTATTTCTAAGTTAGTGAATCTACAATATTAAGAAAACAATAATCTTCACTCAATCTGAAGCACGTATCTGGAAAATAAGGGCTTGGATTAATTTCCTTTGATATATTCAAGTTTCTTTCCATGAAATTTCTGTTTTGCCACCTTAATTCCTCCATGAACACTTCTGATATCAAAATGTATTCTAAAAGTATGTGTGCTTACTAATTCAATTTGCATTTTTTACTGCATGCATCACATTTTCACTTTTGCTATTCATTTTTCACCATTGTATGAGTATTGTGTGTAATCAGAAAACAAAGTCAACACCTAGAAAGCAGACGGCTTAAACAGGATTTGAAAGTGATGCTGTGATAACTTCTCTTTTACATTTTTAGATATACTTATATGTTCATAAACAGAGACTACGTAAATATTGACGAACAAAAAATGACACACGAAGAAAATAGAAAATACAGAGCTGCACAAGATCTACTTTATGCATCATGTATGATATTTAAATTTATTTACAGCTAATGTAGTTTATAATCCACCTCATCATCAGATACTGTAATACAAAATTTCCTATTCACAGCACCATTAACTAATTACTAAGAAAAAAATAAAAAATCAAAAAAGTCTTATGCCTAGTTCAGTTGAAGCATTTTCTGAATTACAGTAACATTGATTCTTTCAATGTCATAAAACTAAATCAAATCCCAACAGCAGATGAACACCTAAAATGGACTTGGGGCTCAAAATGGCTCATTTTATTTATTGAAATGTGAGTTCAGGGAAAAAAAAAAAACAAACTTGCAGTAGAAAATTATTGTAATTTTGGAGAATTGTACAATCCATTAAAAAGTAAAAAAACCCAAACCAACAAACAAACAAAAAAAACCACAAACAAACAAACAAATGTAGATAACAAACACCTCCCTTTCCCCTGTACCCCCATCCCCCAGTAAAATTTTTCCTACTAGGATGTCCTGATTTTGGCTGGGATAAAGCTAATTTTCTTCCTAGTTGCTGGTACAGTGGTGTGTTTTGAGAATAATGTTGCTACAACACTGATGTTTTAGTTACTGCTAATCGTGTTTACCCTAAGTCAAGGACTTTTCAGCGGCCCGTGCTTTGCCAGTGAGCAGATGCACAAGGAGCCAGGAGGAATCAGAGCCAGGCGAGCTGACCCGAGCTGGCCAAGGCGATGTTCCAGAGCAGGGCACATAATCCTCAGGATATAAACTGAGAGGGAGTCAACTGGGAGCTGCCGAAGCCTGCTCAGGTATGGGCTGGGCATCGGTCACTGGGGGATGAGGAATTACATTGGGAATCACTTATTTCTCCGCTTTCTCCTTTTCATTACAATTATCATCGTTATTATCGTCATTACTATTTTTGTTACCATTATGATTCGTATGATCCCTATAATTATTACACTTTATTTTGCTTCAAATATTAAACTGTTCTTATGTCAGACACCAGGGTTTACCTTTTCCCTTCCCCATTCTCCTCCATCCGGGGTGTGGCAGGGCGGGGCCCGTGGTTACACCGGGACACGGGAAAGTGGAGCAGGCGGGTCGGGTCGGACCGGGGTTACACCGGGACACGGGAAGGTGGAGCGGCCGGACCGGCCCGGGTTACACCGGGACACGGGAAAGTGGAGCAGGCGGGCCGGGCCGGGCCGGGGTTACACCGGGACAGGGGAAGGTGGAGCAGGCGGGCCGGGCCGGGCCGGGGTTACACCGGGACAGGGGAAGGTGGAGCAGGCGGGCTGGGTCGGACCGGGGTTACACCGAGACAGGGGAAGCTGGAGCTGCCGGGCTGGACCGGGGTTACACCGGGACAGGGGAAGGTGGAGCAGGCGGGCCGGGCTGGACCGGGGTTACACCGGGACAGGGGAAGGTGGAGCAGGCGGGCCGGGCTGGACCGGGGTTACACCGGGACAGGGGAAGGTGGAGCAGGCGGGCCGGGCCTGCGGTGCCGCGGGGGCCGGGCCCGCTCCCGCCGCCAGGGGGCAGCACCGCTCCGCGCCGGCGGCCCCGCCCCGCCCCCGCCGCGCGCCAGGCGCAGAAGGGCGCTCGCTGCCCGCGCGCGGGTGAGGAGCTCGAGGAGGTTTCTGGAACGGGCTGTGGGGGTATGGGATTGCTGTCATGGCACTCAGCAGCCCCCGAGGGGCCACCACCTCCCCCCTCTGCCCAGCCGGGAGCGTCTCGGCACCGCAGCCACGACCCACGGCAGCGATGGACGTGGGTCACAGGTCTGGGGCTGTCCTGGCAGTCGCTGCGTAGCAGAAGGTGAAGAAGGAGAGTTGAGGGAGGTTTGGGCTGTGCCACTGCCCGAGAGCAACAAGCAGGGGATGATCTCCCTGCCCTAGAAGTTCTGTCAGACATGGACCACAGCACCACAGTGAGTCCTCGATGTCATTGTGTGTGCCATCAGCTCTTTGTCTTCCCCACAAACACAGGCTGCTGTCCCTGAGCTGTCCCCACAAACACAGGCTGCTGTCTCTGAGCCGAGAGCAGGCCCTGAGCTGTCCCCATGTCTGAGCTTCCACAACCCTGCACAAACCCTCACAGAGCAGCAGCTGCGGGCGAACTTGGAGCTCTCCTCCTCATGCATCACAGGAGGAGTAACCCCAAGGTGAGGAACGAACAGCAGTGGGGGAGGGATGCTAAAAATGCAAAAGAGCAATCCCCCCAAAAGAAAAAGAAAAAAGAGAGAGAGACGGGAACAGGTTTTAAGTTCTTGCAGTGTACACATAAAGCAAAAATAAAACCATGGCTCCAAGAAGCTTTTAATTTAATTAAACATAGAAATGTTGAATGTAACAAGGAGCACAGAGATACATGTACCTTGTTAACAACCATACTATGGAAAAGCTTTTTCCTGTATTCGACTTTGCCATCATAGGCGGGGAATGTTTATTAACAGTGCTTTTTCTCTTTACATGCAAAATACAGGAAAAAGAGACAATATAATTGAATCATCATGAGTCATTCATTCACCAGGTAGGATGGACATTATTTACTGGAAAGACATATAAGGGAATAGACTAAAAAAAGGTCTGCGCTTGTTTGGGAAAAGCAGCATAGCAATATAGGATAAGCAGCATAGCAATATAGGAAATCAGAAGTCGAGTGAATAGAAAATGCAACATATTACTATGTTGAATCTTCTACACAGCCTAACAAATAAAAATTCTTAAAGGATAAAAGCTGCATCTTTTGGGAAGGATGTTTAACTTCTGTTTGGAAATTCTTAAACAGAAACCCACATGATAAAACTACATATAGGGTACATTCACAGACAATCTGAGACATCTGAAATGCATCAGCCCCACAGAGCTGACCCAGGGACTCAGCAAGGCCTTACATCACACAGACAGCTGGGAAATATGCTGCCATTATTGGTACAGTATTCAAGGAATTCACACTTTGGATTTATTCCACAGTGTTAAGCAATGCAGTACTTCTACTCCAAGTCATGGTCCAGACAGTCCAAATCAACAACATCCAATATCCAGCAGTTAGGCTTCCTAAGCCATGTTAAAAGAAATTTGAGATACCTAAGGATAGGTGCCACATAAGCCAGCATAGTAGAGCAAACTGTTGAAGATTATGGGAATGGCTGAACTTTATTATTTTTAGTTTGTTTTTTTATTTTTTCTGGAATTCAAAAACTTTTGAGAAAACAGTGTGAAGGAATTTACTTTAATTTGGGGATTGAAGCACTAATCCATGAACCCCAGAGCTGCATAGGAAATAAATATCTTTCTTTCAAAAACTGGAAATGTCTCTTTCAAGAAATGCTAAGAGAAATTCCACTTGGTAGTGGCAAGATGTGGATTCCAGAGAATTAATTCTCCCTGTAAATAGGGCCACTTCACTACAGGAACAGGTGGAGCCTTACCAACAGAAACTCTTTAAATTTTAAAACTTTTTGGGATTTGTATATTTCTCCTGCCTACAGTTCTCAGAAAATTTAGCTCTTTACATATATTCTTTATAGACAGCTACCCAAAGGACAGAGCTGCCTTGTAAATCTGTACTTCAGTTTACTGGGAGCACCTCAAAATGCTCCAAATGCAGTGCAGTGCTAAACTCAGGGTGCACCAGTACTGAATTGTCATCGGTATTTTAGCAAAACTGAAGTCCACCTCAGTCTTGTCTGCCTTGATTTTGCTGGGATAGCATTCCCTCAGCTCACAGTGCTGGCAGGAGTATCAGTACCATGAGGTCTGGGTGATGCTCAAGTATTAGTTGAACACCCTTTAAGAATGTCCAGAAAAACTCAGAAACTTGTGCAAGAAAGTAGACTGAGTTGTCTTCTCAACTACACAGCCCCAAAGGCAAATATAACCACTGAAGATGAGGAACCAGTCACTCTTGAGGTAAGGGCACCCTGAGAGATGGGGGGACTATTATATACATATATATGTATTTTATATATATATATATGTACAATGTTACAATAAATGTGCATTTATGTTCATTCGTCCCAAAGTACTGCACCAGAGCAGGTTTCAGGCTACTCCTGTCAAGAACTCTGGATGTGCAACAGTGATAGCCTTGTTCTACTCTTAAGAGCAGCACACAACAGTGTACACACAGGCAAAAACACTCATGTTAGATATGTAGGCATTTAAATTCCAACCAAGCTCATCGGTTTGATTTACAGTAGAAGTAGGGCTCTTTTACTTTAGAAAAATCAAATCAAATCAAATCAAAACAAGTTAATTCCTATTTGGAAACCAGTAAAATACTCTTTTCCATGTTAGTTTGACTCACCTGTCAGCACTCTGCACCGAATTGCAGCTGATTTTCTCTCAGCCTAATAAACACTGCAGATACTAGCTCAGTTTGTATGATGTTGGAGAATGCAACACCACTTTAATCTGTCCAGGGTGGTCTACACTCTTGATTAATGTGTATTTCCCCACTGCTTTGCTCTGTTGGTTCACAGAGAAAAGGCACCAGTTTACCTGAGCTACCAGGATTAAAGGATAAACTGACAATTCAGGTTTCTCAATTTTGCCTCAAAGTGACAAAAATCAAAAACACATATCAAAGGATTTGATGCCTAATAGCAATGTTCTACCCCAAAGAGTAAAAAATCATAAAAGCAGCATTAACCAACTGTGCCGCCCACAGACCTGTGTATACCAGCAGTGGGGAAGGAAGCCCAAGGCAAGTTCAGAAGTAGAGAAACTACAGCTTTGAAACTGGAGGACAATAGTGAAGTGAGCCCAGCCTTGCAACACTGAGTGCAGAGACCCACGGACTTGAGAGCAGGGTAGGTGTGACCTCTCTATCAGGTGGCCCCCACCTAAACACCCCTCCCCCCAGGGCCTGCATGACTTCTCTGCTGGGCTGAAATACCAGGTTTTAGGTCAAATCACTTCAGAAAATGCACCTAAGTGTAGAGAAAGTAGGGCTGACAGGCTGAAAGGGTGGTGGAGAGGAGGTCAGAGGCTCAGTTAGCACCCGGCTGCCCCTGGGTTGCAGCATCTTATCTTTCATCTAGTCTCATAGGCAGCATTTCACACTCTCCTCAGATTGCTTCTGTGCAAAGGAGTGAGAAAACCCAGCCCCAGGCAGCTGCAATTCCAAACCACATCCAACCCTGCTTTTTCTGCAGCCTCCCTCAGAAAGAGGAGTGCAGGACAGTAACAGCTTTTCCTGCTGTCCCTGTACTGGCAGGAATGCCTCCCACCTGTGGAAGCCTTTTCTTTTACCTCTGTCCCACCACTGCTGGAGACATGCTTGGAGCACGAGGAGCAATGTTAGCAAAACTAGTAATTCCCCAATAAATTTTTTAATGCCCTTATTTATGTTATTGTTTATGTCATTATTTAGTGTTTTAAATGATAAATTGGATTTCTTTTGATAGGATTGCATTAACTGGGTTAGTTTACTTGAACTGGATTTATTTTGTAGGGCTTCCTAACTCCTCCTGACCCTCAGCAGAGAAAGTAACTGATTTCAGGCATGAGGGGAAAATAAAAACAAGAATTTTTGTGAATGCTTCAGTATTCAGAACAGGACCTAGTAACCCATGGATAATAACAATAATAACAGGATAATAGTTTTGCTTCAAAATAAGACTTCAGAATAAAATCGAGAAAAGGTGTAATCATACCATATGAGAAGTTAATATTTTCAAATCCAGAGCAAAGGGAAGTCCCTGCCATATGTACCTAAATCTTGCAAAGGTCTAAAATGTAGGTCACATCTATTTAGGACACTGAGCATCCCCTTTGGCTAGTTCTACATGGCTTCACACTGAGGTACTTGAAGGGCTGTTTAGTTCACCATGCTACTTAGCATCCAGTTCTGAAATGCTATTCTCTCGCCCCAGGTATATGTATAAAGTTTCTATGGGCTTCTTCTCAGGACTGGAGACTGCTTTTGGGAGGCAGGACCAAAAAAGAGGGACTGCAGTGCTGGGGATGTGAGTGCTCACATCTTTCACAGATATTTCCCTGAAGTCTCTCAGTGCTTCATTGGTAAAGGTGCCTTAAAGTGGGTGTTACATGTATAAAAGCATATAAAAGTATATCTAAAGCTAATTTATGTTATCTGCATAGCACAGAGTTCCTTCCTGTAATGGAGAATCCAGCTACTTTTATCTTGACTTTAATTTATTAATACTTGGGTCAAAACCTAGGAAAATTCAACAAGATTATAAAGAATGATTTCTCATAGACATGTGCACGGTTCTTCATTCTAAACGTTCTTGTTCCATCAACCTACGAAGATTTCAGTGAATGCCTTCACAGAGTTTTTATATCAAAGCTTTTGCACAAACCTATGAATCAAAGAGAGCATTCAGTCCTGTGTATATTATTTGCTTGATACTAAACCCCCTGCTGATTCAGGAAAATATAGATGTAAATTTAGAGGGTCATTTGTTTAAAGTTTTCTTTGAAAACAAAAAATGTGTAGTAACTTAAATACAACCAATGTATCTAAGAACTGAACACTAAAACATGCACTAGGTTTGATGATTTTATGTTACTTTAAGCTAATATGTTACTTGATTGCTTACTATTCTTTGAAAATTTTGAAAGCTGCAAATACAGGAGATAAAAGAGAATGCAAAGCATCTCATCCTCAAATGGGGTTTAACCACCATCAGATTTAATGTAAAGATAACTGATATTTTTAAGCTCATTTTTACACGGCTGGCTGGGGTCTTGTTTTCAAACTAGAGAGTAATTTGGGCATTATTTTGGACTTTGGCTCAACCAGAAATGTTACTACAAATCAAAGGGTCTTCCTGGGTGTTTTTGGTAATGTGTGTCAGAAAGGACAAGTATAAATAGGGAACAGTGATGCTTGCCTTTGTGAACTTAAGTGTTCTGTCCATTTCATAACTTGCAGTAACAAAGGAGTTGAAAGGGGCCCCACTGCTAAAAGGGAAGGCAGAAGATATTTTCCAATTCTGTTTACAGAGCACTATGTCTATAAATGCATATGGGTCTACCAAGGGCTAAAGAAGCATCAGGTAGCAAAGGTTATCCAAACTGGAAAGAAGTAGTATACTGGTGTGAGAAACAAATTGGCTATAAACTGCTAATTGTTGAAAAAATAATCTTTTTCTTAGGAATACTGTGAAACTGAGTCATTACCTTTGCATTTGCTCAAGTAACCATCTTACACTTAAATTGATTTATTGATGAAAAGCTTAGAAAAAGAGCTAGTAAGCATCTTGGAAACTTTAAGGCACATTTTTATTGCTCAAAATTGAGAACCCATGAGCTTGCAACACTGCTGCAGATGGGAATGCTGGACAGCCACCTTTTATTTTCTGAAAATGTTTCTTTGCAACGGATTTACTGCAGAGAATACTTTCATAACAATGTAAAAATTAATGATAATAAAGCAAGTACAATGTATTTTTACATTGCAATCTTGCCATTCCAGTAATAGAATTAGTCTTTTCATACACAACCTTATCTGTAGATGAGATACTTAGAGAATATAAGAATTTACAAGCTTAGGCTTTCCTTGCTTATTTGAATTTCACAAATGTTCAACATATTTTTGGCAACTATTTTCTTTCATTGTGAAAGGTCCCTTTGCATCATGGAAGATGCTCATCCTTGTAGCTATAAACTTGTATTTGTTGTCTCAGCACCTTTCAGGTCTGGAACAAAACTTTAAAATGTCTCTTTAATTTACGGCTCAGTATTAATGTATTTGATAGTACTTTGTAAGGCTTAGTTAGCATTGTTTTATTCACATGTAAAACATCCAATGGAAAACTTTAATTACATATTACTGGTACAGTACAACTGCTAAGTCATATCTGGAACCATTCAGGAAAGCAAATGAATGCAAGTCTTCTAGGAAAAATAAGAGAAAGGGAGAAAGAGAAACCTTTTCTTGTGTAGATTTCCACCTGCAATGAGTATAGTCTGCACCACAAAACCACCACAATTCTAACACACTCTGTAAAAAAATACAAAGATGGTCCCCATTTGCAATGAAAGAGAAGTGAAGATGAGGAAGAGGGTTTTGAAATACAAACTTCTTTACACTACCTTATTTTTCTTGTCAGAGAAAAAAATGTGACTAACTTTTAAAGTAGCTGGAGGTTTAATAACCACCATAGAGTTTTTGTCTTCTACACCCCAAGGAGGCCATGCCCCTGGTATGGTTTGGAAATGCTTCATTTAAGACAACATTTTAGTAACATTGAAATGCAAGTAGATGAGTAGTAGCATAACCTTGTATCTGCATTTCAGTCTGGGTTAGATATAATGACAAGTTTTTTTACAGCAATTTTTTGACACTGTAATTCTGATAGTAGAATATTTCACAATTCTATGCAGCAAGCTCATCTGTAGAATGAATTTGGTATCTCGCAGTAGCAATGCCTCATCTTGGCTGCTGAAGACTGATGAAATGTAAGGGGTGATTCTGACAAAAGCCTGAATCAGTGCAGGAAGCATAAGGATGCTCTGAAAGGTTCTTGATAAACGAAAAACACTTTCAACTCCATGGCATATGTATCAGCAGATTGCAAATTTGTGTGTTGGAGGGGCTCCCAAAACAATCTCGCAAAGGCTGCTGAACACCAATGAAAGGCCAACAGTGGCTGGTATTTGAATCTAGCCAGCCCACTAAAGTGTGGGCTTTTTCTGCCTTTCTTATTTCTTCAAAGAGAGTTGGGAAAGAAAGGACACAAATCTCTCTGTATCAACAGAATAAGGAGCAATACTCTCAATTCCAACCTATTAATTTCCACAAGCTACCAGGAGCTGCAAGGAACATAGAGAGAAAAAAACACCAAGGAACTTTATACCCTTCTACCAGCATTTTTGTAATGCAATGGCACCCTTGAGATTTTCATCTTGTTGCTGAAAGGGATTTTAAGCACTGCACTGCAGTGCCAGTTTGCTGGGAAATTGCCTTATAACATCTAGATCAGTTGAAGCTTGTTCTCCTGTACCTTAGCTTGTGACTTAAGTGGCAACTGAAAGATGCTACTTGCACCAGTTTCTTGCTGACTTTAAGAAACAGCCTAAAACGACCTACAGAAAAACCCCACCAATCCTTCCTGGAATGGAGTAAAGAGAGTCCATAGCGAAATTGTAAAATTGATGTGTTTATGAGTCCAAAAAGTTGAAAATGGACTCTTTCAAAAAGTACAGCAATGAGTTATCACTTTTCTTTGAATCAGATGGTTGCAATAATGAAATAATATTGAATTTTCCCAACCAAACGGTCAAATCTGTGCTGTGGTAGCAGATTCATTGGTGATTAATGCAAACGTAGTCCAAGGAGAATGCTGACTCCTGCCCAAACTTATCTTTGGTAAGTTGGAGTATCAGAGGGCAATAAACACTTCCAGTTAATTGTCCCACAGACACCAAGCAGCAGCCAAAAGCTTTTGATATCAAACGGGTGTAGTAGGTAGACTGCTTGGCCATCACCTTCTCAGTGCATTCTTGGGCCAGCTGGTTGGGAACAGAGACACTTGGTACAAAATACAAGCTTTTGAATGGGCCACCACTATCTGAATTTAAGTTCAGTCCCAGCTGTGCCAGGAATAAAAGTTGGAAGTAGAGTTTCCCAGGTTGGGTCTCAGAAGGGACAGGCACTGTGGAGGAAGCAGGAGAGGTCTGGAGAGGAGGAAGGTGTCAGGAAGGAGCAGGGCTGGATTAGCTCCAAAGGAACCCAAGCCCCAGAGGTAAGAAGCAGTGAGGGTACTGAGAGAGGAGGAAAAAGCAAAATCACTGAGAAGTGCCATGAAATGTTTGGAACTGTTCACTAAAAATAATTTCTTAAAATTATTTGCCTTGATCCCTCAAAAAAAAAAAGTCACTGACTGATCTGCATAGGGCAGCATAAGACAATGGACAACCAGACAAACATTTAAATTGGCTGAGGCTTTAAAATACTTTCCTCTAATGATCTATCTCACCAGATAAATGCTGTCTACATAGTAGCTAGAGAACAGCAAAATGGATAAGCTGGAACCTTCACACAGACAACTTGATTAAAAGCTGAATAACTTGAGTAAGAGCTGGAATGGCACCTAGATTCTAGTCCAATGTAGGTTAAAGGCTGAGCCTACATCCAGACACAGGACTAGGCATCAGACTTGACACCTGGAGGACTCATTCCAGGGGGACCAGAAATGGGACAGAGGTACTATTAGTTCCATAACTGTGTCACCAGTCTCAAGCAAGGACTCATGGCCAGAAACTTCATAGGACTATAAAAGCCTGGTTTTTGTTGGTACTCTTCTGTTTACATTATATACATATAAATATATATATATATATATATATATGACTGCCTTCATCTGTTAAAAACCACCAACAACCTTTTTCTGGTATGGTAATACAGTCCTTGAAATACTCTCAATAGGAACAATAATAATAATACTAACAAAAATAATAATAATTGTAATATGGCTCTTAGTCATGGATTACACTACCTTGCCAGTGAAGGTTCAAATTAAATAATTCAAAATTAAGTACTACTATTGTTGCTATTATTATTGTAATAATGCCATGAGAGAAAGATGCTCTAAAACTTTAAATTGTTCACAAAAGAGACAAAGGTTAGTATTTTAATCTTCTTCCCCCACACTGGTTTCTAACAAAGATTGAGTAATAAAAACAAAGGAATCCCAATTGTTTCTTAATACCTTCTGAGCAAAAATAAATCACTTGAACTCCAGAGATATTTTTGACAGTGAGCTAAAGGTGTATTATGAGTGAGTAGGAGGCTTGGTGGGTGAATATAATAACTGCTTACCTATGAGGGGTATATCAGAATCTGTAAGGAGAAATGTGGTTACTCTGTTTAATGGATATTAGCCAGAAGAGCAGTCACACAATTCATCTTCACTAGCAATTCTGGTGAGTGTTTGTAGAGATTTTTACAGCAGAGCCATATATCAGCATAAACCACAATTCTTCAGCTGGTTGGCAAAATCTAGTGCAGCACCTCTGCTTCTGTTACATGCTCTTGTTCCCATTTTTATAAGTACAGAGGACCAAAAGAGAGAAAACATTTTTACTTTTGGCATTCCACTTCAGATTTCCTATCTAGATATTCATGTAGCTAGCTATTACTGCCTTCTTGGTACTTCTAGTAATATCAAAAACATCTCAATGCAAACCTACAATCAAGCACTGACAGTTTGAAAATTATGCTTTGCCCTATTGAGAGAATTCCTTTGAAATGCATATAGTGATTTATTTTAAAATATTTTGCTAAAGAACCATGTGATGTTAGTATATAAACTGCATTATATGCCATGCTCTCCACTGACTGTTGACAAAAGAGCTTCAGAAGGGATAGGAACTTAGATAATGTGATCTGGTTATATAAGATGCTTTTAAATGCTGTTTCTGTGTGGGATCTCCTCTTCTATAGGTATGTCTTCGATGTGGTGTCAGGATTTGGCTTTGAACAAACTGGGCAATACAAAGCCAAATCAATCACAGTTACAGCTCCCCCTTTAACACAGGCAATTTTATTCAGATTAAAGTCATACACTAACAAATTAACAAGTCTTAAATAATTCCAGCTGAACCTGCATTCACAGGGCAATTCAACCCATGACTAACACCCATATTATGATTTTCTTCTGCTAAAGCATTCCTTACCTTCAAGACTCATCTTTGTTAAATCTTAGCATCTGATTTGCAAAGCCAGGGATGCTGTCCAAAAACATGTTCCTGTTTCCGTACAGTATGTACTCCCAACAAAGCATTTCACTTATACAGTTTTTGTCAGAGCTCGGTATTCCACATTAAGCCTAGCTGTCAATTCCAGCATTCATAATTACATTGCTTAACCATACAAACAAAGCTGAAGTCTGTTTGGTTTTCCCTAATTTGACCAATGTTATTAGCATTTCATAAGCCCTCCTGTTAGCAAAATATTGGGTCAAATAATTTATTGATATAACTCAACTGAAAAACAACAGAATTACCCCAGAGAATAATTTGGCCTATTAGGTTTTCATTTAATTGTGAATACTTAACCTGTAATTATCTCCTTATGAAAACATAGTTACATAATAGAATCACAGAACACTTTGGGTTGGGAAGGACCTTGAAAGATCCTGCAATGAGCAGGGACATCTTCAGATAGATCAGGTTGATGGATCTGGGCCAAATCCAAAGGTCATCCTGATCAGTGGAAGATTGTCCAGAAAGCCTTAGGCTGGGTCCAAAGTATGGTACACTTGAGATTTCAGATTCAGTAGAAAATTCATTGTTCAGTGTCTTGGGCCACCAAGCTGAGGATATTGACTTCAACTGATTCCTCCTGGTCTGACCAAACAGCCCTATGGGATGAGAAGTTCAGCATCTGTCCCTCTCCAAGATCGACAGCCAAAGCAGCATGATAAAATAGGAGAGGCACAGGAGAGAAGGTAAGACTATAAATCATCGCTTGAAATGGCAGCTCAGAATGAAAAGGCTGATAAATACCTGGTCATGTTTTATGCTCTCCCAGTACCCTGCTTTACTGCTTCCCCACTGAAAGAAACCCTTACACAAGCACAGCCTGTCACAAGCAAATGAGCACATTTCAGAGTTTATAGCAAGAGCCCTATGCTCTAAATTAAAAATTTCAAATAAAATGAAAGGAAGCACCTGAATCTCTTCTATACCATAATGAAAATACAATAGGTTTCTACATGGGAGACAAATTCTGGCTGCAATCTCCAATGCCTTGTGTGATTTGAGACCATATTACCTGAGAAATTGCTTCTGTCCCTGTGAAATCTTACTGCAGTCAAGATCTGCAGGGATGTTCAGTTGCGGTTTTATGGTATAAATGAGAAGGCTTTTATTTTTGTGATGGGGGGCTGAGTTTGGGAATACCCTCAGGGTTTGTGAAAGCTCAGGTCTGTTAACCTTCCACGTGTGTTGTGAAACTCCTCTTATGCTGCAGTGCAGGGACAAGCTAAAAGCAGTGGAAAATGTTATATTCATGAGTTGTCCTCTGGCACTATTTAATGTGTGTAACATATAGAAAAGATAAGTAGAACACAGCTGTACTTGTTGCATTGCCTGTATGGCAGTTTATGCATGGAGAGGAGGATGTGAAACAGGTGATGAAAAAGTTCCGGCTGGTCAGTTATTAAACCTGCCTGATCAGTACAGACCACGTGGAGCTTGGAAATTCATCCGACTGTTCTACTCATAACAGTATTGTCTTCTCTGCATGACTCCTTCATTGCTATTATCCTAATTTCTTCTGTTAGAAAAAGCAACACATCTCTTTTATTTCCCTTCTTTATTTACCCCCGTTTTATCTCTACTTGTTTCCTTTTCTGTCTGTAGAATAGTAACTGCTTTTTTCTTTCAAGAAGTTGATGATTTGAAGCAGGGATTCTTGGATGAAATTTCAGGGGAGGAGGCTCCTTTTTGCTGACCAATGGATAGCAATCACTGGTAAACAGTTCTGGAAAATACCTTATTTTGCTCTGTCAGCCACAACTGTAGACTTCTTTGTTTCAAGCTTCCATGAGCAACAATAGGCAGTTGAGAGGAGTGTGGGGTGAGGAGTATTGGTTCCTCACCAGCAACATTCACGAATCAAGTTCAGATACTGTGCACAGTAGCACTTTTACTCTGAAATTCCATGAATCAGCGAAGTTCTCTATACCCAGCGTTGTCTTGTTCCTAGACCATAAGTGCAAGGGGTCACTACACCTGCTCCACTGCAGTGCTTCAAGCCAATCTGTGCCATCCCCACGCTTTTACAGGTGGTGGATGCTATGTGATATGCAACAGAAACACTATCCCACATGGAGTATTTAGGGAGAGAAAAGGATATTTCAGATAGGAGAGGATATTTCTACAAGAGGAAGAGAGGGTAAGCCAAAAGATTTTGGGAACTCTGTAAGTTCCCATGAGAGAACTACAAGACTACACTTCCCAAGACACTACACTGAATAAAAGGATTTCTTGATAGTGATACATTCTGCCCAACAGAAATAAGAGTGTGAATTAGGCCTGTCAAATTACCAGCAAAACTGTTTGAGAAAATATAAAGGGATGGAGTATTTTGAGGTTTTTTGAGGAGTATTTTTGAGGAGTATTTTGAATTTGAGGAATTCTGATGCAAGAAAAAAACCTGGAGGGAGTTAAGAAAAAGGTGCTCTGTAAAGTTGAGAAAGATGAAGGAGCATTGAGAGTGTGTGATCCCAAACATGCCACACGTTTAACCATAACTTTAACCATGCGAGGCAACTCAATTCACTGCAGTGGGCAATTTCACAAATAGAAGTATTGGCTATATGGAATGCTATCTTTCTATGGATTCTGAGATACACTGGAAAGGAAAAAGCAACGAACCTTATTGTATTATGTATTAATTTCCACTATAAAATGCCTGCCATTTCCTTTGAAATGTTCTCTTTACAGTTTTCTGCAGAATTCAAACTTTAACAGATACATAAGTCATGGAGGTACTTTTTGCCTTGCCCTGAAAAAATCCAGTTATTTAAAGAAGATCACTGAATGACAGCATTTCTTATCCACGTTTCAGACAGCACAGGGCGCTGTTGTCAGCTTGGTAATACTCTTCAGTGTTTTTTTCTACTCTGTATACATTGCTTTAGAATTAATATTGGCTTGGAACAACTTGATAACACAGATATTTTATGTGGAACAATTCTCAGTTCCTGAAAACACTTCTCAAGTTAAGAGTGATACTCTTCTAAGAATAGGGAAAAAAGCTAATAGTCTTTTATCTTGATCAGTGATGTGGAAAAGACAAATTAAGTTAAGGCACTAAATCTGTGCACAGTAAGAATTGAATATTGGTCTTCTACTTCCTAGACAAAGACCTTAAACACTGAGCTAGGTGAGGAAGGGGAATGCTGTCTGATATAGTAAAAAGTAAATCTAATTTGCTTCAAACCCTTGGAGTTGCAAAGATTTAGAAAGTTTTCCATAATAAGGACAAAAATAAAAATAACTAACAATTATTAGAATTGGGACTTATTTAAGTCATATGAGATATATATGATCACATTATCTCACTGACCCAAGTGATCCTTTTCAGTGCTTTATTCCTCAGAGTAATTTTTCATTACATTCTTGTTCATTGAGCAGGTCTGTTCCAGCATGTCACTACAGCAGTCACACAGCTGCCCCACTGGCCGTGAGGGAGCTGTGTGGTTCTGGGAAGCTCAGGAGCCCTTCCAGCTTCCACTGCAGGTGCTCTGACTCCTGCACGCTCACCGGGCCGTGTGCTGGAGCAGAGCTGCACTGCCTCATCTGGCGTGGGGCTGTGCTGGCTCATGGAGGAGACACTTGTTCTGTGACCTCAGACAAGACACTACACTTCTCTGTGAGTGATTTGCTTTCAGACAGTGTTATGCAGATTGTAAGAAACAAAAGCAGTCAGGATCTTTCGCCATATGCACTTATGCACCACTCCACTAGGAACAAATAAGGTTAAGAGAAATACAGCAAAACTAGGTCGTACAGGTACACTGTCTCTCAAAGTCACTCAAGTATCTGTATACAGCTATTGCTGAAGGTTCTTTCCACCATTCCCAGTTATTAACCATCTTCTCCCATGACTGGTCTAACTAGACTTTCTGGATAAATGTCATTCTTCAGCATGAGTGACAGAGGCATAGGGTAGCCAATGTATGCTACTTATACAGAGTTTCTTAAAAATAAAACCATCTTTAAATCTAAGAAGGTTCTAAAATGTAAATGAAAATATAATAATTGAGGTTGTCATATCAGGCAGTTGGAAGTCAGGAAACATGAAATGTCTTTATTTGGCACTTCTGAATATGCAATAGGATACAAACTTAAATTATACAATGACTGACTGATGACCAGAACGATCAGGCATTCAGTGCAGGAAAAAAAATCACTACCTTGTACATAATGTCATGTTAATGAATAATGAAACTCCAGTGTTGCTAAGAGTAATAGGAGCCATATTTCTGGCTGCACATACACACAAGAGGACATTAAATTACTTCAGAGAACAAGATAAATGAAACAACACAAGCACGTCCAACATCTAGGATTCATCCAGAATTGTTCATAAGAGATTCACCAAGTCCTTAGTGCAAAGTGCAAGAGGGAATTGAAACTGCAAGCAAAAAACTTTTCAGTGTTTCTTGGGAGGAAGAAAACAACATTATTTCAGTCTCCAAAATTTAACAGGGAAATCAAATCTATGCTCCAACAATACCACCTGAAAAGTTAAAAGCAGAGATAACCTTTTAATCTGTAAAGGGATAGCAATATGTAATTATATATTTAGACAGCAAAAGTCTGATAGCCAAAGGCTTACATGATATACTGATGCCTTAAGTTTTATCTTTCATATTTTTCAGATTCTGTACTGCATTAGTATATAACTCCAAACTTCACATAAAGAGTTAGCAAGTTCTTCTCACAGTTTAGTCAGACAAAACAATCCTTTTCCAGCCTGAGAACCAAGAACACCATTGCAGCTTTGGGCCCAAAAAGTGTAAACAGCAAACTGAGGAGAGCAATCTGGGAGGATGGGACTTCATAACCTGGAGCTATAATTGGACAATTAACCCCAATATGTAAATGCACCAAAACTTATAAAAGTGTGAAAATCATGACTCGGAGTCCATCTTGGGTTTATCTTGGGTAGAGCCATGGCCGGGCTCTTGTACTGCCCAAGGTGTATCCTTTGAAGGCCCTTTAATAAATACTTACTTTATTCTTTTAACACTGTCCAGCCTCTATTCCAGATAACCTCTCCAGGCATCAATACATTCATTAAAGTAGTTTTGATAATTTACCTGCCTTGCTGATGAGCAGTTTTCAAAGCTATTGACTGGAAAGCTGATACTCTTACATAAGTCATTCCTAAAGACTAGAATTACATTCTGTAAGCCCCTATACATAATTGATACTTTCAAAGAAATCCAAGACAGTACTACAGAAACTGAATTTATGTGAAATGCTTTAATTTCTCTAATGCAAATATAAAGAGTTTTACTAACTCAAGATTTGGTCAAATGTGCACATCTTTAGGAGATTAAGCCAAGAATAGTTACACCAGCTCGGACCCACAGCCCAGGTAACATGTAACATGTAACATGTAACAGTAGAAGCCCTGCTTTCACCCACGGTTAGTAGGAGACATTTTAGAAAAGTGAAGAAACTAAATGCCCCTTCTCTGGGTGCACATTCCTGACTTTTAGCAGTCAATGGTTTCAGATCCTCCTGACTAGAAGTTGCATCTGATCACTCTGTGAAATTGCTGCTAAGAGCTCAGTTTTCTATGTTATGTTCAGGACAGTAATTATTTTTTATCAGCTAACACATAGAAATCAATAGAAGTGTTATATGAATGAAATTACTTCCACATTTAAAGCCTAGGCCAGTAGAATGAGCCTTTCTGAAAGCAGCCATGTCCACCACTTTCCTGGCTTCTCACTCCCTTCTCAAGTCGACTTCCTCTCACTCTTTAAAAGTTGAGATGACAACAGCTGGTCACAAACAAGCTAAATACTAGGCCTGTAGTGAGTTGTGTTTCCAGCAGTCAGGATTCTGGAAGTATACATGGACTCTTTGAGAAGCACTGCTCACAGAGAATTTCCCAGGAGCAGAGGCACGATTCAGCCCTGAGGGTTGAGAAGCAAGGGAGTGGACAGGAGAGCAGGGAAATAATAATAAATAATAAATAATAATAAATGGATAATTATGAACGTGACTAGAGTATGATAAAGTAAAACAAGCAAAAATGGAAAAGAGCAAAAAGAGGAACAGAGCCACAAGCCACAATGAAAGGTTTTGTAGAGAGTGGAAGGTCTCATTTGATGAAGCTTAATGATGCATTAAGCTCTTTTAATAATCTGATAATTTTTTTAACTGCTTCTCTATCTTTCATGTAGTGTAGGTTCTTTTGTCAACTCTTGATTTTTACAATAGTTATTCACACTTCTAATTATTTTTTACCACTTATTTTTTACTCTTAAGCATTCTCGATTTAAAAATCTGTATTTTATATTCTTACTATATGTAAATTTGGAGAGAAAATCGGAGTAGCAAGTGAAAAGATTTCACTGCTAGGCTACTTTTCATTCTCCATTTAGGACACGAATGCCTTGATTCAAAAGCAACTACATAAAAGCAACAAAAACATTTAATAAGATCTGATCTAAAAGTCTTTATTGAAGAGAGACAGCACTGCTTGACAGATTTTAAGGGATGAAATAACAAACCACGTTCATATATGAACTATAACAAGACTCACACTGAAATTAATATCAGTATTGTGGCTTTGAACACAACCCCTCTTTGTATTTTTGAGTACTACCATCACATTATGTTACCACACTAATGGCACGAGAATCTACTGAACTGCTACAGATTGCACACAACAAACAACTCAGCTTGCCCTCCTTTTAGTTATTTACTTAGATATTTTCTAATATATAATATACCATCATTCTAATGTGTTTATCCCCTTGCCAGGTAAAAGCTTTTTAAGACAAAAAAATCTTCCCCTGCAAAAATCAAAGTGCCTGAATTGAGAAGACAGGTTAATCAGAAAAGGCATTTGTATATGAAGTTTTTATAAGTCTCAATGATATTACAGAACCTGAAGTTTTACAAAATATTTCAGAGTGGTACTAAATGTAACAGAAAGGTTCCTTTTTGCATGCTCAGTTTGAAACATGAGTTAATTTCCTATAGTGATCTTTAAATGCCAGTCATGTCAGTTCTGAATATGCATAATGAGTTACCTTTTCTAAGATACACCCTGGACAAGCCCTTATGCTCATCAGCAAACGGAGCAAGAAAAACAATTAAAAACTGCACATTTGTTCACAGACACAGCAAAGACTTATTAGATTGTGCAGAGTATCACCCTCATGCAGCTTCACAGTTTTTGGATGAGAGGAGATATTCCCTTACAATTTGCTTTCCCACACCTTTATTTAGTTATGCTATTTACACTTGCTTCTGTTGGGGATGGTGAATATGAGGCTGCTGTAGGTGCAGGTAGAGCAAATACACTCTTGTCCACAGCTCCTCTTAGATACACACAGTTTCTTAGCATGACTCACACTATTTCTGTAACACCCACCATTTATAATTTCACTTTCCTGCAGAGTTCCTGACTGGCAGATTGCTAACACTCTTGGCCTTTCTTCTTGCATGGCATTTTCACTAGCAAGAGTAAGGGCAGTGAAGTCAGTACTAAATCCAGATTGAAACTAATTAACTTGCCCGTCCCAAATAACATAGCTTAAAATTGAACTTTCCTAAATTTAGGCATTAAAATTTTATGATTGATTTTAAAATTAAGATGTTAAAAACGTGCCTTGTGGCGCTTGAGCAGGTTACAGGATATCTGAGATCTGTGGCCTGACTGGCCACACTGACTTAGAATATTTATTCCTTAGGAAAAACACCACATGACTCCCTTAATATTCTTTTGCAACTGCTATGGCTAGCCCACAGTGCCCAGCTTGTAGCTTCAGAGTAAAACAGGGCTTAAATATTCATTGATTTTAATTTGAATTAGCAACATATTGTTTCTTCTTCATTAAATAATTTGGCATTGAGTACAGAATGGAATTTCAAATAATTTCCTAGTAAATTGTGTGATCAGCATGTGAACAGCATTGTTTTTTAAAAATCTGTAAGAAATAAGGCATCAAACTACCTGTTCACTTCAGTAATAATGATGCAGGTCCCATGGTCCCATACATATTTACTAAAATATTATAGATTGTCTTAGTGCTTTATGTTACTTTTTTATTTTTCTTTTCTTTTTTTTTTTTTTTTTTTTTTTTCTTGAGGTGGCTTGGAGTGTATTTTCCTTTATCTGTTTGTTTGGAAGTGGGTGATTTTTGCTGCATTGATGATTACTGAGATTTTCCTTACCAGTAAAAGGTGGCAGAGAATTACCATTCCTTATAGGATCACCTATAGATCTGCTTTTTTCCATTATGAAGCTGTTTCCAAGTCTTTTGAAAGTTGTCAAAATCAACTAATATAATTCTTGGATTAATTTGTGAGTGTCAATATCCAATTATTGCTGTAGAATAAATATTCTATTATAGAATATTAATATATTTTCACAGTAGAGAAATCAGCCATGACTGTGAAAGAAGCTGGGCAGAAAAAAACTACATATAATTAGGATGAGAATGAGAACTCAAGTCAGTAACTGTGTGCAGTTCCAGTGGATGATCTGTGTCTGCTCTGAAATGCTCAATGCATCAAATTTCTGTCTGTAACATTATTTTCTTTTAGATGAGGGTAACTGTAAGAGATCCAAGTAAAGAGATGAGAAATAAATGAACCTTGACACAAGATATCCATATATGGTGTCCAGTGCCAGACTAAGACACTTGAGTGTGCAGGTACCTGAGTCACCTGCACAGTGGCAGGTAAGACACAGAAGCTATAGAAGACCACACCTTCCTTAAGCACCAGCTGGAGATAGGGATGGTTACATATGGTTACCAAGTATTGCATTAGATCTGTGGAAAACTGAGCAAGGTTCCAAGAGATCACATTAAGGAAGAATGTAGAAGTCCTCGAAACTAGGAAGTCCTAGAAATAGAAGCCCTAGAAAATTTCCTCAGTCATCCACTGTGAAAGCTTATTAATTGCTTTGCTTGCTGCTCCAGATGACCCACACAGACATAATGGGTACTGCCCTTGTGTTTGTGTAAGATGATAAATAATTTTTTGGTATTTATAATTAAATGAAAATTCTGGTATGACAATCTGTGGTAAATGCTTAAAACAGACTTATTCTGAAACACTTCTACATTTGGTATGCTAACTGAGGCTCAGTAAAGTTGAATGTATATTTTTAAAGGCAAATCATAGCAGTTTTGCCCACGGAACAGGTAGGATGAGTTTCAGTTCTCCTACATCTGAACTAGTCACCTCTATGCAGCCTTTGCAGTCAGTCTGATCTATTCAGACACCTACTTTAGAATGAGATTAATTACACTTTACACTAACTAGACCTCCACTGACTGTAAAGAAATGCAAGGGCAACAAGCTCAGATGGAGACATCTGCAACTCTATGAATTCCACACATTTTGATAAACGCCAATATGAATTGTACACTGAATTCCTATTCACATTATTTTTGGCTGTAAAAACACCCCTACACTTGCCATTTCAGATAGCAAGCAATATCCTCCACATCTAGCATTGCTTCCCAGCTCCCCACTAAATACAGAAGCACTACTATCCACCTAGGATAGGAGTTGACAATCTGAATTATTTACCCAAGACTTCAGGAAGAGTTCATAGCTTCTTTTTAATTCCATATTTATCCTCACAGACACGGGCACGAGCTAACAATATGCACTTCATTCTTTTGTGATGTTAATTCTTGCAAAACATAATTAAAGCCTCTGATAATCCAGAGTTGTGAAGTCTTACTGTGATTTTTACATAGTTTGACTTCAGCCCCAACTTCTGCAAGGCTGCATGGATGTGGTCTGATGGGAAGATTGCTGCACACTTCAGATTCTCACACTTCAAACATTTGAATTTCATAATACTGAAGTGATGTTTTGATAATAGAAGGTCAATAAAGGACTTAACAAAGTGCTTGTAGACATGACCTGCCAATCTAGTCCTAGGTATACAGATGTTGGTTCATGAAAATTAGTGATGACCATTCAAAGGTTTAATTAGGCACTGAAGGTGTAGCAAACAGGACATTGTTTGGATTTCAAGTCAAAGTCTTGAACGAGACTTAGAGGCCAAAGAGCAGAGAATGTTAGTTTATGGGAACAGGTCTCTTTAGTTGATGGACTAGTAATTTCTTGTACATACATGATAATGAAGCACTGAGGCACTGCAGGCAAAGAGCCAAGCAACAAAATTATGCTGAATTAATATCCAGGTCCTCAACAAGGCAGAACTCAGCTCATAGACCCATGAGACACAAATACTGGTGTCTACAATTCCCAAAGTGCCTCTGCCTCTAGTAGGGTCAGTGGTGTCTCTGATAATACTCTGAGGCTCAATTCAGCTGCTCACATACCAGTGCCTGATGTCACTGCAGTGCTCTCAGATGCAATACCTGACCTCTAGGCATTCTTCTAAAGAACATACACCTCTGTACATCCTACACAACTTATACCCCGTGCAAGTGTCTCAGATAACCTCAAGGATATGAAATACCACAGTTTACCACTCACTGAGGTTGTTCAGTTGAACTTCTCAGTCGAGAAGTACTGAGTACTGCTGTCGCTGTACTGATTAATCTTTATGCACTATAGTGGGATCTTAGGCATGGAGGAGTTGAGACAGTACATAAATGCAGGCGTGTGCTATTTTACACATTGAGACAGTACATAAATACAGGTGACTGTGTTTATTATTATTATTATTATTATTATTATTATTATTATTATTACAATTATTGTTGTTGTTGTTGTTATGCCTTCCCCTGACTTCTGGGGTTGCTTATTTACTCCGAGCTCTGCTGATGTTGGGAGATATCATACAGGACCTAAGAAGGATTGGAGTCTTTTAGTGCAGTCGCTGAGAGCAACATGAAATAACTTAAGGTTTTTGAAAAGGCATTAAGTCGTCTGATTGAAGCAGAAAACTACATTCAGGTATCTTAATCCCAAACTGAGTATCATCTGTAGATTCTGACATAAACGCTACCCTAAGAATCTGTAGCTAGATTGTAGAGCTGATTAGAGCAATAGGTCATAAAGAATATAATTTTTAAAAGGAACACTTTAAGCTTGCGGAGAAGTGAAAAGAAGTCTGATGGAAGCAAAGAGTGGTGCTCACAACCCCAGCTGGCAGTGGTGTTTTATAGCTTCGTTTAAAACAGGAATGCATTGCACACAAACTTTATAAAAATGCAGTAAAACATTTTAATGAATAAATACGCTGCCTGAATAGTGACAGTGCACACAGCTACCATTGTACTGAAAAGTTTGCAGTCATTTTCCCTACAAAGTATTATTTATCTATGCTTAAATATGATTTAGATATTGAATGATTATGATAGATGTGTACCACATTTATGTTTATATAATTTGTAAACTAATTAATTATCTTATTTTATGGATAGAAAATTGTGTGTTTTAATTGAATTGCATGTATAACATGTCTATACAGCATTAAAACACAACTGATAACAAGAATGTTGATGAGAATTGGAGGGAGAAGAGCCGTATCTGTATTGAACAGTTATCTTCTTTATACTCAGTGTCCTGCAGAGCTAGAGTAAGCTAACTGTTCCATAATCAAAAGCAACAGAAAACAGTTTAGAAGTCTGTCAGTTGGACACAAAAGGTGTAACCTACCTATATGGCTCAAACACAAAGCATACGGGCTCTTTAGAGAAACAAAAAATGCTGAATTTCTAATAATAAAAGTGTTTAGGGATCCATTTTTAAGTCTTTGGAATAAAAAAACACAAAAAACCTACTTGATTTCATGCTTACAGGGCAACAGAGGGTCTGTTTCTTTGATGCATGAACATGTGCCTATTTAGGATGCTGAACTCACTAGGGTTAGGATGACTTACAGAAGTTTCATATGGAGCAATGCCAGTATCTATTAAGGCTTTTTAGGTATTACAAGTGTTCAATTTTAGAATATTACGCATATTTTTAATACTCTTACATATAAAGAAATTTAAGTCTTACCCTGAATCATTACCAGCTTTCTCAGTTGAAATTTTCTAACATCCACTCAGTTTGAAAGAAACTCCAACTGCTTCTAAAAATAGCTGTGTGCAACATGGTAAAACAGAGCTTTACAAGCTTTTAAATCCCAACAAAAACAGCTTCATTTAATTACAATTATTTTTTTAAACACTGAAATTTGTCAAATATATCTGCTACTGAAAAAAGAGAATGGGTATGTGTATAACGATGTGCATTATGTATACTTTTATGCTAGCAGAGTTATGGGAGTATAACTTCTGACTAAACATCCATTTTTAATGGCAATTTTCTGTTTAACATTCTAATGGTCAGCAGGAGATTCAATTCATAAAAAATGCCAAAATAAATTCAGCTGGAATAAAGTGCACAAGAATTGTTCTTCTAAAAGATTGTTTTGTTATTCTTTAATTGTTGTGTTATTTTAACTCTAGGATAAGTTAAAGGCAGCACAGTACAGAGTTGTCACTTCAAAAACTGACAGTAGATTGATCAGCCAAGAAAAAGCAGGACACATCCATTCCAAGAACACCATGGATGGAGCCAGCATTTTCATATCACTGTAGAACGTTCTACTTTTTAGCATTTTAAAACCAGCACCACTACTCTAGACGTGAAAAATCTTGTAACAAGGACCAACTTAGAGATCAAACTCCCCAGTTCAAACATAGCTGGTGAGGGAAAACAAACACATTTCTTACATGACTGCTAAACTTCTCTTAGCAATAGTTGAAGGAAAGGCAATATCGAGTATTCCAAGCAGACACTTCTGCCTCTGCCTTATATTCCCTATCTCTCAACCCATTTGCTTTTTTTTATGCCAAAATTTTTTATGCCTCTGATATTTTTATGTATTTAACTACAGGCAGCAATCAAAATGCTGGCACTTCCTGGCTACTAATATTTAAAGCTTCTATCACAAGAGAGAAGGAGCATGTCATGTACTCATAAGGAATAGATTCATTACCAACAATTGCTATTATTGGCATGTTTCAAATAGACTCCAAAACAGCCTTTTTCTATGTCTTAACCTCCTGTTGCTGAGCAAGGAATAGAATCAGCAAGCATCTCAGGAGATCTGACAAAAACTTACTTACTGATACGATAAGATAAAGAAAGAGCGAGAGAGCAAGAGAGCGAGACAGAGAGAGAGAAGGCAGGTACCCAAGCCCTGCTCTTGTGTGGAACTACATTAAACCAGACTTCTTCTGCTATGCAGATACAAAATAAAAAATGTGCATGAGACAGGGCATACAACTCAAAGTTCATGCAGTGTTAGGACAGAATTTTTAACTTTCTTCAGAATTCAGAACGTGAGAACAGATGATTCAATTGCAACCTCATATTAATGAGAAATCAATTATTTACGCACAGATACCTATTTTAAAAGCATCTTTAGCAACAGTGAGAAACTACAATCAAGAGATTAATTCTTTCAAGACCTGAATAATAGCATGGCAAAATTCTCCCTAAATGTATGAAAAAAAAAGACCCCCTGTAGATTTCCCTGACGAAACTCACCATACTTACATATACCTCCTTTACGATAGAAAACCACCTCTGAGCCAGTCATCCCAAATTCCAGTGTTGACACAAGCAGCACTTCCCAGGTGTGATGCAGCTAACCTGCCTTAGGGCAAGGCTACATCTCCTCTTAGGGCTGCCCATCCCACTCCACTCTCCACACCAAGGGAACCAAGAAGTTCCAGTAACCACTAGTTACTGTCCCCATGGAGCAGCTACAAGATGCACATTTAATCAGATTAACCTCATACCCAGCAACAAAGTCTCAAGGAAAGAACTGAGTCTACTTGACCACCATTTCACTTTCCTTTAAAGTCAGCATCACAAAAGCATGTGAAATACATCAAATACTATGAGAAATAATGGATGTAAATTATGAGAAGAAACAAACATATTTCATTGAGAGTCACAGAATTTGCTAGGCAACATTTCCCAGTACTATGCATAAGGGACCAGCATTATCCACAAATAAAGCAGTGTTCTTATTTATTTCAGAAAATATTCAACATAACAAATGAAAGTACCAACATCACAATTACAGTGGTAGGCAAGGAGACAGTAAAAAGAGCATTAGGGGGAAAAAGCTACCATGGGAGATATAAATTAATTTTTATAAAGAACTTTAAAAAGCTTCCCTGTTTGAGAAACCAAATCCACTCTGATTCCTTTGACTGTGAGAGCAGGGGCAGAGGAATGGTGATCTCCATAAGCAAGGCAGGAGCTTCGCTTTACACGGCCCAGAATGTGCAGAGCTCAACCATCTAGTGCTTGGACAGGGGCGTTTGTAACAGTCCAGGCAAGGAAGATGCAAACTGGGATTTTATCTGCTCCTGAATTAGGCATGGGCTACACAGACCAGAACTTGGAAGACTTCCTGACCCACACAAGGAAGCCAGGGAGAACAAGGTCCAGGACCTTGAGGAACAGGTATCCTAGGAGAAAGGGAAGCTTGAAATAAAGGAAGCTACACCACACCAGCACCTATTACTACTCACGCCTTTGAAAGACTTCAGAGAGAGGCCTTGAAAGATTTCAGAGTGAGGTTTTGGTGGTTCCAGTAAGCTGATCTACAAAATGGAGCTATTAATTAGCTAATAAAGGTTGTCATAGCAGGCCTAAGACATGCAATAAATACTGAGGGTCACTGGATATTTTTTTTGCTTATTTAAACCATATCTTATATTGAACACTGCTTATTGATTTCACTTAGACCAAAAATAATTTCATCTTCTGAAGCAGTATTTAAAATAGATCACGCATTGTCAGCTCTTTCAAAGGAAATTTCTAAAAATTATGGAAAAGCACATGCAGCCCTGTACAGGATAAACACTAAATCTGTCCCCCTTCTTGGTCTTTACTGGAGCTCAGCAGAGAGGATTGCTGACTGTGCTCTTCCCAAACACTGCACCCGGAAGAGAGGTCAGTGTTCCAGTGGCAGGGTGAGCTTTGGAGCTGGTAATTGTGCTTTGGCAGTGAAATGCAATATGCTGCCCAGCTTCAGTATGGCCTGAAGGCATCATCTTGGATGGAGAAGGCAGAGATCTTCAGGTGCCACTCCTCTCCTAGGCCCCTCCTTCAGGTTTCTCTGATGTCAGCAGAGGAATGGCCTAAAGTACTCCAGTAGTTCTCATCATGCCAGTGACTGGGACAGCTTGCAGAAAGTTCAGAGATGGACAACTCACTGACACCACAGAAAAATGGACTTGGCCATTTGCAGGAAATTTACAGTTTGCCACAAGCCCCAAAGAATGGCACATTCATCAACAGTGCAGTGGCAGGGCAAGAGCCACTGGGGCATTCCATGCAGTGCTGTTCTGGTCTCAGGCACCTGGCACACCATCAGTGGTCATCGATGGAAAGGGAAGCCATCAGACAAAGGGCACTGCACAGTTTGGGGAGAATAACTGGTGGTGCTCTCTCTTCAGCCATCAGCGCATATCCCAGCTCAGTGTTGTGGGGTATTTGGCTACTTTTCTGACAGAAGAAACAACAGTAAGAAAATGCTTTTTCCCAGTTTTACATTAGAAGAAAAAATAGGAGCATGGATTATTTGTTCACAAAAAACATAGAGAAGCCAAAAATACAGCTTTTCTTGTAGGCATTTTTGATCTTTATGACTTGAAAATGCCCATGCTTGTCAACATTTTGCTCAGAGAGTTAATATATACAAGTCACCTTTTCTGTGGAAGGCTACAGTGAAAACAACTGAAGTATGACACAGCCCAAATACAGTACTAAAACCCAAAACCGTGCTCACAGCAAGGTGTGTGCTTAGGGATATCTTTGCCAACTGGCACCTAAAAACTGGATCTGAGTTCAGAGGCAAAATCTTCCTTGTTCACCTGTAATTCAAATGGCTGAATCAAAACATTTCAGAATTTCAGATATCTGGTTTTCACTGGGAAGTAGGCTAATTTGTGAAAGCTAAATACAAATAAGCAGAAGTCTGAGCAACTGACAGCTCAAATTTGCACATAGCCAGCACAGTGCTCTCCAAGCATATCTGAAGAGCACTTTATATGTGCTCATTTATTATATAAAACAAAAAATACAAATGCATTTAAATCTCTAGGATCCATTAGTTTTAAATTTGCCTCAGTACTGAAGTTTTTTGATCAAAGTCCATGGTTACAGCCAGGTATTGCCTCTTAAAGAGGTCCCCTTGGTGCAATGGCAACACAGGTCTTGGGCAGAATTTAGTTACTTGCAAACAGGTACCTGGTATTATTATGGAAAGTTTGAGATACCTAGGGTGGGCAGATTTGTATCTGTTGGCAGATACAGCACATGGATTACAGGGGACCTTTCTGGAGCAACAGCTTAAGGGCAGATGTGTGACTGTCTCTAGTCCCTGGCATGGCGCTGAGCTCTTCACCAGTGGCAGGGAAAGGCCACCTTGGGGAGCTGGTGCTCCCTGGGCAGTGCTGGGTGCCCCTGACCTGGATGCAGCCAAGTCTGTGCAGGCATCTTGGAGATGCTACAGCACCTAAAGTGATGCTGGGCTCTAAAGGGAGCTGACACACTCAAACACCATGGATTCAAGCACAGGTAAAACAAAGAAACTGCCATTGTGGAAGAGAAAGCTATATTCAATATCTATGCAATGTCCATAGTGACCAAACCACAATTGAGAACAGGAGGTTTTAGTTAACCATTTTTACTGCATCAAGAAACTAAATGAAGGCCCAGGTTCAGCCACAAACGCACATGGAAGATACTTTAACATGAATTCACAAAAATATATCACTTCAACACCTGAAACAGCTGAAATTTCCAAGATGCCTGCTGTGAAAAAAAAGAAAATAAAACATAAAATAAAATAAAATTATAAGTTAATAGCAAGGAAATTCTGAAGGATGTCGTTTCCTGGTGACAACAGGCAACGTTCCAGGAAATTATTTTCGTTGATCTCTAAATAAAAATTTCAAGTCACGAGTGAGGAAAAAATAATTTTATACATAACCACTAAATGACCTTATATCATATTTCATTTTTTACAGGAATCAGTTCAACTCTGTTTTCGTCTTTCAGTTAATGAGTTTTTTCATATATTTATGAACAATTAACTGCCTCCATAAGAAAAAAAGTGAAATTATTACTGGTTTCATTTTCATAATGACTATGTGAATACTACTTTGCTATTACTCAATATCATTAATTCGATATTATCTTCTTACTTTTCACTTTTATTTGTTATAATCTAATCACTTTTTTTCCCAGTGGGAATATTTAAATTACTCTTAAAATTTCTAATCTAAGGACACTAAAGATATTGAAAACTTACTGTTTGGTCTGCGATCTTCCCTGTTTCTCCACTCTCCTTTGTGGAACATATATAAATGATTAGGTATAATCACAATTTGTTGCATATATATATACAGTGAATTTTTCTAAAACGTTTATGGCATATAGATCGAAACAGATTTGTGTTAAAACAATACATGAAAAAATCTATCAAAAAGAATATCAGAAAATCCTCTAGGTCAAACTACACAGGATTAATATCTACAGCCAAAGAAATAGTAGTACTGGATAGTTAGAGTAAATTTTCATGGATACAGTTTTTAAGAAAATGCATCTGGTAAGTTTTTATAGAACAGTATTTCAGTGTATCTATCATTCCTTCATAAAGGGGACATCTTGCATGCACATACATTGCTCTTTATTTTGGTAATCCTCTTGCAAATTTTTCAGATGAGATTTCACCAGTGGTAGTGATTACAAGAGCTGGACATATTTATGAAGGGAGGACAAGGCTGGAGGATTTTATGTTTTGCTCTGAAAAAATAAAGACGACTAATGATCACATTGATGTCTTTCAGAAGAGAATTCACACAGGAACAGCCTGGCTGCCAAGAATACTTTTCTCCTTGTGCTCTAAAATCAGAAACACAGGAAAATTTTATTCCATTGGTCAAGAGAATCACAGCTTTCATGGCAAATTTCAGTGATAATAATGAGTAAGACACTTCTTTAGGGTAACTTGGATCAGCCCGATGAAAGATGTTGAAAAAGAGAGACAAATTTTATTAATCATTATGTAGAATCATGCAACAGAAGTTAATGGCAGAATAATATCTTCTTTCAGTAAATGTCTTCTTGGGTTTTGTTGTTTTTTTTTTTTTAAATATAAGTTACCCTATTTTACGGGCAATCTGTTTTCCAAGTAAAGAACAATCCAAATGTATCCTGGCAGCTGCATCACATCAGCTAAGCTTTTTCTATAAATTTTTATATATCAAGATACATTAAGCAATACTGATGTCTGTTTACCTATAGTTCATGCAATTTTATCTTGTACTCATGAAAATGTTGCAGTCTGTCAATCTTGTGTGATGCAGTTCCTAAAATGTGTGACACCTCAGGAAAGGGATGTCATGAAGCTTGTTCCTGCCCCTTACATATAACCAGAACAAGGGAACCAAAGCAGTCATCCTCTGTATTGCCCTATTAGGATCTCTCCAGTGTTACATTCTGACACTTTCATCTATATTCTTGATCATTTGTCTTCTTTTCTTCTGGTGCCAAGCAGTACCACATGCTTTCCTAAACTCCTCATAATACTCTCCCCCTTTTTTCCAACACTACCCTGGGTTTGCTCCTGTGTCAGTTCATTCTCCAGCTCATAGACTTAAACATGAAGTGCAGAAAAACTTCAAGCTGCACTTAGAGCACTGATGGATCTAGCAGTGAAACAAAATGTTAGATTTCATTTCCAGGCTATAATCAGAATGTAAGGCTTTACACATTCTTGTGATCCTCAGGTATCACACTATTTTCCTAAGCTTCAGTATCCATGTTTGAGTAACAAATGGATATTTGTCAGTACATTTGAAACAAAATTCCATCCAATTAGGAAGTATACCACAAAGTTTTTAAAATAATGGAGTGCAATTTAAAGAAATTAACAAATGCAGAGAAGATAGTCTATTAAAGGAAGTTCGGAAAAGGCATTTGTATCTTTCTTAAACAAGTGAAAAGAAAAATGTATTACATTACTCAGGAGTGCTACTAAATAGAAAATTACTCACAAACATGCCAGGAAAGCTCCTAAAAGAGAATGCCATCTGAATGTGATATGCTTATATAGGATAAACTCTTCCATTTTATTGATCAAAGCTTTATTCTACAGCTTAGAATACACTGAGCTCCTCAGCTTTGTATTTTGCTTTTTCTGTACTATTTTAAAACAGCAATTCATGACAATTTTGAAAAGTAAAAAGAAAAATCCCACGAAATTGATCACTGACACTGATTTGACCTGACACTGGTTAGCAAAGTAAGTGTGCTGCCTAACTTATCCACAACTAAGAGTATTGGAGAAACTTACACACTGCTCTAAATCATAAGGACAGCACATGTTAAAAATAATAATATACCAGATGAGATATTTACTCAGGCATGTAGAATACCAAAAAGCACCATAAAATGAAAATGAAAAAGGTGTTTCAAAATACAGTATTTAAGGGGGGAGGGGAATAAATACATGTAAAAAAAAAGATAATTCAAAATGAAACAATATAAAAGAACATTAACTGCACTATAAATTACCTCAAAACTGAACACACATTACTATATGAGGTAGTTTACTGGTGAACATAGGAATATTTCCACTGATTTCTGTCACCTGTAACAAGTTATTTTAGCTGTAGAGAAACATTAATGGGGGAAAAGAGAAAAACTCTGGGAAGCATCCAAAATCTATCAGTGTTTATTTTAAAAGAAAAATAACTTCAAAATATTTAATTTACTATTTCGATCTGTTTTAATACTTTGGTCCTCTATTTCCTTACTTTCAAAGGTCACTATGTGCTTTTGAATTCATAAAGTAATGTATGACTCTCTAAATCTTGTTGCAGCTGAAACCTTGCAGTGTAGATAGCGCAAATTTTCATGAGAAAGGTCAGTGCAATATAAGAATGCATCATTTTACTACAGGAGATGAGACTCCTTTATGAGATGAAAAGTGTCAGAGAAACAATTTCTCCCTTAGAAATGTCATGTAAAGATTTTGAGGAGTACATTATAAATTATCACTTAAGAAAACTGTAATCAAATAGTTACCATCTATATTATTATAAAAGTATATAATATCATAACTAATTGCATTCCTTTTCAACTTCATAAAAAGTAATTTCTTCTGAAACACCTCACTTGCTATATTCACCTCTGGCATAATGAATAAGAGGTGACATGGAGATGGGAGACACTAAGAATCCAAAGCAATTCAGGACTGGCAACAAAAGTAATGCTGCATTCTCATATGAACTGCAGCCTCTTCTGCATATAATGCTATAAACCGCAGGATCTTGTGACAAAATTACTCTGATCTACAAATTGCAGTAAATTGGAGTTTCAATAAACTGTCATGAAGGAGCCATGCCTAAGCTACATGTAACATTTTGATTTCTCAGTCTACTAAAACTGAGGGGAAGAAAAGAGCATTCCAGTTTATTCATTTGAATTCAAGAAAGGAAAGGAGTAATTTTAAATTTTCTGTTATGTTACAAAGAAAAAGAATCATTTACACTAGTTATTTAAAAATGAATCTATTAGATATTGAAGCTACTCTCTTAAATCTAATAATTTATCTAGCTCTGAAAACTAATTTTGGGCTTTTGTGGTATGAATATGAGCTACAGTAACTATTCCTAAGGGACAGTATTTGTAAACAGACCCTCAAATGACTGAGATCAAAATCTCAGACTCAAACAAAAATAAATTTATCATGTATACAATGCATAACAGGAACACTTAATAATATTTTTTCAATTTCTTACCTTTAAGTAAAACATTATGGCAAAGATAATCCCAAAATAGCCAAAAACCAGGCCAGATGCGAGATAACAAGGCCACAAGTTGCCATCAAAGAAAATACCAGTTTCATGTTCTGCTGCCAGAAAGGGCTGGAAACATCAGACGGGCTTGAACTCTCCTCCAGAGGGAAGGTGAAGCTCGTGTCATTCTTATCAATGGGAGCCCATCATCTTCCCAGCTGGAGGATATTAATAATTCTCACTGAGACGCAGCATCTTTTCACTGTGATGGTCTTCGTAGCCCAATTAAAAAAAACAAAAACACACATTCTTAAGTCTATGTGTTATTTCCCCTACATTGTGTTATCATGAGGAAGCCTGGCTAAGAATTGAGACAGATATATAGCTTTTTCAAGACATTTGGTTGTACTTTTCCATTTCCTTTTCTAGCATTAAAAAAAGGCCTAGATTCTTCTTGTAGCTTCAACTATGCAGGATTTGAAATGCTGTGAGATCAAGGGAAGCGAATCAAAGGAATAAAAGCAAGCATTGTCCTCCTTTCTGCTCATCAGGGAAGATAATTGTCATCAAACTATAAAACTAAAGAATATATTGGTTCATTTAAATGAAATCTGCTGTTGCACAGAGGATAAAGGTGGCCTTATACTGATGCTCTTTGGAAAGAATTTCACTCTGCATGAATGAAGCAAAACTGTTGTCTTTTATCTTACTTGGACTCTGCTTAGACAAATCGGAGAGAATAAAAGTGTTTATGCTCTGTAGCTTTATATTCCAATGACTTATTAAGTCATAAACCAATAAGAATGTGGAAGTGGAAGATCCTCTGGGGTTTTTTCCTTGCTCCCCTATTTTTAGAGTATAAGAAATAAAAGGTGTAGTAACTACTTGAGATTCTTTCACTACTGTCTGCTATTCAGGGGAAAAAAGGAGGTTAAAAAGTAACCTCCCACTTGTGGTGATTGAAGCTATTTGTTCAGTGTTATTTTTATAGGCTACTTGTGAAACTAGAAGGCAGGCATGAAAGCTGAGAAGTTTGTTCTACTCCTCAATGCCAGAAAAGCATGGAATAATACAATAGCATACTTCTGTATTCCTGCAGCTGCATCAGCTCTAAACCTACCACATGAGAGTGAAATGGTTTGGACAAAGTTTCCTTTAAGGGTAATTTGGTTATTTGCATTATTATTAATATTGTATGTTGGCTATGAAAAGTCACCAGCCTAGACAGTTGGAGAATTGCTGGAGACTTTGGTGATATTTTATGATATGTAATTTGCATAACATTATTAAGGTATTTAGAAGTTTCACAACACAAGCCACACCATCAAAAAGCAAAGAATCACAGGAAACTTATTCAGTTGACCTCCAATGCACAAAAATAAATTTCATTAAGGAAATCAACATTTAAAAAAAATTTGCACGCTAAGGGAAATTAGATTCCAGACAAACCTAAACAATTAATTTCATTCTCACCACACCTTAGGGATTACTGAAAATACAGTACCACCTAAATTAAAGGAGAAAGATAATAAAAAGAGTTTTGAATTGTTTTTCTCACTACTCACCTGCTGCCTCACCAGGACAATGCAGAGTTGTTTCTTCTGAAAGACAGCAGGCCACGGGCTGAACACTGCTCAAGCAGCCTCTCAGCTTCCAAGATGAAATACATATCAGAGACACCTTAATTGACCACTACACTAGAGTGGTGTTCAATTTCTCCCTAAATCTGTGTCTTAGTTTTATGCTTTGCTAACTGCATTCAATGTCATCATCAAGATTTAACCTTTACATTTTCTAGATTAAACTTTGAATGAAATGCAATGACTTTCGTGTTCAGAATGAGATCAGGTCAATCTGACAGCACGAAGATGCTCTTCTTTCTTCTGGCATAATAAATTTACTTTTTAAAGAGATTATTTAAGATGGAAGATGCCAAAATCCGGAGTGGTAGAAGAATTTTGCATGGAGGAGAAGCTATAAAGGACTTAAGATGGGGAGCTATAGATAGACAGAAAGCTCTGGCATATGCTTTAGCTCTTTCTAGTATTTGTGCAAAGTCTGAATCTCTAAATTACTGATTTTTGTCTTGTTGGATTTATGAATTTGGTCATATTTTTGACATGTTCCACTACAATTTATCTACACACAGTGGTTGCAGCATCTCCTGAAGATATCAGACACTGATTCCCCTTGGGATGTAAAAGCTTTCGTCTATGTATGTATTTCTGCTAACTGCTGGTGTATACTAAGTCATTTACTATCAAAAGTTGAAAGTCTTTTTACATCATAGGAATATAGGCTTATAAAGCCACAAAAAAATTAGAGGGCATAAGACCAATGCCATTTTGGAAGTTATTTGCTGTTCATTTTCAAAACTGGCAAGGACAGAGAAACGTGACAAATATGGAATGAAAATGCATGGAAGATAAGCAAATTTTATGCACAAAAGAAGTATTTAAGAGAGTACAGTGAGAAACAGATAAAAGCAAAGTGAGACCAAATATATATGCATGCGTGGAAACACTGATTGAGAAATCTAACTGCAGTGATTTCCATCCTCTCATCATAACTGAGCGTGTACTAAATGAATAAACTGCTACTTGACATTTTCTAAATAAATATCATGGGAAGAGTACTTATTTTACTTTAATGAATCATTTTGGCCTCTCCAACAGAAAGTAGTTGTGATGAACTATAATTTGTTCCAGGAAATATAGTTCTATAATGGAGATATATATGGACTGAAATATGAGGAGTTGTGCTCTCCAACGAGTCTACTTTAAAAGAGATTCTGATTCATCCATGCCCACTTCTACTTATATTTGATCATAGCTGTTGACATACTGCATCTGCCATGCTGAGAGCTATTTCTCTACTAGAGGTAAGAAAGCCATATGGTTTGTGGATGACTATGAATTTTTGCAAGGCAAACTGAACTAATATGTGTATAATTTTTTTTTCCTGTAGCAATTCAAACAAAGCTACCCTTTTAGCAAACAGAACATTTTCAATTCAATGGGATATTTTGGCCCATGCAACATATTTCTAAGAATTGAAAGTCTTTTTAAAATACAATCACAATGGGCTAACACTAACTTTCTGCATTAGTGGTCCTCTCGTTCACCACGCATGGCTAGATATAAACAAATTCACTGTACTGATTAAGTGAAGCAGGAAATAAGACTTGTCTTGTTCATGAAGTAGAACCAAAACAGCTGTTTTTGTTTGACTGACGCAGATTCAAAGGGCCCCCAATGGTATACCTCATAAAAAATCAGCAAGTTATTTGAGGGGTTATGTTCTTTTTATTACTAAAACTTCTCATAGGATTATCATAGTTATACAAGGAAATTGCTTCGACTATGTGTAATTACAAACAGGGAAAAAAAGTTCTTGCCAAAGACAGGCATAAAATAACATTTTACCATCCTTGTTAAGGCACAAAAAACCCCCATGTCAATACTTACTCCAAAGTCCACAATTTAGCCAAGCAAAGCTCACAATCAAGCTGAAATTTAGTCATCCAGACTGCATCTACAAATATTTCCTATTAGAACATCTGCTGTCAAAACACCCTTTCATAACTGTGACATGATAAGTGGACCAGGACAGGCAATGTTCAGGGGACCTTGCAGAGGATACCCTCTGGGCAGAATGCTGCTTGATGTTCAGACACAGTGGAAACTAGACATGTAAGCTTTCCTCAGGATCAGGTATGAACCCCTCTATTCAGGGATATGTTTCTTCTATCACAAGTACCAATTACTATTGAAATAACTAGTTTCATGTCTTGGAATTAAATTAGAATATAACTTTTAGTTTGCCACAATGGACCTTGAAACTTCTGCCTTGCTTTGGTAATTTTTGTTTCAACAGCTTGGCATTGCCAACAGTATCACTATTTGTGGGATCTTGCCATACACAAATGTGAAATCCCAATCCCATTAAGTCATTATGGTTATTACCATTGATTCAGCAAGTCTTGGATTTTACTTTTTTTTTGGTGGTTTTGCGTGTTACGTAGAAAAAACATATTCTCCTCAACACCTGTGTCAAGAACAGTCTATGCTTGCTGATTGTTAAATGCTCGTTTAAAGCATTTATGACTTCACTCTAAGTATAATTTCAGTTTTCACCAGGAATTTAAACTCATTTCAGAGGGATTGGAAATTCTAAAGTTACTAGAGGCATGCCCTATAGCGTTCTAGTGCAAACTAGATATATGGCCAACTAAATGCAAATAGCACTTTATAGTACTAAAATGAAAAGCTAAAAACAAAATCTAAAATAAAATCAGCACATTTATTTGACAATCCTAGATTTTGGTTCATGTGTTACTGAACAATGGCATAATAAATGCATTCTTTAACTTAGGAATATTATGTCAGATCACACAGGGTCTGCCTCGAGCACTCAGAATTAAATCTCCATTGTATAACATGGTAATTCATAAAACTATTAAACACTGTCTGAGTCCATTTTAACCACATAACACACATTTGAAAGCATGCAAAATGACGGGGGAAGAACCTTTGAAACATAAATTATATGATCTGCTTAGCACTGTAAAAATAGCTACACAGAGTAAAATTAAAACTTGTAGTTCTGAAAGAAAGTGTTTTGTGCAAACCATCTGGAAACGACTTGAAAGTATTCTATGCTGCTGAAAGCATAGAAATACAAAACTTCTACTATTCCTATTTTACCTGTTTTCCAGATACAACACAAAGACGGAAATGCAATGAATCAGAGATGTGAACAGCTGATACCTCAAATACACATGCATTATAAAATATTACCATTCATTCTCTGCTCTACCCCCAAGCTGCTTTTTAAAACGTCCAGTACCATCAGTATGGCTCCCTTGACACATGCCACAGTAGAAAACATTCAGTTACTAAGACCCACATGAGATTTCTCCATCATTTGTACTTGGATCTGCACTCGGTCACACTGAGGTGACCATTCTCGCAGGATGCCCGCTTGCAGTCATTTACTACCTAAATGACTGGAGGCATTCAGTGTTTGAAATTTTATTAGTGCTCCGCTTGTTGTTGCTGCTGTGAAGCGGAGAGAAATAGTTGCAAAACACTCCAGCGCTAAGAAGGGCACTTGCGTTCACAGCTGTGATCTTGGGCTCACACCACCTAAGGTGACGGGAGCACTTGGTCCCCTTCGCAGGGCTTTAATTTGGAAGAGATTCAAGTATCACCTGCTCCCAAGGCACATGAAGCCTGCGTAAGAATGTGCCGTAACGAAGCAAAATTGGAAAGAAACAATAGTAAGCTGTCGCCATAAATTAGAACCCTTTAAGTTTGAGGGAAGTTGAGGCCGAAGCACTTATAAATGGATTTATGGCTAAACGCCAAGCTGTACGGCACCGGCACCGGCACCGCTGTTAGAACTGGGACACCAGCAGCGGCAGGAATTGGGTTACGAAGGCGTCAGAAAGCGGGGCCGTAAAAGACAGCCCCTTTTCTTCACTTCCCACCGGCTGGACGGGTCTCCCCGCTCCCCTGCCCGGGACCGACCCACACCGGCCCCATAACAGCGGGTCGGGTCGGCGGGGACCGCCCGACCCGACGGTGGCGGCCGCCGGGCTGTTCGCCAGCTCCGCTCCGGGACGCGAGGCGGGCAGGGGCGCGCTGCGCTCTCATTATGACTCTGGGTAATTATTTTATTTCTCCTGCAGACGGTGTTTCAAACGACCGCGGAGGCGCTCAGCCAACCCGCCCGCGAACGCCACCCTGTGCGCGGCTAGAGCCGCCCGTGATCGCCCGGGTGACCGAGGGCAGCGCAGCAGAGGCGCCCGGCACCCACCCCCGCGCTCCGGGTGCGCGCCCGCGGACTCTCCAGCCGCGCCGAGCCCTGCGCACCCGCGGCGTGGCAGACGCGGGGAACGCAGAGCCGGCGAGGAGAACATGCGGGACTCACCTGCCGCCCGCCCCTCCTCGGTTGCCAGGCTGCCGCCCCACCGCCCCTGGGGGCCGGGCCGTCCCTCCAGAGGACCCGGCGGACCAGCGCGGCCCCTCCGACGTACCCGCAGCCTCTCCGGCGCGGCACGGCGGAAGGGAAGGGAAAGCCCCAGCCGCTGCTAGCCCCGGCCCCTCCTCGCGGGGCAGCCCCAGAATCACGCGCTGCCAAAATTTAAATCGCCCCGGCACTGCGGCTCCGCACGCAGCATCCCCCTCCCCGCCGCTCCCTCCCGCCAGACCGGCCGCCCCGCTCCGGCACCGGGCACTCCGCCGCGCAGCCGTCCTGCCCGGGCAGTACGGAGGCGAGACCCCCGCCACGGCGACACCGCGCCGGGGCCAGCGCGACACCGGGACGCACCGGTGATGGGGGATGACACCACAACCGACGGCGCGGCTGGCGAGCCCTCGCCCCGCTGCCCAGGCGCCCGTCCCCGACGGTGCGGTCCCTGCGGAACCGGCACCTGCCCGTTCCCTCCGCCGCTTCTGCGGAGGCGCCCCGCGAGCAGCCCGGCGCGCCAGCCGCCCCGACGGCGGCCCCTTCCCTGTCCCCCCGCTCCCTTACCTCCCCTCCCTCCCTACCTTTTTCAGCGCTGACATTCTAGTGCATTATTAACGCGGCGGTGCGGGCTGCGGCGGGTCAGGATTAAGGAGACGCCGGGAGCGGGAGCAGCGGCGCGCGCCCAGCGTCCCCCGGCGCCGCTCACCCGCCGGGGCCGCCGCGCGCCGCTCCCCTCGCGCCCCGCGCGCACCCCCGCCCTCGCTCCCGCGCGCGCGGCAGGGGCGCCCCCGCCGGCTCTGCGCAGCCGCGCGCCCCCTGCCGGAGCCCGCGGGCCTCGCGCCTGCTGAGGCGCGGCGGGAGGGGGCGGGGCCAACCGCAGCGCGAGTACGCCCTGCCGCGGCCTCCGCCAATGGCGGCGCTCAGCGCCGTGACCGACAGGCGCGGCGGCCAACAGGAAGGAGAGCGGGCGCAGGGCCGTGAGGGGTGTCCCGGAGGGGCCGCGGGGCCATGGCCGGGAGCAGGAGGAACGGTGAGGCCGCGCTGTGAGGGGCGGGGGAGTGGTCGGTCGGTCCGTCCGTCCTGCCGTGTTGCTCCCGGGGGTGGTGACGGAGGGAGCCGGGGGGCGGCGGTGACGGCCCTGGACGCAGCTGCCCTCAGTCGAGGTGTGTTCCGGCCCGGGCGCACCGCGCTGCCGCGGGACTCGCTTGTTCCGCTCCTCGGCGCCCTTCCCGCGGGGGAAGTGGCGAGAAGCTGAGCGAGCCCGGCAGCGGGGGAGGCGGGTGGACAAAAGTGGCCTCGGCGGAGCGTGCCCGCCGCACGGGCGGGGCTCTGGGTGCGCGGGGCCGCGGAGCCTCCGGGCCGAGCCCTCCTGACCTCCTGTCCAGCCCCTGTGGCTCGGAGGGGCCGGGGCGGGTTCTACTGCCGCGTATTCCTGCCTGGGGCTGGGGAGAGAGTAAATAAAATTTACTTCTCTAATCACGAAGTATTTTAAGATGAAACCTTTTTTCCTCAGTGTGCACATTCATGCGTACTTGCTTGTTGTTAGTGACCATCTGTTTGGCTTATTTAAAGTCAGTCAGCTCACTTCTGAAATAACTGCGGTACTGTGCTTGCAAAGAATAAAATAAAAGCCTTCTGCTGTCCAAGCACAGCTTCAGTCAATTCCGTTTATCTAAATGTTTTATAAGACACCGCATAGGAAGAATGCAATAATCAAAATACAGGTGTTCCATAAGTAATATCTCGTTCTTCAGGGATGTCGCGTAGAGCTGAATGTTTGCATCCTGTGCCTGGCTTTTGCGTTTTCAGACAGTTCCAGCATCCTGAAACTGGAATACTTCATGGAAGGATAACGATTTGAGGGTGAAACTGATCAGCAAGAGTTAATTTTTAAGCTGTTTGCAGATGGGCTGCAACTAGAGATCGTTTGAAGGAGGTATAAATACACAGTAGTGTTCTCTGTGGTTTAGATGCAGATTCGTTATGAGAAAGGGAGAACGAGTAACTGTTTTACTTCTTCGCTTTGGGGATGTGAATTACAAATTGATGTTTTTCTGGAAGGAAGTGAATTAGGAAGAGTGAGTTCATGCACTTGTGAATGAATGCATGGCTCTAGAGTTCAGAATGGGGGAACTGAATTCTAAAGCTCTCAAACTGTTTAAAACTGAAGGTCAGATAAAGAGCTACTTGTTTTGGTAGTGTGTCAGAGAAAGCTAAAACGATCATGCTGAGTGTCTGACTTTACTGTGTAAAGTTGGAAACCATTCATGTTTTATTCAGCCACTCCAAGGAGCGATGACTTAAGATTGGGAAGAAAATACAGGGAGAAATACAAGGATGTCACATGCTCCCCTGGGAGGAAATAACAAAGGAGTTATGGAAGAGTTTAGAACCTCATCTGATCTGCCTCTGCAGCCCATAGCTTACATGAAAACTGTTGACCTTCTATTGTGAAACTATATATATTTTTGGAAAAGACAGGTGTCCTATGAAAGAGCTGAGAAAGAATGTTTAGCTGCTTCTCTTTAAGGTTAGCTTTGCTCTTTTTCTGTAAGATTATGTTGAAGATACTGGAGACAGGTTTTTGTGTGCCATGCAAGTGAACAGTGTAACTTTTTATTTTGTCTGGAACTGGGCCATAATGCAGAATAAATGGCATGGTCAACAGCTTGTGGGTCGTGGGTCTAATTGTCAGTGAAGAGAATCTAAATAGTGAAAATCCAGTGGTGCAGGTAAGTGAAATCCACTTCACTTTGCCATGGAAGGATGCAGCAGAAGTAGCTGAGAAAGTGCATTTTTTTTTTTTTCTTCTGAGTTTTGTGGGGCTTTTTGTTTTTTTGCTTGCTCTTGTACCAGTGATTCATGATAGGGCTAGAGGTACTACCGCTGTCATCCTGTGTGTTATCAACAAGGTATTGATCCTGTCTGGGACAGCTGAGCTCCTAATTTGTTGCCATTAAACGTTGACAATTGCATCTTGAAAGTTTTGGACACAGCTCTTGAAAGTTTGTGCCACCCCAAAATAACACTGTCATAAAGGGTTGTATAGGGAGTGATGTTCCAGCTGCTGAAGGGCAGAGTTTAGGTGTTGATGCAGGTGTTGTGTACATTATTGACTATAATTGCTAGTAAAAAGTGATAGAAAAGTTGTGCTGTATGAGGGATGATCTAGAGGGACAACAGGAGACTTTCTATTGGAGAGATTAAACTGGAAAGCAAATGTAGACACTTGATAGACATCAGTGACAAATGATTTTAAATAGAGAATATTGCTTCAAGGAGTGCTACTTTCATCTCTCAGGTGACTTGGGTAGGATTATAATGGGCATTGAAATGAGATTGGAGTTCCTTTATTTTTGGGTTTTTTGTTTTGCTGGGTTTTTAAATGGCCATATCACATAATAAACATCAATTCTTGCAGAAAAGCACACAATTTCTTTCCTTTTTCTAGTTTTAGAGAAGCATTGATTGTTAGAGATCTTAAAGTTATTCAAATCCTTCTCTTATTTTTGTTTTTCAAACTCAACGTAATTTTTTGGCAAATATTTTGATGTTTTACTGGGAAAAAGACACTTTTTTTTTAAGTGGGTATGTTTTCTTTCATCGTATATGTTTATCAGTAAGGGAAATATTAATTGCAAATGGATTTTGATGCCTGCATTATTTTTTTTCTTCTGTGAGAAGTATCTTGCTCCCCCTAAATGTGACCAAATATTTATTACAGCTTACCAAGATGTAAATTCTGTTTGGATTGTAGTTGGCTAAATTACAAATAGCTGGGGTTTTGTGATTATATGTAGGAGTTACACTCGAGTAAGTGTACTTGACTCTGCTATTGAAACCTTTTATGGAAGGGGGAGAAAAAAGTTTTTGTTGCTGACCTTGGTGTTTAGCCTGAATGAGAAATGTAGTCAAGGAGAAAGACCAACAAGGTAATGAAAGAAGCAGAAATGGTACAATGACTTTCTCTTCACACAGTCTGCAAGGGAAGAGCATGCTCAGAGAGTGGTGCCTGACATGATGTGGTCTTTAGGGTTCTGTGTTTTGTGTGGGTGGCTCTTTGGGGTTTTGGGTTTTTTTCTGGAGATGGAGTGTGTTAGTGTAGGGTTGGTTTGTTCTTAGGAGGTTGAAGCAATTCTTATGAACTTAGCATTGAGATAGGATGGTCCACAAATGGTAGGGTGAGACTGTTTAAACATGCAAGGATGTATTTAGGAGCAGGTGTGTAAACTTGTGTTATTTACTAAAAGTGGTGGAGGTGGTGGTGTGTGCCATTAAGGTGTGTCTGTCTGTAGTTGCCTTTTTAAACATTCAGTGTGTAACGCCTTTCATTCAACACTAGGTTTGCTCTTGTTGTAAAATAGATTTCTGGAATCTATTACCTCAGAGCAAAGCTGCTCACATACTCACCTGCTACTGGGATGAGGGAATCAGAAAAGTGAGAAAACAAAGACAGTTTAATAGGTATCCACACAAGCAAAGCAAAAGAAGGAGTTCATTCGCCACTTCCCATGGGCTGGCAGGTGTTTTTCCACAGAAAAGCAGTGCTCCAGTACTTGTAATGGTGACTTGAGAAGACAGACACCATCACTCTGAGCATTCCCCCCTTCCTTCCTTCCCCCAGCTTTATATGCTGAGTATGTCAACATATGGTTTGGAGTATCTCTTGAGTCAGCTGTTCCAGATGTGTCCCCCTGCCCAATTCCTTGTGTACTTCCAGCCTTCTTCACTTGTGTGGTAGGGAACAGAAAGGACCGTAAGACTGCTCAGCAATAATGAAAACATCCTTGAATTATCAACCCTGTTTCAGCACAAATCCAAAACACAGCCCTGTACCAGCTACTATGAAGAAAATTAACACCATCCCAGCTAAAACCAGCACAGATTGTTATGGCAATATGTGGTTTCTTACGTTTTCAGTTATGTTTAGTTCAAAATGTTGAAGACTGTTCTCAAGAAGTTTGGATTTCTATGGGTTGCCTAATGACTTAAGTTAAAACTCCATATATGTCTAGAAAGAAAAAAATTCAGCTTCATTGGAACTTACAAAACTTTTTGTGATGTTTGTGTAAAATTGATTTCCTGTTATATGTATATATATAGGGATGCTTGCAAAAGTTGCTTGGTATCGTTATAATCCGATATTGAAATCACTGCAAAGGGTGATATATTTACTTTTTGAAGAAAGCTATGTAGAAATTCAATTAAATTTATATTTTTTATAATACGACCTTATGAAGACTCCTTTTGAATAACAATACACAGTCTTGTTGGACTTTTGTTTGTGCTCAGTTATACTACAGCTGCCAGTTTCATGGTTTGTTTTTTAAATACTATACAAGACATATTGACCTTTTAGCTTGCTGCTTCTCCTCATGTGAAACTGTCTGTTTAAAATTTGCAAATTGTTTCTCTTCGGTAATTTGAACTCAGAATAAGTTGTGGTTTTTTGTATTTTCCTTTTTGATCTTTACTCTTTTTAGCTAGTTTGATGTCTTTTTTCCATATTACTACTATCATTTACCATAGCATATAACTTTAGCCCATGCGTGGCATAGTTCATTCTTCACTTTTAGCCATATGCTCTTTGCATCCAGATTTAAGTTGAAGTAGGATTTAAACTTTCTGAAACTTTACACCTGTGTTGGCAGCAGATTGGTCTTAGTAAGCAGTGATAAGTGCAGAGCCTTCCCTTGCCCAAATCTGTCCAGAAGAGAGAGGAGACAAATCTCACAGAATTACAGAATACACTGAGTTGGAAGGGAGCACAAGAATCATTGGAGTCCAGTTCATGTCCCTGCACAGCACCATCCCCAAGAGTCACACCGTGTGCCCAAGAGCACTGTCCAAATGCTCCTTGATCTCTGTCAGGCTGGTGCTGTGACCATTTCCCTGGGGAGCTGTTCCAGTGCCCAGCCACTCTCTGGATGAAGAACCTTTTCCTGATATCCAACCTAAACCTCCCCTGACACAGCTTCCGGCCATTCCCTCAGGTCCTGTCACTGTCACCACAGAGCAGAGATCAGGGTCTGTCCCTCCTCTTCCCCCCACAAGAAGCTGTAACTGCACTGAGGTCTCCCCTCAGTCTCCTCCAGGCTGAACAGACCCAGTGCCCTCCACAGCTCCTCACATGGCTTCCCCTCAATGCCTTCACCTTCTTTGTAGGTGTCTTTTGGATACTGTCTAACTGCTGTGTGCTGCTTTTCTTATATTGTAGCACTCAAAACTGCACTCAGGATTTGAGATGGGGCTGCAGCAGTGCAGAGCGGGACAGTCCCCTCTCTTGCCCAGCTGTGCCTGATGCCCTCCTGGCTGCCAGGGCACTGCTGGCAGTCTTGTGCAACTCTAGTTTACAGTTGGCTCAACTCACTGGCCAGAACTATGATTATTAATAATAATAATATTCACCAAAGTTGAACTTTAGTAAGGGTGTATGAGTTATCTTTGGATGTTTTCCGTGAGGTCTGTTTGGTTGTGCCAAGTAAGTAAAAGATAATGATGCAGTATAAGAAACATATTTTTAATTTTTGCAGAAGATAGTATGCACAAATTGAAACACTAGTGAAGATGCTCTGTTTTCCCAGGAGTGCAGTAGCAATAGACATTTTGCAGGGTTTCAGTACAAGGCAGACAGGGTTCTTATGAACAGTGGAACAAAATCCCGGTGTTCCCATTGTGGTTATGTAGCTTCATATCATCTTTGTCATGTCAAGTTTATTAGATGTCTAGGAGCTTGTGGTTGCAATTAAGGTGGCCTACTGACAGAGCTCTGAAACCTTTGTTGAGACAGGATGGCATGATCTATTAGTCAGATTCTTGTTGAGCTACATGGTCATGTAGAATTTGCTGACAGATGTAACACCACTCTTACTGATTTGAAACTGCAATGTTTGAGAGACCATGCTTGGCCTAGCTGAATAAGTTTCTTCTAAGCTAAGAAGAGAAAATAAATGTTGGCTTTTTCTAGCAGTAAGTTACTGTTTTATATCTGAAATTACTAGGAACTGTGTTAGTCGGGTCAATCTCTCTTTGTAATAACTGCTTAATTTAGATAAATACGGGGTGTTTAATCACTATATTCTTTTCTTTTCCTGCCTTTCAATCCTAATGATATATGCCATATGCTTAAATAAACTTCAGCTGTTCAAAAGTTGTCTCACAGACAGGAGAATTCTGTATTACTGAGTTTTAGACTAAAAAGTGGGTTTCCATGTGCTATAAAAAGTAATGCTAAGTAAAAAGATAAATGGAAACATATTTTCTCAACTACTACCTTAGAGCACAAAACTGGATTTTTTTTCCACTGTGGTTTTCAAACCTGTAATAAAGAGTAAGACAGGTGTAAAATTAGGGCAATTAGCATCTGAATTTTTTGTCTAATGGAATGTTGAAGACTAATAGATGCTGTTTCAGTGAGAATAATATCAGTGGTCTTGAGACAAACCTTGATATCATGAAGTTACTATTACACAATAGATATAAAATGATAACATCCTCATTTCTTGTGCAGCTCCCTGTGACATTTTGGTTAACAACCAGACTGAGATGCAGCTGATACCTAGTAGGTCAAGCACAGAATTCACGTGACCTTGGATACAACTATATCATTACATTATTTCATTCCCAAATAGTACATGTGGGTTCTTTTCACCATTAAATATGTAATAATATCTTTAGCAGTTAAAATTACTGTTATGTGTAATGTCAATGAGACCAGCTGTAAAATTTTAAAGAGAACCATTCCCACATTGTGTAGACATCCTGTGAAGAACTGTACAAACTTTTCCCTTTAAGATGTCACTAAAGTTTTGTGTCTTGTAGAACTAAAATACTATCTGAGGAGCTAATCAAGGGTTAGTTTAAAATAATCAGTTTGTGATATCAGCATTTCACCATGGTATTTCTACTCAGTCTCAGTTTTAGAGATTTGTAGCTCAAAAACGATGCCAAAGAAATCTCACAAAAACCAAGCAACTCACCACTGCTTGTGGGAGAAATGGGATGAATAGCCTTTGTTCAAAAAAAAAAGTGCTCTCTTGATGAAGGCAGATAGTTAAAAGTAAGGTGTATGAGGCTGAGAGACTGCTTTCCAGGTCAAAAGAGAGTTCAGAATCAAGGTTTCTAACCTGTAGGGAGGTCTCCAATGGGAAACATATTCCTGTATAATGTAGGATTCTTTAACCTAGTAAGGAGAGGTAGAAAAAGGTCCAATGCTGAAAACAGTCAAGTTTTTCAAATCTGAATAGCAAACATGGTCTGTGTGTATGTGTCTTATGCCAAAGGCAGTTAGGCACTGGAAGCAAACTCAATATGAGCTATGGAGTTCCTCTAGAGTCTTTTGATATATATTAAAAGTATTGAGCTACAAGTTTTTGGGTCTCAGTGTAAGTAGGTGTGTAAAATTATTTCTTCTAGCCATTCAGACAAGATGGAGTAGTACATTTTCTGGCCTTAAGATGCACGTGAATTCTATCCTGAAATATGAAGCTGAAAAATTACTTGGTGTCTGCCTCAAGAAAGCATGTAATAAAATAGCAGTGCTGTTTGGAAGGAAGGGCTATAAATTCATGGATGGATGCGATTGAGTCTGAAGTATGAAGACTGAAGTTGTAGTTGATGATCTGCTGAATGGCTTCCAGTTTGACTAAACACAAGATCTTGTAAGCTGTTAGCTTCTGCGTTTGCCTACAAGTGCCTCTTGAAAGAGACAGTCAGCTTCAGCCTGAATTTTCTGCTGCAGATCTTGCAGCCCTTGCTTTTTTATCCTTTTTTTATCCTTTAGCTAGTGTTGTAAGAGCCTGTTACCATAGCTTCGCCTGCAGGATAAGGACTGCTTGCAGACTGGGAACACAAAGCAAAATACTGTATCCGTTCCTGTGTACATAAAACTGTACTTTGATCACAGCTAGGATTCTGCATATTTTTTCCCCCAGTTGGAAAGATCAATTTTGTTATTCCCATGACACTGCTACAACACTTTGCTTTAGTTTGCATGCGCTATCTGTGGTGAAATGGAAATACGTCACTCTTGGCAAAACCTTGCTGATAGCAAGAAAATCACATTTTCTTCTTTGTCCCGACTTGAACAAGAGCATCCCTTCTTAGATGTTAGATACACCTTTTAGATGATCTGAACTGTCAAGCTACACAGAATGTAACTGCATGTCACTGCATTGTTCTTTTTCTCATATCCCTGTGTCGCTTGAATGTTTTTGGTAAAAATGAGGGGGAGTGAGAAAACGATACCCTGTTCAGGTGCCATGGAGCGTTTTGTGGTGATTTATTTCTCTCTTTTTTCCTTGATTTTAGTCTTTCAGTAGTTGCTGAACTGGTATCCCCTGATGATTGGAGGTTGTGTCGTTTTCTGAGGTCGGTGTGTGTATATGTATGTGTGTGGCCTTCGCTTGCATTGGGAAGTTTAGGTCAAGGTTAATAAATTTAATTATCCTTGGAGGTTCTGTGTATTGATTTCCATTTTCTCTAACAGGGGCCTGTACTCAGTGCACCATCATCTCTACTGAGTACATCTTGGGCACCCAGAGGCTCATTGGCAGAATTGGTGTCTTGTGTACATGAGGTCTCTGGAGTGATATCTAATCTGCAGGCAAAACAGGATATGCCATCAGGCATCGTAACTTCAGACTGAATTTTGCCCTGGTGGTGAAATGCAAACGGAATGCTTTTGTCTTTGTGAGGCTTGCAGAGTCATGACCAGAGAATCACTGTGTTAGGACAAATAAACAAATAAACACCGAGCGAGGACCTTTGTTCATCAGTTTGGCCAGCTGAGCAACTCCTTTCAGGAAGAATCTGGAGGACTCTAACTATGAAACTATCCTGTATGTTTAAAGGAAAAGTAAGCTTTGTGGAGAATGGTTTAAGGGAATGAACAGCTCCTGGCCTCAAGTTATCATCACTCTCCCACCTGCTATCTGGTAAGAATAGCAGTCTAGCTAACATTTTCTGTCTGTAGCAGTCCTATAAAATGTTTTTACGCTCCATTGCTCTGGGTCTTGATAAACACAGTCATCTCTTTTTCAAGAGTCACTCTTTTTCAGGTGATTCCCTTGAGGATCTCTAGTCAAGAGTGTCCAGCCATGATTAGGGAAGAGGAGATGATCTATGCAATGAGGTTGTTACACCCAACTAGGCAAGGCCTTCTGGAATTTATTCTAGTTGATCCTGCTTTGAGCTTTGGGATTAGACTGGGTGGTGTCTGGAGGTCCCTTCCAAATTTAACAGTTTTGTGATTTTTATGAGCATGTTGTAAAGTAACTGTCCTGTTGTGACCTTCATAGGAGCTGTGGTACTTGCATGATAAAAGAGACTTCAAGGACTTAAATTCATTTGAATATTGGAGAGCAGTTCTTCACTAACAGAGATGAACTGAACATTTTAATGAAGCCTTGTCCATATGTTCTGCATGAGGATTATCATTCTGTCTGCTCTTTCCGTCCTTTTCCAGTCTGCTGTACTATCTTTCCTTCTGCTGTAGCAGAAATAGCATATTAGCACATCTTGCTCATGGGGTGATTTCAGAAGAAGTTCCTGATTCTTCCCTTTTTGGAAAGCTTCTGTTTGTAGAAGAGACAAAGAGACCAAGTAGGACAACTTGCAAGCTTCAAGTTCAAGAGTTCAGTGCTCCCAATGCCACTTTACTTTGCTCTTGCTGCCCATCGTTGACTTAAGTAGGCAGGAGACAACCAAATGAGAAGTGTGGTAGGGGTACTTACAGTATGGATAGCAAGTAGCCAAAAGTATGTGGCAAGCATTCTCCTCAGAAATGTTTTTGAGGAAGCTGTCACTGCACAGGAGCGTTTCTGATGCTGTTCAGAACGTAATTTGTTGAGTTGTTCAGCATGCTTTTGTTACAGTCTCTAATCGTGAGTTTTAAGTCATGCTACGTCCTCTTTCCAGCCCCAGAATATTTATAAATCTGCAGTGCTGTTTCAGTGTGTTTGTGGATAGTCTGCTTATGGATGTCATATGAATTCAGTCAAGGTGTCAGTTTAATACATAGGTGCCAAAAATGCATTTATTTGAAGGAGGCTTCTTACTGTTCTTGCAAAATTAGTAGTAGAAAGATCATGGATGTTCACAATTTATATCAGTAGCCAGCATGTGTTCTGCATTGTATTTCTTGGAGTTACACTTTGCTTTCTTTATGTGATGTCAAACTGTAGAGACCAGGTGTTTTTTTCATTTTTCTGCTGTATTTGTACTTCACTATTTCCAGACACGAGTTGTTAAGAATCAGCCATGGTACTAGTTTGGTACCTATTGCAGCTTGTTCTCATATCTGAAAATACTGGCTCCTTTTTGTCACTGAGGAATTCCTGGAAAGTCAGGTGTTACGATGTTGCTTCAGCTCATTGCACAGTAGGATTATATTAATAGTGCTGCATGTTTTCAGCTGGAAAGGGATTTTTTTTTCTTTTAAAATTAATTTAAAAGCTTAAATCAGAATCAAAAGACCACATGAACCTGTACAGTTCTTCCATCAGTTATGTTGACAGGAAAACATCATCAAGAAATAACCATATGGTTACTAAACTAATTATGCTATGGCTATGGTGAGAGTAAGTCTTACTCCATTTTGAAACTCTATTAGGTAAGACACATTTCTGATAGTAGATATTTTTGCTTGAATTTTCTTTATTGTTAATTTTCTGTTAAGAGGTAATTATTTTTAAGGATCTGAGCAGTTCTTACCAAATGGACTGATCTCTGATGCTGAATAGTACCAGAGACATCAGGTTAAGGACAGGTTTTCAATAGGTTAGACCTGCTCTATAGCATTAGGCAGGACCATTCTTCTGTGGTTGAGCCAATGCTTATGGATATCACACGATACATTTTTTCCAAGTAATTGCAGCGATAAAACCCTCTGGAAAGAGCTTCCTTTGTCATCTGAAAAATGTTTTGGTAGCTCAGTTCTGAGACTTAACTGCAAAGCAGAGTGCTGCTTTGGAGCGTGTAAAGCTGCTGAGGATGGCAGAATGGGTATTCCTCAGAGCTTAATTTCTTTGTTCACTTATACTGAGGACCACTTTGTTCAAAAGGTTTTGGGCTGCAGGCAGATTTTTTTTTTTTTTTTTTTTTACTCAGACTAGAATATGCCTAGGATTCCAAATAGTTCAAAATAAGCCAGTCAGTTTGTTCAGCACTCTGGCAATTCTATGGATACTAACCAAATCCGCAGATTACACGGGTACAAAACTGGGAGGAGCTGTTGACTTCCTTTAGAGCAGGGAGACCCTGCAGAGACACCTCAACAGATCAGAGGGTTGGGCAATCACCAACCATAGGAAGTTGAACAAGTGCTGGATTCTGCACCTGGCATGGGGCAGCCCTTTCTTTACAGACTGGAGACCGAGATTCTAGAGAGCAGTGCCTTGGAAAGGGACCTGGGAGTCCTGGTCAATGGCAAGTTGAACATGAGCCAACAGTGCCCTGGCAGCCAGGAGGGCCAATCCTGTTCTGGGGGCCGTCAGGCACAGCATGGCCAGCCAGACAAGGGAGGGATTGTCCCACTCTGCTCTGAGCTGGGGCAGCCTCACTCAGGTGCTGGAGGCAATTTTGGACACCACAGTATAGGAAAGATGTTAAGCTATTTGCATCCAAAAGACCCCTACAAAGAGAGTGAAGGGGCTTGAGGGGAAGCTGCATGAGAAGCAGCTGAGGGCACTTGGTCTGTTCAGCCTGGAGGAGACTGAAGGGACACTTCATTGCAGTTACAGCTTCTCGTGGGGGGAAGAGGAGGGGCAGGCACTGATGTGGTGACCAGTGAAAGGACCCAAGGGAATGGCCTGAAGTTGTGTCAGGGGAGGTTTAGGTTGTATATTGGAAAGTGATTCTTTATCCAGAGGGAGGTTGGGCACTGGAACAGGCTCCCCAGGGAAGTGGTCACAAGCATCAAGCCTGACAGAGCTCAGGAATTGTTTAGACAGTGCTCTTGGGCTCACAATATGACTCGAGGATGGTCCTGTGCAAGGACAGGAGCTGGACTCGGTGATCCGTGTGGGTTCCTTTCAACTCACCTGATTCAGTGATTCTTCATTCACCTGAGGAAGGTGAACTGCTGGCATTCATCGTTTCCTGCTGTCTTCAGAAGGCTTGAAATACATCCGGTTTAAAATGAGGACTTTATAAGGTCTAAGTGTCAACACTGCTCACTTCTGTTTTGTTATGGTTATTAGAAATTACTGGTTATCTTAAGAGATGACTTGTGTCAATGCTGAGATGCTCTGACACAGCTGTGGAAACTTTGTAGGCAGTAAGGAACTCACTCACTACACACCTTGCTGCTTCTTCCAGTGTCTACTGAAAACTCCAGCCAAGTGAATGTAGCTTTGGTGAATCTGTCACTGTCCCTGATCTAGATACTTCTTTCTGAGCAAGAGATTTTTATCAAAGGCTAACCTCCTCAGAGTTCATATCCTCTGAGGCAGGCATTCTATCAGCTTGCTTTCTCAAGCAAAGGTGTTAAAGATGGGGAGAGCTCCCCACAGGAATAGAAGGAATGAATGTATCACAGCAGGTCCCGTCTTGCTTTTTGAAATAGTGCTATTGTGTGTATGAGTATAGTCCCTCAATTTGTAAAATGGAAAGGAAAAGGTGATGTAATTTGGGGGGGAGATGGCTAGGGAAATCAGAATTCAAGATGGGGAGCATAAAATCCCGTATAGTTATGAGGAGGCTGCTCTTCTCAGCAGATTTGGAGATGTATTTGCATATCTAGATTTATCAGTATGTCAATGATCATTTGCTTTGGAAGAATAGTTCTCTCAGTACAGGTGCTTGAATGTTAATCTGTGTACTGGTTATGTGCTAGAGTTAATTTTCTTCACAACAGCTCCTGTGGTGATGTGTTTTCTGTATTTGTGGTGAAAACAGTGTGGATGACTCAGGCATCTTTTTGTTACTGTTGAGCAGTGCTTACATGGAGTCAAGGTCTTTTCTGCTCCTCACCCCACCCCACCAGCGAGGAGGCTGGGAGGGCACAAGGAATTGGGGCAGCTCATCCCACCTGACCCAAGGGGTATCCCACACCATATGGTGCCATACTCAGCATACAGAGCTGGAAGAAGAAGAAGGAAGTGGAGCATGTTTTTCTTCCCAGGTCAACATTGTATGTGATGGAGCCCTGCTTTCCTGGGGATGACTGAACACTGCCTGCCTATGGGAAGTGATGAATGGAATTCCATGCTTTGCTTGTGTGCATGACTTTTGCTTTATCTATTACCATGAATGGTCTCAGTCCTATCTTTCTGACTCTTTTCCCCATTCCATGTGGGGAGAAGCGAGCAAGCAGCTGGGTTGGACTTGGTTGCCTATTGGCATTAAACCATGACTCTTAGTAATGGTTGTACAGTAGTTTATTAAAATGCTGTAGTGTTAATAGCAGCTCTTGGGGAAAGGATTCAGGATAAACCTCTTGGATAACTTGCTTTAGAGTCAGAGGTCTGCAAAAGGCAATTAACTTTGTCTCATTACACTGGTTATTTCCTTCTGCTTTCTTCAGTTGAAGAAAGCTGTTGGTAACTCACTAGATGTATTGGAAATGGTAGATTCTGTGACCCCTGCAATATCCTGTGGCCTGGTCCCTCTCCCCTCTGGCCGTGCCCAGTTGGCCGGGATCCAATTTCCCCCCGCCCCCTTACAGACCCTAGAAAAGACCTGTGCCCCCTGACCTCGCCCTCTTTTCGCTCCTGGAGGACCACAAGAAATAAACCTCAGATTCTCCCCAGGGGCGAAAGAGCCTCTTTTGTTATCTTTTATTCACGTCCATGTAGTGGATCCCAGAGGCTTCTTCCTAACAGCTGAGCAAGTCGGGAACGAGGGTGAAGTCTCAGGGAAGCTACAGAAAGCAATTGTGGATTTTTGTTTTTCTAGCTGTAGACTAACCCGGCAAGGGAACCTTATGAAAATGCAGTCACTTGTTTATGTCCATGTGGAAACTGTAATCATAGCCCTTAACAAAGCATTCTCTCACATGGTTAGGCATTTCCATGAGAAAGCATAGTTGCCAAGGTACACTGGAGGTCCAGTTTGTCTATCAAGGACTGTTGGTTCAAGGATGAAGGTGTTTTTTCAGTTGTGAAGTAATTTATTGGCAAGTAATGTGATGATAAAATGTTTTTCTGCTAAGCTGCGCTGGGATGCATTCTTCTTACAACAATTTAAGTTCTTTTCTCTTGGCAGAATTATTTTATTATTAATCTGCAGCAGGTTGCCTGTGTAGTGTCCACAGAATGTATATTAAATTTGAAGTTGCAGCTTAGATAACATTTTTCTCCAAATATCTCTTTTCCCACCCCCACATACCGCAATATCGCCTTGACTGCATAGAATTCATGAAACTAGAGATGTTGCTTTGCAATGGATAAAAACTTATTGTAATACTTTATACTTTAGTATAATGTCTTTTTAAGTTATTGAAGCATGCATGTATATGCAAAAAAGATAATGGTTTTGTTAATGAGTAGATTATTTGCATATATTTCTTTAATCAAATGATACTTGCATTTGACTAACTTGTAGCAGATTGTCAGTGTCGTCAGAAATGGGCCCATAAGAAGAAGAGGCGTATAAGAATACTGATAATTCTGTAGAAATAACTGGCTACCATGTGTTTCTGCTGCTGTCTACTTCTAGTTTTTCTGTGTGATTAAATCATTGTAGCTTACTGATTTTAATGAGTAATTCAATTGCGGTGCCTCTGTGCCAGAAGAGACCTGCATTTTGAGCAGCCTTATGACACTTACATAGGAAGATTCTTGTTTTAATTTTTAATATGTGTTTAGCCTGTAAAGGTACTGTTAGTTTATTGCCAAAATGTTGTCAAACAGAAGACTTTAAATGTAACCTTGCTAGTGAACTCTGGTTTTTAAAGCTGTTTTTCTGATTCAAGTTTTGAACTTAAATATGTATTTTTTCAGTTTTACCTGTGAGAGGTAGAGACTACTCAATACAGAGTTTCATGCAATATGAGGGAAACTCATATCAATTAGTTGTTGGGTTTTCTGAAGTCTTAAAGTATTTTTAAAACACTGCATTTCTTCCTGTTAAAAAAAGTTTTCTTACTCTGCAGTATTCTTGGCAAAATTACTGAAGCGACTCTATGGTGAAACTTCATCATCTTCTCTTGTTCATACTTCAAGTAGAGAAGAGGAGGTGATTCTTGAAAATCTTGGATCAAAATCTAAAGAAAAGAATTTGGATAATGTTCAGTTTTCATCAGCAGAGGCTAGCACATCAACTAATACACACTGTGAATCGCTTCAAGGTGAGACTGTGTTGTCATTTTTCTGATAATATGCTTTTAAATATAGCTGCTTTATTTCAGAAATAATATGTCATTTTTTTAATCTCTTGATACCAACAGATGAATTTGAGTACGAGTGCTAGTGGTACTTAATGCCTGGAACATTTGAGGTCCAATGAAAGTGAAGAAATAGTCTTGGTGTATATGCATGGATGCAACATTTTGCAATATCAAATATGAAAGTTCAGTGTAAGCTGTAACTCTCTGATACAATGTCTCTTAAATAGTGATAAAATGGCTTCTACTGGTCTAGCTCTGCTCAGCTGTTGAGACATACAGATGAAGATTGCTGGGAATACATGATCCTGCCCTCGTGCTGCAGCAGAAACCCCATGAGGATCACAAATCCAAAAGAAGGCAAATATTAATTCAGAGACTATGTTAGTCCCTTGAAAAAGAGCATTATGTTGTATATGTTTATGCAAGGAACATGGCATATGAATATTTGAACAGGTAAGTAAAAGTGCTTTTTTTTCAAACGAGTTGTAGAATGTGAATGGTATGCCAAAAGATGGAGCTAGAAAATGAAGTAGCTGTGGTATTACTTGTGGGTAGAGGGCTCTGTGCACAAGTATAGAATGAGTGTGAATTGCTTTGTATTCATCTAAAACCAGATTTTGCCGTAACTAGAAGGCTGTTAAACTGGCTTGAAATAGAGAGGTATGTTTCACGAGGGTATAAAAAGTTTTCTCTGGGGGTGATGGTCATGCTTCTTACTTGCTCACAGGGAAGAATTAGTTGTGGATGTGGTCTAGGGCAGGAGAGTAATGTCCAGAAAGAAATGAGCAGAATGATTAGGAGGTTTAGAACTGTGTGCTACATAATAACAGATGTTTGTCTTGTTCTGGGATCTCCTTGGTGGGATTAATGAGAGAGGGTTGGTCTGAATTGCAAAGGAGCTCTGAAGAGCTGGTTCAAGAACAACCTCTCAAAGAATAAGAATGGCTTATTTTGACATGCAGTAAACTAAGCAAATGTGGCAGGATGCCTATCTGAGCTCAGATAGGTCTGGGAGAGTAGCAAAGGGAAGGTGAAGGAAGGCTAGCTGGGACAAGGTAGGAACAGGAGCTGTGTCATCACTGTGGGAGCAGTCCCACAGTGCCTGGCAAAGAATAGCAGAACGTCTGTTAACAGTAACCAGGTTGAACCAGCAGTCCAGTGACACTGGGCAGGTTAATAGTGACAAAGCAGATCTGAGGTCAAGCCAGTATGTCAAGTCTGTGTGTCAATATGTGCATCAACTGGTCTGAAATATCCCCCTGGTCAGTTTGGGTCACCTGTCCCAGCCATGTCTCCTCCCAGCTGTGTCTCCTTCCACTCACCCCCAACTTCCTCACCAGTGTGGCAGTACAAAGAGCAGGAAAGGCCTTGGCTCTGTGCAAGCCCTGCTCAGCAATAACAAAAACATCTCTGTATTATCAATCCTGTGTTCAGCACAAATCCAGAGCACAGCCCCATATCAGCCCCTGGGAAGAAAATTAACTCTACCCCAGCTAAAACTAGCACACCATTACTGTAATAGAAGGTTGCATGGAAATTTCAACTTCTGTAGTTCTATATGTTTTATACTCAGTTTGGTTTTCAAGATTATTACTTCTGGTACTTCTTTTGTGTAGTCAGTAATGAAAAGCATATTTTCAGAAGGTTGATAAAGCATTAAACTTATTCTGTACAATGATATGTGATAGCACTGGGAATTAATGATTCTTTCAAAATAGGTAACAGGCTATTTATTTTCTCTGTGATAAAGGTGTGCTAATTATACGCAACTATGGAGTAATTTCTTAAGCTAAAACTATCTTCGTTTGTAGTGAATCTATACCATTCCTTACAAATTAGGGCCTGGTAAAACTCCCACTGAAATGGGAGATGCGGGGGAGAATGTATTTGACCTTGTGATTTATAACTCCTCTGATTTGTTTATACCTGATTCCTAATGCAATATTCTTCAGGGTAATGAAAGAAAAGGTTTTTATTCAGAATCCTAATACAGGGAAAATATAGCTTATAGGATAGGAAACATGGAGTAAAAAGAACAGGTTTATATTTCAGATTTTCACAGCAGAGCAACAAGGCTGGTTTTGAAATTAACAGCAAACTATAACTGAGTTTGTTTTCTGTTGGAGGCATGCAAATGACACAGTAGTACAGAAAGGGCCTTGATTCAAGTTCAACATATAAGTACTTAAAAAAGAAAAAAGAGCCTTGAGGTGAAAAGCTCATAAGTAAAAAAGATAAATCAGTTACCCATCTGGGTACAACCATTCTTTTCTGGTTGTGATTTTATTTAATGACCTCTTGCATTTACATGTGGTGATTTTATAGCATTGGACACTGGAAGTGCCTGTTTAGAGACAGGTAGAAAGTTTGAGCTATAAACTCTGTGGCCTTGGTGAAGGAAAAACATAAAAGCATTGATTTAATTTTTTTATCACAAACCGTTTTAAGTGACTTCTTATTTACAGACCAGAGATTATGGGCATAAGTACATGACAGCTAATGATTTAAGTAACAGTAATCAAAGATGGCTATTTGAAAGCAACAATGGAAAATGAGGCAGCCTTTTTTTTTAGTAGATTACTTATTTAATGCTAGAAAATACTTAAGACTAACAGATTTTACTATAAAACTCATCACAATGTCCTATTTGCCTTTAACAGTTATTCTCAGATTGTGAAAATACCATTACTAATTTATCTGAGCTAAGCTGCCACCACCTTCCCCCTGCAAGATTCTGATCTTTATTGGAATGCAGTTTGCAGCACTGCCTTTAAATTTTATGGGCATGTCCCTATTGTCCTTCCAGATGCAGGCTTTTAAGAGCATACTTTTATATCCTGTAAATATTTGCATTTACATACCTCTTTTGAGACCAGGTTGAAGTTCAGATTCTTCAGAAGATGGAACATCGGACCTATGTTAATGATTGGTTCTCATTTAATTTTGGATAATTAACAATTTAGTATCAGAAAGGGTTATCCCATAAAGCTCCTCACATAGTTCTGGAACCGAAGTTTATAATAAGACCCGGAATAACTGGAGGTGGAAGGCAAATTCTGAGGGACACTTTCCTTTGTAACTATACAAAGGCCTTCTGAATGTATTTGTGTTTTCTTCAGGAAGGTGGTAGTTCTGTTAGGCACGGAGAAAACATGTGGTGGTGTCATGCTTCTTCTGGACCCCATAGAAGAAGAGTAATAATATCTTTTTACTTGAAAAGAGAGATTGTGGATTTTTTAAAAACAAATCAACCAAAACAAAACAACCACACACACATACGAAAAAACCTCTGCAAACCACCTTCCCCCCCAAAAAATACAAGACAAAACAAAAACAGGTAGCCAAAAAACCAACCAACCAAATGACAACCCAGACCAAAACAAAGCATTTGCTTGTGTGCAGAATTTCAGTTTTAGGGCATAGATAGTAAGATATACTTTCACTTCGGATTATAGATGTCCTAAATCAGACTTTTTTCCCCTTTGGTACCAAAATACTTAGTGAGAAAAATGAATGCAGCCAAAGCAGGGACTCCTATCCCCCAGGACAATTAGAAGAGACTTTCTAAATACTTTTCCAACCCTGGAGGAACTTGATTCTATTGCAAGAGCTATAGTTCTTAATAAAAGACTTTTTTCCTACTTCAGCATAAAATTAAAGAGAGTCTAGATTATCATCTTTATTACCTTAAACTATTTAAAAGTTCCACACACATGTGGTTCCACACAGGTTCATTACCTGATTCTTATGGCAAGCAAAACATTAAAAGAGAGACTGGAGAATTGACAGCTCCTAAAATAAGAGAACGTTTTCCCTAAACAAAGGATGTTTCGTGAATATGCTTCCAAATGCTGTATTAAAAGTGCTTTAAAACTTGCTGTATCATAAAAAAAAAGTATTTGACAAAAGACTGAGCATTTCAAAATATAAATCGCTCGTATGGTTATGGGCTTTGGCTAAATTCTGTCCCGATAATTGGTTTTGTTAGTTTTTGTCCTTTGTTATGGCCAGATCTATGTACAACAAGGATTAATATGATATATGTTTCTCATGAGGTCTGCAGTTCTGTGATTTCTTTACTTTTTTGTTGATATTTTAAAACCTCAGTAATTATTTCTAATAGCTTTGTAGTATATATTCAAATGTGACATGCATGCTTCTAACTAGATGTTTGCTAATTGTAGAATTGGCTTTTTCACAGAATCACAGAATGGGTCAGGTTGGAAGGGAGCACAGTGGGTCATGTGATCCAGCCTTCCTGCTCAAGCAGGGTCATCCTAGAGCACATGACACAGGATTTCACAAACTCTCTGAGCAATCTGTTCCAGTGCTCAGTCCACCTGCACAGTAAAGCATTTTCTCCTCATCTTCAGGTACAATTCCTGTGAGTCAGTTTCTGCCCATTGCCTCTTGTCCTATTGCTGGGCACCACCAAGGAGGGACTGGAAATGTTCTCTTGACACCCCAAGCTTTAGATACTTACATACATTGATGAGGACCCTTCTCAGGCATCTCTTCTTGAGGCTGAACAGGTGCAGTTCCCTCAGCCTTTCCTAGTATGAGGAAATGGCCTCCTTAGTCTCTGATCTTTTTCTTGATCAGAATTATGACTACTTTTATAAGACTTGGGATTTACTGATCAATATTTAGCATCTTCCTTATAAAAATGAAAATTTCAGAGTTGCTGAATAAGGATAATTGCATTCAAGTGAAATATATAGTGTTCAGTTTCAAGTATGCTATGCCACTTTTGATTTTTGCTTCTTCCCTAGTTCTGAAAAAGGAATTTGAAATGCAGAGAGCCTAGCCAAAGTTTTGGATCTTAGGGAGACAGCTTACTTAAACTTTTCTTCTCCTTCATTTAACTACGAAATAGTGAGGAATGTTACTAAGCTTTTGCTAGTAATAGGTTATATTTTTCTAAAAAAGCTGGGATCCATGTTATGCTGTGTAAACGGACAAAACACAATTTACTCCTTATTCATTAAATAAAAATGTGAATGTCTTATCAAATGTGACATATCCCAGCATTGTTACCCTATATGAGGCATTCATAAATTCAGTACAGGAATTTAAATTCATTACAGCTGTGTGATTATTTTGAGTTCTCCTTCTTACTTGTTCCACTGAAGTTACTGATGCTGACAGTGCACTGCATTTAAATCGTCACTAGGACCCCAGGACTGTGTCCTGCCTTCTACTAACCCTGTCTTCCTGCAGCCATTTTACTGTAGAAAACTTAAGTGAGTGACAGAAATGCCTAGAAGACAAAACTTGTCTAAAAAATATGCATGAACCGCCCTGCCTTTTAGTTGATCAAATTGATGAACTGCTTATGGTTGAGAAATTAAATTCTAGCAGTACTCAATGCAATAAACAACTTTAGAGACTTGTTAAACAATTCAGCTTTGCTTTAGTTAATTAGTTTGAAAAGCTGTCTATTGTGAGTAAGCTAAAGAGCAATGGAGATTATAATTATTATACAATAAAGTGTTGTCACACACTCTTAGCCTTTTCTCAAGGGTTTAAAAATTCTCTCATTATGTGGTATATTACAGTGCTATTATGCTGTGCAAATGGGACAGATGTATCCAGGAGTAGAATATTTGACTGAAGATACCAGCCCGTGGTGGCTGTGGTAAAAACGTTGCCCTGCCAGTTTTACAAGCCAGTATAGCTACATGCTGTAGAGAACATACAAATCTGGGATTTAGGAGAGAATGGAAAAAATTCCAAAACCCAGCCTTAAAAACCCAGCCAATCCAAATACCACCAAAAAAAAAAAAAAAACAAAAAACAAAAAACAAAAAAAACTACCCAAAAAACCAAAAACCTCTCTCTGTGCAGACTGAGTGGGCTGCATGTATATTATCTGTAACTTCTGTTTGTGACAGAAACAGTTCTGCTGTTGTCTCCAGTTCCTCTAGCAATGTTTTTGTGGGTTTTGGAGGGGTTGTTTGCTGCTGGTTGGCAGATTCCTTCCTTTTCCAGTGTTCTTATGTATATTGTTAACTCATTGTTCTCTTCTACATGCTCATTTCAAACAGCTTAGCTGTCATAAGGAGAGCTGCTGGCCTCTGTGAGACCCCAAAGCAATTTAACAAGTAGCTCATCTAACATTGTGTAGTGGTTGCCTGCATAGAGTAGAAAATGCCATCTTTAGCTCTAAGTGTTAACAAGCTCTAAACCTAAACTAGTCAGCTACAGGAAAACTAATTGTCTTGGTAACAGAAACAGAAAAATGGCTTGTTTAAGAACTTGATAAAATAGCCTTGTTTCACCTAGAGATGGTTGATAGTACTAAATTGAATCAAACTTCGTAGTAATTGTGTGTTAGTACTCCCACTGTCTGCCTTGACTCCTTGTTTGAAATAATTTTTAATGCGTTGATGACGAAACCAGTTGTATGAGACATCTCTCCTGCTCCAATTTACACTGGGGAGTTTATCACTTAAGCTACTATTGTCAAAATCATGATTATTCAGTCCAATCCCATATTTGCTGCTGTTGCACAAACTTACTTTCTACTTGTGTTTCCTATAACTCTGCCCTCTAACAATTATTTGAGAAGTGGAAATGTTTATAATGTGAGCTTGATACTGAACTATGTCCTGAGCACATACTGTTTCCATAATCTTTTGTGCTTTGTGTTGTTTTTTACACAAATGAAAATGGACTGTTACCAATAACTTCTAGTTATAGAGTAGAAAATACGAGTTTAGAGGGGCAAAAGCCTTCAAACCTTAAATTTTGTTTGCTTTTAATCTTATGAGCACATCTATTTATTTTCTGGTCTTGTTTCAGGTACGTTCCAGTAATGACATAATCACTTCATCAGTGAGGATAATTAAATAATTGCAACTTAGACATGGCCTTTTAGATTCAATGTTGTTGCATTTTTTTTTAAAGGATTGATTAACAGGGATATATTTGGCTTTTGAGAAGTGTGTTGAACAAATAAGATCTGCAGCAGGAGAAGTGATTGAGCTGGGTACTCACAAAACATTAAGATGTTCTTGTTTATGCAGCTAGAAATCTTAGACATCTAATCAAAATACTGCATATAGCCATATACCAGAGCATACATGGGACACATACACCATTTAGCTGTATAGCTTGTTTCATCATTACCTCCTATATTCAACTTTCAGAAAACAGCACAAAAATTTTAATTCTACCACTTGCCTGTAGTCAGATTCGCATCTGAATTATTCTGTTTCTTGCTGTCCTTGATCGTTGATTTTTCCATGCTTCACTCTCACTTCCTTTTATACTTAGTTTTCATTGCTTTTTCTAAGGAAATTTAGTTATTTGAATGGTTCATAGGTAAATGCAAAAATATCTTCCTCAGATAATGAGTGAGAACAAGAGTAAGAAGGATTTGTACTTAGTTTTTCTCTGTGACCAAAAATGTCTGCCACTCCTAATATGGTGAAACGAAGCTGACTTATAATGGTAAGTGCTGTCTCCAGTAAAATTAGCTACCATACAGCCTTTCTATGTGTCTAAAAAATACACTAATAAGAGTTAATGTACGTGTGGTAGATAGTGAGGAAAATAAATGTGAGCTCTCTTGTTCCTTGTTTTTTATGAATTTCCCATCCCAAGTTTGGGCCTTGTAAAATGTCTCTATTGACCTCAGTTTCCTTTTGAAGTTTTTGGCTTTTAACAAGCTGAAGGAAAACACCATCATGAAGAAGTACTTCTGAGGACTTTCTCTTTTTGTTTTCTTCTTTTAATGCTCTAGTCTTGTATCCTCTGTTATCTAGACTTTCTCTTTTCAGTGGACTGAAGAATTTCTGGGAATGTGAAGTGTCAGAAGAGAAGTTGTAATGAACTGGCTTTCGTTTCAACATGCTACCAGGCACAAGTGGTATATACCCTAAGAACTTGAGCAGTCATCTGTAATATGGCTAGGACTAAAAAATAATACCATGGGAATTAATGAAAACATGGCTTGCTTGAATATCAAAGGATAGCGGACTTGTTTTTGTGTAAACATACTTTATTCAACTATCTGAAATTAAGATCAGTCAAAAAATTCAGTACTGCTCTCTGCACTAATGTGTTGTGGCCATTAGCATTAAAAAAAGAGGATTAGAATGAAATAAGTCTATTGTACTGCTTCCCCACAATATTCTCCAACAGTTGCTGCTTAAGGATTTTCTGAGCCAGAGGACAACATGTATCTGTTTAATTATAAGATTTTATTCTTTTATCACTTTAATGTTTAAATGTATGTAATTGTGCAATTTATAATAGAACTTTAAACTTTTACATTTTACTTGGTGAAGAGGGAAGTTTGTCCTATGAAGAATAGCAGGCATCTTCAGAATTATAAAATTTAAAAACTCTGAACTTTGCAGAAGAAAAAACTTTTTCAGCATTCTGTTACATATATTGGTACTAATAAAATATATGACAGTAATAACAGTGTATTTGAGATAACTGGATATCCAAAAGTCAGAAAACTTTTTTTATGTATTTAGAGAAAGATGAAGAATCTTTGGAAAGAATATATATATCTCTTCTTCTGCCAAGAAGTGGCTTGAGTGACTGCCCTTGTTTATTCCAATAAAATAATGAGGTGGAGTCTATAGTGACTTGTAGAATCAGGTTGTTTTTTTTTTGTTTTCCACCCAGTGTAACTTCTCTAGTATTGAGGGAGAGAATCCTGTTGAAGACTGTGGTCAAGCAGTAGGAGTTCCACCCTGCAAGGAAAAGGACTGTACTTTCTGATTGCATGGAAGACTAAAAGCTTCTGTCTTTGGGAACCGAAGTTGTTTGTACATAATGTAGCACCTCATGTCCCTGAGGTTACTTTATTGTACCTTATCATGGCAGACTGAAATAGCTTGATGTCCAGGAACTTGGATATTGTCTGAACAAAAATGAGTATATGTTGGGGAATGGGTGGGTGTTTAGGTTCACTGGATTTGTTCATGCTATTGAAGGACATTTTGATGTGTTCACATTGATCAACAAGAAAAGTATTTATTTTTCAGTACCACAGTTCAGGAGGGCACTCAAGGTGTGTACAGTTAGTCGCTGATACCAGCTTTGGTACATTTCAGTTTATGAAGGTTTTTGAAGGAGATGACTTGCCTAGGATTTGTGCCCTGTTTTTAGAGATGCTTGTCTTGCTAGTCAATGAAGGGGAAAGTTATTGTGTATGAATAATGAGGTGTATATGTTCCTTGGGAATTGTCAGAGTTTTGGGTCATAGTCTTCACTTGTATGCAGTAAAAGTGAGGAATAGCTATAACAGGATTATATTCTAGTTTGCATACTAAATAAAATCATACTTTCATACACATTTTTAAGTGAAATAACCTCATTCAAGCCTTATTTTTGTCCTGGTCATATCTACTGTAACACCACACAGAAAATGCCTACTACCAATGACTTTTGTAGAGGGTACAACACTGAACTACTCAGACCTTGTATTTGATTCAGTATCAATTCCTCATTTCCTGTGTATGATGGTTTAGGAATGGTACTCTAAAATTTAGTTCTCATTAAAAAGAAAACCACCAGCTGCTCCCCTCCCCTTCTCCACTGGGAGACAAAAGGCAGAGATCATATGTCAAGATAAGAACAGTTTACTGGAAACAGCAATGAGATAAGAAAACAAACAGTAACAGCAACAATACTAAAAACAATGTACAAAGAGAAGGTAAATTTTATGCAAAATGTTCACCCCAGCCCAGGACTCTGAAAAACAATGGCAAACATCTCTTCTGCCTGACAGGCATGCCCTGTGACTGGAAAGGAGCACCTTTCTTCTTGGAAGTGAGTCCCTTTTCCCCAGCCCCTGGAAGTGACCTAAGGTGGTACCAAGGAACACTGGTGTCTTGGCCATGTCCTCTGAGCACGGTGCAGGGCAGTCCAGAACTCGTGGATCAAGTGGTGGGCTCAGCCTACCCAGCAGCTGTGACTACAGGCATATGCCACTGCACCTGGCTGCTCTAAAAGCTAATTAACTGTCCTGGTCAGAACTAGGATACTGTGCTTTTCTATAAAGACCTATTTTTGGGGATGAACTCTTTCCATCTGTTTGGAAAAGTGATAACTGGGTGTTTTCAAGGGGTAATTTTCCAGAAAAAATTACAGTCTTGGTAAGATTGGGCTATTTTGCAGCTGTTTGGAGGGGGGAGCAGCAGGATTATCTAGCTTGACTTAGGTTCTCTGTTCACTCTTACGAGTTCTGCCCTATGGGAACTTAACTTGGGTGAATTATCAAAGCTTTCTGAGTTGCAGAGAAGCACTTGACAGCTAAGACAAAGTTTTTGTCTGATTGAAAAACTCTACAGGATGCTGGTGTCCAGTCACTGGCAGGGGGACTTCTGTGAGGGGAGGCTGGGGATTCTCTGTGCTGCACACAGCCAGCCCACCCGCTGCAGGGCACAGCTGGGCGTACAGCTGAAGCAGAGGCACCCTAGGGGAAACTTCTTTAAGAAATGATAAAACAATCCTAAGACAGGAGGGAACTAAAAAGACTGGAAACCCTAGGATCAGAGGAGGAGAAGGTACTCTGTTGTTGAGTAAATGTTCCTGAAGGATGGCAGCCCATGGGAAACCCCTGTGGGGGAAAAGGAAGGGGCAGCAAAAACTTTAAACATTGCCTCCCCTACCTCCTTGTACTGCTCTGTCTCGCTGAAGGAACTGAGTATAGCCTGCAGTGAGAGGAAATGGGAGTGAAGTTGGGAGTGAAGAGCCAGCGAGGAAAAATTCTTGTAGTCGTGATCTTGCTCTCGACCCATGAGCTCTCTTAGTCCTGTTTGCCCCATTGTAAACCCCTCCACCCTTAGCCTGCTGAGGGGAGAGTGAGTGAGTATCTGCTAGCCAGGGCCAGCCCAGCACAGAACCTAGAAGCGATTCAGTCTCTGTCCAGGGTTTAGTCTTACAGCAAGCAAAGGACTGAGACTATATGAACGTGTGCCCTGGCCATGTCTGTGTCTGAGGTGTGCCTAAGCATGCTTTGTGTTCAGGCTGTCTGGAAACCATGCTAGTATTATGTACCACCATTCTGAGCTACAATTAGGGGATAGTTTAAAGATGCTGAAAAGTAAACTTAACAAAATACGGTGGCTACCTGAGATGATGACTGACTGACTGGGCAGTTGACAATTCTTTATGTCTGGAAGCTTTACCTTCAGCTCCTTCTAAAAAGATCTGATGCTTGTTCATAGTAAGATAGCAAGAGAGAACGTAGGTGGCCAGGCAACTGACATGCTTGGAGATGTAATGTTGGTAATGGTGTGGTGTAGATACTTTTCCCTACGCAGTGCACACAGCTGAGTTACATGCCATGGATCTCTGTGGGGAACATGAAGAGAGATAGTTTCAAAATATTTATTCTTGGTTTACCTTAAAGATAAATGTTTACTCTTTTTGGGGCATTGTAAATGACCTTTAGCTGTTGGGACTTTTTTTTCCATAAAATAAAACTTCAGAAATGGGATTCATGACTTTTAACTAGTAAAAAGGGTGTATTCTTTAATAACTCTAGTAATCTGATTACTTTTGTTAATCAAAAAGCCCTCTTTATGTCAGAGTTTTATAAGCTCAGCCATTTTCTTTGCAGCAATGTTTGACTTTATTACTAACCCATCTCTTCTTGGCCCAAGGAAACTCTGCCCCAGGCTGCAAAAATCCAGATGTAGACATGGTAACAATTTGGTTTGTCACGCTTGTACAGGATTAGCAAAGACTAATCTTTGATTTCTGAGCTTGCAGACTTCTTAAAGATGCATCTGGTGTGAATAAATACGTAATTTTGAGACTCCCGTTTAAAGAGGCAAAATTAAAAAATACAATCTTGAATCATCATTTGCTTCTATAGAAGGAGTTGTAACTGTTCTTCCTTGTAGGACTATTACAGATGGTCTGTCAAATTCTGTCATATGTAGCTATTTTGTCTGGGAGGTTATTATCCCAATATAGCTACTGCTTATATGATTAAAAGATTTGAATTTTTCAAGACTGTTGTAAATTAAGTTTAATGTTTTCCTGATCATCTTTGTTTTACAAAACCTAAATAAAAATGGAAAAAAGGAGAAGCTTAAAATCCTTTAGAAAGGAGTAACTTAAACATTTATACACCCTTATAATTTTAAACTGTCGCTAATTAGCACTTCATCATTAATCAGCCTGGATGGGGGCGGGGGCGGAGGTCAGTGCAGGTACTGCCAGTTCAATGAATTGCCATCATCTACATGGAAAGGATCTGCTGAAGAATTATTCTATGTTAATTTTTAATGGATTTTTTCCAAATCGCATAGTTACTCTTCATCTTTCTGCATTATTTATTTATTTCCCTTTATTATCTCTCGAAGCATTATCAATACTGGAAACTTTCTGGCTCGTTCAGGAAAAAGACAATATTATTCTAATGTGTTTTCAAATCAAATTTATTCCCTCATAATGAAAACGATGGTGTTGTTTTCACAAGTACTTTGTTTTTTAAGTAGTCTGAGAAATGTCAGTGCATAGTTAAATTCTGTATTCGAAATACAGATGTAATTTTCATTAGGGATCTATCAGATGCAACCCCATTTTAAATATTTAGGAATTAGTCCAACCACAGTTGCACATAGCTGCACCTCGGTGATCAATTTGGATCATCTGGGATCTTCTAACAAGTTTGTGGTGTATGGAGGTTGATTGTGTCCACCTGCCAGAAATATTTTTATTGTATATCATTTGGACAGCTCAGCGTGTGCTTTAAAGGGAAACATTGCCCCCAGGAAGGGAAGGCTAGTGCTGTGTCTCTGCTGGACACAGCACAGTGGAACTGGCTGAGTGTAAAAAAACCCAACAAAATAACAACAAACAAAACCAGAAAAGCCCAACAATCCAAAACTAAAAAAACTTCACATTGAGCCATTTAAAACTACAGTGCAACATCTGGAGACACCCTGAAATCCTGGCCTTCTGGAAAGGCTGTGTTCTCAGTGTGTTTGATCTGTGTTGTTGTCACTACTCTGCACAGAAATACAGTCTGGTTTCGTGTGCATGGAGCAGAGATGTGTCTCTGTCACTTCTTGTCTGGTGAACAAATGGTGTTCCTACTGCTGCTCTTGCAGGTACTTCACAATGCCTTTGAGAGGGGAAAGAAATCATACAAAAACAGACTACTACCATCACCACGAATAGTTTCCTATGCAACGAAATAGTTGGAAAGCTGGCCCTTGGCAATTCCCCTCCTGCCCTAGAAAGAATTAGAGCAGGAAGAGGAGGTGAGCCCTCTGGGGCAGCACTGCTGAGGCTAAGTCAAGTGTGACTTTCAAACTTCCCTTATTTTTGCATCTGTCAGAGAAGCATAGGCTGTGACTAAACAGTGCAAATGGGAAACCACAGTTTAGTGATTCTTTTTATGTTGCTTCTGTCACTTCCTAATAAGCTTTCATCCATCCATCCATCCATCCATCCATCCATCCATCCATCCATCCATCCATCCATCCATCCATCTTTTGTGAAACAGTTCTTAAAGAAATAGTGTCTGCTTATGCTGAGTGGGGAAAAATGTTTAGAGTCTCTCTTAAAATATCACTGTAAGTAGAAGCTTCTTCTGAAGATAGGGGAGAAGATTTGCCTGATAAAATAGAAAAAAACCGAAAACTTCTGGTGAGAACTAACCCATGGAGTATTTGTTTAATTGTAGATGCTATGAAGTTTGGTGCAGTTCTGTTGGTTATTGGATAATTTCAGCGTTCCACACCTGACCCTCTATAAGGATTTTTGAGATCACTTACTGCTGTAGTTGGGAAAACATTTGAGAAAATCTGTAATGACACCACTATTGAGCCAGATACTTTGGATTTTCTGTTTCATAGGTAATGATGATACAGTTATGTCTCCAAGAAGAATTTACACAGTGGATCTTCCTCCGGAGGGTTATGTTGCAGTTGCTCCAGATGCTCTTAGTAATGCAGTTTCTGAAAACTCTGGCAGTAGTGCTGACACAACAGGTAAGTTTGTGGGGTTGTTACTGTGATGAATTTTTCATAAGGGAAACTTCTTAGCAGCTCTTATCAAGTAGATTCAGACTGCAACAATGAAGTATTTAAACTGTTGCTGCCAGTGGGTGTCACTGTTTTGCAACATAAGCAAAATGAGGATGAACATCCCTATGGGTTCATTTTCATCATTTGGGGTTTCTAGACTAGATTCAGCATTTGGTGATAGCCATGCAGTGTGGACACACACATTTAGAGAGCTAGGAAATTGCAGCTTGGCAATTCCTTTCAGGCCTGGATTTCTCCTGTGTCTCAGGTCCATTCCCAGGCTGACAAGCTGACTACAGCTTCAGTTGAGGGAGGCAGTCTCTCAGAGTGATAACTTGGTGAAAAACAGAAGGGAATTCATAGTAAAGATTAACACCTGGTGTCTTTCCCATGGGATATCCGGACATGCTGTCCCAAGGATGTTTGTCCCATTCGTCCAATGAACTACTGTCCTGTCCTAGCTGCACGTAACACACTTTAAATACGGGCTGTCTGTACAATAAAGTTGGCCTTTTTTCCCCAAAGAGCTCCGTGTGTGTTGCCGTCCTTTCTCTCTCTTTGCAGCGCAGTAACCACAATGCAGTGACACAGATCTTACTGAAGTTATGTAGAACCTAACTGAGGACAAAGTCTTTAGCTTCTCCCATTCAAGTGACATGTATATTCATATTAATCCTGCTAACTATCATATTATTTTTAAGGATAATTGTTAAATAAAACTTTTACTAAGTCTATCCTTGATGTTGTGAGGAATTGGGTGAAGGCTAAACAACCTTTCAAATTTGCCTCTCTCAGAGCAAGTATTCATCATTGGAGTTGTTAGGGGAAAGGTATCAGCCATTAAATGTTGAAAGGCTTTCTGATGAGAAACTGTGACCATGTAATTTCAGAAACAATATTTGATGTTGTCAAAGGATACAAGAGAAGAAGCACTGAATCTGTAAAGTGGGTTCTAAGTTGACCTCAATGAAATACATGGTTTTCTAAATGACATTGCCAGAATTCGGTTGATGCTGTCCGTCTTTAGAAAGAAGTCCTAAGCTTAGACAAGACAAATGAATTTAGTTTTTTCAATTGCTGTGTTCCTGTGGATGTATGTTTGTCCAAAATTGTGTATCACTGTCATTGGCCGCTAGGGACATTCTATAGAAAAGAACATACCTAGGTAAGACAACTGAGGTAGAATACCTGATAAGCAGCAGTTATTAAACTACAGTATCAATTCCAGCCTGTAGATTGCCTTAAATGTAAAAAAACCCGTGAGATATAACTTTCAGGTATAGAAAGGCAAATTCTGCTTGTCTTTGCAAATAATACCCACAGGGGTGAATTTTGAGCTTGGAAATTTGGTCTACAGTCTGTTCTGAGCTCCAGTCAGAATCTGAATACAAGTAAAGCTACCAAAGTAGCTTAAGAGACTGAAGCAAAATACAGTGTGACTGAGGGCATATCAAGAATGTTCTTCCTTGGTGCAGTGGTTTAAAGACCATTTTTGAGTGACAAAGAAATAACTTTATCACAGTAACATAAGAGTAGATCTTGATAGTTTTTGGATTATGAATGGAAAGTTGTTTCTAATTTAGAACTTCTAGGTTGTGTTCTTCTCAGTTAGATAGGATTCGTGTTTGGAATCCAGAAACTGTTTCTAGGTTACCTTTAACTTTGTTTAGTTGCAGAACTGTCTTTGGGCAGTTCACTGGGTCTCTCTTTCCCAGCATGCCAAATTCAAGCTGCTTATTCTGATCTTGAAGCACCTTTACCCTCCTTCCATGCCATATAATTTCTGTTTATTTTTTCATGTCCTTTGAGATATTAGAGGAATGCTTCTTTGTCTTCTGTGTTTTGCTGATAAGACTAAATGAAGTCTCATAATACTTTGTAGGTAAATTCAGTTTTATAGAGGGACTTAAGTTGCTTTTAAATAAAACACTAGCATACATACTGGACACTGCTGCAACTGAGATATAACCTTTTTAAGACATTAGCATGGAACTTTTGTGGCAAATTTATTCAGCTGCTGTTTAAAATCTATGAATAAATTAGATTATGTGTGGTGCATATTAGATGTTGCAGTGATACATTATTATACATAATTAGATGTTAGATACATTGCAAAGCAGTTAAGCAGAACAGAATTTAGGACTGAGTTGTCTCTTTTTAGCATCATAAAAATACCTACCGGGTTTTACAGTGGATAAAGTATTGAACAATGGCTTTGTTTGCTCATTTTTTAGATTTAATATATTCCTTTAGTATTGCAAAACAAATTTACTCAACCATTATACCAGTAAGTAGAGTTGTGATGTTGCTTAGTGACAACATGGATGGAGAATGCTGTTAGCTGATCCCAGTTTCACTGTTCAGGACAAGTTTTGGGTTTTATCCACTTTTTAAACAGTTAACAAAGGATCTGGAATTCTGGGAGACTTACTTTTGAATTGGTTTGTTATTTGGCTTTGCACTTTGTCATAGAATAAAGAAGAGATAAGTTTGAAGTGAAGGTTTTTAATCTGTGGCTCCTTTTGCAAGATAGGTTTGACTACAGATGTTATTCTTACCAGGTATTTGCCTAATTATTTTTTCAAAACCTGCTTACAGGGAGATTTTTCTTATATTCCCTTTTTTACTTGCTCTGGTGTTTCACTACCCTTTAATGCTATGACTTTCTTACTGCAGTTTAGACCCTTATTTGTTTTGTCTAAATAAGGATTGCAGAATTGGAGATCTGTGCTAATCTTGCAAGGGTGACAGGACGTGGTTCACTTTAGTCGTGTATGTCATCTAAGAATACACATAAAATCTATTGCAGGATGGAGTCTGTGATTTCAGGCAGTGCTCATAAAATATTAAAGGAACATCTTAAGCAATCACACCGTGGATTACTTAGTTTGCTCACCTAGGTTTAGTTGTATATCTCTTATTTAGATCTTTTTTGAAGGGATAAAGGAAAGCTCTACCTTTGACACTGAAGAAAAAGAGGGTGCATGCATGACTGTATGTATGAATATTTTATATATATAAAATAAATCTGTTATGTTTAGAATTGTCCCAGCTATTCCCAAAGGACCAGCTCCATAAGGTGAATTTGAGATTTGGTGTATGCGTTTTTCTAATTCTGATAGTATGTATATGATATATTTTTTATGGCAATAGGTAATCTTCCACTATGTTTCCTAAAAATGGGAGCATGTTGTTTATGTACTGGGTAAGAAAAGGTTCCTGTGTTATCCTTTTATAGCTCAGAACTGAGGGGAATTAATGATGTGGGAATTCAACAAAAACAAATCTGACTCAAAAATTAATTTCATTGTTTATCAAACTTTTTTATTAAAATAATATGACTCTATTTTAGGATTTAAAATTTTCAGCTATGCATCACCGTCATTTGCTGTGTCCTCTCAATAAATTAAGAAAACCAAATATGAGTCTATCTGAATTAATATAACAAGATCATCAAGAGGAATAGATGTGCCATGGTTGACATTTCATTGTGGTAAATTAGTCTGTAGAAGACTGAAATATTCAGTCATTAAAATATGTATTTCAACATCAGCTGTTTCTGAGAAATGGTTTAAAAGTTGAAGTTAATTAAAATTATAAAATAAAATAATTTCTTGTCAGCTCTAAAATATGTTTGGGTTTTTCCATTATTATTGTTGTTTGAATTGCTAGTTCCATTATGGTTGATGTTGTCAGGCTGAAATTAATGATGTCCAGAATCGCTTCTGAACAAAAGGGGAGAAGAAAATTCAGGTAGTCTCTTATGTCTGTAGTGTCTTGATTCACTTAAAGGCAGCCATTTCAGGAAGACTTAATGGTGCTTAAGCTTATGTTTGTTTTTAAGGAGAAACTCTTATGAATCATAAGTTGACTACTTATATTGTTGGCCAGTGGTGGGGAATGTGATACATCACAGGACTGATACACTCAGCGCACCAAGGGAGCAATATGTTTTAAGCAACTAAAGTCAGCAGCAAACTTTTTTCGCTGATAGGTAGCACCACTTGTGAAACTCCAATATTATGAATCTTTTTGTAGCCTTCAAACCAGAAGAATCATTAGATCATTTAACTTAATCTTCTCTACCAGTTAGAGAGGTCTTACCCCATGCTGAGCTCAGCACTTTGTATGTAAAAGAAACAAAAACAAACAAAAAAAAAAATATTCACATTTCAAAGATGTCACAAAGGTTCCACTACTTTCTAGTGCTAACAGTTAATTGGTCTCACTCTATTTAATAAAAAAAAAATAATTGAAAATTGTTTTTTCTGTTTTCCTCCATCGAAGTGAAGGGCCTCCATTAAGAAGTATTCCCACAAAGAACATTAATGGAGTCACCATTAATCTTTTTGATTAAACAGGTTCACTTGTGCATTGCTCTAAGATATTTACCCCAATCCTTAAGTCACATTTGTAGCTATTTTAGGTATCAATCTTTTCACAGCATCTTTTTAAGAATATAAACTCCACTACTGCATGTAGTATTTGTGTTTCCTTACCCTTGAAGAAATAAATACTGTCTCAATGTTTCAGATGTGTTTTCAAATTAATCAGAGTGTAATAGCAGACAAAAGTTACAAGAAACACTTCATTTAAAAATTCACAGATGCACCAAATCATATTTCAAATCATAGCATAAGTAAGTGAATGGAATTGGTAAACACATGTGCAGATTTTTTTTTACCACTTGCTGAAAAAAAGTTTTACTGTTCTGCTTTCAGCTACTTTTATAACTCTTACATTGAGGTTTGCTTCTCTTTCCTTTTGTTAGATTTGTTAGCGTGGGTCTTTCCTTTTCTAGTAAGGGTGGTATGGACTTTCAGGTTGAAAACTTTGTGACAGAGTTATTACTTTTAAAAGCTGGTTTCAATAATTGAGCAAGGAAGGAGCAGTGATTATATGGTAGTTTGGGCTCTATTGTATTTCTAGTAGTTAGGCTAAGTATTTTTTTTTTTTTTTTTCTTTTTTCTTCTTTTATTTTGGTGAATTCTCTTAGTTAATTTTGGGTGTTCTGGTTTTAATTCTCTGCCAGTTTGGATGTCACTGTTTAGTATTAAAACAATAGATTTCTGCATGATAAAATTATAGGTGAAAACATTCTGCAGTGTAGCTTTGTCCTTGCAGAAACCAGTGTATCACTCGCTCCCAGTTTGTGAATGGCAGATTTTTCTGAGCCATCAACACCTTCAGGAATTCTTGTGTCATCATCCAAAAGCAAGCTGTAGCAACATGACACCTCTGTTGAGGCTGTTGCTATAAGCCTTTTCAAAATGTTGTGGTGTTTAGAGATTGATCAATAACTTGGAAGGAGAGATGTCTGTGAGGTTAAGGAACTTTCTCCTCTACAGCCTGTTTCTTCTTCAGCTTAAGTGCACTTGACATTTTGTAATCAGTTACTGTGAAAGATGCCACAAACAAATGGGACAGCTGTAGCTGAAGAATTCTATACTTCAGATGTCTTTTCCTTCAATATCCTCTCGGCAGACCTTGTATTTGTTGATAGATGCAATGACATTCCTTAATACATAAAATCACCACAGTTTTCTTTCTGAAGTTGAATAAGATATTAAATAACCATTTTTATTTTCAGAGTTCAGATAAAGTATTTAATTGTTTGTTAAATCTGGCTTAACCGTTAGAAAAAACAAGTCGAGATCCAGTAATGTTCATGTGTACACTGACATTGTTATGGGTTGATTGCATCACTGGAATTACATTAAAAGTTAAGAAAGGCCTAAATCAACTTCTCTAATACGTCTTTGGAAATTTTTTGATTCGTTCTCTATCCAAACAGGAGAAGATTTCCTTTTTAAAGTGACACCTGATTTAAGAGATGCCAAGAATTCTAGTTATGTGTTTAACTTTTATCATACTTAATTTTAAGGAATTAAGCATATACTTGAAAGAAGATGCTTGCTGATGCACTGGCATTACAAAAGCTGACCTGTGTTGCCATCTTCTTGGAAATATTTCTAGCGTACTGAATGTGATACAAATGATAAACATTTAAGGTGTAGCTTGGGCAGACACTTAGGAAAACATCTCCAGTCTGTCAATGTCCTGGAGCAGTGTTACAGGCAAATTCTGTGCTCTTTCAAGCAGCCAGCTAGAATGGAGTAATCACTTTTCTTGATTTCATAGCAAACAAGTCTGAACCTCCTGAAAGTGAGTTTAGAATTTACCAAGAAAGTCACTGCTGTCCACTGAGGGTTTTAAATGCAGGGCTGGGCTATCAGTTGAAGCTATAAGGATGACTCACTAATTTAGGTTTATATACAATATAGAAACCAGTCATTTCTAGCTACCAGTATCTGTAACTATTTACATCTTCTAAATGCCAGTATATTCACAAGCATATGGGGCTATTGCAGAATGCATGGTACAAATCATGAATTTTTAATGTCACTAAAGTCTTCAGTATTTCTTGTGATAGTTTCTGACATGTTGGTAGACCTCATCAAACAAACAAACAATGGAACAAAACAAACACCCCCCCACCCCAAACTCCCAAAAAATCCACTGGAAGATGGCTTTGAAAGCCAGATGGTAAAGAATTCTGCCCCAGATATTTAGCTCAAATTTTGTGTAGTGCTAGGAAAGGGTGTAAGTGTTGAAAATGTATTAAGGAAAAAGGAATACATGGTAATGTGATACACTAGTAATGCTTTTCTTTTATCATGGCTGCATGTTAATGATTTATTGAAGATCCTTGATTTATATTTTTGTAACTGTAAATGAAGTACATGTTTAGATGCTGTCTTAGTTTCTGCATGCTTCTAAAAAAGCCTCAAGTATTTCAATAACAAAAATTTACCTTCATAATAAGCTTTCATTACTATATGTTGCTGTAGTGCAGAAAACAACATATCCCTAATCCTAGTATAGTGGGTTGATGCTGGCTGAATGCCAGACACCCACCAAAGCCACCCACTCACTCCTCTCTGCAGCTGGACAGGGGAGAGAAAATTTAACAAAGGATTCATGGGTTGAGAAAAGGATGGGGAGAGATTACTCACCACATACTGTCATGGGCAAAACATGGCTTGAATTAGAGATATGAAGTTCACAAACTTCTCCAATATGAGTCCATCCCATGAGCAACAGCTCTCTGAACTGCTGCAATGTGAATCCATCCCATGGGCAACAGCTTTCCTCAAGCTGCTGTGGCATGGGTCACTCTTCCACAGAGTGCAATCCTTCAAGGACAGGCTGCTCCAGCCTGGGAGCAGGGCTCCTCTCTCCACACGCCACAGGGTCAGACATCAGCTGCTCTGGTGTGGGGCTCCTCCACGGACTGCAGGTGGATCCCTATGGGCTGCAGGGGCACAGCTGCCCCACCGTGGGCTGCTCTGTGGGCTGCAGGGGAATCTCAGCTTTGGAGCCTGGAGCACCTCCTGCCCCTCCTGCACTGACCTTGGTGTCTGCAGAGCTGTTCTTCTCAATGTTCTCATCCCGCTCTTATCTGGCCACAATCACACCTATGCAATAACTTTTTAAATTTCTTCTTAACTATGTTATCACAGAAGCATTACCAGCATTTCTGATCAGCCATCAGAATGGCTCCATGTCCATCTTTGGAGCCAGCAGGTATTGGCTCTGCTGGACACTGAGGAAGCTCCTGGCAGCTTCTAGTGGAAGCCACCCCTGTATCCCACCCCCGCCACCAAAATTGTGGCCATGCAGACTCAATACACCTAGTTTATGCTTTTCCATTTTAACGAAGTAAAGAGAATGCTGGGCTGGATCCCAGAGGAGAGATGCATGCTTAAGCAGAGTAAGAATTCACCAACAAGTGCATATTTAATGAGACATGTTGACTCTGATAATTTCCTTCACTTTCTGTGGTAGTTCTTTGACCTTCAGCTTTCCTTACTCCTTTGTGCTACAATTAGTGACTTGAACTGAATCTCTTTTTGTTACATGTCCATAAGTCTGAAAGTAATTTGATTAAAGTAGGTTCTGTAGTCAGGTGACAGCATGCATAGTAAGTGGAGAGGGAATTAGGGCCCATATCTGTGACTTTTGCTTTCTTGCTTTCTGTTTTATTTCAAATTACAGTGATGACATAGTTTTGTTGAGCATCATGGCCTATAATAGAGGAGTCTCAGAGAAAGAGGAGGCACTGTGGCTTTCTATTTTCTCCTCTTTCCCTACTGAACATAATTTTTCCCTTCATGCTCGCTACTGGCTGAGTCACTTCACCCCTTTCAGCTGGAGCATGCTCCCCCTTCTCCTCCCTTGCAGCTGTGTTACAGGCTTCTGTTGTCATAGTGACAGTAAGGAACCGATGGGCAAGGAAAATAGAGGGCAGCATCAACAAGCTCTTTAGATCCCAGCAAAAAAGCCAACACTGTTGTAATTGCCGCCTCACTTGAGCAGACACCCAACACTTTGGAAATCTGACACAGCTTGACAACTTTCACCTACTTGTTTCATAATAAAGATATAATCAAGACTTAAGCTTTTGTAGTTCAGTCTTCATGGAGCGGCAGGTAAAGTCAGTATGGGGCTAGAGGAAGGAGAAAGACAGAAGACAGCTGGGTCTCTGTCTGCAAGTGCTCCATGATTCTGAATCTTAGTTCATCACGTGTTAAAGCAGGGAATTTAATTGGTTTGTGGATCTTTGGATATTTCTGATCACATGATATTTTCATTTTGGTTATCAATTGTATAGTTGGTTGCATGCAAAATTCTAACCTCCACTGCTCTCCTATTGCTGCTATTTCCTATGAACCTCTTGGTATTGAGCCACAGCAAAACATTGCTGTCCTTCATGTTAAGACCTAAATATCCACTGACAGACAGCACACTTGTTGATTGCTAGGTGTGAGAAGGTGACCCTGGCTCATCCTCTAGCTATGAGGACCCATGTTACTCTTTCTAACAAGACTTGTTTCAATGCAGTATTTTAAATTTCAAATTGAAAATAAAGTAGGGAGCAGGGGAAGAGGAAGGCCTTTCGTAAGAATAAGAATTCTGCATTCATTACCCTGGTGTTCAAATACTCTGGACATTGTAAAAACAGAGTAGAAAGTTTGTTTCTAGCATGAAGTGACTTAGTGTGGCTGAGTGGAAAAGGAAAATAAAGACAGTGAAAAAAATGTGTGTAGTATTAACCATGTCTTTTTTTTCTGACACAAGTAAGAAAGTATTTCTGCAAGTATTTTGCATGACATACAGAAAATGCTGCTGTCTCAGTTTCAGAGTCAGAATCAGGCCTACCTCATGATTTAATTTTATTATTATTCTTTTCTTATAGCAATAGTTGGAGTTTATGGCAACTTGTAGGCCTAACAGCTACACATTGATATAGCTTCCAGTAGGCTGTCTCCATTCAGTCTCCACTGGGGAAATTTCTTGATCTCATGTCCTTTGCCTTTGATTACTGCCCTCTGCAAAGTTTACAGCTAGCAATTTGAAAGTACTGAACAGCCCTCAGTACAATTGTAACCTGTGCCAAAGAAGCTTTGAAAATTGTCTTCCATCAATCTCCCATTCAAAGTAGCTTTGCTAAATAATTTTGATAGTTTCATAGTATTTTCATTCAGTTTTATCCCTGCAAGCAGAAATTGGCCCATAAGTACAGTCCAAATCACTAACAGGGCATACTCTGCCAGAGCCTTCTGTATTGTAAACTGTTGGACAGAAAGGAAGCTCCTGCCTTCAGTGTAGGCTCAGGATTGTTCAGTGTTACAGGCTGTGTGTTGCCCAAGCCATGCATCAGCCTCACTCACCCTCTTTCCAGCAATCTGTGTAGAGCTGAAGAAGATGGATATTGCTATAGTAAAAGACAGAAATACCAGTGTATGCAAATCTATTGCCGTAATCCAGCCAAAATGCAGTGCAGGCAATTGGAAATGCATTCCAAGGATTCCCAGTTGTTTTGAGCAGCTTATGATTGAACAAAGCTGCTGCATCTCTGTACCAGTAGCTCCATTTCCCAGCTGCATTGGCTGTGTGCAGGTGTGGAGGAGGCATTAGGGCTAGTAGGCAGTCTTTCCTGATAGAAAGCAAATCTCTTCCAACAGCTGCACCTCTGGCCCTATCCGACTGAGAGTGCTGCATCTCACAAACTTCTCTCCTGAAATCTGAATGTGCTCATCCTCTGGGCTGCTATAACCAGCACAGCTGTACAGACATGACTGCTAGTTAGCTGAGCACTCAGCTCTGTGGGGGGGAACATGGTTAACAGGCCTTCACTGACCTGTGGGACACTGCCAGCATCTCACACTTTACTTCTTTTCTTGATGCAGATACTTGAAACGGTAGCCTTGAACCTCTGGTCTTGGTGTAGCTGGTCTAATGACAGGTGAAGTTTTATGTGATGTCACACCTGTTCTGCCTGCTTCTGTACTATTCAATAAGAACTGGGGGACCTTACTTTCTCAAAGCTCTTTGTTTCTGGGTGTGTGGATGATATTTGGAAAGGACTTACATCTCACCTGACTAACTCTCTCTGCATCTTGCTGTGGAGAGAGTAGGAGAGAATGCAGAAACTATTTTTGCTTTGTTGGGATGATGATACCGGTTTTTCACCAATCTAATTGAATGAACATGAATGAAAGGTTTCTTAAGTTGCTTTAAAAAAAAAAAAAAAGACTATTTAAAAGCTGAATTCATAAATGTTAGGAACATTGAGAGAATGCAACAGAAGCTAATCTTCTGAAAGGTCCAATTTTAAGGTGAGTAGAACAGGATGAAATTTGCCACATGACCTTAAGTCCTGACTGCTAGAAACATATTCTGCTATTCAAATCGTTCTAGTCCATTTCTCTCAGTGGATGTTGTGGTGGTGATGGTTTTGGAACAGGTCCACCGTGTGAGTGTAACACTGGATATCAGCATCCTCTCACAGCTAACCACAAAATTGAATTTATTCTGTTAATTTTCTTTTCACTGGGAAATAGCCATTGTACTATCACGATGCCAGGTATCATATTAGGTAAAAATATTTGTTTTGGTAGGTTGAATAGTAGATTAGCTAGATGCAAAAATCTGAAATACGATGGAACTGTAATGGTTGTCACACCTTAAAGAGAGCCTAACAGATCAAATAAAAAAGATGCATCTTTAATGCACAATGAGCTTAATTCCTTTCATGCTTCTGTCTTGAATTCAACTTACGTACTTATCTGGATGGCTTAAGTTTGCAGTGTTTTCACAAACCATTCCAATCTTCTTAGGTTTAGGTATGCACTCTTATTTCGGTAGTATATCAGCATTTCTTTAGTACTTAGAAATGGACACATCTTTTGTCAGTCGGGACAAATAAAGAACCCTGTTCTATTTCTTGGTCACTGTCTGTCTGAAGAGGACAAGTTGCAAGCTAATACTGTCTACTGCATGTCTTCTCACATGCAGTGAGAGAATATCAAAGCACTCAGAGTGCTTTGTTATTCCCATTATGAAACAGCATGCGAGATAAATTTCTGAAACAGTTACAAAGGCATGCAACATTCAATTGATAAAAGTCCAATTTGCTGTAGAACTTTATGGAAAGTGGCTATTAATAAATACAGGAACTGTATATCTAGTTACTCAGCTAGCTTTCCAGAGGAATCAGCAAATACGGTAAATGTAGCAATGGGGAACAAAGTGACACAGACCCACTTGTGCTTGTGAAGGAAATCACTTTATTGTAGAAAACACTCCCCTTTTACACTTTGAACTTCCACCAAACATAACCAGAGCTTAACAGAAGAAGAGCACCCATTGTCTGACTCGGCTGTAGCCTGCTATCCACACGTGCCATCACCCAGTCAGCTTCCCTTTCATATCCTGTCCTCCCCATAGCTGCCTCTAACTCCCCAGCCAGCTTCCAACTGGCTTCCAGCTGTCCATGCTGTAGCTGTGCCTTCCTACAGGGCTTTCTAGTAACCATAAGCCTTAACAATTAAAACAAATATAAAACCCACAAGTGAAGATATCTTAAGGAGTTCTTAGTGTTTAAGTATGGCACATATTCTTTTCCAGCCTTCATTCAGTATACTAAAAACCTTCATTTGTAACTGACAAATTTAGATCAGTTCTCCATTAACTTTTAGACAAGGTAGCAGAATTAAATACGCACCTTTATTAAGAGTCATTCCTCAGAGAATCCAACTTTATTGAATGCTCAGATTTAGGCATTTGTCACAAGGTATATAAAATAGTAAAGCTTCTACAGTGGAAGCCCAAACATAAAAAGACATGAACAAAAACCTGCATATAGTAATGTAGTTGATATTGAGCCAGTGCTAATAGATCAGCACAGAGAGACAGCAACTGCTGCAGGCTCCAGGGCTGCTCTGCAGGTCTGTAACACTTCATACCCTGAACTGCTGCACTACAGTATATTTGTGCACAGATCTGATTTTTTTTCCCACCTCTTCACTGGAGCATATGGGAATACTCTTCTAAACTTCTTGAATAATTAGAAGAGCAAGGCACCTAATGATATTACAGTAAGTCATGATAATAAAGTCTGTTTTGGATCAGACTTTCTGTTTGGAGGAGCCTGTCTCTTTTTATGGGAACCCAGAAAGGGGAGTGAATATTATAGTAGCTTTTACATAGCAGTTAAATACCTTAGCTGAACTGTGGCATTTTTACTGAAAAGAACATAATGTCTATCCTTCTTGAAAAGAAGAGAAGAAGTGATTGATTCTTTGTTCAATACTTTATTTAGTATATAGGTGAACACTGTAGAGGAGAGAAATACTAATTTGTTACAGCTCCTTAAGAAATAAGTGGGAAGACTTAAAGTAATAAACCAGTGATAGAGCTCTTCCACTTCCATCTCAGGATATATATTTAATTTTAATTTTTTTTGCCAGCTTTTCTCCTCCTGGGAAAAAATGCCAGACTTTCTTGATATCCTTCCCCTATGTAGCACTTGCTAATGAAAATTGTGCATTTACCTCCATGCAGTGGGTTGACTCCGGCTGGATTCCAAGCACCCACCAAAGTCTCTCTCTCACTACCTTCTGCACCTGGACAAGGGAGAGATAATACAATGAAGAGTTCATAGTTTGAGATAAGTACCAGGAGAGATCACTCATCAAATACTGTCACAGGCAAAACATCCTCAAAATCTGAGGATATTATTTAAGTTTATTATAAAAAAAAAAAAATCAGAGGTGGATAATGGGAAGTGAAAACAGACCTTGCAACACCTTACGCCCCCCCTCCCTCCTCAACTCTGCCTTCTCCCCAGAGGGGAACAGGGGAATGGGTAATGGGGGTTATGGTCAGTTCATCAGGTTTCTCCTGCTGCTCTGGAGGAGGAGTCCTTCCCCTGCTCCAGCATGGGGTTCTCCCCACAGAAGATTGTTCTCCATTAACTTCTCCAATATGAGTCTATCCCATGGGCAACAGTTCTCTAGTACAGGATGGAATCTTTCAAGGACAGGCTGCTGCAGCCTGGGTCCCCCACAGGGTCACAAGTCCCACCAGCAAATCTGCTCCAGTGTGGACTCCTCTCTCCCCAGGTCTGCAGGTCCCTGCAGGACCTTGCTCCAGCACAGTGTTACCAGAGGTGTTGCAGACATGTTACCACCATTTCTAACTGGCCCAGCCTTGACCAGGGACACGTCCATCCTGGAGCTGTCTGGCATTGCTGGACACGGAGGAAGCTTCTGGCAGCTGCTCCCAGAAGCCACCCCATAGCCCTCCACTACCAAAGCCTGGCCATGCAAACCCAATACACTCCATTACTAACTGTCTCTTGGGCTTTGTGGGTTTAATTTTGGGTGCTTCTCCCCTTTCATATATTCTTGTACAGCCCTTTTTTATTTTTCTCTGCTCTTCAGTGATTGTCTTACTACCACTGCCCATAATTATTTTAGGGCATACAGGTACATGGTTAGTTACTGCTCATAGGCAGTTCTGAAATGCTTCTCAACTAAATATTGGTACCATAACCTTGAACATGCTACTGATGGGTGGAGCCTTTAGTGCTAAATACTTTCAGCTTTGTATAGACATTCTTTCTTTTCGTCTGAAAGGGAAGAAGAATATATCAAGGAAAAATGAAAGATTATCAAATACAATATGCATTGTTTCCTTATTTCGTATGTTACTTATGTGTGTGTTTCTAATTTCAAGTTGTAAATTGGTTTACTGATTTAGATGTATAGTTCAGTAATCTCAAGGAAAAAATCTGTTGCAGTATTTTGTTTGACATATATCTAGAAATCATAATGGTATACCACATTCACTAATAATCAGAAATGTTAGCATTTGAAAATAATCTTCACATTTTGTTTAGTATAAAGCCATATGTGTTTTCATAGAGAACTTCAGCAAAAGCTTTAGAGATTGTGCTACATGTTCTTCTGACAGAAGAACTTGTACATGTGCAGAAAAACACCAAAGTAAAAGTAAAATGATTAAATTATTTGAATGTGTTCTCTATTTACCTACCATGCTTTTCCTTTTCCCTCTAACTCTGGCATTTTTCTTCTATTAAATATGTTCTTACAGTGATATATAAATTCTATTAAACTGAAGTACCTCTATCAGTTATGTTACAAGCAGTATAAACTTCCATTGTGATTATATATCTGTTAGTTCAAATGTATTTACAAGGTTTTTATACTTCCCTTTTTTATACGTTTTCTTTTAATGGCAGTAATTTCGTACACTTAAACTTGCTTGCAGTGAAATCTTATGTTAAAAGCCAAGTAAATGGAAAGCCCTTAATTATTTTGAACTGTTTGTAGCCTGTTCTGTGGTGATCTTCTGCCAACTTTTTGTGTCACCATACATGTCAGTACAGTGGAAGTTCTCTCTACTGACTACAGTGTAATTTAATGGCAGAAGTGACTGTTGTGCGAAGTCCTGATTAGCATGTATCTCCTTGTGGGGGGCTGAGTGAATAATAAAATACCATCTGTAGTCTCCCTTAATGTGCCCAGCCAGGGAAGTAGCCAACACCACCAAGAGCCAGGCATCTGCTGTCTCCATCCAGACCACCCCCATTCCCAGTCCTGCTTTAACAGAGGTCGGTGCTCTGGCCCTTGTCTTCAGAGAACCTAAAGCCATTCCTGGGATTTATTGATCGTTTCACCTGCTGCAAGACTTTTGTGAACTTTTGGTACTCCAGAATGGAAAAAGGACTGTGAACACAGGAACTGGATACCAAAATCAAAATCCCAGTTTTTTGAGAAGACAGAAACCTATACTTTGTGGCCTCTTGTCCCACTTGGTGAATGATTACTTTTATGGCAGAATGAGGAGTGGAACTGAACAACCATTCCTTGTGACTTCAAACTCAGCATTCCAGTGAAAACTTAAGAATCTTGAATTTGCTAATGAGATTTGCAAGTAGCTTGTAACCTTACTGTACACTTCCTGGACTTTCTTTTTGGTTTAAATAAGTGGATTTGGATCAGATCTGTCCTGCTTCTTTTTGCTCTTAACTGGTATATAAGAAAATGTCCCACTTTCTCGTCATTTATTTTGCATATCCTTTGGAAAAAATCAAAACAGAGCTGAGTTGGGCATAAACCCCTTGATTTTTAGTATTTTTGTAGAACATAGGGCATTGGTTTTGGTAGTGGTTTGATTTGGTTTTGATTTTAGTAAAGCAGTTTTTCATATGGTAAACAGCCATCCAGGAGTCTTTATAAAACATAAACATTACTTTTCAAGGAGGCAGTTTAGGTGACCTGTACTCCGCAGAAGATATTCATGTTGATACGTATGCAATAACTTGTGCTTCATGTATAGCATGTGATACAGCCATGAAAGTGATAGGAGTATAGTGTAAAAGCAGTTGGATAATTTGTACAGATAGGAGCAGTAGCAATCATGCAAGATATATATATTTCTTACAGAAGCAGACAGATCTCTTTAAATTCATGTTACCTGCTTAACTAGCTTGCATTGTCTAGCCAGCTGTAAAAATTTGTGTGTTCTCAAGGTGGAAAAGGCCAAATGAAGCTGTAGTCCGTGACTCCAGCAGAACATTTGCATTTACAATGAGATTTTTTTTTCACCTTGTGTTTGGTAATTAATTAAAATTAAGGAAACTGTTGCTGCTTAAGGAAATTGAAAAATTATTCTTGGGCCTATGTTCCTTGCATCTAAATGCAGAATCTTTATGTATCTGACTTACAATACTGGGGACGTGCTTGTGCCTAGTTTCTACAAGAAGACTCTTATTTGTCCTATACAAGTAAAATGAAGAAACTTTTCTTTTACATTTTCTTGTTAAAATAAAATTATTTGTGATGCATATCATCAGGCTCTGAATAGAAAAAGATAAATATTCCCCTAGTGTCAGAAAATTTTCTGTGATGTAGTAGCTGTTTTGGGGAAAAATGAAATATGACAGCCACTTAAGAGTTGTACTTGATGATCCTTATGGATTCCTTCCAAGTCAGGGGATTCTGTCATTCTGTGATATCATTTAGCCTAGAGAGAGACTTCCTAGACCCTTTATTCCTCTTCTTAATATTTCTTACCTGCTGCTCGGTATTTAATTCAGGAAGAACATCCTGCCTAAAAGTCATGGTTAAAGTTAGATGCTTGTGGCAGGATAAGCCAGCTCTCTTTGGGAGAACCCTTCTATTCCTACCCCAAAGGAATGGCATTTTATACCAGCAAGGAAATTTACTTGCATCCCAACTGGATTGATAGTAGTACACATCAACCAGCTCATGAAAGCAAGTGAGAGATTCATTTTGTAATGAACATCTAAGTGTATCAAAGATGAAGGACATATGCATATCCATAGCACATTATGGGTAGTCTGAGATTGACAGCTATTGATAACTAAGGTTCTATGATGTTGAAAAGAAAAAATAAACTAACTTTGTAGAGGTGATAGGCAGTAAAGATGAAAAGCATTCGCGTCACACTAATGTGGATTGGGGGGTACAGAGTGTGATGCGAAAAACTGCATTCTGCAAGAAGATGACATATCTTAAAATTTGTATGAAATACTAAGTCATCTGAAGACAGATGAACACATTTCCCTTTATCATAGCAGGGTTATTTCACAGATCATGTCATATAACTGAAGAAGAGTAACAATGTCTTTCTTATTTTCAAGGGATGATACTATTCTTCTGTGAGATGCAGAGCAGCTCTTATTTTTAACAACTTCAATGGGAACTAAAAACAACTTGACACTGAATAGCCTGAATAGCTGAATAGACAATTTGGTATGCTCCTGTTGCCATTTTAAGTTTTTTTCCTTTTGGGAAACAGCACAAGAAATCCTGGAAATGATAGAGAGCGATCCATATTATCCTGGTAACATTCTACTGTGCCTGGAAATAGGTGGTCTAGTAGTGTAAAGATGATGTACAATGGATTCAATACCTAGGAAAGTAGAATATGCATACTATGTTATCTCTTGTTGAGAACGTGTGGCAAAATTAATTATTTCAGTCACTTTCCAAACACTTATTTTTGTAATGGATGCTTTCAGCTGGGTTTTGTGCGGTTTTTTTAAATTTGTTATTATGAATAATTGGATGTTTATGTCATGTATCATATTTCAGTCTTTGAAAATCTGTAGCTGCTTCATACAGAAGCCAGGATGATGCCCTTAGGAGATGAGGAGACACCCACTGAGGGGGAATAACTTTATAGAATGTGAGTGACACACAGGTGTAGAGGAATGATGGCCAAGGAATGTACGCTCTGCACAGCAGAGACCAGTCTGCTGAGAACAGTGAGAACTCAAGCTTCAGAGGGACATTCCCTAGAGACCCAGAGAGCACTGCAGAGACTGTTCTGCAACTCTGGAAGTATCTGGTGTGCTGAACTGAGAACGAGCCTAAGCAAAGATGATTGGTTTACAAGGATGCAGTGGGCAAGGTGGAGATAAAGTTATATATGCATAGTTTTGTTTCGATTTTCCTCATTTTGAGTTTTCTCCACCACCAGAAAAGAAATTAGCCATTCTAGTGTCTGTTCTAATACAGTTTGGCTTTCCTATTAAAAAGCTGGTTTAGAATGTTCACTATGGAAAAAAAAAAGTAGAGCAATGTGACTGCACAGCTCTGGGCAGGGCAGGGCCTGCTGTAGCACAACATGCAGTCAAGAACAAACCTGCATACCAGGGAAGATTGTGGCACCAGGTTCACCTCTATTACAAACTGACAAATTGCCAAATTACAGCTGTTCTGGATTTTTCCCTGGGGTGTTGTTCATTTTTCCAGCATACCTGCCTGCATGTTTATATGTATGATTAGTTCAACAGAATACTTGGTCGTTAAGAAATTACTTACTGCTTCAATACACAATTAATTTAGAATGTGATTAATGAAAGTAAGCTTAATCTATGTCCTAAAACATCCTTGTTTTTACAAAGCTGCTTGGAAACTTTGTAAGTAAATTTAATTCAAATCTAGTTTAAGATCCGAAGATAAATGGATGAAGGAAATAGTTTAAAATAAAACATGTGGAAGTTCTGCATTCTTTCAGACTTTACTTTTCTAAAGTGTTTTGAAATAGGGTTTACTGGAAGAACCATGTAATAAGTTGCAGTTGTGGCAGCTCTTTCATGTATGGGATTAAATATAATGGTTTATCAGATGCTTTGTAAAAAGTTAAGAAATATTTCAAAATATTGTAACAAGTAGAATTGAGGTGTAAACTGAAATACTGAGGTGATAGCTGACATAAGTTGGAGAGTTGTTGGTGAGTATCTTCATTTTGCTGTGTTAGTGTCTGTGTATTTTCATGTAGCTCTTCTGTGCTAGAGATTGTACTTTAATTTAGATCTGTTCTTATATGCTGTTTTATCACAGAGGGAAACTGCATATCTATTTTCCAGTAGATCACCTGTTTTTCCAGTATTTCCCATTCCCCAGCCTGTGTTCCTATACTTTTAATAATGGCTAACCATTTTGTGCTATATTAGCTAGTATATTTGGAAAGAACATTTTAAATGCTGCACAGGATTTTAAGATTACAATGTTTCTTATAATTTCTGGTGTTATTCTGAGCAAAGGGAGAGCTTTGGATTGTTTAAATTAACCCTTGGTTGAAAACCGTCTCTGGGAAAAAAGGCTTTGAAGAAAACTCTTAACATATGTTTGCGTCCTGAAAATTAAAAGAAAGAACAAATATTTAAAATGGAAATATGACATCAGGTGTTTAAAATGTTTCCAGTTTTTTTAAATATAAATGTTACAAATCTCCCCCTCCCATTCATAGTGGTGCTATCTGTTCTAATACAGAGCTATAATCTTATTTAATCAAAGACTAAGAAGATTTCTCTATTTAGTAGCAATTAGTCTTTGTGTCTGCTTAACATTCTTGACCTTTTATGATTTAGTAGCCTTCAAAACAGTTACTCATTATCATTGAATCTCTCATTTTTATTATATGTGAGTATGCTCTTCTTTGTGATTTATTCTACTTTCCTTACTGAATTTTCCTTACTGAGTCAACACAATCCTTAGTGGTTTTAAGGACCACAACTGAGCCTATTTGGTAAGTGCTATATGATACCTCTAAATAATGGTGACTGAGTTTGATTATTTGCACATCACCCCAAAAAGCCAAAATGACTGAAGACAGTGAGTTTGAAATTTAAAACAATAAAGGATCACTAAAAGGTCAAAATATTTGCTTTTGTTTAAAAATTAAGTCATCGAATGGTACAGAATTTGTATCAAAAATACTTCTATTTAAGAATGATTGGGGGCTTCATCAAGTATAACTTTCCATATAAAGTGACTGGCAGCCCAAAACATTGCTGCTAAAAGTAATTTATGCATTCAAATAGTTTCATATGTCTCCTGGATGCCTTAGATCAGTGTGTGTGTGGACTGTGGTACATACCAAAAAGCAAAGCAAGCTTAGAGTCTGTTTTGTCACGTGTCCAGCTGGGATTGGGAACACTCACTGCTGAAAGATCAGAGAAACAGCAGAGTGCACAATAATGCGTTCTTCAGTTTCTCCATTAGTGTCTCATCAGGATTTTGTGAAAAGTTTCAGATTTTAGACACAGTCATAAAAAACAAGACATTGGTTAGTGGAGCTGTGAGAGGAAATGAGACCCTTGACTTTATCCTACATAGCTTGGTTCACGAGAGGCACATCACAACAGCAGCCATTGGGTTCTACATGCCGAAAAAACAACAGGAAACAAACAGCAATCCACAACAGTTCAAGAAGGAACACTACACAGAAATAAAGATACTTACTAAAAAGAACCTAAAAAAGGTCAGCTAAGAGAAGGAAGTTGTACCAGGTGGTATGGAAGCTACTTAAGGACACCATATGTGATATTCAAGGCCAGCGCCCACCACCTGTCATGAAAGGCTTGAGAAAAAGCAAGAGAAAGACAGCAGAGCCAGACAACAGAGTAAAGGAAGTTGCTAGAAAAAAGTAGGTGTCTTTTAAAACTGAATTCACACCCCAATGATGTATTAAACATATTTAAATGTAAGAACATGGTAAGACAGGCGAAGGAGTGTTTGAGCAAATGTTATATAGAGTTAAAACTGAATAGGTCTTACTTTTGATGCACCAGGAGCAATGTGTCGGCCACTCTTTAGAGCTAATGATCTTGGTGTAGAATGAGTATCTGGAGAGGCCTGTTTCATAGAAGTTAAATAAATCCTTTGCATTGATGTTAGCTGTAGAAAAAATACTATGAAGATGATGCCTTGAGGAGCTGGAGCAGAGGCTACACACAGAGTTAAGGAGAATAAAATGGGTATATATTGTGAGGACTATGAAAGGCCTACAAAAGCCACACCCCAGCAATACAAGTGCCACAGTCGTGGCCCCTGCCTGGATGGCTCCAAGATGGAAGCAAAGGAGGAGATGGTCACGAGTTGTCACACCTTTATAGGTTTCAGTCCATTTGCATGCAGGAGTCAGGTATCCAATTAATAGTCTCAAATAGGGAAGTTTCATCCTCCGTGCTTGCTTGTGTGTCCGCCCTCCTCTTTTCTCATTGTTCACACTTAGGGCTTGAAGATTAAAGATACTGTCCTTGAGTCCCTAGGTGGAATGGGACTGTTTTGTCTTCATCACCCAAGCACAACGGAAAAGCACATCCAAGCAGAACAGAACAGAAGACTTAAAACTTAGAGGTATCAGAGAATCCCATGATGCAGCACTTCTTCTTGGCTTTTCTGAAAGGATATGTGAAATTGCAGTGATTTAATGGTTGTGCAACAAAATAGATTTATAAAATAAAGTTACAAGTACCAGATTTTATTCACCTAAACTTTCTAAAAGAATTTAAGGAAAAAAATTCCTCATATTACTGACAGTGATGCATAGGTACTTGCTTTTCAAATTGCCTTGTGTCAGAGACTTTGAGGTTAGATAGGTTGAAGGCAGTTTTTTAAAGCAGTTCTTAATTCATCCGGGGAACTGCAAGCTTGTTACCCTGTTGTTTGTTTTAGGCAGTTCAGCACAAATTGTGATTCAAAATAATATTGTGGATGCTTGATAAACTGTGATCTTAATGGGACAGATCAACAGAAGATTTGCAAAGGAGAAGTATACAAACATCTTGGAATCCTTGAAGATGTAGAAAATACATGGATAAGGATCATGCTACAGCTGATGTGGTTTCCTTGAATTTCCACCAAGCTTTTGATAAAGGCCCTCTCCAAAGAGGGCACATAGATGTAAAGTGAAAAATGAAGCCCCACATAGATGAAGAGAATGCAGCAGTTCTCAAAACAGAGGTCACAACTGGAGGTTTGTGTTCAATAGATGTAAGAAGGTAAGAAGAATGAAGTGATATCAGAAGTTTCCTGATGGCTACATGGATATCGACTGCAATAAAGAGTTGGGTGCAATGTAATCCCAGATTGAGTGATTTGTCAAAAACACATCTTAGGCAAGTGATCTACTTAGGAAAAAATAACCAGTCAAAATTCACCTGCAAAATGGTGAGCTCAGAACTGACTGTTACCAAGCAGAAATAAGATTTTACAATGCAACAAATAACCATGAAAACAACATTTTAGCACTCAGCAGCAATCAAAAAGCAAAATTATGGCAATTATTAGGGTAAAAAGTGCAAAACAGCTACCTCTGTGTAAGTCCACGTTTTCTTGAATGCAGTGTATGGCTACTGTTTGATACAGGATATAGAAGTAGGTGTTTGTGACCAAGTACAGTTTGTCTTATGGCAGGAATTTGACTTAACTTATGAGTAAGAGAAATTCATCTGTATACAGTCAGGTGAACATTTATGATTGAAGACTTGTGCAGAAAGTGGTATCTGACTTTAACTGATTACTTTTATTAGCATTAATTGGATTTGCTTAAAATCTAGAGGGTGATACTCCTTTGTGGTAGGCAGCACTTATGCAATATTTGCCAGTTTTATGGGTATTCTTCATTTGTCAGCACACAAACATAGTATGAATGAAAACTTAAAGGACAGTCCCTATCCTAAACAGCTTCCAGTCTCTTTCAGTTTTCTACGTTGCAAGTGTTAATAGAAGTTTTAAAGTTTTCAAATGGTTTCACATTATTTTAAGCAGTTTTCCCAAAAAAGAGTAACGTCATTTTATGTGCCTGAGATCTTACCAGTCTTGCTTTTATTCTAATGAACCATTCCATTTTATTGCATTCACCAGCCACAACTTTTCACTCTTGGTCAAATTGCAACTACAAATACCTTAATTGGCACTAAAAATAGCATTCAGTTTTTCCCTTACAAGATCCTAAACCAAAATTAAACTCCTCTGCTTTGACTGCATCGTACACCATGGAAGATTCATCCAGTATCAAGAAGAAAAGAGCTTAAACTGGGTGAAAAATCAGGAGGGCATACGTCCTTTTGTCTGAAAAAGAAACCAACCCAAAGCCAAAACCCCAAAAACCAACAGAATTATAGATACGAGCAACATCCAGGCAGCCAACTGGGAGACTTGAACCAGAGAGTCAGCTTCCATACTTGAGTCATGATTATAAGGATTCCTAAAGCTGAGTGGATATTCTTTGACTCTGTTTTCCTCAGTATGCTTTACATATTTTTTTCTCTCTTTTTTTTTCCCCCACCTGTTCTGAAAGTTTATTCTAATAATATTCAGGGAATCGATTTTAAAAACTTCCGAACATTCAAAAATCCCAGCTTGTTCTCACAGCCAATCTTCATTTTGCATACTGTGGAACTTTGTATCCCTTAGACTTGCAGACACCTAAGTAATCACCCTCCCATTTTTCACTGTTTTATAGGATGCTCACAATGTCTCACAATGTTTCCATCTGGTATTGTCTGAAGGAACTGAAATAGTAAAGATAAACTCGAGGAAGCTTGTATTTTCCATCATGGAGTTGCCAGCAGTGTGTTCATGCTGATGGTTAGTCTGGGCAGGAGGAAGTCAGCTGTTGCTCTTAGCCTTTGTTAAGCTTCATATTGGATCTCTTTGTGTCTCCAGCTGCTCTGATGATGAATACAAAGTAACTTCCTAATATAATAGAACTCAATAAGTTAGCTTATTGGGAATCTTCCTGTCAATATTTTTTTTTCTATTTTTCATTATTTTCTATTTTTCCTTGAAGACAGAAACTGGCTGCACCGACTTTTCATTATCACAGTTCAGTAAGCTGTTTGTATAAACCGAGTCCTCTTATTGCATTTGAAGTCTCTTTTTTATGTATTTTTGCCTCTATTCTGTTAAAGAAACATGCCGTTTGAATGGAGAAAACACTTAAATCTTTCAGATAAGATAGGCTGTTAGAAAGAATTATTTTTTTCTTTTAGTGCTGACTTACATTCTGAGGCTGCTCATTCCTACTTCCATATCATACTGTCAGTCAGGGTAGTGTGACTGTGCACCTGCGTGGTAAACTGCATGCAAAAAGGAATCTGTGCAAAAAAAAAAAAAAGAACTCTGAACATTCCCGAGGAAGAGGTTCTTATAAAGGCTGAAAGGAATGCCTATGAAATTATGACTGGAAAATGTATATGAGCATTCCTTGTGACACTTTGCTCAGTCTAAAAGATCACCAAGTGCAGACTAAACAGGTTAGAGTCAATTGCTCCTGGGTAATTGGATTATGTGATCAATTAAGCAACTTGTGGAGCAGAGGTAGGTCTTAGGAGGGAGAGAGGTGACGGACCAATATGGAAGAAGAGAAGAATCATCAGATCTTGTGGAATTGGAGCAAGCTGTAGCTATAGTTGTGGCTAGAGTTAGTATTATTCCTCTCATTGTTGCTTAAATACTTACTCAACATATTGAGAATGCTTGCATAGTGTATATTCCCTGCATTTTTAGAATTACTTAGCTTCGACATAACCAATCTTTTCTGTCAGTGGGAAAAATTATTAGAACCAGATTTGTATCTATTGAAAATTCATCAGGCCTCCCTACTGGCTTGAAATGTAGAGAATCATTCAAAAGTTGGGTCTCATTTGGGTTTTTTTTTTAAAACAGTGGATTTTGTTAATTAGTAAAAATCATCTGATGAGCAGACTCATGTTAAGAAACCTTCCTGTGTACTAATATTTTCTGTAAAAGAGACTGATTCTTCTCAGGTGTTGCAAGCATCTAGTCAGAACTCATCATCTTGATTTCATTTGTGGTTAATGGAAGGGGGGAGAGAGAGAGAGACAGAGATTAAGTCCTTGGGTTGCATTTCCATCCCTGCTGGTTTAGGATGAGATAAACTGCTTTCTGAAGAAGAAAGTGTCTTTTGGGTTATCAGAGGGAGCATAGGTCTAAGTATGCTCTAAGTATTTTCAGTTAGCTAAAGCTGTGGGTGGCAGATCCCACTGAATATGTCACTTGTTAAGGTCATTGTGTGGGCTGTGACATAAACTTTGTTGTTTATGTTTTTTGTATAATTTCCATTTATATTTTAGCATGGCTGTTGTAATCAGGTAGCCTTGCTGGCTTTATAGGCAGGCAGTTCTCTTGGCTTCTCTGCATGCCACATGCATGGGAAATCAGTAGCAAACTGTACCATTGGTGAAAAAAAGGTTTTACTTTCTTCTATTAGCTTGTGAAACAGCTCAGATTAATTGCATGTCACCTTGAGGCAGAAATTAAAGTCTATTTTGTTACTCCTTCAAGTCAAATCATACAAATCCTTTTGGAGTGTCTTTCTCCGCTAACTTCTGTGAGGTCCTCCTTTTGCTCGCTAAAATCTTACTGCTATAGAATTATGCTAAGAAACACAGCATTACAAGCTTGAACGGTACAATAGCTTTATATAATAGCTTTGGAATATTTTTCCTGTTATTTTCCATCTCTTTTCTTATGTATGCAAACAAGGTGTTAGCTGTTATGATCACTGATACCAACCGAGCAAATGTTTTCACTGAGTTTTCCATGCTGATGCACAGGGATAGATAGCTTTTGTTTTTTTCTGAGCTGATAACAGCTCACTTACCCCTACCAGTGAGCTGTTCAAATTAATCCCTTTTGTGTGCATTGCTTTGCATTCGTAAGCATCTAATTGTATTTGTTCCTGATGTTGAATCACTGGTAGCTCCCACACATGGAACAGTAGATACCACACAGATACTAGAATACAGGGCAAAGAATGGCCAAAGCTGCTAAAGGACTGCCACTCTAGCTCCTCAAGAGAACCAGGTAGAGTCTTTGTTTCCTGTGTTAGAGGAAAGTCAACACAGTTCTGGTTTTCTTTCAGTCAGGCATTTATCTTAATACCTAGACATGGGAAGACTATATTCATTCTGCCTTTTGACAGCTTCACCGTTGTCTCTTCAGACCTTCTGCTGTCGTGAGCTACTTAGGATAAAGAAACTTTTGGATTTGACCCATTGGTTATCTTAAGCCCTGTCTTGGCTTCTACCCTGTTTTTATCAAGTAATTTCAAACCAAAGAAGGGTGCTTGGCTGTCCACCATGCTGTAGTTTCACTGAGATTCGGGGGTCTCAGATGCTTGAAGAGCAAGTTAGGCTGCTTTGCTGAGAGCATAGATTAAAGGGGTGTTATTAGCAAACAGTGCTGTTCAGGTTAACAGTGGGCTGAGAAATATTGCAAAACAATGTATATATATTTGCAGTGAAATTCACCTATTTTAATACAAATACTTCCATGAAAATCCAAATTAGATCACAAGATAAAATGCTGATGTTTTGTTTATAGCATCTTTCACCATTTAGATCTGCCTTCAGTTCTGATATTTTATTCCTTCATGATGACACAGACGTTATTTTTCCCACATCCCATATGTCCAAATCACATATAAAGATATTTAGCTCAAATACCATGGGTGTGAAACATTCCACACTGTGGGTCTAGGGTGACGTTTGGTGTGTCTTAAATGTGCTGTGGTGTTCAATTACAATACAGCAAATGTATTTTTATGCAGTCTTCTTCATTGAAAATATGGAAAATTGCTTTGCAGTGAGTCATCTGACAACTAAAGAACTAAAAGTCTGTAGTGATATTTAAAGAGAAAGCAGCTCAGAGCTGACAGAGTTCAAGACAGAAAAAGAAACAGAAATTAAAGAGAGGGCCTCCAACCATGGAGAAAATAGCGACAAAGACTGGTTAGGGGGAGGAGTGATGAGAAAGCCAAACATGCTGAGAATGTCTGAGGCAGTTGAGGAGATTATGCATATCATTCTGGAACAAGTATTAGGCTTCAGATGTCTCTCCTGTATCACATCAGGCTTATACAAGCAAGGTTGCTTTGACCCAAAGAGAATGATGTAAATCCAGATAAATAAGAGTACTAGGCTCAGGGCACTGTAAGGAATTTAGAACCATGCAGGTAGGGGTTTAGAGAAGGATTAATGTCTTAACTTTCTAGAGCAGAATATTAGAATGTGGTGTTTTCACCTTGGCTGAATGCCAGGCACCCACCAAAGCCATTCTGTTATTGTCCTCCTCAGCTGGACAGGAGATAGAAATTACTAAACGTACACAAGATAAGGGCAGGGAGAGATCACTCACTCATTATTGTCATGGGCAAAACAGACTCGGGGAAACTAACTGAATTTATTACCAATTAAAATTAGAGCTTAATAGTGAAAAGTAAAATCAAATCTTAAAAGCACCTTTCTGTTCTCCTCCTCTACCCCCCCCATATTCCCAGGCTTAACTTTATTCCCAGTTCTCTACCTCCTCCCCACCAGCAGTGCACTGAGATGGGGAATGAGGGTTACAGGCTCTTCATCTCCTCAGGGAAAGGAGTCCTGTTACATTTCCTAGATACATTGTAAATGGTACATTCTGTGACCCCTGCTGTGCCCTGTATCTCGACCCCTCTCCCCTCCTGGCCATACAGGGCTGGCTGGGATCCAATTTCTCCCCGCCCCCCTTTCCAGACCCTAGAAAAAGTCAGGACCCCCTAGTCTCTGTCTCTCTTTTCCCCGCTCTTTTCCCCGCTCTTTTTCCCCCTCTCTTTTCCCTCTCTTTTCCCCTCTTCTTCCTTCCTTCCCCTCACTACCCACAAGAAATAAATCCTGTAACCTTATCTGGGAAAAGGGCCTCTTTTGATATCTTATCTACGTCCATGTGGCTAGGATCCGGGAAGATTTCACCCTAACACCTGAGCTAGACCGGAGAAAGGGTGAAAACCCCATTTTAGGGTCCTTAAAAGCCACAGAGTCCTTCCCCTTCTCCAGTATGGGGTCCATCCCGTGGGAGACAGTTCTCCAGCATGAGTCCTTCCCACAGACTGCAACACTTCATGAGCTGGTCCAGCATTAGTCCTTTTCCACAGCATTCAGTCCTTCAGGAACAGTTTCCTCCAATGCGGGTCCTCTGTGGGGTCACAAGTCCTGCCAGCAAACCTGCTCCAGTGTGGGCTTCCCATGTGGTCGCAGCCTCCCTCAGACTTGCGCTTTCTCAGGTGGAGGGGCCTTCACAAAAGGAACTCTGCTCCTCCATGAACCTACATGGGCTGTAGGGGCACAGCTGCTTCACCTTGGTCTTCACCACAGACTGTAGGGGAATCTGCTCTGGCACCTGGAGTGCTTCCCTCTCCACTGACCTCTGTGTCTGCAGAGTTGTTTGTCTCACCTGTTCTCACTGCTCGTCTCTAGTTGCAATTGCTTCTGCACAATAACTTTTTCCCCTTCTTTTTATGTGTAGATAGATAGATAGATGTTATCTCAGAGGCTTTACTGCCATCGCTGATGACTCGGCCTTGGCCAGCAGCAGGTCCATCTTGGAGCTCTGCTGGACATAGGGGAAGCTTCTGGCAACTTTTCACTGAAGTCACCCCTATAGCCCTTGTGACCAAAATATTGTCATGCAAAGTCAGTACATAGATGAAAATTGGCATTCTGCAATCCATGATGTTTAAATGTGTGAGGATTTTATTAGATCATGAATGAGGGAATTCCAGTTAGTTAGATGGCAAATACTGTAGACATGAATATGGACGTCAGCAGCAGTGCAGTCAGAGGGAAGATGGGTTTCGGCCTCTGGTCAAATCTTCCTTGGCTGGTGCTAGAGGGGCTCATCTTCAGAAGTGAGTGTGTGGGAGGAGTAATCAGTTCAGGGTCAGAGATTACTTTAAAACTCGGGCTTAAGATCTGAGTAAAAAAGCACAAACGCTGTCTTGAAGAACAAGAGGGACTTATTTCCTGTGGCATCTGAGGCTTTGGAAGAATTAGGTAGTAAGGAAATTATAATGTAGCAAGGGAACAGCAAAAGCAAGACAGGCTGTTAAAGAGATTAGAGATTACTTACAAGGTCACCGCTGCCTTGCATGCTTTTCCTATAAAGTTGATGTCCAAAACTGAACTAGCAGTAAGATACCCCAAAGGAGGAGAATGTTGAAGGAGGAGAAAAGAGATGAGTCAGAAATTGATGCCTGGTGTTTTTAAAGCACAGCACTGTTATGAATGGATATAATCAATATAAACACTATCATCTTTCATTGTAAATGATGTACATTCTTCTTGTGTCCTTGGTCAAGTCTACCAACTGATGATATGGGACTCTTTGGGGAGCTCTCTCATGTCGTGTCACCCGGTCTGCCCATACTGTTTTTTGCTCTGGGGATTCTTTTAACCTCATACTGTATAGGACCATAAGAAAGTGCCTTAAGAAAGTGAATGAGATGTAAAGTATGTAGCATGAAGGTGAATACAGTCTTTATTGAAAGCAGAAGGGAAAAAAAGCTTGTCTTTTTAATGAATTCAGAAAAGTTGACTTTGACATTGTAGTACTGAAAGACATTGTAAGCATAAAAGTAAGGTTAGAGCCACTCAAGTATCCCAGAATTTGAAGGGTGTCATATTTCATTGTATGCAGTTCTAAAATGCTTATTACAGATCTTCTTATTTACAGCTCTCATGTCTCTTTTGAATCCACAGAAGAGGAATATCAAGGGCAAACCAAGAGAAAGCGCATTCGAAGGAAGAAACAAAAGAGCAGTTTACAAATCTCTAGTAATTTACATGGAGAACAAACAGATTTGGGAATGCAAGCGACTGTTGTTCAAGATAATTTACAGCTGCAGCAAACAGACAGTCCCAAAATAAGCAAAAACAAAAAGAGGAAAATGAAAAAGAAGCGACAGAAAGAAAAAAAGAGAGCAGCTGGCTTAGTAACAAAAACTACCAGTGTGGATTTTACATACCAGCCTGACAAAAACAACAAAGAAGAAGCAGCAGGCTTAAAAGACATAGGTGAAAAGGCAGATAGCATTCTGGACTTCCTGCAGGCAACACAACAAATTTATTTTGCTGACAGTATGTACCACTCTTTCTCCTTTCTTTTTATGAGTATTACCATGCAGGGGAAAATGGATATGCATTTATTGCTGCTGTAAAATGGGACAAATCTACTAAAGAAGTGTCTCTATTGAAGAGAGACATGTGAGAAGAGGTAAGGCATGTGAGTACTTAGTATTTGTCCCACTTTCTGGTGTGTACATGAATATGTAAGAATCACTTAAATAGAAAAAAACTGTGGTCCTCTGTCTTTAAAAATATATGTGATGTTCCTTGCTCTTCTCTTAAACATTCCAGTGCACTTGGGACAAGTGGTTAAAATTCTTTTTCTCTCTGCAAGCAAACACCCAGAAGGATTACTTGCTTTCAGAGAACTTCAGATAAGGGCAATTGCTATCTTAAACTGCTTTCATGCTTAGTATCTCTGAACCAATCTACTTTTCAGAATGTTCTGCTTCCCAGGAGATTTATTTATATTCTATAAGGAAATCTAGACAGACAGCATGTGAAGGAACAGGGAAGATACTATTGGCACTGAGAAAGTATATTGGCATAAAATTATTGTGAAAAAGATGAATGGGAACTGATACTCAGTGCATTTTCCCTAGTACTTTTAAAAGAATTTCATGGATTTATCCCTAATGGCCTACCCAATGTTCACTGGTTACTGTGGAGCTGAATGGCTTACCTACCTGTATTAGTCCATCTTAAGGCAGAGCTGTCAGCTTCTAGTACCATAAAATTCATCTTTTGGTTACAGAATTACTGTAAAAACCTTGTTAACATGACATCAGGGATTTCATGTTAACTTTTTCAAGATTTATACATAGAATTTTCTTTGCTTAATGTTAAATTCTCCTGCTGCATCAGGTCTTCATACTAAGCTTAGCATTTGAAATCTATGGTACTTTCTGGCTAAGGTATTTCATTTCCATCACCAAAATTAAGAATTTTACTACTTTGCCATATGGCTAAGTAGTATGGCAAGCTAAGCTACTTGCATTTCCTTTAGTGGGACTCCACAGTGACTGAGCAAGATTGCAAATTCAAGTTCTGCTGTTAATACATGACCCAGAACACAAACCTGATGAATTGTCCAGAGGTGTGTTGCATGTTGATTTTTAAGAAAGAGTGTCCTTGAACTTCCAGCTTTTCTGCAAGTCAAGTTCAGGTTTTGGCAGTTTTTGACAGACTGACTGGCTGTAGTTTCAAACCAGCAGATTGGAGTGTTGAGCCAGTGAGGACCTTGGAATCCACAGAAAGGAATTCTTAGGTGAAAGGAATTTCATCTGCAGATGAGATATGACGTCTATAAATCAGAGTGTGACTAACTTTCTTCTTAGGCAAATCCCCGTTTATATATAGATCTGACATTATGTTATTTTGCCTTTTCCAGTTGAATGACTTTAACACTCCCTATTTTTTTTAGATAAAATTGGAAGCCATTGCTTTTAGCTGCATTTTAAAATGGTCACATTGGTTTATACTCCTAGTACATATGTTAAAAATCTGAATGGGGAAAATTCTGTACTTCTCAGGTGTCCTGCTGATAAAGAACAGAATTTAAGGGAGTCTGGTTAAAGGGACATACAAGACACTGTTACTGGAATGGAAGAGTGAATTTGTGGTTGAGTACTGTATAGACAGTTGGGCGTGGCTCAGCTGGAGTTCATTTGTGCATAGCAGCCCTCACTGTGCTTAGAAAGATATTGATAACATACCAGGGTTTTGGATACTGCTGGGCAGTGCTGGCATCTTACCAGTGCCATCTCTACCACAGTCCCCTCCATCAAGGGGCTGGGAATGGGCAAGATCCTGGGAGAAAACACAACCAGGCCAGCTGTCCTAAATTAGCCAAAGGGCTATTCCATACCAGATGACATTAGCTCAGATATAAAAGCTAAGGGAGGGAGGAAGAATGGGCATTCGTTCTTTTAAAATGTTTGCCTTCCAGAGCAGCCACTACATGGGCTGAAGCCGTGCTTCCCAGGAAGTGACTGAACATTGCTTGCTGGTGGAAAATAGAGAATAAACCTTTTTTTCGTCTTTAATTATATGTGTGCAAACATCTGCTAGTTTTGATTGGGGTTTTGTGGTTTAGGGTTTTTTTAGCAAACTGCCACATCTCAACCTATGAGGTTATTTTTATTTCATTTTCTCTGTCCTGTCCCACTGGGAAGGAGAGTGATGGAACATTTTGGTGGGCACCTGGCATCCAGCCAAGGTCAACCCATTACAACAATATGTCTTTCTCTGCTGTCTTGCATGCTGTAATACTTGTTTCTTAAATAAAAACATAAAGGTGCAATACCAAAGTAATTGTTTGCCTCCAGAAGTACTTTGCAGTAGTTACACAGAGTTGTTCCCTTCTCCAAATGTGTGTGCAGTTTATAACATATAGTGTGTAGGAAGCAAAAACGCAGTGCTTTGGCCACAGTACAGGTTCTTCTTCACACATTCTTTCTCTGCTAGCTTTGAAAAATTGATTCTTCTTGCATTCCTATCATTATGAATCCTATTGTCCTTTTTACTTACTGATTTTTGTAGTTTTTGCTTTATCATTGTTTTAATATTTAACAAAAAATGTTTAACAAGCTGCTCTTTAGTACCTGATATTTGATTGTCATCTGTACTAAAAAGGAAGATGCTGTATTAGTAAAAAAATTATAATTAGGAAAATTCTCTGAGTTCACTGAATATTTTTAACATAGTTTTCTAACTGTTTTTGCAGAGAAATCAGAATGCAGAGATGCTGCTGTAAATTCAGCAACTGCCCAAGAGCTCTTACAATGTCTTGAATTTCGCACCATCTCTTCCTCAGATGTGACTCATCTACATCGGCTGAAATCTCTTGTATTGCTACAGGATATTGAGAGATTCAAGGATGCTTTGAAACAATTCCAAGAACAATCTATGATGTCTCCTGGTAGGTACACACTCATGTTCATACACTGATACTTTTGCATGAATTAAAATTCAGACCACTTTATTTTTTTTTAATTAGGAAGCTGTAAATAATGATGTAAGTTTATGCTTATACAAGATATGAAAGAATAATTCGCACAAAAAATATAGTGATATCCCTATTTCCCATTTGTTTACAATCAATATAGAAGCTTTTCTCACTTTGCAGCAACTACAGAATACAAGATAATTCAGGAGTTTAAGCCAATATTTTTAAATTCTGAAGCGTTTTAAGATTTAATGATATTTTAAATATATTTTTAATACATTCCCATGGTAGATGTTTAAAATTGCAGGAATTAACTTGTTTATCTTGGAGATTTCACTCCTCGAGCTAAGGACTAATTTTACATGCATATGAATCAAAAAAACTCATTATTTTATTTCTTCCTGGTCACCACGTGGCTTCTTTAATACACAGCCTTTGCAACCTAGATTTTGATTTACAATTTTGGGGTTTTTTTAAATATAAACATCTGGTTTAAGTTTCAAAAAAATACTGTTGATAATGTAAAAATTTGAAGTTTCTCTTTATAACAGATTAAATTCTGAAGTCATTCATAAAAAGAAAAATTACTGTATTACTAATTTTTTTCGTGCCTGAGGGACAGGCGCCTTCTGTTCTCTGTTATAACCCCTCTAATTTTAGTAGAATCTCTTTTTGTACAGTTAGTAGTTCTTCAAGTGAATGTGGGATCAGCATGTAGTCCACATGAGGTATAAGGATTCATTTTCCACGTAGTCTCCATTAAAACAGTCGTTGCTACTAGTCATTAGAATTTGTGTTGCAGCATTGGATAAAAATCTACAAGATGTGCTGAATTTTTCTTGCCTCCCAAAGAATTTAATGAGAGATGAGAGCACTTGGCTACAGCATGAGAGAATCTCAACTATTTTAGATTGTACTCTTAAGTCTTTTGAAGAGAACAGCAGAGATGGTAGCAGTGTGCTAACAGTGTAATTAAGATCATAGCCATCAGAGGCTTAGCAACAGCATTCAAAGAAGAGACGTGGTTGTAACTTCATTAAATAATTTATAGCATGATAGCAGCTAAAGACCCTCATCCTAAGACTGGAGCCCTCTGCATGCTATGTGTTGGACAGAGAAAACCAAAAACTGCCTGTGGAGTTCAGATCTGAAACATTTTGAAAAGGATGCTCTTAGAGAAGTACATATGTATCATTTTAAGGGTAGATACGCAGTATGACAACCCTTAAGGCTCTGATGGATGTGAAGTATTCACATATACATGGAATTAAATCCTTCTGTACATTTCAAGCCTACAACCTCTGATCTTAATTATAATCACATTGTCTCATTGGATGTAATACGTGTGTGCAAACCAAGAACTCAGCAGGAATCATGGAAATGGTATTGCCCTTTATTGAATGAACTAATTCAGCTTTTCTTGATTAAATCCAAATGGAATTGAAGTGACAACATTCAGGATGTTCTTTACAGGCCTTATGTAACTTTTATACAATACAGTTGAAGTTCTGTTGGGTTTTGCAGCCTTGAGACAAGTTGCTTTGTTTACTTTTGTATAGCAGAAATGTCAAAATTAAGAGATAAAACAGAAGCAAATTAAAACCTCTAATTTTCCGATGTATGTATTCATCACTAGAAAAAGCAAAGAAAATTTTCTGAGTGATTTTTAAAATTCAATAATGTTTCTGCTGGTACAGCCTGGAATTATTTACTCTTCCAGTTGATTTTTCCCCCCTAGTAACTGCTGTTACTCTGGGCTCAATTCTAATCTCATTCCAAGTTCACAGTGGTGTAACCATAGGAGTTTATTTGATATTCATGAGGTACAACAACATAAGAAAGAGGAAAAACACATTCTTATAAATTATTAAAGGATAATTAAGCACCTGCTAGTCATTAATTTTCCTCAGCAGACTTTAAAAAATACATTCTATTTGTAATTCCTGAAATTCAGTGAATGAAAATACAACGCTCTGAAATTTTACTTTGAATTAGACCTTTAATTATACTCTTCTTCCCCCCTACATTTGGCTCAAAATCAGGTCATCTTGTCCAGTGTAGGTTTTTTATATTTTAGTTTTCAGTCCCAATGAAGAGATGACAAAAGTAAAGAGTTTTTACAAAGACCTCTGTAATATAATACCTTTCTCTAATAAGAACTTGAATTTGTTAATACAACAAAGGTTGTATTAACAAATTCAGGTTCTTGTTATAGAAAGACAAGTTAGAGCTGTTTATGAAGGTAAAAATGCACAGTACATAATAGTAATTTCTAATTCTTTATGACTTTGTCTTATTATCTTGTCTTTTCTCTCTTTATTTTTAGGGGCATACAAAGTACTAGAAAGAAAGGTCATTCCAAATTAACATGATAAAAAACCCCTTGATTTTAGGAAGGTGTATTATTTTTACAAAATAAACATTTTATTACCTTTAGTTCAAGAAATAGTATGTTAGCCCTTTCTCTCATGGTTATGATTCTACTTAAGATGCCATCATCAAGGAAGTAAAGATGGGTGCTATTTTTTGTTCAGTTTTATCTCTAATTCCAGGAAGCAAAGCATAAGAAAAAAATGAGAAGTGATGCATCTCTCATACAAGTGCACATTGTCCACTAGTGAAAGTTACAAATTATCCATCCCATTATGTCTTTTATTTCCTCATATATGGATGTTATGGTTTCATCCAGCTTTCCACTGGGGCTACCAAGTCCCACTTGGCAAGGTTATGCATACTGATGATAAATGTGCTTTAGAATAAAGCCATGGGCTACTCCAGGTCTGCAGATTACAAATTCAAAACCGTGATTTGGTATTTTCTTTGCATCTCTTATCCTGTTACTCAGATTGAAAATCACAATGCATCCAAAAGAAAAAAGAAACAAGAAATAAATTTCTGTTTTATCTTAAGCTCTTATATCCCAATATTTACAGTCATATTGAAGAAAGTCCTAAGAAGGGTGATGGTAGGGTCTGAAAAATTTTGTAGGAAAAGGAAATACTGAGGACACTCAGACACAAAAATTATCAACAGTAGATACTATCTTTTAAACCTTCATTTGAATGAGAAAAAATACTTAAACGAGAAAATATGTTAATTAAAATCTCTATGGTTCAGAGGTACTGGTTGTTCTGTTTAGTTGTCATCCTCCATAAACTTACCTTGTACTTTGTTCTTCAAGTACTCCATCAAGTTGTCTTTGACCTTGTACATGAATGATCAGACAAAGTTTAGGTTGGTCAAGAGTGTTCATGTGAACATGGTTATTTAGAGTGTAATTTTTCTCAGTCTGTAAAAGAGAATAAAATGCCATATTACTAGTTCCATTATTGGTAGTCTTTAACAGAAAGTACTTACCTCTACCCAAAATTTTCTGTAAGTGCAGGGAAGAGAATGTTTAGAAGTCACATAGACATGGGGTTTCGCTGATCTCTGTTAGAAAGTCTGTGGCCATTAGCAAAAGGAAGCCAGGGACCTTCATGATCCTCCCCAGTGCAGTGGGCAAAGGAGAAGAGCTGTGACTGGAAATAATGCTCCCTTTGCTGGTTGGAAACTAGCTTTGGAAATTAGAGCTACTTAATTCCCATTTCACATCAATTATTAAAGCATAGGTGATCCCCTAATTAAAAATAAAGTCATTATCTCCTAATTTATGAACTCATTTATGAACTTCTGCTCATCAACTTCATTCTATTATCTATTAACATTTTCCCTTTGTTGGTTAGTTTCAAATCTCAAACATACTCTTCCCTTGTTGCCTAGGAAATTATCACTCATGGCAGAGCTAGAAGTTTCTTTTAACTGTCTTTTTTTTTTGGAGAATTGCCATTTATGTAAATCTTCATTGCAGGCGGAGGTACATTTTGGAGACTGGAATTAATACAGTTACTCTGTGCCAGCAATGCAGAGGCTGGATATACAGAGGCCTTAAAATAATGAAATTTACATTTCTTTTTTTTTTTTTTATGGATGAGCATTCAAAGAAAAGGAAATTTGAAAACTGTATTAACATAATCTTATAGAATCATCTTAAATGTGATTATTGCGTGATAAGTATTGCAGATAATCCTATCATTAAAAATCCTTAAAGTCACATAGGTAATCTTTGAATTAAGACAGAAGTCATAGCATTTTGAGGCTATAGTGCACATGTCTGTACAATATGACTCATTCTCAACTGGGGCTTCTAGGTACTACTGTAAGTTAAATAATGATGTGTGAAATTACTCTCCAGACAGAAAGAAGCCTTGCCCATAAGATCATGTCATTTGAGTCTCTTTTTTTCTGAATTATTGAATCATAACAAATACGACATTTCAAACTGTATGAGCAAAATTGTGTCTCATACAAATGACTGACCTCCTAAAATAAAATGCACCTGCATATATAGAAATTCATAGGTATTAGTCTTCAAGCTCCAATATCTGTATTGGTTTTACTGAAATGTTAATATTGAATGGAAACAGATGTATGAATGAGTCTTTTTCTTAGTGTTCTGAAATGTAATGGAGGTATTTCAGGAGGAATGTGTTTTCTTTGTTTCAGATCATGCTAAGGTAGCCACATCTCTGTTTCACTACTGGATTACAGATATTCTTCCTGTGAAGAACAGGAAATAAAGCCTTACCCCTGTGTCCATATGCACAGGATTAAAATTTAATATACAAACTCTTAATCAAGTGGCAATTATTCAGGAAGAGCAGCGTCAATATGCATTCTACACCTTCAGGTAAACTAATTACTCTTCTGTGTTGCAAACTCCAGAAGACAATAAAGGTATAACTACAATGTGACTTCTGTGATGGGTTGGTCAGGAGTATGACCTGAGTCTTCAGCTGCTTTAATACATACATTTCACTTTAGGATAAAGGACTTAACTGGAATGATAAAGTCTCTGTCTAGTATTTTATTTAAGAAGTATAGTATTATCTTTTTCATTTGTAAATTTATTATTCCTTTCCAGAAGTTTTATTTCTTGACTTTTTTGTATATCTGCTTGCCTGGAAAACAGAACTATATTTTTTTATATTTAAACTTAAGCAACAGTATGTCTGAGGAATGTATTTTTGCTGAATAAACTGCTAAATTGTGGACATAGATATGTTTCTGTATGTGGGTCATGTAGATCCTGTTTGGAGTTATGCAGAAACTTGGATGGCATTTTCAGAACTACTCCATGGCTCAGCCTGTTACAATCCAATGGGTTTCACTGACGTCAGAGTTATGGGACTGAGTTCTCTCTCCCTGATTACTGTGTAATCTGTCTACTGCTGTGTAATATTTCTGCAATTGAATTATCCAAGTGTAGATACTGCAGTAAGTAATATCTATGGTTGTAAAATGTTTTGGAATAATGAAGAAAAAAGTGCTTTGTGAGAGGCTCTTCTCTCAGCTGTATCATTCATCTGACAGGTGATACAGAGCAAACCATATCTTATATCTAGGTGTGTTAGCTTTGTCATCAGTAAGACAGAGGAAACATATTTAATTCCACCAACATGTGCTTGGAGATACACTACTGATGAGATTATTGCATAGGGTTTTTTTTTTATATTGTCTGCTATATCCCGTTGCAAGGCATTGATTTAGTGATGCTCAAAATTTGTAATAAAACTAAAATCATAACTCTTTCTTGTTAATTGAAGAAATTAAAAGGGCTTTGGTAATACACCAAATGATTGCATGTGCAGAAAAACCATTCTTACGGCTAAGGGAGCTTTGTGCAGCTCTGAAGAGCTTGAGTGTGGTCTGTATCTGGTAGGAAAGGTGTATAAACTAGACTTTGCAGAAGGGAAACTAGTGGTGTGTTCCCTGTGTTAACGTTCCTGAATTGTTAATACATAGGCATTGAACTGTAGCTGTGACTTTTCACTGAGATCCTCTGTGCCTCAGTCCCACATTTGGAGAAAGAAGAAAAAATCACTTGACTGTGAAGCACCTAGATACCCTTCATAACTGACTCATGGGAAATTAATCATTTCATCCTCACTATAAGGTTTGAATGTCACACAGTAAATGAGGCCTAGGAACCGCAAAAAAAGATACACAGCAACTCATTAAGTAAACATTATCTGTCCTGAACACTCAATATGAAAAAAATAAATGAAGTCATGTAATCAAAGACAGACTTCTGAAACACAAGTACAAAAGAGATCAAATAAAACAAAAATAACTGTAGTGTCTGCATTTCCTAGTACTTGAGTGACTGTGCTGTGTGATTCCTCCTCCTTGTCCTCTGGATTCTGAGTTAGTGTACCTGGAGATCTGGATGTCAGTGGAGGTGACTCCGGTTTCCAGGTTCAGACAGTAGCAGTGCTTAAGCACACAGCTCAGGGACATAGACACACACAGTGCTCGGATGGATGACTACACAGCCCTTTGATCCCTTGAATAGCAGGACAGACAATCTCCTATCCCTGCCAGATCCTGGGCCATTCTGCCTGCTGTGTGGCTCTCCTGCACACCAGCTAGTCCAGCCTGGAACACACTACCACAAGTTCACACACTCACCTCACAGGCACTGATGCATTCGTGTCACAGCCTTGTTTATTGCTTTAATTTCTCTTACTTATTTTTTCTCTTTCAGTGCTTGGCCATTTCTTGTAATCACAGAATGGTTTGAATTGGAAAGGACATAAAGATCATAAAGTTCTAGCCCTCTTTCCACATTCAGGGACACTTTCCACTACACCAGATTGTTCAATATTAAAGCGATTTTTAAAATTCAACTGAATTTTGAATAGCTGCATATAGATGAGCAGATTTTGATATCGTTGCCAAACAGAAATATTATCACAGAATGGGTAAGATTGGAAGGGATCCCTACAGTAGGATCATCTGGTGCAGCCTCATTGCTGAAGCAGGGTAAAATTTTGTACTATTCCAGTGAGTAAAAGTTCACAGGTCAAAAATGTACTTTGCATGAAACTGAATAAAAGATTACTTTTGGTCTCTCTTTTTTTCCCTTTGCTTTTACCACTGTAAGAGCCTTATATTCTGTGCAGAAATCAGCTGACTCCAGCTACACAAGCCCAGGAGCAGTTTCTGAGCATAGCCAGTTAGTCAGTGATACCTGATGTCTTTGCAAATGACCTGTGATAGGAGCTGAATCTTACACTTACAAACCTGCCACCGTTGCACTAACAGGGATTATGAAGAGGATAAAGTATGCTAAAAAGTTTAGAAAATTGGACCAAATTCAAGCAGAGAATTTATAGATTGTCATTGTAGATAAATGCAATTGCACAGGAGTGTATTTGTTTCTGAAACAAATGTGCCAGACAGTGGTGTGCTGAACTGCCACATGCATGAAGATACTTAAAAGCAGTGCACAAAAGAACACAGCAGAAAGATCTAGTTTAAAAGCAGAAGAAATGGACATTACTTGTAGTTTCAATTAGGCAGTAATGAAAATGGCAGGGGTTCCATATTTGACATTCTGTTTGCAGTCAGAAAGATTTCATACATCACAGTTTTAATGCCTGGTCACTTCTCTGCACTTCTCTAAAGAAATGGTGCTCAATCTCCTTACACCTCTTCAGGTTTATTTGAACAGTGGTATCACAATGTGGCTGAGATAAGAAAACTGAAAAATTTAAATTAATATCCACACTTTCTCCTTTCACTATGCATGGCTCCTTCTACATAGCAGTGAAACCTTTTTGCCTTTAGATTTTCATGCTAAATTTAAAAATGGCAAAGGAGATGGCCTTTAGTTTTTGCTTCTTCTGCATCATTCTGTTTAATGAATGTGCTGCATCATATGAAATTACTGAAACATGGAAGAGTTTTTTAAGTGGATATTGTATCAGAATACTTCTGGCTAAACTGTACATGCACTATAATTAGCAGATTTCAAACTTCCATGAAGACAGAACTTTAAAACTTTGGGGTGTAAACCTACATAGACTCGAAGAATAGGAAGAATTTAAGATCAACTGGAAAGTAACCTGCATGTATCTTCACAGGTTAACTTTCTACTTTACATTATTGAACAGTGAGCAGTAAATAAGGAGCAGCAGCACACTGAGAGAGAAATCTGCTCTGAGAGGCAGTGGTCCCTTACCAGCATGGACCAGCCACAGAGGCTGAAGTAATTTGAGACATCTGTAGTAGTGGATAAGATGGTCATGGCACTTGTATGCAAGGGTATGAGTTCAAAGCCGTTATCTCTGTATATAGGTACATGTTTTATTCTTAAGACCTTAATTTTTCTCCTTTGTGGATATGTAATATGGGAATCAGTACAACTGACTACTGCTAGACATCTACTTTAGAATTGGAACAATAGTACCAATGGGAGAGCTTAGTGCTTTATGTTGACTGGTGTGAAAGCATAAATAGGTAAGTCATGAAAACATCTGCATTGTAGGCATCTGGATCTTGTTAAAAAAAAAGAAGAAAAAAGGAATGAAAAAAAGATCATTTACTGCATATGAGTAAAGGAGAGGAATGTGTGTGTTGCATGGCCAAAACATCACTTACTCCTGACACTGGTCTGGTAGTGGTAAGCTCTTTCAGCTTGGACAGGGCTGTGACCCCCCTCTGCTTGATGCTTTCATGTCTTCTTGTGGGAAGCTACTGCCTGGGAGTGATAAAAGGGGAAAAGAGAAGAAGAGTAAAGAGGTGTTGTACAGCTGCGCTTCGAGTTCACCCGAAACAAACTGAGGAAATGCTTCTCCTGTTTTTTGGTTCCTTTATGCATGTGATTGTGCACAAAGCAGCCTCCATTTCTCAGGTAGACTCAGGAAATGTTTGCTGTGTGATTCATTCCTGCTCCCAGTGACAGTAATCAAGTGGAAGTTACTATAAATCAAAGAAAAAGTAACCATTGCTAGGAATATCAAACTGATCAGCCATTACCTGGATTCTACAGAAGGAATCAATACCAAATATGGTTTTTTGAGAATCACATGTTTAATCACTGAACTCTGTAGACATAGTGATAACTGTTTGATCTCTGTCTGGCATGTTGGAGCTTAAAATGAAGGTCATGTTCAACTCTGATTGGAATTCAGGGAAAGCTGCTTCACTTATTACCATGACTATAGTGCTGGATTCTATTTGCATTAGTAAACAGTTCAAAATACTTGACATGTTATTCAATTAAATCTGTGATTGGAAACTGACAGACCAAAGTTCATTGATTTTTCCAACCACATTAAACTAAGTACATGGCACAGTGTTTCATTTAGCCCATCTGCTTAACCCTTTCACCTTAATTCAATTACCCAGAATAAAATTAATGTGTAAAATATTAAATAACTCTAAATTTCTAAATTAGAAGGCATTGCAAGAATATATTCATCTTGATGACTTCTGACATACATTTATTACTGTATGATTTACAATTTGCTTTGGATTACATTGTTATGCAGATGGCAAAAGTCAGAAAGTTTTTTCTCTATACTCATTCAGTAAATTGATAGATTCGTGGAAGGTAAGACTGAAAAGAACATGAGATTATTTTCTCTGACCCCATCAAGATCCCTGGTCATAAATTTTCACTTCAGGGCAATGACCAGTCTGAGAAAAGCACAGTTTGTGGTTTTTGCTAAAGGAAGTCATGTACAGAGACAGGCCAACTTGATTTAAGGACATCAAGGAATGAAGACATAGCCCCTTCTTTAGTCATTTATTTCAGTACTCAATCACTTTCATGCTTAGAATCGTGTGCCTTATTTTAAATTTGAATTTGTCTAGATTTAACTTTCAGCCATTAGTTCTTGGTATACTTTTCTTCACTAGATTAAGTAGTCCCTCCCTAGCCATTATTTTCTGTGAGTTTTTGAACACTGTAATCAAGCAACAAGGCAACCTTCTTTTTGACACTGTAAGTATTATCTCTTTAAACTCTTTGATTTAAGGCATCTTCTATAGCTTCCAACTTGGTTTTGTGGCTCACTCATACATTCTGTCAATTTTTTTCCCACCATTTAGGAAACAAGTCTGCTGGAACTGAGCATAGAAACTTAGCATTCATTTAAAATCTCAGAAGTGCCAACTTTTGTACTTGCTGTTTCATTGGTTTTGGAACAACTTCTTGACAAAGGATTGTATAGGAAGTTCACATTAAATTATTTTTAAAATTAGGCAAGAACTCTTGAAATTTATTGCTATTCAGGATTTAGTCCTTGGTTCCATACTTCATGTTTGTAAATGTTTGTCTTTCTGTTTGGCTGTATTAACTTCAATTTTTTTTACTATATCTGTATTAGTAAATGATGGATCATTTTGTGTGCCTATACTGCTTTTATTACTATTGACTATCTGCTAATCTTGGTGACATCTGCAGATTTTACCAGCAGTGATTAAATTTTCTTCCATATCAGTAAAAATGCTAAACATGTTAATTTCTAGTATTCATCTTTATAGGATTCAAAGAAAAACATTATTCTCTCATGATTCCCTATTTGTACTTTCTTTTTGAGAACAGAAAACTGAAATAATCTAGTGGATTTCTCATGTATTTAATATGTATTTATTATATTATATACTCTTTTTTGCTCAGTCATATGGCACTAGTTCTAATAGCTGTCAACAAGTATTTCTTCACTTTTCTACCAAAGCAAGCTGTAATGTTTTTCGGATAAGAATCCAAACTAAAGACACTGTACAAAAAGAAAACCTCTGAAATTGTGTTTTAAAATATGTTTAGGGGGAGGCAAAACAATTGAAAAGTATTCAAAGTAAATAGCCTCTTAAATTTACCTTAGGTGTTTTCAATTTGTTGTTCTGCAGGGAATGATTTGCATTAGTTAAGAATGATTGTTGTGTAAGATTCTTTATTTTTAAACATCAAGGGAAATTTTTTTTTTTCTTTTCCTGCAAGATGTGATCCATAGTTTTAGTTACAAAGGTCTCTTGTTTTTATTATCTGTTGTATTGCATTTCTTCCGGCTGGTAATTGAAGAAAGATCCCTGCAACATGTTCATTAACTGCTGATGAATTAAACGGATTTGAGATGTAGAAGTTTGTTTGCAAATTTGCATTCAGTTTTATAGTGGGATATGTAAATTTTCAATTCCTTACAGAAGCAGTTCTCTGAGCACATTTCTAGGCTGCAGCACAGGCATGATAACTGTCAGCATCAGCATTGGCCATCTAAACCCTAAGGTAAGATCAATGCAAGGATTCATCATAAATGCTAATTCTTCTGTGGCTGTGTAAGACCTTGCAGACAAACAGCATAGCACCTTCAGCTCCCAGGATCTGGCTCACTGCTAATATAAAACACCTTGCTGGATTCCAAAAGGTTCCTTAACTCTCCTCTACACTGGAAATGTTAGGGGAAAAAAACCCCAGCGTTTCTGTCAAAATGTCCTGGTACTATGCTTTTTTCCAGTTACTTCATGCATAAGCAAAAAACATCAAGGTTCAATATCAAGCCAAAACCAGTTCAGGTGTCCTTGTCAGGCTACCTGAGGCACAAAGACTTTGCTGACTGTTGTGTTTCTAAAAGTCCTCTCTCCATCTACTTTTTCCATAATTTGCAAGGCCTTGCAAAGTGAAAAGTGATCTCAAACAACCTGGCAGGTACCACAGGGTGAGAATTTGAACATGGGCAGATCCTGGGAAGCAGCTGGCACAGTGGCTTACTGAGGAGGTGTGAAAAGGAGGGAAGGAGACACAAGTCTTTTTCCTTGTAGGTTGTGATGGTGACCCACAGACCCATTCTGCTCCGTGCTTGACAGTGTTCTTGTAGGTAACCTGAGACCTTTATTTTCAAATGAGAGCAGTGGAAAACTTGGGAGGTAAAAGTCACAAAGATGAGATGACATTGAGCAAGTATTTCCAAGCGGATCATTAGTCTTCTGAGAAGCAACTATGGGTCCTCCCTTGTCAACCTTGGTGCAGCTCCAGTTCTGCAAGGCTGATCATAGGAACCACTGGTGTCCTGAAATCATGGTTGCTTTGTACAGCAGTCTATTGAATGGTATTTAACTTGAAGCTGACCAAAGAAAAAAGTAAAATTATACAAAAACCATAAAACTGTATTTTAGAAATCCAAACTAGGCCAGACTTAGCCACTTTTTTTTTCTTGCTGAGCCCATAAATTGTGGTTATCATTCTTTGTGAATATCCAGGTGTTGTGGTTTAACCACATTCAGCATCTAGTCACCACATAGCCACTCACTCTCTCTGATAGCAGGACAGTGGAAAGAATCAAAACAGCAGAAGTAAAGACAGTGTAATAGGTAAGCCAAAAGCCACATGCACAGGGAAAACAAAAGAAGAAATCATTTCATCACTTAACACGGGCAAGCAGGTGTTCAGCCATCCCCAGAGAAAGAGGGCTCCCTCACATCTAACAGTGACAAACACCATCACTCCAAAGTCCCCTCCTGCTTCCCCCAGCTTTACATACTGACCATGACCCTGTATCCCCTGCATCAGTTGGGGTCAGCTGTCCCAGTGCTCTGTGCATCTCCAACCACCTCACTGGTGGAATGAGGAAGAGAAAAGGCCTAGAGTGTTGGACAAATTCATAGCAACAGTGAAAATATATTTGTATTACTGTAGTCGGTTGACCCCAGTTGGATTCCAGGCACCCAGCAAAGCCTCTTTCTTGCTCCCTTCCACAGCTGAACAGGGGACAAAATATAACAAAGGGTTCATGAGTTGGGATAAAGACACAGGGAGAGATCGCTCATCAAATACTATCACAGGCAAAGCAGACTCAATTTGGGGATATTAAATGAAGTTATTACTAAGAAAATCAGCAGGATAATGAAAAGTAAAATAAATCTTAAAAGCACTTTACCCACACCCCTCCCTCCCTCCCTCCCAGCTCTACCTCCTCCCCCAGCAGTGCAGGGAGATGGCAATGGAGCTATGGTCAGTTCATCACAGGTTCTCTCTACTCCTGTTCCAGGAGAGGAGTCCTTCCCCTACTCCAGCGTGGGGTCCCTCCCACTGGAAATAGTTCTCTGTGAACTTCTCCAACGTGAATCCATTTCACAAGCATCAGCCCTCTCCAAACTGCTGCAGTCTGGGTCACTCTGCCATGGGGTGCAATCCTTCAAGGACAGCCTGCTCTAGCCTGGGTCCCCCACAGGGTCACAAGTCCCACCAGAAACCTGCTCCAGTGTGGGCTCCTTTCTCCACAGGTCTGCAGGTCCCTGCCAGGACCCTGCTCCAGCACGGGCCTCCCACAGGGTCACAGCCTCCCTCTCGGGCATCCTCCTGCTCCAGTGTGGCCTCCTCCATGGGCTGCAGGTGGATCTCTGCATCCCTGTGGTTCTCCATGGGCTGCAGGGGCACAGCTGCCTCGCCATGGTCTCACCATGGGCTGCAGGGGAATCTCAGCTCTGGTGCCTGGAGCACCTCCTGCCCCTCCTGCACTGACCTTGGTGTCTGCAGAGCTGTTCTTCTCACATGTTTTCACTCTGCTCTTCTGTTGTTGTTGTTATAGCTGTGCAATAACTTTTGTCTTCTTAACTATGTTATCACAGAGGTGTTACTGTCATTCCTCATTGGCTCTGCCTTGGCCAGCAGTGGGTCCCTTTTGGAGCTGTCTGGCATTAGCACTGCTGGACATGGAGGAAGCTTCTGGCAGCTTCTTACAGGAGCCACTGCTGTAGCACTACCAAAACACGGTCATGCAAACTCAATACAATTATCAACCCTATTTTTAGCACAAATCCAAAACAGCCCCACAGCATCTATTGGGAATTAACCCTACCCCAGTCAAAACTAGCACTCCAGGATATGCGTGCCACCTGAAAAACCTACCCAACCAAAGCATTCTACTGACAGTTGTTCTTTCTCTTCTTCGGGTTCAAATCTTAAGTCCATGGACCTGAATATTATCTCAGTTTATGGAATAGTCTACTGGCAATGCATTATGCCCTGCAGCATTCCTCATCCCCTTCCCAGTCCAGCAGCCTGAGGTTTTGAACAAGAGTCATTACAACCAGGCATTCTGTGCTCTGGGATGCCCTAAGGCAGTAGAAATGTCTGCAATCCAGCTCCCAACTCAAGAGTATTGTGCACCAGGATATTAACTGTAAAACTGGAAATATTGCTTTGGTGCAGAGGCTTCCTCCAGGCACCCACAAGACAGATGGGTTTATCAGTACACAGCCATTCACCTCTGCATTGCAATTGGGAAGAAGTACAAGCAAATTTCCAACTATCTTTGCTAAGCAATTTTACAGCTGTCTATCTGAAATTAAAGCACCCTCTCTTGGTTGTGCTTTGCATTTTTATAGTGACTAGCAATCTGCTTTCTACAGTGCTACACTCAGCCTTCCATTGGGTTTCTGATGATCACAGATGTGATATGTGACACTAAGTTAATGAAGATGAGTGCTTCAGGCTGTAGGGAACCAAGCAAAGGAGGAATCTGTGTAATCTGTATAATTGGACACTTCTACAGACAGTGTATAAAGCAAATCATCTCTAGCAGGGAAAGGCTTTTGTGTACAAGTTCATAGGAAGGTATTGATCTGCACCTCATGGAAAGTCTTCATAGAGCCTATACAAAGAGCAGCTTCCCACCCACAGCCCATCAGTCCCATTCCTCCTGAACTGAAATGCACAGGTCTTTGAATAGGTATGATCCAAGCACTGAAGCAGTGCGTTTCTCAGCAACTGAGTGTCTGTCTCACTCAAATGAGTCAGAATCCATGAACACATCTCTTAAGTTGGAGTGATTTTCCATCTGACTCAAAACTGGTCAGAGGTAAGTTTTAATCAGGGCATAGCATCTCTTGTAGTACCTGTGCTCCAGTTTTCAAATAAAGTTGACTCCAGTTTCCCATACATGAGAGGTGAGAGCGAAACATGCTTTAACAGAGTAGTACCACCTCACCATTAGGGAAGAGCAGAGGATTGAGATTTCTTTAAGCAGTAAGGTGGGAGGAGTTTACAGTCAGCTCTGAAAGTAACTTCCAGATAGCAGTCTGCCATTGCAGTTCTAAGTCATGGAGAAGCTCTGCACTGAAAGCAGTCTCTGCATCCAAACTGGAGAAGTCATTGTCTGATAATCAGTAAAATCTTGTTGACAAGGCTGTGATGAAGGAAACAGGTAAAAAACTCAAAGGATTTTTTTTAAAATCTTTGTATCTTAATGCAGTGAATCCACATTCATTTTCTGCTTTGGAGAAGGAAAATGGGAAGATGGAAGAAGCCCTCCCTCTAGCTCTGAGTTAGAAGAGAAAATCCCAACAGCTTGTATTTTGACCCTTGATTTGTCTGGGAAGATTGTAAACTTTGGTAACAACACAGTAACAGAGAGGGAGGACTCCATGCAGAGGAAGGAGAGAAGCAGGGAAGAAGAGTAGAAGGACACACAACTTCAAGAGGCCTGTTTGCAGATTCTTCATAAAGAAACGTCTCCATTTCTTTGTACCTTTTTTGCCCTTTCCTGTAACTTTTCTAAGTCTGCTTCACCTTTTCAAAGATGAGAAAACAAAAATTGCCCATGTTTTTAAAAATGCTGGTTCACCACGCATTTGTTGAAGTGTGCTCTGGTTTGTTTTCTAGTCCTTTTGAAACAATTTGGTTGCTTTTTTGAACCCTTACTGGGCATGGAGCTGACATCTTCATGGTATGTTTTTTTAATTTATGAACAGATCTTATCAGTTTAAGTAAGTATGTCCACCATTTTGCAATATCCTGTGTGGAATTTTATCTGCCATTTTATCTCAAATTGTGCATGATCATAGTGCTTTTCTGCAGCTTTGCATAGTCAGCTTTTGATTTTAATCACTGTGATAACTGTAATGGAATCAGCAGTCTCTGTTCTCCCATTATTCTTCACCTTTTCCAGGTCATTTAAGACTTTGCTGAGCACCACAGATCCTAGCAAAAAGTCCCAAAGGATTGTGTTGGTGATTTCCTTCCAGTGGGAAAACTGCCTTCCTACTTTATTTTTCATATTTTTTAGTTGCTTATTCATTTAAATTAGGATCTTCTTAGCTCATGAGACTTCCTTTTTATGGGCTTTCTTTTTCTCCATTTAATTGTAAAAGTGCACTTTAATATACCTTGTTTGCTTATTTGTCAATTCCTCAAAAAAAAAAGTAGGCTTGTGAAGTGTGTCTTCCTTTTATGGATGCTTAATTAAGTGCTTCCCAATATATTTTTGCATATGTCTGCTCATTCTGTTCCTTGCAGTGGCTTCTACTGATTTGCAGAACAAGGATGTCGTGTTCACTCATCTGCAGTTCCTCACATCACCCCTGGGGTCTTTTGTAAAAATTAGTCTTTTCCCTACCTTCCCATCCCCTGACACAGACGATTCCCAGGGAGAGGTTACACACTGCAGCTTGCAGTGGTGTTATTTTATCCTTCAGTTGGTTTAGAGATCTTAGGTGAATTCCATCCTAGTGAGCTGTTTGAGTTGTGCCCTGGGAAATGTGATCTCTGAAGAGAGAACTCCAGGCTTAGTCGGGTGAATCGTTCTTAAGTGCAAATGCTCACTGCTCTGACCCTCATTTTGTTTTCCACTCCCTGGTAATTTGATTCAGTTCTAGTAATTTCTGCCTGGCCTCACAGTCAGACATTCACAACATCAGAATGAAGACCACCTAATAAAAAAAAAATTACAGAAATGGTGCTCTTTGGATTAATCTGTTTGTCATGCTTTATTTCTTATTATTGCATAGACCCTCTTCTTAAGATGAAAGAATCTTGCAGTGGTCAGCTAGAGACTTCACAACATAAGACATGTACCTTTACCAGGATTATGCCTAAAAATAGACTGCCAATAGTGTTAAATACCCACAATTATGCTGGTACAATGCCATGCCAGAACTAATAGATGTCTGTTTAAGGGATTAGAACATTTAAATTGGACAACAGAGGGTAAGGAATGGGAACCACGTGTAATCAGCAATGTGAAGGCAATTGCAAGGAATCAAAACAAAGGAACATAGCAGAAAGCATGCAAGAAGAAAAATTCAGCTAGCAAGGTTCCCACTAAAGTTATGTGATGTAATTTAAAGCTTTGAAAGATTTTCTGTCATACTTGGAAAGCTCAAGTAATTTATATCTTCTTATATTTCAGTTTAAAGTCTTACAAGGGAATTTACAAACCTTTTGTGGTTTTGGTGGACTAATTCACTAGCCTGTTGCATTGCAGACACACAGTGTTCTGCAAAATATATTCAGGATGGATCAAAGCATTTACAGTTTCTAAATCAGAAACCATTTTTGGATGTTACAGACCTAGATATCCATTACCACTAAATGTAAGAAAATTTCCTAGGAGACCACTGTGGAAGACTTTACAACCTCTGGATGTTTAGACACATACTCTAATTCAGGAATGGTGAATGTCAATAAAATTCTACATTTTCATAGTAGCTGTACATTCATTTTAACTGTAATCACATGTAGAAAAAGTTCCAGCCCCTCCAAAAAGATTGTACGGCATTGTTTAGAAGGTGGAGCAGGTGCTTTTGTAGAATTCATTACTCACAATTTATAAAGCCATGTGGAATTTAGTAACTTAGACATTTTGATTGTCTGAAAATTTTGTTTGAAATGCACAGAGAGGTACCAATGAAATGATTGGCTGAAGTTATGTACTTCTGTTGTAATTTAGTGCTTTAGAATTAGAACCAAAATTGTGGTCACACTTTGAATGTATCTTTGTCTTCTTAGAATGAATAATTTTCTATTCCAGAGCCCTGGCACCCCAGATATCCCCACTGCTTCTATAATTTCACACTGTGGCTGTGCTATGAAACAAATGAAACCTGTCCCTAAGTTACAGAAAAGCACAGCATGCTGTATGCTAGAGTTGTTCACACACAGAGAATATGGCAGTTCTTTGCAAGCCATCCAGTCATTCATAGGCATTGTAAGAGATCTCACAGCCTCCCATCCTCATTTGCCATACCCAAATACCTGGAATTGCATGTCAGAAGCTGCTTCGTAAGCTCTCTCACTTGTGTGACCCTCGGGTTCTTGGTGTGTGTGTAACAGGGTTGCAATATGCATCTGTTCATGGGCAGTTTTAATCGTGAGAAAATTTCCCAGCAGCAATACCACACTTTTGGGAATAATCTGTCCAGCTTTTTGCAAACAAATTCAAATTCCGAAGACCCTGGGCTCTGTGTGTGCACAGTGGGCAAGTTACAATCGTTACACAGGTCTGTATCTATACACTGTCTGTCAAGATAGCAGAAGATACCTGGGGTGCTGTGATGAAACCTGGCATGACTTGGAACTCCCTGAAGATGGAATGAGGGATGCCCACGAGGACATGGAGTATGACAGTCCAGCTTTTAGTCTCAACAACCACAGAAGCAGCAAAGGACATGACATGAAGTGTTCTCATCACAGATTGTAATAAAATTTCTCATACCAGCTCTTACAGTGAAAAACACCCACTATGGATGGCCAGCCAGGAACACATGTTCATTCTGGCATGGGAGCCAGTATCTAGTGGGTGTCTTGATGTAGATACCCATTTTAGTGGACTTAGGGGATTGGAGCAGAATGAGAGAACATGCCTTGCTCCTTAACAAGCTTGCCCCTGTTTGCTCCAAAACAGATGGGAAATTGCAGGCTGTTCACAGGAAAGAACCTAATGCCTTGGTTCTGTGAAAAATAGCAGCCATTGTATGTCACTCCGTTAGAGCAAGAAATAATTTACTGTCATGGATTTAAAACAGCAAAGTAGTACACACAGTGAAGTGCATGTGCTTTTAAGTAATGATGTGTCTTGCAACTCGTATCCAGATATATCCACAGGGGTGCCAGAGGCTTCCCACGTCAGATCAGCAGTGCCTTGGTAGATGAAAAATGGCTTTATGTGAAAGGATGATCCCCACCTTCGCAAGCTGTCAGGACTGCATTGCATGTCCTTCAGTGCACTGCCTTGCTTATGGAGTGCATGCACTGAATACTGGAACATGGCAGGACAGGGCATTGCACTTGAGAGCAACTGGGAACTCTGCTACCAACTGCTTCCAGGGTTAACTGGGACTCTGGACCTCTGCTGGAAGTCTGTCCACTGCATGCCAGACATGAGCCTTCCCAGAATAATGGCTATAGATGAGTCTGTCCAGCAGTATGCACCTAGACGAGTCTCAGGTCAGCAAGCACAGCTCTCAGGCTGTGTTCCACCTTCTCTCATAGCATGTTGTGCTGGTTGACCTCTGAACCACCAAAGAAGCAGCAAGGGATAAAGTAGTTCCTCCAAAAAGACATTTGTAATTCTGCTATGCATTTTAAACTGGACTAACTGTCCAGGATTGTGTAGTAAGTGAGACAACAGGAAGGTGCCTGTGAGACAATATCTTCCACAGCAGAGGCAGGAAAGGTTCTCCCTGCCCATATCTGCTAGAACAGTTTTCTGTAACAGTTCAGCCTACAGAATCTGCAAAATTGTTCAACACATTAAGATGGACCCTAACATAAAAGTGTCAGTGGTTGGCGTGAGTGTAGCACTACCTTTTCAAAAGGTGATAGCTTCTTTTAAGGTCTTCAGACCTTCAATAAATGCCCATTGTTTTTATTTATGGGGTTGGGTTGGGTTGTTTTATGTTTGGTTTGTTTTTTTCATTTTGGTTTTCAGTTGTGAAAGGAATAAATTCATCTATACTAATACACATCTGAGCTAGAGAAAAGATGACAGCAAGTTTCCTCATCCAACTGATAGCTCATGGATCAGTAGCTGTCAGTTCTGTAGGGCAGTGGCTGTTCTGGGATATTGGAGATTATCCCCCCAAAGATGCTGTAGTTGCATATCAGGTCAGATAGTAACTGTTTATGCAAAGCCTTCTATTCAGCCTTCTCATATGTTGGCTTTTCTATGGCCACTTAATGTTACTGGTGTTGCTTTCCCTCTATGTAGACCTCTACTGAGTGAGGGGAGATGAAGCTTGGCTGTTGACCACATCCAGTACTTGGGGAGCAAGGCAAAAATCAGTGCTAAAGGACATCCTCACTGTTTGTCAGTATCTGAGAGGAAGGGTTTCATCATCAACTTTTTGTGAGGTTAAGCATAGCTTCTTGTAATTCATGCCTTTAATCTGCTTTGGTCAACTTAAAAGCCATTCTTCATAACAGCTTCATTTTGAGTTGTCCTGCTGTAATCACTGGGGTGCAGTTCATACCAACTCACTGTACTGTTGTCGCTTCCTGCCCTGATCTTAACATAGACATTTGAAACAGGTAAATTAGAATGGGAATTTAGAGCAACTAGTTCCAAGGCAGGCATCTGTGTGAGCCTTATCTGAAGTTAGGTGAGAGAGATCCAGCCCTGCTTGACAGAACTGGGTTCCAGGTAAGCTCTGGACCAGTACCTTTGTGCTTTTCCAGTGACAATAGTGCTTACCTACCTTTGCTTAGGAAATACTTACAGATTTTTCCCCCCTGTATTTTCTCACACATACAAATTGCAGCATTTTCTGATAAAATTTGCTTCCATTAATTTCTCCTTTCTCCATAGCTATAACGAATTTGAGGTTTTGGTATTTTGCTACTATTGCATTTTTGTCAGTTTCTATTCTTTTGTCCCTCAATGGCATCAAAGCACTGTGGGCAGACAGGCTGCAAACACAAGGGTAACTGCTTGGCAGTGGAGCTGTGGGAAGTGCAGGAGTCAGTGCTCAGCAGGAAATAAATGAATAGTTTAAGCTACTTCAATAGTAACTCCGTAAACCTCAGCAACACAAATCTCTTGCTGCTGTGTATCTGTAACCTTAGATGACTTTGAGGACTGAACTCTGCAGTCTATAGCTCATCTACACAGCATTGCAGTCTTCTTTTATTGATGGCATTTCCTACTTCTGTCATCAGCATATTCCAATGTATCTCCTTAATTTTGTGCTTTGTGAAGATACTGCTGTGTAACACAACAATACAACTAACATTGTTCCTGTTCCTTGCCTCCCTTATCATCTTAAAATTAATTTACCATCTTCACATCTCGCCTTTAGGCTGTTTTGCTGCAATGCCTACAAAAATTTGGAAACAGTCTGACTGTAAGTGAGCTGAGAAAATTACTTCACATGCCAAGCTATACATTCTCTTTGTTTCCCTGTGCTCCTTCAGCTAGTGACAATCATTTGCCTCCCCACAGATTCTAGGCTCTTTGGGGCAGGACTGTCTCTTCCTTCTAGAAGCTAACAGTGCCTAGTCCTGTTACCCCAACAGAGCTGGCAGTTTAGTTATCTTTGTTTAAGGCAAAATTACTTCTAGCTTAGCTCTAATTTTTGAGTAATCCACATAATGATTTGCAAGGACATGCTCTCAGATCTAATAACTGTTCAAGTCAAAAAGCCTAGCATTAGTCATACAGATGTGTGTTGAGAAAGATTTGGTGGTGTGTTTTCTTTATATGGTTTATTTTATTGATTTGCCTGCAGTGACAGTGCTTTATGTTTACTCCTATCCTGCACAAAGGGGTGTTAGTGGGAGCTGGGGATAGGTTCAGAATTCTGCCATGTATTCCTGCAGCGTGGACTCTTTAAGGATGATGAATTTTGGAAACTACTTCTTTAGTTAAATATCTGGATTGTTTTCAAAATTATGACTTCCAAATGTCGTATTGTTCACCAGGCATAGAATGCAAATGGTATACACTTTATGGGAAATCTTCTTTTAAAATTCTGTCCCTATGTCAGTATAGAGAGCCTTGAGTAAATCAAGCTTAATGGCCCTCAAAGCCAGTAGAGAGTCTTGCTTTAAACCAGTTTACTGTTCAGAATTGTGACTGCACGTAGGCAGTGCCCTGCAGTGTTCTGCCTGCAATCTGTACCCATCAGGTAGGAGCAATAGTGATGAGTTATCAGCCCCAGCCCCCTGAGTATGTAGTGGGTAACAAGAAATGGATGCCCATCAATAGGCACATGTGCCACCTGCCTGAGGTGCCTTGGGCCTCCTCCTGTCTGCAGGTGTGCAGCTGCCTTCCCCTGATACTGAGGGCTGCTCACCCCTTGTCCCCTCCGTGGTGTCACCTGCTTGCTCTCACGTTGTCACTCTGGTGACCTTGCCCCAGCAAAGCCAGTAATATGACTGTGGCGAATTCCCTTGGAAACTGAGTGTGGCAGCAGGAAGATCACCTGCCTTGTCCCAGCTTTTCCCACTGTGTTCGGGCCCAGGCCATACCTGCGTGCAGGGTGTGGCAGAAGGTGCACATGGCAGCTCCAGGCAGCAGGCACAGCTCAGCAATATCAGCATCACCTGCAGGAGCCACCAGCAGCAGTGTGAGCAGCTCCCAGCCTTGTGAGGCTTGTGTCCTTTCTGCAGGGGACTTTCTGTGGTGATTGGTGATCTGGCTGCACTGGAGGAGAGGCCTGAGGAGCTGCTCCCCTGGGCACCTCCACCACCTCTGCCTGTGGTTTAACTTATGCACCTGAGCTTGCCTCACTCTTCCCTCCCTCTGCTGTAGGATGGCTACAGTTTTTTCAGAAATAGATGGGAAAAAAAGATCAATGAGAGGGAAAAAAAGCAGAAGTAGATGTAGGCAATAGACTCCTGTGTGTGTGGCAATCAGGGCCTGCTAGCATTCAGAGCCTCAAGTGCCATAGGCCATTGCTACTCCAGATTCCACAAGGGTCTCCAATGGCAAGAATTGACGAGCAGAAGAAAGCAGTTTATGACCCTCTCCTGAAGAGAAATTTCTGGTGCTAGAGCTGATATAGAGGGAAATGCTGATGTAGCTGCCCTTTTGTCAGGATAAAAATAAATATGCTAGGAAGTATGTGGGAAAATGAACTGGTAAATAAGAGCACAGGAAACAAGGAAACCTGGAAAGATGAGTCTGCTTTTAAGAGAAAATGTTTTTAAGGATCTGAAAGAGGAATCTTATGATGCGGGAATCATATAACCATTAAAGCTGGGAAAGACCTCTAAGATCATAAAGTCCAGCTGTCAGGAGAATCAGCTGCCTGTGAAAGAGAACCTAACAAAATCTGAGGCACAAAGGGAAAGTGACAAGTCCATGAATGATTACTGTCTAAGTATTTGAGGCATTTGTCTGGGGGTGGTCAACAGCACGGGCTTCAACATCTGCCAGAAAAGCAGGGGCCAGAGCCCCATGTGCAGTACTTTCCCTGCTGCTTGCACTGAGCTGACGTGGGTGATGCTGTCGTGAGAGTCCCTGCTCCACACTCTGGAGAGGCAGGGATATGATCACCGAAAGCATGGAAAGCTTTGTGGGGAGTCCCCGTCAAGAAGGGCCTTTTAAGAGTGTGAAAATAATTTATTTCTGTTGGTTGATTCCTGCTACATTTGGGGTAGCAGCCCTTGCTGGTCCCAAAGGCACTGGATTACAGCAAAGGAACTTGTAATTTCATTATTGATTTTTCTCCTAATGGAAGTAGAGCACAAGGTGGTGAATATTGACAGCTAAGTTCAAAGTATCCCTTGTCTTTAATACTGGGGAGGATGTCAGCATATCACTTGCATTCTTAGCTGCTTGAAGCCTATTAGAAAACAGTGCCTCCATCAGGCAGGGAAGGCATTAGTAGAGGAATGAAGCGAGCAGTCTGCACAGCACGTGGGATCCCTGTGGTTGTGCCAAGAGAGGTTTTTGTGGCTTCTTTTCTGGTCCCTGGTTCATCTCTGCATCCTGGCAGTCAGGACTCAATTCTCAGAGGCTTAGACTTCAAAAGGAATGGAAGAAATCCCTTGTTTGATCAAAGTTCTCCTGAAACAGCCTAGGATAGCTATTCTTTCAGAGTCCTTGGGCATATAATTCAGATTTTGGTAACATTCGCAATTACAGAAAATATTCTACAATTCAGCTGTGTTGCGCATGGTCAAGAGATCATTTTTAAAGACAGCTAAGTCAGCCAAAGCATATTCTTTCATTTCCCTTTTATTTTCCACACAAAGAAAAGTGTTTGGAAAGCTCTCCCTTTCTGAATACCGTGTCGCTGGAATCTCACTGCCCTTCTCTGAATGGAAAGAGTTACGCACAAAATAGCAGAATTTTTGCAGCTCCTGATACTCTGATACTTCAGAAAGGAGGTTTTCCTTTGAATGTAGGCAAAGCTGCAAATTTAAAGGAAAATCTCAGTGTTCTCTGTACCAGAAAAAGGCAGAGTCCATCATTATCCTTGTCCTACTCTGGGCAGCAAGCACAGACCCTCTCCTGACTGAGAAACCTGGCATGGGGGATACAGCGAGAAACAAGAAAAGCGCCTTTGGCTTTTCATACTATAGGTTTTCATCCCAAATGCATTTGGGTAGGTACTGATAGGCTTCCTGTTAACTTCAGTCAGTTCCCAATTTAATGTTGATTACTTCCTGTGAATAGAGTATTTCATATAGCTAAGGGATGGGTTGCAAAAGGCTTAGCATGAGGTCACTGTGAAAATTGCATATCATTAAAAAAAAAAGGACAGATTGTCAGATTCCCAGTCTCTTACTTTTAGTGCCCAGAGAAGTTGTAGAAATATTCAAGGCCAAGCAGGATGGGGCTTAGAGCAGTCTGGTCTAGTGGAAGGTGTCCCTGCCTGTGGCATGGGAGTTGGAACTGAGTGACCTTCAAAGGTCCTTTTCAACCCAAACCATCTATGATGATTCAATGATAATGATTTAGATTGATGCTATAGGATAAGTTTAACTCAAGTTATCTTTTTTTTTTTTTTTTTAATGAGACATTGCTCTGATAGTGCCACGGGGTTGGTGTGCTACAAACATGGTGCAGAGAAAGAAAAATGAGATCTGCCCACTGTGTGCTATGTAAGACAGAGCCTTGGAAAGAAAGAGAAGCATTCCTTTATGTAACATTAATTAGGCATCTGCTGAAAGGAAGATGAGGAAGTGGTATTGTGGAATACCTGTGGAATACTTGGAATGGATTATTTCTCCAAGTAGAATCATGTTCTGCTCTTTTATAGCAGGAATATTTCTCAGAGATCTTTAAGCTGCCATAGCAAAGATTAAAGGGGTGCAAGTCAGCACTGATCTCTGGAACACTTGTCATGAAAACTGGTGTGGGCTCCATGTGCACACTGGTGCTCTGCTGAATTACAGCACCTGAAGATTCCTGCCCTGCATATGTAGAAGTAGGACTGCAACTGGAGTCAAATTCTGCCTTGCTATTTATATGCAAGGTTGCATATATTGAAAATGGAAAAAAAGAGTTTCTTAGCATGGTCTATCAATGGACACTACTAAAAGTTGGAGAAATTAATTTTCTAGATTATATATTACCAGAAATATTTTATATTTCTCACACAGTGTGCTATATGACTGCAGGAATAGAACTGAATTCAAGCTCACTACAGTGAAAAGAGATCACAGTTCACAAAAAGTAGTAGTAAGTATCAGATTAGGTATTTTTAGTTTTAAAGAACTAGCAGTAGAAAAATGCACAAGACCATGTATAATGCTGAGTAAAAGGGAATGCTATCGGAAAAGAAAGCACTTATTTTTAAATGTGCCTTCAAATAGCCCTGTAATATTAGCACATCCTTTCAACTTGGGTCATGGTAGCATTAAGCTTCCTATACAGTCAGGTCATCCTGCGGGTATAAATATATGCTTTAAGTTATATAAACACCATCCAATCCTATTTGCATTGTTACTCTGAGACACAAAATGCTATAATGACCTCCTTTTCCAATATCCAGTGCTATCTATAAAGCAGGCTTAGGTCCTTTTCTTATTAAGGAGGTCAGCTCTCTTAATGAGCTTTAGGCATTCCCAGAGAGTTTTCCAATATTGCAAGACATACCTGGCCCCAGGCAGGAGGGTTGCAGCCCTGCCAACACCTAAGCAGTGCAGACAGATCCCATGTGACAGGTTATGCAATGGAGCAGGGCTTTATATACACCGGGCCCTGGAGCATGGAAAGGGCTCGAGGGAAAAGAGCATCAGGTGAGCAACAAATGTTTTCATGCTGTGTTTCTTGGGGTGCTTTTGGCAATGTTGCAAACTGCATCAGGCTTAATCTTATGTTTCATGAAGTGGTCAACTTGTAAAACATCCTGAAGTTTAATAATGTTTTGTGTGTTCTAGAATTGTAGGGGCTGGAATTCTAGAGACTCAGAAATCATGGTTATTCCTCTCCGGAGAATGACGCCTGGGTACATAAGGTTGCTGCAGGTATGAAATTTCTTTTTTTTTTTCTGCTTTTAATTAATCTTAAAAATACCAGTATTTCTCTTGATCAGGTTGATTTTATTTCAAATTATTGCATGACTAACCCAAGAGAACACTGGTTTCTTGTGGGTTAACTCACATAACTCAAAATAATTAATCCTCTGCTGGAAAGCAAATGAATTATGACATTTCTTACTAATTGATATCATGCTGGAATATCAAATGCAGAAAGGAGTTAATTCTTCTGCAGTGCTTAAACAGAAACTGCTTCTCCATAATTTTCTCTTGCAATGGCTTTGTGTGTTTGGGGCAGTGAGAAAATACTGATGGAAATAAGGATGCAACTCAGCTGACCCATCAATGAAACATTTCAGCCAGCTTCTTGGCCATGATAAGGAAACCTCAATCAGTATTGACCATTGGAACATTGGGAAGTCAGCCTGTCAATCATTATGTGAAGGAAAGAAATAAAAGCATGTATAGGAAACATTTTAAATCAGCTGAATAACTGAGACTAAAGCAGCTATAAATATATATACATATATATATATACACCAAAGAATACAGAAGAACTCCTTATTATATTCCGTATTTTGACATTTACAGAGTATCCATCCTTTCTCTGGAAAATATCACAGCTCTTAGCACTGTGATCTGCATCCCGAATCATAGACTGTAGCAGCTGAGAGAGGATAGTTGAATGGTTGAGAGGCTGAGCTAAAGATGCTGTGTTTCAGTCCTAACCATTAATTTCTTTCCCACCTCCCTGCATATCTTTTGATATCATCTTACATAGTAATTTCTTTTGTCTTTTTTTATTTTGTGGCTGAAGTAGCCACAGTCAGACACTTTGATCAAGGTCAGAGCACTCAGCTCTAATTCTTTAAGCTCAATAAAAAACCCAGAATCTGGAAGTGAAAAAGAGGCTCCTTGGAATCTGTTGCTCCTGTCAGTGATGCCATGCTTTTTCATCCATGGATTGCAAGGGAAAGCATTTAAAAAAAAAAAAAAAAACAAAAAAAACCAAAAAAAACAAAAACACACCATCATTATCTGAGGCCTAATAATTATTTAACTTAAAGAAACCAAATGCAGCACCAAGAAAGACACCTGTTGTATTTTAACTCCACGTGCCAATATCTATATGAAGTTTTGCCAGTGATCCCTTCTAGGCTTGCTTTCCTGAATTAATAATTAACGTTCAGGGTAACATCCTGTGCTAGTAGCTGATCTGTTGAAAGTAAGAGATCTTTGCTCTTTACAGACTAAGAAAATTCTTTCTCCTTTATGCCTAAGCCTCCACATTTGATTCAGCTCTCCCTCTCAGGTAGCCAGAGGGAACCCCATTAAATTCACCAAAATCAATGAGCAGCAACTGAAAGGAAAATCATATCAGAAATGTGTCCTATCTGGTAAAAAAACTGATAAACAAACTGATAAAAAGGGAGGGTTTCCAAAACATGCAATGTGCTCTGTGAAATGCTCTTCAGTGGAAAGCAGAGTTAGATGGCGTGGAGAAGAATAAAAGTGCTTTGTATGTTCCAAAGACCTTGTTTTGTGTTGCACTGAGCTGAATCAGCTTGTAACCTGCCCTGTTTCTCCCTTAGACTCAAGCTGCAGCAAAGATGGTTACAAACCCGTCAGACACAGCACTGCAGCGGGCAGCATTGCTCCTGGGAGTGTTCGGGATCAGCATTTCCAGCTACAGCACACACCAGCTCACTCAAACTAAAAGATTCTCCCTGACCACTTAAGCTATGTTAGGATGTGACCCAAGAAGTCCAGGCTTATGTCAATGCTGATGATGAGTGGCTTTTCTGCCGCTGTTACTGATGTGGAGGTAATGAGACTCTGCAGCCGTGATTTCTACATGCAAAGTAGAGTGGAAGAACTGCAGTCTTCTTCAAGAAAGAAAAAAATAACTGCTATCAGAAACATTTGGTTTCGAAATAAGACAAACTTTCTGTAAATACTATGGACTTCTTTTGTTATTCAGTGTATACATAACGATCTAAAGGTATAAAATACAGTTACATTCAGAGTAGCTGTAAACAGACCAGTGTTGGGTGCTGGGCTCTGGGAGTGTCATTGTGTTGCAGCTTTTGCAAATGACTCCAATGCAAAGACTGTTTTTGCAAAGAAGAAGTTAGAAGTAATATATTCCTCATGACAAGGGTTAGAACAAATGAAATTAATTTCCTATAGACTCTTTGGACTGTACATTTGGGAATTACAGAATTTGTGCACTCTAGCTTTTTCTATGGAATCTTAAACATTTCTTGATGCCTTTTGAGTAGCAATGTTTGTGTATTGTAACACGAACTGGCAGTCTTCTGTCACAGCAGAGGTGGCCACGGGCTGCACCAGCCATATGGTGCTGGGAAGGGCCCATGGCTCCGGACCAGGTAACTTCATAGCTGTGCAGAAACTCTCTGTTCTAGAAAGTGTCAGTAAAAATATTGGGTTGGGTTCCATTGCAGAGTTCAATATCTGGCTGTATTCTTCTGCAAAGTCAACTTATCTCATAATATACATTCTGATTAAAGTAGAAATAGAGTTTGACCTTTTCCCCCTACTTTTCCCTTGTTTTCTTCTCATTTGGTACAATAGCTTATTCAGAGAAGCTCTCTTACTATTGGTTTGCACTTTTCCAACTGTTTCTTATGTTTTATGTAAACATGGCTTTGTAGCCTCTTCTGTGCATATGTTAGCATTTAAAATCCTTTGTTCTTGGTTACTAAATACAAATATTATTTTGGGGTCTTTTTGAGTGTTTAAAATTACTTCATCTGTCAACGGTGTTTAAATTCAACCACTAAGGGGCATCCTACACAGCTGAATATTTTGAACTCTTCAGATTGCTCATTCCAACATGACAAATCACAAATTGAATCTGGCTGAAATTTTTACTTTTTTATTTTTTAATTGTTCTTGTCCCTGTTTGCCATTTGCTCATCCTCTCTAAGAAATGTGTCTCCTCCCCCCACAAATTTTGTTAGAAGATAGTGAGAAAATCAGTGTTTACAAGGTCATCTTTTTTCAATGTGCCAGATCACAAATTACCTCCATCTTGTATAGACTTCTGTTTATATTTTTAAAAAATAATCATATAATGATATATTCTGTCTTCTGCCTTCACCTACAAGACATGAAACAAAATACTTGAACTCCTTGACAAAAGTAAGAATGAGGCCTCTGGAAAGCATTCAGTCACAGAGACTGATGTTATATAGTATGACCCCCATCACCACTCTCAGTGTGCCATCATTATGGCTTTTTAATCTATTACAGGATTTTTGGCTGCTGCATTTCTGTTAATTGATTTCCTGCTCCCATTCAACACAAGTGTAAGACCATTAGCTGTTTTCAGTGCCATTACTATGCTAATGCAAGCTCTTTTGTTAGATGAAGACTGTGTGCAATAACATCATTTTAACAAGATATTCTAGAAAAAAAATAAATGATGACTTGGCCACTGAAATGTTCCAATTGGAAGTGATGCTCATGAGAAATGTGTACTTTTCCATCAAAATTGTTTTGAGTAGTTTTGAAAGCTTTATTTAGCACTAGTGAAAATCACAGGCGGACAATAGAGGCAATAGGCACACTAAGTGTGGAGAGATTTTATAAAGGTAGAGACCATAGGAGCCCCAGGACCATACAGTGAAGCACCAGGGAGCTGTAATTGAAATTATTTACAAAACAGACATGTTTCCACTTGCTTCTGAAGAATTTGGCCTGGGCAGAAAATCACCTTTATGTAAAAAGTTGGGACTGCATCCAGCAGATGTAGGCATTGCTATCTAACCTATCTGTTCCTGTAGAAATCTACACCCAAAATGTCCATTTTCTGAAATGCATCATGCCAGGCACAGCAGACAGCCATGTGCCCTTCTCTATCACTGCTGTGGCTCCCTGGAAGACCTTCCAGGTTTCCCCTCAGCCAGGTGAGACTGGGGTGCGTTGAGCACCAAGGCATCAAAACCTTGTGGAGATGGCAACAACATTCCTGTCTTCTCATCTTCCCTGTGTCTGGAAGCCCAGCCATGGACTGGAAGTTGCCCAGAATATGACTGGAAGCTAAAATCCTGTATCCCTTTTTGTGTTGCTGTTTGTTAGAGCAAACACTCCTTGGCCGAGGAAGGAAAGGACCTGCACAAGTGCTCCCATGGAGGAGGCACTGTCCCTTCCCTCCTCCTGTCCTCCTGAGGGACTGGCTCTGTCCCAGGGGATCCTGACTCCCAAAGGACACTGGCTGAGCCTTTCACTGCTCTACAAACAGGCAATTAAGACAAGCTAAAACCTTTTCCTCCTAAGTACCTATTAGCTAAGTGTGCCCACTCGCTGCACACAGTGTGCCATGGATTTGGACCTTACTTAGGTTTGCCATGTTTATAGACATCTAACTGAAGCCTGCAGGCTCAGTATATGGCTGGGCTCCCAAAACCTGAGTAGGATACTGCTCGATGCTGCAATTCTCAAACTTGCCTGTGAATTTTCTCTTCAAAGCTCTGAGCATGCCAAACTTCGAGCATATGTTTATGTCCTATTGAAGTCAAAGGGGATTTAAGGAACACCCTTACATCCTTTTCCAGACTGAAGTATTTAATCTTTTCCTTGATCTCCACCAAAGAAGCATTTACATTTTAAATATATTTGTACTTTTGTTTATATGGTTTTACTTCAAAAATGTTGGCAATTCATCAACAATTGAATGCTGATGAAAGTCGGGAGCCTGGTGAGCTTGGGGAGGTTAATGCTGCATTACCTAGTTTTAAGAAACACCAGCAATGGATTTCATTTGGCATATAAATTGTTATGTTTGAGGACTTACTCTCCAGGAATTACTTTGTACCTTCCCTAGCTCCTAAAAATATTTAAATGGAAATACTATTTAGCTAGTAAAAATTAGACCTTCTTTACAAATACACTTTAAAAGCAATTTCTTAAAATTTATTGGATTGGGTTTACTTCTAATATCAGGCAAATATAGGTTAATATCTCCTGATACTGAACAATTGTAACTCAACTAATCCACTTCTAACAGCAGTAACTTTTCTATTCTGAATTATATCTTGATATATCAACTTAATTATTTTATTCTTTGAGGAGGAATCACAGGAGATTTTGTAGCTGTTTGATTTGGATGTCTGAGCCCACCTCCTAAAGGCGAGAGAAATGAAAGTATTAAATAATCAGAAACTCAAACACGGTTGTTACTCTCTTCAAATAGATGTAGCATAGACTGGAGACTTGTTTGTGATGAGTGGCATTGCAAGTGAATATCACAGAGCATTCAAGCTCTTTCACATACATGCAGTCAGTTATGTAAAGCAGGATTTTGTCTCCTTCCATCAGGACAGGTGACTAAAGTCAGTCACTCAAGGAAGAACTCATCTACTAGTAAGGGAACTATAAACTAAAGGGAGTGTCTGACATATTTTGATGCACCTTCTGGAAATTATGCTTCTACATCAGAATTTCTGCTCTAGACCATTATTTATGTCTAAAGTCAGAATTGCAGGTGGTGTATCTCCCAGTATAGCACAGACCCAGAAGATGAAGTTGAGTTTGCCTTATCCATGAGTGGGTTCTCCATTTCTTACGAGGCAGTGGCAATGTCATCATGGGGCTGAGCCTCTAATTCGTGTATCTGACTGGGAACAAAATGCAAACAAGCTCAGAAACCCTTGATTTTAGACCATGCATTTTTGCTAGTGCCAGATTCAAAGAAGTCTGGCCTCAGCTGAGGTTTCAGATGCTGCTGTGGTGGTAATTAACAAATTAATAAATTAATAAATAAAACTAGGGCATTGATACTGTGTGGGAGCTTCCTTCCTGAAACGTTCTGTGTCTGCATTGCATTTTCAATGGCAAAGTGTGCAGGAGGTTTATCAGTGGAAAAGCTGTGTGTCAATGCTCATTCACTTCCCCAGCTTCACCCAAATGTGGCCACTGAGACTTAACTGAGAAATGGTTTTACCTGGGCAGTGCAATGGCGCTTCCCTATGGATATATCAGAGATAAAACAAAGGGAGATATTAATGCTTGTCACATCTTTTCTTACCTTGGATAAAACGCATTTTCTCCTCTCAGTTATGAGTAGTCAATGACAACACAACACCCTCAAGCAGTCTTGCCTTTCATATGACTTTGTTGTTATTCTTCTAGAACTATTGTCATTTAATAAGGAGGCTGAAAGGTAGTTTAATCAAACAGTAGATTAATAAGGTTCCTAAGGCTACATTCACTTCAGCTTTCAACTTCGTGTGTAATCATGAGCTATGGAGTGTCACTGACTTTTAATCAGTGCCCTGGTCTCTGCAGTGGGTGTGTTTGTAAGCATAAAAAACAGCCCTAAAGGGCCCAGAAAAAGCTATTTCTTCACCTCCTTAGCATCATTCTTGCAAGTGACCTTTCTAAGAGCATAAAAACCATTAATCCACACCTTTTAGAAAGGTTTTAGGAACTTCATGCAGTCCACAGCATGCCACTGATGAGGTCCATCCTACAAGGGGGACACTGGATCAGAGTAGTCAAAGGAGGTGTGGGTTGCCAAGCAGGGTGAGGGCTTGAATTAGTGGGTGCTTCCATGTGTTTCCATTAAGAAACAACAGGTGAGATCCAGCTCAGCTGACATGAGCAATGGAAAGTTTGGCCAAATTTGCCCATACCCTTAGCTCTCAATACAGAGAGCAGAGATGGGTCCTAGGGAGGCCACTGCCACCTTGGCATCTGGCAGCAGCCTGAAAGTGCTTTGTGATGAGCTGAAGGAATGGGGATGGTTTTCTTACATTGCAAAGTACTTTGTGTTTTGAGCATTCTCTAATTTTTCTGTAATTTTCCTGGCTGGGGGAAGTGGCTGTGTCTCATTGATGTTATTTAAACCAGAGTAAAGAAGAAATGCCAAGGCAGAGTTACCCTGCTGCTGAGAAAGATTTTTAATCTTTTTTTAAAAAGCAAATGACAAATTGGTTTGTCCTTCACTCTCTGTTCTTCAATAATGGATTACAGGATCTTGGAACTCTTGGCCCGAAAGGAATGGGGGCACGTTCATCCAAAATTGCTGAAAGCTTGAACAGAATCATCACTGGCTAGGAATAGCTCAAACACAGTGTGCCTTTCCTGTCATAGCTGAGCCATAGCTCTTTTTAAAATGAGCTCTGCCCCAAGGGAAAAGGAAGCACATGAGGCTGTACTCTGCTCCACCAGGTGTTATTGAGCTGCACTGTGATAGAGTCCTGAGGAGAGGAAGAGTGGAGGCATGGAACACAAAACTTTGCTTCACTATGACCCTCCAATGGCAGAAGAGCCCCTTGGCTGCTGCTTTGGGCCAGGACAACCAGAGAATGGCTGAGCCTACAGTGAGGGTCCCAACTGGTGTGTCCTGCTCCCAGAGCTGCTTTGTGGCTCCTCTGAAGCTGATGGAGCTGTGACTGACCCAGTGTGTCTGTCTGTCTGTCTGAGCACATAAGAAGGAGGCTCTTGTGCTCACATGCAGGTGGTGGTTGCTGAAGGAGTGTGAGGAGTGATGCCTTGCAGCATCAGTGTTTTGTGCAAGTCCCTGGCTCTGTCCTGAGTAACCTCTAACCTCCCTCTGGGCCTTAGCTTTCATCTGCAGCACAGCACTGGCAAGAAGCTCTTTGATCAGGTAACTCGGAGTCCCCTTTTCAGTCACTTGCCAGTTACATCCTGTTCATTAGCCCCAGAGCTCACCTCAGGGATTATTTGTCATGCTATATCCCCAGCTGAATTCAGCTGTTAATTTGATAGCATTGAATCAAGAGGAGAAACTAAATAAACACTGTGAGTGTTGCCCTGAGAAGGTATCTGCAATGTTTTTTGCCACTTTTCACCTTACTTTCAATTTTCCCATAACAATTCTACTGTTGCATGTGTGTCCCTGCATCTTCCTGCTTTTCCTTGCCAAGCAAAAAGGCCCCAGGACCTCAGCATCTTGCAGAACAGCACAGGAAGGGATGAGAGGCATCACCCAGCAAAGAACAAGAGAAGCAGAAGCAGCATCCCTCCCATTGGGTGAGAGGGGCTGTAAATCTCCACCGCGGGCCATGCAGTGAGCCTGGGACCACACTGAGCCCAGGGTGGCTGTAATGAGCCAAAGCTCTCACACTGAGCAAACCTGGCAGCTCACTCACACTCTGGGTAGCTGTGGGTTAGCTCTGCAACTGTGTCAGTTCAGATTTGTGTTAAAGAGTCAGGAGGATCAATGTAAAGAAACCCACTTTCAGTGGGTCACTAGCAGACTTTCTGGCTGTTTCTTTTTAAATCATATAGTCTGAATTCCACTTCACAGTTGCTCTCCCACATTAATTACCTCCTTGCTGAGCAGTACACTAAAAAGCCCAGGGTTTGCTGTAGGATATCAACACTGGAGTAGGATTCTGCACCTTTATTTCACTAAACTTTATTCACTACATATTAAATATTCAGCCTGAGTTATTTCCATAGGTTCCATCTACAGTGAGTGGAAAAAATTAACACCTCCAGAAAAAACTCATCCCCTTCAGGAGGCATCTTGCAGAGGAGGGCCAACTTCCCATCTAATGAGTGCCTCTCTCTGTGCTGACAAGGGACTGGACATCTCAGTATCAGAAAGCTCAAGGCAGTGGAGACAAATCATCCCTATCTCTACAAAAGCATTCTGTTCCAATGCTAGCAGTTTCCCACTGAAGACAGACACTGAGACATATAGTGAATTCATAGGCTCAATTTCCAGGCTGCAGCTTTCAGAGGGAGTCACTGAGCTGCAGGATGCTGTTTCTGGTACTAGGAAAGCAGAGCCTGGGAAATGACCAGCCCCACTGTGTCTCACCTTTCACACAGAGGCACCTGGAAGCCTCAGAGAGCTGGAGCAGCACTGAGCAGGAGCAAGCTTGCACTGGAGAGCTGGATGTACTGGAGCCTGCCAGGTACCAGGGCTGACCTGGTACCTTTCTGAAAGGGGCAATGAAGATGCCACTTCTGAAGCATCCTCATGGGAAGTAAAAGGTCACAAAGGGCATTCTGTATTTCCTTTGGAGATTAAGCCCTTGGCACCAAGTGTGCACTGTCGTTGAGCCACAGCAGCAGCTGCTAGACAGGAGTTTGGCACATATCTACTGAGCATCCTCCCTGAAAATGGCAGGATGCCTTCTGCAGAGAGAACAGCTTCCAGGCACCCAGAAAAGTGCAACAGCACTGAAGGATCCACCATGAGGCCCTTTCACAACCCCACTGTCTCCTGCCCTCCATCTCCCCGTTACAGGAGAAGGGAGCCAGTCTGGTGACTCTTGTCCCTTCCAGAACCACCTGTCTTGGTGGCACCTTCAGGGAAATGACCCTCATCTGCAATGAGTTCATGAGAGATGGCTCACTTTCTGCCCCCTGAAACAAAGGGATGCCACTGCCTGCAGGCTACAGGCTGGAGGTGGACTGAGAGCCAGGGTGAAGCCTGGTGGCCACCAGAGCCATCTGCTGGCCCTGGGACATGAGTTGTGGCCAAATCAAATGCCTATGCACTGCAGCAAGGCCACTTAATTAATTTCAACTGGAATACAAATGCAATTTAACGAGTTTCCCAATCTCTTATGTTAGCTAGGAGGGAACAGCAGAAAATTAATAATTTCTGGGTGAGAACTGTAATCTGCAAACAAAAAAACCCCAACAAATGTCAAACAAACAAAAAGGAAAATGCAGCTCAAAACTGTGCAGCTCTGTGTAAAATATGCTTCAAATACTGTCTTGAGTCTTATTTAGTTCATCATTATTTTGCTACCTGAGCAACTTGTACACAAACTGACATAAAATATCTGAGGTATTTAAACTAGGATTGCAATTACTTTGGGCCCTTCCCATTGACACTGGAGAGAAATAAATGCTACTTAGTTCTTGGGTGAGACAGTCCACTCTCCAGAGGCACACATTTCTTTCCACTGATTATGGAGGGAGCCTACTGTGTCTGTGCTCCTAATTCAGACATCTCATTTTTTATGTTTCCATAGCTAGCTAGGATGAATCCATGCCAAAATCAATCCAGTTAAGGGTCAAATCTCCCACTGCCAAAGGTCAAACAACTTGCTCTTACAGCAAATGAAATCCATGCCTCTTAACACTTGTTTTTCCCAAGTGACAAAGCCACAGTCAGTCATGAACAGCATCACAGAATCACAGAGTCACAGAATGGTTTGGGTGGGAAGGGACCTTCACAGTTAGAGCTTCACTGTCATCCCTGAAATTTGATTGAAAAGTGAGTTGTGCTGTACCTCAGTTGCCATGGTTCTTTTAAAGCTGGACTTCCTGTACTCATTGTAATCTAACAGGCCTTTAAATGAAATATTCTTTTGTCAATACCTGTACTAAACTATTATTTCCCCTAACACAATGTTTAACATAGAATTTTATTACATTCTTTAATCCCAGGGACTGCTGAGAAGTTCTCAATAAATAATAATTTTCATTTCTTTTCAAGACTCTATAAGTAATTGTGTAATATTGCTGAGGCTGAATTATCTGCAGATCTCTGTTGCACTGTAAATAAAGGACTGTGTGTGCTTTGCACTCTCAGATCTGAACTGGTGCCAAGGACTTGAAATCATCCATTTTACTGAGACAGGATGAGAAAAGGAGAGAGTATATGGATAACAGGGCTCAAGTTTACATTAGAGTCCAATTAGGGACTCCAGCAGTTGTTTCAGTTCCTCACCTGCAACAGGCAGGTAACAATATTTCCTTTTTCTCACTTTTCTGCTCTGCCCACAGCAGCAGGAGAGGGACTGGTGGCTGCTATTCCCATGCAGGCAGTGTCCCCATGCAGGCAATGAGTTCTCTGGGTGCCAGACTGATGGACCACAGCCCCCTCTGTTGCCTGAGGATATTGCATCAGGAGTACTTTAGGATCTGGCTAAAGGAGACTCAGAGTCATTAGAGGTTATAGCTGAGGTTCTTGAAGAATGAGGGAGGTCCCAGAAGACTGAAAATAGGGCAAAAATCTTTCAGATTGCGAAGCCTAGGATCACCACTCAGTAGTGCTCAAAAACCACTCAACAGTACTCAAAAAATAATCAGCGCTCTCTGTAATCCCACAAGAAAATAAGAGGATAAAAAGCAGCAAATGTGTTTATCAGGAATAAATCGTGTGCAACCAACCCAGTTTCCTTCTCAGACAGCACTGCAAGGTGAGCAAGCATCATAACGTAGGTGGCAAATGTCATTCTCACATGCAAGCTGAGTGAAAACACCCTTAAATGAACCTCAGTAATGAGATTACAGGCCTTGTTCAAAAACCTACAAAGAATGAAGAGTATTCTTTGAATGTCTGGGAAAAAAGTATAGAATGGGCTGCTTCACACTGCTGTGAATGGGGGCTGCCTGATATTTTTACTAATGACTCATGGTATGTGAGTGGGAATGCATAAAACATCAACCTCGGAAGGTCTCCGGGTGCCAAAGACAGGAGCAGAATTCAGAATGATCTAAAATCTGCCAAGTGCTCTAAGATCAGCAGTGGGATTCAGGAGGGACAAGCACAAAAACTTGGTGCTTTGGCAGAAGCATCAGGTGTGTGAGCACAGGATGAGGAGCAAGGCAGGATCACAGCACTGGGCAGCAGCACCAAACGCTTGCAGGGGTGGGAAGCAAGGGAAGCAAGCCCGTGGGGATGTCAAGAGAGGGGGTGCAGGCTGGAGGGTGTCTCAAGGAGTCTTCTTGCTTTGTCCAGCACTGGTGAAGGTCCAGCAAAACTGCTGCTCTCATTCTGGCCCACCCTTCAAGGAACATGTGCACCAAGTGAAGACAGCTCAGAAGAAAGTTACAAAAGTAAGAAGCACAGAAAATGTGACCTGCACAGAAAGAGTGAACAAACTGGTAGCTTGGAAAGGGGAAGATTGATAAATGACCATCTCCCCAGCAGCCCTGACAGTGGACACTGTGCCTGTAGAAGGCACCTCTGCTGACCCACAAAAAGCAGGTGTTCTTTCTTGCTGACCTTCCTGTAACACTCTGTGTCACAGCACTTTGCAAAGCCAAGGCCACCCTGCTTAGCAATGCCTTTGTGGATGCATAATACACACTCTGTGCCATAAAATTATGCTGGAAACAGCTGATTTGGACAGGAAGCTCAGGGGTGCTCTGTTACCTTGGAACCTGCCAACACAGCAACCAGCACTTGATATTGTAGGATCACCAGAGGGACCATGCCACCAAACATGCAAGTAGGGATGAGCCATCCCAGAAGTTTCCTCCCTCACAGGTTGGCATCCAGGAATGCAGATGTACATGGCTGCACTGCCAAGTGCTTTCAAAGGCTGTCTGGAAATGGGTATTTTGTTTTCAGTTTTATTTAGTAAAAGATGTTCCAGCAAAGTTGATTTCTTGCTGTTCTGCCCTCTCTGAGTGGGAGAGAGTCCATAATATTGGAGGGTGGGGAGTGTGTAGAAAAGAAAGCTTGAAAGCTTGACTTATATTTGTAAAGGCACTGAGGCCAAAGTCATGACTTAGTACTTTCTTTGGGTGCCTTTCTTCAGGTACCACAAAGCCTGACCTCATGGAAATGAGCTGCACCCTGCCAGGAGACTAACCTCTGCTCCCCACAGAGCCAGGGGGAAGAGAAGAGACTGCAGAGCAGCCCAGTGGGTCTGCAGGATACCACCTCCAGCTGAGGCAGCTACTCCAAAATATCTGAGCTTCCATCAGCACTCGGACAGTCCTGGTCACTCAGGACCCACCGGCCAGTGGAAACCTCTTCCCAACACGTGCATCCTTCATCAGCTGGTGCCCCTGGATGAGCAGCTGGAGGGGAGCAGATGATGCCATTTGTTCGTCCCCAAGAGTCCAGGAGTCAAAGCACCTGTCTCAGCTGTGTCTCTGGCACCAAACTCATCACCAGGAATGCTGTATCCCCAGCCCTCCAGCCCTGGAGGTGTCCCCAGAAAGCGGGATGAGGCAGGTTCCTGCAGCAGGACACCAAGGGAGCAGGAGCAGGACCAGGAGAAGAGCTGTAGGTGAAGAGCTAGCATAGGAAAGAACAAAAACTGTCAACCACAGAGCTCCCAGCACCTGCCCTGCTCTTCCAAATGTAATTAACCACTGAGAAAAAGCTGACTGACCTTCAGCATAAACACTGCATCAAATGTCATCAATTCTCCTTCCCATTATAATTTCCGAGACAGAGCCGTGATCTTGTCTGTGCTCTGTAGAAAACTGTTTGAAGTGGTAAACAACCTCCATTGTCTCCAGTGCCATACCCTGTCACGTAGCCAAGCAAGTCTCACACAGCAGGACTGCTCAGCTCGGCAGGGTGGATGGAGGCAGAGGTCTCATGGCTACACTCACCTCCCCCTGTCCCAAACATGGGCTGCTGGACCCGTGGCAAGTCTTTAGTGTTGGACATCTGGTCTCAGGGGTCACAGCTGCACATCCACACAGCGAGCCTCCTCTGAGGTATGTCAGGTAGATCTCCATGGTATGACCCCTCTTTGCCTGTTGATGGAAGGTGAAGATGGCCCAGTTTTGGTGCAGGAGCCCAGTTTTGGGTACACGGGATATTTCTACTTCTGACATTGAACACACCAAGTGGGAGGAGCAAAGCTGTTTCTGATTCGTAGCATAACTGCAGTGCCCTGAAACTTCATAAACCATGCAACTCAATGCTATTTTTTAGGTAAAAACATAATCATTTTATGTAAATATTTGTTCTTTTCAGTACTGCTTTTCTTCCCATACTGGAGTTTTCACTTTTACCACCTTACCCATCTTAGGCCCAGTTCTGGTGTTTGATTGGAAATATATGTGATTTCTTTTGTTATTCTTGTTGTTTCACATGGTCCAATTCAGTAGCCTGATTTATTTTTCTGTGTCAACTATTCAATATCATGCAACCTAAATAATAGTTTATATGCCTAAGGTGAAGTTAATATGATAGCATAAATCCCAGGGTTTTTTTTAGGAGCTTTTATTTCATATCTTATTGATCATCAACAGACAAAATGCTAATGCAGGTTTCCTCTGAACTGAACTGAACATCAGTGTGGGGGAAGCATAAAGATGAATATAGAAGATAAATTATATTTCTTTCACAAATTTACATGCAAGTAAAAAAGGATAAGAATACTTAGTGAAAAGTTCCATTTTTCTGTTTATCTCCTGTTGAAATATAGCTCTTCTTTTGACCAGCTCTAGAAGAGCTCAATGGATTGGGCAAACACCAGACCAAAACTATTTTTGACATAATTCTGAAAATACTGGCCAGCTGTTGCAGTTGGACACGCCAGGGGGTTTAAGCACTTGCTATCAGAACTGTCAAAATTTTATTGTATCTGCAAAATCCAGTCAATGCCCTTGCCCTGGTGAATGTAATTTCCTCTGTGCAAGCCCTCACCAAAACATAAAGTCAGTATAAATGAGCTCTCTGAGCGAGCACAGCCACCCTGCAGCCAGCAACATGCTAGGGAAAAAAAAGGGTCTGGAGCTCAGCATGTCCTTAGGATCTATTTTGATTCCCTGTACATAATTTTTCCATGTTGCTCCAGTGAGGCTTTTCTGAAAAATGATGTTTGTGGTTCATTTTAAGTGATCTCTGGTGCCTCATAACCTTGTTCTTTGAAACAACTCAATCTGAATATCTATCAGTGAAAGATATTTGAGGGCAGGTTTCCAGACAAGGTCCTAAACCATCCCTGTAACATGCATGTGTTCACAAATCCACCTGTGCAAATTCCTGCATTTAAAAAAAAATTGTTTTATTTTTAATGCACAATTATTTTTTTGCCAAACCAGGAAACTTTCCCAAGGCAAGAACAAGTGAGGAGTTGGTCAACCCATTGCATCTGTGCTTATAAGATAAACAAAGAAGTGGAAGAGAGCAGAGTCCTGCAAATGTGAATAAATCACCTTAGTCCCAGCTTCTTGTCCTTTTAAGTCCTATGAAAATTGTAGTGTTAGCAAATTTAACTTTTCCTCCTTTTGACAAAGGATGAGGTATGGTCCTCTTTGGGGGCCTGCCTGGGTGTGACTCCCATTAACCAGCTGAGCACACAACGAGGCTGAGTGGTTTAGACAAATGAATCATCTCTCTATCAATGCCAAAAAACTGCCTCATCTGTGAACACCTTATGGGGAATAAGGTAATATTTGTCACTTTGAAACACCTCTAAATGTCTTTAAAGAAGTCAGAGGCTATCAAATTGATGCAAAGCTCCTGGGCGAGATTCCTTCTCCTGTGCTGTGGTCTCCCACTCCAATTCTGCATGTAACACATCCTGCTGGCTAACGTGCCTGTGGAGAGGGTACAGAGGAACACGTGGAGTTCTGCAGCCCTAGCAAATGCTGGGGGACAAATACGAGGGCCAGGCTTTTTTGGGGAGAAATTTTTCAAATCCCGTCCATACAAAAGTTCCATAGACCAAAGCCTGCTTCATACAGTGAGTAGGATAGGGATTTCTCTGCTGGATTTGTGCTTGGAGTACTTCTGTGTACAACAGGAGAGGGTATGTGTTGGTTTATTGCTTCACTCTTGGCCTTCATTCCAATTTTGGACATTTGGATTTAGTACATCTAGCTAAGATCTGATTTAAGTGCATATCCTTATGTCATCAATATAGTTCTTTAATTGCTTTAATATTTCTAACAGTTCAGGTATCTTCCTCCGTAGTGTCCCCCATGGAAGCACAAGTCTTATGAAATTCCTCTGTTGGAACATGTTGTTCATGTGTTCCCATGAACTAAAAAGAGATTAGTTGGGATAACACAAAAAGTCTCGGGTCCTGCAGTGAGACACTAAATCTCCAGTAAAGTTTTCCCTACAAGGAACCTTCTCTTGTCAGAACCACATTGTGCACCATCCATTAGAATGACAATCCCCAGTAAGAATCAGTGGCACCAATGTGTGCCAAACTCATGCTGTAAAAACATCAGGTGAGAGATGTTTCCTGCTGTATTATGGCTGGGACTGCCTGCAAATGCACACACACCCTCCCTGTGTGTCCTGGGTGCTGCAGCCCCACTGTGGGGCTGACCACATGCCAGGGAAGTGTCCTCCTGTCACAGACACCCTACATTGGGAGGTTTTGGGTGTGCTCAGGGAGAAGAGCCAGCACAGCACCCACCTCCACCCCACAGCTGTGACAACACCCCTCTGAGGTGGTCCCAGAGCAGCACTGTGAGCCAAGATCCACCCCATGTAATAAACCAAACCTACAGGCAGCATGTGGATGGGTGGTTATTATAGGAAGGAATCAAGGTAACAAAAACCCATCACCAAGTTTTTCTATCTACTCAGTGCTATAGTAAGTATATAACTCTATATATGAACCATTAAGAAGGGCTTTATTTACACTTAGTGGTATACCTTCAGGGTAGGGCAGGGTAATATATGGGAATACACTAATTAATCTATAAGCATGTGATAACTCTCTTTAGCAGCAGATTGTCAGAGAGAAACATTAAAATGAAGTGTGACTCTATGAGACATCACAATTTGGGGGTGGGGAATCTGTTAATAAGATCCCTTCAAAGGATCTTATTCAAAGAATATCTGACTGACGTCACAGAATACAAAGCAGGAGGCAGTTCAGTTTGTGGGATGAACACTACAAGGCATCTCAAAATATCCCAAACCTAAATAGCTCCAGCACTGCTCTATCAGTTTTGAAATATTCAAATGTTACTCATACTAATTCAACCCCACTGAATTTGGCAGCACTCTGCAGAGGTACCAGAGGGAATGATTAGACAAGGCAGTTCTGCAGCATCAAAACTGATATAAAATTTTTCCTCACTTACACCTCAGCACTTCATAGGCAGCAGAGAAGGTCTGCTGACCATGACTGTCCTGGTGTTGACCTTATCTGGTTTGGATTAGGGTCTAAATTAATGCAAATCTGCCATCAAATCAACATTACAAACCCTCTAATTTTGTGTTTAACTCTTGTATTCTCCAGTTTCCTGACCCTTCTAAGAGTATGAACTTTAAATTAAAAAAAAAAGAAGAAGAAAGAAAGCTTCTTGCCCATTTAAATGAAGAAACTGAAAGTTCTGTCATAAATTCACCTAAAAGCAGTTCTGTGGAACAGCACAGTGGAAAATACACACCCTAAATAAATAAATAAATCATAATAAAAAAAGACCAGTGCAATCAGATGAATGTTGGTGCTGTTGGAGACTGGGAAATCAATCACTGCTCTTGGCTGTCTTTGCACATTTCTTCCCATGCCCAGTTGCCCAAAGCTATTTCTCAAATTCCCAACTGAAGTCTCTGCCACCCCTACACCATCCTTTGCATAATAACTATCACTGTCTTTTTTCTAGAGAATTCTCAGTAATTCCTTCCTGTAAGAGGCAACTGCGGAGGTAGATGCTATCTTGAAAGTCTGAAAGAGCATATTTGCACAAGAAATACTTTCTGAGCACTTCAGACAATCAACTTTTCAGATGTTTGTGTCGAGGCAGCCTCACAGCTCTGAGGATGATGTGCATCGTCTTTATCCCAGGATGTAAATCTCACCACTCTCTGGGAAGTTTCCTACCAGCCAGCACTCTCAGGGAAGGAGCCACATTCAGAAAAAAAAAAAAAAAAAAAACAAGAAAACCAAAAACCTTTACTCAATATTTCATTTTTGTCTGAATTACTTCCTGGAAATTAAACACAATCCATAAAAAGAAACAAAAATAAACATCTGGGCAAATATGTCAGGCAGGGATATCCTGCAGCAGTGGGGTAACATTAAAAGAGCTGCTACATAATGCTGTCATTGCCATCTGTATATTTAGGTTGAAAATGCAATTTATGGAAAACCAGTGAGAAGATGCAAGAGCTGGACACCACAGTGTTAATCCTCTTTGTGAAGTTTTATAAAAAGGCACATTAGGGCACCTCTGCTCTCCTTGTGCCTCCTCTTCAAGAGTCACTCTGCAGTTTTTCCAGACAGTAACAAAACTGCCTGGCACTGCAAAGGCACAAGCTAAACCTGACAGATCCACTTATGTGTTTCAGCTGGGAGTTTATACACATATACATTACACATGTAACATTATGTCTAAAAATAACAATACAAATATTGTATTATGTACATACCATGCATGTAATGCAGGTACTATATATTATATGCATATGTGATAATGTAAAATGTATAAATATAAAATATAGTAATATAAAACATGGCAATATACATCTATTACATTATATATATATTATATAAAAATACTATATATATTACTTGTGTTATCCAAACTTACATTGCATGTATCTTGTATCCTATATACTGTAGTATATCTTCATATATGAATATGTCATTAAGCAACATAAATGTATTATAAATATAATGTGTTATTTACATGATAATAAATGCTATATAAATGTATTCTTTACATTATAATACATATGCACTATCCAAATCCTACTTATCCAGAACCTCAGGACATCAACAACAGTTCTGACATACAGCTCCTGGAAAACATATACACATGCACATACATCTCTATATGAACAGGTAAGTATTTGGGGGTTTATCTATATATAAAACCTCAAAATGTGAGCCTAGTTTCTTGCTAAGACTGTCACCAGAAATGCAAGTGAGATGCCATGTGACAGGGATTTGGAGTTACCAATAAAAACAGAAAAACAACCCCCTCAAAATGCCACGAACCTGCCCAACACCCCAGATGTGCTAGAAGTAGTTGTGAGACAGACAAGAATATTTTATGGGCTGGTGTGGCAGAAATGAGAGCACCCTCAGCAGAGCCCACAACACCAAGGCACAGGCAGGGCTGTCACTTGTGGGGGGAGTCAGTGAACTGCTCCTTTCCGAAGGGAAACAGGAAAAAACACCAGCACACAGAGCCTAGAGAAACTGAAGTCAAAACAGGAACAAGAGTAAGACTTGAGAGGAAGAAATAAAAGAAACTTTCAGGCACAGCCCAGCAGGGAAGGAATCTGGGAACCTTTGCTGTCTTGTCTGTTATTCTTGCTTTCAGCAGGAAAACATTTGCATCACAGAGCCATCTGGATCCATCAGCAATTTCCACATCTGTCTGGTAAAAAATTATTTCAAAATATGGCTTTCTGAAATTAATGAGTTAATGCAAGAGAACATGCTAATCTGACACAGCTGCAGAGGTCTTATAAACAAATATAAACAAATGCAAATGTAATTATCCTGATTCTTTAGGATAAGATTGTCAGTTGTTTATTTCCTTTGTCCACTTATCTTGGAATACTAATTAAAATTAATTCTTGAATAAGTTATTCCTATTGTTTTCTCAGGCCTTTGAGCTTGATGCTGCTGTCAGGATTATGGACCTGTAAGCACAATATTCTCTGAATTTATTATGTCTTAGCTATAGCCCAGGAATAGATATCCTGAAAAGTTTTACTCGATGGAAAATACAAAACTGTCCAACTCTCAGCAGAGAGCAGCAGCACATCAGGAGCTACCCTGTGTTTCCCATTGGTAAGGGAGGTGTGTTTGGGCAATTAGTGTTAAGCATTTGAATGGAAGTAGCTTGTCAGTCCCTGGGGTGTTGACGTGCTCACCCACATCGGTGTGATTCAGGATCAATTCCCCTGAGGATGATGGGTGAGATCCACCTCTCAGGAGCACACTCTGGTCTGAAGAGAAGCACTTGTGCCATTCTGCCTCAAAGCATCCTGTGGTGTTTGCCTTGAGCTGAAGTATTCAGGCAAGCCTTGCTGTTGCCAGAATGTGAACTGGGAGCTGCTTCAGTGCTGTTCTTATTTCCAGCAAGCAGACACAAGAGGAGGGATGTGCACTATCTGCATGAGGGGTCCCTTTCCTTGGCTTTTGCACTGAAGAAGGAAAAAGTGATTTAGCACAGGAGTGACCATTACAAATTCTTATTTTTCTGATTACAGAAGGAATATACAAATGGTTTCCAGACACATCCCTCTCTTCCTTGTGCTGTCCCATGAGGCTGTACTGCCTTTGCTTTCCCAGCCTCCTTGATACTTTTTTTCTTCTGGCACAGTGGCGTGAACAGCTGCACTGCAATTAAATACCTGAACTCCTGCATTTGGGATTAGATTCAAATAGTACTCTAAATTAATTCCTGCTTAAGCCTTCCTATGTGGCCCAGTGGTTTGGCCTGCACTCTGCTATTTAGTTGTTGTACTCTATAAAGAAGTGCCACACTAGAGAATAATTTCAGAAAATACCTGCAACTATAGGCCTACATACACTCCAAGAAAATTCCAAGATCAGAACATAACACAGGATATTTGGCACATGAAACCTGGCCACTGAGTGGCCAAGGCTGAGATTCTCTTCCAGTTGGAGCACTAAGTCACAATTCCCACCTTGCAATAGTCTTAAAATTCCTGTGAGTGCTTCCCCGAGCCAGCACTGTGCTGTCTGCTGGATGATCATCAGATCCAGATGAACACTCTGGCTCTCCTTGGGCAGCACAGTTCCTCGAGAGTGCAGGAGTGATCTGATCTTGTCTAATTTTACCCATCACATTAGATCAATTGTATCTAATCACAGGTCAGGTTAGACACCTGGAAGAGCTGTGTTAACCATTGTCACCTCCTCTGACAAGGAGCTACAGAGGTCAGATGGGCTGCATCTCCCTGATTGCTCACATGCCTTTGGGGAAAAAGGTCAGTGAAAAGCTGCAGGCTTCAGCTACTGCTCCCACACGATGGGAAAGCTGCTGTGAAGCATCCCGTGCTTGGACCATTTTTTGAACAAGAATGGTCAACATTGCAAATGCCCTTGAATAAACTGGATATTTCCTGCTGTAATAGATATGCTGAACCTGTGAAATATTGGTTTGAGGATGGAGGGCTTAGGAGAACACTGAAATTGTCTGTCAGTCAGGCTGTCATTGCTGTTGACAGGTGGTAATGAGAAAACAGGCTGTATGTTTCTGTCTGTAAAGTGATGTTTTTTTGAACTAGTGTTAGGAGACTACGAACAGGCTTTGCCTTTCTTGACTGCACAGTAGGCTAAATATGTTTTTATTTGAATACATATAAATTCTTTTTGTTATGGATTCCCTATAGCAACCTGGATTGCCTTGCAGTCTAATGTGATGTGTAACAAATTAAACTTGCTGCACAGAGCTCAAGAACTCCGAATAGATGATCCTGTCCTTCTGAGACCCATTTCTTACAGCTGGAAGTTATTGAGGGGTGCCTACTTATTTAAAAATTTGTGATTGTGGTATGAACTGGTAAGAGCAGATAAAAATGCATTTTTGTGTGTGTGTGTTTAATTGAATACACAGCAGAGCACATGTAGGTGCAGCCTGGCCAACTGGTGTGTGCTCATTTGCCTGGAAGCCCTGCAGTCCGTCTGACAGGTTTGGTTTGATTCCAGATGCTGACTGAAGAGAGGTTAGCTCTAGGCTAGAAAATCAATTTTCTGTGGGTGAATGCCACCCAAAACCAGCTCATAGTGTGGCCCACTCGCAGGAGTATAGGGTGTAATTTGAGGTAAGGTCTACCTTTAACCTGCACACTGTCCAGGTGAAAGTAGGATCATCTTCCCTGTGGTGCTCAGTACTCTCTGAAGATCCAGTGTGTTATACAGAAACATAAAAATACTGTGAGCTTGTCATGAGTAGCAGATAGGGGAAAAAAATCGTTTAGATTAAAAGCTGCAAAAATAGCCAGCTTTTCTGAATCCCATCTTTTTTGGAATAAAAGGAAAAAGTATCCCCATTTCCAATCACAGAAAGGAAATGTCATGTAGTGAAGCTCCTTCTTCCTTATATTACGAGTGTATCTCCCCAGCAGCTCCCAGGCCATGTGAGGGGCAGTAAAGATCTCTTCTGGACTCTTATTCCTTATGCTCATATATTTTTATACTTTTTAATGCTTAGATATTTATTTTTCCTCAAACTACAATGGTTTTTTTTGGACAGGTTTTTTGTGACTAACTTTACACATTCTCTTTTTCTCTTTTTCTTTTTGGAGAAATTGCTTCCATTCACTTGAGTGATTGATACTGCTGGCTACTGTATTCAACAATTAATAACTGTGGGATAATATGTTTCTTGGATAGATACTCATACAATTTTTGATCAGTGAGATTGTTTTCACTTGCAGAAAAACTACTCACTTGAGGCTTGTATTACTGGGTTTTTAAAATTTATTTTTTTTTTGACAGCAGGAACAGAGACATAAGTTAACACTGAGATCTTCTCTATAGATCTTACCTCTCCCATTGCAGCAGATTGTTTACATTTCATTGTCAGCAGAGCATTATGAATGCAGGGAATAATCTGTTAAGCTGATTAGGGATCTGGGGTTTAGCAAAGCAATAAACATGTGAAAGCAACTTGTAAACTTTTGTAGCTTCACCACTGAGCTCTCCCCTTTACTACTTGTATTAATTAGGATGTGTGTAAATCAAATAAATATAAATGTCAGCAATAGCAATAGTTAGCAGAAATGTAAATGTGCTTCTCTCCCTTCTCTGTTATATTTTCTCCTTCTGATTGTGCTACAAAGGGGCAGTAAAATGAAGGACTACATGATTTTTTTCCCCTTTGTTGAAAGAAAAAGTGCAAAGAAGCAGAAAATTTTAAACAGGAATAAGAATGGTAGAGAGGAAACAGAGCAGGAATTCAGAAAAAATAGGGAGGAAAATTAGAAAAATAATTACATTTGGGAGTATGAAAGAGAAAAGCGTCTGCATGCCAATCCTTCCAGGGATTACTATATGATTTACTGCATCTTTACCACATTTAAGCTTTTAAATGGATCAAAAAAGGCAAGAGTTTGGTATCATTCATTCTGGTGACGAGCTAATATCTGTGCAGATGGTTCTTCACTTTCCTTCAGGTCATGGGGTGTGGTCCTGTCCCTTACAGCTGGTGAAGTCCTATGTTACCTACATGTCCATCCCCATTATCTTTGACATGGCTAGTGCATGGCCAGTCCCTCACAGGTGTTGACAGGATATGTGGTAAGACAGTGAAATTATCCTATTTTCAACTTGTCTCATCCCAGTTTCTAATGAAAGCTTTTGGTATGAACAGTGGTTTCATCTCAACAAGCAAGAAATACACCTAAAAATCTCATGTAGTGGCCACAGATTCTTCATGCTGCATGTCCCAGCAAAAGAGGAGTTTAAGAGTTTCTGCTGGACACATGAGGAGTAAGTCTGTGCCTTGGCCTGGGCTGCACTGGGGGCCGTGTCATCACTGCCAGGCTACAGGCAGTTTCAGCAGAACTCACAGTTTGGATAACAAAGTTTTCTGATTTCAAATTAATGGGCAACTTTGAAATACCCAAATAGAGGCCTCAAATGCATCAGATCAGATCTCATATTTTCATTCTTTTCATCACAAGAATTTGCCTTGTGTGCAGTGATCTGTGCACCCTACTCCATAGGAGAAAATTATGACAGTCAGCTATTTCTTGGATATGACTATGTTCATTGGCAAACAATGTTCTCCTAAGCATGAAAATCATACAGAGCCAATTTCCCTTTTCATATTTCAACCCTGATGTTCAGCTAGCATTCTGTCCAAAAAGTGGTTTTCTAGTTTTCTTTCTGACTTACAAACATGACTTTTCCTGCCTGTATGGCTTTCTGCTGAAATTCTGCCTGTTCTATAAGTCGCATACACATATAAACCCTGAATTAATTAATTTCCAGTGTTAGTGTTTATTGTCAGTCTAGTTCTTGGCAGTCACTACCATTGCTTTAGGTCTGGCTGAGCAGTGGGACACTTAATTGTTTGCTCATTTAGCCTGAAGAGAGAGCAGCCAGCATAACCATAAAACCCAGAGAGAATTGTATGTGACCAGATTGAAAAACAAAGATGTATTTGCTGGATTTCACCCAACCTCCTGGAAAACAATGCTTCAGCAGTGCATGAAGAGGCAAACTGCCATCTTCACAGGCTAAGGGGAGGCTCGATGAGTCTCTTGGGAGGAGAGCACAGATCCCCTGCTCCACCTGGGGCTGACATTGCCCCCAGCTCCACTACTGCTTCTGCTTGCTCCCACCACCATGCATGCCTGCCAAGGCAATCATGTAATTAAAAAAATAAATAATTTTTTTAGACACTATTTCAAGTTCTTACTTTAAAAAAAAAAAAAAAAAAAGGGATAATCTTCTGCGTGGAAGTAGTCCAGCAAATAATAATGCAGATATATCTGAGGAGCACAGTCAGGCTGGGGGCACTGGGTAGCCTAGGCTTGAGTGATGGGCATGGGAACACATTAAGCCAAGCATTGCCATCTGCAGTGCAACTGGTATATGAAACTTAAGAAGAGGAAAACCCTGGATTTTCCTTTCCTTACCAGTTTTGTGCCTCAGATTGCCCATCCCTCTATTTCTAAGGATCACCTTAAGACATTGTTAAACATTATGAAAAGCTTTGAGGTTCCTGAAAACAAGACAATACCATTTATAACAGAAGTTTGTTTACTTCTAATAATTCAGGTTATACATCAATAGGACTGTTTCTGCCACTGCAGTCACTGTGAAAATACTATATAAGTGCTTCCTCTAAATAAATGATTAGATGAGGGAATATAATTTGCATAATTACTTCATATCTATAATTTAGCATTTTCAATGGCCATTAACTTATAATTCATAACAGCAATTTATTCCTCTGTACCCACCCAGTATTTTTCTCTCTGCTACAAATAGCAGTGGCTTATTTTTGGCCAGCCCTAGCAAAGAAATTAATAGACTGACTTTGTGGTTATTTATTACTTGTTGGCCTTCTACCAGTAACTGTGAGAGTCTCAACAGCCTGACATCTGTCTTGTGACAGGTGTAGATCTTGCCTTTTTCATCTTGAGCTCAGATTTAGAGAAAGCTCAGCCTTGCCATTGTTGCTCTATGCTATCATTTTGCTATAGACCTAAGTGTTCATAAAGCTGCTAACATCACATGCTGTAAGAGCATCTGTTTGAGAGCCAGTGGTGTCTCCCTGCGAGGGCAGTGGAGAGAAAGCACTTCTTTCTCTTCTAGAAAGCGCTTCAGACCACCTCAGCTCAGGTCTTGATCTCACTTGTCCTTCAAGATACTGCTGACTGTGGAGCAAGGGTAGCTGCCCAAGTTCACAGCACCAATGCTTTTCCTTCCACTTTTTGACACCTGGAATCATAGAATGATTAAGGGTGGGGAAAGGCCTCTAAGGTCATTGAATCCAATCACTAACCTTGCACTGCCAAGCCCACCACAAAAACGTGTCCTTAAGCACTGCATCTACATGTTTTTTGAACACTTCCAGGGATGGTGACTCCACTACTTCCCTGGGACGCCTGTTCCAATGTTCCAATGTTTGATCACCCTTTCAATGATGAAATTTCTCCTAATATCCAATCCAAACCTGTTTTGCTACTAGAAAAGGTATTAAATTGATCATGGAATTGATCATGGTTCTTACTGTCATATATATGTATATATGGTTAGCCCCTTCAGTCCAGCAGCATTTCGGTTCCAGTTAATATCTCAGTGTGGAGCTGCATGGGGCAAACATGGTGAACAAAGGCTATAAAAGGCCTCCTGGGCAGTGTCCTTCAGGCACAAGGGTGCAGAGCTGACTCCATCTGCTTTGCACTGCCTGGAGACTGCAACAGAGATTTGGTACATTGTTCCCAAGCGTGGGGACAAGAGCTGTTCCCTGTGGTTTAAACTGGTTGCATCCACACTGCCTTGCTGGTGAGACTGGGCTTGAGACAACACCTACCTGCTGCCTGAATTTCTCCACCTGACAACACATACCTGCTGGATCACACCAGGGTGGCAGTTTTCTTCCTTGCCATTTTTTAATTGCCCATGAATCATCTTTAGTTAAGTTTAAGACAATGAGTAACTCAGTGATGCAACAGAAACTACAGCTCAGAATTCAACTCTCAGGCACCATAAGTAAAGCATGATACCTTTGATTGATCTATTGTCAAAACAACTACAGTTTAAAGCAGCATTTAATTTTAAAGGGTTTAATTTATTTCTCAGGACTGTGGCATATGGATTTCTCTTTATCTGATTGGGAAAAACACAGGTGGTGGAACACTCAGGGCTCACCTCCATGTGGAAATGTACTGGAAAAGGCAGTCCTCGATAACTGTATCTGATGCAGAAATGAGAGCTGTGACTATTATTCCCGAATAAATTTTTTAATACCTTTGTTCTATGCAGCCACACAGTTTCTGAATTAGCTCTGAATAAGGATTAGAGTCACACCAAAAAAGCATTTGTACTCTGAAATAGGAGCATCCAGAGAAGATGTATGCCCAAATAACCTTCTGGAATAGCTATTTCAGAAACTTTCCAAGCACTGAGGAGCCCTGAGGGCAGGCAATCTGAGGTCATCCAGCAGCATCAGGGTGGCCAAGTTTCGGACTGCTGTGAAATCTTGGGTGGAGCAGGGAAAGCTGCCACTACCAGTCCTGGAGAAGTTTGGTGTGCAGGGTTTCTTGCAGAGAAACAGATCCTGTCCTTGAACACACATCCCCAGCTCATAGATGTGAGTACACATGATGCCAACCAGGCCTATGTCCATTGGTCCTGCCAGGATATATTAGCTTGACCTCCTCTCCCTCTCTCTCTCTCTCTGTCTCTAGTATTTTGGCAGACCTGCAGTTATTTTTATATAGTTAGCCCAAATACATACTGCATGTACTGAAAATATGTATCTCAATTTCTGCTTCACATTTGCCCTACAATATCCTACATATAAAGAACACTTCTGTTCCTCTTTTATGAAGGCTGAATTCAGTTTGGGAACTTCTCTTCACTATTCAAGACTGAAATAAAACTTTCATGTGAAACAATTTTTTTTACACTGAACACTGAGATAATTTTTTGAGTTATATTTACTATATAATGAATGTATAAATGAGAATATAAAATATGTGCATATTCTTTTTCCTAGTTTATTTTATGGAAACACAATTTCCACCCTCTATTGCATTGCAGCCTATTTACATATACAATCATAGTCCTCCTTTTTGCTAACGAGTGAACAGCCATGCCTTGTTCTAACTGTTCCTATTGTTTTCTTATTATTGCAGACAGATGCTAACAAGTAGGTATATATACAAGTAACTTTTTGTTCCTCATAGCTATGAATGCAACACGAAATGTATTTGCATAACCCAAAACAAAAACAAAAACAAGCTTCTTGTTTACAGTTTATAGTAGGTTGACCCTGGTGGATGCCAGGCACCCACTAAATCCATTCTCCATTCTGCTGCTGGAAAGGAGAGAGAAAAATATAGCAAAGAGTTCATGGGTTTATTTCAGGACAGATAGAGATCACTCACAGGGAAAACAGACTTGAATTGGGATTATGAATTGAATTTATTACTAAAAAAATCAGAGCAGGATGATGAGAAGTAAAATAAGGCCTTAAAAACACCTTCTCCCCACTCTTCCTTCCCAGCTCTACCTCCTCCCCCAGCAGTGCAGGGAGATGGCAATGGAGCTATGGTCAGTTCATCACAGGTTCTCTCTACTCCTGCTCCAGGAGAGGAGTCCTTCCCCTACTCCAGCGTGGGGTCCCTCCCACTGGAAATAGTTCTCTGTGAACTTCTCCAACGTGAATCCATTTCACAAGCATCAGCCCTCTCCGAACTGCTGCAGTCTGGGTCACTCTGCCATGGGGTGCAATCCTTCAAGGACAGCCTGCTCTAGCCTGGGTCCCCCACAGGGTCACAAGTCCCACCAGAAACCTGCTCCAGTGTGGGCTCCTTTCTCCACAGGTCTGCAGGTCCCTGCCAGGACCCTGCTCCAGCACGGGCCTCCCACAGAGTCACAGCCTCCCTCTCGGGCATCCTCCTGCTCCAGTGTGGCCTCCTCCATGGGCTGCAGGTGGATCTCTGCATCCCTGTGGTTCTCCATGGGCTGCAGGGGCACAGCTGCCTCGCCATGGTCTCACCATGGGCTGCAGGGGAATCTCAGCTCTGGTGCCTGGAGCACCTCCTGCCCCTCCTGCACTGACCTTGGTGTCTGCAGAGCTGTTCTTCTCACATGTTTTCACTCTGCTCTTCTAGGGCTGCAATTACAACTGTGCAATAACCTTTCCTTTTTCAGCTGTCTTATCCTATAGGTGTTACCATTTCTGCTTGGCCCAGCACATCATCCTGGAGCTGTCTGGCATTGCTGGACATGGAGAAAGCTTCTGGAATCTGCTCCCAGAAGCCACCCCTGTAGCCCTCAAGTACTGAAGCCTCGCCATGCAAATCCAATACAAATTTTTATAAAGTTTTTTTTCGTCTACATAATATCTACAAAGTACTTCTATACCTCCACTGAAACGTTTACTAGCTTCATGCAAAGAAGTAACCTACCTTGTTGGTTTGTGTCATCAGACTTACTCACTTTGGAAGTTTCAATCCTCTCTTGGCATATGTTCAAAGACACCAGAATGGATCAATTGGCTGGCACTGCAAGAGGATGGATATCCTGTTCCTGCAGGAGCACCCAGTATGGAGCAGCAGAAATGCCAGGTCGACCAAAGCTGCTCTTGTTTTTCAATTGCCAACTAAAAGGCTAATTATTAGCCTAGAAAACATTGCTCTGGTAATATTGGCTAGCTAGGAGTGTTTTGATGAGTTAACACAGTTATATTAACAAATTATACTGACAAAAAATGATACTTTTTTTCCACCTTTATATAGTTTGAGAAATTTGTTAAGCTCTACCAACAAATTCCTCCAAAATGGAAAGGCTAAGCCCAAGGGGGTCTGACAGGACAAGGAGGAAATATTGTACTGGGATAATTTGGTGATTCCCTTAGCTTGGCTTACTGTGATATTTTAACCTGCAACAAATGCATATAATTTCCTCATTGAGCAGGCAGGAAATGAATGTGATGTATTATTACTGCTGTGAATCCAGTCTGTAAATGGAGGTAAAATGGCCTCACTTAGGTGGTGTCATCCTCTTCACTCATCATCTCCCAGGCACTAGAAAGGAGTAAACACTTCACTGGCTTTTTAGCTCTCTATAGACTATTAAGCCTTGAAGGAAAGGACTAAACCTCAGACATACCTGTGAGGCAGGAGAGTATTTTCTGTTTAGTGGTGTATAAATCCCAGGGAGTGTCTGTTCTGATGTTTGCACTAGCTGGATGCCTCCTCTACACATGATTTTCTGAAAGCTAACTTGAGCGCCTCTGCCTGACCCAGCATGGATGTGTGCCCCAGCCCAAGCAGTCCCAGCTCTGGTTAAAGGATGGTATGGGGTCTCTTGAGGGCAGAAAATCCTCCCCAGTGCATCATTAGTCACTGAGCCTCCTCACTCAGCCATACCCTGGGCAGGGCAGACAGAGACCCCATTTAATGGGGCTAAAGGTACCCTTTAAACTATTTGGCAGGAAGGCAAATGGAGTCACCTGCTCGGCTCTGCTTCCAGCAGTGCTCCACAGCCCCCAGTAGTGCTTTGCTTTACATTCAATCATTTACAACTGTGCAAAAGGCCAGAAAGCTCCCACAAGTATGTAGAAGGGAGTAAAAGGTTACTCCCACATTGCATTTCTTTCCACAAGCTACAATATTTAGAATGTGATGAGTCTGCTGATTACAGCTCAACATTTTTATGTTGGCAGTCAGTATTTCTGCCAGAACGTTGCCTACAGTTGATCCAAAAGAACGAGATTCAGAGAGTTATTTCTCCACACAGAAAAAATAGAAAACCTAGTTTTACTACTATTTACTGAAAGCTGTCCCATGGATCTTCCAAGGTATAGAAAAGGCTAACTGCTGCTGATAGAGGATTTGGTGTTTCACAGATCAAGAGGCTTCGGACAACATCTTCAAAACTGAATAACTGGGATTACTCGAATCGATAGTTAAGAATCAGGCCAGTTCTCTCCTGGTGCTGAGGGACAGAAGTCTTCCCAGCACTCTTTCAAAATGGTAACATCCGGAATTGATCAGCAGCTTTTAATTCCATCCCCTTTAGGTGTCTAAACACGGATTAAAGCTAAATAGTATTTACTCTGGTTTACACGTTTTTCCTTCCTTAAATATGTTAAAACAGTCCCCCTTTGTGCTCACATTTATGGATAAACCCAGCAAGAAGAAATACAGAATTTGATTGAAGTGGGTCACTGTTGTTGTTTTCATTGTCAGGTCCCTAATTCAAAGCTCAGAGTAATATTAACAATACTTTATAGTTTGTGCCTGTTACTCAGGAATCTCAAAAAACATTTCTGAAACATTGAGCCAAGTGAAGGATGTAACAAATCTATTCATATTTGGAAGGCTTCTGCTAGGTAAGTAGTATACCAGTTCTGCAAGTGAATGAACTGAACTTTGGGAAGAGTCACGTAACAAAACCAAAATTTAAACTGGAGATAAATTACTGCAGTAATAAATAAATAAACACTTTGTATTTTTTTTTGTCATCTGAAATTTTCAATCTCTGATGTTTGTTTATTTAATTTGCTTTCTTCCCAGGACTAAGGCAAGCATTCTCCTAGGCTTGATTAGATTTAGATCTCTCTCTTGTTCCAGCATTGTAAGGAAGCAAAATGAGGTGCTTTATAATACTCAGGATCTGATTGCACTGCTTTTCTCCAGCCTTGGTTTCAATTGCCCATTTTTTTTCAGCTTCTTTTTAACTCTTCTTGTGTGTGCTTAGCCTCTGGAAGGCTGTGTCTCCCTATGCTGCCAGGTACACTCATGCTGAGGGGTACAGTGTGGGGAATTCTCCTGGGCTGTGCTGTGACACACTTACAGACTGCAGGACTGGGGTGCTTCCTGTGAAAACTGAAGTGCAGGGAAGGTGTGCCTGGAACACAACTCTACAATGAGCAGCTCAGCTCCACTACAAAATCTTGGAGGTCAGGAGCTCTGCTTTGCAGACCCAGACCTGCAGACCTTTAAAAAAACAGATTCCCTGTCCTTTTAGTATTTACAAGGATGAAAAAACAACCAAGCAAATAAATAAAAAAGACTAGTGAGGTAGCTTGTACTTGCATCACCAGAAATAAATGTATTTTCACTAATTGAGTGATTCTGTAGAAAAAATATGTACAGAAGAATGGCTCATCCATATGGGGGTTTTTAATGAGGTTATTTTTCCCTCATATAATCCTGTGCCATACAACACACAGCAACATTTAAGGAAAAATGGGGCCACACAAAGCTCTGGGATCTACAGTTTTAACATTTCCACCTTGTTGTATTACACTGCATTTGAATATAGCAAAATTTTTAGCTCGATGAGTGAAGCTGGCTACTTTGGATGTCACATTTTATACCATACACAGCGATTTTGGACTGAATATAAAATTTACCTTTTCACTTTTTTTTGCTTTCTATAGGCCATATTATAACCTTAGTAACACACTCATTTCTTTTGTTTCACTGTGTCATAGGTTAAATTCTTATCAGCCACAATCTTTTCAGCAATGGCAATTCAATAAGAGCTCACTGAGCTTCAATTCAGTTTTCATCCACACTGTAATATTTTCAAGCCACGACTTGCAAACCTCCCTAAAGGACTCAAGTGCTGTGTTGCAGCAGCCTGGTAACACAAGCATAGGTACTGGCAATGCTAAGTCATGAGCTTTAGATTTCTGTACAACAGCTTACAATGAAATGTCTTATGAGACGTGGCTGAGGGAGTCAGCAAGGAAGTTTTGAATACCAGTGTTTTTCTGTGATGAAGAACATCTTCATTCTGCATTTTTTTCAGGCACTGTAAATCATTCTTCTATATCAGAGTTAAAAATTGCTCTTTCTAGCAAGAAAATATTACTGTAAGGCAGCACAAAACCATCTTCTTTGAATATTTATGCATTTTATAACACAGCTTACTCATAGATATCTTGGTTATTCACAGGTGTGAAATATAAAATACAGATAACAAAAAGGGTGATAGTAATAAGCATGACAAATTTCTTACAGATTATTTTAAATTTAATAGCATACAGATTTATATCGCATTAACAGTATTTTGACAAATGCATAAAAAAGAATAAATTTTAAGTTAAATAGAATATGCCACTTCTTTTCTTTTACACTGGACAGGAGTTTTGTTCATTCTGTGGTTGAAATTACAGATTGCTGCAATCACGGATCTCCTTCATTATCCTGCAGTTGGGTTAGGAAGTGAAGCTGAATTGTCTTCCCCTGGTACTACCACTGGTGCTACAGGTGGCACTCATGCTGTTAACCACTGCACTGGACTACCCTGCCATGTGCCACTTTCTCAAGGTAAGCAAATTTACTGGCTAAGTCACTGGCTTTTACCAGTGAGACTGGTAAAAATGACCACTTACTCTGCAATAAAAATATTTAACATATTGATATTAATATTAATATTTAAGATATTTTCTGCTGCATTTCTAACTTTGTGAGCAATGTCTGCCTGCAGAGAAAAGCCAGTATACCTGGAAAGATATAATTCTACAGGAATAGTGACAAACTCCTCCATGCAAAAATATGGGCTGTGGAATTACAAAGAACCCATATTCAATTAGGCTATGCTGGATTTCTGGAGGGCAATTGATCATAATCTGCATCTTCCTAGTCAGCATGCCTAGAAATTATCTGTGGGAAGTGCAGCTTCCCCACCAATATGGGTGGATAAGGAGTAGTCACCATCTAAGTCACCCTCCAGCTGTGTTTGTACAATTTCGACATGGTGCTTCTCGTCTAAGATTATGCAACATTATTAACTTTTCCTGCTTGCAGAAAGCAATTAAAAACACCAAACAACAAACAAAAAAAACCTTCAAATCTCTTTTGGGATGAGGTTTCTGTAAGCTATTCCCCAACTCATATGCATCAAAACCCCTGCTTGGGATACTACTGAAAGAAAAAACCTAGATTTTATTAATGTTACATTAATGTTTCCACAGGCCCTCAGGAGAAACGCCAGGGGCTTTTTTCATAGAAGGGGGTTAGCACTAGGATAGGTATTTTTATTGAGTAAATCAATTGATTCTTATGCTAGTGTAATTCACAAATTTACTTAGGCATTTCCCTGCAGGCTTGTTTAATGGAGAAAACATGCATATATGTATGACCTGTAGAATTTCTTTGGACTTTTATGTAATTAAATTTTCTCTTTTTTTTTTGCCTAGTTGTTGTTACGCTTACTGTCAGAGATATTGTAATGTCCAAGTCTTCAAAAAATTACACAGTAAAATTATGCCTCCAAATCTCTAAAGAACACGAGGATCAAGTAATTAAAGAAAAATATGTGACATTTTATACCTGCCACCTAAAAAATTCTCATTCTTTCTTGCAGTGGCAGTGAAGAGGCACATGACCTCTGCTAGGCACGAACCAGATGCTTATGGAAGCATCATGAAAGGAATTCCTCATTTTTGTGGGCTCAGGTCCTGCCAGTTGTGGAACTCTTCTCAGTAGCATGATGATTACGTGTAAGATGGGCAGCACAAAGGTCACTGAAAAAACTGGGAACTGATGTGCTACTATTGGGTCCCTGCACTTAGCCACCCATCAAAGGGCATCACCCTTGCTGCATCTGTGCAGACTGAGATTTACTGAGGGCCACGCAATCAAAAGCTCTTTGAAGGAGACTAGCAAAAATGAGGTGGTTTTCTTTTTAATATTGAGCTGATGAGGGGGTAAATACCAGCTTCCCATCTCCCAGCAACCAGGCACTGTGACATCCAGGGATGCTGCAGAGCAGGGAACTTGCAGACCCTGTACTTAGGGAGCTGGTGGTTTAGTTTAAAATGTGATGAAAGCAGTCTTTCTGGATTTAAGAGAACACCAGGTACCCAGATCCCAGCACAGAGATGAATGGGATGTGTTGCCTTCCCTCTGAAATCACCTCATTGATAGGTTTTCATAAGTGTACACAAGAAAGATGTGCAATACTACATCAAGATGCAAAGAACACGAAAGAGGATCATTAAAATTTATCTTGTACAAATACAGATCAATTTGGTGGCTTAGCTGAGTTATCATGTACCATCTGAGACAGTTCAATACCTGCCTTTGAAGGCAGTGGCAAACTGCTCAACCGCAGGCCCTTATGCTACTGAACTCATCCAGAAACCTTGCACAGGACAGCTAAATCAGATGTTATTTGCTCTGAAATTCAAAGGAAATTTTACTTACTAGGTAGTTCTTAAGCAAAATACAGGATGACTGACTTTGCATGCACACATAATGGCTGCTTACCTTCAAGATCAATATTGAGGTCAATGTGGAATTGCCAAATCACAGATGAAGTTTTACAAACAGTTTTGCAGATGCAAAATGATAGATTACAGCACTATACAACAGCACAACATACACAATACAAGACACAGCAGGCAATGCTATTTCAAAATCTAAACATTTTCCCTCATAGGAAATGTAAGTTTATTCGTTTTGATATCAATCTTCACCTTTCCCAAAGCTTATGAATTTCTTGGTTCCAAGTAACTGATATATTTTTCTTTTTGTTGTTTGCAATAGATATAAATTCCTGATCAAATGGACAACTATATAAACTATTACGGTATTAAAAGCAAAAGGATTTATGTAAACTATGTATAAGTATGTACTGAGTCTACTAAAGTCAGGAGGAAGATACAGTGGCACTTCAAAGAAGTTAGTGATTTTACAATAGAACTGTAATAGGTGAACATGTAAACTCATCAACAGTGGATGAAATAAAGGCAGAGAAAGCCATGGAAAAAAAATAATTACATTATTTTAAATCTAAATAAAAGCTATGCAAATTTAAGTTACAAAATTCTTATGAGAAATAAATACTGGTATGCAAATATATGTACAGAAGATAAACTCTTCTAATTGAAGCCTTTCCTAAAATCTCTGAACTCTCTAAATAAAAGTAAGCTTCTTAAAGCATAAGCAAATTCTCAGCCAGTACAAATCTCTCCAGCTTTAGCCTAAACTGAATTCTTGTACTGGCATAAGCCCCTTGTGGCTAAAGCAAGCTTTATATTCCCTTACTGCCAAACACAAGGGACACAGTCTCTGTTACCTGGCCTGCATTAAGCATAACACACAAAAAAGCAATGTAAGCTTCCAGAAAGTACCTCTCACCTGTATCTGCTCTACAGTAGACCTTTCTGTTAAGTAAAACTGAACATGTTATTAATGAACACCTGGAAAAAAATTTATTTGGATCTAAAATTTAAGGTTCTGTAAAAAAGATGGAAAATCTAAATTATTGAAGATTTACATCTCACTGGGGATACATGAAGGAAATTGTAAAGTAACAAGCTGCCAGTTTCTTTGAGGATCCACACTGGCTTTACCTACTAGTGCCTTGAGAACAGCAAAAAGCAGCAACTGAGTGGTGAAAACTTGATGATTTTGGAAGCATTTTGGTCTTGAGTTCTGCTTTTGGAACAGCCAAATGCTGAGAAAACTATTGTCATTGAAGCTGAGATTAGAGACAAGAAAACCTTAATGATTCCATGATTCTGTGAAAACTGAAAAGATTCAGCCATGTAAAAAGATTTCTAAATTTCTGTAAACAGATTTTCCGAATTTTAATCATCTACACAATTTAATAAATAATACCAAAACGGAATTTAATACCCTACTCCAACACCCACTAGATTTTTTATGCCCGTAATTTCAAATAACTGTTCAGGAACATTTTAGATAAGTCTCTGTCAGAAGGAATGGGGCTAACCCAAGGTCTCCTTTCAGGTTAGGTACTGCTATGATCAAGAGGAAAAAGACATGAAAAAAAAAATCACTCCTTTAACCAGGTTTTGAACCAACTGAAGGGAATTTTTCTCTTGTCAAATTTAACCGCTTAACAAAATATCTTTTTAATACGGATCTCAAAGGCATAACAGAGAAATCAAGCACTAATCTGATAAAATACCTCTTTAGAGTACATTGATATTTCTACACTGCACATATACAAGTTTTTATCTTTCTCTTCTGTATGAAGTTATTTTGAATTAAAATACACCTCTACTAAAGTGAGGGAAAACTTTATTAATGACATCAATGAGGTCAAAGTTTCAGCAACTTTGTCTAAGCACAGAAAGAAAAACACAATTCCATCTTGCATCATTAGCCCGTGCATGAGAACCCTTTTTTCATGCTAAAGAAATTTAATAGGAATGGCAAATACTCTAGGCAAATTTGGGCAAATGCCACTGAGTCCTGCATACTTTATTAGAAAACTAATTAATAATCAAAACTGGGTAATAACTTCTGTAGAAATATTTATAGCTCTCTTCCTGACTCTCATTATCCAGGACTACAGCAGACTCCCTATTAGCATGTCACACAAGCCTTGATTATGTAGAAGCGTTCAGGAAAATTATCTGAACCACCTACAGGTGTCACTTGGAAGTGTATTAGTAAAACTGCCTTTAATCCTGTGTGGACACAGCTTCAGAATTAAAGCACTTTTAATTTAATTTTGCATGTATCAGAAGCAAAGTAAACAAACTAAAATCAAGTAAAACTATGTATGTAAGGTGTAAATATAATTTAATCCACACTTTAAAGACTTCCAAAGAACAGTAAGCAAAATTCTTAATTGCAAAATGTTTTGTTCTGAATAAGATTCACTTGCAGTTTTATTGAAATGACAATAACTTGCATTAAAATTATTTTAAACTTTCAACTTTCCTGAATAACAAGTTTTTTTTTACAGAATTCCATGGAAGGATATATGGTCACAATTTCCTGAGCCATAACTCTAACTCCATCTGTTAGGCATTTGGGACAGTTTTGTTGCTTAGCCAGTGTTTATACAATTTCCAATGCCATTCAATCTTTAAATTTTTTAAGTGCCTTTGATTGCATTATCCATAAGATGCTTCTACAGTATGTATAATTGTATATTTCCTTACAATAGAAACCAAGTATATTTCTCAGAATCTGGACTGCACTGGCATTCTCATAGTCACAGATTATAGATTGCCAAATGTTTAAAAGGGCAGGAGATTATGTGTCTGTATCATATAATAACAATAACACTTGAGATGCTTAATGGACAGTTTGGACTTGACCTTTATCCTTAGCCAGCAAGAGAAAGTTAAATTACTGTAAATTCCATCATCCCCTGAAGGTCTATTTTTGAGCAAAAGCACGCCCAAGTGCTGGGCACCCTGGCTGTGGGCAGAGATGGGTGGAAAGTAAAAGAGGCTGCTTAGATGAGCACAGGGCTGTCCTGCAGTGACATACAGGGGGATGTTTTGTAGTGGATGGCACTGTTCCACCAATAGCAATATGACCAGGTGATCCACATAAGGCTTCCCATCATGCTATTAACATTCCTAGCTACTGCTGCATAAAAGCAAAGTTTTCTGTGTGGTTTTCTTTCTCATTACATTTAAAAAGAAAATACATTTTACAGAGAAAAGTTAAATCTGTAGTGAAAACTCATGGAATAGAAGTCCATCCAGTTTTTTGAAACCAAAGATTCTGATATAGTCTCTAGAATAGGAAGCTGATGCTGGCAGGACATGCCATAGGAAGTACCACAATGAACTTACCCCATGCCTTGTTTCTTTTCTTAAAGAGATAGGATGCTGTGGCAAATGGACTTTTGGCCTGATTCAGCCATACTGAAAAAGAATCTCTTTACTGTTCCAGAAGGATGTTTGTCTTTTAGCAATAGTGCTTCTCATTCCCTGGTTTGCATCTCTTCTGTATTCCTCACAAACCTGGCTATTGCTGCAGCTGCATGATGAACAGCCTTACACCTTCTCTCCAGCATGAGGATATTCACACTCTTTCTCTGCAGACAGCAGCATGGTTATTTAGGTGTCTTCACAATTTATGTGAGGCAATGACTGCCTGCCTGCGATTTGGACTAGCAGTGGAGAAAATAAAAAGTCTTTCTCAGATGTGAAGTTTTCATATCACATTGATCAATGCAAAGCAATAGAAAACAAAATCACAATGGGACAATTGCTTTGAGGGAACAGGGCATTGTGGAACTGGAAAATTGTTAAGAAATATATAAATGAGGAAACATCTATGTTCCTATTCTTCTGTAGGCTTGATAAAAGCTTCTGTGGCTTTGGGAATGTTGTATCACTCAGATGAGAATATTTTGAGGTTTTGATCAGTTAAAAAATGTATTTGTAGATACAAAATCCGTGACTACTTCGTGACAGTTCTGCAAGTGCTTGTTAGTGTAGACGTGGAATTGGAAAAGAAAGTGGGCTAGTGGATAAACAGCAAAAACGTGAAGTCAGGATGTTGCTGCTTGTTTAGTAAAAGATCTGACAGTGCTTGCTAGAAAGTCTGTGTATTTTGGCTTCAAGCATACATACTGCTTTATTATTAATCCTGATTTGTTGTTTTATTCCAGTAATAGCAAACTTTGAAAAAGAGGCAAAAAAAGAGGTAAGCTAGAGTTTTCAGCTATGAAGATTTTTTTTTTACTAATATGTTGTCAGGATTAATTCACTAATATGTGAGTACTTTCAGATCATTGCACTGAAGTTGCACTACAAAGGAAGTATGTAATTTGTTTTTTCACATCTGAAGCCCATTATTAGTACAACAAATAAAGAACATTTTAAATGTCAGGGAAGAATAGAAGTTACAAATAAACAAAATTCTGTCTTAAATCATACATGACATATAAAAAAGCAGGCTTGCTCACTGCAGTACAGTATTTCATTTTTGCCTAAATTAAAGAGTATTTATTCTTCCAACACATTTTCATTAATGATCACTTGAGATGTTTATAACACAATGGGCAGTAAACACAAGACCTATTCATCAGTCTCCTCTTGGTTACAGCCAAAGTAGCCTTTCACACCACCATGAGACATAAATGAGGGTATCCTGCCAACTGCATCATCTGCTTCCCGTCCCTCATCTTCTCATGCTGACAAAGACAGAACTGGTGGGCAACAACCATGGCTTCCCTGGACACATTCCAGGAGTGACTGATGTTGGGGGCTGCCCTCCTCCAGTGCCCATCAATCTACTTTTGAGTCTGACACATTCACACATTTTCCTTTTAATCTTTTTTTGTCCTCTGGAATCACTTCTTCTCATATTTCTTTTTTCCTTCTAGCCCCTTGTGCTCAAAGGCCTTGAAGGGTTGGTTACAGTTGGGCTAGCACCTGGCTCTAAAAAGGAGAAAGACAGCTAACATGGTTTAAACAGAACTTAATTAAATTTTTTTGCTCCTTTCTGCAGGGTCTAGTGAGAGCTTATGTGCTCACTGCATCACTGAGAAATACTCGAGGAATAATTGGTCCCAGGAGAGTCATATGTCGGTGCCTTGAGATTCCCCCTTCACACTGAGTAGTTTCCTTTGTTATCTTCCTACTGCTGATGTTAACCAGCAGAATAAGCACTGAACTGGAATGTTTCTGTCATATTTTTCTTTTTCAGAAAAAATCTCCTTTTTCTGTCCATCATTTTTGAGATTTTTTTTTCATGACTAATGGCCTCACAATGCTCTGAGCAAGAAGAGAACTTGGAGATTTGCCTTGTGCTCTCCAGTGTCCTTGTGCTGTAAATCTGGATCAAAACTACAGGTAAAAATTGGATCTCCAAAGAAAACTGAGGCCAAGTCTGCCACAGCCTGCAGACTCCTACAGTCCAGAGATGTGACTTGTGGTCAGAGCTGCTGCTCTGGTAGATAGCTGTATGGGGGCAAATCAGACTTCCTTTTTCCCTCCAGGACAACTTGTTTACCTCAGATAATTGTGGAACTACAAAACAAAAGGCCCCACCTGGAGATCTTTGCCTGTTTGGAGTGCTGGTATATCCATGAAAATATCTCAGGCTGAGATCACCAGTTCACCAGGCAGAGAAAGCTTGAATCTGCAATCAAAGTTTTACTGTTGACTTAAAATGCTGGGGAGGTTTCATTAGGTTTAACTCTTAATTACTGCAAAACAGATCACAAAGTATTCCAGAGGATGATCCACGTTTGATTACATTTACTCTTCTTGAGTGAGTCTGGACAAACCCATGAGAGTATTCTTATGAGTTGAACCACATACTCTGTGGCTTAAATATTCAAAAGCTAATCTCCCAATTTTTCATTTTCATTAGATTTTGGTAATTAAAAGTTGGAAATGCACTAGATTTCTTGAAAAACAGTTTGTGATTGACATGATACAAAATACAGCATGCCTCAAAGAACGGAGAATTTCATCCACTTTGTATTATGACATTTGTTTCCTGCAGACAATGAAATCTTAGTACTTGCAATCTTCTGAGTGCACTTCTAGCCAGTGTAGATATTGCAGAGAACAGCACTGTTTTGGGTCGTTTTATTTTAACTTTTTTGTGTCTATGAAAAATTTTTGAAAACATTATGAAAAAGAAAATGGATGTAAGATCAGAAAGGTAGGTAAGGTAGTGGTGTGCTTTATGTAATATTCTATTTCCGCAAATTTGATGTACATTATAGCAAGAAATCCTGCAGTGGAAAATAATAGAATATATTTTCATTTTATTAAAATCTAGCTTGTGAAAAATTAGCATAACACTTGAAATCTAAGCCTAATACTATTAGCATTTTGGGGCTTACTTATGCTACCTGATGTTCTTGTTATCATCATGAAGTTCCTGTTTCTTGAATACAACTTCAATGACATTCTTCAGAAATGAATTTGCACAGTGTGAAATTACACTGTTGAAAATCATCTATTTTCTTTTTTAGTTATAAATGCATTATGTTTTGTCTAAATGGATGCTTCCTTGTTTATATCTTATGAGAATAAGCAATTCTATTAGTTCTATCCACCTTTCCAGTCTTCTTCTGTGTACATTTATTCCATTTCCTCGTATTTATTTCTGGTTTAAAGCACAATGTTCATCTATCTTCATCACAGTATTTTTCCGTGTCTAAGAGTCTTTGTCATCAGTTCTGGCTTCTTCTGTTTTTGCTATGTCATCCCTGGGGACATAAAATCTCTATAATAAATCGTAATGACAAAGTATAAATTAATTTAGCATGCATTTGCACACAATAATCTGCTTCCTCTAGGACTCTTGGTATTTCTTGAACTGACTTACAGTTGATTCAACCAGCTGTCAATTTTTAAAATAAGTCTATTTTACAAAAGTATTTTGCTTTTCTCCCTTACACATTTTCTTTGGACAAAGATCTATTTTGACTAACTTATATGCCAAGCCACAAACATCTTTCCTACACATGTCAGTATTTCAAATCAAAGTGGGTTCGTTATCAATAAGAATGGAGTTTGGCTAGAGACAGATTATTTACTTTCCCTTGTTGGAGGTTGGCCCTCACCTTTCTATTGATAAGCCTTGAGAGTTTAGAAAGGAAGGTTAGACCATCTTGAGGTGTTTTCTGGCTCCTAAACCAGCTATATCTATGTTTTGCTTTAAATGAGATTTATACTACATTCCCAAAAGAGTAGAACGCAATCTTTTTCAAATTGTCTAGAACAGCTTTTCTGTAATAAATGTGACTTACACACCTATGTACATATAAGTGAAATTTAAGTATTGCATTTGAATGAGCTTGGACTTTGTGATGACTTGCAGAAGTTATGTACTGTAGTCACCCAGAAATCATATTCCTAAAAACTGTGTATTGTATCACTCAATATGTATTTTCTCATACATATCACATATGTTTTAGCTTGAAGTTGGCTAGGGAACTGCTAGGAAGCATGGGGAAACAGGAAGAATAAAGTTTTGCCCTGATCTCTGGTATTACTAGTTGCTGAACCTTCCTCCTTTTCTGCAGTTCAAAAGATATAGCCCTGGCATTGCTTATTTTTATGAACTTTGATACAGTTGTAGGTAGATGTCTACTGTAAACACTCCAGAAAGCTAAGAGGAAAAAGGCAAAACAACACACTGTTGCTCTTCACAAGTTAGAAAGGGAGAATAACCAAGATACAACATCTAGTCATTTAAACTTTCATGAGATAAATTCAAGGCTGGGACTCTGGCACTATCAGTGTCCAGCAAGTGAAAAACACATGGGGGTAGGAATCCAGGAAAGGATATACAGATAATCCAGTGCCTATGCTGCACTCTGGCACAGTGTTGTAAAGACAGTTTTCACTATGAAATAGCTAACAATGGGCCCGTGCAGGGGGACAGGGATGTCTCCCTAATGCTGTGGTGTGTGCCTAATGCTGCTGGGAATGGCAAATTTCATCTTGCTGGAGTGGTCTCCAACAGCCTGGCTAAGGTCTAAGTACCAAGCGCAGCTGAGAAGGTTGGCAGTGGTGGCAGCAGTGGTGGATATGTCATCTCTAGCACAACATGGGTTTGGTTTTGGACCTTGCTTGGAACAGCAGCACTGCAGACATGCTCAGGCAGCCACAGCAAGCTCAGTCTGTCAGGAAGGGTGACATACCCCTCACATGAGATACTGATTGTGGCAGAGATGAGCAAGAGATGCCATGACTAATAACTGGGATTTGAAAGGCAAATGCTGAGAGCAGTTGGGATGGATCCAGTACCTGAAACCATTGTGCATGTATCTGAAAGTCTGGTAATACCCAAAGGTCCTGCAGCCTGGAGCCACTGAAGTACGGTAAAGCCACTAAGTGTCATGGAGTTACTTGGTATGGTACAGGGGATCACATCCTTTATGTTCTTCACTTTTCACATTTTTGTTCTCTGTTTACTGAGAGCCTGTTTAAAGCCAGCAAAAGAACTCCATCCTTTTCTCTCCTGGGTCATAGCCTGGAGTAAAAGAGGAAAGGAGAAACATATTTTTCAGCAGCATAATGTTTTGCCAGGTCATGAAGTGGCTGCTAAAACCATGTTGTCTGGCTTCACTTTTGAAACAGCTCAGTGCTCCTTGGGAGCCAGAGACAAAGGCTGCATTTTCTGTTCCTTCTCTCATTTTTTTGCCCCCAGATCTGTGCTCCCTTAAGGGAGACAGGATCAGAGTTCAGAAGAGGAATCATCAATTTTTTCTCATAATGATATTTATAAAGACGTTCATGGCATTTTAAACACCATGAAGGAAATTTCTCAAACAGGATTCCACAACTTTCCCCTGAATACAACTTAGGGACACATGACAATATAGTTTCTTAGAGGAGGAAACTTTGTATTTAAGTGTTTTGTATTCTTTTTCACCCTAGGCAGATCCAGTTGGCAGATGCCAGCTTCTTATTTCAGAAATACAAATTTGATTAGTTGTATATAATTAATTTTAAAAGGAAATAATAAATGTATAAGCCCAAATCTGTAGAATACATCAGCAGAAAATAATGTTCTTCTCAGAAGAAAATGAGATAGAGCTTAGCCATGCCCTGGGGTCTTGAAGATAAACAGAAAATGTGAACTGAAATTCTCACCTCTCTAAAGTCAACTGGATTGATTTTCAGTGACCAAAGTAAAGCCAAGTTTTCAGACTGAAGTTCAAGCTCTTAGGAGAAAACCTAAGGGGGAAAAAAATCAAAATTAATAAAAAATTTTATAAACCAAAGGCATGTAGCTAATTTTGTGTGTATTGGGAATGCTCTGTGAATTTCTTAGTGAGACCAAAACTGAGCAGAATCATAAGTATTTGCAGGATTTAAGCCTAATGGTAGAGTTGGTGTTTCAGGCAGCCATAAGAAAAATAGCATAAGGAAGGCATTGGATTAAAATAGTAGGGTCACGTGGTGACAAATAACTTATTTAATTTTTTCAAGGTCTAAATATAGAATTCAAATCAAATAAAATGGTTGTTTTCTGCTTAGAGTTACACAAAAATGTGGCAATATAATTTAGAAATATTTTTGTTTATAAATTTGAAGGAGTGTGAGGTTAAAGAACTAGTTATAAATTGACATGGCCTTCTAAAGGAAATCTATGCTAAACCTGATCTGTCTTTAATAACTGTGAATGTGTTTTGTCTCCTACCCTCTTGAGATTTTGGTTAATATTAATGCAAGCAAGATGTGAAAGGAAATTCTGTGCTTCACTTTATAGTAACTTTTAGTCTCACAAGAGAAGGGATGGAAAATGAGATAAAGAAGACTTTGTTTGAAAACTTATTGCAAAACTAAAGACTTTTAGAGTCTTTCAAACACTTGTGCACTTGCGTTATGCTCATTGCTATAATTTTGTGAAGTTCATTTTCAAGACAGAGGGTTAAAACTGTGCTGGTGTAAATTCTGTGGTCCAAATGAAGTGAATGTATCTTTTGTGGAGTTAGCTTCAAATGTTAGCTACACAGCATTCCTAAGTCATATTACAGAAATCCTAAACCAGTAAAAAAGAGAATTTTTAGTTAAACCTGTGATGCCTCTGAGGTTAGCTTAGTACCTAGGACATTTTATGACAGAAAAAGTCCTTTTCTCATTGATTTGCAAAACTCGAATCTGTGGGTGTCCTTCTGCCACTGCTGGGAGCTAAAGGCAGCAGGCAACACACGGAGCTGTGTTTTTGCCCGGGGGTGAGCCCCTCTCCAGTTAAGCAGGTAGGTGCACATTGCAGCCAAAAACACCCTCAGCAAAGCACTGCTGCTCCCTGAGTGCTGCTGCTCGGCCCCCAAGGCATGAGGCAGCCACAGCAAGATTTGCAAGTCTGTCATGAGGGATCCTCGAGTATTACTGCCTTTCGCTAGTGAAATCATAGCAATAAGCAAGAGAACAACCAAAAATGGCCGTTTTAGAGTAGTTTTCCAGTTCTTGGGACATCTGACCCTAATACACAGATCAAAGTAATGTATAAAAGAGTGCTTAGATGTGGATTTTAATGGAAAAGTATCTTAGAAAATCTGTCTGAGAACTAAGAATCAATGAAAATACCAGCTGGTACACAGGGCATTAAGTCCGGATCATTCAAACTGGGAGCTCCTGGCACCCATTAGACTCCAGCTGGATGCAGCAGGCTTTTCCTGCAGGGCTCCATGGGTCCAGGGGAGCAGGCCCAGGCTGGGGAGCTGGCTGTGCAGCCTGCCCTTCCTCAGAGGCACCCCGGGAACCTCAGGGGTACACGGGTGGGTGCACAGGTGGGTAAAGCAGCAGGTACACGGGTGGATGGATGCACAGGTGGGTACGCTGGTGAGTCCACCAGCAGGTACACGGGTGGGTGCACTGGCAGGCACACTGGCAGGATGCACGGGTGGGTGCATTGCCAGGACCATTGGCAGAGTTATCGGGCCATCTACGGCGCTCTGCGGGTGCCGCTACTCCCGCTACCTAGACGGGTCCAGCTTCACCTCCGAGCGCCTCCGGTACCCCCACAGACATCCCGCTGTCACCGCTGGCCGGGCAGCGCCATCCGCACCCTCCACAGCATCGGCCGGCGCTCGGCAGCCCCTCCCGTGCCTGCGGGCCGAGCGGGGGGTGCTGCCGGCGGGCCCGGCACTGTTGCCGCGGTGATGCCGGGCAGCCCCCCTTGCCCGTGCCCGCCCCGCTAACATGGCAGCGGCGGCGGCTCCGCCGGGGCGCGGCCGCAGGTGAGGAGCGGCGGGACGCGCCCGGCTCTCGGCCCGGCCCTGCCCGTCCCACGCCGCGGGCCGCCCGTCCTCGGCTCCATCCGCAGGCCGGTGGGCGAGGCGGTGGCGGGGGGCGGGCTCCCGGCGCCGCCAGGCAGCTCCTCCCTCTCTCCCTGCCTGCCTCCCTGCCTGCCTGCCTGTCTGCCGGCCGGGAGCCCCCGGCGGGGTGACAGCCCTGCCGAGCGCAGCCGCCCCGGCCGGGGTTGCGGAGCAGCGCCCGCTCCCGCCTCGGCCCGCTCGCTGCCGGGACGCAGCGGGGCCGCCCCCGCGCCCGCCATGTGGAAGCTCAACAAGAGCAGCAAAGTTCTGCTGGACGACTCGCCCGAGGAGGAGGAGACGCGTCCCCGCGGGCCGCCGCCCGCCGCCGCCTTCGCGGCCCCTCAGGTAGGAGCGCGGAGCCCGGCTCGGAGGGGTCGTGAGGCTCGGCCCCGCTCCCGCTGCCCTGCTCTCCGGCGGCATGAGTAATCACTTTTCCCACCCTGATGTGCCGGCAGGCTGGCCCTGGTCGGAGCTGGGAGTGTTCGAGCGGATCGTGCGACTGTCACCCGGGTTTTTGGGGCGCTGACTGGCCTACCCACCCCTGTTTCCTTCCAGCAGCCGGCCTCCGGCGTTCCTGGGACTTGCTGTCCTTCATTCCAGTGGCTTCGTACCGCAGGGTACTTTCTCTCCCAGCCCTAGGCAGAGGCACTGCAACCCATCTGTTAAGCGCAATATATTAAACGAGGATGTTTAAGAACGTAACTTTATTTGTGTGTTTGTGTAGAGCAGCGATGTTTTAGCAGGTTGCTTTTTTCTATGGTTTCAGTAATGGTAGTTCACGATCTTTAAATAGCTGCAGTCTTGTTTGAAAGATTTTGTTTTTATGTGTTAATTTAAATACCAACAGTGACTTTCTCAACAAATAAAACCCTAAAGGAAGGGTATCAATTGAGTATCGGGGAAAACAACTTAAAAAAAATGTTTGTTGACTTGCTCTCAAAAACTTGGGTAGCAATTAGGTATCCATCCAGCTCAGGAGCCTGTTACTCTGCTCAGTACATCTTCCTTGATGATCTTCTGTTGCCACAGACTTACTTCAGATAGTAAGAGGTTCTGAAGTAAGCAGTTGCCCCGGGTTGCAAACCAGTGAGGTTTCTTTTCAAAAGACTGTACTAAAGCCTTCCCAGCTTTCTACCCCATGTTTATCTTGCCTATCTTACTGAAAGAGCTGGAATGTGTCTGGATAAATTATTCTCACCTTGAGTTTCTGGTTGACAGGTGCTGTGGGTTGTCAACACGTGTGGCAACTGCTGAAGAGCAGCCTCTCCCAGTCACAGCAGTTATTCTCTTCAGATTCCAGTAGCCACAATCACGTTTAGCCTTGCCTTGCCCCTGCACAATGAACAGTAGCCATAGCCCTTGCTATTTCTTTGGCAGCAGCTGTGGGGAGTCACATGGATGACTAGGATCTCCTCCTGCAGAAGAAGAATGGACACTCATTTTGGAGACCCCCTTCAGTGGAGGAAGGAGAGCTGTGGGGCTTGAGATGACCTGAAGTAACTCCTCCAACCTCTCATACAGCACCTAACCTCTGCCTCCTACAGTTCCTATGCTCAGGTGCCTGTAAGCTTCCACAGTTTTTGCTAAGCTGCTGGTTTATACCATCATAGCCCTTGTAGACTTGCTCACCAACAGAAACCCTCCTCGAACACCACAGGTCATCAAAAGCTTCCAGTAAATCTCACTGACTCTTCACTGCTCCTCTTCTCTATCACTAATGGTCCAAGCCCTCTTTGAGGCTTCTGACTGTAGCCTCCCAGTGAGGAGAGGATTCTTCAGACTTCTGTCCAGACAATTCTCCCAGCCCTCTACTTTAGCAACAGAGGCTGGAGTTTTGTTTTGTCCAGTCTAATTGTCTTTTACTATCTTGGGCCTCTGTTCCATTAGTTGAAGTTTCAAGTTATAATAGTGATCCCAATGATTTCTTGTGAAAAAGGCTTGCATTTTCATGAATTTTAAGAAAATTCCTTTTCAACTCCCTGTGGAACTGGGTTGCTGATTTTAGTGTTGGGGGGTGGCAGGAGAAAAATAAATTATTCTAAGTCACTAAATGAAGTATTCTTGAAGATAAAGGATTCAGTAAAGTTAGCACAACTGTAGTGTAGCTTGGCACAGAGGCTGGAGTGAAGATTATAAGCTATTACTTATTTTGCCTGTTAAAATCAAATTCTTTTGAAAGGAATGCAACACCCTGCTCAAAATATTTAGCAGTAGTCATTTTAGAGTTTATGTACGCTTTAAGGAAGAACAGACTTTGTAGAAAGCTCTGACCACTTGATAGACATTGTCATGATCAGGGCAGCTCTTAGGCCAGCCATAGGTACAATGTATTTGAACCATGGCTGGGACAGGTGTCAAGGGAACCAAAAGCACTTGTTCAGCTTGTTCTAGCTGATCTCGTCCATGTTTCCTTGCTTTTAGTATTTGAAATTTTTGATGTTTCATCCGATCCTGTTTTCTTCTCCCAGTAATATGATTGTGAGGGAGTGAAATTCAGTAATGTGTAGAGGGATTTGATAATGATCTGCACTCTCTGGTGCTGCATCCTGACCTGCATCAGCCAAGCCCCTGACTTTGGAGGACAGTAGCACCATGAGAGCTTGGAGGAGTTATGGGGACAGCTCTTGTGGCAGCTTAGCTGTGCATGAAGATGCCTCAGGAAGTTGTTACGGTACAGCCTGCTGTGAATGAAGGATTGCCTCATCAGGATGAGAATAATCCAAGACCTCCCTAACTTTTTATCATTAGAGCCAAAATCCAGATAATTAGTATGAGTGCTTTTTAGTAAATTAAGAAGCCCAGCTTTCGATCTCAGAATTTGAGAAGAAGTTGACTATTAGATTTAATTTCCTTTTCTGATACATCGTCTGGTAAAAGAGAGGATGAACCAGAGTCATTGTGTTTTGACTTTATGGTATGTTGTTTTCCCAACAACCATCTTTTGTCTTTATTTTCATTTTTAATAAGCAAGTGGGAAGAAAATCTTTAAGCTTCTACCATTCATGCTATAAATAAGGCTGAAACTTTTTACTTCAAAGGAAAGAAATTGGTAGTCACATCTATGTCATTAAAGCAAACCACATTGAAAGTATTCCAGTATAATGGAATGTTGGTGCTGTATATTGTTTCTTCAAAGCTGAGAAAGAGTGAAGGAGTTCTTACTGTGCAACCTAATAATTAGGACATTGCAGTAGCAGACAGCAACAAAGAATTAGTCTACTATAAGTTTAAAAAAAAAAAAAGCCCAACACAAAAAACTCCTTTGTAATTCTAGAGCAATTTTAATCATCCTATTTAGATATGGAAGCCTGATCTGGGCTTAAGTAGACATTTGAATTTGTAGACGTTCGTAGCTCTTAAATGGAAAAGCCTAGTTTGATCTTAAAAAAAAAGTTCTGGTTTTGTGTTATACAGAATGGTTTGATTTTGTTCCAGGGGAGAACAAAAACAAATTTTAGAACATGAAAATTGCAAGGGAGGGAACTGTCAGCCTCTGGCCACTTTTTAGCAAAACTTTCTGCATACATTCAAGTATTTTGAATTGTTAACACTTTTTTTAAAATAGTAAGGTGTTTCCTGAGATAAGAAAGACAAGTAAATTTTGAAGCAGTACTTGTGTAAATAAATGTGTACATTATTGTGAGGTTTTTTTAGACCAGATAATTTTAGACTGATTCTTAGAAGTTAATTTTAATTTACGCTTTGAAGCATAAGTATTTTTAATTTATGCAATGAAGGTGCTTTATTCACTTAAGTTATAATTAATGCATGAAGTTAACTTGACATACCTAAATAGTACACACATATGAGATAAAATTAATGTGCTTTTTGTGTGTCTCTCTGAAAATATGCTAGAAATGTACAGTGGTGCATGCCAAAAATTTCGTTCAGTTCAGAATATGGTCATTATGTTTCAAACTGGAGTTGTATTTTTGGAAAGGGAAAACTGCTGGGTTTTGATTTCTGGAAGGCATTGTTTTGGCTGTTGTGCTAAGTTCTTCTTGATGCCATCCAACCATCTAATCAGTTCTCAGAGATGTCAATGCTGTGTCAATATTGCGTGTAACTCTGATGTAAAATGGCACTCCACATTAAAATACATCTATATATTATGGGAGGGGATGGGTGTCAGGCTGACCTATATTATCTAATGAAACTGTCTTTCATGTAAAAATATTTCAGAACTCTAGCCTTGATCTCTTCTTCCCAGTTGTATTTTTTGTTATGTTCAAAGAGAATGTGTGCAAAAACATGCTTTATGCTGAGTTTTGTTTAGACTTGCTCAGGATGTTTGAAGGTTGGCTATACAGAATTTTAGTTATCTTTTTTAATGAAGATGTGTAAGTGTCTGGTACAATTTTAATACCAGCTTTCATGTTGGAATGAGTTGAACTCAAATCAGCCCTGCAGAAATGGGTGGGAGCTGAGCAGCATTTATGTTTTACTAATACCTTGAATAAGGGTATTTTTAACATAAAAAAATGAAATAGAAAATGTTAATCCAGCTAATGCCTTTCCTTCACTTTCTAGCCATTTCTGTGTGTCTCAGACTTTGCCTTCAGTATCCCAGTAATCTCATCATACCTTCTCCTCTCCTAGCCTGGTTTTTTCCTCTTCTTTGGAGTTGTTCTTGTGACATTTCAGTGGCATTTTCCTGGCTAAAACCCATTACCTATATTCTGTCTAATGTCTTGAACATTAGATTGTGGTACTGTCAGTGAAGACTTCCCTGAGCCTTCCTTGGCCTCTCTTTCTTGCTTTTCCTCCTTCTTGTCATATGCAATCTTTCAGCAGCTTCTTGAGTGGGTCCTCTTTCTTTCTCACAGTCTTTCTGGAACTCTACAGAGCTGACAATGTCTTTTGGGGCTTTACTCTTTCTAAGTTTTAAATACTTTTCATTTTTGAGGTGCTTCACTTCTTAATTTATACTGTGATTTTTTACACAGTTGACTGGGATCAGAGCTGTTTCCCACCTCTTATCCCCTCTCTGTTGCTTATTCTGTCTCTTAAAAGTCGACAAAGCACATATTGTCTGATTGGTCTCCTATTACAGACACCATCAGTATATTTTTTTCTTTCAGACAAGCCTGTAACCTGCAGGTTGTCGGTGGCTTTTTATTTACTGTGCAGAAGAGAATTTGTGTCCTAGACTTCATTGTTGTTTCCTCCATGAATTCCAGGTCAAGTCTGCTTTCTCTCTCTCTTTTTTTTTTTTTTTCCCTCACTGTCTAGACAGCTGAAATTCTTGTGTAGACCCTCGGTTCCCATACTGATGGTGATTACTTCCTCTGCAGCTTCTAATACCTATTCTGTGGTTTCCCATCCCCTAGTTCCTGCAAATTCCATTGCTGATATTAATGTTGTTGCTTATGGCATAAAGTTTAAGTCCTCATCCTTCAGATTCCATTTCTTCAGCTCGCCTCCCTTTGTTTCAGGAAATTTGCATTTAAATCTCTGTCCTTGCTTTCAAGGCTTTTCTTAGTACATCCTCTTCCTCTCCCCTGTTTGTCACTTTTATCACTTGTATCTTTCCTCCAGCCAGTTCTGCCTTACTGGCTCTGATTGCCTGGATTTGCCTGCAGTGGTCGTGTCTGCCTTCCTCCCCTCCAGCCTAACACAGAATCATCCATTCCCACTGATCCACAGTCCCATCATCATCTTCCCCTCTACAGCTTTGCTGGACATCTGCTGTCCCTAAGTTATTTGTTGCAACTTCTTGGGGTTTTGTGAGGTTTCTGGAGCCATACTCTCCTGCCACTGCTGGACTTCTACCATCAATATACAAAGTAAAATGGAATGGGTTTTGAGAACAAATGAATCATTTTAATTCTTTACTGTTTAAGTAGGTTTATAGTGTTTTCCTTGCTTTTATAGAAACTATTTGCCAGATTGTGTGAGGACATCCATAAGAGAGTTACTAGAATTTGCTGAACACTTTACTAGGTAGACTTTTTTCAGCTCTGTCATCATCAAAGGTGCATTTACAACAAGTTTTGCTGCTGGTTCTCTGTGAGGAGCTCCAGGAAAATGTCTGTGTGATCACTGCATGTGTGATAAAAGCCACATATCAAAAGGAAGCTGTACGTGTGCTGCTGAACACAAAAAATGATGCATTCAGCCCATTTTGCAGAAACTGTACTAGGAAAATATGGCCATTAGTCATCCAAGACCTTTATTGGAGACATAGTTTAATGGCAAATTCCATGACTGAATAAGAATTGTATGTCTGCTACTGTCTTTTGAATTAACATTTATTGGTTTGTTTTCTGGATAAGGAAAGAGCAAATATGAATTTCTTCTATGGTGAACTTATTAAAATAATTGAGAGGTTTTCAGCTGGAAATTTCATCAAAATTAAAAGCTTCACTGGAATAGTTAAATTGTTACAGAAATTGAATTAAAATTGATTATCTGACATTATTTGTTTCAGCTTTGACACTAGTGTATTTTTGATCTTAATACAGCTGTTTCCATTTAATGAAGCATATTTGAAATATTATAAATTTGGTAAAACTAAATTCTTAATGACATATGAACTTTTAAAATATTTTAAGGTGATCAATATTTAATATTCTTCCAAAAATATTTCAGAGAAGCAAATTCTGAGTAAGATGTATTATAACCTCTTACTGCAGAGATGCACAGTAATGTGAACACTTAATAGTGTAATCTTGTGTATTGATGTAAAAACAGAGAGCATAGGAATCTGGTGTTCCAATGTTTCTCTTTGTAATGCCAATAAAATTCAGAACTAGAGAAGTATTCTTATGTAAATACTTACATTCTGAAATTAATCTTCTCTGGTACACTTGGCCATTTATATCAATTGACAGTAAAAATATGGAAATAATTTAGATATTCTGTTATAAAGTGTAATGGAATGTGAAACAATAACTGAAGTGGTTACTCAGTGGAAACTGAGTTTGATAATGCTAAGCAAGTTCTTAGCAGTTATGGACACTAAAGTAAAGACCATCACCTTTATTATTAATACTGAATAAATTAAAACTATTTGAAAGGTGAAAACCAGTTTCCCTATGTTTTCACCTCTCAGCTGATCTGGTGAATAGTAGGCAGCAGAGAGACTGGAGTGTAGAAGATGGAAGCATTATATTTATGTTGGATGTGTTTTCTCCTGTATCTGACATAGTCACAGAGACTTTTTAAAGTTAGTGGAATGAAATAAGATATTTTATAAATGATCTGATGAATTACATTTTAGAAGAATGTTTCCAAATTAGTGTTGTCTATGAAATATATGTCAAAATTCAAGTATATTCTTCAACACACTTATATTTTACGTTTTCTTTTTCTTTATCAAAAAAAGTATTTTCAGTTTTGCTGAAGACTGGCAGAGGAAACTTGCAGCATAAGAGTCACTGTCACTATTTAGATAGTTTATTGTCATAATAAAGATTTTTTTTAAGTGTAGGGAGCAATCTGGTGTGGAAAAGTATTGTTTATAGAAGAGAAAAAAAAGAATTTAAAATACCAAATTACTCTTCAGCAAGACTTTAGAAATGCCTGGGTTAATGCTTTTCATTGGTGACATTAAAAGGAAATTTTCAATTTACACCACCTGCCCAGATGGTTGGTTTGATTCACTCATTGCTTTAGGGACGTACAAATGGAAGATTGAGATCTAGGAGTAGACAAAATATGGACGAGGGTGATCACATTATCTTGATCTCAGTCTAGGCTATCTCTGCCAGAAGGGAGCAGGGACAATTCACAGTTCAGCACTGGAGTTTTTTCTGCTGAGCACATAGCTTCATGTCCAAGAAGAAAGCCATGTGTGACTGAGTAATGCAGCCTTTATTTGTTAAAATTGAAAGCCTTGTTTTTCCTTAAAGGCATGTTCAGTTTTGTGTGGGTGTTCAGGTACAGTTCAGCTTTGTTTTTCAGCTGTGTTAAAGGAATATAAATAGTAGAGTTACTTCAGTGCTCGTTTACATTGGATCACTGTTGCATCCATTTCCTGACTCAGAAAGCATATATCCATGCACTGAATTTTCCAGGTGTATATTACAGGTGCAGAAAAAAAATGAGGCCAAAAGCCACTGATCTTCTGCTGATAACTTTCTTCTTACTCAGTGTTTGAGTGTATTTTGTGTTGGTTTCGATTCAGTTCTAGACTCAGATAAGCAGAGTGACTTTTGCATTAATAATCAGCTTTAGTCTTGTTTATTTCATTTTACGTTATATTAAGATTCTTCTCAAACCCAAGAAAATATTGTATTTTGTTAGCTGTATTTTAAAATGATGATCTGGCTGTCTGATCTCCTCTTCCCAATCTGTGTTGTTTCTGGTCAGGCTGTGTATATGTAGTTGTTCTACTGTTTGGTTTGTAATCAGTGTTTTGGGAATCTTTCCAGCTTCAGAGGTTGACTTTCAGGTTTGTGATTTCCTGAGTGATTTTTTAATTTTTTTTTTTTTTAACCTTCCCCTCTCCTATCACAAAATTCTTTAGTAGGGTTTGTGGACTACTAGAAATTTTGTTAAATTCTTCCCTGGAGTGTATCTCTTCAGGTGCTATTTGTCTTGGGATTTTTTTTCCACTTAAATGATACATTTGTGGTACATAATCTGATTTGCACTTTCAGGCATGACAACCTGGGCTTTATATTACAGTCAGTCCTTGATGAGATGCCATGATAGGCAGAGGGGATGCAATAAGTCAGTAGAAGGGTGAGAATTTGTTCCAAAAGGACCTACTCCAATAGCTTGTTTACTCTTATGTTAGCACAGCTAATGTGTGTGTATGTGTGTGTGTACGATAGGAAGCTCCCACAACTGGCTAGAGAAAATCAATAATATACCATTTTATTTACTAGAGCACAAGAAGGGCATGCAGGACGAAATGATGCTATTATTTCCCTTAACTCTTTGATCAGCATTCTTCATCTTGGCCTGAATTATGAAAGTGAATGATCTAAAGAGACTAATTAATTACTTTACCACAAAGGAAGCTGAGGGAAGCAGATTACAATTTTGATCTCTGTACAAAAAGGTTTGTGTGCTAGTTGAATTAGTCCCTTGAGTACCTTATGGTTTGCAGTATGTCCAACAAAAGGGCACTTGTTTCCTTATGAAAACACGCTGTGCATACCAACCTTCCCCTGCCAGAACTGGAGGGCTATTCAATTGGCTGCTCAGCATTTCCCACTAGCGTTAGCATTTTCAGAACTATCTAAATACAGTAATGTAGCCCAGGTTTTTCTTTTAAATTTCTTTCAAATAAGTAAAACAGTGAATTGTCATAACTGTAAACCGACCAGACTAAAACTTACTGAAATAATTTATAAGCATTCAGCATCACTATGTGTTGTGCAGCATGATAAAGAGTGAAGAGAAGCTTTTTTTGCATGTAACTGCACAGTAGATTGTCCTCTAAAAAAATTGATAAACCAAATCAAAGGCTCCCTCATCTCAGAACGGCAACAAAGGTAGGGAATATGTATCAGGAGAAGGGTGTACTAATGTGTATCTCTTAAAAATACCAATTACTTTGTGGGTAAGGAAGATGGGCTGTAGTGATCTCTTATCTTTCCTCCTGGGTTCTTCTCAATTCTTCTTCACAGGCCCCCTCCCTCCCTCTGCTCTTCCCCTCTGCATTTTTTTTTCTTATACAAAGCTCATCCCTCCTGCAGGGTGCACAGGTCTCTCCCTGCCACGTGGACCATGGCTGGCTCTGAACCCCTATGCCTGCTCCTCTCCTACTCTGTTCTTGCTGTGTGGTATTAGTCTTCTTCTCTCTGCTTTCCCTAAGGATGGATTTTCCACAAAGCATTTTCAAATCTAGGCTGTTGGAGACAGCTGAATTCACACCTACAGACTGTTTTCAAACAATGCTTGGGATACATGGATGGACATCACAAACAGTCTGCTGTTATCCAAGTCTTTTTCTTCAGCAGTCTATTTAAAAGGATACTATGAATACTTGATTGGTCTTCTGCCCCAAAAAATGTATTTTAGAGATTGGATTCTCGCCAGTTGTGTTTTGGCTTTTTTTTTTTGGTTTTTTTTTTGTTTTTTTGTGGGTTTTTTTTTTGTGGGTTTTTTTTTTGTTTTGTTTTGGTTTTGTTTTGTTTTTTGTTTTGTTTTGTTTTGTTTTCTTCAGGGTTTAATGCATTTTACTCTTCGTATTTCATCTCTTTAAACTTTGTGTTGCCCACTTACCATCAGCCTGGGTTGCATGAATATAGTTGCTGTAAACATGTGTCTCATTCCTTGGGAGGTACCACTCATATAACGATGAGTAGTAACACTCTATTAATACAGCAACACAGTATTAGTTGTCCCTTTTTAAAAGAAGCAAATAAATACCCCTTCTTCTCTGCTATTTATTGTTAATTACCTCTTTTGTTGACAATGTTATTCATATTTTATTATGCTGATTCCCTAGTGCTCTTTGCATCTCGTGGTTTTCACTGTGAAAATGCCTTGCACTCTTGCTTCCTTGTGCTCAGCCTTGCTAGAGGCTGTATGCCTTCACACTCCATCTTTTCTCTCTTCTAGAACATGATGTCTCTATGCATTTTTGTATTTTTATTTTCCTTCCTAAGATACTTGGAGAGCTGGAAGAATTAAAATGGGAAGTGTTATTTCTTTGGAAGGTACTAACAGTGACTTGTTTGTTCTGGAGGTAGTATTGTTGGTTGTTGAAACTGATAGTTCTGCCAGCTCTGGATGTCTGAGAATTTCTCCTCTTACCATATTTCCCCTTTGAGCTTTCCTACTTCTTGTTAATTTTTTTTTGTTCTTGAGAAAAATTTAGATAAAACAGGTGATGTATTCTCTAGCTCATACCCTGTGTCCTAGCAGAGACTCTATCATGTTAAGTTCAGGACTTTGCAGCCTCATCCAAAAGTTTGAGAGCTGAGTGTTGAGGGGAAAGAAGGAGAGTTCTGAACAATATGTGTGAGCTGTTTCCATTTAAAACATTGCCAATGTTTCTCTTAGATGCAGAGAAATAAAAAAGCCAAAAGGGATGGAAGTAGTTGAATTTAATTTGAGAGAACTACACAAGTCTTAACTTTTCATTTTTGATGTCCTATCTACAATCCTCCTGTGTTAGACAGCTAACTGAATTCGGAAGTTAAATAACTTGTTGCAGTCCACAGGAAGTAATAGTCTCATTTTGAATGATAATACGAGTTCCTGACTTTGTGTTCTACCCCAGCAAGTAAATCTGGCTATCTACAGCTCATTCTATTCCAACATAAAAATACTATTGAAGTACAGAGCAGTGGTCTTCATACTCTATTCTAGAAATGCTCTATCCTTGTCCTTTGTAGAATAGAAAGCATTGCCTGTAAAGTAAGTGGAAGCGCTAGTATGTAAATAAAGATATATAAAGAAATGTAAATAAGTAAATAATCTAAAAAAATGCTGATCTGTCAAAACGAAGCTGATACATCTGGGTCCCCACATGACTAGAAATACATAACACTTTTGTGCTGGTTTTCTCACCTCTTTCTGATGCTGCTAGCAGAGTGAAGGAGGCCTTTGGCAATGCATAGGAGCCAGGATAATGAGTGACTTAGGTGTCTTGGGATATGTGCATGTGGGGTTCATACAAACTCCTTAGCATTTACTTTAGTTGAAAAGGAAGGAATTGATAAATTTTATTTTTATAGCAGTAAGTGGCTGATGTAATAAAAATATGGACCAGAATGAATACTTGAGATTTTGTGAAACTGCTGCTTCAAAGACACCTTACACTTTTCTGTTTTAATTCTGGTTTTCTCCTGAAACTGGGGTTAAATATTTTTGGTCATATGTAGTTGTTCTGGTTTTGTACTTGGAGTCATATGTAGGGGATAAAAAAAGGGTAACATTTTTCTCATTAAAACACAGAGTGAAGAAATTGAAAATTGCAGATTTCCTGAATTTTGTGTCCCCCTTCCTTTATCTTTGGCCTCTAAAGATCGTTTGGCCAGCAGTGATCTTACTTGCCACGTCTTGAAGAGAGCACTGACAGTAACAGGAGGGCCTGACAGTACTAACATAGCAGTTGAATTCAGAGATGGACAGAAATGCTTCCCTACTGAGTAACCTTCACAGGCATCTTTAGTGCTCTAGTTTTCTTCTGAAATCTACAGTTGTGCATGGAGGGGAAAGGAATGTGGAGGAAAGTCTTTCCTTGAGTTAAGGAAATGTAGAGCTTTTTAATGTGAAGGAGGAAAAATCCTGGGACATTCCTGTCCCATTCCTGCACAGACAATGCATAAACCATCATCTAGTAGAGTATTTAGAAACTCAATGCAGATGCAAAAAATTAAGACACTACCATTAAGTTAAAATCAAACTAATTGTACTAAATTTTTTATGATGTCAGGGTGTTTCTCCCTTTGTGGTATGAGGTTTTTGGTTCTGAAAGGGTTTGATTTTTCATAATTCTAAGTATAGAGTTGTATTTTAGTAGTGGTGTTCGCTTAGTTTTGTGTTGTAATCATGTTTTGTCAATTTTCTTTTATTATGTGCCAAATAGAGTAAAAGCATTTGTGAATAGTCTAAAATGTGCCAGTGCTAATTGTCAAACTAAAACTGACTGTGGGCCTTTTTTATCTTTATCCTTCTTTTGAGAATAAAGACCAGTTTCTTCATGATGAAGTTTCATCTTCAGTGTCACATCTTGCAACAAAGGTAAAGATCTATTCTTTGGAAATGTAACATTTAATATCATATATATTTCAGTCCATGTGTGTTAGAAAATTGCCAGTTTTTCATGGACAGCTGATTAAGGCACTGATGATTTTATAATTATGTATGATCCTTTGTCGTGGGGTTCTCATTGAAGCAATATTTGTGGTGCAGGATTAGTTGGAAAGCTCCCTTATTTCCTTTCATTAATGGGGAGGGGGAAGGTATCTTGTTTATTTTTTTTTCCTCCCAATGATGGCTATTAAAGCGCAAGATGAAAATAAGAAGCCACAGAAATAACTGAAGTCTAAAGAAGCACTAAATTCTAGCTGCAACTGGCAATAAAAACATGAAAAGTAGAAGAGTTTGGGGTTATTTATTCCATTATGTGTAGCTCCACTGTCTCTCTGACCACAAGAGGTTAAGGATTTTATTTTGTATCTCTTTCAGGAAAGAGAAGTAGACATGCAAGTTAAATTTTTTTGCCTTGATATGTGTCCAAGAATCTTCTTTAATGTTCTTAAAATACATTAATAGAAGATGAAAGAAGTGGAAATTATTATGATAAGCTAGAGCTTGTTTTGAAATTCCATAGGTATAAAGAAAACTATTTTAAAATAGGTTCATTAGTGTAATAGGATACTTTACATTAATATGTATAAACTGAACATCTGTCTCTGTTACTTCTTTTTGTTCTACTTCAGATGCAGCATGATTTTTCTTGAAAATAGAAGTCAGATTGTACTATACCTTTTTCTACCCTTTTGTAAAAATATATTCTTTTTTATGAAAACATAAATTACCATATATTTTAGGCCAGATGATAAATGTTTAAGGAGACAATCTTAAAACAAACCTATTTTCTATTGAAACGGTTTTTTGCCCCTTTCTTAGTCATTCAGAAAGGCTTGCCAAGTGTGTTCGGACTTAAAAAACCAGAAATGTCACCAGGTATACCCCTGAGCTGCAGTATTTTTGTGTTTTTAACTAAAACCCTCTTGTCTTAAAAATGTATTCTCAAAAAGCACTTTATCCTTCTCATCTTCTCTTTCTAGAAACAGTTCTCTATTTTGTTTGGTTGTTCTCTTGTCTAAGAAGCTGTCAGTACAGTGATATTCTAGAAGTTCTGAAATTTTAATATGTTAATAAAAGGCTGATGAATTGCATGTGTGGCCTTTCCAGTACACACATGTTGTGAATAAAACAGTCTCAGTGTTGAAACAATATGGTGAGGAGCAACAAAGTTCTTGAAGAGGAAGGTAGTGGATGAGTAGAGTGTGTGCTCCTTAGGGAGACAGCGTTCCTGGTCTTTAAAGCCTGATTTTTAAGACAGTGTTGATGCCCATTTGCAGAGGAAAGCCTTTGACCTGGGTTTGGAGGTCTAAAAGTGGGAGCTACTCCTAAAGGCTGCAGGTGGAACTTGGAAAATGGTCTTAGATCCTGCTCTTGCAGGAAGCTGCCTACTGAGCACTGAGGACAGGCTGATTGCAGTGCTGAATTTTTCCAGTTCTCTTACCACCGCTCTCTTGAAAGGCAGGTATAGATGGTTAAAAAGCCTTGTGACATCTCAAAGTGAGGAACCATGAATGCTGCAGTGGTGCTCTGCAAAATGCAGAAATCTGGATCCTGTGTTCACACTCTCCCAGATATCTGAATTAGAGAATAAGCCCTATAAGGAGTGACTGAGGGAGCTGGGGGTGTTTAGCTTGGAGGAAAGGAGGCTCAGGGGAGACCTTTACAACTACTTGAATGAAGGTTGTAGTCAGGTGATGGTTGGCCTCTTCTCCCAATTAGCCAGCAACAAGACAAGAGGAAATGGCCTCAGACTTCACCAGGGGAAGTTCAAGTTGGACATCAAGAGGAATTTATTCACTGTATGTGTGGTTAAGCATTGAAATGGGCTGGCCAGAGAGGTGGTGGAGTCACCATTCCTGGAGGTGTTCAAGGAGCAATTGAATGTGACACTCAGTGCCATGGTCTGGTTAAGCACCTGGTGTTCATTCACAGGTTGGACTTGATCATCTCAGAGGTCTTTTTCAACCTAAATGATTCTATGTTTCAGTCTCAGTCTTCAGGGATCTCACTGCCATGCTCAGCTTTTTAATTAAAAGTACAGTAAAAACTTTATCTGCAGTTGTTTCTAGGCCAGATTTTGAAAAGAGACAAAGTTTTGAGAAACAAAATATATCAAGAACCTTAATGCACACAAATCCATGGAACCTGATGAGATACATTTGTAGGTCCTGAGGGAGCTGGTAGAAGTGGCTAAGCCACTATCCAGCATACTTGAGAAGTTATGGTAATCTGGTGGAGTTCCCACTGACTGGAAAATGGAAAACGGAAAACATGACACCCCATTCTCAAAAAAGGAAATAAAGAAGAACAGGGAACTGCAGACTGGTCAGTCTCATCGGTGTGCCAGGCAGGGTCATGAAGTCAGTCCTCCTGGAAACTATAATAAGGCTAATGAAAAATAAGGAGGGAATTGGTGACTGCCAACATGGCTTCACTAAGGGCAAATCATGCCTGACAAATTTGATGACCTTCTATGACAGTGTTACAGCACTGATGAATGAGAGAAGAACAACTGTTGTCATCTCTGTGGACTTGTGTGAAGAATTTGCAGAATATCCATGTCTTTAACTGGAGAGACGTGGATTTGACAGGTGGATTGTTCAGTAGATAAGAAGTGGGCTGGATGGTCACATGCAAAGAATTACAGAATTGCATTGGTGTCCAAGTGGAAACCAGTGACAAGTGACTGATAGATTGGGGTTGGGACCAGGCCTGTTTAACCATCATTGCTGGGGACATGGACAGTGGAATTGAGTTCACCCTCCGCAAGTTTGTGGATGGCACCAAATGGTGTGATACTGCCAGCAAGCTGGAGAGAAGGGATGCCATCCAGAGGGACCTTGACAGGACAGAGGTGGGTCTGTGTAAACCTCATGAAGCTCAACAAGGCCAAGTGTTGAGTCCTGCAGCTGGGTCATGGCAGTCCCAGGTACAAGTACAGGGTGGGTGGAGAATGGATTGGGAACAGCCCTGCTGAGGATTCGAGGGTGTTGGTACACAACGAGAACCATTGATCTGCACATCAGAGGCTGGCTGACTTGAGAAAATCCCCACCACCACCAATGCTTTAATAGCTGTAATACAAATTTGGAGGGGAGTTGGTTTTTGAATTTTGATTATCTTTCTTCTTGCTTGTTCTGAAGAGATTTCCTGTCATGTGGGAAGAAAGCTTCTTTAATTAAAAAGCTGATTGGTGTTTTTTTAAACTGTTAAACACTTAGTTGTAACTATTGAATTGTAAGGTACCTATATGGAAAATTCTATCTCTAGCTTTTTTATTTTAGCTTCATTTTTTTTAAGGGAGGAGTGAGGGAAGCTGCATAAAAACAATTATTTCTTCTCAGTCAACATCAAGAGGAAAATCCGTTCTTTTTGTTTATATATATAAAAAAATTTCTGCAAGTGTTTTGTGAACTGCCTCTACTTAGCTGGAGAATTTTGATTCACCAGTTGTCAATCCTCTGTGAAAACACTTGTGAAGGTCTGCTGAAACATGGTCCAAATATAAATTTATGGAAATCTCATTTCATACATGCTGAGCAGTGATTTTTTTTTTAGGGATTATCTGCTTAACTATGCAATGGTATTGAAAGTGCTGGTTCTCACTGCAGGTGTACAGCAAGAATGCCCTGTAATTGCTCATTTTGCTTGCTAAGACTCTGTCATGTGGCTTGTTCTAGCCCACAGAGAGCGATTTCTGTGTTCCAGAGCCCTGCTGGCCTGGCAGTTGGGAAATAGAAGAGTCTAACAGGAATATCCTGAAAGTACCAGTACTCACTGCTAATGCAGTCAGGGTAAAGCTCAAACTTACCTGAATCTCTTGCTTTGTAAACTGCTTGTCTTGTACCTCTAACTCAGTGACTCAGATCTTGTACAGAATTCAATCAAGCCAAAGAATAATAACTTTTATATCTCTCCCATTATAAGATGTTAATTTGTATTAACCACTTCCATCAAATGCACAAGTTTAGCTGTTTTCAGTTACATTTACACCATCTTCCTCTTTAGTACATATTCACCTGTACCTGCATACTTCTTTTGGGTGCAATAAACTTTTGAAATTTGCTTTTTGGACTGAACTAATTTAGTTTATACCCAGTTGTTAGTATTCCTGGTTCCCTTTTACCCTAATATTTCATGAAAGTTCTTGCCCTCTAGCAGAGCTCTGATTATCAACTGTTTACCTTTGACAGTAAAATTAAATGAAAAATCTTCATAGTGATGCTTTACTGTTTCCCAGTAGACTCTATGGTTGTTCATTTATTAGGTTTTGTCTGTTTACCTATTATGGGAAGATAGGAGTCATGTAAACATCAGAATTTGTCGATGTGGTGAAAAATGGTGTTATTAAAGTAATTTTTGGTAATAATACCTATCGATTTTGTAGGAGACTTCCAATTTAAGGGGTCTTGACCCCTTATAAAATTCTGGGGAATTTTATAAAGTTAATTATCGGTAGACATTTGTTCCATGTTTTATCTAAAGAAAGAAAGAAAAATTGCAGTCAACGTGTACAATGTATATACAGTTAATTCACTTGAATCAATACAGGTAACAGCTGAAGTCTTACTATGAAGGTTGAGATTAGAGTGAAGCTTAGGGGTTTGGGTGGAGCCATCTTGCATGTACAAAGCTCTGATTATGGAAGAAAGCTGATAGATGACTGCAATTTTCTGGGAGTGCTTCAGATGTTATAATAGTTGCTGCTACAGAAAAGGTGCTGTTGTCCCTAAATTTCACATGCTTTATCTTTAATGAATTGATTCTTAGCACTCACCTAAAAGAATGCAAAAAATGAGGGAGTGAGATATTTGCTGGCTTAAGTAGTTGAACCAGTTTTGCCCAGCATGAGACAGGTACAAAGCCAAAGCATAAGGAAGGCAGTATCATTGAGCAAGCAGTGGACTGGGCTGACCCTTTTCAGCAGCAGGATCTGATAAACCAGAGCTGCCACCTTGTGATCCTCTCTCTGGGGATCTGTCTGACAGATGGGCACCCATACTGAAGCACTGGCAAAGCAGAGGGAAGAGGAGTGAGCAGGAGGAACAGCAGACAGCTTGACCAGGGATACAGATCACATCCTTTGCATGATGTTCTAGGAGGGACTGCTTGTACTCACAGTTTCTGAAGATACACTAATTAAATGGCAGCTTTCTCATGGTGGGGAAAAAAAATACTTCTTAAGCTATAAGGAGCTAAAGGAAATGAATCTGTGCTCTGGGCTTGAGCTCTTAAGATGCCAGTTGGAACAGACCATGATGGCTTTTCAGTAGTTTGCCAGGTGATGGATTGATATGTATGTTTAATTTCACTTTTTACTGATTCTTTTAGTTGATTGCACAGGGCATTGCTGCACATGTTTTCACAACCTAAAGAGGAACATACAGGAAAAAATTCATTAATTACTGCTCTGATAGGTGTACTCTTTGATGCCATAGTCAAACTGCTATGAGACCAGTCTGTGTTTCTACTTCAGAGAATACTGAAATGGCATCTTGAGAAGTTTCTGCTTTGTTTCTCATTGACATTTTTGAAAAATAGTAGATTGCAGCATCCAATGAGGTCCTCTAATTCTAATCTGATGTTACAGTTGTAGTCAGTAATAGTGCTCTCTTCCTTAATAGTGGTCTCCTTTTTTTTTAGCTGTCCCATTAGCATTTCACTGATTTTTTTTTTTTTTTTTTTAACCTGGTTTTGAGTGTACACTGGTTCTGTCAGTCAACTTGGATTTTCAAAGATCACCTACTCCAAGCTTGAGCCCAACCCATCAGGCAGAGAAAGAAGCAAGGTGGCAGGAGGCATGAACATGATATTCCTGAAAAACCTCAAGCACTAAAGGGAGGCATACCAGAGGTGGAAGCAGGGTCAAGTGACCTGAGAGGAGTATAGATACACTCTTTGGGTATGCAGGGATGTGGTTAGGAAGGAATAAACCCACCTAGGGTGAAATCTGCTGAGCAGCAAGAAAGGGTTCTGCTTGTACACCAGCAGCAGAGAGAGAGTGAAGATGGAGCCTGACTCTTCTCAGGGTGCTCAGTGAATGGGCAAGAGGCAATGAGTACAAACTGAAATGCAAAAAATATAATTTAAAAATAAGAAAAATGGTTTTCACCATGAGGGTGGTCAAGCTCTGGAACAGGTTTTTGGAGACGTTGTGGATTCTCCAGCTGTGGAGATACTAAAAACCTGACTATCCGTGATCCTTAGCAATCTGCTGAGGGTGACCCTGCTTTGAGCAGTGGGGTTGGACTAGATGGTCTCCAGAGGTCCTTTCCAGCTGTAAATGCTAGGTAATTCTGTGAATTCTGGATGTTGAATTATTTTTCCATAGGGAAAAGTAGTTTAAAGATTTGAGAATATAATCAGGTCAGTTGCATTTATAAACCTGCTAGAAAATTTTAGGAGTAGTACTTTTGTGTAGAGAGTTACATCATAAAAATGAAATACAGAGCTTCTGCTGGTAGATTAATGCTTTAAGACCATATCAGTACTGTGTTTTCATACTCTGCATAACTTTAATAGTTTTACATAAACACGTCTCCGGTGTGGTGAGGAGTCAGCTTACTGAAGTATCATCTTTACTTACTGACCTTTCCTTGCCATCGATTGCAAGGAAACTAATTTTTCTGGAATATGGGTCTTTCTCCAGGTGCTCTGTAAGATTGTAAGTGATTCCCAGCTGACTTAGATTCTGGCAATCTGTGACTGTGGCAACAGGAGACGGTGTTCAGGGAGAACATGGCTGGTGTCTAGGGCCTCTTCCTCTAACATCAAGAATTATTGTTTTGAGTTATTAGAAGATGCACCCCTTTAAATAGGAAGTATTAATTTATGGATCTCCTGTCTGAATTTGTCTAATTCTTCTTGTGATGGTTCCCAGCACTTTTTGGCTATGCAGCTGTTGCCTGTCAAATGATGGTTCCAGGAAATGGTATCTTCAAGATCTTCCAGAGCTGTACCTACCAGCTAATACAGCTGTAGCTGTTCCAGCTGCACTTGTCAGTTGGTTACAAGTGTTTTAAAAACTCTGAAAAGAAACATGGAAATGCAGCAGGCGCTTCTGAGGAATTTTGTTATTATGTGTCACTACATGCCAGCAGTAGTCAAAAAACAAGATTGTTGTCTTGAAAACAGTTCAGTCATTGCAAAAAACCTGGAAGTGTGTATTTGTATGTGTGTATGTATTTGACCTCCTCCTTCACTAAGGTTTAAATTCTGGAGTATGCTACCACTGAGAAGACAATCAAGGGGGAGCTGTTTGCTCCCAGTCGGTGGAATGAAAAGATGTTTCAGGAGATCAGTGCCAGTGCAGGCAGGTGTAGAGGAGGAGACTTTGGCGTGGTAGGCAGAGGTTCTGGTTTTACTCTTGCACTTCCTGGTTTCTTTCAGCTTAGATTGTTTAATATGTAGTAGGCTTTGTGCAATGAGTTGTATCACATATTGGCAAAATATGGTTTACTTGGACATTGGTGTTCTTATGCAGATTATCCTGAGAGCGTTTCCTTCAGAAACCCCAAATAAGTAAATAGTGGAAGTGTATCTTAAATGTTTAGTGTACATTTCTCCTAAGGGCTAGTTGAAAGAAGAATAAATCAGTTGCAATCTGATTATTAGATTCTACCCAAATGCCATGGACATGAAAGTATGGAAGGAATGGTACAATGTGTATGTAGATAGTGATTTACATACAGGTAGAAAGAGTGCAGAGCTTGTAAAGGTTTATCTGAAGACCTGCACATGCTATCTGCTTATCAATAAATAAAAATTTTCTCATTGTTCACAGATATCTGTGAATCAGAATTGGACAAATGAAATGGAATTTTAAAACATCTAAAGTTAAAAAGTATGGAAAGCTTCTGGCTAGATATAGGTACTTGTTTGTTTGTTTGTTTGTTTGTAGGATTGCTTGGGTATCCAGACAGTGCAGCAAAGGTTGGGATTGCATTGGTGAACTATGTATGATGTTCTAGATTAAAGAAGGTGTATGTACAGGTATATCCTTTTTGTTATATTGAGTGTGTTTGTATAAATGTTTCTCTCCAAGCATTTCATCAATGTTTTTCTTTAAAGGCACATATAAATTCAGTTAAGCCTGTTCTATCTTAAATTGCTATCTGAAAACTAGTAACAAGGTGGTTCTATTTTTTATAATCAGAAATTCATTAGGTGGAAATGACTTGATGGAACATCATTTTTGAAAGAAGACAGCTTATCTATGAATTGCATCAACCAGTTTAAAGGGGAAAAGAGTTTATAAGTGCAGCTTGTAGCTGTGTTTTTGCCTCTGGTAGCAAAGGTTCCTTCCCAAAAAGGCCTAGCTTCCCTTCTTACTGTGATACATGAAAATGGAGCCGAGCTGTACTCAATGACATCACAAAGCCAAGGTCTTGCTCAGCAAAGGAAGAGCTCTTGCTGCAGTAACTGGACCAGCTCTTTTCCCAAGCACAGCCATCCTCTGCAGTGTGTGGAGTCCCTCACTGCCAGCAGCTCCACGTGCAGGAGACAGCAATGACATCCTGTCAGCCCCAGTGCCAGCCGTGGCTGTCCCACCTCCCACTCTGTGCCTGTGAGGCTGCCACTCACACTCATGGGCATTTGCTTCTCTGTGCAGGTTCAAGGTGCAACTTTCCGCGGTTGGAAGGAAGTGACGTCCATGTTCAATAAAGATGATGAGCAACAATTGCTAGCAGGATGCAAGTCTCCAAAATCCAAAGGGTGAGTAAAACCATTGGGTCTACCTGCTATTAAAATACATTCACTGGAACAGAAAATAGCTGTGCAAAGTAATGGAGCTGGATGCTGAGAAACAGCAGTGTCCAGCTGATGGAAGTCAAATTGACACAGGTTTATGGGCAAAGCTATATTTACATTAAGGTTACAATGAATAAGCCCTGCTGTATTAGGAGAGGACAGATGATGTTTTTAACGTTTTTAGGTTTGCCAGGAAGAAAAAGGAATTTAGCTGCATAGTAATTTTTTTACTGTAGAAAAGTAGTAAAAGCTTGTGAGTAAAAGGGTCATTCTCACGCTTTCACTTTCCTCTTAGGGATTAATTATGGTTGAGTTTACAAATTCCCTTTTTCTACACACCTTACTCTCTCTTTTGAAGTCTTACTGCACCTAGAAAGGTTAAGTGGACTAGCTGTACTAGGGTCTGCAAGTGTTCCCTTGGCAATGAGCTGTGTTTTGGCTCAGTTGTGTGCTGGTACAGTGAGAGCAGCTCCCTGGACAGAACACGCTTCCAGGATAAACCATCTTCCTGTTAAAAGTGTCTGTAGGCTTTACCTACACATGCTGCCTTACTGCCTTGTTTGCAAACCAAATATACCACATAGCAGTAGATCTGTTCCTGCCAAGTATTAGCTGTGATAAGACTTGCTGCAGCAGGCTTTGTCTCCAGTTTGCTTTGAAATAAATGTGCTTCAGAATGCAAGTGTATATATATGCATGTAGGGGGTGTATGTATATAAATAAACAATTCAGAATATAAATCCATATATTTTATTTCCATTGGAGCTTGTTCCATAAAACTTCCCAAAAGTTCCCAGCTACTATCCTTGTGCAATTTTATGGGTGTAATTAAGATGCTAGGCTTCTGTAATAATGCTTTTCAGTGCTTTGCTTTGATGCTGAATGTAAGAATCAAGTAATACAGCAAAGAGAGCAGAAGTATGGTAACAGAGTTACCACCTATGTAGAAACCTGTTTTGGTATTACTATGAGAACTGCCTGTTTTTCAAGTGTGGGATACTTTTCTTTAATTATATACCACGATTTTTACTTTGCTTTTAAAGACACATGCAAGTTTTAAGTGTGCTGTTAACAAGATACAAGAAAATTCTTTGGAGTCTGTGGCTGGTTTTAGGAAGATAAAAATTCTGAGAAATCATTAATTCAAAATCCAGTAAAGGAAAAGTGATTTTTAAGGGTATTTGTTGAGTTGCTTCTGTTTAAGTATGACACAGCTAAGCTTTCATTAATGGAACAAAGCTTTTTCTAATACAAATGTGTTAAAGAGATCCAATGGTGGGTTTAGTTGTTGGTAAGGAATCGATATGCCACTACAGATAATGTTTTCATTTTGCTTTTTAGCTCATTAATCCCTAAAGGTTGTGTCTTTCACCTCTGGTGCTCAACCTTTCCTTGTGGCCCATTATATGATTATATACATAATCATGCATATAAAGTTATGGATAAACACTTGACATTCTGTAATTTAAATATTTCATGCTGTAGAATTATTCAGGTTGAATGTTGCTAATGGGATAAGAAAAGTAACAATATGAGTAGCCTTTCAAATGTCTGAGAGAGAAGTTACAGTTATCTTTTGGGTTTGGGAGGGGGATTTTGAGAGTTCATACAAGAAATAAAAAACAGCTGTTTTCACATTATTGTGTGGATCTTCATGAAAATGTTAATAAAAAGCCTGGTATCTTCAAAGTCCTAATACTGTGTACATCAGCTATTTTAGGGTATAAGGTTTAACTGGCAAGGTGGTAACAGGTATATGAAACTGAGTAACATAGTGAGTGTTAAATCTGGTGTCAGAACATTTTCATATTCCTTCTACTATTGTATCCCTAGTTTTTTTAAAATTTGTTTTTGTTTGTTTGTTTTGTTTGGTTAAAGTCATAAATTGTTCAAATACATCCTAAAATACTTTGTACATTTCCAAAGGCAGCTTGGTGGAATTCACCCCACAGGAATGGGGTGGGGATGGTGATGTGTCAGTTCTCTTATAATAGAAAATGACCATACTCAATCCTCTTCTGATTTATCACTGCAAGATTCTGCTGTGTTTAGGTTTGTGAAGGTGCTTTTATTGAAGCTGACAGCAATGGATGTTCTGCCACAGGCTGACAATGATTAGTACTCCTTACTGTAGAACATAATTTAATTGAATGTTTATTAATAACTACTACATACATTGTTAAATTAAGGAATTAATCATTACATCATTGTTATTTTCTAGAACAAACCTAAAATTAAAGGAAGAGATGAAGTCTGAAAAGAAGCCAGGTTTTTGGGACAGTCTGGTGATAAAGCAGAATGTTCCATCTAGGAAACCAGATGAGATTGAGGGATGGGAACCACCACAGATTACCACTGCTGACTCTACCAGTGATGCAGCAACTCCTTTAAGTGACTATACAGCCTGGTCAGGCTGGGAAGATGAAACCAAAGGCTCCACAAAATACACAAACCTGGCCAGCTCAGGAAACAGTTCCAGGTGGAGTATCAAATCAGCTGGAAAGCTGGTTAGTATTAGACGTCAAAGCAAAGGTAACCTTACTGACAACTGGGAAGAACTAGAATGATACTGGTAATGTGAAATACTTTATACATAAGAAGAGAACAGTTCCATGATTTATTCACATGTTTAAACCAAAATAAAATCTGCTCAATATTGCACCTTTATACAGTACTTTGTTTTAAGATTGTTACAGATTTTTGCTCACCTGATAGTAAATTTTCTTATTACATTGTTATAGCTATGTTTTCCACACTGAAAAAGAAGTAGAGAATCTATTTTGTGCCTATATTTCACATTTAGACTCTGCAGTATGTCAGATAGTTGGTTTTACCAAAAAAAATGTAATTCCTTAGTGAATGTATACACTGGTTGTAAATTTGACTGCCTTATGAAGGAACTTCTCCTAGCTTGAGGTCCTGCTTCTTTTCTGGTATTTGAGGGCCATTCAAAATTTTAGTTTTGATGCTGTCCCTTTTTAACTAAGCATACCAATCTGCCACTGGCAGGGAGAGTGCTTGTACTTGGTACTGTTTTCCAAATCTTCAGCCCAGCATATGCTTCAGCTCGTGCATACAAGATGCTTACTGTCACATTGTGCTGTACTCTGTGTGACATGGGGAGATACTATTCTGATGTAATTCCTTCCAGTACAGGATTGTCACCAATAGTCGGGTCAAATGGGGCTTCCAGTTGTTGGGGTGTTCTTGCGTTTTGGATTTTTTTTTTTCTCCTATGTTTTTTTTTTTTTTATTTGGGTTGTTGTTTTTTGTTTTATTTTGATTTTATTTGGTTGGTTTGGGTTTTTTTAATATTGAACTTTTTTTGACAAAGCTAAGTTTCTCAGTTTTTAAGATGCATGTTATGCCAAAAATAGAAATGATTGAAAATTTGGAAAACACCATTGAGTAAAGTGTAAAATGGTCTCGATATTCTGGGGGAATATTGAATCTGGATATTGGAATAAGTTACTTTTTATGGAAGGGCATAGGTTTTCATTTCTCTACAATAACTGATCCTTGTTCTACAACTACAAACAACTTTTTTGTTTTTGACTGTTTTTCCTTCTTCCCATGGCATAAGCAATGATCAAATTATATTCTGACATTTTCAGGGTAGCTGAGTAACTGAGCCATTGCAAGTATGTGCATGAACACAACTTCTGAAGCATTTTTGTTGATAAGTTCCATCTTATTAGCTACTGATACTTTGATTGTTTTGGTAAAAGAAGATGAAATGTTAAACTTGAGATTTGAAATGTATATATGACTAATAAAAGTGCCTCTTTTTAGCATATTGTCTCTCACTAGTGGTGCAGCTGATGTCAGATCCAAAGTTAGTTTCTGTTTTGTTGATACGACCCACACAAAGACTACTGTAACATTCATGAATAAAAATCAAACCAAAAGTTTCATAAGAAATGAACAGTAGGCCTTTTCTTTCCTGATTGTTGAACTGGTGAAACAGAGCAGAAATTTGTCTAGCAATATGGCCAGTGCAGTTGGAAGATGAAGCTAGCATGAAAATCAGCATTTTTACAAGAAAGTATAGACCTTTATATAACAGATGTCTTGTAAACATATTTTTGCAAGAATCTTATGCTGATGAAAAGGGATGCATGCAATTTTTTTTCTGAACTTGTTTCTGTTACTGCCACATGACTCCTCCCTTAGCTCTCTCCTTCTCCTCTCTCCTCCAATTCATGTGTAGTTTTCTGGCTTGCAGTTCCTGCATAGCTATTTTTTGGAGATTGCTGCTGAGATGTGCCTGGAGGGAAACTGTAGCAAAATAGTTTTAGTTGGTTGAGGTTTTTTTCCTAATATTGATAGGATGCTAAAAGACATTGTTCTTAAGTTTACAAAAAAGAACAGTGCTTTTTGTGCTACAAAACAGAATCTTGCAACTGGCGAATATACTTGTAAAATTTGCATTAGATATTAAAAATTATTAATGGGGGAAAAAGGTTAACATTTATATTGCATTGTTTAGTCTGTGAGTAAACTCTGGTTTTGCCTTGGGCAAATATGTATGCTAAGGTTAATTAAAGAAAGGATTAGTATTCTTGGGTAAAGTATGCTGCATTTTATAGTTTATGGAATACCCTCTAAGGCATGAGCTAGTTTTTAATTTGGTTGTTGATGCTGATCTGAAAGAACAGAAAAAGATCTGTTAGCAACCCTTAATATTTTGCTCTCAAAGATGGACTGAGAACTTTTAATTTCACTCCTAAAGAAACTATTTATACTGTGACCAGTAAGGGTTTTGCCTTGCACATTATACTGTCAAGTGCCTGTTTCTCACCTTGATAATGTGTTTGATGCACAGCTTAACTGCAACCTTTTTCAATTTGTTTTTAGATGTATGGTAAAGAATATGCTCACAAATCTGAAGCCTATTATAAAACAAAAGTGAGAATTTGAGATATGTAAAATTCCAGTTTCACTCCTAGTGATGAAAGTTTTGGTGCGCTTTTTAAGTGATATTTCCTCAGAAAAAAAAAACGTTTTAAGGATGAACATTATTAAATTTAATATAATTTATTGTTATGCTTTAATAATGTATCTGTCTGTTGAGAGCTCACTGGTGTGAGCTTTCCTTCTCTCATGTTTATAAATGTGTCTGAATTTTCAGAATGGGGTCCTTTCATCTTTTACCTTTGTTAGATGCTTAACTACATTAAATGTTACGAGCTTAAGCTATACACAGCTCCATATGTGGAATAAGTGTAGAATATGTCCCTTAATATTTGTTTTGAAATTGCATTTCAATCTATGTGAAATGTTTTAGAAGAAGGTAGCATTAAGATTGTATGATAAGATTGCACAAAATAAAATATAGTTTATATTGTTTTCTCGTAGCCAATCTGCATGATCGTTGGCGTGGTTTTAACGGGAATTAAAAGCTTTGTGTGGCTGTTACTAGTCACTTAGCTCTGAGCAAAGTTCTTTCTGAGTATTTTTATTTATTAGCATCATTTGCAAAAAGAAAAGTAGTATTTTCCATATGAATAAAGATTTAGTTTGAACTGAAATGTCTTATTCTTTGACTTTTTTTGGTCCCTCTTTATTTGTCATGTGAATATGTTTACATTTGCTTGGACAGTTTTGGCCACCACAATATAAGAGAATTAAGCTATTAGAAAATGTTCAAAGGGGGGTGACAAAGATGGGGAAGGGCCTTGAGGTGAAGCTGCGTGAGGAGCAGCTGAGGGCACTGGGTCTGTTCAGCCTGGAGGAGACTGAGGGGAGACCTCAGTGCAGTTACAGCTTCTTGTGGGAAGAAGAGGAGGGACAGACCCTGATCTCTGCTCTGTGGTGACAGGGACAGGACCTGAGGGAATGGCCTGAAGCTGTGTCAGGGGAGGTTTAGGTTGGATATCAGGAAAAGGTTCTTCATCCAGAGAGTGGCTGGGCACTGGAACAGCTCCCGAGGGAAATGGTCACAGCACCAGCCTGACAGAGATCAAGGAGCATTTGGACAGTGCTCTTGGGCACACGGTGTGATTCTTGGGGATGGTGCTGTGCAGGGACAGGAACTGGACTCAGTGATCCTTGAGGGTCGCTTCCAACCCAGCTGATTCTGTGATTCTGTGATATCCCTTGCATCATTGTAGAGCATGGCCAAGGAAGTGATAGCAGTGTTTGCCCAAACTGTGAATTGTGCCATCTTGGAATTTGCAGCATCCTGGATTTAAAGCACCACACACTGCTTTTGCAGTGGCAAGAATTCATTGGTTTCAACAAACTAAAAATATTTTGGTGTATTGGTGGTTTTTGGTTTAAAATGTTGTGGGATTTTTTTGAGAGTTTTCTTGTTTGTTTGTTTGTTTGTTTGTTTGTGGGGGGTTTTTTTAGTTTTTTTAACTTACTGGCTGTTGTGAAAGGTTGGGCAGAGCAGCATTTTTTCCCTGAAGATTTCCCAGCTACGTGTAGAGTGGAGGACCTGAAACACTTTTGCACACACTGGCCCCCTAACAAGGTGGGACCTGCATGGCCTGGCCTGTGACATGTGAGCAGCAGCCACTGCTGCTTCCAGTGGAGCAGCTGCAGAAGGAAGTTTATTGTCAGTCTCTCATTCTTTCACTCCAGTCTGCTGGCTTTGTGGTTGTCTATACAGAATCAGCAGGGTACATTTAGGCAAGGTGTTTCTTGCCATAGTGTGTGAAGTAGCTAAACCTTAAAATTTCATTCATACAAGTTATATTCTTAGGGGGGGAATAAAAGGCTATATTGACACACCTCTGAGTATGCACAGGTGGGTCAGATGCACAGCTAGGCAGGTGAAAGGAAGTGGAAGGACCTGCATTTCCAGACCTTGAGCAGACAAAGACCCTGTTGAATTTTGAGCATAGATGTTCCTATAGCCCAGGTGAATTTGCCCAGGCGAATTTGCCCAGGCATCTGTCTCAATTTCTGAAACTTTTCAAAATGCTTGTTATCATATGGAAATCTTGGACGACAAAACTGTAGGTCATGTGCAATCTGAAAACATGAAAGTGCATGTTATTTAGCTGTTTCTTGCATATCCAAACTATTTGTGATAATTTGTGTTGGTTTGTTTGATTCCTTTCCTCTGAGTGCCTGCTACTTTGTTTCTGATTTATCTGGGAAATAAAACCAGTACTGTGAAGAAGAAAAGTAATTTCCTAAAAGGCTTATCATCAGTGACAGTTGCAAAGGTGTGTATCATGCGTCTCAAAAATTTCTTGTAGGATGACTGGTTTGTACAATACAAGACAGGGAATCAAACATATAGGCAAAAAAAGCCAGTTTAGAAATAAAAAGGAGAGAATTATATTTATTGTAAGTGCCATCAGCATCATAGCAAAAAATAATCCTGCTTCTATAGTTACAAAGAAATAAAGAATATGAAAACAATAAAAAAAGAATATAAATAATAGGAATTTATGTGAAATATATAATAGTAAACAAAGTGTAGGGAAATGATGTTTTTTCACATGGTCTCTAATGACTGTTATCACTGGTAATTAAAAAAATACCTGCTCTGTACTTGGGGAGAAATTTTTCCTATACTGTGTCTAGCAATTACTGAAAGATGCCAGAAAGTGAGACTCTTCTTTTTGAGGCCATAACAATTTGGTAAAAGCTTGGGTGTAATTTAAATTTTTCTTGCTCTTGAGACCCAAATAACACTACTGGAAGCTTAGTAACACATTTTGAACTATGAGTTTACTACTGGAAAAGAAAAATGATCATTCTTTGCATAGAAAAGTTTACAGCTGTGTTTTCTGAGATTGGTTTGTCCACTTCTGAAAATAATCATGTGATACTTTGCTTTCTCTGATTTTTGCTCAGCTCCTTGTACTGAGGAGACTGAACAGCTGAGTTTAAGTAATTTTTCAGAGAATTGGCTGGTTTAATTGAGATTGTATAGTAAAATGTATCAGATTTGATACAGAAATATTCCTATGAATCAGCAATGTCTTTTGGCCTTTCTTATCTTGTACCTTTTTCCTTAAAATCCCTAAATGCTGTGGTCTTGACCATCTTGTTTGTCCAGGAGTCTTGTATTGTCTACAAGGTTACACTGCTAAATTCTTCTGATATTTAAGAGATGGAGGAAACTGTGGGGTGTGTGTTTGTGCTGGAGAAAGGAAGGGAGACCAATGTATCCTGACACCAAGTACTGTACCTGTCATATTATTTTTTTTCTGCTAAAGCTTTCTTTCTAAAGCTTTCTAAATATGCAAGATGATTAATATTAATTATTCTTCGATTTGTTTTATTTTTGTATTTTTGTACTTTTATTTTGTACTTTTTAGAAGGGGTCACACATGCAAAGACATCCTGATTACATGAAGACACTTTGGTGTTTCTCTCAAGACCAACACCTCCCTTTAAGGCTGAAATGCCTTCAGTTTAGGTAGTGCCTGTAAACAGTTTATCTTTTGAGCATTTGGACAGAAACTTGGCAACCAACATTTGATAGGACAGAAAAAGGAAAACAAGTCAAGCATCACTTCCCATTAGGAAGTAAACCATTGTTTGATGGGATGAAGCACAAGATTCCCAGGAGTCATATTACAGATAGAGTAAATCTGCACACAGGGTTACTTTGAAAGTTAGACACTTAATGAAAAATAGACATGAACTTTTTTTCATTTTATAAACTAATCCTGAAGTGCAGTAACCCATCTACACAGCATGGCTGCCTCGGTGCTCCCTGCCTGAGAGCCAAACTATTGTGGGCCAGGGTGAGCAGCAGCTGCAGCCACAGTGCAGGATCTGAGCTCCTGAGCTGTGCAGTGAGGACTGGATGCCCTGGAAAGGGTTTGCAAGACCAGGGAAGGAGTTGATGGTCTGGAACTGAGGAATGAAGCACATTATAAGAAGTCCAGAATATCTGGGAATGTTCTTACAGCTGTTAGTACCAATATTTACTATTAGGCCAGGTGTTCCTATTCAAGACCAGGACTTTTGGCTTTTGATGAGCAACTGAAAGAAACATTCCCTGTGCAAAGGTACAAACAGCAAGTTCTGTTTGTTTGTAGTGTTGGTGCTCTTCAACTTCCAGCAAACACTTCTCCAGGTTTATTCCATACTACTCTGCCTATAAATTAGACTAAGTTGATGAAAAATGTGGAAGGTGAGTGCAGGTGGCCAAAGAAACGTCATAGGATCAGCAGAAGGCCTATGGGCAGCTTGCAGCAAGAGTTTAAGTGGTGGTAGGATTAATCTACTGCAGTGAGGGGGCTGAACTAGGCCCTGGAGCAACACCCATCCTTAGTGGTGGTCTCACTTCTGCCCACGGCTGCTTAAACATGGTGAGGCTTCAGTGTAAGAGCAGGGGAGGGGCACAGAGGGCACAGGATCAGGCTGTTCACTGTGCAGCTGTGTAAGGAAAAACAGCAGAGCTGCAGCCTGGGATATGCAACTGCAGGAGCTCCTGCATTATGGTCAAGCATATCTGGCTCTAGTAAAAAATGTTGCCAAAATTTTTATTTATCAAATTTATAAATTCACCAAGTTCTAAAAGGATACCATTGAGTTCAGAAGGGAGTGCAGGATTGCAGCTTTAAAGGTTTCCAGTAGGAATAGGGCTAAAAATAATGGCTGTGTCTAAGAGAATAATAGGGACCAAAATTTTGTTCTATATCTTGAATGCTATCTCTATAGCATTATGTGGGAATGATAACTGACTTTAGCAAACAAGTTATTCTTCCATTATTGTTTTGCTATAAATACTGTAGAAAAATAGCATTCAAGTGGGAAGAGCATATAAAAATCAAGTAAGGAAATTTTAGAATTAAGTGGTGGCTGTTGGTGTAGGCCTTGAAAATTGTTAGAAAAACTTTCAGCTGAAGGCACAATGACTATAAAGTGCAACAAATACCAAAACTGAACATGTTTTATTCATATTTTTAGAAGAATGTACACATAACCTTGCAGGAAATAAGCATTACCAGCATGTCTGACAGATAGGACAGGTCTGTGTGTGGCACAGAGGATGGACATTGGGAATCAACAGAAAGAAACCCACCCTTACTCTCACCTCTCATGTTCTGATCCACTTATCTGTCATGTCCTTCAATAGACATTTTAAGCATTAATGGTAACCCTCATCCTAATGAACTTTATAGGAATGTTTGCTGGGAATTATGTTCCAGTGTCCTTGAGGGGTTGGACCTGAGCCTTGCAGATGGAAGTATAAGAACAAGACAAGCAAATAGCATAATCAGCTAATGCTTCAATTCTAAACTCTGATTTAACAACTGTCTCCAAACATTTGATACTGATTTATTTAATGCAGGTATCTATCTATCTGCCAACCAATTCAAGCAAGTTTAGTTGGATATTAAGGGTCTAGCCTTCCTCTAAGTTCTTTGCAAATGATGGAGCTGTAAATATGCTAATTTGTGCACCATGAAATCCAAAACATGCTGCTGTTCCCCATCTCAGCTGCTCCTTCCTGCTAGCCCTCGTTGCTTCTGCCTTCTAGACTGCAAAAGGGCCACTAGTCTTTTAATACTAGTGGAGAACTCTTGGTTTAAGCTTGGTGTTTTCTTGAAGTTCAACTTTTTCCTTCTCCTAAAGCTACTTAATGCATTTCACAGGGATGAGGAACAGGGGAAAAGGTTCCACTCCTCTGTTTTTCCAGATAAGAACTTAGTCCTATCTGACATCCAAGGAGAAAGGCTCACACAGTGCTCTTGGAGAAGGTCCATGGCAGAGTGTCTTTTCCCCAGAAATAGGTGAACAAAGCTGTTGGGAGAGAATGTAATAAGAAAAGCCAGCAATCTCTCTGAAACAGGTTTGGGAGGCAGTGACTGGGGAGTTGGGAGATCTTGTTTTACAGAACTGTAATTTCAAGCTCCTTGTGGACAATGGCTGAGAATGTCGTGATTGCCTTTGAACTGGTATTCTCAGGACTAGAATTCACTAAAAGCCAAATCACCCAGGATTGGGAAGTGATCGTGGAGGGGCCACAGTTAAAACATTATTTCCTACAATTGCCACTGCAAAATCTGTCTAGAAGGAGATCCAGGTTTGGGGAAAAAAGCTGTAGAGCAAAAGAAACCTCTGCTGCAGAGATTTAGAACACATTTCAAGGTACCCTTTCTGCTGCAGGGGAGTGCCTGCCTTTCCTCCTGGGACAGCAGCACACAGGAGCCCAAAGAGCAGAGGTTTCATGTTAAGGCATAACACTTTTCATGGTTACAGTGCTTTAGGTTACACGAGAAAGTGCTGGAATAAAGGAAAAGGAGATGAATTCAGGCTGTCAAAATATGTTCTGTGCTTCAGGTGAGGTATTAACAAGATGGTTATCCTAAAGATGAAATCCTTCCCCCGCTCTTTATGTGATTGAATAAAAAAAACTCAACAAACCAACACAAAAACCCAACCACCACCAACCCTGCAACCAAAATCACTGCCTTTTTTGCTTAAATAACACAATTGAAAAGTATCTTCTTATGCATCTAATGACTTCACATAGTCACTCTTATCAAGGTCTTATTTGCTTAGTCTAAGCAATGTATTTACTAAATACTTAACAAGTTTGTGGAACTGTTCCCAAAGCTCAGTTTTGTCAGTGTTAAAAGCTTATAACACTGATCATGACAACGTGCTTCTGCATTAAGTGTTTTAAGATTTCTTACAAAAAGTCCTTAACTGAAATGCTTCTCTGCACATCTGTGCACATGCCTTCTCCCACATCTTTCCTCTTTTCCTCTGGGGAAAAAAAAAAAAAAGCTACCATACTGGCTCACCAAGTTGACTGGGGGTTAGCTGGGTCCTGGTGGGCACCACCAACCTGAACATGAGCCAAGCAATGTGCCCTTAACACAAATAAGGTTAGTGGGCTACATGGACCTACTGCAGGGAGCCAAATGAAGGGTCATAAAGATGATTAAATGTGTAAAGAAAAGATTACTAGAGCATCTGTCCTGTGAGAAAAAGCTGAACTGGAACTGTTCAACCTGGAAAAGACAAGGCTCATGGGGATCTAACCATCTAGCAATACCTGAAGGGAGGGTGGAAGGAGAAGGGAGCCAGGCTCCTGTCAGTGGGCACTGAAAGGACCAGAGGCAAGAGGCACAAATTGGAACAGAGGAGGTGTTATCTCAACATCAGGAAATTCTCTGTTACTGTGAGGATAACCAAACACTAGCACAGGTTTCCCAGAGAGGCTGTGGAATCTCCTTCCTTGGAGATAGTCAAAAGCCATTTGGACACAGTTCTGGATAAATTCCTACACAATCAGCTCTAGCTGACCCTGCTTCAGCTGGGTCCCTTCCACCCTCAACCAACCTGTGAGAGTAGAATGATGCCTCTTAAGGCAGAGTCCTGCTTCTTGTCATCTTCACTCCTGCAGCCCAATGGGACACCCTGGTAATACTAAATGGGCATTCACACACAGGAACAGATCTCAGAACTTAACCTTCAGCCTGTCAAAGGTTTTTTGCTACTGAAGAAAGAGCAAGACAAGTAGTCAAAGGGAGAGTAAGCCTGACTGTTGTCACCTGACATTTCTAAGAGAACAGAAAATTAGTTATTATAGATACTGATTTTTTTCCAAACCTGTCTTACAATGGCTTATAAGACCTGAAATTAATTTTGCTCCCTCCTCAATTCAGTGGCTAGGACAGAGGTTTCCTCTCAGCTCTCTTAATACCTTTCCCCAGCTGTCACCTTATTTGTCTTTTCAGTGCTGGGCAGCTCTCAGGTCACAGTGCAAGAGCTTTGCCCTCTGTCTGCAGAAGAGATGGTTCTGCACAGTCCCTCAGCAGAGACCTTCAGCACAAGGGGCAAGAGCTCACAGCAGCATTAAACCAAATGTTGGCCTTAAACCCTTTCTTCCAAGCTCTCAGAGAAAGCATCCATATACTTACAGGAAGTTTTATGCAGAGTAGCAAAACTGTAACCATGATAAGGGAGTGATTTGTGGATGTCAGCCACCACCAGCTACTGTCAGGGTTACTGAGGTCACAGAGATAGGAAAGCATCTCAGCTGTTACAGGAATTAAATAAATGGGGTACAAACTGTTGTTAAAGAAGGGCAGCCACAAATGCAGTGGCTGCAGCAGTGCTTGGCTGGGGAAGCAAGGCTTGCAGCAATGCTCTGAATGAACAGGAATAAGAATGGAGGTCCTTGACCATTACTATTGCCACAGCCAACACCTGAATTGAAAGGAAGAAAAAAAAAAAAATCCACAAAACCCTGTATTGAAAAATCCAGAAAAATCAGCAATTAAATTACCAAGATTTAAGTTAACATAAACCTATTTTTGAGGACATAAATATTCTCCTCTTCTTGTGCAGCCTATTAACAGTCACTGCTCTCCTATTACAAAAAGGGCTAATACAAACTACTGTAAAGCAATAGCACTAGAAGTCCTTGTATGCTTCTCATTCCATTACCAATTACTACAGACAACAGGTTACAGAAAGATCTTACAAAATTCAAATTGATTCATCTCTATGCACCAGAGGCTTCTAGGAATAACAGATAAAACCATGATTTATTACACTGTACAAAACTGGATTCAGAACAAGCAAGTGCAGAATATTGTACATAATTTATTTTTTCTGTACATTACATATTGTTAAATTTCATTGGCAAATCCAAAACTTCCATAATTTTTCCTTTACCTGCTTAAACCAAGCAATTTATTTTGTTCTATGGAATAGAACAAAATAGCTTCCTGGAGAATTTATCATCTGATTAACTTGGCAGAAGGTGCTCCAGCTCAGACTGACTTTCAGTGCTTCCCATAGCTTGTCAGGTTAGAACCCCAGTTAGTAGCATAGTGTTCTGCCACTGTACCAGTCTAGAAACAAGCAATTCCATCCTCATTAAATTTTAATGTCTTCTTCTTAGAAGATGAATTAATGCAGTTGCACTTGTAGATTTTCCAAACAGTATAAATGAAGGCTGTAGCTACCATCAGAAAGATTTCCAGTAGCCCCAGATTGGTCTCACGAGTTCTGCAAGATGTGCTAAGATAGGTCAAATGTTCAATAAAGTCCTTAAGAAAAATAAATATTTTTGCATAATGTATGTACAAAAACTGGTTGATTTCCTTCATTCATATAGGTTCAACAGCAGATATCACCACACTCATATTTTACTCACTAGCTCATAATAATTAATGCCATCTTCTTAAGAGTCTAAGATAATATTGGCCTATTCTTTATAATAGTACAAATTATATAGAGGTGTTTTGAAAACCATGGCTTATAGAAAGAAGGATTAACAAAAACACTCCTCCTTTGGTCCCTGCAAGAGTAGTTTAATTCTTCCATGAAATTTTCAAAACTCCCCTACATAATTTTACCCAACTATTAAGGCGTCAAAAGCATGGATTTAAAGTTGAGATTAAGTGGTCTTTCTTGGACTTGAAAAAAAGTCCACTGGAGATTTCCTGACAACGAAATTTTCTTAATGTTTCTCCTTTCCTCCTCTTTATTCTGCACAAAAGCAATATGTCAAATGAACCTCTCTGATAATCTCCCCTATATATTTTTTAAATTACAGTAAAACATTACACTTAAATATATTGCACAAAAAGCATAACACATCCTGCCTGACTCTTCACAAAAATGGCCACAAACACAGGAGAACAGCTACTGAACATCTCAAAATTTGAAGAGATCAATGAAATGCTGAGGAGATACTGGCATGAGACAGGTGTTTGGATCACTGGCTGTGCAGGGGTGTCCTGTATCCTGAAAGATGAAGGAGAAAAATAAGTAAGTTCTCTTTCCATATCCAGTTTCCCTTTTTCCTTCACCCCCAATCTAGGCAAAAAACCAAAAAAACCTAAAACAACAACAAAAAAACCAAAAATACCAACCAAACAGAGAACAAACAAACAAAAAAAACCAACCAAGAACAATTCTCTCCTTCTACCAAAACCAGAACCTGAGTTGGAGTCCTTGAAACAGTATCATCTTCCTTATCCATTATTTTTTGATAAACATTACAAAAGGGAAAAAGTCACCTGCTTTGTTGAGTCTAAATTATCCGTTTAATCAAAACATGAAGTAATCTATTTCTTTGGGAGAAAATTAGTCCCTTGCTTTGAAAATGATGGGCAGCAGTTACTTCCTCAAAAAACTTGAGCAGTGTGTTTGAATTCCCAGTCTTGAAAGCTTTTCTACCTTGCTACATTTTTTCCCCAAACTTTCATCTTTCACTCCTACCTTTTCCACAAGGGAAATGAAAGCACTGCCTTAAAAACAGAAGTTGGCACCTAGGCAAGGCAGGAATACAGAAGTTAGACAGGGTGGAAAGGCTTTGTCATTACAAATTCTCTAAGCCTGCACTGCTTTCTTTCCTCTTACAGAAATTTGACCTCAGCAGAACTGTCTAATTATTTAAGATTCAAATTCCTCTTTGAACAAAAAAGTTCTTTTTTTACATCTTATTAAAACCCCCTAAGTGAGGGAAGTGCAGAGGTGTCATGACAAGAAATTTCCAGACAGTTCAATGGAGAAGTTAAACAACTTGTCAGTGTTGTTGTAAGGCTCAGAAGTGTCCTCACCAGACTTTCAGGAGTTTCTGTCCCTTTTCCACCAATGTTGATAAATGCACCATGTAAGGCAAGAAAACCAGATAAATACATGGCAAATAGAACACAGACTACTATGGTCTTCATTGCTTTGGTTTCCATAGGAAATGAAATTACATGCAATTCAGTAAATAGAAGCAAAGAATCTCGAAGTGATTTTTTTTCACTACCACATTCCCACCCAAAGTCTTTGCAGCACCCAAGTGCACCAGGTGAAACACATTCTAAATACTGTGCAACTTTTGCAGTGAAAATTGTTACTTGATAGATTTATTATCTGTGTTTCTCTAAGTCTGTGGGGGACTACAAGAATACACCAGGTGGTATCACCTCATCATCCTCCCACTCTTTTTAATAATTGCTGTAACATCACCTGAGAAACAGTTGTTAGATTCATGACACAGAAGGAAAGACAAACACACACAAAAAAAGAGACCCAGGTAGAACTGCCTATTGGGGGAATCTGCAGATGAGAAAGAGCAGATGACCAAGACCAAAATCAGAAGTATTAAACTTAACATCTTCATCTTGAGATGACATCTGCAAGAGCTGCACCACATCAGAAAACATTCTTAAAGGTAGTGGCTACTGAACTATTATCTTCTCTACCCATTGCCATGTCAATGTCATGTCACTGCTTTCCTAGTTTCCAGGAAAAAACACCATCAGAATTATAACTCTGGGAAAGAAGGCAGGGTTTTTCCTCTTTCAGTACTTATTTGTACTCTTGTATATTTTAGACTGAGTTTGTAACATGCTGATTTCTCTGCACATCATTATAAAAACACTTTTCAAAGTTCCACCCAGTCGGGAATTACAAGTGCAATAAAAATCTCAAAGATCAGTTATTGGTGTTTTTAGTTATTGAAAACACCACAAATTTTACAGTGAAAGAAGTGATGAGGACTGAAAAGAATAACAACTTTCTTGCAATTATGAGTATTCCTCATTTCAAGAGAAATAAATTTTCACTGGAATTACACTTAATAAAGTGTTAAAATAGTTTGATTTCAATGTTTCAAAGCTAAAGCACACTTCTTTCAAAGTTAGAATAAAATTCCCCAGGAGGAGTATTTACTGGCAAATGTAGATGTTTTCCTCAAAATTTAGCATAGCTAGACATTAGGAAGCTCTGTATAAGTATTTTCACTATTGCTTCATTCAGAGGGAAACAAAATAATTTCTTCCCTTGATTATCTCAAGTCACATGCAGCCGGTTTTGGGGAATTTCTTTGCAGAGAAATTCTCCATAAAAGTAAATACAACTACAGCATTCCAAGTGCAATAAAATCAATTTTAGTACCTTTGTATGAAAGTTATCTGAGGTACATGTTACTCTTCAGATTTAAGTATTGAATTAAATACATCAGGGAATGGAGAAAACAGTTTATAGCAAGACTGAGTGCAGAGAAATCTATTTCTTAGCAAAATCTGTCTGATCTCACTGACACCTATGCTCCTTAGAAACTGAATTATGGCTCCTTGTTTAAATGGAATTCAGAGGGAATAAGGCAATAATAAAAGACAAAACGATAAAAAGCTGAGATAGGAAGTAATCACTACCTTTATCTAAAAGGGAACAAGAAACAAAATTATTCCTTCTGCTAAATTGATGTGCAGAAACAAACAAAAAATCAAAACAAAGAGCATCAGACAATTAGAAAGGAACACATTATTCACTTTGACATCACAGAACAGTCAGCAATGAAAACAGAGGAGGCACAGGAAATACCTGGAGTAACAAAGCAAGGTGGTAGTCCTTTGAGATCGTGAAGAAGGAAGGAGGAAGGAGAGCCATAAAGTAAAAGAAGCAGAGTTAAGGTTTGTTTAAGCAAAGGTTCATAAGCCATTTAGAAAAAGTCTTTTATTCTTGTGGCAAATCACAAGCAGCTTTATGAGAACCAAAATCAGCACAAGTCACAAGAAGACTAAAACCAAGTGTTATGTGAAGTGATTACACTGTTTTCATAAAGTCCTGGAAACAGAAAGAAGAAAAGGTACTTCAGCTTCTGTGGCCATGTCTGAGATAACTGAAAAGTGCTACCAAGTAAGCTTAGGAAAATAAAAGAATGTGCCACAATTGCAATGGTGCCTAGTGGAACAGAAAAAATAGTATACACAAAAGCACTCACAAAGGTATCACACAATACTTGGTCATTACTTTTGCACTACTGAAATGATGTGTTTTTTTCAGTTTCATCGTGGACAAATCCTTCAGCAAGAAGTCACTTTGAAAACAGACATTCAATATGAAAATTTTCTTATAACTCCTTTCTAACACAGAAGAGTACAAAAGCCACTGTACTTCCAACAAAGAACTTGGGAAACTCCTACATTCTATATATAGATGTACTTGGGTTACAGATTTTAGACAAGTACAGGAATACAAATGCCTCTTCCTGAAAAAATTCAAAAGACTTAATAAAACCCCACTATGTTTATTATAGCATACTGAAAAAGTGAAAAGTAACTTCCCTACTTCAACAGTTCAATAGGTAATTCAATTCAGCAGCCATCAGTCCCTTCTTTTGCAAGGCCTCCTTTGAAATGAACAAAAAACAGAGGGCTCCAAGAATTTCCTGGGTGTAGCCTCTCACGTTGTCAAGCAATTACATTATATTATAAATTTCATAAATTGCTGAAAATTCTTCTCATCACTAGCTAGGCCTGTGCTTTTGGGCTATTTCCAATCCTTTTAGCTTTGGTTCTTAGAAACTCCTAACTTTCAGCATGCTTACTCAAAACTATTATTTACTTGCATCAAGCATGTCCCTTAGTGTAAATAATTTCTCTAAGTAGTCTCATGCTTATGCACCACTCCTCTGTCTCCAAAAACAATTTATGGAAAGCAGTCACATTCCTTGTTAGCTTTAACACAGCTGAGTAAGAGAAATTATTCATTCTTAGTCTTCTTCATGCCCTGATCACTTTAGCACTTTTTTTCCTCTGCAACCATTCCAATATTTTACTTTGTTCTTTAATGTAGAAAGAAAAATAAAAATAGATGCCTTATGAAGAAGTCTCCAGCTCTGCCTGAAGTTCTTCTGAATGACCTTAGAAACAAAATTTGCCTGATTTCTGAATTATACCATTAAAAGAAGAAACAAAATTTTTACATATTATCAGGTATCTGAAGAATACAGTGCTTCCATTTGTTTCAAGATTCAAACACTTGCTACTTTTCTTCTGTAAACTGTGATTTCTCTTTTAAAGTTTGGATTTGGTGGTAGTATTTTCATGGTTTTTTTCTTTGCTTATTTTGGGTTTTTCTTGCTGTGCATTACAGATATAATTGTATGTCAAGCACTCATGCATATTTAATTTAACAATCTTTCTAATCAAGTATGATACTGAAGCTTGAATAAATTGTCTAAGCCTGAAAACTTTCTTATTAAGGAATATTTTCACCTAGTACAGGATTTATCTAGAATTAATAAAGTACCTCCTGTCCCTTTGCCCCTCATCCTTGCTTTACTTCTCACCTCTCTTTAGCAAGCTTGGGAAAGGATATAGACACAAGAGTCTGAGGAAAAAAAATGCACTATTTTTTTCCCCATAGAACTGAGTGACCAACACTACTTGACCCACATTGCCCTATAAAAAGAGGGACAGTATTTCAGATGAACAATTAACTTGCCCCTGCCAATAAGAGTGCCAATTATGCATAAATCAATTCATTTGACAATCCATTTCAGCCTGATCATCATTTATTTTAAGAGACAAGGCTTAGATGCCAAGACTAGAGAAGGAATATTGCAATGTAGGCTCACAGATCAGGCTAGAAGCACCTCAGGAGGTTTCTAGCCCAGCCTCCTGCTCAAAGCAGACTAAGCTGTGAGATCAGACCAGCCTGCTCTGAGCTTTATTCAGTCAGTTCGTGATCAAATCCAAGGATGGAAACTGCATCAGCTCTATGGTCAAACTGTTCCCTTGCTTGGGTGTCTTCATGGCAGGCTCCTGTGTCCCCCTGAAGGAGTCTTCTCCAGCCACTCCTCACAGGGCAAGTCCTCCAGCCTCCCTGATCATATGACCCTCACCTGAACTTCATCCAGTTTATCAGAGTCTTTGTTGTGCTGTGGCCTCACTGGCTGCAGTATCCCAGATGGTCTGAGTGCTGCATGAAAAGGGATAATGGCTTTCCTCAACCTGCTGACTGTGCTCTTGTTAAAACAGCCCATCCCAAACACCTGTTCCAGTATTTTTGTGCAGAAGCACACAACTAATCTACAACTGCACTGTCACTAAGACCTGCCCAAATCTCTAGGATGAGTTAGTCAGGACTGGAGTGGGGATCTAGGAGGTATGGCTCATCAATCCTAAGTACCTTTAGAACTTCCTGGGCTGTGTTTCAAAGAATTCAAAAGTCTAAAACAAGCCCTGTTATTCCAGTAGATTGGAACAGGTGTCTTGTCACCTTGACTACTACAATCTACTACTGGAATATTACTGTAACCTCTTACTATCACACCATCTCCAAAGAAAAATGTTTAATTCCAAACACATTTAAAGTAATTCTTAATATTACAGACTTGTACTTTCAATTATACTAAGATCAAAATGAGAGAAATTTAGTGTAGAAAGCACTAACTCTACACAGTGGAGGCAGACAATCCAGAGAAATGTGGTACCACAAATGCCCATCTAAATGCACCTGTGTACTTGGAAATTTCCCCTTTCAAACAGAGGCTTTATCCTGCATATTGAACTACATGCTAAAGACTTATTCCACTGTAATGAAAATTCTTAGTTGTTCTTGACACAGATCCTTCATAAAATGCCCAGGCTTTTCACAGTAGAAGCCAATTCTGGCTACCTGCTTTCCTATTACTAATTTTGCAAAACCTTGCTACCTGGAAGGGCTCTCCCGTGATATCAAAAATACTCAACTTCAAGATAACATGATTAAAGAACATGCTATTTCCAGCAGGACTTAGGTTTTTAAAAGGAAAATAAAAAAGCTCACACTGACATACAACTTCTCCTAAAAATCACAGAAAGATGTCACAAGACCAACTAATTTATGTTAATTAGAATATGAGTAATATGAGTATTTGGTCTTTGCTGTCCACTTAATACTACCCATATCTGATCTTTCAGCTGTAAAATTAAAGAAGTCTCACTAACTAGAAGGCTCTGTTATAGTGCAACACAGAGTAAAAGCAGGATTATGTAATCATACACATGAAAGAAGACACTGCCCTACTGAAATTAAAATCATCCTATAAGACAACATATGCTTCACAGTAAACCTCAAAACCAGGGCAAAACACACAGTGGATGAAGTTTTAAACATTTATCCAAGCTTCATATGGGACAGAAGCAAAAATATAAAAATACAGAGCTCTACACCAATGTGGTAGGAAAAAATGTAGTCATTATTTCTCATTAGACATATATTGATTACCATTGCATCATTAAAAATACTAACTTCAGACTAGTCCCTCACGACTTTCCATAAGATCAAATTAATAGAAATAGAGAGAGTAACTCTTTCCACACAGCACTTTTCATTGCAATTCTAAGTATTGAGGTTATCAGATATCAGGAGGCAAGATTAAGAACAACTTTAGAATTTAACACAGATTTTATATGGAAGTTTCATATATTATTTTTAAGTTAGATATTAGTTACCCAATCACCTTTCACATGAGAAAGCTGATAAGATGACCTTAATATTTTTCCTTGCAGATGATCACCAGTAGCTGTTTGAACTTATTTCTGATTATCCATTTCCAAGCTCTTACCTTCCAAAACAGAATACTACAGTGTCGACAGAAATGCAAGGTGTCCCCATACTGTTCCTTTATTGGGTAATATTTCTGAAGTGCAAAGTACATCAGCTTCCAGTCAATGTGACCTTTCTCTGACGGAATCAAATGCCTACAAAACTGGACATAAAATTAATATCTTCCTTTAAAACTGTTGTAGTCAATTCAGGTGAAGGACAGGGGAAGGTGGAGGGAAGATAGTTAAACTGAACTTTTGTAACTAGAATTCTTTGAAGTCAATATTATGACATCATACATCTCTGCAAAGCAGTGAGAGAGATCAGACCACAAAAAAGATGGAAGGCAAAGACTAAAAATAGGAGAGTGCATATTTGCCAAGAAAAACTAGGCTATACACAGCTGATCTAATTCCACTGTCTCAAAATTATTCTAATTATAGTCAAGAAGTGTTAAACAAAACAGTATTTAGAGCTATAAGCAATTAATTTTATCCTTTAAAAAAACCCAAACCACTCAGGAATGAGATTTAAAAACATGATTGTGCATTATGGATAGCGGCTTTCTGTTAAAGCATTATGGATTTAAATAAAGATCTTTCTTTAATTTTAAAAGCATATACACGTTTATTTTTCACATTTGGTTGTGATCTTTTTAGAAGGATATAGTGATTGATGCACTTCTTGAGGACCTAATTTGCATATAAAGATTAGCTGCTGCACAACAGCTATTTCTCCCCAGTTTGAGAGGCAGACAAGGTTTATTAAGAATGCATTATAAAAGACTTCTGTTCCACTCAGTGTGGATTAATGCTAATACATTGAGGGCTTTCTTCATTCAGAAGACAATTTCTGAATGGGGAGAGAATAGCACTGCCTTTTTGATTTCATCTACACTTCACTTTGTTTCATAATGGCTCTCATTTTTTCCAAAAGTGCTCTTCAGATATCAATTTTGTTTTCATGGTTGGCTCAACAAACACACTGCAGAGGACAGAAAAAAAACAACCTAACATGATTCTGTGGCTTATTAAGCCAGTACTCTTTTAAAGAGAAGAAGCAGAATTTGATATGGGAATATAATTAGATAATAACTTAATAAGAAATTGAATGTGAACATTCAGGAACACACTGGAAACACTGTGTACAAGAGTATTTTATGGAGCACAGAGACAGCTAATTTCACTGAAACCCTCAAGGATCTTTTTCCCTGCATTACCCTAGTATAAAAAGTTCCTCTCTAAACAGTTTTGTCACTGTTCAATAGAGCTTACCTCATCTACCCTCAAAATCCACTCAATTGCTACATAAGCTTAAATTTGTTATTTTTCTAACTCCACCTTGAATTTTTCTGGGTTTTCAGTTTGCTTTTGTCTGTTTAGTTTTTCCACAGTTAATTCTAAAACCTTTCATCTCACTAAAAATATGTCTTATTCGGGTCAATGGTGCATGAGTTAATTGAGCTTCAGTTCTGTCTTCCCCATCACAATAATACTTCATCTGGTAGTCACCAAGCAAATTCAACCTGCCAGATTTAAGAATGGGCACTTTGGCTTCCTCAAGTACAGAATGTACTAAGTTTCAAAAGTTCTTCCTCCAGCTCTGATCAAGTATCTTCTACTTTCTTAGGTTTATTTTCACCTAGTCTGATCTTTCCCCAGCAGTTATTAATGTCAGAAAATGAAGACAGTTCTGGAGTCATTCCTAGATTAATTTAATGCTCTTTATGAGGAAGTGACAGAAAAGTACTGTTTCTCTCTTATTAATTTCAAAGCATTTGTTCTAGTCTTCTGAGCAAAAAGACAATTTGGCTTCTCCAGAATTTTCATATAGCTTAAAAGTTTGAGCAACCTGTCTGCCTACCTTAGCTGATAAAGTAAGCTCTACTTCAGAAGAACACTTTAGAGGTATCCTCTACAACACTGGTTAGGCAGTTTTTAAAAAGCCTGTCTTGCAATCATTGTGCAGTAATCATGAGTATTCTCTGTATTTGGGGCTTGCCTCCTCCTAAATATTGCATTCTGTGTTATACACTCATTGTATCTGTGAACTCAGTATAACTACTGGGCTGCTTCTTTATATTATTTTTAAAAGTGAATGCATTATTTTTAAAAGCAAATGCAAGGAAACAGCTCAGTAGTTACCCTAAACTCAAAGACACACTGAATGCAATATTTAGGAGGAATCAAGCCCCAGATACAGAGAATACTCACGATTACTGCACAATGATACACTTATCTCAAAAAGGGCAAGTTTATGCTCCATTATTAGTATATGATATCAAAAAGTCTACATTTATACAATAGTTTATTACCTGCTTTTCTGCAAAATGGTACTGGCAGAGTTTTTTCCACAATTGTCTGTCTTCACTAAGCATGTACAAAGTTGGGGTCACTTGACCCAGAGTAATAATGTCCCAGCCATCAGAGAACCTGTATAAGATGTTATTCAGCATATGGAGAGGGAGATCGCTAAGTGTGAGTCCATTGTTGACTTGCTGGAAATAAGAGTTGAAAACTTTTAGCTACAAAAACAGGACAGCTTAAAGTACAAACAAGATTATTTACTTTAGAGGCATTTTAGGTCTTAGTTTAGTTTTTTCAAATCATTGAGTAAAATCTACAGTTAATGCTTGACTACAATTATTCTCTAACTGAAAATTTAAAATGACTAATGGCACAGAAGAAGCAACAAATTGTAATCTTTATAACTCATAGCTTTCCTACTGTTAAAATAAACATATCCTAAATTCATTTCTTAAATTTCAAATAATTTTTGAAACACTTCTGTTCTCTCAAAATAATATGCAGTCTTGAAAATTACAATATAGTCAATTCCATCCCTAGTGTGTTAAAGTCTTAACATTAATAAATGCATGAACCAATTATTTCTAACTTGTTGGATCACTACAGTTTCTCAATTTTTATTAACAAATCAAACACATGTCAACTTGCCTTAAGGCAATTACAGAATAGAATACAGGACTGAAGACCAGAGATAGAAAATGAAAGCATTTTGGAAGTCAAAGGTAGAAGACAGCAGGATAATTTCTGAAGTCTAGAAAAAGTTCCCCCTCAGTTATAACTGAGGGGGAAGATCTGCAGAGGTGACAGATGAGAGCACTGAGAAAGTTTTCATTAAGACTACACACCTCTGAACTGTAGTGGGGTAAGCTACAGCACAGCTCCTACACGACTGAAGCTGGAGCCCACAGTGCCAGGTGGCAGAGGCCCAGCAGGCTGGAGGCAGTGTCCCAGCTGGCAGGGAGGGAGCATGGGCAGCTGCCAGCCCCAGGGAGCAGAGCTGCCCTGTCACAAGGTGGTGGCAGCACAGCAGCCCTGCACCCGCAGGCTCACACTTGTCTGTTTCATTCCCCTTGCTTATAGACCAGGCTTTCCACAGAGTCACCCGGTACAAGCGCTGCTGGGGCTGTCCTCTGCTGAGGAATGAGTATGTGAGCACTAAAGATGCAACATTTCTCAGGGGCTACTTCAGCCGCTGCAAAACAGCTCCAAAGGAAGTGTCACACTGGAAGGAAACAAGCGCAGCAGTAACTGCACTGTCTCAGAAGTGTCTGTGCTGGGGCTGCCTGGCACATAGAAACTGCTTAGACCAGGTTTCTCATTTCTCCTCTCTATGGAGAGGTTTAGTCAGATAACCAGCTCACACAGAAAGGACAACTTCAAACTTTCATAGCTGAAAGACAATAGATAAAATGCTCGTATGACTTTACAGTGAGCAATATCTTACAGCATTTCTTCCAGGAGTAACCCAGTCAGATTTTAAAAAAATTGTCTGCTTATCATCACAAGTTTCCACCTGGACCAGTGCATACCACATGCTTTGAACACAGCCACATGAGGAGAATCCAGATGCTGAAGTAATTATCTTTTTCACAAAAGCAACTGTGCTGATGAATAAATCTGTAGAATTGCTACTTGAGTTGACACATCTCTAAAGTGTCTTTTAGATTTTTATTTCTTCAGCTTTAGAAAATTTATTTTGGAACTAAAAACTAGGGCTTTTTCCCATGTCTATCTGAAAAACTAGAGATTTTTTTTAAACTTATTTGAAAGGGAAAACAAATTCTATCTATACATCTCTACTACAAATCAGCAGTACAGACACTGTAGCAGTTTTCCTTAGAGAAAAGCTATTAAAACATTAGAAAATTCAGCTGATGGCAATGAGTTAATTTCATATTACTTCTTTATAAAACAAAAGAAGTAAAACTGCTTAAAACATACTTGAAACTTGGTTCACTTACAAATCCTCATGCAATATTCAACATAATTCCCCTCCCCAAAATATTAATTAATATGATTTAACAATATACCTTGTTCATTTGAAGATTTTTTAATTGTTGTTGCCACAGAAGGATAGTTTCTAATCGGCAAATCCAAATATTGATGTTGCCTACCAACACAGATTTTCCTACTCCTCTAATCAGTATACAGAGAGTAGAACTCAGATCCTGTAGAAGATCTTTGATCAATCGTGGATTATATTGGTCTTCTATAACTGGAAAACAAAACAAACCAAATACAATTTCGGTTGACAGACTAAACCAAGCTAATCAACACTTTTTTAAGATGAGTTAATTAGAACTCAATTGTTTGTGTACAAATAACTGCCCTAATTCCCACCATGACATTCATTGGTGCTATTCCTTCTGCACAAGATCAATAATAAACAATTTCACAGGCAAATTTGATGCAGAAATTCATGCTATATATTTAATGAAGTTAATGCTAAACAGGTAGCCATAAATCCATTTTTTTTCAGTTCAAAGCAGGCAGTATAACATCTCCATTTATTACGGTTAGCAGAAAAAAAATAAAAATCAATATAATGTAATGGCTTTTTCTTAAAATAATCAAAATCTATGTTTTTTGAGTCTCAGTACATCATGAAAACTTAAACCCAAACATTTTATTAACCTAAAAGCTTTCACATTTTGTGAGGAGTATAATTTAACAGTAACCAATAGTTTTTTAATAGAATCTAAAGGTCACAATTTCACCAACCTGTTTCAATAGACTTTATTCAATAACTAAGAGGAAATAACTTACTGCAGTCATGGGATGGGAAGTATGAAATCTGGCACTAATTAAGTATGCTATTGTTATGTCTTGCAATGTAAAAATGGTAATAAAACTAACAAAAAAAAAAAAAAGAAAAATCAGTTGGCAGCTTAGTTACAGCAATTAAATCTGAACAGCCAGATTACAAGTCCTTAGGTCTTACCCTTCTGCACAATTTTGTCCAAAATGTTAAAGTAGTTCTTCTGTGCTGCACCACTCAGTGAAGTTAACTGGGATTTTGCAATTAACTGCAAAAGCTATGACAAAAAATCAAAAGTCAGAAGAATGACAGAAAAAAAGGATGGTTTTAAATGCACACTTAATGCACCCATATTCACCTACAACAGCCTGCATTGGCATTTTGTGAAAATATAACTACAGAGTTCAAAAGACAAAGTAAGACGTGGAAAGCTTTAAGCATTCCCACTGGTATCCCAGTAATAATTTCTGAAGGACTTACATTTTTAAAATACTGTACAAATACTTATCTCTGGTGCTTATCTCTGACAAAGCCCATGACACAGATTTTATGAGTTGTAGTGAAGCAACAGAGAGAGTCTGTTTTGAGGGCTCACAAATACAAATGTGAACTTAGATGTGGCTGGGTCCTCAAGTCCTTGACAGATTTGGCGGCCGGGAACATCATTCTGAACTGATACCAGCTACCAGAATTACAGCTTCTGAGTGAAAGTATCATACTGGTCAAACTGAAATGTGATGGATTTAGTGCACTACTTTCTACTCATGGAGAGGAAATATTCTGTTTTTCCTAAACTAGGGAAAAAACTTTCTGTATTAGTCCTACATTCAGGTCTCTGGTAGAATAAACCACAGCAATCTAATAACGAGCTGTGTACAAACCATATCAGTACCTTTCCCTTAACTATTATAGTAATAATCTCCTAGTTGTCCACACATCTGTCTCTGAAAACTGTGAGCAAAAAAGTGACAAGAACAATGGAAATTATTTGGGGCAAAGTAATCAAAACAACTTAAATTCTTGCCACGCAATGCCAAGCTATAGCTACTAGAAGCAGCCCTTGCTCCATTCTGGCACATTTGCTTTTACATCTCAGATTAAGTTTTGTAACTGATGAGAACCATTAGCTCTCCAAGAAAAAAAAAAAAAAAAGTCCCTCATAATGAGAGACTTTGATGTTGTGACACCACTGACAGCAGTGTTTAGAGGTGTGGCACTGAGCTTGGCAATTGCACTTTGTAACAATGAGTTCAGAGCAAATATTCTCAACACACTGGGAAGGGAAAGCACACAGCAGAAAACAGCATTCCCTACAGAGTTCTCTGGTGTAGGGTAGCATCAAGTGTTGGCACAGAGGATGAAAAAGACTAAGCTTGTCAAAAATTATATTATATCTTCAATTCTAAAACACCAGCTTGACACTTCACTCAACATTAATTTTCCTCGGGAGGAAGAAAGAATACACCTGTTCTGTCCCTGATTTAATAATGTTACTTCTGGCTTCTCTGCACAATCTCTGACAAAACATTATGTACTATGAAAGAAAGAAATAATTGTCCTGATGTATTTAAATACAAGCAATCTAGTCTCAAAAACTATATAAATAGATATCAGGATTTCTTTATTGGCTTTTTCAAAGCCTATTAGCTTGATTAATAATTTAGAATACACCTAGAGGTCTCTGGCAGTCTGCCAGTTCAAGAAAGTAGGTACATTTCTCTTGATTAATTAAAAAAAAAAAAAAAAATCAGTTATGTCACTCAGTCTAAAGAGCAAATGAAAGAAACAAATTCCACCTGACAGATTTTAATGAAGATTCCAACTTCAGTGAAAGTTAATATGCAAGGATTAAGACAATTTTAGCAAAAGCAAGGTAGCAGGGAGTACAAGTACCTCACACGCTGATGTATACAGAGCCATGGCATATGCCCTCTCCTAGAGACTGCAGCTTTGAATGGATCATTTGGACAAAGCATTTGGACAAAATCCACCCATATCAAATGCAATGTATCAGAATTTAACAGCTACAAAGTTAAATACACTACAGCACCAACAAATATAAATAACTAACTGATCCTACCTTCTCCCCTCACTGCCCATCCTAAAAGGGTCCTGGACAGACATCAGTATTAACTATTAATAACTAATGGCATATTTTTTGTTAGTTGGAGAATCACCTTGATGGTCTGGGATCAAAGAAGAGCTAGAGTAGGGTTTGATTTTTTAAAATAGTATTCTTGATTTTACCTTGCTATCAACAAACAGCCACCACTTCAGAGGAACTGATGCAAAGACATGATTAAAGTTCTGTATTTGTAAAACAATTTTAAATTTACAAATAAATTCTGAAACATTTAAAGGATTTTGAAAGTCTATCTATTTTCTATTTTAAGTTCAACCAGATTTCTTAGGGTCTGCTATTAGCAGTTTCGGTTTGGATTGCAAACCCAAGTTCTGAATTTTAAAGTACTGCTCCTTCCTCTATGATCTTAAGCCTAGCTGACTAAATCAACATTTTATATTTCTTGGTGAACAGAAGAAAAACTGGTCAAGGTGCTTATGCTGGACTTTGAGTTGATCAACTGTTTTGAGCAACACAGTTTAGGCCCTGCAGCATCTAAAACAAATGCAAAATTCTAGATCTGTATTCCTTTTACCTGCTTGCTGTTTAAGTGAGGCACCCAAGGCTGACACCATTTATACCAAATCACCTTTTCTAAGTGCTTTGGTTTTTCTCCTTCCTACTGTTCAAGGCTGCAGAGTCTCGGGAACGATCAAGGCTCTTGATTCTGCTCCCAAAACAGCATTAAAAAGTAATGCTCTAAACCACAACACATACATATACCAGAAAAACCCCAAACCCTGCAAGGGGAGCAAACCAGGCAAGGACGCTAACCACTAGCCTTGAAGCAAATCCTTTTTGCTTTGTTTCCAGATCTCTTGTTTTTCTTAAAGTACAATACACTGCCTCAGCATCCCAGGGATGGATAGAATGTGTTTTCTCTCCAAATAGTCCACAGCCTAGTAGTCAGGGTGTTCTCCCAGTATGTTTATTTAATTTTTATTTCTTTTCAAGTTCTGGATGCATTCCAAGAAATACAATACTTGTGAACAGCCTCATCACTGAATAGAACTATAGTCCTGATATGACTCACATTTTCAGCTTCTATAGGAGTTGAGACATGCACTTTACTGTCAAGTTATATAATAAAATAAACCTAGGGCTAGAAAGAGATCAGTATCCCCAAAACAGGCATTTCCAAGTGGGCACCTGGTGAGGCATTAAGGTAATTAAGGCTGGAGTCTCAAGTTTTAAGGAATGTTAACAAAGATAAATGCACAGATATCTTGTCCTTGATTAAAAAAAAAAAAACAAAAAAACAAAAAAAACAAAAAACCCAAACCTGCAATGAATCACAGGACTGGTAAGAAGTAACAGAAGATACAGAAATTGCAAAAAATTTACACATCAAGTATTCTGGAAATTGTTATTTGAAATATATTTGAGATGTAGCAAATTACATTTAAGATTAATAACACTTTGCTATATTTGGTTGTATAGAAATTATCTTACCTTTAAAGAGAGTTCATTACCCAAACTGATGAACAAAAATTGAAACTACCATAAATGTTTCCCTCTAAATAACACAGCACACTGGCTATCTTCTGAAAGCTACAGGCTTTTCAGACAGCCATATAATGAATTTTCACCAAATAAAATTTATTCAGTTTAAAGTTGCTTCTTGCATTATAAATTGCATATGATCAATGTATTTATGCAATTACAAATCATCATCTGTTCAGTGCCTTTTGTACACGCAGGCACATCAGTGAATGCATTTTTAAAATATGCATATAAAGAAAGAGCTTACTTTGACCACGTAATTGAACCTCCTGATGTCCTGAATCGCACTTGAAAAGTCTAAGCGGTTAAAGGCTTCTCCCAAGGTGCAGTAGCCATGTCTCTGAGAGGGGCAAAAAAATACACTTTAAATGGAAGGAAACAAAGACAAAATTGAGCAAAACTTTCAGAAAAGCACTCTGACACGCAGCTGATGCTAATGGATACCGTGCTCCCTGGAAATATAGTGCCTCTGGACTGAAGAGTTATTTATTCTACAAGAAATTAAATGAAACCAGATACACTACTTGTAATTATCAGGTATGTAAGCAAGGCCTTTCAATTCATACTAAATGTGTAATCTGGCATCACTGGTATTTGATTTCCTTGGGAATCTAATCCACTCTTGCATGGCCACAATGCTGGCACTCCCTCATGGCTATCACAGTCCCCATTTGCCATGCACAAGCAAGAGCTTGCTTGTACAGCTGTCTGAGCCTACAATTCTGAGAATTATCCGATTCACACTTGAGGGTGAGAACACAGCTAGTTGCTTCTGGGATCAGAAGAACAAACAGTCTCAACATCTAAAATTTATTTTCCAGATGCTAGAAGCTTAGGCACTTTTTTTTTTTTATGCACCAAGAGCAACTGCTTTTTCTTTTGGTACTTCTCCACATCCTAATGTGAAAATGGAAGTTTCAGAGGCTGTTGAGAACAACTTAAGGTAGTAGCAGCAGCCCAAAATTACATGGGATTATGTTAGCTCAGTGCATTTAGAGCCACAAAGCCATACTGGAACCCAGGATCAAATAAACTGAGGCTAGGTAAAATAGAGTCTTGCAGAGCAGTGTGCTACTATGGTTTTACTAGCCCAAAGAAGGAGGGGGATAAATAATTATTTAAAGCTCATTCCTAGACAGACTTCCCTGGCAAATTATGGGATGGTGACAAATTTTGAAGTACAAATAATGTTCCTTTTTGCAACCCAGTGAATGCTTTCTCTGCATGCACCCCAGTGGGATAGGACAGTTAAGAAATCACTGCAGAGTGGAGGTGATTACTGCCTGTTGGTTAATGACCAAATTCAGGATTGTATGGCTTGCTCATTCAACTGACATTCCTCAGACCCAAACACACTGCACATTTCATAATATGCACACCTTGCTTAGCTAATAGGAGTGAATTAACACATGATCAACAAAATTTCGGTTGAAATTTAAATATTTGTGGCTGTTCTCTGGCTAAACAGTTATCATTAGGTCATGCTTAAAACATGAACATAAAAGACATTTCCCTGAACAGATTTTTGTGAAACTACAGCTCTGCCTTTCCCAGTATACCATCATGACAAAATTATTCAAAGAATATCTCCAAGTCCATTTCACCCACATGCATTCACTTGTTTTGGTTTTCTTTTATTTCAATGCTCTCCCACAGCATGTTTCACATGTTTTTTATCAAGACTTTCCTATCTTGTCATTTTGCTCTTAAAACCAGTATCCAGTTTGGGAAAAATGTTTCCTAGTTGTGAGACTGCTATTTCAAAATCAAGAAAGATTAGAATCTGTAAGAAAAACTAGAGCCTCTAAATCATGTTTTAGATTAGCTTAAATTGTTGCTCTGAATTTCTTGATTTATGTATTCTTATTCCTTGCTACTTTCTTAACCTACTACTCTAAGCTTTTAAATTTATACAGAGAATTACTTGAAAGATTACTGTTTAATTCTAACCATTCCTGGCTTCTTTTTTATATTAAAAAACTCAAACAAACCTGAAAGATGAATGGTCAAATATTAGAAAGTAACCAAAATATTTGGTCCGCTGTCTGAATGGATAAGGAATAAAAGCAAATATTCACACATCACTAGTACATCAACTTCTGCACGAGTATATATATGGGTTATGGTGGACACCAATGCATGATTTTAGGCTATTTGCATTTTGGCCTCAATGTAGTTTGAAACCTCAGCTTACCCTAATCATTCAAAGCCCCACAATGACTGGTACTAGTCTCCTACCCCCCTACTCCTCCTCACCCTAATTTGAGATGGCACAAAGGGAAAAAGCATCTTGAGACTTTTGCAGACCAATCTAAGTAACCTCATCTAGAAGATACAGCAGAAAGAGGGCTGTCAATCTGGTGAAAGGCTTTAAAGTACCCTTCAGATGCAGGCAGTCTCTGGGTCACTGGTCTACAAGGTCTGCAAAGTCTTGCAGTATGTCCTTTTATGTAAGCTCTCATCAATAGCATGCCCTTCCTGAGAAAAAAGCTCTGTAGTGTCTCTCTCAGCTCTAAAATGCAAAGCTACTTTTGCCTGCATGACTGCAGTTATCAGCCTCACCTCCTTCCCCCTCTCCTGGCTGTCATTACCATGTGGATGTAAAACCTCCTTACTGGTGCTCAAGTCTCACACATCCTAGATAGCCATGGCAATCAGCATAGGAATGAAACTCACACTTCAAGCCAGTTTAATCTCTACATACAATGGATGTATTTTGACTCCTGACTTTCCAAGAGGTCAGTCCAAGAGCTTTCATATTCCTTTTACATGTACATGGTACAGATTATATCACAAACTGAAAGCATGTGGACTTTGTTGAAAATAAAGATCCTCTTTGTAAAGTTTCAAACTGATGTTTTACTTACTTCCATTCAGATTTACACCAAGATTCCAAAATATCAGGTGGCTGCCTGCAAGCAACTTCTTTGGGGATATTTCTCCGGTTTTGCAAATACTTTCAATTTTAGTTCAGAGACAGTAGAAAGATAGATGGGCTTGGATAAGTAGCAGAGAACTGTATGTCTGTGCTTGTAAGTTCCCACATCTGTGCCACAAAGACCTACCTATAAGTCACTTTGGCAGCTGCCTGTGCCTCACCATGTGCAGGTGTCCAGTGTTGCCAATGAAGAGAGTTAGGTATAGCCCCTAAGACCACATGGCAAAAATACTTTTTTCAATATACTGTCTGTCAATTAAGAACCACAAAGATTTTAGGAATTGACCCACACCATGCAAACTTACTTCCTTGGTGCTTTCTTTATGAACATAAATCCACTTTTCACGATAAAAGCCTAAAATAAAATCAAAATATAAGCATTTTAGGGTTCCACATTAGTTAATACCTTCCAGAAAAACTCAACTAAACATGCAATTTTCAATGAAACGCTTCATAAGATAGCAGAACAGTTTTAATGAAAGAAGTTTATAAAGGCTGGAAAAATAACTAAAAATTTTCACAAGTTATGGAGTTCATGAAAATAATAAAATTACATAAATGTTGTTTTAAAACAACAAGAGTTGGCACACAAATGGCAGATGAATGACAACTTTTGTCAGCTGTGACCAATCACAGACATAATAGTGGTCCTACATAATTCCTAACTTTTTTTTTTATACAACAGGCTCCTTAGCATTTGAAAGTACAGCAGATATAGACAATGCTCTTGATCCTGACCACTTTACCTCTTTAATCTATTTTCTTCTGTACAGGTGCCTGCTCTACATGGACTTGGTTTAACTAACTGCAGAGGACTGCAGGGAAGTCAAGGATACAAGACTAATAAAGGCAACCAGGCTGACCTTCAGCTTTTACAAGTCTCCTATGTTGTCAAATGAGACACACCGCCCCTTGAATCTTTGAATCTTCCTGAAACTCAGACTAGCCTGGAGAAGCTTGCAGCTTTCTGCAACACCATCTCTCTAATAATTTTGGGGGATATACAAATAATAGATCATTTCAAGATCAAAGCATTAGAAATGCCAAGTAGTTGCTAACTACCTTACCTACTCTACCAAATTCTCTGCTCCAGTAAGTCACTTGCTGTCATACACATTTGCAGTCCAAAGTACAAGTGATCTTTTACAAATGATAACTGATAAAATGACTTTCATGTTTTAATTTTTTTAAAGGGATTTCTTGCCAAGAAATTAATTACTGATAAAATCTTTATCGAGAGATATGGTTATTATGACAAAATGTATTTATTAACTTATTCTGGAATTGTATGACTAATTAGATCTTGAATTAAACAAAAATAAAACGTTTGCTTTGGGAAGCAGACACTCCCATAAGCATGCAGAAGAATTTAATCTAAAAGTCCACAAAACATAACCATGGTTACCATCAGAAGACACCTAATACTCATGAGTTACTATTCTTAAATGAATTACCTTTGGGCCTTTGAAAAAAAATCCAACACAATAAATGATTGATAACACAGTTTCAATTAAGACATATCACTTTTGACACCAGAATTTGTTGCCAATACAGAAATAGACATAATTTGGAAGGCTTCTCTATAGGTGACTATAACATGGCTATTAGAACATTTCTCTGAACCTACATGAGTCTTCTAAAATAAATGAAAATACTCAGCCTTACACTGTGAATCTGTGTTATTCCTAAAATGATCTTTTTTCCTTTTCTTGGCTGCAAACTCACAGTCTTCAGTATTGTAGACTTCTTCATTCTCATCATCCCCAGTTATGATACTGAAATAAAAACATCTAATTAGAATAACAGTAATTAAATATTTAGATGCATACATCTTACAATTTTCTGCATTAAAATCTATCAGCTGAAAAAAAATTTGTATTTTTAATTAAGATATTCTACCTCATTGTCTATAGCAACATGTATCTGGAGAGAAGCTGTCTTCTTCCCAAAGGAATTGCATTTTGTGACAAAGTGATTAAATACACAAAAGTATCTAAGAGGTATTTTCTAAGTCATTACTGACATTCAGGAAGGACTGCAAAGGAGAGAGAACTAGCTGGACAAGTTTAAAACTCTGCAAAGACCTGGTGTACAAAAATCCATTATTTGAAGTGGACCAAGCCTTAACTGCACACAGGTAAAAAGCCTCTGAAGAACTTTTGCACATCACATCCTTGCATAGGCAGAAAGCCACCAAAGGACAACATCTCTCTTATTACTGACACCTTTGGGGCAAAGAAAGTCCTTCTTTTAAGAAACTCTTGATTCACAATTCTGCACATACTACGGGTGTCATGGCACTGTTTTACCCATGATTTGTACAGCATCAAGAGCCAAGTGGTCTGTCTCTGCCAGAGAGACTCAACTCTACCTATGTCACTTCTGACAGTTAACTATGTAACACAGCACTCAGAAATATACCAAATGCTTACCTATACTGAACATATAGTTTGAATACTAAAAAAGACACAAATTATTGAAAATATTATTTGATAAGCTAACATTTTTAAAATGCATATGCATTTAAAAACTGTCTGTGCTACAGGAAATCTACAGAGCTTCATAAAATTTTCTTTCCAGTTTTGCAGATAACTATAAGGGCCAGCAACAAAGATAAGAATGGGTGTTCTCTTTTCTAGCACTGAGAATGAAGATACTTCATATGAAGGCCATGGTCTTGCACAGATAAGAATAATGAAGGATATACGGTAATGAAGTTTAACTGGGGAACTTTTTTATTTCTACATTACTGCTCTTTGGCAACAAAGTTGTATATGAAACTCCTCACATTCATCACTATTTTTAATCTAAATTGCTTTTTATCACTGCCAGTTTGAACTTCAGATTAAAACAACTGGACACTGTAAACTGAAGAACAGTTGTTTTTTCCAAAATAACCTGTATTCTGGGCATTAAGTAACAAAAATCAAATTATTTTAGTCTGTTGCTACCAGTTTGCAGAGTTAAAATTTTCAGGTTTGAACCATCTATTAAACAACACTGTAAAATTTTTTTGGCCTTTGAATTGTCCTAATCAGTACATGCAAGCTCAGCTTAAAGATATACAAGATGATAAAGAAAAAGAAAGTTGGTTTCATCTTAGCTTTTATTTTTCATGATTTAAACCTAACATACCTCTGCATTCAGACAGTGCTCAATCTAAGGTGATGGCCTTAGTTCAGTCTTTAATATTTTTAAAGCCAGGGATAAATACTCAATACCTTAAATATTCTATGCAACGGTGCCAAATATCACATCTGGTCAAACAGCAAAAGAGTTCAGAGAGAAGAAACCAGCAAGAGACAAAAGCAAAGCAACTGACAAAAGCAAAACATCAACACAAGTTATTTGATTATGTAACATTCCAATCCATCAGTTTGAGCTGTCTGTTTTCCCCCCTAAAGCTATCAAAGAAGAAATCTCTAAACTCACTAAAATTAATTTAATTATGACTTAACATATTGGCTGCATCACCACATCATGGCAGAAGCTATGGCAGAAGCTGAAGAGCTGCTACAGAAACAGAAACTGAGCCCAAAGCTCCCAGATCTTTACCATCCTAACAACAGATACAAGACTAGGGAGATGGGTTATGTTACAGAGTATCAGAACCTAAGCAGCACAGGAACTCTTTCATTCCCCTCAACCCAGGACAAGCAATGGGGAGAAGATGGGAGGCTACGTTCCTGAAGGCCCGCTTAGAAGAGGAAGGTAAATATGTAAAGATTCCTTCTTTTGTTCCTCGATCAAAGTGTCTCCATAGAAAGTAATTTAGGCCAGTAAAATACCTGAAGTGATTTGAAAGCCCACTCCTGATACCCCATATGATACACTTCCTCAAGCATCATACAAATAACTAAGGCAGCTTAAGGAGTCAATTAACATAAGGAATTTTGAAGATGAAGACTGTTATTTCAAACATTTTTGTCTAGCATTCAAATTTGCCTGTGACACAACTTGAACTCCTCAAGTCTCTTTAGAGAAAAGCCAAATTGGACTGTTACTTCTTAGGATCTTCTGATATGAGGCTTTATTTCCTCATGTTCTGTCCCACTTCACATAGTCTTTCCCTACTCATCTGTAAACACCACCACTCTTCTTGACAAACCTTTAGTCTGAAAGCAATGAATGAAAGCAAGGGTCCCATAGGCATCAGAAGAATGGGACAGAAATACAGTTACTCAGTGACTGCTACCATTCCTTTCAGAAACCTGCAGAGCTGCTTGACAAGTAATAAAGCTGCTCTGCTGTTCCAAAAGCAACCCCTGCCCCCTCAAACACCAAGCTAAGATAGAAGAAACCAAATCAAGTGCTGCATGTGCCATATGGTGTAACAGAAGCCTTAATTTAATGTTTTTTATTATAATACTGCACGTGACATTTGAGTGCACCTAGCAGGATTTAAATATATCCATAATACTGCCAATTTACAGCTATTCTTACTCTCTTGTCTTGATGACGCACTTCATAAAAAATTATTCTAAAGCTTTTAAAAGCAAAGTACCTGGTGTCCTTAGAACTATAATATCTTAAATAAATCACGCAACAATATCAGTTTTTCCAAAAAAAGTAATTTCATAGTGGTATTTAAATAACCTCTTGGGTATAACACTTAAAATGATGGAAAATGTGACAGGGCTATCTGATCTCCAACTATTTTCCCTCATCCCCTTGCTTCTTTTCATATGGCCCTCAAGCCATGCAATTATATACAGAGACACACTGAGTATTTTAGAAGTGACTCTTGCAGCTTGACCATGGAAAAACCTAAGCTAAGTGCATGAATCCTGAGCTAAATGATTTTGTCATTTGACAGATATATTGTAATGTTATCTATTAATAGATTCAAATCAAAGCACTTCTATCCAGTGCCAAAATCACTCTTGTGAACGCTGTACCTCACAGAATTAGACAAGAGACACTGCAGACTGAAATGACTACCCTGACAGCCCAAGCAAGTAGTTCATATGAATCTAACACACAAAAAATTAAATATCACCATCATGAAAATCTTATTAGTCTAATTCTCTTTCTTTTACCTCAAAAGGATAAGACAGCTTTACTCCAAAGTTGCAGGCCACTGAAAGCCACTTGCATACAATTCTGTAAGGCAGTTCCACCCCCTCCAAACTTCTCTCCACCACCAAACTTCAAGAACACAGTGTCACAGCACTGGAAGTGTCTATCTTTGCTTGAATTTATAGGCAGTCATAGCCAGCATTCACACCACAGAATGCACACAGCCCAAGCCACATTTCCAGCTACTAGATACCTTCAACACAAGGCACTCCTATGCAAATAACTAAGACCTACAGAAGTGATTGTCTCAGTTTTTTTCTAGCTTAGATTCCATAAAAAGATCTAAAGGGCAACTATTCCGGCATTATGCCAAATAATTAAAACTGTTCCTGCACAAGTGATTATATTTGTTCAAGTATGGTTACCATTAGGTCCCTCAATTTTACCAATTCAGCAGCTGGATTCACTAAGGCATTTGATGACTAATTAAGCAAAGTTAGTTCTATTTTAATAAGAACATATTCTTCAAGTAATTTATGTGTCTTTAAGGTTTATTTCCAAATCTGTTTGTGATTTCTGTAATTTCTGAAGAGAGAGAATTTGTAATGGGTAAAGGACAAAGTTTGGCAAGCAACTCTACCTACATTATCTCTCACAGAAGAGAATAGAAGCAAAAGTAGAGTTTTAATCAACTACACAGCTCAAATTTATTTTCTTATAGAGGAAAACTGCTGTAACTGCTCCCTAAAAACCCTATACTAAAGTACTGCCTTCAGAAGAGATTCCTACAGAACATTTTAATGAAAAAGTTTATTCCTTACAATGGATGTAAATGAACAAAACCCTGCTAGAACTGCCAGACTGGCATATACCACCATCCCTATTCACCGGGCACCTTAAAGAGAGACAAATAGGTATTTTTGTACTGTTTATGGTATGTTTCTTCCACAAGGAAACACTTTATCAAGTCTCATCCTTTTTTTAGTGCTACATCACCTTAACAAATTTCATAAGCCAACTTCTCTTCAATATGCCCCACAATTATTTCCAAATAGTATAAGATGGCACAGAGAACCAGCCAGCAACCCATCTTACCGTGCTGTACCACAATGTGAAGCCCTGCCCATGACACAGAAGAACCCCAAGCCTGGGTATATGCTGGGTACAGACTAGCTAGGAAGCAGTTTTGCAGGAAAAGGAGCCAGGAGTCTTGAGGATAAGTAGCTGAAAACAGGTCAGCAGTGTGCCCTTGTGTTGTGTTAAACCAACTGCACCCTGGTTTGAGCTATCAAAAGTGTATCCTGCAGACTGAAAGAAGCAAACATCCATCTTTATTTGGTATGAGTACTCATCTGCAGTGTCTAGTTTGGGGCTCCCCAATACAATCAAAACATTGTCATACTGGAATAACTCCAGTGGGGAGTCACAGGGGTAAGAGAACTGACCTTGCTCAGTGTTGAGAGCTAGTGGTGGAGGGAGATCTGATTGCTGTCAGTTTCTAATATGAGGCTATAAATAAGATGGAGTGAGACTGTAAGGTTGGAGGAGGTGGGCACTGATAAGTCAAGTGGTAATGGACACAATCTGTGATAAGAGAAATTCTTAGTAGACTGTGGAGGGCAGGGAGAAATGATACAACACACAACAAAATAACATTGACAGTAACAGAACTTAAAACAAGAGCCCAGAGAAGAACTTCCATTCTTGGAAAAGCACAAAGCTGAACTGGGCAAGGCCCTGCAGAACCCAACCTCAGCTGGCCTTGCTTTGAGTATATGTTTCAACCAGATGATGCTGCGAGGTCATTTCCACACTAAATTATTCCATAATGTTGTGTAAATAGACATTAATTGCAGTTTAGCAGCAGAACTTAAATGGCATATAAAAAGTTCAAGTTATAATCAGAGATCTAAAGTTAAAAGTGTAGTGAAATGACTTCAAAGTAGTGCTACTATGCCAAGACATATCAACTTGAATTCTCTAGTCTGAGTTTGAACAACAAACATTTTAGACAGAAACAAAATTAAGAATCAAAAATAAAAGCCATAATTTTTGGCTCCAGAAGAGTTCAATTCTAGGGTGTCCAAGACTAAGGAGGAAAAAAAACTAAAAATCAATCCAGTATTTCTACTCAAAGAAGAAATAAAAATGCTTCACCTTGCTCTTCAGGGAAAAGGTATATATATACACATTTATAGACACATACAATTATGAGCAGAAGTCTTAATGGTATTCACAGAGACTGATAATTCCCTTCATACTTACCAAACAGTATTAATTAAGCAATCTACATGTTACTTATTTTTGAAGCAATTTGCACAGTTGATAAATACTTATTAGATTTTCCTTAACTTGTCAAGTATATTATTAAAGATAGGAAAGAGAGAAGTTTTTTTTTCCAAAGGTATTTAAGGCAACTTTTATATTGGAGGCTTACTGAACCTTCTTCCAGACAGTTTTGTATCCACAGTGGCCAGACTGTGTGGATAAAAAAAGTCCAAATGAGATCAGTGACAGACGAACACAAAAGGAAAAAAGCACGAAGAAAACAGTAGGTTAAGCTTAATAATAATGCTTCACTGCTTGATAACTCCCTTGAGGGTTGTTTCACGAATTTAAAAAACAGGTGTGTGACTACAGCAAGTCCTAGCTTCCCAGCAGGGAATTCCCTCTCTAAACCAGATGAGTTATCATTTACTGGACTAACAACAAAACACTGAATGTTCCCTTTCCTCATTATGAGCACATTATGCTGGAATTTATGACCAAGAATGCTATTCCTGATAATTACTTCTTTGTGGAGAAATTTGTTTTGACAAAGCGATTTATGTCACACCAGTCTGTGAGCATTTGCCACAAGTATTACTTTATTTATCTGAGCTCTTTCTCACCTGTCCTACAGGAGCACATACAGTCATATATTGTATTAGAGAACGAGCATGAAGCTAATCACTGATTGTGTATTTGGAGCAAAGGCATTTTATGGCTGCCACAAATGAATCCAACACCCACTCAGCAGAAAGACTTCACCTACTTCCAGGTAAGAGTTCAATATGCCTGCTGTACTTGCAATTTACAAGTGTCACATTTACCTTTAGATACTACTCAACAGGCATTGGGGAGCAGGGCTTTTTGGGTTTTTTTAAAAGTATTTATTGTATTATTTTGAAAGACATAAAGGGTAAGAAGGGATCTGGCTGCCTTAAATAAACAACTCACAAAGCAGTGAAAAAAGACAGAATCTCCACAGGAGTCTCCCGCCTGCCTAACTAACAAAACACATGACTGCATACAGATGACACCAGCTACACAAACAATTGCAATCTGAATGGAAATTAAGTCAATTTTTCCTTCCCACCTGCGATTAATTCATGCAGACTCACTTTCTTTTTTAAACTTACACAGTGTGGCTGATATCATTCAGCTGATTACTCCCATCCTCAAGTGCAGGACTAAAGGGTTCACATCTTTTCCATCCATCTTCTGTTTTAACCCATCTCCATCCAGGGGATCTCCAGTCTTGGCCCAAAAATGGCATGGTTTCGCTACAAGCGACAAGAAGAGATTCTTTGTCTATTATTTATTTTAAGAAGTTTCAAAACTTCCTGTAATTATTTCAGTTTTCTCTTTAGCCTTAAAAAAATACATACATATATACCTTGAGGAAAGTTCTCTGTAGAGCATCCTTTTAAGAAACAGATTCTGTGGTTTTTATTTTTTTATTATTTTATTTATCAGATTATTTTCTAATCATGTTCTTCTTGTTTTTCAGCATTTATTAGATCAAAGTAGATTTCCTTGTTCTTTGGAGAACAAAGAAAAGAATCCTGGTAGTCAAAGAATGGAATGATACTAAAAAAGGCAAAGTTATATCAATTACATAATTTGTAATCTATTTTGCTACGATCAAACAGATTACTGATTTTTATATGTGACTAATAAATGGTTTTAAAGAGATTGACAGCTCACAAAATCAATGTTGCTCCTTTTGTTTTTTCTAATCCTTACAAATACTGGGTTTATAGTACAATGTGTAGTGATGTTTCAGTAAAGGAATTTTAACATTCCCAAAAATCTTTTTAGGTTGTTGTTGAGGGTCACCTCCCATGCCAGCCTATTAAGCAGATACCAGGACAAATTCCTACAAATAGATGCAGGTTATTCACAGGTATATCGCTCAAAAAGTGTTCTGCTACCATTTTTCAAAAGTAAGATTCACTTCTGACACATTAAGAATTTGAACTAGGCAGTTTTCTACACTCTAAAGACTATAACCTTGCCAGCTTTTGCCCTCTTCTTCCCATTCATCACACAAACCGACTGCTCCCTAGCTTAACAAGAGATTTCACATGCAAGCTATAGAGGGAAGATAACATTATCATATTTGAAACACATGTTAATATATACCAGTACCAGCTTTGGTCCTAACAAATATGCATTTTCTAATATTTTTTCAACTTAAAAAAAAATTCGGTCCCATCAGTAAACATAACTATGAATTTATTTAAACATTTGCACTCCTGACCAGCATTTGCTCAATATATTTCTTAGAACAGGATAAAATATCAGGCTGAGTGAGCCAGCTGGATTTTTCTTTATTTAAAAATCTGCACAGCATGCAAAACGAAGTGCATTGCATAGATCTCAGGATTGACTAAAGTCCTCTTCCTACTAGTAACTCAGCTTTCCTCTACTCCTAACAAGAACCTTTTCTAAAATTTACAACATTCATTCCCCCAATTGCAACAAACTTTATTCATGCCTATCTGCCTTTCCAATCCTTTTACTGCTTCCTAGGAATAATATGAACCACAAGTTGTTTAGTACTTCTCTCATACTGGTGTCTTTATCACAGAATGGTTTGGGTTGGAAGGGACCTTAAAGATCACCCAGTCTGGGTGACACCTTCCACTAAACCAGGTGTCTCAGACCCCCATCCAATCTGGCCTTGAACACTAAAAAGGATGGGATACCCACCACTCCTCTGGGCAACCTGTGCCAGTGCCTCATCACAATAAAGAGCTTTTTACTGAGACCTAACCTAAACCTGCATTCTTTCAGTCTGATGCCATTCTACCCTATTCTGTCACTATGTGCCCTTGTAAGTCCTTCTCCAGCTCTCTTGCAGCCTCCCTTTAAAGTACTGGATGACTGCTCTTATGGTCTCCCCAAAGCCTTCTCTTCACCTGGCTAAAAAATCCCAATTCTCTCAGACTGTGTTCATAGGATAAGTGCTCCAGCTCCTCTGGACTTTCTCCAACACGTTCACAGCCTTTCTATGGTGGGCATCCCAGAGCTGATGCAACCCTGGAGGTGGTATATAAGGAGAGCAGAGTAGAGGGGCAGAATAGCTCCCCTGACCCGCTGGCCACACTTCTTTGGGTGCAGCCCAGAACACTTTTGGCTTTATGGGCTGCAAGTGCACACTGCTGATTCCTTGAGCTCCTTGTCAACCAATACCCCTGAGTCCTTCTCCTCAAAGCTGTTTCCAATCCATTCTCCACCCATCCTGTACTTGTGCTTGGGACTGCCATGACTCAGCTGCAGGACCCAGCACTTGGCCTTGCTGAATTTCATGAGGTTTGCACACGCTCATTTCTGTCCTGTCAAGGTCCCTCTGGATGGCATCTCTTCTCTCCAGCTTGTTGACTGCTCCACACAATTTGGTGCCATCCAAAAACTTGCAGAGGATACACTCAATCCCACTGTCCATGTCCCCAGCAAAGATATTAAGCAGGCCCAGTCCCAATCCCATCCCCCCAAGAATGTCCGTTGTCACTCGTCTCCACTTGGACACGGACCTGTTGATGGCAGCTCTTTGAGAATGACCCTCCAGCCAGGTCCTTATCTACACAGCAGTCCATCTGTCAAATCCATGTCTCTCCAGTTTAGTGACAAGGACTTTGTGTGGGACAATGTCAAATACTTTTCATAAATTCAGGCAAATTACATCAGTCACAGTGTGACCCCGTATGACCTCATCCACCAACCCTGAAATCTCACCACAGAAAGTCATCAGATTTGTGAGGCAGGACTTGCCCCCAGAGAAGCTATGCTGGCTCCCATTCTCACACAGAGATCCCAACACGCCATTCGTCCAGGCAGGCTCCACACACCTCCCTCCAGACCCCTCAGTGCTGCCCGCCATTCCTCGCTCCAGACCCATCTACCCACCCTGACTTTTAACACCCTGTCCCACACTCCTTCAGCTCCATACGCCCTTAAGAACCAACCCCAAGCCCCTCAAACCACGGCTGCCCACGCCCAGCCCCAACAGCCCCGGCCGACGGGGCCCACACACACGGCCCCACAGGCGTCCTCCCGGCCTGGGCCGCGCTCACCTCCCGGTGCCGTCCCCGCCGCTCCCCGCCCGGCGCTCGGCCCGCGCCCGGGGCTGTTGCCGGAAGTACCATGGGCCGCGGTGGCCACGCCCCCATCACGCTGATTGGCCGCCGCCCGCCGCGCTTGTTGCTACCCGGCAGCGCGCGCCGCCATTGGGCAGGGGGGCGGGGCCGTCTCCGCCCGGCCGCGTCACGTGACAGGCGCCCGGGGGCGCACGTGCCAATGTTTTGGTCGGCGGAGGCGGGGCGTGCGGCGCGCGCGGGGCGGGGCGTGACGTGACGTGACGTAACGTGACGTGACTCCTTGGGGACCCCCCTACCGGTGTGACCCCCCCCCGGTGTGACCCCCTGGGGACCCCCCCTACCGGAGTGACCACCCCCCCACGGTGTGACCTCATATGACTCCCTGGGGACCCCCGCCACCCCTGTGACCTCGTGTGACCCTCCGGGGACCCCCCCCACCGGTGTGACCCCTCCAGGTGTGACCCTCTGGGGACCCCCCCGATGTAACCCCCCCCCAGGTGTGACCTCGTGTGACCCCCTGGGGACCCTCTCCGGTGTGAGCAGTGTGACCCAGCCGGTGTGACCCCTCCATGTGACCAGTGTGGCCTCCTCTCTTCTATGACGTGCGTGACTCCCCAGCATGACCGCTGTGTCTGATATGACTCCCCGTGCCCCGGTGTGCCCCTGTGTCCCAGGTGTGCCCTCAGTACCCTGCTGTGCCTCCCGGTGTGCCGCCACGGGGTGCCCCATGTTCCCCGGTGTGACACCCCCCTCCATGGAACCTGCCCAGCGTGACCCGGTGTGCCCCTGCATCCCCAGTGTGACTCCTCCTGTGTGCCCCAGTGTGTGGCAGTGTGCCTAGAAAACCAAGTTTACCGAGAGCCTTGTTTCTTAAAACATTAAATCATTGATATATCATTGAATAAACATTTCAGATTTCACTTAAAATTAGTTGTTTGTCCTCTTTGAAGGTGGAGAAAACTATTAAAAAAATAGCCAAGGCATTAATAGTAAAATTAAAGTAGTATTTTCAGACGTTGTAATTGACCTTAAATTTTGTGCTGTAGAGAAAGGCTTTATTATTTTAATTATTTGAATGCTTGGGATTGACAATACTACAATCACTGTAACTTGTCCCTACATGGAAGCAGTCCTTAATCTTTTTGCTAGTCATAAGAAAATGGAATTTATGAGCTTATGAAATAATTTCAGTGTCATGACAGCACAGAATTCAGCAAGGATTCAGACTGGAAGTGCTTCTTTCCTGTCTTTGGTCTTGAAAAACTTACATGAGTAGTTATTTTTGGTCTGGGATTCATTGTGTTCTCAATTTGTTATTTTTAATAATTAAACTAGAGATAGGATTCCTTTCTTTTCTTGAAGATAGGGGAAAAAAAAGTTGAATACCCAAATCTTTTTCAAGACCCTATTATCCTGACACAAATACAGGCATGACAAAAGTGCTGCCTTTGCAGAGCCAGAGGCCATAGGCCACTCTCTCTGCCATTGCCTGACTGAAAAGTTTCCCAGCCCTACACAGGAAAATGATGTGAGTCAATATCAAAAGTTCTACACCACTACTCTGCCAGGAACATGCCAATCTCCTTGTCCAGCCCATGAAAGGGCCTTTTTTTTTGCTTTTTGGCATCTGGATCTACAAAATTCCTTCATAATGTAGCAAAAATCCTTTTGTCTCTAGGATCCTTCTATATTTTCTGTCTTCGAGGTATCCTATGGTGTGTGGACATGCAATGAGTACTCAGCTACCTCATCACTCTGGTGGAGTTGTTCCTTTAGGGCAGACTGGATTTTACTAGCAGAGCTTCATGGGTGAAACATTAAATCCAAAATGATGCAGTTCAGAAAATATGCTGCAGTTGTGTTTACCCGAGGAGTAAGCAGCATTAAAACCCTGAAAGACATTGTGCAACATTTTGGGAAGGACTCACATTGGAGCAGTTTGTGGAGGACTCTGTGCACTGAGAGTAAATCCATGCTGGAGCAGGGAAGTAGTATGAGAAGGAAGGAGTGACTTGAGTAAAGCATTATGAACAGACTCCAACCTGTTTCCCATATCCCTGTGACACTTGTGGAGGAGAGGAGGTGGCAGAAAAGAGCAAAAAGTGGAGTTGTGTCTGGAATAAAAGGGAGTCGACGAAAAGGTGTTTTTATTTTTGTTTCTGTTTCTCACAGTGCTATTTTAAAAATACCCAATTTTTAACTCACAGCAAATTAATCTTCCCCAAGTTGATTCTGGTTTACCTATGATGGAAATTGGTGGATAATCTCTCTGTCATTATCCAGACTCATAAGCATTTTCATTTTTTTTTTCCCCCTGTCCTGCTGAAGAGAGGGAGTGAGAGAGCAGAGGGGTGGGCACCACACTTCCTAATATTATAGAATAGTTTGGGTTGGAAAGAATCTTTGAAGGTCATGTGTTTCCAATCCCCCTGCCATGGGCAGGGACACCTTCCACTAAACCAGGTTGCTCCAAGCCTCATCCAGCCTGGTCTTGAACGCTTCCAGGGATGGAGGATCCACAGCTTCCCTGGCAGCCTGTGACAGTGGCTCACCAGCCTCACAGGGAAGAATGGCTTCCTAGTAGCTAATCTAAACCTGCTCTCTTTCAGTTTAAAGCCATTCCCCCTTTCCCTATCAACACATGCCCTTGTGTAAAGCCTCTCTGTGTTTTCTTTGTAGGCCTTCTTCATTTACTGGAGGCTGTAGAAGGTCTCCCTGGAGCCTTCTCTCAACCGAGCAGCCCCAGCTGTCTCAGCCAGTCTTTGTGGAAGAGAGAGGTGCTCCAGCCCTCTGAGCATCTCCTTGGCCCCTCTCTGTCCCAAGAGTGCAGCACGCCAGGAGGGGCTTCATGAGAGCAGAGGAGAGGGGCACAATCACCTCCTCAGCCTGCTGGTCACACCTGCTGCTATCGAGCCCTGCTGGGTGAGCACCTCACACTTTAGGGAGGAAACATTAGGGAAGGAAGAAACAGAAGTCATGTGCTTCTAGCTTTTTTCTTTTTTTCTGGTATAGGTCCTAAAAGGACAAGGACAAGTGTGTCTTCCCAGCTTAGCCGTCACACTCTTTGACTTGTGCTTCAAATTTAATAAAGTTATTAATAGCTGAGATACATAAGTAATTGGGTTTTCTGTGACAACTCTCCTTCCTGCATATTTGCTGCTACTCATGCCCAGCCATTGTAATATTTCAACTGCTGGCTTCAGCATATTTATATTAATTATACAATAGAGGGAGCTGGAAGAATGTGATTTTAAATTTATTTTTTAGTAAAGAGACACTTATTACAAGACTTTATGTATATGTGGTTTCATTCCAAGTGTCTAAAAATCTTGTTCAACAAGCAGATGGAAAGAGGTTATTGCCCAGAGTTACTACTGAGCCATCCTCTCTTACAAGTCTATTTTCTCACTCTGTACTTCAGAACCAAAGTAATTTTGCTATATAGCGTTTGTGAAGTAATTCTACTATTTAATGTTCATAATACCTTTCCATGTGCGGTTTTTGTAATAAAAGAGAATAAATTCTCAAATGAAGAAATTTAGAGATATTTCCCATGTTAAGAATAGTTGCTATCTTGAGAGTTCATGCTCTGAACTGTAAAAAATTCATCAAAGACTGAGAATTTTTTTTAAATTTTTTTTTTATGTGTAGTGCATGTCTGTGTTAAAAGTATACAAAAGAAAGCACGTTGTTCACTTTAGAGGGGTTTCAAGATGTAAAATAAATTAATGGAATGTGGAAGCCTTCAAGACTATTCTGATCAACATGGAGCAGCTCGAACAGTTCTTGAATAATTTAATATTGATTGACATTATTCCATTTCAGACATTCTTTATAAAGTTCTATGGTAATTTTCTCATTCTGGTGTCATAGCCTTCTATTATGTTTTATTGAATACTAAAGCAGTTTAAACCTTTGCAGTGGAAATTGAGCAAACTGATCTGAAGTGTGGCTGTTAGTGCTTCTGATTGTTTCAGAGAGATTTTAAAGTGAAAATTTCATTAAACCCAGATGGGTTTTGCAATTGCTGCTGATTGCAGGTCCATGTAGATGAGACACTAGATCATTGCCACATTAACATGAAATTAGGAGACCTCAATAAAATGGTGAATTCCATCTTTCCCATTTTTTACTATTAAATTGCTTAAATTGTGATTTCTTTTTAATAATCCAGAGCGAAGGTGAATTCTTTAAATGATGTTACATTGAAGCCAAGATCTTTTACTTTAAAATTACTATTGCTTGTAAGATCTAAGATACATTATTAAAAGCAAAACGAATGTTATTTGGTGAGGCTTAGGATAACCTCATGGAACATGTAAAGCATCTTTTCATTAAGAGTCATATTTCCTTAACTGTTTGGTCTGGAAATATGCATTGTAGGAATGTTTATATGTATTTATGCTTTTATATAATGTGTTTGTAGGAATCACTTCCAATTTTTTCTTAGAAATCATCTAAAAATTAGGGTTGTGGTAAATGCAAATGGCCTTCTTTCCTTTGAGAGAGTAGTTTTCATTGTGTTGAGTAATCTCTATACATATTTCAAAAAATAGGATAGTTCTAGCAAATAATACAGCAGCCTGATTCAGTTACTTAGCAACATTTAATGCTAACAAAAAGAAACAGGAAAGTGATGAAGGAGCAATAAAATCATTAGAAAGCGGAGGAAACTCATGAGAATAATGAAGACGAAACTCTTAAGTAAAACAGAAATGGAAAAGAACACATTATTCAAGCAGCTGGCCTTTGTCCAAGGAGTCAGTTGCTTATAGTTTCATTTTTCAGGAAAAAACTACCAACCTGTAAAAAAAATAAAAATTAAAACTTAGAGAAAGGCCTTATTATCCCAGACAATGTATGTTTTTCAGTGTATTACACAATTCTTCAGAAATTTCTTTTATGGCTGGCATAATTTTTTTCTTAAATACTTACCACGGATACAGCCAAAAAAAGAGGTAATGCTACGATTCTTCCTTCATTAGGTTCATTACTCTCCTCAGTGTGAGAGGATAAGTAATTAAGTGTATTAGAGAAACTGAAGATGCATAGGACAACATCTCCCTTCCCAAAGGCTTGGCTGCCAAGGACCAGGTCCAGCTCAGCAGTGGTGCAGCCCAGGGCAGCCCCTTTCCTCCTGGGAATGTCAGAGAGAGGCTGCTGACAGTGCTGGGGAACCAGACTAACCTGTAAGACACCTGTCCATGTAGCCTGCTGAGCTGGGCTCCTACCTAGACCTACAGATTGGCTTCCCAGCCTGACCTTGGAGCTGCCTGAACCTGCCTTACCCCTTGATCTGGACTCTTGGTTGCCCCTGGCCACCATCTACTTGCCCAATGCAGAGAGGCTCTGACTGGCAAGGTGCCTGCCTCGTCACCCCAGCCCACCACCCGTCTCAACTGCCCAGCCCACTGGGATGTGATTTCATCAGATTGCTCTCCAAAGAGCATGGGGAATGGAAAGAACTGATGAACAGAAACACTAGAGCTTTGTAGGGGTAAAAGGATTCACAGATATACAGTAGGTTATTAATGATTGCACTCAGAAAAGTATTTGTCTTCAGCAGATTTGCAAATCAATGTTGGTTGCAATATTTTAATATGGAAGATCTATTTTATACGAATTCTCTGTTGAATGTAAAAACAGATTTACTTTAATTGGAACAAACACTATATAGTAGAGGGAAAAGAATTTTGAAAACTAGCAATTACTCTGTGGAAAAAATCAGTAACACTCTGCTGGGAAATAACATTAAGGGAGAAACAGAAGAACTTACAGCATGGAAGTAAAAAACATGATTTTAGATAAGTCCAGAGAAACAATCTGAAAAAGAGCGTGTACCATAATCTTGAGACAAATCTTTAATTGAAAGCCCTGGGACACAAACAGAAATGGCATCATTTGATCAGTGGCAGGTTGGATACTGAAGCTAACTCATTTGTGATGGGGGGAAATGTGAGGTCAAAACTAAGGTTTGGAAAAGAAATGTTCATTTTTCAAGAAATTTGTGCTTTGCCTATTTTAGAGAAGATAACTAAGAAAGAAAAATAATTAGTTTAGAAATTTGCAGTGTGGGGTGGAATTTCATGGCAGTCCAAGGTATAGAAATTGACAAGAAATTGCTCATTCAAAATAAGGTTAATTGCTTTTATGGCAATGAAGGATAGCGAGAGGTTTCCAACCTTCATGAAACCTTTAATCAGAAAAAAATCAACAATTTTTAGATGCAGACTTTCTATATTGGTACTTTATCATCTGTTTTCACAATATTTGTGTGTATCCATAGAACCTGTAAATTGGTTTGGATTAGTGGTTTCAAATATGTTCCTAGGAGAATGATTTCTGCAGCAAAAGCTGGGAACATAGAACTCAAGGAAAAAATGGATCAAAACTGAAGACAATGGTGTAATAATTGAGATAGATATACAATTAATGTGTAAATGAGAAAATACCTAACTGATGAAAGAGAGAGGTTCTTTTTCACTCTTATTTCTGTCAGCTTTTCTCATAGGAAGAATAGAAATAGGAAGAATAGAAATTTTTCTCATACGAAGAAAAGGAAGAAAAAAATCTAAGTTTACAGAGAAGTTTCATTAGTATAGGAAGGGAAGCTTAATCAGTATATATGATATAGTTGAATCTGACTGCAGAGAACCAAATGCAAACTAGTAGATGTAGCTAGAAGGGCAAGAAAAGAAGTAAACTATTAGTCTGCCATTCTACAATGATATATTGTAAAATGCTCAGATAAAAGTGTGTGCTAAAGGAGATGACTAACAGAACTGCTAGTTGAAAAGGGTAAGTTTTCAAAGACAAAGACAGAGAAAAATAGGGTTTGAAGAGAAAGATAGCTAGAATGTTTAGAGAAATTAGATGTTTATTAGTTTGGCTGGACCTGACAAATTGAGTTACGTAGCCAGTAACCAATCTTAAAGATACTAGATACTACATTTATATAGAAAACATACAGAAGATTGAGAAGTGTGACAGAACTGCAAAAGAGCAAATACTGTGTCTATTCTTAAAAAATCTAAAATAAAACCTACCAATTATAATTGGTAAATTTAACTTCTGGTGGAAAAATCCAATACTAATATGACCTCTGTAGTGAGCTGGAATACATAATTAAGTGTATGCATGTTAAATTGGTAGATGGCAGGAAATTGGCAAGATCTCTAAGAATGTGGAAAGATATGCTAAGAATTAAAAATTACCTTGGAGAAGTGGTCTGAAACAGAATGAAATTCCCTTCAGACCTACTTTTGTATACGTACTCATAATTAAAACATCTGTCCATAGAGTGCTTTGCTCCCATTTAGCTATGTTTATGATATATATGGTTTAATGGAATAGCATAAACCCAAACATAATTACTAGTGCTATCAGTAACTTCTTTATCTCAGCAGCAGAATCTGTATCTGATATAACAGCAGTGTTATTATGATAAAGCTGACCGGTGAGGAAATAAAAAAGAAAGCATATTGAAATAAAAAAAAAACCCTGAAGTTTACTTAGGTTTTGCTTATACTGAATGATGCACCTATAAATAATAATTGTGTTAGTCAATTTATGTTGTGGTTTATGGAAGTGGGAGAACAGAATTAGGCTTTCTGATTAATCAAAATTTTAATGGAAGCTAATAAACACATTTAAATCTTGTCCTGGTTTCAGCTAGGGTGGGTGGGGGAAGGGAAAGGGGGTTGAGTGAGTGGCTTTGTGGTGTTTCACCTTCAGATGGGCTTGAAACCATGACATTGTTTTATCCACATGGGATGTAGAATCTCAACATTAATAATTCAAGTTTCACTCAGCTACTGCACTTTAGCTCAGTGATATCAGAGAACTATGGTTCTGACTTACAAAATGCCCTGTTTCAGGTTTGGGGTTTTTTTTGAAGCAAACTGCAAATGCATAGTAAGGAAAAAGAAAAGTCTTGTACAATAAAAATTGTGATTAAAGTCTCTTAAAGTCAAGGTGTCTTTCCACTAGCATAGCAGACTCCACAGAAATTTCTAAAACAAGCTAACCAATTTCTTACTTCAATTATTTTTATACTATACCTAGACCTATGTTATTTTTCAGAACTGGAAAATCTTCCACTCTTACCACAAATCTTTCTCGGGTAGATTTGTGCATGATGAAACTGAGTTTATTGAGGTTTTAGTAAGTTTCATTCCCATGTATTACATTTGAGCAATTTTCAACAGTGTAAAGGTGGGGAAAAGACTAGAATGAGATAGTGGCACAAGGAGGAAGAGGACATGCTGAAATAAAAACAATTACTAGGTAGGTAGTAGAATAAGGGTCTTGGGTTAATCACATGATGAACTCTGGAGCATTGTAAATTCTGCTGGCTTGTGTGTTTACTTCTGTGGGATGCAGGTTTTACTCTCATGCCCATCTTTTATGACAAATGTAGTTAGTACCATACCTTATATTTATTACCTCATGGTGCAACTTTGTGCCAAGAAGTGATGTTTTAGCAGCATTGGGGCATTGAGCCATTGTAGACACTTGCATGTTAGACTGAGTTTAATGACTACTTTCTTTGAGGTGTGTTATATCTGCCATCAAAAGTGACAGACAGGGGGCTGCATGCACTGTATGTTTTCATCCCTTGCAGGTGTCCTGTAGGGACTTTGAAACCTCACGTTTCTACTCCTTTTTCTCAGAAGGTTCTGAGTTAGTATGGTTTTCTCTTCAAAGCCCTTGGAAATTCAGCTTGAGTTCAGTCTGTCCATGGCTTTGGACAGAGGGAGTAACTGTCATATTTTAAATGCACCATCTCCAGCAACTGGAAATTAGTGTTTTTATCTAGTCTTTGTGTACATGTAAGCTTGCATATTAGACTTTTTTTGAGAAATAAATTTTGGTTATAAATCAAATAATGCTCTTTGTTTTCAATAGAGTAATTTACAGTACTGCTGAATGAGAGTGGCATCAATGGACTATCAAGCTGACCCAGAGATGAAACAGCAAGCAAGCTGTCAGAACCTTTAGTTGCTAAGTTGGTATTGGAGTGATGGAAAAATGCAAATATAGGTGATTCTAATGAACAAAACAAAAACTAGTTGATTGACTGTTATAGAGGTTACTATATAATGTATGCTTCATATATTGTATATTTACAACTAATTTAACTACTCAAAAGTCTATCAGAGATTTGTTCATGGTCAGTAATTCTACATCTCATCATTAGTAGTCCTCATGATTTTTAATCCTCTGTGACCTGTGGTAGTAAAGAGTTCCCTTTGGAAGCACTAAACAGAGGGAAGCGTTAGAAAGTAATATATTTTGTGAAATAGAAGCACAATATACTTTTATAATTATTATTCATAGCCTTGCTCACCGTGTAATTATAATCCCTAAATTCACATTTTCAACTAAAGAATCCATTTGGGGGGAGATGGTGAGTTTGTCCAGTAAGCTTTATGAGTTGAAATTCCTGCATTTGATCTGTGCTTATTGTATTAATATGAGCACCACTTTGTTTGACAGCCTGAAGTGCCACCCAAGTCCCAAGGGAGTCAAGGAGGATTTTGACCTTTATTTCACAGGAAATTAATCAGGCTTGTTTATATGGAAGAAAAGCAACTGCATATTATACAACTACAATTCTAAACTTTATAGTTAAATTCGGTGCCAGTCTAGTACTAAAAACAGTCATGAAAGACAGCTGAGCAAATTTCAGGTTTGTTTTCTTGGTGTTTTGTTTATTCTCTGATAAGGAAGAAACAAAAGCAACATTTTATTCACTCACAGATAGATTTCTGCATAGTTCTTAGGACCATTCTATTACACTGAGAAGAACTCCTTGGCAGTCCATCTAACCAGTTCTCAGAGAGTTTTAGGGCTATTAATTCTGAGTGTACATTTCTTCATATGCTCTTTGGAAATTTTTATTGTGATTTTATGCTATCTTAAATACAAAATTTATGGATGTAGGTAGGAATTTTTGCAAAAGAGTTAAAGGCCTTGTGGATTGGAATTTTTTTTCCTGGTGCATTTTATAGAAAAAGGATGATTCCATTAAACTTAACAGCATTTTCAGAAGCTCATAGGCCTGGAAGACACATAGATTTAATTCCTATATTATTTGAACAGAACCAATGTGCAAAGAATTAAATCATTTTTGCAACCTATTAAGATAAAACTGCCTCATTAACACGTATTAGACTAGAGAAACAGCAGGAAGTGATCAATGTGCTTTACATGTTGGAAATTTATGTTAGCAAATACCAATAAACAATATGAATAGTCTTGCTGATAGCATTGGAAATGTTATTTAGGCTGACATTACATAAGTAGGTGTACAGTTATCCCATGAGCTAGATTCAAGAATCACTTAGATGTTTTTCTCCTGAAAACACCGTGGTTAAATAAACACAACATTTACTGCAACAATGATTGTCTGTCCATACCAAAAGGATGACTAAATGTCTTTAAAACCCTGAGAACAGAGCAGGAACCCCATTTCATTATGTCTCTCTTTTTCCCTTCCATTTCTTCTGCTTCTTTCTTTCTACCTTGGCTTTGTAGGTCTCAGGCAGTAAAGTCCCATGCTGCTCTCCCTTGGCAAACATGGGGGACTGGTGCTGGCTCCGAGAGAGCTGTGGGCTGGGGGCCCATCTCCTGCTGTTACTTTATGGCCTCTGTTCTGCACAGTTCTGACCTGACAGAAAGGGTGCCATGGGCTGGTGTTGTCTCCTCACATATGAGTCTCTGTTTAACATCTAGATCATCCTGCAGATGCTTTGAGAAAACAAATTGATACCTGTTGAGTGCATCCACACTGCCATGAAATGGGGGAGGTTAGCAGCCACTCCTCATCACTAGCAGTAGGTCTTTGGGATAAACTGGAATTTCTACCACTCTGTAAAGTACAGTAAAGGTGTAGCCAGTCTGTTCAATGATGCAGCTAATTTGTTTAAGGGTGGCCCAGTCACTTCCTTTGTAGTCTATGTTTTTAAAAATGTCCAGTTCTGTGATGTCACCAGTTGCGAAAAGTGCTGATGCTGAAAGGAGTTTTGTCTAGGTAATGGCAGCAGGATTGCACCCTGTAGAATTCTGTTCTGTGGCATCTATTTCATTTGAATCAATATGCTTAAAAGAACATATTTATGATTGTACTAATAATTGCTGCTGTTAACCTCTACCCTTAAATTAATTCTTCAACTTTGGGAGGACAGAGCAGCTGCCTATAGATTATTAAAGTTAGGACTTAATTTTGATTTACCTGTCTGAAAGATATTACAATTTGTTGTTGCTAAATTAAAAGCAGTTAATCGCTTTCCTGTGTTCATTTATATTGAGGAGATCATTTCCCAATTGAATTTGCTGACAGTTCTAAAACATAAATTCATGGCATATACTATTTTTGTGTCTGTATTTTATAGCATGGTTACATTTTGTTCATTTAATTAAATAAAAGATGTGAGTAATTTATAACTTTGATGCTAGATCTTTCAGCTGCAGAATTGGGATCTGTACAAAATGTTTTTGGCATAGTAGAGATAAGAGGATCAGGAAAAAGTGGTTTTTTAGCCCTTAAAGCTGGGCTAGGTTGAGCTGCTATAGTGACAGATGAAGTTTCATCTGGATGTAACTACCACATTGAATGCTTATTCCTTTGGTAGTCACTTCCATGCTTGTTATGGAAGCTGCCTGGTTTAGGGAGTATTAATCCCATGGCAGTAATAAAGTGGTGCTGCAGAGGTTACAGCTGTGAGGTGAACTGGGCTCAGTAATTTCAGCCAGAATGTGTCAGAGTGAAGACTGGCCCCCAGATGCTGTTGTTTTTCAGGTATCTGTGCCAGTCTGGGGAATTAATTTTGTTTTAATGTCAAAAAAATTACTGAATTAAAACCAATTCACAATTATTTAGCCTTACATGGGGACATGCATTTAATTCAATGCAGTGCCGACCACTGATCTGCTTTATTTATTTATTTATTTACAATTTTATGCAGCATGTACGTGCTTTGAGCATAATGTCCATCAGGAGATAGAGAGCAAAGCCTTCACAGCTTCCAACACTACCAAGAAAGTAATGGACTCCACAAAGCAGCAGCCCTGCTGGTGGAAGGAATAATCTGATGAATTCTAGTGGCAGCAGCATCAGTGGTTTTAAAGCACTGGATTTAAAGGCTAAAAATGCATTAGGCAAGTGCTGTATGCTTTCAGTAATCTATCACAGCACCATCTATCATGCATCTCCTTTTCCTTGGATGACATCGCCTTCTAGCAACATCAGCACAAATATTTGGAAGAAGATAGAGAAACATATGGCTTGCAGTACTTCACTGGCAAATTGCTTCAGCAGAAAGCATGCCTTTTCATTTACCTTCCCAGCCAATGCTTAGAGTTAATCACAGCAACCAAGTGCCACTGCTGTGCCATATGGAAGCAGAGCTAACTGCATTAACAGAAATTTAAACACATGTGGGGAGAGTCCCAGGAATTATGAGTTCTGGGAGTGTACATTTAATAGTCAGACAGGAACATTTGACAGAAAAGAGAGGAAAATGTTGCACATTTCTTGAATCTTACTGTTTCCAAGACTCTCTTTTGACTTAAGCTTTCACCTCATATGCTCCTTCACAAGTTGCTGTGCTCCATAGCTCTTAGCTACTTGATAGAGTATGCATCAGAAATACTGAGAATGCAGTCCTGATCTCAATGAAATCGGTGGCAAGACTCCAGCGGACTAGCCAAGCCAAAATTTCTCTTTTAATGTAGGTTCAATTCCATTAAAACTGTTGCTTTAAAACTAAAACCAAAAAACATCTTGCTGTCTTTCTAAATATTACAGGAAAATACCACAACTGGATCCCCATTTTTCAGTTACTTGCCATTATGATGAATTATTGGGTTGGACTGTGCTTTGGGTTTCCAGGTCTAAAGAGATTGTCTTGGCAGCTTTGCTGTATCTTCACTTTAATCAATTTTGTAATCAAATTGTCCTTCTTTCTCCAGTGTTCTGTCGACCTCTTGAAATGATTAGAAAAGATTTAAAGGATACTAGCTGCCATCAGTGACAGCAAGCACATAACTTGTGGAAAATCTCATTACTACTTGTAAGGAATATTCAAACAGGGCTATTTAAAAGACAGGCTAAAGTGCAAATTTGGACAGTTAGTAAATTCTTTCCAGACCTTATGAGTGTGAGATTCAGTAAGATTTATCTCATCCGCCTTTAGCCATCTCTAGCTCAGATGTGTTCACCTGAGTTTGCTCCCTGGTGCTGGCTATATAGTTGGGGAGCACAGAGAAGCAGAGAGTTTTAAAGCACATCAGTAATTTGACCTGTTTTATTCTTCTTCTTTAGGATGAGATTAATTCCTTCCTGAAAGTACCAGTGTCTTTCCAATGACTGCAGAGGGAACTTTAAAGATAAATGTCTATATTGTAAATATGTCTAGTTAGATGAGATTCTTTCCCTCTGGGATCACCTTTCATCCTCCTGCAGGACATCCCATATTCCTTGCAGCTTTTGGGGAACAATTTCAGTTCTCACCATAGTTCCCATGTACAGTACCATGCCTAGGTGGTCCAATAGAATTGAAGTTAAAGCACAGATTCCTACCAGTTGACCTCGGAAAAAACATGCAGTAGACATGGTAGGGGTTGGGTGGCCCTTATCACAAATAGTTGATAAGGAGAAAAGAAGAAAATAAAACTAATTTAAGGATTAGTAGAGACAGATAAGTATCTGCTTATTCTCCTAAAAAATGGGAAATAGAACACTGTTGGGTTTTTGACACTAGATGGCAACAGTATACACTAGAAATACTGGATTGTCAACCAGTTAAAGTAAACTTTACTCAAGGAATTGAATGAAGGACAATCCTAGAAATTATTTTTAGAACAAATTTTGAATGAAATTAGAACAAAATAAAGCGTGTTTAAAGTACATGTTTCCTCTACCAAGATATAAAACCTTGAGAAACTAATTTAAATCTATTAGAAAAGTTTGCATTTACTCTGATTTAGAATCTGCCCTTCCATGAAAGAGAATTTATTAGATGTTTATCAATCTAAACAAAGGTTTTATGTTGCTTTTACTGGGTGGATGGTTACAGAAAGTCTGATGGTCACAGGCCCCCTCCTTTGCTCCTCAGCTTCCTCAACAGATTGTTGTATGCACAGAGTTTAGAGCAATTTTCTTTTGTCATGAAACACATTTGCAGAATATAAGAATCAAGTTCTCATTTGCAGCTCTTCTACTGAGTTGTAGCGACATTATTGTGCATGACTCATTTAATTAGGAAAAAAATACTGAAACACTGCAGCAAGATTAAATTGTGGTGTTAATTTGGGAGGAGAGGTCACAGCTGTGCTTCTCCTTTTACAGTGGTCTAAATCTTTTGGTTTGGTTGGTATTACTAGTCAGTGCAGAGGAAGAGAAGGATGTGACTTTCTGGTAATTCCTTTTTCTTTCCTGAGGTACTTGAGATCCATGTTTAGGAGATAGCATGGATAGGACTTCCCAGTTGCTCAGGGAAACATCTCTTGTCCTCACAGTTTGTTGGTTTAGATAATTTTTCTTGATATATCTCTCTCATTGCCAGGTTCCCAGTGGTGTTTAACATTTCATAAGGGGAGTCTAGAGCTAATATTCTGTGGTACCATAATACAACTTCTACAGTAAATGAGAACACTAGACTTTCAAACAATAGAATGGATTATTTAAGGGTTAAAAAACACTGAGAAAAGTTCCTAGACTATTCATGAATATATTTTTTTAATATTGCTACTATTTTGAAAGAAAAGAAAAATTTATTTATTTTGTACAATAGGTTTCTAGTGTATGGATATAAAACAAATTGGACATTGTCTGAATTAGCATGCTGTAGTTTTCTGCAGGACTAAAGCCACAGTAGTACACAGTAGTACTAAAGTCACAGTCATGGCTTCACAGTAAAAGCATATAAAACATCTCTTTGTGGGTCAAAATGAGAATTGCCTATTTTTAAAAATTTTTTAATTTTTAAAATTTTTTTTTGGTATAAAATCATGCAGTAGATATTTGGAACACAAGCAACAAAGTTATCTTCCCAACTGCAAGAGCTCCATTTATACTATATTTTAATTGGACTCTTTCTTCCACCTTCAAGCAGAAGCTCACTAAGCATCCACAATATCTATATCCAGGCCTGTGCTATGGTCAGGTAGCCTGTGTATCCAGGATTCAGGTTCTGAGTTTGCCAGTAGATATTTCTGTGGAGAGAAATTATGTGGCGTCAAGCACAGACAAACTTTTAACCCAGTCTCAAAGGTTCAAGATCCATAGGATAACTTTCAGTCCTCATGTGACTTTTAGGTGAGGTATGGCCTAAGGAAAATATTTTTGGAGAAGAGAAACAATGACCTTTCTTTACTGTTAGGTGAATATGGTAACTCCATATTTCATAGGTGTGGAGTATGAGGCAGAAAGATTAAGTGAACAGCTCAAGGCTATAAAGAAAATTTTGTATCAGAGCCCAGATCAGAAGGGAGGACCTGCTGACTCCCAATGCTATGCTAAGATACCTCTCTCTGTTAAAACTGGCCTATGAATCATCTTAAAAGCCAACAGTAATGCTTTATGAGTCTCAGCACTGCAGATGCTATTAGTCCTGTTGAGGAAGAAGGGACTTCTTTATCAAGGTGCAGTAATAATCATTCCTCACTCTTACAAGCATTTATAAATATTCAAACCATTCACAGTCTAAATCCAGCAACCTTACCTTCCCAGAACTAAATAATAATAATAATAATAATAATAATAATAATAATAATAATAATAATAATAATAATAATAATAGTGATAATTATTATTATTATTATCGTTATTGTTATTGTTGTTGTTACTGTTGTTGTTGTTGTTAAAAATGTAGTTTCCAAAGCCTGTAAAAATGACTTTGCAATCATATCCACTTCTTGATAATGCTTTTATTTTCCTTCCTTAAGAGGTATTTATATGATATTGTAAGCTCCTTGGTGGCAGCAGTGCACACAGAGAAAAAAATCCAAATGTGAGCCTTTGTATTTCAGGATATATCTTCATTTGATTCTGAATGGTAGTACCTGCTTATTTTCTGTCCTGTTTCAGATATAAGCAATTTTATTGCCCCAATTTTGTGAATAAAGTGTCTGAATATGGAGCTGTTGTGCTACAGCTTGTAGAGAATATTCCAGTTGCCAAACCTTGCAGGATATTACTGGCTTCCTAAGAATATATTTTGGGGTCTAAGGATTTGGAATCACAGAATAGTTAGAGTTAGAAGGGACCTTTGGAGATCATCCAGTCCAACTCCCCTGTCAAGGCAGGGTCACCCAGACCAGGATACACAGGAACATGTTCAGGTGCATTTTGAATATCTCTAGAGAGAGAGATTCCACAACCTCCCTGGGCAGCAGTTCAGTGCTCTGACACCCTCAGTGTAGAAAAGGTCTTCCTCATGCTGAGGTGGAACTTCCTGTGTTTTACTTTATGGCCATTGCTCCTCTTCCTGTCACTGGGAACTGCTGAAAAGAGTCTGGCACTTGCCTTTGAGATATCTGTGTGTATTGATGAGATCCTCTCTCAGTCTTCTCCAGACTGAGAAACAGAGGCAGCTCCTGCAATCTCCTCTTATGAGAGATGCTCCAGACTCCTCATCATCTCTGTGGTCTCCTCACCAGTGGCTCCAGCTTTCTGGAACTATAGACCAGAATTAGACACAATACTCCATATGACCTCACTAGGGTCAAGCAGAGGCTGAGGATCACCTCCCTCAACCTGTAAAATTCCTTTTGCTTCAGTTGCTTTCTCATCAGTTAAGATCAGCTGGATCACTTTGATTGACAGTTCCTGAACCAGGTGAATTTGGAACTAAAAGTCACATTTCATTAGATTGCTTACTGGAGTAAATCAGCATTAATTCCACTTAATGGTGCCACAATGGAGGGAGAGAAGGAAACAGAACAGAAATATCATGAGGGAGGCCTCCTAGGTAGTGAAAGTTACTTACCTGATTACTGAATTTCTTGGATGCCTATCTCCCTCTGAGCATAATAACCCTCTTGGCAATTCTAGATTAGAAGGCAATTTTCCAATGTGTATGAGACATGATGGTAAACCTCAAGTAATCCATATCTCCACAGTCAAAGCAGACAGCTCAGAGGGCATGGAGAAATCTAAGTCTCTGGCCTAGCACAGAAAAAGCTCTGAGATTTGATATTCTCTCTGAGTCATGAAGAGAATTATTGCTATAAAGGTGCAAGGCCTGAAGCTTTATATGTGATGGGGGAGATTTGCATACCTGAGTGTGAAATGCAGTAAAATGTGTAAAATTGAGGAGAGAAACAATATGACATTGCACACAGCCTCACTCGCAAGCAGGCATTAAGCATAAAATGGATCTAAAAGAAATCATCAGTGAGCTCTGAAATCACACTGTTAACTGAGGTGTCTGATGTCTCAAAGATCCCACCGTGTTGCCTCATCTGGAAACAAAAATGAGCCTTAGTGGGTTTTCACTTGACTTGCAGACATGAGCTCATGCAGATACTTAGCAAGAAAATCTGTACATACTTGTTTACATTCAAGTATCATAGCTCATTAACTTGCTGTCCTCAGAAAAGAGTTTTTAATTAATTGTGATTTTTTTTAGTTCCTAAATATAGTGGCAGATATATAACTAAAATTAAATGCTGCATTCAAGGCCTATTTTCACAACAGAAAGATATGTAAAACATTTTTGCCTTAATCAATTAGTAGTATTTAGCCACCTGCATAACTAGCCACTTTGAAACTATCACTATTTGCATTTATTATATATAAAACACCATATTTCCTTCTCCATGTAGCTATTATCTCACTGATTATCCTTGGTTAAGTTACCTAAACTTCAGTGGGCCACCATTGCACAGCTTGATTTAGCATAGGTATTCTGCTTCAAAGCTGCTTTTTCTCTGGAATAACTTTCATCTGTCCTTCCTCAGTAATGAATCCCATATGCATTATGAAATTAGTCCATAAACAGGTTAGCATAAGGGCATTTAAGCATCAAGAATGTCCTACCCTTTAGGAATTGTCATTAAAAAATTTAAATTCTAATTAAAATAAGTTTATCTGAAGTAATATTAGGGTTTTTTCAGCAACTTTGTTTTGTAGCTGCTGCAAGTCACTTCAGACTTGTTAACAACTTCCAGTAACCAAGCTGTTTACATCTAAGCAGTACACTGTGAAGAAACCAGAGTACTGTAGATAGTGCTGGAGATTGTGCAAGTCTGTTCCAGCTGCCATGCAGAAGGATCAGACAGGAGTGCAACTCCAGCAGCCATTTGTTCAGTTTTTAGGTGTGACTATTATCCAATCCAGATGTGATTTCGTAGCCCAGAAATTCACAATGAATGAGAACCCCAAAATGAGAGGAAGGCTATTGTACCAGTAGAGAAGAATGTCAGATAAAAATGTGTGAATGATCCATACCCTTTTCTGAAAGTGCAGAGATACTGTGTCATGACACTGCCTTGGAGCCTTGTTGTGGTGTAACCTCAATCAGCAACAGAGCAACACACAACCACTCACTGACACCCCCAGCAGTGGGATGGGGGAGAGAATTGGAAGAGTAAAAGCTAGAAAACTCATGGGTTGAGAAAAAAACAGATTAATAGGTAAAAAAATAAAAAAGGCCACACATGCATACAAAGCAAAACAAGAAATTAATTCACTACTTCCCATGGGCAGGCATGCAGGTGTTCAGCCATCCCCTGGAAAGCTCCAGGTAATGGTGACTTGGGAAGACAAATGTCATCACTCCAAATGTTCCCCTCTTCCTCCTTCTTACCCCAACTCTTTGTGTCCTGGGCATGTCACCATATGGTCTGAGATATCCCTGTGGTCAGTTTGGGTCCCCTGGCCCTGCAGCCTCTCCTCCCAACTTCCCACACAGCCCCCTCACCACTCTGGCACCGCTGAGAGCAGAAAAGGTGCAAGTGCTGCTCAGTAACAACAAAAAACATCCCTGTATTAGCAATACTGTTTTCAGCACAAATCTAGAAGGTAGGCCCATACCAGCCATTGTGAAGAAAATTAACTCTACCCCAGGCATAAACATTACAAGACTAATTCAGATAATTTTATCCTGTATGTATAAACTATTGCCCTTTTTGAGTTGTATGATATTATTTCCTGACTCAGACTGACTCTAACTGTTACCACTAATCAAATGCCAGAGGCAATTCCAGAAAACTCTTATGTCTGTAGTGAAGAATGATGAATAGTTTGTAAAATGTTTAGGCATCCTTCACAGAGAAAAGTGCTGTTTAGGTGTGTGATGTTTGTATCTTGGTAGGTTTGTACAGTTTGTGTATTAACAGCAACACAGAAATTACAATGCTTAAACAATGTTAAATCTGCTTTGATGTTATTACCATGTCCAAACAGCAAAATTTTCAGAAAGAGATTTAATCAGGTATTTATACAACTTTACTGTCATTTCATAGAATAAATAATTCTAATTGTACTAGTACTGAACTATAAATGCAGAATCAATGTAAATGATGCATAGCACTTTAGGTAACATTGTCATAGGAAGGCAGACTTCAATCTACTTTCCTTAAATTAATCCATGTAGGTGTTTCTTTTATAAACAAACAAACAAACAAATGAACTCATAATGAAACAGAAATAATGAAAGACCTTATCATAGAGTGCTTCAATTAAAAGCTATAAAACTCCTATGGCAACTTCATGAAAAGAGTATGTAAATGCCACTTGAAAAAGACCTCAAAGAAGAAGTAGCTTAGGGAAGGATCATCAGTACTTGCTCATCTCAGTTGTTCATAGTGCTACCACTTGTACTTATCCAAGCTGAAACTTGGAGGCTGTGTTTGCATCATAAGGCAAAACAGAATGAGAGCACTTGACTGGCTGTACTAATTGTTAGCCTGACTATTGGCATAGTTTGCTAAGCACAAACCAGCGAGACAGTCAGGCTCTGGCCCTTCTGGTTTCAGATGTAAGATAATTCAATGGTATATCTGCAAACTGTGTAGTGACACTTGGCTTCTCATGCTACAGAACTGCCTCTGCAGCATCTGATTTACTAATATAGTCACAGCCTAAGTGCCAGCCCCCTGATATTTTAATAACAATGAAGTGAAAGAAAAATACAGTTGTTTTCTCAGGGCAGAACACACAGAGACCCATATTTTTTTTCTGAAAAGTTATAAAATTCTCATGCCTTTGAGGTAGATCTTCCAAACTGGTTGGCTTGGGATGGGACAAAGGGGCACTTAGCATTTTTGTCAAGTCTTCAGCACTTAAGAAAGAGAGAAAACTATAATATAGTGATAATCTGCAAAATACTTAGCTAAGAGGGAGGCTGGCATCACACAATAAAAAAACCAAAACAACCAAAACCAGAAAACTGTGGTTGGGAGGCTGGAAGCAAAAAGGATAAGCAAAAGATTCAATTGCCTTAACCTTGAGATACAGCCTTTTTGTTCCACTTATTTACTAGAGACTTTCTCATTCCCTCAGGAAATGAGACTGCTACAGATAAGAGTCTTCTTCAGTATTCTGCCTTAATTTGATCCTTAGACATGTTGGAAAGAACTGTATGTGCTATGTAATTAAACATTGCACTAAAGCAGACATACAAGAGAGCTCGGTGTTTTCCATATGATGTGGAGACAGATATGTCACTCTCTTGGTACTGTTTTTCTTACTTTAGGCAATATTTGCTATTACTAGCACTCTTTTCAATGAGGGTCCAAAAACTAAAATAATTGGATTATTGCAGGATTTTTATTGTAATTCTGATAAACAGGATTTCTCCAATGTTCAGTCTGTGGTTTGATCTTTATGCATCTGAACTCTCCCATTTAAGAAAAATCTTAGATGTCCTTTAAAAGAACCTGTACTCCTTTTGTTGCCTCAGGTATGTCACAAAAACACGGGGATATGTTGTTTACTTTGTGCTATTGGCAGTGCTGAACTATTGCTTACTGTAACTGTCAGCATGTAGGAGAGTATTTTCAGTGCATTTTTCTAAATCTACCTGTGATTTGATTCAAACAGAAAAGCCAAAAGAGATTACACACCACATGGTGAGATTTCCCTTGGAGCAGATTGCAAGACCCACCTGTTTGCTAAAGGCTTCTTAGCTCTGCAAATAAATACAAGGAAAGCAAAACTCAGGCAGTATTTCTTAGAATAAGTGATGATTCAGGAGCCAAGTCTCTGGTGAGTGTGATTTATAGAAATCACAGTGAAAATCCATCGGCTTGTACCTTAAAAGCAAATGTAGAAAAGAGTAAGAGACCTGAAATAACATTGACTATGGCATATATGAATTACCAGTCTTAAATTTTCAATGTGTACTCTCACAGTCTTCATCGCATTTTCTTGCATAAACTCAGAAGATTTTTCTTGATTTTTAAATGAAATTTAAAATTAACATAATTTTTTGATCCTGTTAGCATATCTGTGAGAGGCTTAAGGCCTGGATGTTTTTTTGCCTAGTTCTGAGATGTGTGAACACAGGATAGTGCAAATGTTACATTATTAGTGACAATTTCCATATTTTGCATGTTTGTTTAGGGTTTTTTAATATGCAAGCGATTGATGAAAATTAAAAGTAAATTCATACAATATGAAGATTTTTATATAGTTGCAAGCAGGTTATCAACCAAACTTTACACCACTACCCATCAAACCACTAAATATAATTCATTTAATTTCTGAAATTTAAAATTCTAAAATCATAAATCCAAGAGAATGATTCCTTCTGAATGTGCCTGTACAAAAATTCAGAGACTGAAAAACTGATTCTGGTCAATACCGCTTAACTTTTTTTCAAACGATTTTATAGAAAGAGGAAAAAGAGGGAAAAGATAAACAGGATCCATTAATCCATAAAATACCTCAAAACTGGGAGTCAAGAGGATGGTGCCAGACTCTCTTTAGTGGTGCCCAGAGACAGAACAAAGAGCAATGGCCATAAATTAAAACACAAGAAGTTTCACCTCAACATGAGGGTGGCAGAGCACTGGAACAGCTGCCCAGGGAGGTCATGGAGTCTTCCTGTCCAGGGATGTTCCAAACCCACCTGGACACGTTCCTGTGTAACCTGCTCTAGGTGACCCTGCTTGGCAGGAGTGCTGGACTGGAGCATCTCCAGAGGTGCCATCCAACCAGACCAATTCTGTCATTCTGTGAAATAATGCACAGTGCAGGACTTTCCACCTGGTGCCTGCCAGGTTAGAGCAGAGGAGAGGGGAAGAGGCTATTTCTGGAATAAAAGGCTCATTCTTACAATGTACACAGCTACATGTATCATATCTATTGAAGGCTGTGAAAGTAGGAAATCATTAGTTTCATCATCTTTTGGATGCTCTGATGAATGTTAAGAACTGCATTCATTACAGTAGTTCTGACCTAGTGAAGGATAAAGGCATCTTCACAACATCTTTCATCTTTACCTTTATGCTCTGTGTTTTCTCTTTCCAAAGGCTGTCACTGAATTCTAGATGATAAGTGTCCCCTAGTGATGCAGCAATGGAGTTACCTTTTTCAGGTTCTTGGTGGCTGTATATGTCATCTGCCTGGGCTGCAACTTGTTCTGTTTCAGCCTCTGACAAGTAGAGCTGGGTTACACTTCACTCATGCAGCAGCTCAGGCACTGGGGGAAGTGAAACATCCCTCAACTTCCTGCCATTGTCAAGTTAACTCAGAGAAATAAATTCCATGTCAGGTCAGTCCTTCCTGCAAATTCAGCGCTGAAAAGAGTTAATACTTTCCTCAGAGGCAGGGAGGAACTTTGCTAAATCAGTTCTCCCTTCGATGGTATCAGTCACTTTTCCTTGGCCAAGCTGCTGTGAAGTATTGAATGCATGAATGCAGAGACAGAACCTGGAATTTAGGCTGTTCTTCTAAGTCTCTGGTTCCTAGGTCGTTATCTCACTTGACAAGTATTCTGTTGCTGAAAACTGAGCTATTAAACATTAGTTGAAAGAAGAAAAAGAATGCAAATTCTCTTGTAATTGATTGGAGAATTTTTGTCATCAATCAATGTCATAGTAGTTTTTTACCAACATGCATATCCTTATTAATGCATTTATAAAGTAAGGAAATACTATGATTTCTGTTTCACCAATAAAAAGTAACTAGAAAACATAAAGTGACTTGCTTAAAGCCACATCAAGATAGTAACAGAAGCAAATTGAAAATTCTTAATTCCTGAGTCCCAATCCAGCTCCTTCACAATGAGTACTCTTTCCTGTAAACAATTTTTATTTCTCTAACCTATTTCCTTCTCTCACAGTTTCTGTATTTTAGACAGTTGCTGAAGTTGTAACTGATATTTTTGATTGTTGCTCTTTAGCTTATAATTTAGTTCTCAATCATAAAATTAAAAAAATATATAATCATTTATAACAAGAACTTAAAATTAAAATGGATAACAATGCTGTATGGAAATGTTATTTTTAACTGACATAAGATTTTTCTTTAAAACATGTTGGGGCAGATAGATATATATCATATTATGCATTTCTGTTTAAATAATTTAAGGGAAACTGAATGTCTTCTTATCCTTCTACAAAAAGTATATTCAGTATTGATATTTTAACACTGAGTGACAGATACAATGTAATCAAATGATCATCAAACTTCTGTGCTCCAGGAAAAAACACATCAATAGATCAGTGAAAGAGATGCTGTCTGTGAAGGGCATTCAGAGGTTTCTTTCAAAGACGTCTTTCACTCATGACAATCACAGAGCAGTTCCTTTTTTCTGCATAGCAGAATATAGGACTCTCCCCAGTGCTCAGCTTTAAGCTCAGTGGAAGTTCCAAAATTCTGTTTAAGGTTTGGTATGCTGAATGCTTTCATTAATAACATATGCAGATGCTAATTAGCTGCAAGGACCATGGAAGAGTAGAAAGCTACCATGTAGCTACATGCATCATGACTCCAGCACAAAGAGATGTCCTCCACCTTTGATGAGGTGTCAATATAACACGGGAATATCTTGAATTAACTTTTAGGATGGTTTGGCTTGAGAAACATAGACTCGACCTGCATTAAATTAATGCATCTGAGTGAAACTAGTAACAAATATATATTTTCAATTTTTTTTTACCATGGAGAGTATCTTTGTCCCCAGAGCTGGAAATTGCTTTCTTAGCCATATAATCATGGACACATTCTTTATCCAGTGATTAAGGCACCAGGAGTAAGTTAGTGTGAGTCCTGTGCTTCAGTTCTTCATGCTGGAGCTGGTTCTCTACTGCATGTAGGAACATTACTGAACGAACTCTGCCTGCTCTCTTAAAAATTGAACTCTGAGGTGCTTTTTAGACCTTAGTACTTCAGTCAGAATATAGGCTGTATTCATTGTAATAAATATTACCTTATGTATGGTATGCATTGTATATCTTCCTGCTAATGTCTCTACCTAGTCATGTATATGAATATGAGTGAGCTGTGCTTCCAGTGTCTTGGTTTTTAATTCTGCTCTTTCCTCAGTGTCCTCTTTGCTAAATAATGGATCAACTTCAACAGCAAATAGTAGGTAGTGCAGTCTCCTTCCTTCAGCACTTTCTCAGAGAAGAAATTAATTCAGGTTTCCTGCTTTCTGTACCATTCCTACTTTGACCTTGTTTGGAATGAAAAGAATGACTCCTACACAGTATTTGGAAAATAATTATGCTTATGCTTAAGAGACAGTGCTTTTGATCTCAGGTACTACATCCTTGTGGCCCCCAATCAAGGATCCAGGCCCAGAAAAAGGGATGCTTTAGTAAAGATCTACAGTGACGGAGTCCTGCTGAAGAGCTATAGGAAAGTGTATTTAATTTTAAATACTCTTGATAAACATTTACCTCTCTGCATAGAGATTACAAATTTAAAATGTGGATTCTTATTTTCAGAACTTACTACCAAATGTTTAGATTCTAGCCTCCTTTAACAGGTCTATCCCATGGGCCTTAAACTAGAGTGTGAAAGTCTGTGAACTTTTCATGTATCATGTTTCTTTTTCTGCTTCCTAATTCCAAGGAATCAGTAAAATTGGGAAACATATTTACATGAAGTCTGACTCACTCTTCTAATTAAAAAATTGGCAAAAAGATAGTAGAGGGCATGTCTCTTTGTAGCATTCATTTTGCAAATTGTATTCAACTGCTGCCAAAATTTCTGTCATTACTGTCAGTTATTTAGTCCCATTAGCAGTATTTCTTTCAGTCTAGCAGATAGTAAGGGTTTATGTTTCTAGCCACATGAGAATGCTGTGTTCAGGTAACTCCCTTTGTTATGAACTGGAATAAAGGGCCTAAGCCAGGTGTGTACTGCACCACATTTCATTTGGAGTTGTAATGATTGTGGCCAGAGAGTTGAGGGAGGGGATTCTACCCCTCTACTCTGCTTTCCTGAGATCTTACCTGGAGTGTTCCATCCAGCTCTGGAGCACCCAACAGAAGGACATGGACCTGCTGGAGCAAATCCAGAGGAGGACCAGAAAGATGATTGGGGGCTGGAGCACCCCTCCTATAAAGACAGTCTGAGTGAGTCAAGACTGTTCAAGCTGGAGAAGGGAAGGCTCCAGGGAGACCTTTAGACCAGTCTTCCAATACTTAAAGGGCAGGCTATAAAGAAATCTGGAGAGCAACATTTACATTTTAAGGGTCTAGGAATAGGAAAAGGGGGAATGAATTCAAACTGAGAGCCTAGGTTAAGATTCGGTTTTAGTAAGAAATTCTTTACAGTGAGGGTGGTGAGGCACTGGAACAGGTTGCCCAGAGAAGCTGTGGATGCCCCATCTCTGGAAGGTCAGGGATGTTCAGGGCCAGGCTGGATGAGGCTTTGAGCCACACAGTTAAGTGGAAGGTTGCTGCTCATGGCAGAGGCATTGAACCTAAAGGATCTTCAACCCAACCCAATTTGTGATTCTGTGATTAGTACTTTCCCAGCAAAATTGCCTACATGTAGCTCTCACATAGCCAGAAGAGAACATCCATCTTTTATACTCCAGTTCCCTATGTTTTTAACCAAAAATTCAGTTCCAGATGTGTTTTTTTAACACAGACCTCTCTGTATTACCTCAGTATTGGCTTTAAAAGAGCCTCTGACAATCACATCACTGTTGAGTGTTACAATTTGTCTCACCTTTACTGGAATTTGTCCAGGACTTTTTGCTTTTCTTTCATAATTCAAATGATGGATTGCTAGACAAACCTGAGGCTAAGAAAGATCTAATAAAAGAAAACCAACAGAAGCAACTGATTATTCAGCTACTTCTTTTACACACAGATGATACCCACATGCTTAATACACCTTATTTAGATGAAGATGCCCAGATGAAGAGGAATATAGCTTGCAAGACATAAGAAGTAATCCTTAGTCTTTACACAGCATTAATGAAGGTTCTGCAGAAGCAGAGACTTTCAGTTCATGGAAGAAGAAAAAGAGAAATTCAGGAAGAGGTCCACAAAAAAGACCAGAGACTGGATAGCGTGACCTAAAAGACTGAACAAAAAAGGGTTATTTAGTTGAAATAAGAAAGGATTATAAGGACAAAAAGCAGGAGAAAGAAGTGTCAAACTTTAAATAAGTAAAGGTCTTCAGTGAAGATCAAGGAATTAATTTGTTCTCTTTGTCCATGACATACGTATGCCATGGGATGCAAGGGCTTAAATGACATCAGAAAATTCAGGTTAGACACCAAGGAAGTTTTCTAACAGTTCAAGTAGTAAAGGGATGGAAAAGCTAACTGGGGAAGGTCATGGAATCTGTCTTTGAAGAACTTTGAAAACAGATTAGAGGTATGTCTACCAGGAATAATCCACATATAGATCTTCCTGCTTTGTTGTAAAGTGCTGAAACATGGGAAATGAAGGTCTTTTGTAGTTGCTGTGACTCTGAGACTAGCAGGAATAACAATGCACTTGCTTCATTTTTGTAAACTTGTTCTTTCCAGACACTCCCTAGTGCTGAAAGCACAAAATTCTCCAATGGGGTAAGCAGAGCTTTTCATAGTGCTGGCAAAGCCTTAAATTTGATGTAGTCATTGATAAGGAGCCAAGAGAGAAACTCAGAAGGCTGGGTGATTTGGGCATTTATTTTGTAGGGAAAGAAAAGGAATAATAGTTCCAGCCTTTGGCTGCAGGGGAAAGTGGCTGGACAGAGGAAAGGCAGCTATCCACACGAAGAAGGACAAGTATCCCTTTGAGGGGGAACTTGTTGAATTCAAGGAGGTTAGAGTGAAGGGTGAGTCATACACTGGCTCCTGGCCATTTGCTTAGGAAGCTCCAAACGCTCTTCCAAATAAATGTAGGTATCAGGATTCCAGCACACCAGTACCACAGAAAGATAACAAGCTGCACTGAGAAAAAACAGTGGCCTGGAGGAAGCAGGAGTGAGAAATTGCTTTGTAAAAGAGATGTTGATTTACATTGATAAGAAACTTAAAAATTAAAAGCTAACTTTTAATTGCATTGCTGCAAACTTTCTTTTAGTGAATGACTTTCACGTTTATGGATTGAAAGCCCAGAAGGATAAGCAGCAGCAGCAGTATTGTTCCCAGTAGAGAGAGGACTTCTGGCACAGTTTTAGCTGACTACTGAGATCCATAGCAGAGTTGGAAAGTTATCAACACATCCTGCTTGACATGAAAGCAAAGTACCTCAGACAGATGATGAATGGTCTTGTGCAGTTCTGACAGATGGGACTTGACCCAGTGGGACCTGAAGAATCTCATCAGGATCACTGACATGTGCTGTGAATACAAACCTCTCCACTCCCTTCATCCACACCATATCTACCCTCAAGATGAAAACTGGTTGTATGCCATACAGCTCTGTGGGGCAACAACAACAACAGCAATCAGGAGAGTGGAGCTCTAAATAGCTAGGAAATGACACACTAATTTTCCTATTTGGGAAAAAAAAAAAAAAAGATTACTTGGTTCAGTTTTTGTGCTTTGCTAAAAGAAAATTGTACAAAATCTACTCCTAAATTATCAGCAGAGACCTAAAGCAGTTCTGAGCTCATTGCCCATATGCTCACCCTTCCTGGTGATAACTTTAATTCACTGTGAGAAGCATTACTTTATTTTCACAGCAAGAGTTGTGCCTAGACTCAAACTAACAAATCTTCATTTTTCAGGGTGTATGGGGAGGACACAACTATCACTGATTACATAATATATAGGAACCATCTCTAAAGACACAGGTTTGGGCTTGTTTCATGAAAATTCATAGTATGCATAAATTTTTGAGGGATGTCAATAAAATGTGAGGGTGCTTTGCATGTTATAAGACAATTTCAGATTATTATTATTAGATATTATTGTTATTATTATCATTATCATACCAGATTATTAGGAAAATCTATAAACAGTATGAAGGACAGGAGGAACTTCCTACCTCTAAGAATGGTGCTGCTAAGATATGTGTAGGAGATAAAGAATCACATTCCAATCATTGCCAGAGCTGGTGCCCAGTATTTAATCTATTGGTATTAAATGTAGTGATTGATGGAGCATTTCCAATTTCTAGGGAAACTTATTTAACATTGTTGAAGTTATTCTAAAATAAGTTGAGAAATCTGTGACAGCTGGTCAAATTCATTTTATGTGTACTTCACTGAAATGAATCTGGCCCAGATAGAATTTTCAATTTCTCTTAAAGTGTGACCACAATGCACAAGCTGGAATGGAGAAAAAAAGTCAAGATGTCAATCAGTTTCTAATAATATAGTGAATAGGTCTAAGCTGTGAGATACCACTCTAAAAGTAGTATTCATGATAGTAAGGAATTTAGGAACCTTGTCAAAATTGGATGTGATGGCTTGATTTATTAATAAGCAATAGGAAAATTTATTTAATGGGATCACACTTTGTTATTATTTTTCTGTTGATAAATTATATTTCACCTTTTGCTGCATTGTGGAAAAGGGTTTTCAGCACCACCAAGCTATTTTTTCTTAACATAGTTTGATAATTACATGTTTAGACAAGATATACCTTTAAACCCTGAATTTGGCAGGGTTCTGAGAGCACTAATAGGCTTTAATGGCCCTGACCAGAATAACCTGGAGCCTCCACCCCCACTGTTGTGCTGGGGGCTTAATTTCAGCTCAGGGCTGGGCATTCAGTCCTGGCCCCAGCTGTGCTGTTAATGGGCCTGTGCCAATTCTTGTTTTCAGTCCTGCCTCCAGGATGGATCCTGGACCTTTGCTACGGCTTTTTCTCCAGTCCTGTTCTTAATTGCCTAATTAGGGAATTTCTCCACTATCTCTGTCCTTAATTTCCTCATGGAGGCTGGGTGGACCAAGGACCTGACCCATGTCCTCACCATGCCAGGGGCTGCCCTTGTGTGTTACCAGGTGTGCAGCACAGGTGCTGTGGGCTGTGCCCAGAGTGGTGAGGGCACTGCTGGATTGGCAGCCCCCAGCTCACCTTCCCTTAGGGAATGGCCCCAGCTCTTGCTGCTGTCTGCCTGTAAATGTCTCTGCCTGTAAAACTTGAGTGTTCTGCAAAGCTTGATGGTTTTTTTTCTTCAGTCTTGTGCTAGTACCTTTAAGGGCGTCTGCTTTTACAGCAGAAATTTTTCATAGTAGATCAGTTAACATGGTTATAATTATTACCAAGTTTTAGTATCTATTAAGGCCTTACTCTTTTTTCTTGAGTCACATGAAGGGTCCTATCTCTGAAGTTTTGCAGTGTGCATTGGCATTCATCCTGTACCTCTGGAGTTGCTTTGCAAACAAACAAACAAAGGAGAGTTAGACCTGTACCTATTTTCCTGGTAAATACTTTAAATCAGAGAATCATGGATGGAAAAACAGTTTAGAAGGGATGTTTGAAGGTTATCTAGTTCAGAATTCTGCTCAAAACAGAGCTATCTCTGAAGGCAGGTGGGGCTTGTTCAAGACTGTGTTTAGCTGAATTCTGAGTCTCCAAGGATGTAGATCATATAATTTATCTGGCAGTCTGTTCGATTAACCCTCACTGTGGATTTTTTTCCTTGATAAGAATTTCCCTTTTTGCCACTTGTATCCTCTCTTGTTCTTTTGCTGTTCCACTCTGAAGAGAGTCTTGCTCCATCTTCTCTATTAACTCCTTTCAGAAATGATAGACTGTTCCTACGTGCCCCTGCAGCCTTCTCTTCTTAAAGCTAAACAAATGCAGTTCCTTCAGCATCTCTTTTTACATCACTTGCTCCAGATCTTTAAATATTGCAGTTATCAGCTGCTGGGCTGGGCTTGCTCTGATTTGTTCTTGTTGCTATTGTGCTGGGGGCTAAAAGCGAAACCACACTGTTCCAGATGCAGCCACATTAAGTGTTGAGAACAGGGGAGTAACCACTTCCTTTGATCTGCTGACTGTACTTGAGTTGTACAGTCCAATATGTGGCTGTATTTGATTTATATATGCAGTGGAAGTCTGACTGTTGCCACAGGTATGTTCAGGGTACTGCAAAGCATCTTCATATTTCCCCATTCTGACTGAGCCTGGACTGCACTGAACAGGGATCTCATCTATATGTGTGTAAGACTACAGCTTGCCAGCTTCTCCATCCAGCTAATTCTTTGTCTTTTTTTTATTTTTTTTTTAAATCCACAAAATAAGAAACACATAAGTGATCTGCTCTGCTTATTACTTAGAAATTCTGCCCTAAATGTTGGTCCTTCTGAAGAATGTGCTAATGATGGCCATTCCATGGATTTTGCAGGCTCGATGGATTATCATCTTGCTGTGAAGTCTTACCCTTGGCTAGGGCTTTTTATAACAAGGCTTTATTGACAGTTTCCTCTGACTCCAGTGAGAACAGTTTACATATTGTTGCATATAGGTGCTGCTTTGTACAGCATATGACAGTGGTGAGGGTCTGGCCAATACCAACAGAAATATTCAGGTCTTTGCACTGCCAAATATGTTGGCATCTTGTGAAAAGCCACTTGGTCCAAAATATCCCAGAGTTTTAGCCTTCATATTTGGCATATAGTTTAGAGTGCTTTGGAGAATTTTAAGGCAGAATTTGCTTTTTCTATGGGTATGTTTGTCTGCAGATGGTTAGCTTTAAAAGGTATGGAGAGGAAATAATTACTGTTGTGTGTCTGTCATACTTTAACCCCAGCTGGCAACCAAGCAACACAGCTGCTTGCTCAGTCCCCCTATCAGGAGGATGGGAGAGAGTCAGAAAGACAAAACTGAGATAATTCCTGGGTTGAGATAAAGATGATCCAGTAGGTAAAGCAAAAACTGCACCCACAAGCAAAAGAAAACAAGGAATTAATTCACTATTTCCCATGGGCAGGCAGGTGTTCAGCAATGCCCTGGAAAGCAGGGCTCTATCACATCAAACAGTGACTTGGGAAGACAAATGTCATCATTCCGTGTGATCCACCTCTCCCTCCTTGTTCTTCCAGCTTCACATACACTGAAAAAGACACCATATGGTGTGGGGTATCCCTTGGCTCAGTTGGGATCAGCTGTCCTGGCTGTGTCTCCTCTCAATTCCTTGTGCAATCCCACCCCCTTCCTCTGGTAGGCTGGGGTCAGGAGCAGAAACACCTTGACACTGTGAAAGCACTGCTCAGCAACAGTGAAAACATCCCACTATTGTCAACACTCTTTTCAGCACAAATCCAAAACACAGCCCCGTACCAGCTACTGTGAATAAAATTATCACTAGCCTAGACAAAATCAGAGTGCTAATGAGGGCAGTCTTAAGCTGCACCTGGGGAGGTTTAGTCTGACTCTTCACAGGAGTGATTGGGTATGGAATGGGCTGCCCAGGGAGGTGGTGGAGTCACTGTCCCTGGTGGTGTTTAAGGTAAGATCAGATAGGGCACTAAGTGCATTGATCTAGTTGACAAGGTGGTGTTAGGTCATAGGTTGGACTCGACAATCTTAAAAATCTTTTCCAGCCTAATTGATTCTATGATTCTGATTCTACTTGCAGAAGTGCTAGAGTGCAGGGAAAATGTGTTTCTTTAGTATGCTGATTTAAATACCAAGGAATAGAGAAAGGGAAAATGAACACGCATAAAAAAATACTTATTTCTGCTATAGCCTGCCATTACAGAGGTCACCAATTCCCCTGTATGTAATATTCAGCTGCAAAGTAATGAAAATGTGTGCCTGAACTGTACTTACAATTTTCATGATATTACTGGACAAAAACTTGAAAAATGCTAAGCATCCATAAACTCCCAAGAGGCAGACAGCAGCCAAGGGAAATAACCTTCCTCTTCACCTGAAGAGAATTTAACACTTCTCCTTCTCTCTATTTACATCTCAAACAGAAAGTGAATGTGTGCTCCTTTCCAGTACTTAAGCTAGCCTTTATTGCAGTACTTGGCTGTTGTTGAGTGAACTGTATGACATTTCTGGAGGTTTGAAGCCACAGCCATTGTGCCTGTATAAGAGCAAAGTATGGCTCTGTCCCTGGTACAAATGGGCTCACTGCAGCACGGAGAGCAGACACACCTGGTTTGAGTCGGGGCAAAGGGGAGATGCTCAGGGTCTGACACATGCTCCTTACAGCTGCCTCCCTCTGCAGGCTACCGAAAGTCTGCTCTACAAAAAGGAAAAATGTGGAGTTTCTTATTGCCCCAGGGATCTAGAGTGCTTCAGAGCCCTGAGCAAAGAAAAAGCCATTAGAAAGCTGCTCAATTGGCAAACAGAATGATAAATCTACCCATGTCAGAAATAAGATTTGAACGAACTATTTTATTTATTTATTACTATTTTAAAAATAAATAATAATGAAAAAGAAATTAAGTTGAGCTGGGAATTCAGCTGAGGAAAGAAGCTTGCAACCTAGTCAATACTGGCTTTTCCAGTGAGTTTTTTGAGGATTTGGGTGTTCTGGGTTAATAAAAGCAATTTTCAGGTTTGCTTCCTTTTTAGCTCCAGCCTTATCCTATTGAAGGCAGTACACTGGCTACTCAGTGAACTCTAGAGAGGTATTTAAGACAGGGAGGAGTGTTTATATGTTCATACAATTTGTCTCACTCTTGAGAAGCAGGGGCCAGAAGATATTACTGGTGTAGTGAGTGTTTGTCACATCCTCTTCATCTTCCTTTCAAACATCATTGAAATTAAGTTCATGAAAATAGTTAAATATTACCTCAAAAAAGCATCCAGTGGAGAAACTCTAGTGGGTAGCTTTTATACTGTATGCTTTTGTTTTGCTTTTACTGAAGTGCTGCCATCCTAATTAGGTACAGTTGTTCAACTGAAGTCTTACCAAAACAGAGCAGAAATATTACTCCCTCATGTCTTTAGAGGCATATTTCTTTTCAAATGTGCTACTATGGTTTCCTCCACTAGTATGGCACTTCTGATTTTTCATCTGAATATTAGCCTCCATACTAAACGTTTCTTTGAAAGAATATGTACTACTCAGTTATCCCCATATTTGTATTCTGGTAGATTATTATTACTTCTGAAAAATAATTTTCTAAACTGTACTTATGTTTTGAGACTACTTCTTCCATCTGTCAAATTGGTTTTGGATTATTGCTCTGTTCTGCCATAAAATTCTTCAGCTTTATGTAATTTGAATATGTAGGGAGTATATTCTGTCCCTTGAAGACAGCCAGAGCTGAAAAAATCTGCTTCAAAGTTTTACTCAATAGATCCTCTTATTTTGAAAGTGAAATACTGATTGCTGCCCCCTAAATGATTATGCAGTGTTTGAAATAAGAGTCTATATTATATTATAATCTGCTTTACAGTAAATTAAAGGAGTGACCATTGCTATACTGCCATATGCAGTGCAACTTTATCTCCTAATTTTGTGAATTCTCACCTGTTTTACTCTGTGTAAGATGATCCAATTACTCTTTCAGGACCCATTCTCAGTTTCCAATGTTTATTACACATAATTTCTAAATGTATAAAGAAGAATCTCTGTTCTATATGTTTGGGTTTTTTTCCCCTTGGCTGATAGGACATGATGTGTACAAAAAGATTGACCTAAAAACTGTGTATTTTTAAGAATAAAATAATTAAGAAACTCAAGACTAAATTGAATATGTCAAAACCAGAAACAATGTATACTGATTTTATACTCGGAGTATATAAATTTTAAACAAATGTCAATAACCACAGTAGGAATTCCTGTATCTTGATCCTTGTTATGCCAGTATTTTAGTGTGATTATAAAAGTATTTTAAAAAATACTTTGGACTGAATTTGGCTCTTAGATAAATTTCTGCTCTTCTGGAGGAATTCTCACTTAGCTAATAGTTACTGGAAATCTAACATTGCTGGAAGTGCGAGCCAGTGCCTGCATTTACTGAAGTATGTAGCAATCCTCCCACAGATTCCATTAGAGTTTGATTTGCAACCTCCAAGTCATAAAGATGTTCTTTTTATATGTTAGTGTATTAAAAATATTTTATTGTGAAAGTTGTCACGTACACTATCTATTTTTTTAATGCACAAGCAAATATTTAGCTTTAAATACAAATTATGTAATTTTGCTGTTGATAATACTAAGTCCTGGGTAGAGAATTCTCCATGTACAGAAAAAAGATTATGTTTTCAGTTTGTTTTGTTTTAATGTAATTAGTTCTTGAATTGAGTTGTTCTGTAGAAATTGAAGATAGGTACAATGGAAGGAATGAAGGAAGGCCAGCCCTGTCTAGTGTTTGCCTGTAGCTTGGACTGGCAGATACATATGGATAAAAACAGTCTTTCCTACATCTATATTCATAAATTAAGCCATATTAGAGTATACCCCTGGGTAATAGTTCTCCATATTGTTAAATTCTTAGAATTGTTTTGGCAAGACTTATCCCATGTCAAGAAGCACTTGGCAACTCCTGGGCACCATTCTAAGTTGGCACAGGTCATTCTGAATGAGAAACTGATATTGGGATGTTGAATTTTGCTGCGTAAGAGCGTTTGGTATCATGGGCTGGAGGTACTGATGGATAGAGGACTCTTGGACACATGCTTCTCAGCATAAAAACACTTAAAACAGCAAAGCCCTGAACTTAAACTATGAGTCTGTATAAACACTATCAGCAGATGGATAAGCTAAAAATGTTGGCTTCCTGAAGGTAGATACATAAACTATGCATTAGTAAATTCTGAAAGGGCTGGACACAGTTCCATGGTGACCTATCTAATTCTTTCCCAAACAGCATTTGGGTATAGTTCAGGGAGTATTACAGGCCATCCCATCACATTCCAGGATCTATGACACTGTTTTGGACTGGAAGAGAAGTTCTCCATGTGTGAGGCTCGCTGTATGGTTGTCTCTGGGCTTATTTTGTTCACAAATTTTTTTTGTTTACAGATACCTTCCTGTGTTTCAGGCATATTAATTCATATTTAAGTTTCTCACATGGGCTCTAAGCTACCATGCAAGAGAAACTGGCACTGAACTTTAGATTGTGTTAGGGAAGCTTTCCTGTCTGACCATCCAGGAGCCACTCTGGCAGTCACACTCACACCACCTGAGCTGGGACAGAGGCACCTTGCTGGGAGGTGGCTCCAGTGACTGACAGGTCCCTGTTTGATTCCCTGCACACTCCACTCTCACACAGACAGACCAGGTTACCTTACTGGCTCAACCATGGATTTCCAGAATCTGTATCCTTAAAATAATTTCATCTTTATGCAATAGTTAAATGACAGCTCAAACTGGGTGCCCCTAAGGAGGGAACCCAAACAAAGGAAACCCTGGGATTTTTTTATCCTCACAATCTAAGTGTGTGAAAGTCCTTGGTCTTTGGCTCCTGCTGTGCCTCTGAGAGTCTGGTCATGCCCTTTCTTGTGCAAAAGATCAGTGCCAGTTCCTGGCCTCTGGCCTCTGGATCCTGTGCAGCCTGCACACTGAGCTACCTGCACTAAAGGTATTCAACATGTTGAACCAGAATAGTGGGCTCATTAAACCTCTTCAGTTATTTGGTGCACTTTACCTATATCCCTCAGCCTTCTGCCTCTCAAAAACATTTCAATCACTATTCAGGGAAGTAGACTGGCAAACCTGGGGAATGACTTCATTTTGAGCAGGTTTATCTTATGTCGGGATTAATTAAAAATTATTTCTCTGTCTGGAGAAATGGAATTTTTTCCAGTAAGACAAGCATCAAAACATCACCCAAAGGTGATGTAACTGCTAAAAAAAATTTCATACAGTCACAGTAAGATTTACAGAAGGACTTGGTTATTGCTTTCCTAGTGCTCAGCTTTGTCCTTTGCAGTCCTTACCTGTACAAATGAGCTGGTAGGGACTCAAATAAATTCTGGAGGTGAGTAATTTCCTACATCAGGGACTTCCTTTGGCAGACAGGTTTGCTATCACTGGTGTGAAGTTATGTGTTTTAGAGGGTGTCATGCAAAACACACAGGAAGCCAACCTGACATTTGTCATCAATGAGTAATATCTGTCCTTAGAACAGGGAATTTAGAGTCAAGGGCTATAACTTTTATTCTGTATTATACAAGAAGGTCCTTGATTTATGATTGTGATGTCTGATTCTGTGATGACTTGTGTGATACTGTTACCAAAGTCTTACAGCTGAAGTTGAAATGATTATTTTACTGGTCACAGTCAGTGATCACACTGATTTTAGCTGTGGCAGGTGAAAATGTTCCTTTTACCCTGAAAACTTTTGCAACGATTTCACACAAGTGCTGTTTTTACAATAACACTGAAGTTGAATTACTTGGTTAATGATAATTACACATCTTGGTGTGAGGGCAACTGCAATGAACAGCTGTAATATTACCAATTTTCTAAGTTACTTGTTTATATGGTGATAGGAAAGAAAGAATCATTATGATAACATGGTTACCAGTCAGCAAAATGCAGCATGGTGTTGCTTTTCTTACTGAGCAGAAAGAAACTGGAGAGTTTGGCAAAGAATAGGAAACATTTCTGCAACCTTGCTCTCTTAAACTGATAGAAATTTCCTATTGTTTTGTTTAACATAAACGCAGTTTGTTTATTTGCTTTTAATTTCAGAGGGTTTTTGGTGCACTGCAGTCACAGTGCACCACACTGAGATTACCTAGAAGGACATTTTGTTTTCATGCTCAAGGAATAAATCATGCTCTTGCAGGCTATGGCTTCTTTAATTTCAATTAAGGAAAGCAACAAGAAAGAAAAGAAAATAAACATTCCATGGCAGGGTATAAGAAAAATGTCTCATTTATTCATAATACAAAAAAAAAATTAGCATAAAGAAAAAAGAGTAATTTGGAGGTGGAAATATAATTGTGTTAATATTCCTTAGGTTTAAACTGTATGTAAGGATTCCCTGAAAGACAGGTTAGGAGTCCATAGCATCTTCACAATGGCACCATTGAATAATTTGAGTTTTTGGTAGTCATTCATTCAGAATCATAGGATTTGGAACAGGGAGATCTATCCCTTAGAATCTGCTAAAAAGCTTTCAAACCAAAGAAAAAATCCTCCACATTATTTCTGTTTCAATGGTTTATCCTTATATATATACAAACTCAAAACTTGTAACCACATGATTACATGACAATAAAGAAAGTTCTTGAAGGGAGAAACTTTTAAATATATGTCCCAAGCATATGTCAAAATTCAGATAGAAAATACAATAAGAAACACAATAGGAAAAACAAAGTACTGTGCCAAAAATACCATGATTTTAAGCTATCCACCCGAGGACAGTATCATGCTTCTTATGACTGAATAGCTGGAGATAAACAGCCTAAATAAGGATTTAATATCTGTAAATTTAAAGGAGATCTATATGGATGATCTTAAAATTTTTACCAATGCAAAGAGTGCCCTGGTTAGCAAATGTCCTGTGGGAAATCTCCTTCCCATTTGACAGTCCTTCCCATTTGTTGGTTCCAAAAGGTCTCTGCCTTGTCCAGGGCATCCTGAGCTTGTCCTGGGATTCAGGCAGAGGGGAACCAGTCACCCTGCTTAGGGCTGTTCCCCTGTGTGAATGCAATCTCTGACCTGGACACTGCTTTTCAGAATGGGAAAACCATAAATAAAAGCAAAAGAGACTAATTATTATTCTAAAATGTACTTGAAAAGTAGCGTATTTGCAGCAACTGTACACAAGGAACCCCAGGTGTTTCTAGCTATTGATGTTTTGCTTAATAATCTCAAGGTGTCTTTGGACCACTGCCCAAAGAGCTACTGATGGTCATGTAGGTCTGACAGCTGGGACCCAAGCATTTTAAAACACCACAATTGCATCTGAAGGATCAGGGTGTCATCTGAAATCACACCTCTGCTTTTTGACACTTTTCTGTAGGAGCTCCATTCAAAATCAAATACATTCACCTGGCTGTCTTCTAGTAAGAAAGTCAACAGTTTAAAACCATATTCCAAATATTTAGAAATGCTGATGTCCTCAGGGCAGAGTTAGCACTTGGCCAGACAGTAAACAAAATATTCATTTGAGGCCACATCTAGAGAGTAGATTCATACTTGTCAATAAACAGATCATTTAGCTGTTGAGAATTAAGCATTCATTGCAGAACGTTAAGTGATATAAACCTTAGTGCACAAACCCTTATATCATATGCATCAGAAATATGTTTTATATAAATATGGAAAGGAGAATTTTGAAAGCACCTTATTACCACTTATTGACAGAGTCTGGAAGTGATGACAGCCAAGCATGTTTGGACAGATGGGATGTTTGGGATGAGAGCACTCTTCCCAAAACTGGTTTTCAGGGAGTAGAGATACCATGACAACATGACATAGGTAAACCAGACACATAATTTTTTCCCCTTTGACAGGGTGAATTAATTAACCACGGCTTAAATTGGCATGTTGTCACCATCATTGTCAAGAGAAAAAAATTGTGTTTATAAGGTTTTTTTTAGTAACTTTAAAAAAACTTGTTTCATGTCTGAAGATGATGATATACTGAGAGAATGGGAAAAGGAGATGAACAAATTTTGGAAGTGCTCAAATTTACCTGAAAATCTTCAACAATGTGCTTTAAGGTGTTGATTAAGAGCCACTATGACAATTATCTGTGTTACTCTGAAGCATACATAACATCTTTATTCATCAGACCTTTTTCATACCTGACTCCTGTTGACATCCATCTGTCTGGAATTTTTCTAGAGGTCTAAAATTTCTTGAAGAATACAATCCAAAAAGCCAAGACTTCTTTACACAAGTTCTTCAGGGGTTTAGGGAGGAGTTACAAAGCTTGCAAATTTTAATGCTTGTCCCTCATGGATACCTCTAGTAACTAAAAGAGGAGAAAGTTCTTCAGTTCCTCATGTCTACACTATTCTGCTGCTTCCTAAATCCATCATTTAAGCCTGCAATTGAAAAAACTCGAGATTTTCTTTCAAAACATGATTTGCAGGTCAACTTTGGTTATAATTTTGTGAGGGGAAGCAATAATTTATATACTTGTCATAATGGTCCTCCAAAGTGCCCAATTCCAATATCTATATTCTTTTTATTTGCCACAAGGAGGTTTGTAGTGAAGTTATTTGATGTTCTGGAGTCTCTTGGGAAATGGGAAGTTGTGATTTTAGGATCTCCAGTTACATGTGGAGTACACTCTTATGTCAGTCTGTCAGACTTGCACATTTAGGAAAATTTTTGCTCTATCCTGCACTTAAGACACAGTATGAAAAGTCCCTGGTGCTCTTATTGATATGGTAAATACTTTACTTAAATTTGTCCTTTTAATAAAGAGATACTTTGGCTAATTCTGATGTTGCTTATTTCTAATTAATTTGTAACTACAAAATCTAAAGAAAAATGAGGATGGAAACTGTATTGCTCAAAGCCTCTTTTGAGCTTTTTCTCCAAACATTTCAAATTTCAGTGCAATGAATCTTTTACCTTTGACCACAGTGTTTTATTTAGGTTAATAACTGCTTCCAAAATAAAGTGCAACTCACTGGAACCTAGTTTATCTCTTCATTCACAGAAGCTTTATAAGACTTAGTGCAACTTTTCTGTGCACATAACTTTTCTGTGCACATCTGACACGTGGTGCCCTTTGCTCCTGCATGATGTGCAGAGGTGGAAGCAGTGGATGACAGTGGCTGTGTGCTGTGGAGCTAGAGCCTCAGTTTTCTGCTTCACACCTTGATTTTTGAGGCTGAAATTCAAGGTCTGCTTACAAATCAGTCCCATATATGAAATCCTGAAGTGATAAAAGTTTTCTTTGCTTAGTATGTGTTTGGGCATTTGACTTTAAAACAATCCCTCAAATGACAATGGAGAAATATTTACTTGAGTGAGGCAGGAGTACATAAAGAGCTGGTCTATGAAATGAGAGCATGCCTGCACTGGCTATCAGCAGTTGCACAACCACACACCCATTTTTCCACTTGTTAGGCATATATCTTGAAAAAAATTGAGCTGTTCATCTGATACCTTGTAAACCCACCAGAAAACCTTGAGTACCATGCAAGTCATGTTCTAACACTTTAATGTTCAGAAACCTTATGGTAATGCAAAGATATATGAGTTAGATAATGCATTAAACAGCAAAACTGGGAGCCTTTTATAATATTCAGTTGTTGCTTACTATGCATTTTTTACCTATAGATCAGCAGGATGGTGTTAGACAACATGGAATGGTAATAAATAAATCTTGGCTAGTTGCAAACAGCCAGGAGGGACTGGCATATAACTTATATACTGCTAACAAGAACATACAAAGTGTTTGTGGTTAAGGCTCTGGCATTATTTACAGTGGAACAAATCTTAAGTGAGTCATGGTTCCTTTGACCAACTTATGTGAGGAAAGGAGATGAAAAGGCCCAGAAGAGAACAGTCCTGCCATGGGAAGCTTTCTGCCAGGCTGGTCAGATCTGCACTCACATGTCTGGCCCTGGGAGTGTATGGTGGGTAAGGATGGGCTTCACTGGAGTCAGAAATGGCACCAGGGCTAAAGGCCCTCTTGGCCAACCCCCTGCACCTGCAGCTCCTGCCCAAACAGAGACAAATCCTTTACTTTGGGTTTCACTGACAAGCTGGGGCTTGATCTTTCAATTGGCTTAATCAGGAAAGGACTAAGGGAGTTGCTAAGGTTGCTAAGGTTCAGTCTGACTGTGCTATCCCAGATGGCATTTGGGAGGGAGAACTGGAGGAGGTCACAGGTCATTCATATTTGGCTTTCTGAATGTACCTTAATCAGCTGAAGCAAGGACGAGGAACAAAACTCTTCCTTCAAGGGAAGAGCTTGGATGTTCACAGCTGACCTACTACAACTTTTACCAGGAAGACTGGGAAATCTCACCATTTTCTGCCAGATGTACTTCATCCACAAAATACTGTGGTTTATTTTCTTAGTATGGCTGCCTTATATAGCAGCTTTACAAACCCTTTACTTTTGGTCTGGTTCTCCATTTCTTTTCTTAATTTTGCAGCTAGCTTCCGAACAGTAACAGCAAGAACGATTCTGCCTTCAAAATGCTTCGAAACACATTACAAAAAATGAAGTAATTAAAATTGAATTCTGCTTTTTTCCCATGGCCTCAGCAGTATAACTTATGCTCATGATGTAACTGCTTTGTCTCAAAGCTTTGCATTTAAATATATCCACTGAAATTAGAAGTCAAAATCATTTGCATTACAGATGTATGCTTGTAGGTATGTACCAATTTACAGAATATCTAGTTTCCATTATAGTCAAAGGAGATCTAATTAATGCAAAGCCAAAGGATGGGTTGTCTCAAGCCAGTTTAAGAAGAATTCAGTTTCCTAACATAAATATTTTTTAAGACTCAACAGAGCTACTCTTAAGCATTGCCGATCTGAGCAGGAGGCAGTATATGTAGGCATGTATGGAGAGGAGTGGCTAAACTAGAGCTCTCACAGGGGGTAATGGGGTCTGAGGTGTGAATCACAGAATCAGCTGAGCTGGAAGGGACCCACAAAGATCATTGGAGTCCAGTTCCTGTCCTTGCACAACACCATCCCCAGGAGTCACACCATGGGCCTCGGAGTTTTTCCAAACTCTTCTTGATCTCTGTCAGGCTTGGTGCTGTGACCATTTCCCTGGGGAGCTGTTCCAGTGCCCAGCCACTCTCTGGATGAAGAACCTTTTTCTAATATTCAGCCTAAACCTCTCTTGGCACAATTTCAGGCCATTCCCTCAGGTCCTGTCCCTGTCACCAAAGAGCAGAGATCAGGGTCTGTCCCTCCTCTTCCCCTCACAAGAAGCTGTAACTGCACTGAGGTCTCCCCTCAGTCTCCTCCAGGCTGAACAGACCCAGTGCCCTCCACAGCTCCTCACACGGCTTCACCTCAAAGCCCTTCCCCATCTTTGTCACCCTCCTTTGGACATTCCCTGAGAGTTAAATATCTTTCTCATCATGCAGTGACTAAAAGTGCACACAATATTCAAGGTGAGGCTGCACATTGTCTAGCAGAGCTAGAACCACTGAAATAGTTTAGGTGTAATGATCTAGTATTCCAAGTGTTTTTGTATACTTCAGGACAAATATTGTCCTAAAAGACAAAAGATGTCTTCTTAACATTTGTATTTTATTTTCTCTGTGCATGAGTAGCTCAATTCTGTTCTTAACTAAGCAGAAACAAAGGGATCTTTAAGTAGACCTCAACATACATAAAAGAGAAATTCTGCTGGAATATCCTCTTTTACAGAACAAGTACTGTTAATCGGCTTGCTAGAAAGGGCTGCACATTTGGTTTACAGCTCTGTGCTATAAACAGATCATTGATTATGACCAACCTTAAAAATATTCCCCAAAAGATACGTCAAGAATTTATGTTCTAAACTCCAGGGAAGATCCAGAGTATCTTCCCCACTCTGTAGATATTTTTGGTCTGTTTATCTGTAGAGATGTGATGCAACTGGAAGATTTAATACCATTACCCCTAAAAGAATTCCAGTTTGCCCGGCAAGGAGACAAGTAAAATTGGAATATGATGTTGTGGAAATGATCTTGTAAATATAAATAATATCTAATAAATAGCCAAAGTGCCTTGATAGTGGATGATTTATAAATCAGCTCTTTAAGTTTTGTTCTTTTTTAAGGCAAATGTTGTGGAAATGAAACATTTCTTCAAGCTTGATATGAACTAATTAATAGATTGTTAAAAATCAGTGAGATTAACCAAAATGTATGATTAATTATCCCTATACACACATAAATATGTCTTAAAATATCACATTAGGTATAATTCTGTTATTACATTTTGTAATGGTATGTAGTGCATGTACTATATTTGCATATGATACAGTGTAGTAATTATACAACCTATTATACAATATGTAATAATTATATAATATGTTGTATAATGTATTATTATATAGTTTTGCTATATAATTATAACATTTAAACCATTATATTAGATAATACATAATTAGCTTCCAGTACATAATGGACTTATTACGTTATATAGATTGTCTCAGTGAAGTGAAATGAAGTGGTGAGATTGCAGTTGAGATATGGAGCAAAAGGCCAATAAATATTTCACACAAAATGTTTGTTTGATTTTCTAATGGAGAATTTGAAGAATGAGGGAAAAGAATAACTGGAAAGGAACAGAATGTGGAAGGAAAGACCAAAAATTTGGAATTATTTATGTGAGAGTTGTTCCCAATACACATAACTAATGTCAGCTCTTGAAGGTCTAAGTGCATTTCAGTGTCTCACTCAGGCTGGAATTTCTTGGGTTTTTTCAGTGTTTCTCAGCACTGTGTATTATTGACTCTGCAGTTCAGGACAGAGTTCAAATGCATTCTGTGAACCAGAAAAATCCCTTTCTTCTCATGGAATACTTCAGTGTATGAACAGTAGTTTAAGCAATGTTCCAGTGAACAGGTTTTGCTTAAGCATATGAAATCCATCATAAGGTTTTGTACAAATAAGCAAGTTTCAGAATGTGGTTGTCCACTGATGACTCAGTACCTCAAAAGTACCTGGACTTTTATTAAACAGACTTTCTCAACCTTGGAGATGAGAAAACTAAGCAGTTATTCCTGTCTTATTTGTTTAATCTAAAGTATCTGCTAACTAGTACTCACCAGAAGAGGGCTCAGCATAGAGTGTACTGACCTAAAGACACTTTGGAAAACGTTCTTGAAAGAGAAGCTTTTCTTGCTGATGGGATGGTAGAATTGTCGGTGACAATGAAAAATATGCTATACCTTTTCTGAGCCAGTGATTGCTTTAAATTCTCTGTAAATCTGTGGGGCCTGATTTTCCTCTCTCATGATTCAGCATTATTGACATCAATAGTTTTTCAGGTTGACACTAAAATATATGGGAGGAAAACAGTTCTCTTGTCACTTAAAAATGAGTTTTCTTTTTTTGTCAATAAAAGGGCAGTTGGTAAAGGGAAAATGAGAGTGGTCATTAAGTTAAAGTAGCAAGAGCAAAGTAGTAAGAGAAGTGTTTTGGGCAAGATCTGACATTTTCTGCACAAGGTGGATAGCCCCCAACTCTGCAAGGCTCCATAGAAATGGCAATTAAGCTCTATGCAGGTTTAGCTAACAGCATGGAATGTTCACAGCAGGGAAGGTTCACAGAGCAGCATGTCTCCTGTTGCTGTACTTAGTCTTGATGAAGACTGCTGGCACTGCATTTCTGAGAGATTCTGGTGCCAGCTAGCACCAGGGCAAATGAAGACTGAGATTTCTAGATGTCCTTACAGAGTACCAGGATCCATGGCTGCTTTGCTCTGCCTCTTTAACCTTTGCTCATGTGCTCTTCCCAGTCCTGGCAAGCAAAGTGTCCCAGGAGCTGCAAGGCACTAAACCCTGCCTTGCCCAGGCAGGTGCTCTTCTGGATGTGCCTTGCTGAACATCCCAGTAGTCTCTGGGTGATAACTGCTCTCCACAAACTCCACAAGCATGTGCACCCAGTTCATGGCATCCTTACTTTTGAACAGGGATGAGTCAACTCAGCATGTGGATTTTGACATCTTGTGTGGGTGACATCATTAAAGGGTGTGCAGGGAATATTAGTCAGAGGTGGCTCTAATCTTAGCAAGTGACTGGTCTCCTCTCCATGGAGACAGGTATCATAGAGCCAAGCAGCTGAAATGCTGTCTTCTGATTTTCTGCCACATGCTCTTCAAAGGGCTGATGCTGCTATCAGCCAGTCTGCTTGATGTGGCTGAGCTGTCCCAGCTTCTAGCAGAGACCTTTTCCTGCAGACAAAACCCATTGTTCACAGGTAACAGAGCTGCTAGCTTGGATCAAGTGCCTTCTGATCACAAGAAGAAGGCTGACCGAAGAGCAGTCATTATTCAGAAGCTGAAACTGTCCACCCAGTCTTTCACAGTTCTGACGTGAACTATCATGGTGTTTCCCACCATATTTCTATTATTTCTTTTCCTCCAAAATGTAAGAAACACATTACTCATAAAATATTTCCTGCCTCCCCCTTTCAGTTTTCAGCAAGATAATTAAAGGCCTGTCACAACTTGCGTGCTTTAGTCCTCATCATTTCTGCCCTGTTTTCAGCAGCCACTTCTATTAGGGAGTATAAAACCTCCAGATTCAGCTTGTAAGCCAAAGAAAATAACTGTAATTCACAAAAATCCCTTAATAATTTCAGCAAAATGCTGAAGGAGGCATTTTTTAATTAAAGATTTCATAGTTTCTTACTTACTTTCCTATTTTAATTTCTTCATTATGTTCTGTTATTAGGTGGGAAGAATTTTTCTACTGATTCCATGACACCACGTTGGGGTAAAAAATGTTTACAATACTGGCAAGTTTTTTTATTGGAATAATTTTGTCATATTGTTAATTCTTAAATTCATGGAATAAGTATTTATGTGTATCCTTTTTCCAGGCAACCTTCAAATCAACATTTTCTTCATTAGATTGTTGCAACATTTAGATTAAGTGCTTTGGCACAAGAAATTAATTCTATCCCAAGTTTGTGGGTTAGTTTTTAGCAAACTGTAATGCATAATAAATCAAAGGGATTTTATCAGGATTCTGTGCCATACATCCTGTGAGCTAATATGCAGAGGGTGGAGGATGGAAAGAAGTAAAACTTTTGTCATAGCAGAAGCTCTTGTGAATCCAATATCTTAAGAACTCCTGCTCTTGCTCTGTCTATCATGTATGATTGTTCTTTCCACAAAACCCCTGAGGCTCAGCCAGGAGGAATTTCTTGATTCTTATACCCCCATTCCTGTGTTTCAGGGACATTACTGTGCTTTCTTTCACAGGATTTGAAAATGGAACTAAAGTTTTGCAATACCAAGTTCAGTAAATAATCACTTGAAATCATGCAGGATATGAAAGTTTTCCTGGCTGCCACATAGATATGGCCAGACAAAATGCAGCTCACTTTTAGTGAGACATACCCAGATGCCTCTTGTCCAATGGCTCTTTGACTTTAATGGCATTATTCCTTTACCTCTTCTTGATGAAGAAAATCCATTTGTTAATCTAAGCTGGAGCACATATTCCTTTGTGGATTTTGCACCATAATTCTTTCTTGTACCCTAGATTAGCCTCTTTTACCCACAGAAAGTGAAGTAATGTTAAAAGATAACTTGGTCCCTCATTTTCTGAGCATTTTCTGATAATAATGTTTACTGTTGAAAGTGTTGAAAGCTCAGTCTTAGGAAAATTGACAGTTATACAAGCCTTAAGAAGTCAAACTGAAAAAAAAAGGAGACGATTCCTATCTCTCTATTATTAATTTGTATGCACATGAAAAATAACAGCCAATAACCACTGTCATTGATAAAGTGCATGCATAATTAACAGAAGAGGTTCAATACATTATTGCAGCAGATAAATGACTGAATGAGTATAAAATGAAATAGGAAATGTAAAGACAACTTCTATATATTACAGTTTTGTCCTTTGGGTTTAGTAGCCTATTTCTAAAAATCTTACTAAAACGTTTCTGTGAAGTGATATATACTGTTGCTTAATACTGAATTTCAGAACTTGCAGCCTAGCCACACAGAAATCTCCCCTGAGTCAGCAGTGCAGTTTCTGCAGAGAAAGGCATCACCTCCCTGTCACACTGTCACAGATCTGGAGCTCAGGGAGACAGAATCTTTGAGGCAGACTTAAATGAGGAGAAAAAATAGTAGAAAACATAGAAAGAGGACTTTAATTTTCATGCTTATTGTTTGGAGGGACATAAAAATTTGATCCAATGTGGAAAATTATTTTGAGAGCAAAACTGGGATGTTTGTGGTACAAATACAGAACTTATTGACAAAGTAACAGACAGCTGTGGTGTAAACCCTACCTGAAAAAAGAGAGCATTCAGCAAAAATACATGGATGCATGCTGATGAAATTTGTACCCATATCGATTAAAAGAACACTATGCAGAAATTATAGCATGTTCAAGATGTAAAGCAGATTTTAATCTATTAGGCCAGATTTCTATGTCTGTCTACTTCCATATTTTAATTGATGTTTTTACTTGCAACTGTACCTTGTCATGTCATCATCTGACACCAGATTGTGCTCACTTATTTAGTTTTACATTATTTCTGATGAAGGTTATGCATCTCTATTCATTGCCAATATCATATGGCAAGCGTACACGTGTTCATATAGAATATTTTAACTTAAATTTAATTTTAAAAATTACATGGCTTTATTTCTTATTTTGACAACTGGGAGAGCAGTTAGTCTATGAGAAATAATATATTATTCTTCCTTGTCTATTTTTCAGACTAAAATAAGGAAAATATTCTGTTCAACAGCACAACTTCTAGATGCTTCAAAAGAAATGCAAAAAACAAAATGTTTAGGTTGTGGATAATCTGGCTAAAATAATTCATGGCTGTCTCACTGTATGAATAGTAATTATTGATCAACCTTTTTTTCATTCTTTTTTTGAAGTATTGAAGTACTGTAACCAGCTGCATTTCTAGAGGGCTAAGTGAACTTGGCTTATTCACTAAGGCTCAGACACTGAGAAGTAAATGAGGCTGCTGAACTTGACTTCACAGGAAGTTAATATAGGACACTTTGAGATGTGTGTTTCTTCCATTTTTTTAAGATACATTTTGTAAGTTTAATAACTGGTACGGATATCAAGGCCATTAGAGCAAGGAGTCAGAGAAGAAGCCACATCGTGTGGCTTGTAATGGATTAATGGGTCTTTCATGGCAGAGCTGTACTGCTGTCTTGGTCATTGAAGATGCATTCTGCTAATTTCTAATTGAGAAATTCCTTCAGTTTTCATTAAATGCAGTTTTAGTCATCCTTTAACTATTCAGTCCTTTATCCTAGGATCAGTCACTGACCAGACCAGAAATCCTGTCTTGTAAAGAAAACAGAAAATTCCTATCTGTACCTGCCATAAATCAAATACTGTATTCAAACCAGTCTTTAACATTAAGACATTAGATACCATATTCATATAGAACGTCTTTGGTTTTAAGATATAAGTCTTTTGCCCTGCATTATAGGGTTTCTTAAAGTCTTCCTCTTGGCAATGTAAATTTCCTAACATTTCTTCTTATCTGTCTCCTTCTGCAGTAGTCAGAGGACAATTTTTAAATTATATTATACTTTGAAGGGAAATTATAAAACTCCTCCAGTGATACTCATTTGTCCCAGTGTTTAATTCTTCTGGGTTTTCTCAAATCTTGACATCTTTGCTATGGCGACAAAGATGACTAGGAAATCCATCTGTTCAGGATATAAATACAACATCAATAGGACTTATGCATAATGTTTCAATTTATAAATAAGACTAAATGCTCTCAACCTGACAGTGATCACTTGTCACCTGCATTTTATCTAATTGTGCTAAAAATAAGGACTCTGTTGCTATCATCATCATCATTATATTTAACTGCAATGGAAAATTATGCAATAAGTACTTTCTGGACACTGTTTTGAAGAAACTTACAGGATGGTGAAGGCTTTCTGTTCACTCCTATGATGCATTTGTCACACTTCCTCTGAAAAATATCATCACTGCTCTTCAGTCCTAATAAATGCCTCCAACCTTGCTGCTCCTCTTCAATTTTCTAATTCCACTTTCTTCCACTGGAAGAAAGCCTGCAAGGAACTGATGGAAAAAGCCGAAGTCTAGCTCTGTCTTGCTCTCTAGCTGTGCAGAAAGTGCAGAATAAGTGTGTCTGCTACTATCATGTCAGCGCCTTTCTTAGAAAATCTATTGGCAACCTTTCCTCCCCCTTTTGATACAGTGAAACAGAAGAGTCTCAGGTAATTGTTCTGTTTAAAGTCTCATTTTGTCTGTCCTTCTGGTTTGTGCCTCATGCTTCTTAGGATGGTGATTCACTAGTAAGGGCAATGCATCCTGGCTGATGTGGCTTGCAACTCCTGTGTGGCTGCTTGAGATGCCCGTGGATCATCTCAGCCACTGCTACAGTGGATTTCCTGACCCCACACACAGCACATTGACAGATGCAATACACACTTCCACCACACTGAAGGGCTTGTCCTGCTGATACATCTCATAGTAAGTTATGGAATAGGATAGCATATAGAAATAGAGCTGGAAGTGACCTCAAGTATCCATGAAGTTCAGCTGGTTACCCCTAGACAAGATCACCTGTAACTGCAGTTTTTCTCTTTTTCAAAGATTTATGGGGATGAATATTCAACAATGTCCTTGGACTATCCCTCTAGATTTTCATTATTCCTGCCATTAAAAAAAATTGCCCTAATACCAAACCTGGGTTTTTCTCTATTCATCATAGTGGGATGCCTTGCTCAGCAGAAGTCTCAATAAAAATGTTAACTATTTTCCCTGGGAAACACTGTGTGTGAAACTTTAATGCATGCTCTAAGCCTGCCTGTGCATTCTGCATTTCAAAGCATTTTGAAGTACATGTAAAAAGTCAAGAGAAGTTGTACTTCTGTATTTAGTGTCTAAAAGCTCTGTTCAGCCTGGAGAACAGGAGACTTAGGGGACACATTGCAGTTACAGCCTCCTCATGAGGGGAAGAGGAGGGGCAGGCACTGATCTCTGCTCTGTGGTAACAGTGACAGGACCTGAGGGAAGGGGCTGAAACTGAGTCAGGGGGAATTTAGGTTGGATATTAGAAAGTGATTCTTCACCCACAGCATGGTTGGGCGCTGGAACAGCTCCCCAGGGCAGTGGTCACAGCACCAAGCCTGACAGAGCTCAAGAAGCCTTTGGACAGTGCCCTGTGCAGGGCAGGGACTTGGACTTGATGATCCTTGGGGGTCTCTTCCACCTCAGCTGATTCTGTGATCTTTTAGTTATAGTGGGCTGCATCCAAATGCAAGGTCTTATGTTACCAGTGCTCGAAATAAGGTTGTGCATCACTATCCCTCAGTTCACTGGGACGAGTCAGCCATTCCAGCATCTTCTTATACCTGTCAGGGTGGATAGTACCAGGAATCATTTTATGACTGCAAAAAGGAAAAAAAGGGGGATTAATATCACAACAAGGGAAATAGGAAAGCTGCCTACACATTATACACCATTACTTAAGAAACTGACCAGGGGCCAAAATCAAAACCATGAAATATTCTTTTTTAGAGGTGTAAAATAAGAATAACCTGTTTTTACTTGCATTGTCAAACTACCTGTCAAAATTTCCCTATAAATCCTTTGCCAGAAAAGGAACTGGAATAGCAGATTGATCAGCAGGACAATAGTGCAGGGTTACCTCTGTGCAGAGACACCACAACTGGCTGACTGATAGCTGAGTGATAACTGAGTGATAACTATGTCAGCTTCTAGTCAGCATGTCAGGTAACACAGTTAATTTTCATTTGGATCCGGGAATGTAACTATGACTACAAGGAGAAAATATATACGAGTTATTACACACTTAATCTTTTAAAAGTGGATTTTGTATTGGTTCTTATCTCATATCCAAACATGGTTCTGAAGCTGAGTGAGCATAAACTATTTTGAGATGAAATACCAGATTTTGTCATTGGTTAAATATGGCTTATATTTGTTTCAGCTGTAGATAATGCAGATAAGTGACCCAAAAACATGTTTGCATGGTACACAGAATTTTGCCCCTACATAACAAGAGAATATTGCTGCCTAGATTGCAAAAACCAAGCAAAACTCTACAGATAGGCATCATGCTGTGAGCTTTTATTGTCTGACTGTGTCTAATGGTTGAACTGCCAAAACTAGCAGCGGGGTGAGAATAAATTATGAACAAATGAAGAACTCTCTCATTTTTATGCGATAATCCAGATTTCCTTTACCTATAAATAATGATCCTAAGGTTTGAAAATGAGAAGGACAAACATTATATGAACAAATAGTAGGAAGATTTTGCATCCTTCTTAGAATTATCTTCTCTGACAAATCAAAACACCAGATGCCTAATATAAACAGGATGGAATCCCTGTAAATTAAGTGTCCATATATGATATTGATGCTTATGTAAGATGCTTTATATTCCCAAACCTGGTGAGCATGAGTTCTTTGTAACCTTAGTGTTTTGTATTCATGAGTATGATGACTCTATGGCTCACAGTCAGTGTTCTCTTTATAGTCAAGAGGAAGAGGGAGTTTTTTGCACAACAGATTGCCCAACCTACCAGCTTATTCACATAAGCAATATCATTCAAATCAATAGGTTACCCCATAATAATTCTCTCCATGTAAAGAATGGAATGCCTATTTAAAACCACATCTACCAGCATCACTAATGCTAATTCTTCCTTGCATGGATTTATATAGTTGCTTGCATGAGGAAATCACACTCAAATCACGGAACTATCCTCATACAAATAGGACTAGTAAAATGCATATTTGCACCTTTACTGTATTTGATGAGCAGAAGTTAAAATGGGACATGCTTCAAGCTGAATATGATGGGGAAAGAAAGAGAAAAAAAAGTCAAAGAAAAGAGGGGAATAACAGACAAGATGATAGAAAAGATAGGCAGACCTTTAGGATGTTAATCTCTTTAAGTTTTGAAATGTTCTGCCAACTCTGAATTATTATTTGGCAGGATACATCAAATGAGACTTATTTTGACCATGACCTCAGGTACCTGTCTTCCTCTAGTTCCTGTGGTCTCCTTTTTTGTTTGTTTTTTTAAAATATTTTCTCTATCTTTCTTCCTATCCTTGTTTAATCTTTTAAGTCTAAACTAGCCCAGTTTTTTATCCAGTTTTACCTACAGGAAGATTCTGCTGCTGTGAATTCCCATTGTTTCATAGAACGAACATCATGTCTTTTTCACAGGCAAGAAGTTCCCTACTGGACTGAATGCTGTTGAATTATTTAGGCAGAATAACCAAAATATGCTACAATATGAATTATTCTTTACATGCTTACATTAATTTGTTGCCTTGGCCCACTGGCTGTACAGTCTGAATAGAAGTCAGTCCATTTAAGTCTTTTAACCTACATACATATGATTAGGACATTTGGCAAGAAGTTGAATGTGGACCAGGAGATAAAATATACAGATAGAATTAACACTTCTGCATACAAATAATTATAAAAAAGAAAACAAAAAACCCAACAAACAAACAAACAAACAAACAAACCCAAAAAACCAAAAAAAACTATAAAAAAACCACCAACCCCCCCCAAAAAAAAAAAAAAAAGGAAGGTTTTTTTTTAAAATAGGATTTTAATAGGAAAGATTGTTAGGAACAAATAGGAAGATTGATACATTTCCTAGTAAAAAGTTGTTATGTCAGAAGATACCTTTAGCTACAAGTCAGTGCATGGATCTTGAATTTTGCAATTTGTTTCTTTACTTAATGTACTAATATAGCTTGACCATATAGTTTACATACAATGTCTACAATATGTTAGATGTACTAAGCATGTAATTACTTATATCATGTATGATTACAAGAATCCAAGTTCAGATCCTGTATGGAAGGCTCTAGAAATGAGAAGAATATCAAATTTGTACCCTGGTTGAAATATAAAATTCTTGTCTTTTGCCTGCTTCTGAAAAGAGGCCAAGAAATCAAAATTTCCTAGACCCTCTCAGCATGGAAGCTAATTGAATCAGTCTGTTTTAATAACTCTGCAAGAGTTAAGGTGTTTTTTAAAAAATAACTTCTTGCAAAATAAAAACTGCCTATAGAAATTATATGAAAGAGCTATTTAATATGTACCACTATGGGATACATGCAACATTTACTTTTGCATTACTAGAAAATATAGAAGTCTGGCAGCCTAAATAAAAGTGATTGAAAACATAGTTTGTATGGGGGCTTGAAGGAGGCAAAAAAATGACCAAATTATTACAGGATTGGTATGGATTGCTTACAATTATTATATACTAAAAAGTGAGGTTTGGGGGAGATCTGCAATACAGATTCTGTGTGAATCCCATGATTTCCAGTGATTATGGGATCTAAAGATTTGTCAAATCAACATCTTTGTTTCTCAGAAGGTACTCATGGGATATTTCACTTCCTGCCTAGCAAAATAAAAAAAAATTTTAAAACCCTACTGTGATCTCTGCTTTGATGTTTGCAAAAATATGGAGTGGTCAAGAACACTGAGAGGAGATTAACAAAATCACATATACTCAAGCGAAGTCTTGCCAAGCTGCATTTACTATGCAGGATAAATCTGATTTGCAAAAATGGGGAACATAGATTACTAGATTAATGAATTAAAAGAACAGACCCTGCTGTCTGTCTTTTGCTCATTTTCTGTCTCATGAGAAGAATAAATTATATTTTCTCTCCTCACTGGAATAATTAAAATTTTGAAGAGCATGCAAGTACAGTACTGAATAGTTTCTATCCATTTGCAATTTTGCTAAACTTTCCTTGTCACAAAGTGAACATCAGTGTCTGCACCTAGTCATTAAGAAGAAATAATTGCCCTACTCAAACCATAATTTTTGCCTCCTTTCCCTCTGATTTAGAGTGGGTCCAAACTGGGATTTTGGAATGATTTTCCCCCCCCATTTCTTGCCTCATTGCAAATTTTTTTTTCACTGATTTTGGATCCTGAATTGATTTTGCATCTGTCCATGAATATTCAGAATGTTGTCTGTGAATTCCATGGTAGGAGGACATCTCACACAAAGACAGAATCTGGTGAGAAGTCTTTATCCAAGGCACAGAAAAGCCTGTGAGAGCCCTTCTTAAGATTTCTGTGCACGCACAGGGGAGACTGGAACACTCACTGCTCATCTCAGACAACAGGTAACTATACTTTGAGGGGACACAGCAGTAGCAACCATCATCCTCCAGAAAACAGGCACATTCTGAGGTATGTTTGATTATGTGAGAAAGAAGCAGAGCAGCTAGCAAGGAAAGACAAAGGACAAGAGGTGTACGTTGCATGGTATTAAAAAAGAAAAGAGAGACTTGAGGCTTTCAGGCAAGCCAAAAATAGGGCTTGGTGCCAAGGAGAAAGAAACTTCATTGCATTATTTGATTCCAGATAAGGGACTCCAAAGCAGATGTAGTCTTGATGAGGAAGAGGTGCAGTTCTTCCTCTCCAGCAGCAGGGACGAGCTGTTTTTCAGAATGGGCTACTGCAAAGAGAACCACAGGGCTACAAACTTCTGTCGATGTCAGGAAGGAAACATGAGTCCTTGCATTTTTCTCATTGCTGTTGTAAATAAATGGGATTGCATATAAAATATACATGACTTCTTTGTGAAATCTTCAGTCAATGTCTTTATCAATTGTTTCTGGTAGAGACAATGTGTTGGACTGCACATCCTGGCTGATAGCCCGATCTCTATATATAGATTCAGTGTACGCCTATAAAATATTTCTCCTCTATGATGATCCCTTTGCAAAACGCCTATTTCTGTCAGTTTAGATTAGCTTTGAAACTTCAGAGCCAGCAGCTAACAGGCTTAACAGCACAGCCTAGTAAATCATCTGTCTTGCAAAGGCACTTATGTGGAAGAGCTGTGCATCTCTGAAAATCAGGCCATTTCATTTTACTGGCTATATATGGGTTCAGCAACTTAAATTAGGCATACAGAAATGTTAGCAGTGGAATTTTCTAAAGACTGATTGCTATTCTGTTATTAGGCTAGCTCCAAATGCTTGTTTCATGCCAGAAAAGGTATGACAGAAGTACTTCACTAGCCAAATGGACATAATGACCTGCTTGAAATGGCTCCAGCATGGGATGGGGCTGACAATGCAGTATCACCACATGCAGATGGTACTCAGGAGTGTGGGTTCAGCTACTACAATGGGCAATTTTCATCTAAGAAGATGAACTCTAGATTTGATGAGTATGTGTGACCACCCCACAGCCCTGAAGAAGCTGTCTTGGACAGGTTGGTGGGTGAATAAAGTATATTGCTGAGAGCAGGGGTCTGACAACATTAAGCATGTGATAAGCCAGTCACGGGCAACCTGAAATTGATAGAGCACGTATCTTTCCAGGACAGTGTTCTCAAGGGAGTTGGGATCCTTTGCCTTTCAGAAGAAGTTCTCTCTAGCTACTGATTTTGGAGCAGTAGTACTTTTCTGATCTTTTGGATCTTGCAGCCTGGTGCCAGCTCAGCTGTCTGGCAAGTGAAATCTGTTTGTGCAATGGGCTGCTGGCTCTGCCATCAGGCCACTTGCCCAGAGATGACTGTGCAAGCCATCCCCCAAAGCTGGGATTCTTGCTACCCATAGGCTCTGTCTGGCGTTGACCAGTGACGTGATCTGCAGCATCCACAGATGTTTGGTCCCTTCCCACAGGGTTCTCAAGATCTCTGAAACTACCCACGCCCAACAGCATGATCAGGCACAGCTTGGATCACAATGTTTGTCATGGACTGCTCCTGAAAAATCAGTGCAAGCACGGGGGCAAGTCATGCACAGATTGCAAGGTGTGTTCTGCCACTTAGCCTCAGGACCCATGGTCCCTGGACTATTTTACTCAGTGGTATAGACAAAGCTACAGATTACAAAGATCTGACCTTTTTTCCTGAGTTTGAGAAGCAAGAGCATCCTTAGGATACCTCAGATTTGGTACTTGAATGGCAAAACTGCCCAGGAAATCTCGTAGCCTGAGACTTTAGAGATTTCTGTCATCATAAATGCTTAGGCTATGTGCAGTTTTATGCCATAACTGGTTGATGCCCCTTCTTCCAAAGGCTCTGCAGGCCATGCTTTGTGAAGCACAGGTAAGGCTAATGCCAGGTAAAGCAATAGCTGCTGGGGAACATGTACCCTTCCTGAGCCATCCTTGCACAGTCAGTCTGCAGTTTTGCCATAAATTACATAGCAACAAAAGTAATGAGGAATTGTCTAATAAACTGGGAGGAAAAATGGCTCTTAAACTGACTGGATTACCTTTAATTCTTTTGAAGTTTAGCAGAGAGATTTTCACCATGCTTTGGGAATTCCCAGTGAGTGACAAACCAGCTAATGAACAGCTTTCAAAGAGCCTAAACTTAGCTAAAGCCTGTTCATGCATCCCTTTGATAATCAAGAACAACAGCAGAAGAATGAGAAGACAAAAATCTATAGCTTGGCTTTACACTATGTACAAATTAAGGAGCTGACTCTTATATTTGATCTTTTAGGTAGAAAGGTAAATTATCATTGCATTAATACTTCACTTTGCCTCTCATCACCTCACTCCTGTCAGTGCAATTCAAATGGTGCTGATTCTTGATGCCACTGCTGTATACATCAGCCCAGCTGGATTTCACCTACATTTCCACATTCTGTTGTTATCGTGTCCTGTCTTTCAACTGAAAGATTGGCAATTTGTCCTGCTGCAGCTTCTCCCCTTGACCATGAATGCACAATCCATCAGATAATCTTCCATTCCCTTTGGCTACTGAAGAATGAAACATATTTTGGCTCTTTTCCTCGGCAAGTAAAGTTAACAGTCAATGGGAGCTTGATGCCACACTGATCGCTGAGCTCCATCCTGATTTCGTTGAAAACCCAGGATGGCAGCACTTGGCAAAGCTGGGCCTTACATGCTGGCAATACCTGCTTGCAGTGAACAGACTGAAAAAGGGTTTTACAGAAAGGGAAACAAAGCTCATGGGCAGGCTGTCTCTCATCTATCCTCTTTATAGGAGTTATAACTGATTTGTTGGTGTTGCTTTGTTGGTTTTGCCTTTTAAATTTTTTTTAATTGTTTTTTTCAGAAAGAGAGAGCTGAACTACTATTGTACTGATTGGATTTTTCTGTTTGGTAAGCAGTCTAAATTTCCTTCCTTGCCAGCTGCTGTCCAATGTAACTGTAATTGTGCAGATTATTTTACAGAGATGACTGGAGTTTTGAGGTATGTTGTATGGTGGTGAATTTTTTGTCAAGAAAATTTAACTGTAAATGCAACAATATATGAACAGATTGCATGAAATTTGTGATCATGATACTACTGCTTTTCTATTTTAAAGATAAAAAGCCAGATTGGATGACTACTGAACAAATGAACAGATGTTCCTTCCTCACCACTGAGCACACTGAGTGTGACACTGATTTATATGACCTGGAAAGGATGTATTTATAAAATACTTTGGATCTGGAAAAGCAGAATAATTATAAGACCAGTTATTTAAAGTTTCAGCACTGAAGCACAATCCAATATTTGACTGTAAATTGTTTGATCACCTCTTCAGTCTCTTGCTAACAGGAAGACTGTTGCCTTGAGCGATTTTAGCAAGAGCAGGGTAACTGCCTTAAAATGACTGCAAGCCTGGATATGTCCCTGTGGTGGTTTAGATCCAGGTGGGAATTAAACTCCAAATAACTACTCTCCTTCCCTGCCCCTCCCTCCCTCCAAGAGAGGGACAAAGGCAGACACTATGGGTCGAGATAACAATTTCCTGAAGGCAAACAGCAATGGGATAAGAAAGAACCAGTAACAGCAGCACTAATAACAAAAGTATACAAAAGAGAGGGTAATTTGCACACAAAAAGGTCCTCAGCAGCTCGACTCAGTTCGATGTGGCCACTGAGACCAGATGGTGGACATTTCCACATTCCACAGCTGGCATACCCCTTCCCCAGTGAGAAAACTTCAGGAATTTTTTTCCTATAACTTGTTTTGTAGCTAGATATTGCAGCAGAAAGGCCATATCTGGCAATCAGCATTGAAAATAGTCACAAAAAATGCCACTTGGGCAACTACCAGTAAACTTCCCTGTGGTGTAACATTTTCAGTAAATGACTTGGGCATTAGATGAAGGATGTCATCAGGTCATTCTCAGGGAGCTGTTGTGGTCAGTCACACAGTCACACAGCTCTGAGGGCTCACATGAAAAGATGAAACTTCACATGCTGCAGCCACCCCCCTCTCAACTTGTTTAAGGTCCCCTTGCTGTCAGTGCAGAGAAATATCTACTCTGGAAGAGCAGACATCCCTTAAAGTTAGCCAGGAAGAAGAAGCACCTCTAGAAGATTATTGTATCTGGATTCTCAGATTTTTATTATAGTATAGGCAAAGGATGAGTGATTGTCACCTCACAGCAAAACTTTCTCTTCCTGGTGACTAGAAGAAGTAGATGACAGATTTAGTAAAAAAAACATATTCAAGCATTGGTGGAATTGTGTCAATGTAGAGTACATTATAACTTATTTCCCTTCCAAGCATATAAGCCCTTTTAACCACTTAGGATACATCCAAACAAAATGGTGCATGTTGTTACAACTGACCTCTGAGGCTGGATAACTGAGGATCCTGTTAATAAGTCTCTTGGGGTGAATTATGAATATGCAACTCTTTAAAAGAGAGATTAATTTCCATGTAACACAAGGCCAGCAATACAGTTATAAAAGGGCAGTGTGGTTTGTACTATGCCTCAGATGCACAAGCAAAGTTTTGTACAATGCAGTCTGGCATCTTGTCTGTCTTTCTCCTCACTCCTTGCAGGGTCTAGCTCTGTGTTGGCTTGTGCAGGGTTGATGAGATTTCCTCTTGGACCTGGGGCAGAAATTGGCCCAAGATGTCCCTAACTACCCACAAGCAAAGCATATTTGATGGGGTAGTGTGCAGAGCTCCCATCTGCCAGAGGGAAGCTTGAATGGTGGATTTGGCCACCCATGGATGAAAAACAATGTTTTCCTTTAAAGATAGATTCAGGACTTTGCATGTATTTATAACTAAATGGCACACCAAAAATTTTCCTAGTCCTTGTGGGATAAAGCAATTTTTTGGGGTATGTCACTCTGGTGATGAAAAACCTGGTTCTGTGTAGGTTCTTCTTTAGGCACTTTTGTAGATCTGGACCATAGTCATTTACCTCTTATGACAGTCACACATGTTAAGATGATGCAAAGGTATGTGACTAGTAGCCACTGGGGCAATCTGCTCTTCATATCTTAAAATCTAAATTTTACCCACTTGAAAAGAAGCACAAATGGATCAATTACAAATGTTATTTGAGAAGGACCCATATTTGAAGTGACAGCGAGCTGTCACCACAAAAAAAAAAAAAAACCAACAGGTTTCCAGAACAGGTGTTTTAAAACCAAGAAGAAAGATGTTTCAGTTCTTTACTGGTGGGTGGAAGGGAAAAGTCAGTTGGCATGTTATGTGCTGTAGCAGCTGGATTAAATATGGAAGGATACTTTCTGCTGGCTACGTCTAAGTGACATAATGCTCATGTGAAACGCTGAAGTAAAAATTTTCCCCAAAAAGCTGAGATTCTTAAATGACTCATTGAAAGCTTGGATTTTCTTTCAATGCATTAGAGACATGAAAATCTAAAGACAGTCCATGAAGAATTAGTGTTAAACCAGCCAAGTCCCTCAAATATGCAGAATATCCATGTGGTTGTTTAAAATTTCATTCTTAATAGCATAGATGTGAAGCCTTCCTCTGAAGTCAGTGGAGTTATTCTCAGTTACAGTGATGGAAGAGAAAGCATATATAACTCACTGCATGGGGAAAAAACCAAAAACCAAACCTCAAAACTTGCTATGACTGAAGCTGAGAAAGTGTTTTATTATTTTGTCCAAGTAATATCTTGACATTGCATTGTCTTTTGAAAAACTTCCTGTTTCTTGAGTCTGAGACATCACCTGCAGGGCTGACATATGCATGGTGAATGAGACATCTGGTCTGGAACAAAGCTGTCTTTCAGCTCAAAATAAACGTCACTTTTTCTTCAACCACAAAATAGTAGACAGAGGTAGGGATGAAAGCCAGGTCAATGTTATATAGTGCATATCAAAAGTGATTATAATAAGGAGAACTTACAGGGCATGCAATTTAATCACCTCTCCAGAATCCAGGACATTTTCCTGCTGTTTTGATTTTGCAGAGGCCTCACTGTGGTTAACCAGGTTTTTTTAGTAGCTGAAGATGACATTGCAGATCATCTCATGAAGCTGTGGGACAGTATCTGCATAAAGCCTCTTTTTTCCTTTGGCCCAGTTGCCACCATGGAGGGACTGTGGGGGCAGGCAGGGAACTTGCTTTCTTGAAGGGATAGGTCGAATATGGTACCCACCTGGTTCCCGTGCATCCCTGTGATGCTCCTGTCCTGCTGGCATTCCAGCCAGCCTGCCCAGCTCTGTCAAATACACAGGACTGCAGAGTGGGAGAGGGGATCTTTAGCCTTGTGTCTGTGAAATAATGATGAGGGAATCAACAAAGGCCAGGGCAGGGTCCTACACCTGGGGAGGAATAACCCCATGCACAGGCACAGGCTGAGAGCCAATCTGCTGGGAAGCAACTCTGCAGAGAAGAGGAGGAGGGGTCCTGGTGGCCAACAAGCTGTCCATGAGCCAGCAGTGTGTCCTGGTGACTAAGAAAGCCAAAGGTCTCCTGGGATGCATTAGGAATAGCATTGCCAGCAGGTTGAGGGAGATGATCCTGTCTCTCCACTCATCTCGAGTGCTGTGTCCAATTCTGGGCTCCTCAGGACAAGAGAGACGTGGAGCACCTGGAACAGGTCCAGTGGAGGACACCAAAGATAAGAAGGGGACTGGAGCATCTCTGTTATGAGGAAAGGCTGAGGGAGCTGAGCCTGTTCAGCCTCCAGAAGAAAAAACTGAGAAGGGACCTTATCAATGTATATAAGCATCTGAAGGAAGGGTGCCAAGAGGATGGAGTCAGTCAGTTGTTGATATTCCAGCCCTTGGCAGCGTCTGAAAGGGCCCAATACAAGTAAATTGGGATGTGGCAACATCAGCTTTTAGCCCTGAGCCTGTCAGATGTTTACCTCTAAAATCTATAAAAGTGACAGGGTCTGAGTGTAAAAATTTGAACTAGGTTCAGTAGTTGAAAAATTTTTGGATCCTTTGCAAATTAGAAACAATTGGCAACCTGCTGGAAAAAATGTCCTTGCTGACTTTCGCAAACTGTCATTTCTGATAATACTGGCAAGAAAAGTTATTTTATATCCTGGAGGACTGATCTTGAAAAAGAAAATAAAATAGCTTCATTCACTTTTCTTTCAGAGTGGCAACATAGAAGAAACTGTGCAGCAGAGCTGGGTGTATGACAGGAAAGAGACCACCCTTGCTATTAATGAATACCCACTGGAAAAAGGAGTGTGATGGATCATTGAGGATGAATTTAAGTTTTGTGAAGGGTATGATGTCTGGTTTCATATGGCCTAGAAAAGTACTGAAAATTTAATTAAGTTTTAGACACTGACTCTGGGGAAGGTCACTTCAGGGCCCACTAGGATAGATGGATTTTCTTGACAGAAATACTTTTGCAGGTTTCAGTGCAGTGTGCACCTCATGGGCTTAATATATCTGGGGAGTAACTGTGTGTGCACTGGGTCTGCAAAGTGAGTGAGACATCCTGAGCACATCAAGTGTGCAGCAGAAACACAGATCACCTATGAAATCCACACACCAAAATCAACGCCTTAACACTCCCAAAGAATCAGACTTTGGAATGGGTGCTGAAGGGTAACCTTCCTCCCCAAGGAGCATCTCCGTGGTTTGTGGATACTGAGCAAGCCAGAAGTCCCAAACAAAAGCAGGAAATCCTCCTGTTCTGCCCAGGTGACACTTCCAAACTGTAGAAGAAAGTGTAAAAAAAGCAGCCCTTTTGGAAAGAATCACTGGAGGACAGAGGAAGGAGATGTCCAAAGGAATGCCATGAGAGGCTTCCTGTAGTTCTTAAGAAGAAGAAATTCTGTGGAAGAGGCCTTTTTTCATGTTATTTCAAGCTGGTCCTGATAATTTCCTGAACAAATTAACTTGGACAGTCTTTCATTTTCAGGGATGGTAAATCCTTTGCTTTCAAAGAGCTCAGCAGATATATCCCAGCCTGCTGCAGGGACAGCATATGCACAACTGGGCAGGAGATAACAGAATATCTACTTGAATTTCCACTATAAACCACAGCAGGTTTTCAGCACAGATAATCCACAAATATACTATGGTTCATTATGAAAGCAGTCTTCTCTCTTCAAATTCTCCAAGTTCGTCTTATAAGATTGCCACTAACATCATGAAAACGCCTGTTAAAGGTAACTGAGACCTGCACAGGACAAATGTCTTTATGAAAGACCAAAGGCAAAGGGAGGAAAATAACAAGAAATCCTTAGAACAGATTAGCATCACTAGTGTGACTGTCTCCGAAGGTCAGTGATGCTGATGTCATGCCATTTATGTTCAAATTTTACAGGATTTTATGAGAGAGTGAGAGGTCCTCCTCAGACAATCATATGCCATTATTCATTAATCTTGTTTTGCACTTGGTGATACGCTTTCGATCTCTCATGATCGTTCTTGGTAACTATTGTTGGAGGTGGCATGGCTGTAAAAAACTCCTTGGTATGATGCCCACATAAAACAAATGTAATGACATTTTTACCTTTAGAGTTCTTATAAATATAGGTAGTTCTCAAAGTAGCCATAAGAAGTATTTTCCTCAAAATCTCAGTTGTATAAAACAGCTGTCAGTATACATCTCAGACTTGTTAGACACAGATAACCTGCTAAGTTACTAACCAGCAGTTTAACACCAAGTGAAAAATTTCCACCTCCTTTCCCACGTATGCCAGGTAGCAGAAGGAGAGCTCCTAAGGCTGATATGTGAGTCACAGAGAAGTTGGTTTGGCCACAGTAAATTAAGCCTCCTAATGGGCCCGTTGAAGTGTGTAGACAGCTGCTGCTGGGTGATGTTTAATGTGTGAAAACTGCTGCAGGAGAGGACTGGAGACACAAAGGGAAAACATTAAAATTTGCACATTCAAGACAGGTAATGACTAGAGTAAAATGCAGTGCAAAGGAAAAGGTTTGTAATTAGTTTCTACAGTCATACTTCTCTATGTGGATAAAAGATTTGAAACTGAAGGCAGAATCTTTACCAGCTAAACTGACAAATGGGAGCAGGAGTAAACAGCTGCCAAAAAAGCTGTACTTAGCCCAGATGTGTCCCTCCTGCCTCTTATTATGGTCATTCTCTCCTCATTCAGGCTTCCCAGCAAAAAGAAACAGTGCTAGAAAGATATTCCTGTGTTCACTGAAAAAAGTACAAATGCATAGCAAGAATAAATGTTTTCAAAAGGGGAAAGATTCTTAAATTGCAAAAAGCCTTTGTAGGATAATAAAGGGATTTGAGCTGAAATGAAAGTGCACATTAATGTTTTGAGAACAAAGCCTAAATAAATTCAGAAATGACACTGTTATTTTAAGTATACAAATGTAGAAGAAAATTGAACTTCAAACATTTTGGTGTATATTTGTCCAAAGTGCTGCATCTCATCTCTTTACAAACAGTAGCACTACCAGTGTAAAAAGCATGTGACACACTTACTTACTAGTTGGCAATTAACAGAAAAAAAGATAATATTTTTAGGCATAACTCCAATGCCTTTTGAGAATTTTCTCTAAAAATGAAAGAACACAGACATAAAAATAGGAAATACTTATGGAAATTTGGGTCTTCTTTTTTTTGGTTGATTGGTTGATTTGGTTTGGGGTTTTGGGGGGGGGTTTGTTAATCTGTTTTTTCTATTTTTTAAAGTACAAATTATTTAAAATTAGTTTTGTTTATTATGGTTTGTGATGTTTGAGGTACTTATTTTCAAGCCTTTCTCCATAGCAGCGACGCCTGGCAAAGCTAATATTTGTTATTTCAATGAGCTGAGATTTTCATATAATCACTTAACTTAAGGATTAGCTTTTTAAACACTGCATTTAATGTTATGATATAGCTCGTGTTATCAGATAACACTATTTCCTTCACAAAACCTGCCAGGGAGCAATTGCATGCTCCAGCAAGTCAATTGAAGTGGCCTTACATGAGAGGGCTTTAACTAGCAAAGAGAGAAATTAGCTGAGAAATGACCTGGTTTCCTGTGCTTTCACAGCAGCAGCACAGTGATATCTCAAGAGGAAAGGCGAACCCACTGACTTGATGATGGCCTTATCTCATTTATAGAGTGCAGCCTTGTGACTTAGAGCTTTAGTAACAGCCTTTTTTCTCCAAAGAGGAAAATCTACCAATTTAATTGGCCTGCTTGTTTGATTTGAGCAAAGGCTATTCCCTTGCATGCTGGTGCAGCAGCTCAGAGATTCAGATTCAGATTCAGATTCAGATTCAGATTCAGAGCTGCTGCTCATTCACTTCCTACAATCCAGCCCTGCTATGAAGGAAGACAGCCTGGAAACTCCTAAGAAATGGGGGTTAATTTCATGGGGAGCCTGGCACAGGACTTAAAGTCTACCAGATCCTGATGACTGCTTGAGGAATCCTGCATTCAGAGATGTTAATTGGGTCAACACAAGAATATTCCATTCACAGTGCAAACAAACAAATATAAAAAGTGTTAGTTAGACATTCTCAGTGGTGTTAGATTAAACCCGATCCTAGCAAAATGCAGATGTTATCCTTCTCCTTTTCTGTGCTAGACAGACAGCCTGCTAACTGAACAGCACGCCTTGCCTCATGCTTGACAACAAAAAGCTACATTGCCCTTACAGCAGTTCAATCTTATAGAAACAGGAAAAACAATTTGAACTCTACACTCCAGTAATGTTAACATTCACCCTGTTCTGTTTTCCTCAGAGCTTTCCTCAGAGCTACTGGAGACACAAATGGCCTTACAGCAAAGCTTTAAAAATTGTAGACCCCAAAAGTTAGGGAGAGAAGAAGCCTTTAATAAACATTCAGTTTTAAGACAATGATCAAATAGCTATTGTAACCAGTAATAAGCCACATAATTTAGGCTCTTTTTACATCTTCTGTCAGATTATTCATCAGCATCACTACTATGGATTATGTCATGAAAGTAGAAACATCTCACCTGAGACAGCTGTCAGTTTTCTACTTTACAGATTTAACTAGATAGCTTAATTAATTTACATTACCAATGTCAATCCTACTTTTTGTATGGGTGTGAATCAACTGAGGGAGGGATGAAGAATGTATATTATCATATTTGCCCAAAATAACACCCTCCAGAAGGGCATTTGCCCTCACAAGATGAGTAAGTCAGTCTTTGTCATGCATGGGTACAGTTGGTGTAACCTCCATCCTGGTCTTCATCATTGTCGCAAACTGTGAAATACGGGAAATTTTCTTATGAAAAGATGTTCTTTAATCCTTGCTCTTTGTATACTTTCAAACCCAATCAATAAGAAGGGAGACTTAAACCATTAAACAGAGAGCAGCTAACAGGGTCTAAGCGATGTTGTTGTGTTAGAAGAGCAAATTACTTGTTGGTAGAATTGCCTTGTTAAGGTTTAAGGATGGACATGATTTCAGACCTAGGGGGATGATAACAAAGCTTAGGAAGAAGGATGCCTACTGATAGTGGGCACAAAGAATGCAGAATTTATGGGCCACAAAAACAACTGGCAGAACTTCCAAGATGAGGCAGAAACTAATAAACCCAACTCACCAACTGTGCTGAAATCAGCTCCAACTGGGTAAAAGGAAATTCTCTCAGGGGGAGACCTGCAACCACCAACTCAGGGGCCACTGACACAAGAAACCCACTGAACCAAAAGAAGAGGAACACTGAGCACAGGGACTAATTAACACAAGAGGCAAGAGAATCATTAACTAATAGAAGATAGAATGCTAATTAATAAAATAACTGTGTAACTTTTATCCAATGAACACTCACTCTATTGTTTGACAAAATGTATAAATAGCAAAAAGTTTTGATACTTGGTGTGCTTGATTTGTGGAATTCCACCGAGCACTCAGGCTTGCACAACTCTGAAATAATCAATGTCTCTCTTGAGTGTTTAATTACTGGCTTGCTGCACAGCAGGTAATGAATTCAGTTTTTGTGGACATCACCCCTGCCCTGTGAGAACTGCATCTGAGCAGCTGGGCTGTCAGGTAATGCCCTGGAGGAGCTGCAGGATGCTTTGCAGAGCCCAGCCTCAGTGCACAGAGGTCACCACGTTCATATATCTTTGCAGAATCTAACCTTTCAGTATAGATCTACCCTTATCATCCTCCTTGCCTTTCAGTTCTGTTTCATTTGTGGCTGATTTGTTCCTGCAAGTTCTTTGGGAGGCATATTTCTCTACACCTGGCACGCTTCTGCTTTTCAAGGTCATTTTACCCATGGAAAGTAATATTTCTACTCCTTTTCCCAAGAGATTTTTACAAAAAAAACATCAGTACACTGAATTCAGACCAATGTCCAGATTTGTGATCATGGACACTTGTTTTGACACTGTTATTTCTGAGAAAGGCTATTATCAACCTGCAGGAAGGGCAGAATGCTTGCTATCTTACCTTGCTGTCAGCTTACTACTTCACATATCAAAGTTATGAATGCAGTTCTGTTTATATTTGTGAAGCCCTGGTAAAATGTTAAGTGTTCTAGTAGTTCTGAAGACTAATATTTTTTGCTTTATAGAGCACACAGCTCTTCAAATAGCACAAGGCAGTCCAAACAGGTCTTGACAGAGTATGGACAGGAAAACACCACCAAGCAACACCTTGTTGCATCTTTTTCTGCAAGCAAAAGGCTGAGTTGTGTCCGGCTGGAGTTTATTCTTTCTCTGTGTGTGTCTCTAAAATACCCTGAGTCACCACATAACTCACAGGAAGAAAGGTAAAGAAACTGTCTTTATTCATGTTTCTTTACAGCCCAGATGCCTCTTCATGTTCACAGTAAGTGCAGAAAAACTGTACTTGCTGTGATTTCTTTTGATCTTGGACTGGCACCTGCTGATGCAGGGGGCTGGAAGCACTGTGATGAATGATGGCTCAGCAGCAGCCAGCTACACTGAGGTTAGAGATCATGGAGCTGATGTGCAATGGTAGGTCTGAAGCCCCACTGTGCTTTCTTCAACCTTGTTCTTAGTCCTTACAGCGTCTGATTCGAGAAGCAGCAGCTGTGAAAAATGAATAGCAGTTCCAAGACTGCCTTTTTTCCCTGCCAGAAAGCCTTGTACACTGCAATCAGCATTTCAAGAAGTGTATTTTTATCACTGAGAAGCCCTGGAGGTGCTTACCCAGGGAATGCCCACCTCATCTCTGCTCAAATAGGGCTGTGAGGAAGCACTGGGTGCTTCCTAAACTGCAGCTCTCCCAGTGAGCCATGGGCACTTAGCTGGATTAGTGGTCTCTGAAATAAGGAGTGATACAGTCAGAAAGGAAAAAGTAAATTGGAAAATAACAGAGAGAAGGATAAGAGTATTTTTCAAACATTGACTGCTGCATTTGCTCCTGTTCGGCCATATTAATCAAGTGTAATAGCCAAAGACAGAAACGATCTAGATTTTCTAAGAAGTTTTAAAATAAACCACAATGCATTGATGAATTTTTGTTTGATTGCTTATTTGAAAAAGTTACAAAAAATGGGTCACCACACCCTCACACCCTGACAGCCTTATTTTTTGCACTCATTACAAAACATGTAAGCAGTGCAACTCAGGGTGCCTGAGTTCAGTGGTGGGGTGAGAAATTTGCTCAGACTGCCAGGCCCCAATCTTATGTGCAGTCACTGGAGACAAGCAATTAGGGCATCTACTCTAAGATTTAATCCATTTGCCCCAACTTAAAGCATTTATAATTTAGCACATGTTTAAGGATTTTTCAAAGCTCTGGTATATGCACTGCTACCTATGACAGACTTGCCTTCCAGCAGCTTTCTTCTCTACTTTGTCTATGCCCAAAGCCAGTTCTGAGTCATGGTGTGGGTATTACTTTGAAAAGGATAGTTTAAATTTCCCCTAGCAACTTGACATTTTTAATTGCATAGCATGGTACAGAATTACTAGACTGAGCATAATGCACCAAGTCAATAAGCCTTATATTACATTTTTAACCTGAGGCTTCAGAAATCCATGTATTTATGTAGGTGTGTTTCCTGTACATGCTTTGAAGCCCAGGACATGTATAGCTTAAGGGAGCTGTACAACCTTCTTCATTTTATACAGGCAGCTGCGTGACCGAATGGAACTTACAGCTTTGGTCCACACCTACAATAATTTTTCTGTGGTTGAGAAGTGATCCTTTTTTCAAGTACAGGAAAGCATTAAATATCTCAGAGTATAATAAATAATGACTCCACTTCATGTCTCGAAGCAGAGACTTCTGACAACAGAGACCCTGCCCAGAATTTATACCCATACAGGAGGTGCCCACATCTATTCTTTCTGTTTTGGGAGTCATTGACAATTTGTGACACAAACTGAATATGAAGTCAAGGAAGTGTATTATGTCTCCAAGGAAAAGAATGGACTGTGCTTAATTCCCTTGATTATTGCATGAAAAAATTACCATCTAAACACAACATTTCCTTCCTGACAGGTAATGTGCCCCTCCCTCAGGCATGGAGATGGGGAGGCTGCAATCTCCAGCATCCTTGGCAAGACAGAAGGTCCTCCGAAACATTTTAGCTCAGCAGAGGCTCCTTGATCTCCACCACTCAAAGCCAGGCCCAGTGAGTATTGGGACCCTGGCTCACCTCCCTTGGGCTGAGCAGGAGGTGAGCAGGCAGTGCCCCACACAGGCAGCCCCAGGTGAGAACCTGCAGCAGCTGTGACGTGACAATGGATGTGTGTGCACGGAGCCTCCCAAGCCAGAGCACAGCTGGCAGGCAGACTTGGCCTAGGAGGAGGGTTGGGTGCATGGTTTGTTCAGCACTCAGGGCAATTAGCAAGTAAAAGCATCTGGGAGATCTCAGTCTAGCAAAGCATTCAAGTACCTGCTAAAATTTAATCAAATCAATAGCTTGTTGACTTTGGTGGGACTAATGATGAGCCTCATTTTCAGGCTATGTTTAAGTGCTTGGCTGGATTCAGGTTTGAAATATTACTTGCTACAGAGTTTTGTGTATTCTAATGCAGGTTAGTGTGGATAAAAGAGAAGGTGATACCACCCCTAACGTGAATGCTACTAAACTTGTTTTGGAAGAATCAGATAATTGCAGTTCAAGGTGGAAAGCTAACCATCTGTTTTGCATGAGAACATATTTTACAGTTTCCTCTCCTAGCTTACTTTAGGACACAGCCATTACTGTATTTTATTTGCCTTGCCCACCTCCAAGTCCCTTCTACTCTTTTCCTTCCTTGCTTCACTGTTCTCAGAACTGAAGTTAAAAGGAAAGCAGAGACACTTTGAATCCACAGCAAGATGGATTAACTGGGATAAGCAGCCCTCCCTCCCCTTCCCTGCTCTGCTGTTTGCAGCTGAGTGATAACGTCAACCAGCCCTTGCTCAGTACACTGTCCCATGTGTTTTCTCTTTTTTTTTTTTTTTTTTTTTTTTTTGGGGGGGGGAGGAGTTTTGGGTTTTTTGGGGGTTTTTTTTTTGTTTTTTTTTAAACAAGTCACTGGCTTTAATTCTTCATGCACCACTGAAGAGCAGCTGCTAATGCTTGATCTAACGACTATGCAAGAAAAGCTTTTACACAGCCTGCAACCTGAGCTTCTGCAAACACAATTCAAAACTCCAGCTGGTCAAGGTGCACCTCTGCTCACATTTCCTTTTATCAGAGGGCTGCAGGGGACCGTTCTGGGCAGATTATTTACTCTCCTCTGTATGCAGCCTTGCATTTCATATTGGAGGTTGCCACCCAGCAATGAAGCATGAGATAAATGGTTGTGAGTAAAAAAAACTACTTGTCTTTTGTAGGATGTACTTAGATCATTAGGGGATCACATACTGTTTGTTTACTCAAATGAGCAGGCAGGAGCCAAGATGTGGATGCATGTCTGTACCAAAACTCTCTCCCTGTTTATTTTCAATCCTTTTTGCCAGCATAGCTGAGAATGCAATATGGGTGAAAATAAGAATGCCAGGCTCTAGCTTCCCCAAAGGACAGGAAATGGTGGTAAAGCCATCATAGTTGATGTAGCTTGCTTACTACCTGATAGTATTTAAAAGGACTTTGAAAAGTGATCTGACCCGCAGTAGAGGTTGGCACTGAAGGTTACTTCTGTATCCAGAGCAGGAAGGTAAGAAAGGCCAAACACCATAAGACCAAAAGCAGTGGAGGAAAATCACATGTATGTATGCAGGAGGAGCATGAAAAGGCTGTCAAGCCTGTTTCCTTCAGGTTTTCTTCACTGCTTTTATTGGCTGGCAAGAAGTCCTTTTTGCAATGAGGTGGCTGAGACTTGGGCTGTCTCACAGGCTGGGGAGACCCTGTTTGTCCTTCCCCAGTGACTGCAGAGGAAGACAGTGAAGCTTTGGCTTAGCCTCTGAAGTGAGGCATGAGTCCAAGCCTCTGCCTCTTTTGTTAATACCCTCTATACTTAGCGAAGAAACAAAAATGTCCTTGAAACATATGGACATGATAGGCACTTGTTTGCATTGGGTATCCCCAAGGAATTCTCAGCTAGTATACATCCTTCTGCATTGCACCACTTTGGGGAAAATTATAGAGCTCCCTCTTGCCTTGTAACCGTGTTACATAAAGCATCTGAAAATGCTACCCTCTGAGATGATGTGCCAGCTCTAGGAATCTCATTCAGATATTTCAGATACGATAATGACCCATTTAAGGAACTAATTAAAATTGGATGAGTTTCGTATCTCCTCCAGTTTTAGAAAAGAAAAATCATAGGCCAAATATAAATTTCATAAATGCTTGATAAACCCTCTGCAGGAAGAATTTTGGCAGAGGACATAGAGACCAGGCCCATTTGAGCAAGTGAAAGAATTTAAAGCAAGACTTTGAAGTCTGACCTTCAGAGTCTATATAATATGCTGGGTGACAAAGGTAATAAATACCAGAGTGGGACAGAATGTATCTAATTAAGCAGTCTTAGCTATGTTTTGGCATTTTTTTCAATTATATTTCTTACTAGAGGGATTTTCAAACTTACCAGCACAGTGATGTTAGTTTTGAAAACAGTTTTTTTTTTTCTCTATGCAAAGCAGCACATCATCAGTTATTTTATGGTCACATCCACTTCAGTGGTGTCATTTCCACCACAGCAGTGGAAAGCTGTGACTATGTCACTTCACTATGGGCTAAGCACATTTTTTTGAGTTTTATGTTAAAATCAATGGGTAAGCTAATAGGATAGACACTGCCATGCGAACCAGAACACCAATTTCTTCTACTCCATACGGAAAGAATAAAAACTGTGCTTTCCTACTCATTTGTTTTGCCAGAATCACAAAACAGATGAGTTGAAAGGGGCTTCTAGAGATCTGTCTGATCCCCAGATATTCTTTACAGCTCTGCTGTTGTTTATGCACAATTGTAAGTAGAGCAGAGGGCAGGGTTACATCCTTTGACCTGCTGGCAACACCACTTCTAATGCAGCTCAGCAGGTTCTTGACCTTCTTTACTACAATTATTTAGTGTTGGGTCATGGTCAGATGTTTTCCACCAGGGTCCCCCACTTCTTCTCGGCAGATCTGCTTTTCAGCTGGTTGTTTCCCAGAGCCTATTGGTGCATGGAACTTTTCCTCCCCAGGTGCAAGACTCTGCACTTCCCCTCACTGAACTTCATGAGACTCCTGCCAGCCCATTTCTCCAGCCTGGTCAGGTCATGTCCCTTTGAATGCCCACAAAACTCCCTGGTGTGTCAACCACTCATTCCAACCTTTTGTTGTCTGCATTCTTACTGAGTCTTCTCTCTGCCCCAACATCTAGATCATTAATGATATTATGAGAGCCAGTGTTAAAAGCCCTGCTAAAGTCAAGATAAACATCCCCTGTTCCTCAGTTTCACTGCAGTAGGCAATCAGCTCAAGCACCTTTTTCCTCTTTGCAAATCCTAGCTGACTATTCCCATACACTTTCTTGCTCTTGTGTTTAGAAAGGATTTTCAGGATTATATGCTCCATCACCTCCCTGTGGATGGAGATGAGACAGCCTGGGCTGTAGTTCCCCATATCCTCTTCTTCACCTTCCTTGAAGACAGTGATATTTGCCTTCTACCAGAACTCATGAACCTTTCCCAGAAGCAGTGACTTTTGAAAGAGAGTGGAAAGTAGCTTTCCAGTGACATTGATCAGCTCCCTCAGTGTAAAAAGCTAATCGCTTTCACCTCAGCACTCATGGGTGCATCCAACTTGTCTTCATCCAGTATATTCACAAGTTCCCTAAATGATTCTCCTCCAGTAAGGCAGTCTTTTTTGTTCCAGTCTTTCCCACTGGTCTCAAGGCCTTGGGACAGATGAAGGACAAGACCAGTAAAGATCAAGTTGAAGGCAGCCTGTGGTCTCTCAGCCCATTACCTATGTTATCCTTTGTCACCAGGTGCAATGCCCCATTCAGCAGCAGACACATTTCTTCCAGTCTTCCTTTTGTTGTTGATACATCTACTGAAGATTTTGTTGCTCATCATGTCCCCCACATGAAAATTTAACTCTGGGTGGGCTCTGCCTTTCCTAAGCCCATCCTTGCATGGTCAGGCAGTGTATCTGCATTTCTCTGAGGTTACCTGTCCCAGCTTCCACCTCTTGTTTTGTCCCTTTTTTATGCTTGAGTTTATAGAGCAGTGGCAGTCCTCCTGCCACTTTTGCTTTTATACCTACTTATGAGGATAGACCATTTTTTAGCTCAGAGAAGATGACCTTTAAAAAGAAATCTTTAGAGTCCCTCCAGAACTGTATCCCATACAAATTTGTGATATAACTATCTGAACAGGCCAAACTCTGCTCTCCTGGAGACCAGGGTTATGATACTTCTTTTTGCCACGGTTCCTCCTCTCAGAATTCTAAACTCCACCAGTTTGCAGTTGCCACAGTCAACTACTGCTCCCTCATCTTTGTGTTCCTGTGAAATTCTCTTTCTTTGTAAGCATGAAGTCCATCAGAGCACCTCCCTCATTGATTCTTGTCTCTGAACTGCATAGCCCTCAGTAGCTGAAGACAGTTGGGTCTCTGCTGGCAAAGCCCAGGGGTGGATGATGAGACAAACCTTACAGATACCAGTCAGATACAGAGGCATGGCAGATGCAGGGTGGGTTCCTCCACATTCTTCATTCCCTGCCTCAGCTCTTGGTTCACTGGTCCAGAACAGCTATGCAAAATGATCTTGCTTAATTTGTGCTTCCAATGCATGGGATGAAACCTTATCCCAAAATGCACCCACAGCAAGGCTGTTCTGCCCCAGGTGCCTGCTTCACACACTGGCCCATGTAACAGGAACTGGCAAGGCTGAGAGAGGGTGAGACAAAGCCATCTGCTTGAGTAGCTTTAGCTACAGGAACAGAAGAACCTGATAACCCAGGAGCTTTACAGTGCTCACGTCAGCAATCAAGACTAATACATGGAAAACACTTTTGAAATTCTGGAGGCTTTCATTTGTGGGATCAGCTCAGTAATTTCATGTAGATTCGTGTGTGCTTTGGAAGAGCACCTGCTGGAGGAAAGGTGGAGGGCTGCTGAACTGTAAGATGGAAAAGGCCACTCTCCACAAATAGAACCATGCTGGGTTCTGGGACTGTCTGAGCAAGAGGGTGCAGATTTGCATCAGGTTCACTGCCTAGTCCAAAGTAAGTGCATCATGCTGTGCTATTGAGAGGAACTCTCTGAGGACATTGGAGACGGAATGTTGTAAGAAGTGGACACAGAATGATCTCTTCCAAGTATGACCAACACTATCTGGATATCTATCACAAAAGTCACCATGCTTCCCTCATAGTCCAAGATAAAATATACCATGTTAAAAACTGTTAACACTAGACTTCTGCCTGGTCTTGAAGCTCACTATTTTCCTGTCCTTCCAAGACACTTCTGCCAACTGTTAACAAGTCTCTCATTTTCTATCTTCATATTTGATTTTCTCATCTCATGCTATAACAGCACAGTAGTAATATTTTTCAGTCTTTGCTTAATATTACTTTACATTGAAAACACCATGCTATGTGGAAATTAATTCCTGATTGCATATGGTTTGCCTAACCTAGATTCCTGAGCTGTACATAAGCACCTGGTGCTTGGTGAAGCAATCCTGCTGAAATGAGGGCTTCATGGAGCACTGGCTCTCACTAGATTTTCACACTTCTCACAGACACACTCGGTTGCAGCCTCATATGCCCTGTTGAGTGATGTCCTCTGTGCCCTGGCTGAATTCATCTCTGTGTGCCATAACAACAAGGTGACAGGCTTTCTGCAGACTGGTGTGTCACTGGGCCAATAGTGGAAGATGATCCTTCCTGTCCTCAGGCTTTAAATTATGTGAAGGTAAAGGTTTTTATTCCTTGCTGAGCTGGGTGACACATGCTTCTTGCAGATTCACAGATATATCATAACTCATAGAATCATAGAATGGTTTTAGTTGGAAGGGACATTAAAGACCATCTAGTTTCAACAACCCTGCAGTGGGAAAGGATGCCTTTCACTAGATCAGGTTTTTCAGAGCTCCAGCCAACCTGGCCTTGAAGACCTCTAGGAATGGAACATCCACAGCCTCCCTGGTGAAGCTGTGCCAGTGCCTCACCATCCTCACAGTAAAGGATTTTTAAAAACATTTTAGTATCTAAGCTTATTCTTTTTCAATTTGAAGCCATTCCTCTTGTCATGTCTCCACATGGTCCTGTAAAAAGTCCTTCTCCATCTCACTTGTAATCTTCTTTTAGGTACTGGAAGGCCTCAGTTAGGTCACCTCAAAGCCTTCTCTTTTCCAGGCTGAACAATCCAAATTCTCTCAGCCTTTCCTCACAGCAGAGGTGCTCCATCCCTCTAATCATCTTGGTGGCCTTCTCTGGACTCACTCCAACAGGTCCAACAGCTCCATGTCCTTCCTGTGCTGGGGACCCCAGGGCAGGATGCAGCACTGCAGGTGGGCTCTCACCAGAGCAGAGCAGAGGGGCAGAATCCCCTCCCTCACTGCTGCCCATGGTGCTTTGGTTGCAGCCCAGGATACAACTGGATTTCTGACCTGCAAGGGCACACTGCCAGGTCATGTCCAACATCTCATCCACCATGTACACCATATTTTTTGGGTTTTTCTACATGAGGACCCAAGTGCAACGTGCACCTAACCTGGTGGTCTAGCAATGTGGAGTGTCTGTGTGGGGTAGTCCAGTGCCATTTGTGAGAGCTAAGCTGAGAGATCAGAACTGGTATATAACTATGGTAATATTTTTATATGTATCTATGCACCTTTATCCAATATATAAAAGATGGCTAATAGTACAATTTTTAAATAGCTTTGCACTCTGTGTGTTGTTCGAGGCTCTGTCATTGTTCCGAGACTTTACAAAAATCAAACATCACTGATCTCCTCGAAATGCCTTGTGGTTTACTGCTTAATTATTTAACATGCCCCCTCTAAATTAGCCATGGTTAGTATGTACAAGTTTGTGCATGGCACTGACTGCACTGTAACATGCACATACCTGAATATCATATAGCATGATTAATGGTGAGTTCTTAAACACCAGCTTTGCTGGTAGGGATGGAGTGCAGTCATCTGTGTGACCTAAATTGCTTCATGAGCTGGGGTTGCTAAGAGAGAGTGCATAAGTGATGGGATGGCATTATGAAATCATGTTTTCTCTTGCGTAGCTAAAACCAGCTGCAGTCAAACACAAGTGGGTCTAAGTTTGCTTTGGGGTGTGGTGAACTCATGTATTTGCAGTTTCACACAGGAACAGAATTTTGAAAATCCTTTTCTGAAGGGCTACTTTGCTGAATGTTAAGAAGATTGGGCAAGAACTCCATCCTCTCACTGACATTTGCTACTTGTGTTTGCCATCTGCCAATGGACATTTTCTCAGCTCTTTAGTGCTGGAGGGTTTACAACAACCATTACAAAGCACTGCAGGTACATGCAGGCAGAGCTCACCTGCTGTGCCATGAGCAATTCCCAGCAGCTCCAACAGCCCCTGGCTTGCAGCAGCAGCACAACCAGCAGAGAAGCTGCATTGGAAGACCAGCCTGGAAAGTGCTGTGTATTCTAAATTTTCACTGACACCATGAAGGCTCAGCTTATTTCAGGCTTTTAGGAAAGTCTTCTGTATCAAAAGGACACAACAAATAGTGATGGTTCCAGTCGGATCAGGATAAATCACCTTTTAGAAAAGAAAGGGAGCAAAACTTGTGACGTAGTGAACTAGCACAGCAGGGCTTTGCACCTAGGTTTGGCACCACTCTGGTTTTTCTCATTTACTATGAATATATATATATCTGAGGTGGGTAATTTGTTAAGTAAAGTACCTGTGAGTAAAGGGATTATTCAAAGCATAATTTCACAATATTCTGGGGGAAGCTTCTTGAATATTCCAGGGAAAATCAACCAAACTCCCCAAAGACATTTATATGAATTTTCTGTTGTTCCATGGAAACTATGATTTTTTTTTTACTGTGGTAAAGACAAATCAAACTCTACGTTCCTCTATAAGGGAAAAAAAAAAATTTGAAGACATGTTCTAATTATCAGGGAAGCTGTGTAACTATGGAGCTAAAAGGCCATATTCTCATTTCACATTTCCTGCCTTAAGCAAAGGCTAAATATCGGATAAACTGTTTGTTTGCTCTAATTGTAGAGAAAATGGGGGAACTAACTGAAAAGGCGCATTTATTAGTAACTATAAAAGAAAAAAAAAGAGCTTGAGGTAGCACACAATTGTGTTGCTGCATGCTCTCAAGATCATGGTAGCTCAATTATGGAAAAACCAGTTGTCCTCAGAACAGCACTATTGGGTAGGTCTATGGCTTACGTGACTAGAGAAAGCATTCAATATTTTGTTTCCAGCATCCTAGGCTATGTGTGTAAAGACAATTTTTCTACATAAACTCTGAGAAATCCTTTCAATGCCAAATCCAATATTGTGGCATTTAGCCCTAGTCATCATCGTCTCCTAAAGAGAACAAGTTTTACATTTGTTTCTATTTCTCTTGAAAAAATAAAATTGCAGGTCTAATTTCTGCTTTCACTGAAATGACAGTGAGGTTAGAAATCTCTGTAGTCATAGACTGTACTGCTCTTTTCAGAAGAAAGCTCTCAAAACTGTCCACTGAAGCCTTTCAAAATAATTGAAAACAAATTTTCAGTGGTTCCATGCTTTTGATTTTGTACAAAAGGAAAACAAGATCCATTGATATTCAGGATTGCATGAATGTCTGTGGTAAATTTTTTTTTAAGATGAAAATTTTATTTTTTGATTGTCCTAAGATAATAGCCTCAATTCTTTTTTTGCCTATGTGATGTATTTCATATCAATTATCCCATGATTAGTTAGCAATTGAGGGGTATATGAATACTGTGGGGAGTTTATCAACTTGCCCTTTCTCTTGGCTTACTGACTAATTAGGAATATGACTTTGATCAACTTCCAGTTCAACAGGCTTTGGTGCTTCTATTATGTAAACACACATGAAAATAGCTATACATATTGCAGTGATTATTAAACCATGAATGTCTGCAAACTCCAGAAATGTCTGTGTTGTGATATTCATTTTCATTGCTAACCAGACTGTATTAGGGGAAATCCACTATTTTGTAAGTGGTGTGTTCATCACAGTGATGAAACTCTCTTAGGAAAGACACTGAGGAATTCAGAAGAGAAATTGCTCCTAATGAGAGAATCATGCAACTGAATGGAAAGAGAGATGATAAAATGACAAAATCTTCATTTAATGGTTTAGAACATTAGTCATGTTTTAAAATTATTTATGTGGCTGCCTTTCTTTTTCCTCATGCATCTATTCATTTATCCTGCTCTCCAAAAAGTGAACAGTGTTTCTAATTCTGGAGAAGATAGGAGTCCATGTGCAGTTCTGTTTTACTTTCAGGTTGCTGTATTTTTAAATATTACTTTTTATTTGTTGATGGATCAGCAATTGGATGAGGGATGCATGTTGACAAATAGGTCTGCCAACCCCCTCCCCCAAAACAAAAGGCAATAAAAGAAGTGTTGATGTATTTCGTAATTCTGTTGTGTACCTGTGCTTTTTAGAATGATGAATCTTTATCAAAAAAGAGACTGAAAGGATTTTTCATTGTGAACTGTGTTCTTACTGATTTTTTAAAGCAAGGTTCAAATCCATACAATCATTTGGTGGTACTTTCCCTCCAGCACTGCTGATATCGAAGTATTGAAAGAACAATGAGAGTCTACTCTGAAATCTCAATATTCAGTGTCTGTTGAGTCTGTATTTTAAATTATTGTATTTATAATCAGGAATCTCAAAAAAATTCTCAAAATTTTTAATTACGAACTGCAGGAGACACATTGCCAATAAGGGGTGGGTGCTCATGTGTTTCTGCTGGACTGTCAGGCATGTCTGAAGCTGAAGCTTTCTGAATCAGTTCCTGTGTTCTTAGGAAAAGCTTGGATCTAAATTGAGTTCAGACAAACAAAATGGGAGCTCTTTCAGAATTACAGAAATTTCTCAACTGTTAATGTCTTTAATGAGGTCTGTGATTGAGTAATTTAATTGCCCAAGTGTAGATTTAGATACTAGCAGTATTTTGAAAATGTTGGCTTTGTTTTGACTTGCATCTGTTTTCTTTACTGTAGCTGTCAGACATTTCTTGACATCTCCTAGAACGTTAAGTGCTTTTGTTGCAAATATATTATTGGTTTGTGTTTCTGCCTTGTCAAGCACTTGGGGATGCAGAGCTTGAAGGCAACCCTGTGCTGGTGCAGAGAGCAGCATCCTCCAGCTTTGGGTGGATTCTGAGCTGTGTGGGTGCATTTCCCATACCACAAGCCTGGTGCAAAGTAGGTGGCTTCCTGATGGATTCACACAAATATTGAAAGTTGTCCCAGTTACACGTTTTGCCCTTCACAGCTTTTAATCTTTGCCAGTTTGTCAATTTTTCTTCCTCAGAACATGCTTGGTTTTAACAAGCCAATAAAATATAAATACCAATCCATTTAGTACTGTATTGTAGCTTCAAAACTAACCAGTTCAAGGGACATTAGCAAAAGAGATGACTGTATATCAAAAAGAAAAGAGCCCTTAGGTCTGAAGAGCTGATGAAAGGACCTGAAAACTATCAAAAAGCCACAGCTTTATTTTTATTAGATAATAATAAGAGATATTACAGTCTTTTTCAAGAACCTCTTATTATTGCAAACCTTTATTTTAATAATAAAACAGACCATTATTCCCTCTATTCCAATTCTCCTATAACATAGTATCACATATCTCTGGTAAAAGTGTTTTTTGCATTCCTTTGATCAGCAATTCCCTGTTAAACTGTCTCGTCTCCTTCTTTGATCACCTTTGACAGACTACTAGAGTCTGGAGGACTAGTGCATTTAGAAGAGCAAGAAAAATCTCTGGAAACAAAACATATTTATAAGAAATATGACTTAGACACGTCTCCAAAGCAGAAAGTCAGGATAAAAGACATAAAACCTAGTGCAAGGAAATGGCAGAAGCAAGAAAAATTATCTTGTGTCTCTCTGGTTCTGCAATTCATTGTTTGCCTTAGGGTTTCAGAAAACAGCAGCTGCCTGAACCTTGATGGCTAAAAATCAATAATATAGATTTCATCTGCAAACAAATGCAATCTCTGCCCCTTTATGGGAAGAGCAGCCAATACCTCAGGCAAACATGGGGCATGACTTTCAGGTACACCTACACTGACCTGGGAAGTGTTGTGTAACCTTGCAAGCAGCCTTATTTTCATAAGCAGAATGAAAAATCAAAGGGCCAGATATGAGGGGGAAGACTGCTGGGGACAAATTTAGGAGCAATGTGTGAAATAATTACTTCTAAACAGATTATAAAAAGCATGTAAGCAAGATTCTAACAAGGGTGTAATTTCTTAGGCAGGACAGCTACCAACAGGTCATAGACTTTGTTTTTAAACATTACATTGATTTCTATTTCCTAGACACTTTTATTTCACCCTGAAATTGCCTGTGATTCCTTCCTTCCTTCCTTCCTTCCTTCCTTCCTTCCTTCCTTCCTTCCTTCCTTCCTTCCTTCCTTCCTTCCTTCCTTCCTTCCTTCCTTCCTTCCTTCCTTCCTTCCTTCCTTCCTTCCTTCCTTCCTTCCTTCCTTCCTTCCTTCCTTCCTTCCTTCCTTCCTTCCTTCCTTCCTTCCTTCCTTCCTTCCTTCCTTCCTTCCTTCCTTCCTTCCTTCCTTCCTTATAGTTCTCTTTCAGAAAAAAAAAAAAAAATCCCTTTAGCATCAGTATGTGTTTTTGCAATTTTGATGGAATTTTCATTTTAATTTATTTTTGCTTCAGTTTTCCACACGGAAATAAAAATATCATTGTGAAATAATCAGGAATGAGTGTAACAAGACTTCCTGGACAATTTAAGTGTGTTTCACAACAGACTTGCTTTTCATAATAGTAGGGATAAAGCAATATTTAGAGAGGGTACAGAGACCTTTAGAAAAAAGAAAAATACAGCTAGAAGCGAAATTGCCTTCAGTTTTCTCTCTGACACAACTATATTTGTTATATGCAAAATATTTTATCACAGCACACACAAATCACAAGTTTCTCACAGTAACATGACTAAGAAAACTGCAGAGAGTCAAGGTATTGTTCCAAAGAATCTTTCAGTTAGTTACACATTAACAGCTTCAGTAGTTGTACATTCACATATTAAGATATCATCCAAGTTTAGAGTTCAAATGAAAACTTCCTTTTCAGTGCACTGCACTTTAACTGGAAAAAATTAATGACTCTTTATATTGCACTCTAAAGGCCTGGAACATATTTGTCTGACTGGAATACTAATGAATATTAAACTTTAATATTAATAGACTTGAGAAAGTATATGTATATACTGAAATTTTAAGATGAAGGGGGTACAGTGCCTAGACCCGGTAATGTACTAGTCAGTACAGTTTTGCATTAATGGTATAATGAGAGTTCTCTAAAACTCATGTCAGTAGTTTTGGCTTTTACCTATAAAAATCAATATTGTTTAGCTGAACAATTACTAATTAATTGTATTCAACTTTTTCATGATCCGCCTCAGGACCAAAAAGAACCCAGCACCCAAATGAGCCTATTTCTGAATACACCAGATGCTCTGAGCACACCAGATGCTCTGAGCAAACTGCTTCCTCTACTGTATATGTGATGTTTTGCTTCGACCTAGACTGTTCTTCCTGGCAAAAATATATTCATTTGCAGAGATTTCTGATTTTGTTGGTGCCTATTTTTTTTTTTTTCTGGGGGAGCGTAGGGGGGTAGAGGGGGAGGATATTAATTCAATTCTTCTGTGAAAAACATGAACTCCATTGAAGTCAAGTTCCATTATGCAAATATTTTTGTTGGAAATTTTTTGACCAGCCTTACCATTTAGATATCTAGATTTATGCACACTAATGACTCACTTCTCCTTCCTCTACTGATTTTCAGAACCCTTGCTATTGTTTTGACAAACTGCTCTTTCCTCTTTCATTCTGAAAATAAAACAAAGACCATTGTATCAATCCTTGCCTATTTTTCCTTACCTTTCCAGCAACTGCTTCACTTTTTGGCTAAAGAGACAGCTCATTTCTGGAATAGAAGCAAACCACTTAATTTTTCAGATTTGCCTTCTGTGTTGCTCTCTATCATAATATTATAAGGATAAACCAAATCTCACCATGTCTCAGTTGGTACCACTTTAACCTGCTGGTTGTGAGATTGAAATAGCCTTCAAAAAAGAGATTTAAGGGAGGAGACAATGAAGAACTTGTTATAGACAGCCACCCTCCACAAAAGTTAATTAATATGCCAGACATTAAGTTTATCCTTAACTAACTTACCTATTCCTAGAGAAGCAAGGACATCTCTTACACTTCCTCTCGATGCTAGGGTACCACTGTGGTGTCCCATTTCCTGAGCCCACCTAGCCTGGAGGCACACAACGTTCTTTGTCCTATTGGGACTTTCTGCCAATGACCATGTTGGCTCTGCAGCATTTCTTCCAGGGCACCTCAGTGTTGACAAATTTTGGATTTACCAAGCTGAAGCTTCTTCCAGCCACACCTGGGTGGGGATTTTCAGAAACAGTAGGCCAAAACAATGACCAAAATGTTTTGCCTCATTAAAGGACACCAAAAAAAAGTGACGGGTGCTCTCTAAAAATCTCAGTAGGCTTTATGACTTCAGACAAGCACTTTCACAATAGTACAGATTATGAGCATCAGATGAGGGTGGGATTGCTCTTGTCTAAGTTTAACTGGCCAAAGGTTAGTAGTGTAGCCTAAATCAGTCACCATTTCCCCCCAACAGTCAGCAGTGAAGTGTAGGTAGCTACAGAAGTGATTCATTCCAGGTCTATCTGAAGACAGGATGACTCACTGTCTGCAGATAGCCCTGCAGTTATGTGAGATGTACTGTGCTGCTGGGCACTGTTTGTTAGCCTGGCCAGAGAACACAGCAACAGCCTCAGCTGTAAAATACCTGCAGGCTGCATCAGCTCCCGTTCAGAGTGGGCCAGGAGCACACACCTGGACAGTCACAGCCGCTCACAGGACAAGTGCTGGCAGGTTTGGCTGCCAGAGCTGAGTCATGTGGCTGAACCCTTAGTACCAGCATCTGTTTGCAAAACTGGCTCTGAGATATTTCTGATAAAGAGAATTATGATTTGGAAAGGTTGTGTGTTCTTTTGAAACATTACACCATTTCAAACAGCTCAAGCTATGACCCAGTATCTTAGCACTCCTTCTTGGCTGCAGTACCACGTGGCTCTTTCTAGCTGTAACTGCTATCAATAATTGATTATTACTCAATTAAATACAGTGAGAACCTTAATCTTGAAAAGCAGAACATTTTATAAAGCTAAAATCTATGACTTCATTAAAATGATTCTCACATCAGCTTACTTACACCTTAGAAACTCATCAGACTCAAACAGCATAGTGGGTCCAACAAAATTAAGGAGTAAATCAAATAGCTGACATATTTTTCACTTGATTTCTGATTAATTTTTTTTGCCTTCTCAGAATGGAAAATACCATCATCACAGCTACATTTTCTTTCTACAGTCTGGGAGCCTTCCACTTCACCTTAATTCCTCATGTTTTAAGAATCCTCCTTGACGCAATTTCATTTTCACCTCCTTTTTTAGCTACACTGGCTTTTCTCATACTTCTGATGGATTTGTTGCTATGTGGCACAGTTCTTTGTGTGAAACACATCCATTTATGATTGACTATTTTGTGTTTTCATTGCACCATCCCATTTGATTTCACTCAGAACCACCCACGTTTACTTCCTGTTTGAATGGAATTTGTTGCCTTCGGTTTACATTTCATCCTTGATCATAGTGGCAAAGGTGTGATCCTGACTGTGCAGAAAACATCGTTGTGTCTCCACACAAACCTTTGAGGTTTATCACAATGAAGAGAAGCGCTAGGAAAGGTTGGGAACGCTGCAGGAAATGGACATTGGAGGGTTCTTAGTATTGGAAATATTTGTACTGGGCAATGTTTATGCTTTGCAGTCATTCCCAGGACATTATCATGCTACATGTGTACACCTACAACAAAGCACAGCACCTTCCCATGACCAGACATGTTGCATACCCTGCCTTCCTCGTGACACTCCTGCCTCCTCCACTGAACTGTCAATCTGGGTGAAAACCAGCATTTTTGTAGGAAAATGCAAAGTGAAAAATTGGTGTCCTTCTGTTTCTTATTCACATTCAGTACCTGAACAGTCTTAAATGTTTGGATGGTTTCGATCTGGATCATGACTGTGTCTATAGAACTATGAAAAGTTTTTATTTAAAAAGAAATGTACCTATATATATATCTTGAAGAGATATCTATGTAGAAGAATTGATAAAATCAACAACAAATACAGGAGTCCTTGGTCAGTGTTTGTTTTAATTTAGGAATGAGCAAAATATTTTTAAGCTGGGCTTAAACTGGAAATATAGATTTGTGATCTATTTAGAGAGACAAATATAGATTTTTTTTAAGTGGTAGAGCATTCATTTAGATGAAAAGAAACCCTGTTCTCTTGCTTTAATTTACTGGTACATATTCTATTTACACATTAGGCAAGGCCCCTGAAGCTGGAACAGCTATAGTTGAGAGGATGATCCCTGGTGACCACTTTTAGGGTCCAGGTCCACCACCTTTCTTCATAGCAGGCCTCCTTCCCAGCAGTCCCCACTCCTCCATCAGCTCCTGCCAGGTGGACAATTCTTGGGAAGATGCCCAATGTGCTGCAGCACCTAAGCAGGGCTGATGGTGGCCAGGCTCTGCTCCTGTGCACTCAGCACACCTTGGAGGCTGGATTTGCAGCTGGGGAGGATAACTAGCTCCACAGATCTCATTCCAGGGCCAGATCTCAGCTAAATGAGTGTTTCAGAGCTTCGAATATTTTCAGTTGTTTCTGTTCAGGTGAGCTCTGTGGCAAGCTGACTCAAACTAAGCAGAGAGGGCTGCTGAAGGACAATTGAGCACATGGACATTTGCAACACTTTTGATTCAATTTTATTTTATAGTTAAAGTAGTACAAATAGATTTAAATCCATACTTCTAATTAAAACAACAGTTTCCTGTGCCTCCCAACTGCAGGCAGAATCTGAGTTCTATTCTGTGACGAAACATCTCTTTTGCAATTTACTGCAACCTTCCTAGATCTTGCCAGCTCTGCTGAATCATTAGATAGGCTGTAAATGCCTTTCTTAGGGCATTCTGAAGAAAGACAAAAATACATCGAATTATGTAACTTTGGGAGTTAAACACTCCTCCAAATCAGTTTTCCTTACTTCCCTGCATTTTGCAGGGCATGATTTTTTATTGCATCATATTAATTTTTACTGTAAAAATCGTACAGATTATCCTATATAGTGAGATATAATTAGCAGACTTAAGATTTTTTTTTTATGTATGCCTGCTTTTGTACAAACATGAGGACATTTGCCACATGAGGACTGTTGTTAATATTGGTCTCAGTCCTCAGGTAAAGCAAGATACTAACATAATACAAACCGCACTGATTTACATTGTAAATATTCGAAGATAGGTGAATTTATTTGTGGCAGTTTGAGACCAAGCACAGGTAAATGGGGATTTTAGACAAAGTGGCCATGCAAAAAAATAATCCTCTTCGACAGTTCATGATAAGACTCTCAGGTACATGGTGTCATTCTTGGGATTGTCCTGTGCAGGGCAAGGAGTTGGATTTAATGATCCTTGTGGATCTCTTCCAACTCAGCATATTCTATGATTCTACGATCTGTGGGCAGAGAAGTCCTCCTACCATCCTATCACTGTTTCTGCAATTATTTTAGAGTAATATAAGATGATCTACGAATGTCTCAAACCCTGCAGGAATAAGATGGTCATTCTACCAACTGTAGGGTAATAAAATTATACAATCTAAAAAACTGAAAATTTAGGAAAATTGGAGTTTCCAGACTATTAGTGTGTTTTAGAATGTTACATTGAAGGCCTGTTCTCAGAAGTTACACAATTTTCAGCTTCTTTATAGTAATTGACATCAAGGAATTTAATCTTTTTTTACAATGGAATCCTATGAGCAGATGGAGGCACTTCTTAAATCCAATAGATGCCTGGAGAGCCACTTGAGCTTGTGTTTGGAGGTGAACCCAACAGTTTGGTGTTGGTTGACTCTTGCATGTAATAAAGTTCTTCTTAAATTTACTTTCCTGCAGGAAATAAATGTTGAGTGAAGATGTGTTCCCAAGAAATGAGTGGCAAACTTTCCAACAAGCTTAGGAGATACCTTGCTGTCCTGAGTTCCACACAGAACTGCTTCAGTCTTTCTTTTCCAGTTCTACAAAGCTTACCCAATTGGCTTTCACTGTCCTAATGTTCCTTTTTTGGCCCCACCAAACTTCCTAGAAGGTTTAAACTAAACTATATACACCATGAAAAGACTTGTCATTTGGGATTTGATTTTGCATTAGCTGTGCTCAGAGCTCTTTGAGGACAAAGTGTCAGATCTGAAAAACTTACCCTCTAGAAGACATAACCCAAGCCAAAGATGAGGTGTTACAAACAGGTATCAAAGAAGAAAACAATGAAAAAATATATGCCTAAGTATGCAGGAAGAGCTATATAGATTAAAAAAAGACAAGAGTTGGTCTCTGATCTTCTAAGTTTCTGCTTAACTACACAACACATTCATTTCTTGACTTTTTGCATGATTAGTTCTTAGTTTCCTTAGGGCAGAAACAGAAAGACTGAGCAGAAGGGTGTAAAACCTAACTGAAAGCACTTTATTCATTAAAAAAAAGAGTTTACAAGAATGAGGATAAATAGAACAGTGGCATTCATAATGACTGGCACATGAATGAGTTCACTGGAAATGTAAACATGGAAAGGGACTGGCAGAGAGGGTGTAAGATGAGCAACTCAGACCGATGACTAACTGCGGAAGTGGTTAAGATTTCCTGGTCACCAAAGACAAAACAAGTGATGCAAGAAGAGGTTGGGCTAAAAGGAACAGGAGCAGCTCTCCCCTTCGTGTGCTCAGCTGTGCCTGCCTCTTTGTGTGTGACTCTACATCTCAGTGCTTATTGCTTCAGTGCTCTAATGCCAATCAATAACTGACCAAAAATCACATGGTTTTGTGCTGATGATTGCTATCCTCTGGTTCCTGTTACTGCCTATGAAAAAAACATAAGAATTGGTACACCTGTTGAGCTCTTGATGATTGAGGCAAACTTTGAAACCCATACAATCATAGCTCTTAGATATTTTTAATCATAACTGCTGAGGCAACTCAAGTCCAGTACAAATGTGCAAGCTAATTTTACAGGATTTCCTGCTCTTTCAGTAACTAGACTGATTCCTGGAGATGGATATATGCAGCTGACTTCAACCTGGAGGGTTTTCTTTTTCTATGATACTATTTGTTTTTCTGCTACATCACAAATTTTATTGGCAAGTATAATTGACCAAAATTCTCAACACCTTTTGTCATGGAGACCTTGACAGACTGCTGTTACATCATTGCCTGAAAATGAGCTGAGTAGTCCTTTGTAAGCCCATTTTATTTCCAAGGATGGGGCATCTACCACCTCTCTTTACAACATTATACTTAACTGAATTGACAGTCCTCTTCAGTACCATGGGATACAGCTGAGATAAATACAGCCCAATCACAAAACGTTCTCACAATTTGAAGGTATCTCTTTGCAGAGTGAAGCCACGTCCTCTATTTGGACTTTGTATTTGCATTTCCTATTTTCCTGATGTTGAACATAGGCTGTTCTTTGGCAAAAGCTCTTGGAGATACTAAGTACTTTTGCAGTTGTGTGCTCAGAATGCCTCAACATCTACAATACACCCAGAAAGACCTTTTTTCTGGTTTCTTTCCAACACCTATTTACTACTCAGAGATGAATCAAAAGCAAAGCAGTGGATGGATAAGCTGTGGACTTCTGAAGGTTGCTCGCACCAGTCAGTCCGAGAGGAGAAGCTTGCCAAACTTTACTTCTGGAAGAAATCCACCGGACTTCATAAAATATGGGATAAAGGTGTTTTCTGAAAAACTACTACATTAAAAGCAATGTTCCTAAATGCTAAGCTGGGCTGTAGCCCAGGGTCACTCTGACTATGATGGCTCTGTCCTCTCTGAGGTAGCAAGACGAGCAAAGGCCTGCTGTGGGATATTAACCTCTACAGAAAGGGGGATGCATGTATTCACCCTTTCCAGACTTGCTTCATACCCTGCACTGACATAGGTCACCCAGGATTTGTGAGAGGAAGGTTGCATGTCAGCAATAATAAAATTGCTCTTGGGTTTTTGTGGAAGATCCCAATCTGCACAGCAAGCATCCTTTAGTTCTACCTCAAGTTGCTTTCAAATGCTGGCTGGTGAAACACTTGAGTCTGAGCAGGTTAGACCATTCCAAAATGATAACTAGGAAACTGGAGTGCATTGGTTTCTGGTAAAAGCTCACTGTATGCAACTATTATTTCTGCTGCTTTCTTCACAAAATAAATAAATAGAGATTTAGCATAATATATTGAATTCTTTCTATAGAAAGAACAGTCAAACAAGTTTCTTTATAAGATTCTGGAGATAAGATATTTTCCAAGCAGAACTTCAAACTCTCTCCCACTGCAGACACTGCCTGAGATGAATGTGGTATTGTCTGCAGCACATCATAGCTTTTGATAGTGAGCAAGACCAAATATAATATTAAATTTGGGAAAAAATAGTACCCTTCAGGAGTAAACTCTATCTTCTCAGCCATATTCTGAAATAAAAAATATTAGAATGTTGTAGAACAGCCTTAGCCTCATATAATTCAAATTTACTGATATTGAGAGCTATTAGTTATTGTGCCACCTTCTTGTGAGATTCTGTGCCTAAGCTCTCAGCCAGGGGTCTGGGTATGGTTCAGGGATGCATTGCACTTTCAGATGTTCATAGTCGAGTATCAGCCTCACTCACAGAGAAATTAATTTCTTAATGGGATTTCGGCTTTAAAATAATAGCACTTTAATGGAGACAGCAAAATAAAAGCATACTATAAAAAAACAAACATTACCTCTCAGAGTGGTAGTTTTATTTATATGCACACAGTTTATCTCACAGGAATATAAGCATAACAATGGTGAAACATCCATATCAGATCTGACCAGCATTCCATTTCAAAGGATTCAAAAGCAGATGCAAGAAACTTCACAGGAGGCAATGGCAGGACAACCTGCTCCAGAAGAAAGTTTCTGCTTAATCCCCACTAATGTAATGCTTGGCCAATTTCATAAAATATGTACACTTGTACCCTTTAGAAAAGTAATATACATATAGAAAAATCTCTATTTCTTATAGATTTCTGTACAGTAGTATTTACAGTATATTGCAAAGATTTCAGTCTCATCTCCATATTCCAGGCCATAAACCCCAGACTTTGTACCTTTCTGCTGTTATGCCACATCTATGGACATTGCCCCTTGTCACAGCACTGGAGAACCACAAAACACTTGGGTGTAAACAGCAATTTGGTCTGCACACTTGCATCCCATTTGACTATTTTGTTTACATAGTTCTAGTCAAACAAAATAATTCAATTTATGACTAGCCTTTGTCATCAGGCACTGTTTTAGGCTCCCCAGAAAATTGGAAAACCAACTCCATTGCTAAAAGTTTTGTTCAAACTGCAACAGCCCCCTTTTCCACAGTTTAACACCAAAGCAGGAAAATTCCATGCCAAAGGATATCTTTTATACTCAGATAGTAAAAAAACCCCAAAACAAACCAAAAAATGATGATTTTTTTTTTTGAGAAAAAGATAGATAGTGGCTAACATTAGCAAGTTCTTCTCATTTTGAAGGATATGACTGAAAGACTCAGCAGAAGAAAGGGAAACACTTTACATGTAACAGTAACATGAATAGAACAAACACCAGAGCTCTCATCATTCGGAAAAAGCACTGAATTACCCATTCCCAAAACATAGGGGGAAAGAAAGATTGTCATCCTTATTTGTTCTAACATATAGGAAATGTAAATTATTAGCTCCCCCAGAAGGCATTATTAAATAAAAGGAATCTACAGCTTATCAGGCAAAGATCTTAGACAGGTCCACATCACCTCTGAAATAAATGGGAGTGCTTGGGATTCCTAAAGAGTTTGAACAGAGAAATTCTGCCACATCAGCGTGGAAAGTCATCTGAACCCTACTGAACTATCCACAAAGACAAAAAGAGTGATTAAAAAAGTATTCTGAATGGGTTCAGTTCTGATTTCACTAACCTCTGTCATAAAACCCTCATCGATTTTCAGAAAGGCTGATGTTCAGTATTTTCAAGCAAATTAAACATAATCCTTCCTAATATTGAAAACTCATGAGCAATACACCTTTCACCTTAACTTTTGAAAGCTGCTCAACTGACAGAGGAACAACAAACAGAAGTTTAAAAATGAAACAAAAAATTTCCTTGGAAACAAAACAAATTAATTATCTTCCCCTGTATCAAGGCATTGGATTGTAACTCAAAAGATTTTTCCTGCACTCTGAGCTGTCTAAATGTCATCCATGTGTTTGAAGAAAAGCATTCCTTAGCTCTGATATATAAATATGTATGTGGTACAGCACCTTGGTGGGAGCATGAACAGAACAGATACATCAGATTATGTTCCTGACTAATAAACCTAGACTATGATCCTTAAAAACCTGCACCTTCAGTGTACAAATCTTATCATATTAGCAGCATCTTGAAGTTTTCTGAGAATCATCCTCTCTAATAATGTAACAAATATATATGAAGATTTTGTTATGTAAGAAAATATCCACATATACTACCTTCTCTCTAAGTTTGAAGGAGCTCACACAAACCGGTTTTCTTCCAGTTGAAAAGTAGGTTCAACAATTATTTTATCTGGAATTATTATCCAGTTATCTTAAGAACTTCAGACATGTAGGCCTTAGTACCTAATACTAGAAACAGAAGACAATGCATTTCCAGACTGGTGCTGTAATTGAGAACTAACCATCCAAGGACTGACAAGCACATTTAAAACCCATGGAAGTGCAACTCAGATATTTAGCTGATGCCGAGGAGCTCTTCAAGGGCAACTCTTCCACAACCATGGTAACACAAAGTAAACTTTTAACTCCTGCAGGAACAACAGCTGAAGTCAACATTATGCCAGTCAGGCAGCTTTCACAAATGGGTATCACTGAAAATAAACGGGAAAGTGGTTTTGGCTTTTCTCTTTTTTCCTTTTTAATTTATTTTATTTAATTGTTCTGCAGTTTTCTAATGTCCACGTAGAAATACTTTTATTTTCTAGCAAGCAGTGACAGTTTGGGGTGTTTGAAGCATAGCCAGAAAATTCCATGAGTTACTGCAGAGGCCTCATTCACTGCACTAATGACCCAAGTATCACCTTTTACAACATGTTTAGCTCAGGCAGCCCAAATGAAGCATTTCATTGATGATATTGAGTAAGGTGTTGTCTACACTGGGTGTCACCAGGACATTCCCTGGCCTGGCTGTGCCCTAACATGCCTCCTGGCCTTGCAGGGCAGGGATGCTGCCTTGCACAGCCCTACTGCAGACTCGCACTCAGGGAGTGTGGCTTTACGCAGCCTGGAACACTACATATAGTTCCCTAATGCCACTCTGTAAGAGCCTGCTCCCTCACTGCCTAAAACTAAAGGTGTTACACCACAACTGCCAAACTTTGCCACGTCAGAGTCAGGCACACACTGCAAACAAACTGTACTGTTCTGCAAGGCAGAAAGAACGCAAAACCTCCCTCAATACCTGTTTCTTGGAACCATGCTCCCGGAAGGATTTGGTGCTATTCTTTCCCAAGGGCTGAGCAAGCTGTGTGACAAACTAGCAAGAGCAAACTAGATGGACAGAAGGTACACCAATTTGGCTTGCATGCTGTCAGAGAGAGAAGTTTGGCAGGGATTTAGCTTACAACGTTTGCCAAGTATCTCAGACAAGGCTGCCACAGTTAGTCCTCACCAGCCAAGCAAATGATGGTGAATGATGTCAGGATGAGCTCTGATCAAACAGCCCTGGTAAGGCAGAGCCTTTGAACATCCAGGTGGAGTCTGTCTGCAAGGGAGCACCTGACCCAGAGGTCATTGCCACTTCATTCCCACTTTCTTCCCCTATCACTGCTGACAAATTCATTGCTGGAAAGAGGTGGGTGTACAAAACAGACCTTCTGTCACAGCCTGGAATGACATCCTGAGGCAGTGAGTTGATGTTGAATATTATTGTGGATGGCAGCTGCTGCCAAGCTTCACTTTTCCAGGTGCTTTTGTTTCCTGCTGTCTTGCTGGGGCACAGTTCACAATCTCCACTTTTAATCGCAGTCTTGGACACTCTTGGGTTTGACAAAAGTGAAGCTTCCAGGGGATGGGGGCGAAGGTAGGAAGCAATAACAAAATACTAAACTTGGACAAAGTACTCATAAGCCAGATGAGGGAACAGTTTCTTCCTGTGTCTGGTTTTGTTCAACTTCCAAGTCAAATTCTGAAGAAGAAGAAAAAGAGTGTCATTTGTTATTTATCACATCAGACAAGCATAAGGTGATACTCTAAAACTTTTATTTACCTGCCTGTGGCTACTGTCAACATAGTAAATTACCCTCCCTGGAGATTTCCACTTGAACAATGCCCACCCGTTTAAGAATTATGAGAAACTCAAGGCTGAATAATCTTGATTCAGCTCAGGAAGGAGGATGCAGAGGAACCCTCTTCCTAGAATCAAGCAGAACTGACTGTGAGAGGAACTGAACTGCATTGGTGATCCCAGGCACCTTTCTACCACAAAACAGCAATGACCATTTTGCCAAGGACCTCAGTTTTCTGAAGCTCGCAACCCACACTCTGCAATCATCTCTCTGATAAAACGTGCTGAAGAACCTGATACATCAAACAGCTCTTTTATTTACATGGTGCTCTACCAGGTCCCAAAGAGCTCATGAAAAATTAAACAGAGAACATAAAATATGAATGGAATGATCACTGGCCCATAAAAGCTCTGCAGTTCTTGAAAGATGTTTTATACATAACAAATGTTGGGATTTCAGAAATGAGATTTCTGCCTCATTGTCCAAAGAAGATGCAACAATTTTCAAGCCCCTGTAAAAAGCCAGGAACTTCTAAGGATGTGCCTGGGAACATCAGGAAGAGTACATTGCTCCCCAGCAGAGTCCACTGCCCTTTAATAAGCAAACTAAACAGAGCCAAATACTGGGACATTGTGAAAACATACAGATATCCAACTTGATGCTGTATTGTCAGATAAAGTGTAAAACTGAATAAAAATTTAGACCAGAACTAAAAGACTCACCTTGCAATCATATGATGTTAACAACTCTCCTTAAATTCTGTCCAGTAAATGTAATATTTAACTTATGGTAACTCTTGATGACCCTTGTCCTTTATTCTGGGTGCTGTGTACAGGTATTTTTAGCTGACCTTTCTGAACTTCCCACTTCTGTGGCCTAAATGATAAGTACGTTCTCAGTTTTCAGAAACTACTCAACAGATGAGATCCAACAACTGTGAGTCAGCCCTAGTATTCTTAAAATTAGGTTTATAAATAAGGACCCTCTGAATTAGTCTTTCCTAGGCTGTCAAAAATTTGGTGCCAAATGAAATTGCTACCAAAGTGCTCCCTTACTCTAGGTATTAAAGCTATTGCAGAATGAACATAAGATTACATGAATAAACTTGCTGCTTATTTCATGGAGATCTTTTCACCACCTTGTTAGGCTGTGTACTACCATTTTATCCTATATGGTAAAAATAAAAAAGCCATGGACCAAGCCCATGTGAAGTTGCACTGGTTCAGCTCCTGGTACTTCCCACGCTCCTGCCCTTGCCTTTATCCAGGTGCAGCACCTCCTCTGCAGACTGCATGCTCCCTGGGGTGCTCACCAGCATCTCCTGCCTCAGCTGCAGCTGGACACGCTTAGCACCCTGCAAACAGATGGGGAAAGGACCAGCTGCTCCTTCTGGAGCCAGCTCTGTGCTGATTCTCTGGACCCTACCCCCATCGGGGTATTCAGGAGCAAACAGGCTTTTATTTGGTTGTTTTTCTTGCGTGGTTCATGCTTGCTGGAATCTGCCTCCCATCCTCTTGTTTAGCAAGGTTGGCAGCTGCAAGACAAAACCACCACCTTTCCTCATCTTGTTTTGTGTATCTCCCCGGCCTTTTATCAGAGAAGGATGAGCAAGGAGAAATGATTAGTTCAGGAGAGCCGTTTCTTCTCTCTAAGATTATTTGTGAAAGGATTTGTTACATAACAACACTTCTTTTAAGTTGTCAGCCAGATACCTGAGAACATTCTTATCAACATGGCCTTGAAAACTTTTTGTAGGATGGCTCTTTCCCTGCCTTCCTCCTCTTGCAGGAAGAAAACAGACTTGAGAAAAATTCTAATTCTAAAGGTGAGCCGAATTTCACGTCATTAAAACCAGTTTCAAGTAATTTTTTTTTTTTGCCTTCTATGGTTTAAAGGAATTTAGAGTGACAGCCTCACATCCACATAGGAATGAGGCTCAAGCCCTACAATTCACATTCGTAAGACCCACATGCTCCACCAACAGCTGTATCTACACCAAATGATGTTCTCACGCACCAGTTACGAACTGTCAGAAAATATACATGTAATCCTTCATATCATGACCTACTCATGCAATTCCTAAATACCTCACGGTAAGCTGTGGTAGTTATCCTAGGGGCTTTATGTACTGGAAGGAGAAAAACCCTTATCTCATAGATTATCAACACCACAGGCTCCATGGATATAGTTCTTTTTCAGGAGAACACACGCAAAATAAATACCACTTTTATTAAACCCAGGACACTGGCTTTTACCAGAGCTAAATTTGTTCTACTTCTGTCTGAGAAGTAATTAATTTCTAAGCCTAGATCCACACTTCTGTGTTAATTATCTTTAGCTTAAAACCGTGGAGTACTCCTCTGACCAAGGCAAACCGCACAACCCATTCCTAACTACCAGCACCAAACCACACAGCAAAACCCACTGCAGAGGAAAATCCAAACTCTGTGAAATGCTAGGAGGTCACCTGGAACAAACTTTTATGGTCCCAACAAAAAGCCACAGAGGAAATAAAAACACTAGCAGGGCACTAATTCAGTTTTGCTTTCCTGATACTTGGGGGTGCCTATGTATAAGGGGAAAGAGAGAGAGTGAAGGAAAGTAAAAAGGGGAAAAGTGTAGAAGTGTAGTTTAAATACAGTGCAGTCCTGAGGAGTAATAGTTTCAGCAGTACAGTATAAATACAGTGTACTCCTAATTAGTAGTAGACTGTTCAGTCTCATATCCAAGTAACTGTAGCTAAAGGTTGAATAGTTTTCTAAGGCTTTTTCCTAGCATTTAATATAGCAGAAATTGAAAGAAATAAGATATTTGCAAAGCAGGAATCTGCAAAGTGCAGGCATCCTTCACAGACACTGACTCTTTAATTTCCTGTGGGGGGTCTGATCTAAACCTGGCAAGCTGCAAGCATTTACTTGTTTGTATTTTGATTTTTGCAATAACACAGATTTCTGCGTTGCAAAAAAGCCATACATGGAACATGTGGTAAACAAAACACATTTTCCTTCAGCCCTTCCTGAAAAGACTAATACAAACTATGAGAAGTCAACTGCTCTCTAAAAAGGAAAGAGAAACACAAATTGCCAGGGCAAGGCTTTGCACACACCTTGAGTTCAGCAAGCTCCAACGCATGCTGAGTGAATCATCACGCCAGCTCCTGCATCACCTTGTTGGTCTCCTTGGCTTTCTTACACGTGTACAACCATTTGATGATCCGAGCGTTGCGCTCAACCACGGAGGTGCTGCTGGGGACCTGCTCCGTGAGCTCGTCCTCCAGCAGCCCCTCATCCCCGCTGTGCCTCGTGAACTCGCTCTCCGACGTGGCCACGCTGATGCTGCGGATCTTGAAGGAGACATTGTCAGACACCACGGAGAAGTTCTCTCTCCCGAGATCCTCAATGACCTCCTGCTCCAGGCCACAGTACTTGAAAAATGTGTCAAACTCAGCAAAGCACTTGGAGTAGCGAGAGCTGATGTCTGACTGGGAGCGATGGAGACCTCTCCTCTTCACCTCCTTGACCTCTTCAGGAGGTGCACTCAGTTTTGAGGGTCTCTCACGCTCTTTTGTACACACCGCTGCCCCTTCAGTGCTCACAGGGACAGTCTGCACCGCTCCATGGTCGCTTGGCTCACGGTCACCATCTTTTGCCAAGAGAGACTCATTGCTCTCGGTGGCTGCCATGTCCTCCACGACTCTGGGCAACTCAGGGGAAGCCAGCTGCTTTTCCTTTATGGACCCATTGAAGATCCTCCTCACCAAGTTCCCCCGAGGGCTGTCCTGGCTTTGACCTCTGCCAAGCTCACATTTCTGACGGTAGATCACCAGGGAATCCGGCCGCATCTGCCTCCGGGTGCTGCGGCGGGCGATGGGGGGGCCGTGCTGCAGGGGAGCCCGGCAAGAGCTCACGGCCTTGCCCAGCTCCAGGGGCTTTGTGCCCGTCCCTCTGCCCCGATCCCAGCTCGCCGCTTTGCTCTCCACGGAGCAGGTCTCGCTGCTGCTCTCCGAGGCTGAGCTGAGCGCGATGACGGGCTCCTGCCTGCTGCTGATGACCTGCTGGCTCTTCACGTACTTGGCCTTGTCGGCGGCCAGTCTCTCCACGGCACTTTTCCTGCCCGGCTTGCCGGCCTCCAGCTGCCTGCGGAGGTACTCGGGCCCCTTGTTGAGGAGCCGCAGGGGGAGGGAGGAGTGCAGGTCGGAGATGGCGTGCATTCCCACGGCCCGGGAGAGTTCAGCTGGCATAGCAATCTCAGGGACGAGGATCCTGCTTCCAGTCCCGAGAGGGAAGTGGGATAAGGGAAAAAAAAAAAAAAAAAAAAAGGGATAAAAGGAAAATCGCGGTGTCGGACAGCCCGGGCGCTCCGAGGGCCTTGCTCCCCGCTCCCCGCACCGTCGGGGCGCAGCGCGTCCCGCCCGCCCGCAGGCAGGCACAGCCAATCCCGGCCGGCAGGAAGGGAGGGAGGGAGGGCAGGGAAGGAGCCAGGAGCCGCCCCGGGGGTGGCGGGCCCGGCCCCGCCGCCTCCCCGCTCCCGCTGGCCGGGGCTCCCGGGGCACGGAGCTGCGGTGGGCGCGGAGAGCCCGCTCCTGCGGCGGGGACCCGGAGGGTTCGCTCCCGTCAGGAACATCCTCTCCCGCTCTTGCTTCAGGGCCTGACCCGGCAGACCCCAGCGCATCTTGCCCTTCGGGGGACAGCACCTTTCGCGGTGCGTTCTCCCCCGGCGGTCTCACTGCCCGGCCGTGCCGGGCGCTGCGCTCCAGCGGGAAACCTTGGCATGATCGGGAAAGGACGGGACGGGCTTCCCGAGCACAGCGGCGGAGCGGAGTCCGGGCACGCCGGGCGAGCAGCAGATCTGTGCCTCCAGTTGTGCCTCCCGCTGTGCCTCCAGCTGTGCCCCCTCTGTGCCCCCAGTGTGCCCCAGCTGTACCCCAGCTGTGTTGGCGGCACCCTGCCCTTCCCGGGGCAGTGGCCGCAGCCCGGCAGGGACAGGACACGTCTGTCCCTGGCCCACAGCTGCACTGCTTCTGTGCACATGTAAAGTGTAAAGTGCGGTGGAATGGCATCAGTCTGAATTGCGTGTCGCAAATCTTTGCCCTTTAGAAACATAGAGCAGAATTCCCATCTGCCGCTGGCAATTCTAAGCAGGCAGGACAGAGCCATTGGCTGTAATGTAAACTCGCAAAAATTAGACTTTTAAGTTATAGGTAATCACTTGGGGCAGTCCAACTTTAATTCGTGGTCTCATGTGAGATGCACTGAATGATAGATAACTTTTGTTCTAATACAAGAAATAAAAGCCAGTGTATATCTGCAAGTTTTTTTATGCATATTTTTTATTTGTTTGGTTTCGTTTTAGTTTGTCTGTTACTTCTGGGGGAATACTAGAATGCTTTTGTGGTAATTGGCTCATATTTCATCTTTACAATCACTAAATGGTAGCTAACAAGTTTAGAAAGGAAGAGATGAGCCTCCTTGTCCTCGTTATAAAGTTTCAGGTACAGGAACCTTTGCTACCAGCGAAGTTCTCACTGTGACAAAAAAAAGATTTCAAGCAACCCTGGAGTCAGAGCTTGGGCTAGCTCTTCAGTGAAGACCTTAGAAACACACAAAAATATTCTCTTGCCAACATGGTTCTACTTCTGGATTTCCTCTTAATTTTACATCATCTTTGTTTCTAGACATGTAGGTCTGAACTCCAGAAGCCCCATAACACATAGAACTGCCTGTTCACAGCGAGGATCCCAGATACAATGCTTGCCTGAATCACGACTGAAATTTGTGACATACCTTGAGATCACTTACAGTGAAATTCTTGTTGATATGTAGAATGGGTACCGTTTTTTGAGAGAAAGAACTTTTGTTTTTCCTTTTACGGTAGAAGTAGAGCATAATAACTTACCTAAAAATCAATATTCTTGAAAACTGAGAGACAATAATAAAAGTTTAAGTACAGTTTATTACTAGGGAACTCTTTCCTGTTAAAGTGGTTCATTCACAGATATGTAAGAGTGTAGTTAATATCATTACATATTGAAATTCTTCATGGGATGCTGGGCACATAGAGAAGGCTGATGTCTTCTGATAATTAATCTGAGCAATAAGCTGATAGATGTAATGAATTTAGTTATGAGATACTAAGGTTTAATTCCCATATTGACAAATCTGCCTTCATCGTTTTCTTCAAAATTTTCCATGGAGTTCTATGGCACTGAATAACATAATAACACATATTAACATTTCTCCATTAATTTTAATTTGTGTTTGCTCCAAATTCTAGTGTCTTGTACAAGCTTTAAAAACTTGCTTTAAAAGTTCTTTAAAAAGTAAAAAAAAAAAAATTAGTTTGCATTCATTTGAAATAATAATAAAAAATGAACACATACAAGTATCAGTAAGAGAGGTCTTATTAAACAACTATAATTCATTTCTTTATCAAAGCTGTTCATTCACTCCCTGCAATACTATATAGTTTTTCTCAGTGGACAATAGCTTTGTGTTTAGAGTTGATATACAAAACAAATTTAAAAACATTGGTTTTGATGGAAAAACAGGGTTTAAACATTAAAAAATTTTTATATATTTTCCTTTCTCTTAAAATGTCCTTGGCTTTAAATGCATGCCTGAAAGACCTTTGATGGAATATTTTCATTTTTCAGCCAGTTTCATCCTCATCTCACTGACAAAAGTAGATGTGAGTTTTCATTGTCCGTGAAGTGCATGTCACAAGAAATTTCTCATGAAAAATTGCAACAGCAATTTCCAGCTGACTTTCCAGATATGTGAGATACTTTTCCCTGAGAATCCTGGGTTATGACAACAACATTTAAGGGGAAGAAGAATCTTCCCAGGGTCAGAAAACATTGCAAGCAACAAAATTTTGTAACCCTGCCTCCCTTTAGTAAGGTACATCAATATAGCAGCTGCACATTCAAGTGATATTTTAAATGTATTTAGGTTACATATCTAAAAACTGAAGTGCATTTCAGTTTAAAATATGATTCTCTGATTTGAAATACTTATATTTGTATTTCTTGGAATTAGCTCTTATATTTATGGATACACTCTTACAGTATTCAAAGAGGAGGGAGCCATTGCATTTCTTCCTTCTGGAAAGCAGAGGGAAAGAGTGTGTTACGAGAATCTCAAGCAAACCACCTTTGCCCCTGACCCAGAACAGGCCTGCAGATAATAAAATGGAAATAAAAATGGGTGCAGCAGCCTGTCAGCTGCCCTCAGTCTCCTTCTGGCATTACACAAAGGTAAGAGAGACTAGTTCTGCACACAGTAAGCCTGAGCTGACACAAAGAGTTTTCCCACAGAAGGAGAATTCTACAAAACACCTTTGAATCAGCTGGCATTTAAAGTTACCACGAAACACAAAGCAGTTGAATTTTATGTGGGGTAAAAAACACCACTTCTCATTGAGTTTTTATTAATAAGGGACGTTTTCAGAGCACTGCTAGAGTCCGAGCCAGAGGAAAGCCAGAAACAGGACTGGTACAATGGCACTGCAAGCAGCAGTACAATATGTGCAAAGCTTAGATCATTGCTGTCACTGCTCCCACCCCATTGCCAGTGTCAGTCTGATTTATAGTGGTCAAAGGGCAAAAATGAAGTGGTGGCAGTGGGAGGTAAAAGGCAAGGAGGAAAGAGAAAGGGGAGCTCAAGCCCTAACACCAATAGGACGCTCCCATTTTGGGGACCAGCTGAACAACTGTGACCCAGGACTGAGGATTTTCCCCAGCAGCTCTCAGTGCTGAGTGCAGGTGTTGCAGCCCACATCAGGGGGTGATTCACTTCTGCTGTGACACTGAGTGGTGCCACTGCGTGTCCTGTTTGCTGCACTGGGGGGATGTACACAACATAACACAGAACATGAACAGTTTCCAAACACCTGTCTCCAGTGGGGAAATTTTAGGCCTTTCAACATGAAATCAGTGACTGTCCCAATTCTCTCAGATTTACACAGTAGAAGATATAGGCATGCCTGTACATCTTCAGGCAGAATTTTAAGACTCTGGGTTTGAGTGCTGTATGATAGAGGCAGACCCACATCGCATGTATGTCTTCTTTTAGCCTCTCCCACCACTGCCAGATTGCTTAGCATCCTTTTCCACTCTTGTGATTTTGGGGTTTTTACTTCATTAAACAGCTTAGCATGTTAATCAGAAAACATCTTCCTCCTAAAGTCAATCCATCTTGCTCAAATTGTCATTAGTGGGCTTAATTTTTTAGTAGAATTTTGGAAATTCACCCCAGGCGCACCACTTCCCAGGTTGAACAACCATCATGGATCTCAACGGGACTGTGCAATTTACATCACAGTGATTCATGGCAACATATGGGAAGCCTTATTAGAGCAAACAGCAAAAGAAAAATGATGGAATATCACAGTGAAAACAAGAGATGAAAGGGAGAACAAATGCAATGTGCATTACACCAGGCAGTTGCAATGGGGAAGGTGCTAGCCAGAGCATGCTTCTTTCCCTTTTTATGCCTTCTTGTCCCTGCAGTACATCTGAGTCTACACTAATTCCTTTTTTTCATACATCTCTCACATGCCTAAAATGTAAAAATAAAAAAAAATACAACCTAGGTTTGGTGCCTAACATATTTATGTGTGTGTTAAAATATTGAGATTGAATATTTTGATATGAAAAGACTGATATGTTTATCATTCTGTCAGATTAAATTCACTGAGTAATTTGGAAAGGAGGGGAAAAAACAGAGTTTTCACAGTAAGATTCATCTATGATGCTGTAAAGGAAGTAAGTCATTTAACTCTCAGAACAACTCTGATCCTGAAATGGATTCCTTGAAGTTTGAATTGAGATACTTCATGAATGAACATGTGTTACAGGTGTTGAAATGAACTTTGCACTCAGTAAAAGGTACTGTTGCTCCTGTTGTGTTCTCACAGTGATCCCCACAGGACCAGTCATAGCTTGCAGTTTTAAAACTGCCTCTCAGTGGCAAGACCCTTTACCAACCAACCAAGGACATACACAGTCACTTCACCCAATGCAGGGATGGGTCAGGGCACTTCTTAAATACTTTATAAATTTTATAGGCAGCATTGCTGCAACCATCAGCATACTTATCCACACACTTTTCCTTTGCAAATTCCTGCTGGCCTAGTCTCATGTATAGTTTGTTTTGATCATAGAAAAACCCTTTCACCTAATCTAAAGCTAAAACACATAAAGAGTTTAAAGTCATCCCTGATGCTTTAGGGAACTTTCAGCATCTGTGTGTCACCTCTTTGCTGTCTGCTTGCCTGGCAGATGCCTAAAACAATCAGGGCAAAGTTTTTGCTGCTGCTGTGCCAAGGCAGTACGTGTCTATCTGTGGGCCTAAGCAAGTGAGAGATACAGTGTATATTTATGTTCCGTGAATTCCACTGTCTCACACAAGCAGATTAGGAAGAATATGGAAGGCCACTGATTACTGAACTTCTGACAGAATTGCCAGTTGTCTGTTACATGTAATTTATATTGTGGTAGCTGTGGTACTCACCTGGCAAGTGTGAGAGACAACCTTCCCCTCCCAGATTTGCATCAAACTTTTAAAACTTAGTTTCTTGCCTCCCAATACAGTAGTTGTAGTGTGGGTGTGTAGTTCATTGTCACTCAGGTTCTGTTGCTGAAAACTTTTCTATTTTGCTTGTCTAATTAGAAATATACTGAAGGTAATGGTCAGAAGATATTAATTCTACAATCTAGTGTGCATGCACCTAGGAAGTTCATGGATTTTTAGTTTCTCTTGCAAAGTGGAAAGATTTAAACAGTGAGAGTTGAAAAAGTCTCACCTTCAATGTTGTTTAAGGTGTTTACTGGAGATGTGCATTCAAATCACAAAAAGAGAAAAAAAAAGTAAAATACATGCAATAATACAAAAGGAAAACCACCGACAGAGTCAGAATACAACCTGACACCCTGTCAGTCAGGGTGTTGGTAGCAGTCCCATTAAATGGTGGCTGCATCCTCCTGGATGATAGATGTGGTTCAGTTGAAGCAGTGCTCCTGTAGAAGGTGCAGTTTTCCTCTGAAGGTCCAGTGATGATGTGGAAAAGGTTTGACTTTCTTCTGGGATCCAGTGGAAAGGGCTGTCTTGGTGTTTTAAACTTCAGTTTTTTATTTAGGTAGGAAAGGCTTGGCTCCTCCCCTTGGCTGGAGCATCTTCCAATGGGATGATGTAATCTTATCAGTCACACAATAGGACTTAATGGCCCATTAACAGAAGATATCTTCTGGAGGAAGGATGGGTTGTGAAAAGATAAGGATGATCATCCCCCTGATCTTATCAGATGGCACATCAGCAGAGGATATCTCCCACAGAGATAAGGGTCATCACCCCTCCCACATTTCAACAGACAGTGATAGAATACACATTTTTGCGTTTTACTCCAGGACAGGAACCCATCTGTCAAACACCAAAACACTGGAAATATCACCAAAGGGGCACAGTATCAGAACTTGGAATGCATGGATATATATAACATGTGAAGTCTGTCATCGTCTGTCTAAGGTTTCAGTAGCAAATTGGATGAGATCATGATGCTTCTTTCCCAAGGATTTCCTGTAGTCTCTCTGAAGATACAGCTAGCAGTCATTCATTATTTCTTATCAAGTGATTGCAAATTTAAGTCTCTGTCCTTATGAAATCTATGGAGAACTGTGTTTTATCTGTACTTCCTATGTATTAATTTGAGGCCAGAAGAGCTCTTGCATGGTCTCCCAAGAAGTCATTGAAGTCTGCATGTTACCTTTCCACAGAAAGAGCCAGTGCTCTTCATTGCTGAGATACCTCATGGTTTTCTATGATTTTTCAGTGCTTATAATCTTTCCCAGATCTCTATGGATGTGGGTTTGCAGTTCAGTTCTTGATGGACATGTGATAATTAAAGGGGAATGTTGGAATACAGGCTGTATAAGGACTCCAAAGGGTGTCCTTTACTGTTTAGACACAAGAAATATCCAAATATAGAAAAACTGATAAATGTGCTTGTATGTATTAATGCAGCTTTTTTGCTTTTTAAGTATTTTCAGGTCTCCTTCAGTTTGCTGATGCAAGAGCTCCTTTCAGAGTTTAGATGAGAAAATGAACTAATTTATCAAGACAGCTGCCCTGCCAAGGACAAACGTTTACATTTAATAGTCATCAGTCACTACACCTCTGAAGGTGTGGTGGTTTGTTCTGTCACTTCCTAAAGGACTCTTGTACAGTTCAGACATAAAAGGCAAATATCTTCCAAGCCTAAAAGGGAGCCTGCACCCTGCCCTGTCTGTATGTACAGAGGAGATAGATAGGCTCTGTCTCCTTAGCCTGGCTTTGGGAATCAGGCTATTGGCTATTCCCAGCTATCCTATTTGGCTAACAAGTAAGTTAAATAGTGTAGATGATGTCAAATCACGTCTGGTTTAGTCTTGAGATCAGAGAATAAATCTGAGCCCACAAATGCAATTCTGAATCCTCACTGTGAATTTAATTAATAGTCTGACCTTCTCTAGATATTCAGTATGACATGCAGCAGTTGTATGCATAGGGTAATTGTGAGTTCAACTGAGTCTATTGGATAATTTTCAGCTTTGGTTTAGGGAGATGAGTAAGTTTCTGTTACACTATAGAACTGTGTTTTAACTAAGCTGGGCAACATCTGTGTTGCAAGTGGGTGCTCTGACACCGTTGTTTACGTGGTAAAATCGAGCCTTGTCTTGCCCTTTGCATTTCAGAGTCCTTCTAAATGTACCCCAACATCACCTGAGCTCCACATGACAACAGAACATTCACAATACTCTTGTGATGACCTGACTACAAATTCCTGATGTACATTAATTTATCTTGAAAGTTATAATAGATTTGTTCTAATCTGATTGACTCTGAAGATTAAATAACATCTTGGGTAAAGAGAGTAAAATAGCTTAGCTGTTCTGTATAATTATATCAATTCCAAAGCTATACAAAACAAATAAACATAAGCCCCAGTATTCAAGCTTCATTAGGTTTATGTTGCAACAGCTACATTAAATAAAATTACAGATTCAGTAAGATCTTATCATGCTGATGCAGCAGCTGCTGTGGACAGGATCACATAGTTAGTCTTATTTGCAGGTTTTTCTAGGAAACAATAGTCCAGACCTCTTCCATGAACTGGTCCACCCCTGTCCTGCAAACTTTAAGTCAGGTGCTAGCAAGATGCTAAACCCCAGTTGAAAAAGTAGATTTAATGAGAAGAAAAGGGTTGGAGATTTTAATCATTCATCCCACATGACTATTCAGCGTCCATCCAGGAATTCATCTGTTAGAAAATGTTTGTCTATCTATTTCTTGTTATTTTCCTTTCTGACAAGTACAGCTGGTACAGACATTTTATTTATAGCACCAACTGTATAAACTAGCCTATATGTTTAAGTCTTTCTAAGATAACTATTACAGACAAATATAAAAGAGGAAAAGCTTCCTGGATTTCTGAAGTAGATGCCGAGGCCGTTTGGGCTTTACTAGAGCCTGAGCTGCGAGGTGATGAACTGAACTAAGGGGTGGGTTGTGACCTGAGCGATGTGAGGGGGTCAGGGAGGGAAGGTGAGCACTCATTTCCACACTGGCTTTGCTTCTCCAGAACAGGCAAGTCCCCTAGGTGCTGCTCAGAGAGATTCCATCCCCAGAGCCACTCCAAAGGGATACCTGGAGAGGACTCCTCCAGGTTTGGTTCCTTCTGCCCTCAGTCTCCTTCACCCTACACCCTCAGGTACGCAGCATGTGATCTCCAGCACAGATAGTTCATCCTCTGGAACAAGCACAGTCCTGGCTTTTAAGATGTTTTGGACAAAATGACCCCTCAGCCACTCCCACAGGCGATAATTTTGTCTCAGAATAACACAGGAGTCTGGAGCAGAGAAGTATGGGGTGGATGTAGGAGTAGTGTGGGTACACACATGGTACCACACATGGTCTGCTCTCACTTGCCAGTGCCCCTCTCCACCGTGGGCACGGGGGTGAGCCCAGGACCAGGTCCTGAGGGATTTGGCAGTGTAGGTGTAGGTGGTGTAGGTGTAGGAAGTGTAGGGGTAGGTGTAGGTGGGTAGAGGTGTAGGTGTAGGTGTAGGTGTAGGTGTAGGTGTAGGTGTAGGTGTAGGTGTAGGTGTAGGTGTAGGTGTAGGTGTAGGTGTAGCCTAGGGGCACACTCCCACTCCAGAGGGGGATAAGTGGAGCCAGCACAGATCACAGGGCCAGGGAGAAATTAATGTTGAATTCAGGTCTTCTAGTCCAAGTCTCTAGTCCAAATTCTTTCTCCTATCAGGCTCAGCTGTGAGACCAGAACAGGTTGTGACCTAGACCTAAAAATAGTGTTGTGGGGAAGGATTATATAAAGACTGATAAGATTTGGCAGAACAAAATGAATAAGGCAAAAAAACCCAAAAACTTAATAATATGATATTTTGAACACCTATTTAATTTCCATTCTTAATGTGATCCATTAATTTAGTTTTTCTATATAGATTTTAGGCTTCTGGTTTATGTATTTAAAAGGTCCATAAATTGCCTATATTTTAGGCATAAAATAAAAAAAATCCTAGCAGTATTAAAATCAACTGATATACAAATAAATGTGATATGCTATTTACTTACAGCTTAAAGTAATTATCCCCACTGAAAGTGAGACTTAACTGCAGAGAAAAATAACTCCAGTTTATTGTTCTTTGGCTTTGAATAGTAAGTCTCTACTATTTTACTACAAGCTGAACTTAGAGGGAGCCTGTAATGTAGACCTAATAGAAGTAATTTCTTGTTCTTAAAGAGTAACTGCAGATAGTATTTTTAATTTCTCCTAGAAATTTACTTCCATTACTACATCTGCTAAACCCATCAAAAAAAAACCTCTCCCCCCCAAAAAACACTTCTAAAATATTTTAATGATTAGACTGTTGTGGATTTTTTTTCTCTTTTACATGAGATTAGCTCAGTTGGTTAGAACATGGTGCTAATACCACCAAAGTCATGGGTTCAATCCCTACATGGGTCATTCACTTAAGAGCTGGAGTCAGTGATCCTTCTGGGTCCATTCCAACTCAGACTATTCTGTGATTCTGTGAAAGTATTTGATTATCCTATTGTCCTGTTCAGGATTTGTGTCAAAAATTCTATTAAAGGGAAGAAAATAAGGATTAACACACAAACTCAAGTCATGCAGTATGTTGTAGAATAAAAGTTAGTTGAAATCCTTGTTCCTTTAGTTTAAGACTGGTACTAAGTAATGAATGAACAGAATCTGGTAATTCAGATTAGCATTCTGGATAACCAGGGAAAAATATTTCCAAAACATCATAATTATTAAGTTTTCTAATCTGGGGATTTGTGCACTGTGTGTGGTTCTCCCAGTAACCCCATATATAGAGAAAATTTGGTCCATCCAATATTGTAGTGCTGAGCATTCAGCCCAGACTGAACTAAAGCCATTTCCCAGGAGGCGAAAGCCGTGTGCAGCCAGGCACTGAAACACAGGGTCACACAAAATGTAAGTCTCCTCTTGGGCCTCCTGGTGCTCCTGTGCAAGGTGCTGGCCCTCTGCACCAAGCACAGTCAGCCCTGGCTCATGGTGAGGGGAGATGCTTGGATTAGCACATCTCTTATCCTGAGCTATCCATCTGAGGCTGGAAGAGCAAAGTCATTTCATCAGCCATTGCAGATGTTTTGTGGAATGGGGGCAGCTCTCCAGGGGAAAGAGCAGGACCTTGCATCCTCCAGAGCCCCTGCAATCCCAGCACTGGCTCTGCTTCCTGTGTTTCATGTGGCGCCTGGAGCTGACCCTTATCTGATTTCAGCAGAGACAACATTTGCTGAACCATTTGTGAATCACTTGACACTTGCACAGACTTGTTGAGAAACCAAAGTCATCTGCCAGACCACAATGTTCCTGGCTTTTCTTTCCTTCCTTCTTGAGACTCCTACTTCAGCCAACTGAAATTATGTGAGCATGGCAGAGGTGAAGAGATAGGCCAAGATATTGAAAAACAATTGTGTTCTTGTAGGTTTCCACGCAAAAATGAAGGCTTTCTATGTATCACTGAAGCTATAAACAGCTCAGTTCCCACTGACTTCAGTCAGAGATAAGGACATGAGGCATCAGGCAAGTTTGTTTGCTCAGAGATACACTCTCAAGAAATAAAAATAACTTGCATCCTGTCAAGTTAGTCAAAGATGTCAATGCTCAATTAACCTTTATAAAGGCTTTTGAAAGGAGATACATAATGTAAAGAACTTAACTTATTACTTAACTAATTGTATTTTATTTTTAAATAATTCGAAGTGAATGAATTAGTAAAGCATAATTTAATATTTATTTAACCTTTTCAGAAGCTTAAAAGTACTGTAGACAAAATATGCACACATTAGTTTGCTGTTGTCTTATTTGAGAGGTTTATGTTTTGTTCATACTGTCTAAGCATTCCTAACACTGAATGTGTGAATGGATACAACATCAGAGTGTGAGGTTGCATCTCTGAGCTTCAATGCCAGAGCTTTGCCTTTTATGCTTCTATACAGTTCTTTGAAAAGGCTGACAATATGCTTTGGTCACTAAGTTGCCTTATTATGTTTTAAAGGATTTTAGGGATCAAAAAAGGATGATCAGCAAGGATATCAGTAGGCAAAATTAACTTCCAGCTCCATACTGCTCTACAGAGCAAAGAAAAAAAATCTTTCCTTTTCTAGACAAGAAAGAGAGATAATAGACAATATTTTAAATGAACAATCAAATCTCTTTTACCCACAATTTTAAATGGTGGCACTTCCAAATCCTTCTGCTAGCAGAGCTGTTACCTAGTGAGGGTCTTTTCTAGCTGATGAGTATAAATAGAGCACTACCACAACTCACCCCTTAGAAGGTACCTCATGAAGGCTGTGGTCTACATCTGCCCCCCCCCACCTTCCTAACAGGGCTCACCACCCTCCACAGCCAGCACTGACCTCTTCAGTGAAAAATGCACTTTCCTCCATATAATTATGAATTTTCCTTCTGTTGGAAACTGGAGGGCTCACTTATATGAACAATGTTCATTTATATGGACAATATTTGTCCTGCTTCATACTGATGGTCCAACCAACAGCCCTGGTGCACACTGCACAGGTTTGAATCCTGGCCCCACAGCATGAAATTCTTTATGGATCAACACAAGAAATGATAGCAAAGCACATGGAAATGGTCGGGGGCTGTGCTCTCAGTACAAGAGCAGCAAGGTTTGCTTTCTTTGCCAGCAAGACAGAGCTGAGTTGCTCTGGAGCTCTGGCTTGAGGTAAGGAGTATTAGATTACTGGCAGTCATTGCACTGGGAAAGGCTGAAATGCATTTACCTACATAATGTGGTTGGTATTTTATCTCAGAGCACACAAGCCCTGCTGTCCATCTTTTCCACTCCCTTCTCCCTCTCAGCTCTCCCCCTCTGTTATCATTCTCCCTCACTGCTGTCTTTGGCCAAGCATTCAGCAGCCTGCAGGGGAGGTGGCCTCTCTAATCACGTTTGTGCTAATTGGGGCCTGATGAGAGGCATTTGCTTTCCCCTCTGTGCTGATGACTCCCCAGCTGGGGCCCTGGCTGGCTCTGCTCTTTCCCTGTGTCTGGGCTGTTCCAGGAGAACAGCAGATGCTCCCTGCTCCCCCACAGAGAACAGCTGGCTGCCATCCCTGCCCTGTCACGAACCAGCTTGTACACCGTGCCACACAGCCAGGACACTTGGAGTCCTCCACCATCATCCTGCCCCTCAGGAAGAGCCCCATGCTGCAAAATCATAATTTTCTCTCACAGAGAAAAACAAAACAGTTGTGTCCTGGTCTCTGTTTATAGCAGGAACTCTCCAAAGACAGATAGCATCTCTACTGAAAAATGCACACACATAAGTGCAAGGATTGCTGTGAAAATGTGTTTGGTTTTTTTGTTGGTTTTTATTTTAAATAGCAGTTAATGAGCAATTAAGTGAAGAGAGCCATATCTGATGGCTAAGGGCAAGGCGGGACCTTATGCACATAGAGCTCAGTTACAGGGGTAACTCATTGGAGTTTCTATACCAGTTTTTATTCAATTCAGTTATGGGATTTTCTACCCAGTCTCCTGATCATCTCCTTTTGCTGAACTCTGGTTTGTACTTCAGCATGATGCCAGATTTCCTGGATGGGATCCTATTTAATAGAAGTACCAGGGCACCCTACATCCCAGTTGTTGCCAGGCAGTCGATGTGACCTGGTCCAGCTGGGGTAGCAGGCTGATGGACATGCTTCCCTTGGGCTGAGCTGTCTGCTGACCTCACCCACATGGCCCCCAGAGCACCCAGTTCTGGCGTGACTTTGCCCAAGATGGTAACAAGAAACTGACCTCCAGTCTCTTGTTTCTGATGGCCTGACAGAGCTTGTCCCCCTTTCCTGGCTGTGGACACGTGTTTGTGTGCTGTAGAGGGAGAGCATCTTCTGGGCCTTTCCAGAGACTGCAGCAGCATTATTGTGCTGGAAGCAGGATGCTGCCAGGGACTCCACGCTCACTACAGCTACAATCCAGTTCATCCACCAGGTGGTTTCTTCACTCCTGTTGATTAGATCATTCCTTCCTGGGGCCAGATCTAGTTTAAAAACAATCTGTGGGAAATTTTGACTTCATTGTAAGAAGTCACTGAGGTTTTGTTTTGTTTACAAGTAGAAGAGTTGTGCTTGTAAACACAGCTTCGAAGTTGGTGGTCTTTAGTGCACTGTTTGTAGAGCAGGTTGTGGCCATTTGGTCAGTAGTCACTGAGGACATTTGCACAGAGACCCTGACAGCTCCACCTTAAATAGGGCCTGATGCCAGCTTTCTTACTAGCCAGCAGAAACAATGAGTTTTTGTCAACTGCAAGTTCTCCTGAGCACAGGGATTGGAAAAGAGTAATGGCAAAAGAGATGAAACTGTTATTTGAATTTTTTTTTAATCTTAAAATATTGCAAGTGGCTTTAATCACTATATCACTTAACTGCATCAAAGAAACTGAGGTTAGTAAAGGCATTGAACACACCTTCTGAACAACATTTCCTTTGAGGTATTTATCCATGCAGTGCTCTGCTGGAATGCAACCAGCAGAAATAGTATCTGATTTCTGTAAAGTCCACTTAAGGTGTACTATGTTGTCAAGGCAGATCCGTAAACTAGCTCTTTCTCATCAGGAGCTGTGTGTTTCACCTTAAATCTTCAAAACCTGGCATGTTATCTGAGGGGAGAAACCATCACTTAGTCTTTGTCCACTTCTCTGTTGTGCCTGCAGTAAGCCTTCCACTCAGGAGAGTTTGAAATCCTATGATCAATAAGTTTTTAATAACCTACTATGTATCTATATGCACTGACTGTGCCTTTTACAGATTCCTTTCACCTAACAGTACGAGTGGGGTTCAGCAAAGGACAAAATGTTGTGTCCCCATGAGTGTCCCCATGTAGGGGCCATGAGCCTAAACTGTGCCCATGGCCAGTGGAGGTCTAGTCAACACAATCACTTGACAATTGTGTGGGTCACCCTAAAGCCCACCGAAGTTCAGATGCTTAGATGTAGACTGCACCATTTGAGCTGCCTGAGGGATGTCCAGTGGCTGATCTGGAAGGAAATTGGTGCTTTACAGGACATGTGCCATATTTGATGGCTCCATGATGCCACTTTATATATCCTATTGTGACTCAAATGACACCAGATGCCTATGCATAGGGAAATCAGTTTTCTCGGAATATCAGCATGATAGACTTCTATATTCTAACTGGTCCTTCTGTGTTCCCTCTCTGTTCCCCCGTTGCTTGCTGGTGACACCTCTTCTATTTCATGATGAAATGTGTCTTGTAATATTTCTTTTACTGTATCAGGACTGCCCAGGTCACAGGTTTCCATGCTAACTGCTGCAGCTTTTCCTGGGAATATGCCTGCTGTAGGAGGGAGCAGCCTGCAGAGGATGATAACTGGGTGTAGCTCAGGTGTTGTGTGGAAAAGGCTCTTGAGTCACAGCCTGTTCCCACACCACTGCTCCTGTCATCTGACTACAGTTTGCCCTTTGGTCGGGACTTTTGGCAGTTTTGTAATGTCCTTGGCTGATACTGTGGCCAAGTTCACCCAGGGTGTGGCATGCGCAGGGTTAGCACGCTCCTGCATGAATTTCTAAAAAAAACAATGGTCAGAGAAGGTAAGTTTCAGCAAACAGCCATAATGACAGTATGATAGCCGTTTTTTTTTTTTTTTTTATTTGTTTGTTTGTTTTTGGTTTTGTTTTGTTTTTTACTGGATTATCCTGAGTTTAAACCAGAAGTACTGACAGGTACACAATCTTGCAGCCTGTGGACTGTGTCAATATTAAAATAATAATCTACACTTTTCTCTGCAACATGTTTTCAGCTATGGCTGACCAGTTTGGAAATCCTCTAGAGTGTTTTTTGCTCTAAGGGTATGCCTGCATGGGAAAGGGATTCTATAGAAAATCAATGTGTGAATTTGCAGTGCCAATAGCAGCATAAGGGTTTATCCATTTGAACAGCCTTGTCCCCTATCCTGGTCACATCTAAACTGATGGTCAGTGGTACCTTGTTCTCCCAGTCCATGCTTGGCTGGGGCAAACATGGAACTATTTCTGTTCTGGAAGTCATGTAAGTCCAGTGCTGCAGCACTGAGCACAACTGAGGTGCTGACCTGTGCTGACATGCCCTGTGAACTTTGTGACTTCATTCATTTCCAAAATTCACTAAGGTAAATGAGAAAAAGAACTTTTGGAACAAATTGTTGTCCTAGGAGCCAGCACAATGTATCATTCTGTACCATCTTCTCATAAAGAGAGGCCTTAGGAGAAGATCTCCAGACTGTGTTTCTGGAAGACCCCTGTCACTCTACTTACCTGTCAGTGAGATAAAGAACTACTTGCATAAAAAAAAAACCCCTACCAGTTCCCTAGTTTGTGAATTTTAAAAGATCACATTATTCCTAGGAACACCAAGAAGACACTTTGTTCAGTGGCTATATCATAAATATGAAGAGGGTTGAGGGCTCCTATAAAAACTTTCTTCAAAACCAATTCATCCACAGCCAGCTGTTTTGCAGATGTGAAAAATGACTTGAGATACTAATTTTTCTTTGTGAGACCCTGATGGTCGATCAGTTTGTGCTCCTGTGCCTTGGCTTGTGGAAGGCTTAGAATCCAAATCTTGCTGTTTATTCTGGTTATATATTTAGATAATGCTGTGGCAGTATGCATGGGACTCTGTCTTCTGTCTGTCTCCACCCTCAAGACTTAAATTTCTGCCTTCTGGTGAAAGGGTTTTTTTTTTCCAGCTGCTTACTTAGTTTGTTGATGAGACAGGTTGAAGAGGAGAAACCATCTTGGATGCAGCAGGGCTGCTCATGCAGCAAACAATGTTTTGCCCTTTTTGGTTTGCTCATATGTCTAATAGGGCTGGGCTATAATGCAAGGATAGATTGCAGCTGCCTGATTACACTGAGTGCATGTACAGTAAATTATTATTTTACATTTTGCCTTAAGCTCAGCCTTTTTTCCCCAGGCTAATGTGGTTCCACGTACTCCCAAAACTCTTTCAGAAGTCACATGATACAGACTACAATATTTTATATCTTATGTAAAATGCATTACATCTTGCTTCCTTGAACGAATCTTTTGTCTTTCCACCTTCACAATTTTTTCTCTCTGTATTTTGTCCATCCTGAGAAATTGTATATTTTAACAACAAACAAATCAACAAAAATACAAAATCACAATTAAAAAAATAGCTGATACTTTATGTTTGGCTACTTGTTTAGCTGAGTTTCAAAGTGATGTGCCATTTCAAAATGGTACCAAAGTGCCATCAGCATAGTGTGGTGGGGTTTTTTTCCCCATACTGTTCTGTTTTCAATTCTTCATAGTTCTTTGAATTTAGGTTTTCTGGTGAGATAATCCTATGGAAAATGGAGGGTCTTTGGATAATAAACAGCACAGGTAATTAATGTCTTTGAAGACATTCTGAGTGAGTATACACAAGAAAGTAAAGAGTGCCAGGAGCTGTCAGTTCGCTAGTTATGGCCAGTGTTATTAATGACATTCTTTACATAGTTAATTGCTCTTTTCTTTAGCTGAAACCTACCTAGATGATAAGACTCCATTTATTCTTCTTCCTACATACAAAGGCAATATGTGCCTTTAAATAGTGTGCAGACATATACAAATTAGATAAAGATGTCAGATATTTAAGGATATTTTCCAGTTTCTCCTCAAATATGCTGAAAAATGGATGTATAGTATCACCCATAATTAAGTAGGATGGAAACCAGGGTGTTTTCTCTGCCAAATTCATAGGTGAGGTATATAATGGTAGTATAAGATTCACATAAGTGACCGGCTGTGTGAAAGCAGGATGCTTAATTTAGTGAATACGGGAGAAGGATAGGTTGAAGCAGTGTATTAAAATCATATGAAGGACAATACCTGGTGAGTCCAAAATCCAAGTATCCCAGTATTCTCCCACAGGTAGGGTCCCATAATGGATGCTTAACACACTCAGGAACCTGGCTCAGGAATTCTGCCATGCATCTGTGTCCCTCTGGTATAACCACACTTGTTTTCATTAAGGTACAGGCTGTCTGTATGGTGCTTCCTCTTAACTGTCTCATCCTGTGCTCATCGTGCATCTTTCTCTAGACTGTCTGGAGGAATATTTTTAAATGAAATTTTCAGAAATTCTCCTGAACTGCACTCATGAGCAAAATTAAAATAAAAGTGGGGAAAATCCCCAGATGAGAAACATGTGATAACATCAGACAGGTTTTAGGGAAGGTCTCAGAGAACGGGCATAAAGTTTGCAGAAGGCAAGGTCTTCAAGCAGTGGAATGCAGGATAGCAGGGGTTTGATATGACATAGAATTCCGCCAAATCTGGCACTTGTGAAGAGATGTTTTAGCCTGGGGCTTTAGGGAAATGTATTAGTAGAGCATGAAATCTCTATGGCAGAGTGACGTCTGTGTTTGTTGGCTGTTTTCTATGGCTAACATTTGTGAGTCTGTAGTACCCTTAATTAATCCAGCACTGGTTTTTGGGATGTGATTGAGTAACAGACAGTGGGGTCATTGTAGAAGTTTACAAACAATTCGTAAAGGAAAGGAGCAACAGGAGCAACACATGAAAATAACAACCTAGATGCTGCTTATTTCATATGGCTACAAACAATATATATTAGAAAATATCAGTGTGTTACTTCTGCAACAACATCAGGGTCATAAAAGTTGAAAGATTATATGAAACTGGAAATAACTTTGAGGATGGTAAATAGAACAATAACAGTGTTTAGCAGAAACAGTAATCTCAATCTTTCCAATTTTAAATTACCTGAAATCACCAGTTTCTACACCTCCTAGATAAAAAATTAGCTTAGATGATTCAAACTATATTTACATGACATGGAGTACATCTGGGAAAAGGTCTATGACAACAGAAGGTACCACTGCATCTTGCTTCAGTGTTTCTTAGACCTTATACAGAGTACCAAATTGTGCCAATACACAATGATACACAGGTTGAGGAACCACTATCTTCTTGCTACTGTCTTTTACTTGTCACCTGTAGCACTTTTTCACTCTCCAAAAGTGGTATCATTACACAGAGAGAAAAAGGTGTTTTACCCACTGAATCACACTAACCTATTCTAAATTATATAGGATTTTTTTTAGAGGCTAGAGGAAGATTTATATTCTCTGCACTCATATGAGTGTGGAAAATATCTCCAGATACCCCTCCCTAGTTGGTGGGGTCTCCAAAGCAAATCATACTAGAAGGAGTATGGTTGTTTTCTGTTCTTTCTATCTAGTTTCTGGTTTTCTTCTACCTAATGTGATATAACTTTCTGACACCCATTTGGAGCTTGGTATTATATTGAAAAATCAGACTTCAAGGTCAACTAAAAATTCTCACTACTAAAAGGTGGGTTTTTTGCACATTGGCACACCAGATTCTTTGCTCTACCACACACAAATAATTATACTCTCATTTAAATGAGTAGACATGCTCCAGTTATAACAGCTGTCCCTGAAATAACAAATGCACTTAAGTTATGTCTTGAGTATGGTCTCACTGACTTCAGCCAGGCAGTTCATGTGATTAAAATTAAACAGGTGTAGGCACTTTCACAGGTTCAGTCATCAGGACATCATTACATGCCCCCAGGAAACTTCACAGCTCAGTGAGATCAGCTTTCTTTTGCATAAATAAATAAAAGTTTCAGGATTAAAAAATGGTTTTTAAGAAGGAGAAGAGAGAGTGATGTGGCAGGGAACAGATTTTCCACCTTGACTGGCAGATGCTGGAGTGTGAAAAGTGCTGGCGTGGGTCTGTTACAGGTGCTCAGGGTCTGCAGTCCTGGCACGGAGCTGCTGCTCTGGTTGTGTTTCAGAGGACCCTGTGGAGCTCTGTGAGCACAGACAGCATCGCTGGCCCAGGGCTGGGGCAGCCTGCACTTTTTGGTAACCAGGATGCAGTGGTCCTGGGCCTGGCTTCTGTTTTGTTGGCACCTTTACTTCTTACTAGAGGTTTCAGAAGCCTGGGATTTAGCTCTGTCCTGACTTACAAGATGTAGCATCCTTTCCTTTGATGATTTCTATGCTCTGTATTGTGCATTCTCCAATGCACTGAGTTTTAAGAAAAATTAAAGGAAGAGTACTCTTTCTTCTCAATTATTTTGTATGAATTGATAGCAGATTCATTTAAATTTAGGGACTAAATCATGGCCTGTATCAGCAATTAATTTGGATCAGCACAGAATTAAGTTATGAAGCTCTTGTATAGCTTTGATATAGTAGTGGACTTGGCAGTGCAGTGCTAATGGCTGGATTCAATCTCAAGGGTCTTTTCCAACCTAAATGTTGCTAGGATTCTACAACGCAAAATGCAGCTACTCTAGCTTACAGAAATGTTGTTATTATTTGCTCCAGGTCGGTTTGTTTGAAAATTTGTCCTAATTGTGGTAGTGCATAAAAGAGTGCAAAGCATTGTGGCGATACAGGGACAAGGCCAAAACTTTATTGTTAAACACAGCCCAAGTAGACTTTTTGAAATGATCTTTACAATGGAAAGGAGTTCAATGGAAGTGGATTGTTCTGCTGAGGGTGATAAAGGATGCCCCACATGTCTGAAAGCCTCTTATTCAGATTTGAATACCACTACCACTGCATTTTCTGCATTGCCAAAAAATTATCAGGTAATTTTTAAAAATACCTAAATTCTACCTTTTGAAAGAGTAAACAAGATTCAAAACTGACATTTGAGCAGTGCATAGAATACAAACCTTGATGTGGTTTGAATAGACATGAGTATTATTGGATGTACCTCGTTCAATGCATTGTTTTGACAGCTTATCCCTGAGAGTCTGAATGAATTGTAACTCTTTTATACAGAGGTTTCCTCCTCATGTTGCCTTAAGGGAATGAAAGATTGGTTTTTAACAGTGGATAGGGAGCTGAAGGACGGGAGTAAATTCTGTTTACTAAAACATATTCTGGTGCTTAATCTAATCCTGGGTGAGCTCACTCACACAGCAAAGTTTAGAGAAAGAAAGGGGAAAAACCTTGGCAACTTCATTAAAATGATTGGTGGTATGTGCAAGGAAAGAAGAGAAGGACAAAGAAAGGTCCTGCTAGTAAAAGAAGGGTAAATACTGGAGAAGATGAATTTTACTTTCAGAATAATAACTGTGTTCTGGTCAAGTATGCCATAAATCTGTAATACAGCCTAGGATTTCAGAACTAAACCTTTTTTCTTCCTGAAATAAATTTTTGAGAATATTTCCAGGGATCTTTTAAAGAATCCAACACGTGAAAAACCGGACTGGTATGTATAAATTTATTCAGCAAACTGAAACTGTATTTTTCATCCACTGTCCTAATGTCTTCTAATTCATAGAATCAGAGTTACACATTGCCAGGGGAAGTTTTAAAACTACTTTTTGGTCAAATTGTAGGTGACACAGATCCTGACATATTTAGCACGAGGGGAAGTGACTGCCAAGTCTCTGGAGAGGCTGCTTTGTAATTGCTCTCACCTAAGCATTGTTATTATCACTAATAAGAGGGCTGGAGCTGAGAAACAGCACTCATGTTTGGGAGCTGGATGTGCAAGGGGAAATGGAGTAAGTAAGGAGATGTCAATGGTTGTCAGCACCCAAATTCTCCAGTGGTGAAAAGACAGGAGATGGAATGTTAATTGCTTTCCTGTAGGAAGCCTTCCGATATGGGAATTGCTTATATGAGTATTCTGTAGTCCTACAAGCTTTATTTGAAATTCAAAATGAGCTTTTCTCATCAGTGCATACCAGCCAGAGTGACTTTTAATTTCATGTTACCCTACAGACTTCTACCAAATGTTAATAAGTGATCGTACACAGCACGGGTGTTTGAAGAAGCCACCTCAGAAAAGGTTGCAGAACCACGTTGTGCTATAATTTGTATCGAGATAGTGTCCTGGGATCCAAAATTAATTTGTATTTTTGCAGTTTGTTTTCTGTGTGCTTTGCATTTTAAACTACTTCTATATACGAATCCTTCACTGCCTCAGCAGGTCACAAATATTTAATCTCTGTGGTATGGAGGGTGAAGAGACAAAGACAGGGTGGCTGCCCAGCTGTGTGTGCACCTGCAGGTCAGGGTGCTGGTGACTGAGATGAAACAGGAGGATATTTGGAGCCAGTTGTTTTAGGCTCTGTGTAGATACCTGATGGCAGATAGTAAGCGAGGGAAAGAATTTATAGTTTGAAGGATGAGGCAAACAGTGGGGAAAATGAAGAAATTCACTCCAAATGGCACCAAGTGTTATGCAGTACCCACTGTACATAGCAGTGCCTTTTCAGCATCCCACAATCAAGTGACAGCTGGTGTGTGTATATATATATATATATGTATATGTGTAAAATATAACATGAAAAGGAGTTTGAAAAGCTCAAGAGCTCAGCTGCCACTGGGCCCGGGTGGGCAGGAGTCCGCAGCAGCCCCAGCTCTCCTTGCCTTCCTCACTTTGCCAGCTCCTGCAGGAGCTGTTCCTGCACTGAGGGCACAGCAAGGCACCCCCTTGCCCTGCAACATCCCCACTCCTGCAACCATCCCACGCTGCTGCAGCTTTCAAAATCGCTCTGCTTTGATGGATTAAAACCTAGTAATAATTTACTGATCCGTGAAGCCTGATATTTCATCTGGGAAATGAACGAGACATTCACAGGATTATGCACTCCCACCATCTTATATCATCACTCTTCCCTCTGGATTTTTTCAGGTAGCAGCTATATTGGGATTGTGTAGTACATAGAAGACAGGAACTTGAAACCGAGCAAGGCTTATAAATGCTTAATTTGAAAGCAGCAGTGAACATATAATAACATGCAATTTTTCCTGATTTTCCTATTCCGAAATAATTAACAGGGCTGAAAACAAGTTCATTTTCCTCTTCAGACACTTCAAATTATTGTTTGCCAGCAGAAGTCACAATTGTATCTTTGACTTTTTTAAAATACAATGATATTGCAAATAACTATATTTTTTATCATTTAGGCTAATGTTTAGTTTGCCTAATTCATACACAGAACTATAGAGTCTCAGGAGAAAGAAATTAGAGTAATGTAAAAATGCAGCACACATCAGAACATCTTGAAAGAGATGGAAAGCCTTAAATGCTGTTTTTAAAATTGTTTTTATCTAGAAAATCAAGGAATTTTGAATTAAATAGCCTTAGAAGATTTAAAAGTTCTACACATTCCTTTAAAAGTGTATTTTTCATGTGACTTATTGGGAGCAAAATGGGGACCCTTATTTTTCAAATAACTTTACATCAGAAATGTATTAACATCTAAATATGAGCACAAAAGAACTACTTATTTGTGGAAGTATTTTCTTACCAAAACTACAATAGTGGACACCAGTTTATGATTTTACTTCTCCCAAAATTTGAATGTCCAAGCCTTGCTCAAACTGGAGCCTTTTACTGCTGCCAAGAATCCATAATCAGAAGGAGTCTCTCACCTATCTGAGCATTTTTGCAATGACCAAGAGTCATGTGTGACAAACAGGTGGCAGTGAGCAGGGGAGCTGAAGACTGGAGAACAGTACAACAGTCTGAGTCAAATGGATCACTGGCTGCAAGACAGACCACAAAATAAAAGTTGCCCACTAAGTAATTTATGTAATGATGGTAAAACTACCTTGTTTTTATTTAATATAATTTCTCAGTTTTTGTTGCATCTTCTTTTTATGTATATTCTATATTGGCTTTAATATATATTCTAGTAATTTTTTTTCCTGACAGCATGATAATATTTTTTCACTTTCAAAAAAGGTCAAACCAGTTTTTTTTGTTTGAAATCTTAAACAATCTCCAGTCGCTCTGCGAGCTGGTGCCTCCCCCATGCATTGTAGAAGGTTATTAAGCCCAGAAACTAGTGGTAGACATCTTAATTTCAATATTGTAACTGGTTCCTGCACAGGTCATTTTACCACATTCCTGTTATAGGCTGTTTGAACCAGAACTCACTCCTGGGTTAATTACTGAAGGAGAAGAATCAGATGAAAATGCCACTGTTCACTGTCCATGGCAGATGACAGAGGGCAAGAAGCCTCAGGATCCTCTTCCTGCACATCCAGCTAGTGGAGGAGAGCCTGGGTGGGATTCTGGGCTGTACTCAATGCAGGAGTCCATAATTATCACCACATATCACTGAACTGGCCAGCACATGCAAAACTCACACAGGGCATGTCATAAAAAGTCTTTTGCCACCCTGGTGTTTGGGGAGATGGGGACTTTGATGGAATGTGACTTTGGGGATGGGTGTGTCACACTGAGATAGAGACATAAAAGGAGGGACTGTTCAGGATGGATTATGCTGGAAGGAAGGGAGAGACCCTGCTCTTGGCAGTAGGAAACGAGGCTGTGGGAATCGCACTGGCAAAACTATTCATTTTAGTATATTTGGACTTTAACCAATTACTGGCCATGATAACTAGGAACAAGACTTTTGAAGTAGTTATTGGAAAGATGCACGATGCAATAGAGATTTCCTAAAGAGGAAGCAGGTGAGTAGACACCCAGAGCCTTTCCTTCTGAGAGCTGACTAGCCAGCCCCAGGACATGGTGAATGAAAGGCTGACAATAAACACAGAACTAAAGATACTTCTCATCTCCGGGGCTTTAATTTTACCTGTAGCAAGCTGTTTAAGAAGATATCACAGCCTCTGGAAGGAAGCAATAGGAAACTTTAAACAACAAGGAGATCTTTCTTTTCTGTCAGAGAAAAGGGCAACTTAATTACCCTGTTCTGCTTTGCTCAGCCATCGTGGTGTTCCTGCTGAATACAAAGTGCTGAGCAGGAGTAAGGGTTTAATAGAACCAGCACTGAGCTGATTCACTCTGTTTTGAGAGATGGCTTATTATTTATTTGCTGGTATCAGTTTTGCCATTAGCTCTAAGGAGAGAAGTAAACAATATTTTTCTGACGCACCCATCAGTCCTTCCTCAGTTCTTAACTGAAGATGGTTTTTATTGTGGGATATCAGGCATTTTAACTGCCCCTTTGCCTATGGCCAGTCTACGATGCTATTGAGACTTTACTGGGCCTAAAAGTTTGTATTTTAATGAACAAACTGGTTATATCATTAATCTTTTATGTACCTTCCACCCCATTTTCTTCCTTATTAAAAGACTCTGTAATCTCTTGCAATGATTTTTAAAATGCAAAAGTAGAGATTTTCAAAAAGATGTTTCTGTAGTTCATTTTCCAAAATGTGCTTCTCAAAGCTTTGTAATTTTTTTCTTGGTCCTTTTTTGTGTGTTTGAGGGGCAGGGCTTGTTGTTGGTTTGGTTTGGTTTGGGGTTTTGGTAAGTGTTTTTTTGTGGTTTCTTTTTTGAAGGATTTTTAGGTAGAATTCTGTATGTCATTAAGTCCACTGCTTTATGCAGCAAATATAAACCCGATTCATGTTGCAGCACACCCCAAATAAAGTAAATGAATGCCATAGAGATTCAGCCTTTTAAAGAGAAATTGTACAATATTATCAATGGACATGTTGGCTGAAAAGCTAACTTTTAATTTTTTACATTTAAAAAAAATGAAGGGTCTTAGTCTGCTATCATTGTTTTTCACCTATTCATAAATAATGTTAATCTTTGTAAGTTTATCTAATTCTAATATCGACTTTTGTTATCAAAGGGAAAGGAAAACAGAATGCATGCCAAAGAGCCATTTACAGAAGACCATATTCTTTATCTCACTGAAATTTCAGTCAGGTAAATTGAGTCACTTTCAAAAGGAATTCTGATATCAGTATTGTAAAAAATATACATTTTTCTACCGGTGAAAGTTCATAAACTTGGAAGTTCTTAAAGCTTTTCTACCATCAGACAAAAACCTGTGAAGAACTCCCAGACTGATAACAATATTTATTATTCTTCACTTTTGGCATTTTATGACCCCACACAGACTAGGTGGGTAACTCTATCAGTGCTAATTCTAACCAGATAGTCAAACAAAGTGTGAGTAAAAACATTGCCACTGTGGGACAACAGCCCCTCAGAGACCTAACTTACATTTCCCTTCCTCTGAACCCTTCTTCTGACTCTCATCTCTGTCCTCCACATCCTGTGAACATATAGCATGACAATGCTGGGGAATAATCTTTTATGAGAGCAATTTCTGTATTTTAAGGAAGCAGATAAGCTTTTAGGAACCCAGTCCTTCTTTGGATATAAAATTGAAGCCCTGAGCTCCAGAGCTAAATCCTAGCTACTTTGTTATTAATTAGATGTGTAAATCATTTAAGACAGAGAGTGGCTTGAGCAGCTTGAGCCTCAAGAATAGCATGGGGAATGCTAGATAAGATAAGAAGGTGATTATCACTTACTGGAGGAAAAATAAAAAAACAAAACAGGTAATGTATTGCCTAAGGAGGAGGGGAAAGTTGATGGGGGAGGGAGGAGAGATACCACAACGTTCCATTAAAAATGTTCCATTAGAAAGTCTGTTGATTTTATGGATTTGAGTTCCTACCATGATCTTTTGAAACTGTTTTGTTTACTTAGTAAGGAACACGACAAAAGAAGATGCAGTGAGACAGAATAAGAAAGCACTTCTGCTGTGCAGCCTCAGGGTTGGAAAGCCATGCTCCTCTAGGGCAGGACTCAAAAAGGATATGCAGCACCTAAAAAGTAGAGATAGAACAGTACTGGAGAAGAAAAAGGAAAATCAATTTTGGCTGTGGAATGAGCCATTGTTTGAGGTGGAACCAGCTCCACAGCTGGGCAGCTGAAGGACAAGGTGCAATACATTGATTTTCAATTACAAAAACATCTCACAGAGCTCTTCTTTATGACAATGCATGCGTGTACCTAAAGGAGAATTGCCAGGAGCAGCTAAATGGAAAAGAGGAAAATTCTTTATAAGAAAACAGATACAATAAAGATTATGAAGATATATCTTACCAAGAAACCATTATTGTAGGTAGGCTCTAAGTGAGATAAACAGTAAGACAGCTTGTTCATTATAGCACACTGTGCATTGTATATCATAATAACTGCACTGCACTGATATTCCAGTACTTCCAAGAAGCTTTACATGGTTGTTTCTCTTTTTTCCTCTGTAGGCTCCTGATTCAGGGACAAGATCATCCTGTGCTAATAGAGATTTGAGCATGCGATCCTTGAAATTATTTGGCTAGTTACAATGCTGTAGAATGTCCTCTCACAATAATGTCTATTCCATAGTTTATCTTCTGACTGTAAATAAAAGCCATTAAAAAGCCTTACGAGTCAACACTTTGGCACAGCTCTATTTATAATACACCTCTCTTTATGGAGATTGTCTGATTATGCTTTATATTCTGACATTTTAAAAAGCATCTTCTGAGCATTTAAAAAGCTCCCCGAGAGCTTAAAGCACAATAGCACAAAATAATTTACTGTTGTTTGAAGAAGACTTTCAAACACTCTCCAGAAATGAGTGTTGACTGTTTGCCTGCTGCTGTGAAAGCTGGAGAATGGTGATGCCCAGTGTCACGAGAGCTCCTCAGCATGTGGGATCAGCCTACTTCCATCAATCCACATGAGCCACATGCTTGGCTTTTTCCATGTTATGTGAGTTATTTGTAACTACAAAGAGTGTCATGTTCAATGACCAGTGGCAGAGCCAATAGATAAAATTTATAGAAATTTTGTCTGTACCTCACTCAAATGCAAAAAAATGCCCTAAAATAAACTTAGTTTTAGAAAAATAGAGATGTCTTGTGATATCTCATATCTGATTATATTTCTCCAGTTTCTCTGGAGTTTTCATGCCCTTTATTGTCTCAGAGGTATTTCACAATAATAGTAACCTTCCAGGAAGAGTCTGAGTAGTGCCAGAGATTCAACAGAAAAGAGGACTGAACTGGACTGAATACCAGATCCTGGGCTGCGCAGCTTTCTGCAGTATTAAACAACTTTAAGTTTACAGAGAAAAACCTCCTTTTCCAAGCCAGCAGGCCTAGGACTGAGTTTCTTGACTCTTGCAGCCAGTGTCACCACTTCCCCTCTAAAGCTTTGCCCTGTGCTTTAGCATCTCTACCCATCAGAACGAGTAAGACCCACTGCTCAGTTAAAACCCTTCCTTGCTCCACCCATTCCAGACTGAAGGCCCTTCTCCAGAGAATAGACTGCACTACATCAACACAGACCCACTGGGAGCAGTCTTCACCCACTGGGAATTGGTTGGTGGACATGAATCTCACAGGCACCGTGGGTCATTCTGGCCCTGGGACTCTGGCTTTGGGAATTTAACCTGGTCCTAAGGAGCAACCAAGCGGGAGCTGTGCCTGGCAGCCACTCTTTGCCTGGGAGAATTGTGCACCAAAGGGTCATCAAGAGCATGAAACTTTTACAGCAAAAAGTAAAAAGGGAAAAGCAGAGTTTTCTTCAGCAGTGTCAGTCCTAGACAAAGTCTTCTAGTGGTGTTTGAACTGACTGAAGCCGGTCTTTTATTCACAGGGTATTTGACAAGAGCTACAGCTCTTGAGCCAGGCCCAGCTGGAGTCACTTGGCTCTCTGCTTTCAGCTGTGGCAGGTGTATGTGCTACCTTTGGCTGGCTTTATTCCCAGAAATACCCAGGGATTACAAGTGATACTGAAGAGACACAATATTTGTGTTACATTTTCCCCAAATGTTTTGGTTCTTAAAGTGTAGCCTTCCAAAGCTGTCACAGACCTTAAAGTTATTTCTCTATCACAGAAAACTTTCTACTGGTTGTAAACTACTTCTGAGTTTTAGTGAGGTCATTAGTCACTTTCTGGAAGAACACAGCTTAGTAAAGTGCACCAGGACACAAAAAATATTTCTGACAGAAGACACCAGCATGAAGGGTGATTCACCCACAGGAGGATTACAGTAAATTACAAAGCAACCTGGAAAGTTGACAGCAGTGTTGAACACAGGAAAGCAAATATGATTTTATATAGTAGGGACTTGATATATGAAGGGAAATTAGGATCAAGTTTAGAAAATGATGACTGAGCATAATCATACTACATCCATCTCATTAAAGCAAGCTTATTTTTAGCTTGTTACTTTGATATAACTTTCTTGTGTTTTCATACTATATCTTTAGTCTTTGATGAAGAAAGCTGAATAAAACTGTCCATCAAAGAAGGTTTATTTTACTCATCTTTTGAGATGTGTGAGGCATGTGTACACTCTGAGAGCAGGGGATCTTTCCCACAGTACCATGACCTTGAGGATTTTCTAGCCTGCAGTAACTGCAGATGCATGCCTGAGGCTGCCTCCTCTGCACCTACCTCCTGTGGCTAATGCAGGGGCAGATCAGGGCATCCTGGCAGCTCCTGCAGATGCAGAAACACAAATGCACCACGATTGAAAAGAAGGGCAGGAGCAAAGGCTGTGCCTGTGTGCATCAGGAGCACATCAAGGAGAGTGGTTTGGGATAAGAAAGTCTCTCTTTTCCTTCATGTGATTATCTGCAGATACATTCACACGGTGGGTCACTCCATGAATCCTACCTACATTCCCAGAAAACTGCTATCAAAATAGCCTTGCTCTTTGAAAGCTAAAGAAAAGAACAAGATGCATAAACTGAAAAGTCTTTGTTATGAAAGGTGTAAGAAGTGGAATCAAGTCTCACCAGGGAGTTTGCTTACAGAGGAAACACTAAAAACTCTTTTCAGTTGAGTGACAATACAGAAAGATTAGAGAACACTGAAAACTCCACATTTTGTGGATACAAAGCAGGTATGTGCTTCCTTCAGTTGTGGGAAGTAGGTCTACACCTTTTACTAGGAGCTGGTGATTCTCTAAAATAGGATTTTAATAGAGATTTACACATGGCTGAAAATCTGGTCTGTTTGGCCAAATACTTTTTAATAGAACTCCTCCTGCTTATTACTGAGAATGCCATTACCAAGAATAAGCAAACTTGCTTTAGTTTAAGAGCTAGCCCAGGATCAGCCATCACTCAACTGCTTTTATGACATCCAGGTGAATGGAGGAGAACTGGATGTTCTCAAATAGCTCTTGTGAATTTGAAAATCTGTTTGGCTATTAGTGCATAGATATAGAAACATCAATCACAGTATTATGCCTATGCACAAGTGCTTGGAAAAAACGGAGTCAGGATGTTTCTTTGTTCCTATGTATATTTAATAATATTACATTCCCTCCTGAGTTGCTTCCTTTAAATAGGAGTATCTGCCTGCAGAGCAATGTGTTGTTGGATTAAAGCTACAAAACATGCAGACATCAGCAATGTATTGTTTTCTAGCAGCAAGGGTTTGTCGCACCTTGTTAGTAAAGAATTTCATTTGCAGCCCAGTATATTGAGTGCATGATGGGCTGGCCCCTCAGGCTTTATATTAATGTTTTAAATGAGACAGAAGCATTCCAGGGAAGAGAAATTACCTGAAAAATCACACAACTTCTGGCATATAATTCTACTCCATAAATTTGACACCTGAATTAATTCAGATTTGTATCTCTATTCCTATTTCAGAAGGATATTTATCTAGGTTTCTGATTTAGGAATGAAGAGCAAAGTAAAGAAATAAACAAAAAGAACCAGAGAGAACCTCCATTTTCACATAACAAACACATTATAAATACCAAAACAAAACCAAAGTTTAGTAATTATGCTAGAATAATCACCAGGACTTAGAGACAAAAACAGAGCCTAGAACACTGATCCAAATGTTTAAGATGAAAATTTCAAAATCTGGATGCTTTTGCATTTCAGAAATTGTATACTGAGAAATTTAAAATTAAAATAGCTGATCTCTTAAACCTGCAAATTTACTGAAGATAAGGTGGAAAGTAATTGTTTAATAATCATTATTGCCCAGCTTTTCTTGTTATTCTTTCCTTTAACCAAGGAGAAACAGATGATTCAGTGCAACTGTAGAGACTTTATAATATTTGTGTGCTTTATTCCTTGGGAGGACCCATGACACAATGACTAAGTTTTGCACTGTCAAGGTTTCTCACAGACTATGTCTTTCCACATTCAAATAGCACGTCTGAAGATTAATATGCAACAAAAAAAAGTGCAGTTACAGACAAGATTTTAATGACATTGTGCACAGGGCTTTAATTTCTTATCAACTCTGATTTTGGGCCCAAAAATGGCATCTGCCATTTTAGAAACACACAAATGACAGCGCACTTTAAAGGAAGATAGTCTCTGTTGTTAAATTAAAGAATCATTTAATTTTACTGAAATAAAGGGGGTATAAAAAGAAGTAGAATCTACAATCATCTAGGCCTCATGAAGAGTGAAACCCAAGACATAACCCAAATATCTTCATATTGTTTAAATCTTGATGAAAACAAAAATTTTAAGGATTTTAGATTTCCATACCTTTGAAAATGCATAAGGCTTGTGTCAGTTCTGTATTCCACACTCACCCTTTGCTTTTATCTCATATCTTTTTGTAGCATGAATTCTGATGTGGTTGGAGTGACAAAATGCAGCTGGTAAAACAGATAATTCTGTCCCTGACTTTCAGCCTTCCTAACACCAGGTGCTGGAGCTACTGATCAACAGGAGAGGTAATTTATTTTAAAAATGGATTTTGAGAATGAACAACAGTCACAGTGCTTGTCATGATCTTCATTCTCCCTTAATATCTCTTTGGGAAATGAACAGTGACACAGTACAAGGTGGGAGAGGATGCTGATTCTAGTATCTGTCCACGCAAAGTAATTTGTCTCTGCAAAAACAATCAATCCAAGTTCCAACATCATAACATGATATTACAGTATAAGTGTACTTTTTAAGCCCCCTTTGGGATTGCTATTGGATTGCCTAGGACAGATACACAGTTAGCACCAATGAATGGCCATGGGAATTGTATCACTTTCAATTTTAGTCCTTATAGTGATAAATATGGGGAAAAGTCAACCACTTTAAAATGCTGCTGCACTACCAAGGTTCCTTGCTCTGCATATTCTGAATACTCAGGAATCCAGACTAAGGAGGTGTTGAAATCACTTGTGCTCACTTGGGCATCACTTGGAAAAAATGAGGATTCACTTGAGAAAGACAGTAGCACTGGGCAGGAGAGTGAGGCCAGGACCCCAATCCAGAAAAATTGCTTTTCAGACGTTTTAGCTGCAGCTGCAGGTGAATTTAATTGAAACCGTGATTGTTCACTGCTTCTCATGAGTCTTCCCACAATTTCATGAATGTGTTTTAGAGGCTGCTTCAACACAAATAAAGCATGTAGGACAATGTATTAGTGTGTCCATTAGAAAATATAAGAAGCACTGCAAAGCCCAATTGATTTTATGCAGTATAAGCATACATTTCTGTGACTGTTCCTCAAATCCTGCTGTAGTAATTCTTCACATTAGTTAGAATTTATCTTCTTTTGCTCCATGGAATTAATCTTTTAGTGAAAGAAAAAGAAGAAAAAAAAATATTTCTTTCCATATTGATTATCATCCAAAATCTTAGCTCTGTGACGCAGATGGATTACCATGAGCTTTGTTTGTAGATGCACACTCTTGGCGAGCACAGCAGGGTGTTAGGAGCTCAAGGTCAAACAGTGAGGCTGCACTGAAGGACAAAACATGCCCATCCTGATTCCTGTTCAATAACCTCTCTGCTGGTTCATCATCCAGATGAGTGTGGGCACAAAAGAGAAGGCTTAACAAATATGCCAAAAATCAGCGTGCCTAGGCAAATGATAGAAAGCAGAGAATGTACCATGTCTTTGAATGCCTGTCCCTGCCCAAAGGCAGGTTTATTTATCTCTGGCTCTGCCAGTTCTGTTGCTTTTTTGTCCAACCTGTTCTTAAAAAACAACACTGGCAATCCCTCGTTAGGCAATCTCTCCTGGGAGCTGGGCTGTATATTCCAGGTCTCCAGGTTTGCCTTTCATTGCAGCAGTTCTGGGGAACTGCCATTCACCTGCTGACTTGTTGTGGCTGCTCTTCATGGAACTCCATGGGATAAGACTTTGTGTGGGCTGTTGCCATCCAGGGCACTTTGTCCCTGGGGAAGGGCTGGGCCAGTGAGGGAGCTTTTGCATTGGCTGGTGAAGGATGGCTGTAAATTGTGGGTGTGCATGTAGAGGTTTGCAGATGTACATAACATAAATTCTGGCAGCCATAGCCCTTCAGCAAGACCTGTAAGGTGCTCTGGCCCAGAGAGAGAGCTGGGCTAAAGTTGCTGTGGGCAGGCATAAGTCAGCAAAGAGTTTCAGATGGTCTTTCTGAGAGAGCAAGAGCCCCAGTAGCTTTGGAAGCAAGGGGAGAGCAGTCTTAGGAGTAAGCGAGGAATAGGAGGGAAACAAAATATTAGAAAGTTTGTAAATTTTAAGATGCTACAATAGAGAAATGACAGGACTTTTTTGGATAAAACCTAAGGGATGTTTTTTAACCTTACAGCCCTAATGGCAGAGAATAAAATATTAATACATAACATTTCTTTTTCTTTTTTATTGAGTCTAAGTGGGTGCTTTTTTAATACCTCTCCTTATATACTCAGTACTTATTCTGTCTAAATATCAGTACATCAGTTAATATCTGTAAATCAAGACCTACATGCGTCTCTGAGCACATTAGCCATTCCTAGTGACTACATCCATTGTAATGAATATTATGTTTTAATAATTGATGTTTCACATGCCCTATTTTTCTCTTCTTTGCACTGGGACCTTCTCCTAATGCATCTGAAGCACTCCTGGAAAATGGAAGATAATGATGAAGTGAAGTTACAATGTAATTTTTTCTCTTTTGCAGATGGACAGAATTTGCATGTTAAATTAGAGTCAAATTTCAGCTCAGTCACTGGATTCCTGTTACAATGCTAAGGAATTGAGGTTTTGTGATACCTTCTCCAAATTTACTGGAAAGAAAATAATGAAACATTCATGTAAGTAAATTACAGCTCCACACCCTATTAGTCATAGAACTTGAAAGTAATTTGAAATCTTGAGTATATATGTATTATTGAACGATGAGTGAAAATGAAAGAAAATGGGGGCGATAACTTGTGCTTCCACCATTTGTGTAAATTGCTACTGTGGTATTTCTGCTCAGTAATTTCAGGGCAGTGTTGAAAGAGCAGCAGAAACCTGTAATATTTAAAAAGAGTAGGATCCTTATTACATAGCAAAGCCAGAAGGCAGCAATAGATCAAAGATGAGAAAGGACTTAAAAGGGAGTGTAGTTGATTCCAGTTAGTCCCACCTGAGCTCATGGCTAGGTTGAGTTCTACACCTCTTCTGGTTGCCCTCCTTCCATTTGGCTGGTGGAGAAGGACACATGAACACATTTTGTTAAAAACAGCTGGCAACCTGACAACAAAGGTGGGCTCCAGCATCATCTCTGGAAGTGGATGTGAACTCTGTCCAAGAGTTGCCATCTATGGGATTAAAGGGTGAAAGATCTTTTATAATACAGGGATAGGCACTACAGAATAGCTACACAGAAATACAGATTCAGCTTTTGGAATAGGTGTATACATAACCTTGATTTTTGTAAAAGGTCTTTTTTCCTGGGGTTTAGGTTTTTACATATTACTAATTTTTATGTGGCTCTTTACCTAAACAATTTTAGAACTCTTCTTTAAAATTTTCTCATTATGAAGATTGAGTAGCACTTTTTTAATGTCCAACACCCAAGTCTCATTCAATTTTCTGAACTCCTCAGCACCTGTGCCTTCATTCATTAGCTCTTCCTGTATCCTACAGATTTCCCTTCTGGAATAATCTTTAATATGGGCTCTTTTTGTTGATATTTCTAGTTAATTTTACCCCACATGAGGCAAGACTAATTTCTGCAGCCCCCATTGTCACGGTAGCATTATGTCTTGACAAGACCAGATACAAAACTTTTCTTTGTTTAGGAATATGTTTCTCAATTGCAAACAAATTTCATGGCTATCAAACTAGATATCTGATTTTCATGCCTAATTGATATCTGGGAGCTAAAACCCTTCCATTGTCATTTGTAGTATTCATCTTCCTATATTCTTAATATCTTTCCTAGTAACCTGAAGAAATTTTTTTTCTATGCCATCACCACTACTGAAGAGGTTACAGCAGTCTGCTGTTTATTTCTCTTTTCTCTTAATTATTTCAATCTCAGAGATCAAATCTTGATTGCTATTTGACTGTGTTTTAGTTTTCTCCACAGTATTTATTTTTACATTCTGCACAGCAGTTCCAGTTCCCAGATTTTATTTTCTGGACTTCATGAACTTCTTGTACATCAATTTCTCAGTTGTTTCTCACTGGTATCTCTTAGTTTCCTACATGGAAACTCATTAACCATAACTTCTATCTGATGACTTCTACAAGAATCATTCTTTCTCCCAGTTCTGCTTCTTCTCTACTCTCCCTTCCTTCTTTTTTTTCTTCTTTCTGATCAATAGCTGGGGTCTCCAAGATCCTCTACCAATCTTCTCCTTTTAGTCCACAAATTAAAATTCATAGTCATGCACAGACCTCACACACAGACTTTGATAGAGTTCAAGAGGAGTCCTTTCTCTACAAGAGCTTTCTGATATTTTCTTACTAAAAACTTTCTTCTACTATCAAACCTTGTGCTCTTTTAATATTTATTGTTTTGACATGTCACTTCATTAAAACCAGCCAAGTTTCAAATGTCTGTAAGTAAATGAGTTTTCTAACCCTGTTTATATCAGAACTGTTTCTTGGCTGTTTTCTCTGAAGATATGCTCCTTCAGTTTAAAGAAAAACTTAGGCTGGCAAAACGCAAAGCTGGAAAAAGCAGACAAATTTTGCATTTGTAGTTAATTTTAGAATGAGCTGAAGAAAACCTTTTGGCAAGTACAAGCTGTACTTTCATAATGGCCACAGTGGCACAGCCTATGTAACAGGGGAAGGGCCAAGTGGCAAGTTCTCTCTGCAGTCCCAGAATGAGACTCTGGCCCTCGTCTGCCAGGGCGCACATGAACCTCGCTGTGCTGTTTGCTCATTGTCACAGGAGACCTGTGTGAGAGGGCTCCAAACAGCCCTTTGGAGACAGGCCAGGCAGCTTCGTTTGCCAGTCAAAATCGACCATTCACAAACAGGTTCGTTTGTGTAAGTTAGCTGGCACCTAGACAAAAGTCAAGCTGGGAGGAAACAGGAGTCCTTTGTGAATGTCTCACAAATAAGAAAAGAAACTAATTTAATCAAGCACTCTAGAAAACAGGTAGTATGATTAGTTTCAGTTTCAAGCCAGAGCATTCTTACTGAACCAGCTGTAAGAATATGAATGCAGATTTGTGTAGTGACCACTTGCCTGTGACATACACAGTGCATAGTTGATGCTGTAGGTCCACCCTTATTTTATCTGTGATAAGCCAGGAAACTTTCCCAATTTTGTTCTGCAACCCCCCACTGCATGTTCTTGGCAGCACCTTGCTTTTATTGTAGTGAAATATCTCTTTACACAAGTGCACAGGGACACAATGGAACATTAGTCTCTACCAGGAGACAAGTATTAAATACCATGCACGAAATAATAGTCGACAGTACCCAAATGGATTCCCATGGGAGAAGGAAGTGTTTCCCTGTTTCTCCAGTCCAGATATAGGCACAGCAGTACCCCTTTCTGATTCTTCCTCCATGAAAATCCCCAAAAGTCAACTAGTTCCCTGTTTTCTAGGAGAAGAAAAGCCTTTTCCTCCTCTAAAAGGCATCTGATGCTAGCTGATGGAAGAATATCCAACTCAGCAGTGACTGAACCTTTGAAAGCAGCCCTTTTTGCCCTGGAAGTTAATTTAAAATGAGCTGCATTTTTTATGCTGTCAGAAAGCCTGGCTGGTTAGTCCTCAAAGGTTACAAACAACAGGAGAGAAGGGAGGGTTCCTGTTGTGCTATGGCAACTGCTAAAAACTCGTGTACACATTAGCAAGATCAAACGTTTGCTCAGCCTGGGAAAGAGCAGGTAAACATCACACTAATCCCTCTGGAGCTGTGAGACACACGGCTGCCAGGATGGATATACAGCTTTCGTCAGGAGATGCAAGAAGTCAGGATTCGTTTCTCTCCTTGCAGTTTATTTATTCAAGGTCCATGCTTTGCAAGGCTGCCCCACTTGTTCCTTGTCATGCAGCTGTGCTGATTGAAGTACAAGGGAGTGTAGCACAAAGGAAGAAGGAAGCTTCAAGAGGTCAGCTTTGCACTAGAAAAGCAGAGAGCAAGTTGATAGCAAGGTACCAGGGACCTGTAAGTACTGGCTGCAAGCTCTGCACTTCCTTACCCATCAGACTGATCTGGCTCCAGTAATGTTCCCAACGAGCTGAACTGACTGTTGAGGATGCATTTAAAGCACATGATAAAATACCTTTGAGCTGATGTAAAAGTACAGCCATCATCATAAGTGATTTTGTGCTTGAATCAGGGTTTCCCCATGGACACCTCTCCTTTGGGATCCAGGCTCCAAAGGCTGGGCTTTGGTATGATCCCAGAAAAGCTTAATATGATACTGGTTAACTTGAGTGAGAAATGATCAAGGTTAGGTTAATTTTATATCCTCCTAACAGTATTGAAAAAAGACTGAATCTGTACTAAATCCTGAGACAATACTACAAGCTGTGCAGAACACAAGCACAAAATTGCCATTGGCCTTGGATGCATAATTAGTCTCAGGTCATGTGAATTAAAGGAAAGAAACTTTGAATCTGAAACATTATTAAGTATTAAGGTGGACATCTCAGAGATGCCTTCACTTTGAATCAAGCCTATGGAGGAGAATAAAGTCCTGAAGAACTGAAAAGGCAATGCGAGATCCTGGTGACATTGGAAAGCTGCTTCCTTGTTTATCCAGATCCATCAGCATCTAAGGAGCAGTGGTTTGGCTTAGCTACCTTGGAATATGTTAAGAGAGACTAGTCTCTGTGTAAATTGTTTATGTTTTCTTTTAAGTGTCTTTCCAAATTTGTTTTCCTAAAGCCTTAATCAAAACTTTTTAATAAAGTAAGGAAAGATACATATAGCAGAGTTTACTGGGTGTTAGTGGTCAGTAAGGCCTGCTAAACCTGGAGGAAATGATGCTTCCAGAAAATGAAGATGTTGACATGAAACAGTGTGTGCAGAGGGAGACCTGCCCCCTCATCCATCTTGCTGAGCCAGACAGACACACAACCCGGGACAGGACAGGCAGTGGCAGTGGAGCTGTTGTCAGAGCTGTCCAGTGGCCAGGACATTTTGATAAGGTACAGAAGAAAGCCAGGCTGCATTCCTGTGTCCTGCAATGCTTGCAAGTGCTTCCTGAGACAACGGAGAGAAAAAATAATTTGGTTTTCTTAACCCAAAGGAGAAGATACAGACACTGCTTCACCCACACAACCCAGGTCAAAATGCAAAATCACACATGCCCAGAGCTATGGAGAGATGGGCCATTCTGCACCGTGTACATTGAAAATGTGTCCTCAGCTGAGGGGCAGTGGATAGAGGGGACAGTGAGGCATATTCTTCCCCTTAGTCTGAAACTAAGGGAGTTTTGGATTGGAAGTGCAGGAATGCATCTCAATCTGTGAAATTTCTTAAACTGCATCAAAGATATTGATAAAAGTCCAAAATTTACTCTTCTTCCCTTGAATCCCATGTTCTGTTGCTTGTGTGTAAAAAAATACGGGTTTTGTGCTCTTAAGGGGAGGAGATAATGAAAAATTCAGAGGGCTCACAGCCTGTGGTAAGGTTGATAAACTGGCTGCTAATTAACTGCCAGTTCTAAGAGCAGGAGTGAGTCCTCATGCTGCAGCTATGACTGCAGTGAGGCTTGCTCTGCGGTGCTACAGCCACCTCACGTGGTCAGAGGATGGTAGATGACTCAAAACAAAGAAAAAAAGCTTCAAAATTATTTTGGCTTATTTTTTACTTTAAAATGTGAAAGTCACAACAGCAACTGGCAAATTTTTAACTTTGTAAGAATTGTTCCTTTTCTAAAATTTTCTAGCATGTAGTAAGTAAAAGGGACCTTAGGCTGCAACTCTTTACCATTACTTATACTATAACTTGAGTCCAGAGAAATTGGTGAAGGTTTTCTGGAATAAAATGTCTGAACACCCTGAAAAATCAGTGATATATTCCTAATATGACAGGTAGTCCAGTTTATATTTCACTGTTTACATTGTAAGTAGGGAAAGCTTTGCTCTTACAATATTTTCTTTCTTACACTTCTTAACAGCAAGATGAATGTATAGCACTTTGTGGATGTGACAGCTGAGTTCTGTTTCACTGCTTTTTAAAATATTCTCTGCTTTCTCTCTGTTTAAGAAAAATCAAGGTATTATCAGGGATTTGCTTTTTCACTACAAATGCAAATGCACAGGATGACAGCTGAGCCTCACTGATTTAAGGCTTCACAGACCTGTCTTGTAAACATTAATGGCATTTGAGTCATCTTGTCTGCCTCCCCACAGTCACACAGAAAGTATTAAATGTTGGGGCAATGGGGGAGGCTGGGGAACCCTTTGGTTTAAGATGCTGTCCACAATGTTAGAGCTGTCATGAAAGTTCAGTCTAACTTATAAGATTTATAGGCTTTGGAGACCTTTTTTATCTGTTTCCTACCTATATAAAATGAATAAAAAAACAGTCAAGAAAGCTTCCTAATAAGGCAGTCTAGATCTGAAGAGCAAATTAAGGTCAATTCCTGAACAAAATTGAAGCGTGAACTACTTTTCTTTTTCAAGTAGTTTTACTTATGTTAATAGCCACTGTTCCTTAGTTCATGAATAATTCATGTATATGAGTCTCCACAAGACTTGAGCCTGCAGGTTACAAACTTGTATTAAGCACTGAGTGGCTTAAAAATACATTGGTAAAGAAGTACAGCACAACTTTTATTTGGTGCTAAGGATAACTGCAATGCAACAGTTAATTATTTTAATAAAGATGGTTAAACAAACACCATCTACATAGGCAGAACGTGGTAAATATCTTACATGTCTTCAACCCGAAGTATTGCATATTATGCCTTCATTTTTATGCAGGAAAATGTTAAGAAGGATATGGCTACATTCCTCCAAAGGAAAATGCACACGCATTAAGCAATACATATCAGACAAACATTTTGGCAGGAGAATGATGACTCCAATTAAAAACTTTATTTATTTTTTATTTATATCCACCAGTATGTTCTCTACACTTCTGAGCAAGGTGAGCCACAATTCTCAGGGCTTTGTTCTGGTGATGCTTTTTTCAGTGGTGGCCATTCCTGGTGATTTCCACCATCTCAGTGACAAATGGAGTGCAGTGTCAGCCTCCCTGGTTCCCATTCCCCACATCTGATGTCTGTTGGCAGCATTCAGGATATTGAACAGCTTGACAAAACAGTATCTTCAACATGCATGAGGACTCTCACCTGGAAACAGGATCCTAGGAGTTCCTGTCTTTATTTGACCCAAAGCTCTCCTTAGAGTGAAAGAGGCAGCTTGCAAGACCTGATGATCTCTCCCATTTTCCTTAGCAGTCAGTCCACAGTCACTCCTCTCTGCTTGTAGGGTTTTCCCACCCATTGTTCTTCATCTGCTACACACAGCAGGGAACATGGAATCAGGAGCTCAGCAGGAGAGCACAGCATGGAGGCAGAGATGAGGGAAAAAATAGGAGAGTGAAGAATAACGAGGATGGTTACGTGTCAGGGAAGAAGAAGAAGCAGAGACTGTAGGAAGGTGGGAAGGGAAAGTCCCAGCACTTATGGGAAACCTGTGAAGTTCCATCTGTCTGTCTATGGACATGCTGAAAAGGAGGCTGAAACGACATCTCCTCTACACTGTGACTGCTATAGGTTTCAGTCATGACTCAGTGAGGCCCCTGCATCAAGTAATTTTTGTTCCACCTTGGCACACATTCGTTGAGTTTGTTTTGAATAACTGACATGTGACAGACTGATCAAATGCTAACCCTCTCCAGGAAGAGCTGAAAGAATGTTTGGTTATTTTGTTTGTTTGTTTTTTTGTTTTAATCTATATACCATATCTGTTACACACTGTATGCCAAAAAAGTATTTAGTACTGCACAACAGGATACGTGTTTTGGAATTAGGGTGAATGAAAGAGGTCATCTGCACTTAGCAATGACAGGTTGCAGTGGATATAATCCAGTCCTTTGCACTCCAGAGTTTGTACTTTTGAAAGGCAGCCACACTCAGAACAGCACTGTGAAATGTCCAAAAAATAAAAAAACCCTCAGCCCAAAGACAGGTTGTTCCTGTCAGCTTATTGAACTTGGCAATATGAATACACATTCAAATAGCATTGCATGAAGCAATGCACCTCCTTGGGTGAGAAGGCCATGGCATGGTGGAGGAGAAAGCAAGCTGGAAACTGTTTGTAGTCTCACCCCAGTAATGTTTTTTTAGCTCTGGGTCCTTGCCATGAGTCAGGGGTTGGGGAACACTGCACCCGCCAGCTGCAAAACCCCTGCCCTGGTGGCCCCAGCCAAAGGACCTCTGGTCTTTTGCTCCATAATTTCTGCTAAAACCATTAGTTTTATCTCTTGCATTTGTCCTCTTTATCTGGGTAGCCCAGTAACTGTATCCCATTCTGTGCTTCTTACACCACAAGTTGAAATTTGTCTCCTGCCAGTTGGTGCTGTTTCAGTTGTTTACCTGGCAATGTCTAAAAGCTCCCTTTGCCCTTGTGACCTGCTCTATTAAACACTTGTCCCTGGACAGTAAAGGCAGGCTTTAATGACATTTGGATGCTCTCTGCTCTGAGTAAAGGATAAGACATAGATATATCTGACAAATGATCAGGAGGGGTAGGAGGGATCTCTATGTGCTTGATCTCATTAACAACATGAAGAACTGAGCTCTCCTGCCTGATTACCATCAGGTTTAAAAGGTCAGGCTAGGGATGATGTCTGTGAAGGCATTCAGATACTTGAGGAGATTGTCACTAAATTGTAAGCATTGTTTTCCAGTACCCACTGTTTAATTTGCAGAGCAGGTATGAATGTATTCTTCCCTTTTGCTGGGTGCTTTGCTGACCCCTCTCCTCCCTCTGCTTTTTACTTACACACACAGGGTAGATGGGGTGTGTGAGTGCATGGCTCACTGAGGTGATATTGGGAGACTGTCTCCACCACAGGGATTTTTCTGACCTCGAGTAAATTGCATAGCTTTCTTCATCCAATCCTTCCCCTTTTAAACTTTATGTCTGCCCAGCATATTGCAGCAGTGTACCAAGATACCTAAACTACCTTTTAACCCCTGTGAGACAGAGGTTATATTAATCCAAGAGAAGTATGTCATTTATATAGCTTAGGACTTCTTGGCTAGGTCTTTGATACATGACATATGGCACTGAGCCATATAAATGCTCCTTGTTACCAGTGTTTTAACATTTTTCACTTTGGAACCCCTGAAATATTTCAGAAAAGTACTGACAGCTTCACAAATGTCCCAGATGCAGGTTGTGTGTATGTGAATGCCCTTTCCTTAGCCACCTCTCCCTTCAGTTCACATACAGGTCAAACCCTCCTTCAGTAAGTACATTATAGCAGGCAATCTCTTTCTTTTTGCTTGTGTTTTTCCAGTGAGCAATACATTATATTGAAGCAGTAAACAGCTTAGCACAGGCAGAGAGAGGAGAAAAACCTCAACACTGGGGGGTGGGTCTAGGTAATGTTAGTAATTTGTGTGGTCCATGGTGGGCCTGCTGGGGCTGTGTGCCCACACTAAGCAGGGGAAGGCTGTCTCAGGGCTGTGCACTCACAGTGCTGCCACACAGGCACAGACCTGGGCACAGTGCTTGTGTGCTCTCCCCATACAGCCTAGTGTCCCCAAGACTCCAAATTGGATCATTGTGTGAATCTTGGATTACACTATCTGTCTTTCCTTTCTGGAAGCATGTTTTCACTCAAATGTCATATAAAGACTTTTTTTTTTCTTTTTATCTTCTGCTTGATCTTTGCGTTGATGGGTCTATTGCTTCTAACTCCGATGACATTCAGAGTTGTGTAAGTGCTTTGCAAACATGGGAGAAGATGAGTCTCTGCTTGAGTGAGATTACAATCTTTGAAGGCAACAGCAAACATTGAACATGTGGATAACTCCTGAAAGCACATCTGAGAAAAGCTGGCTGAAAAACACTGATGTTATGAGCAGTCTTAAAATTCCAAACCCTTAAAAACAAACTAATTTCTCTGATTTCTCTTAAATTAGCATTTATTGTGTGTATTATTCTTTGTGCTTTCTCATGAAGATATTTTCATAGTGTCTAAATCCACTGATTTATCAGAGACTGAGATTTTAGCAGGTGAACATTTTAGTAGCTATTGTGGTAACATTATGTCGAAATATTGGATGAAAACAATTAAGCAGCTCAACACTTTCACAAAATAAGAAAAATATTTTTATTATTTTGTTGCAAGAAATTTTGTTTTGGGAAAAAGTACCTCTAGCCAATGTAATTTATTGAGAAAAAGCCAGCTGTCTTTTGTGGCTCATGTGTCTCAGAGAGCCTCCAGCCTGTGCAATGCAGAGCCTGGCCCTGGAGTATGAAGTCTGGTTTCCATACTTTGACTTGAGCTGCTGCCAGGCAGCTGCTTGTACATTGTTCAGTGTTGGTGAGGCAGCTCCACGCCAACCCATGGCAGAGAGACCTTTTCTATTATACCCAAATCCTGGCTTTTTTTCCCTGCTATGTAGTCTGTGACATAGAGCACAGTTTATCTATGTGCATTACTTTATTTCCAGCAGGGCATTTACTGAGCAACCATATAATTCCTCATTGGATTTTAAAGCTCTGCCCAGCAAATTAAAACAGGTTTGGAAACTGGTCATTGGCCTGGAGGTTGGGAAGCAGCTCAAGAGTTTGATCTGCATCTCCTCAGCACTTCATCTTGGGTCCCTGTGCCATCAATTTTATACTCTGGAGAGCTGGGTTTTTTCAGCTCAAAGTGCCTGAAAAAAATGTGATGGTTTTGTCAGCTACATTTTTTTCCTGTGGTAGGAGGGTGGTGGTTAGTTTGCAACACCTGCAGTGTAGTGCTGGCACGTAGAGGCACTCGTGGGTGCAAATCCCAGCTTTAGTTGGAGGACAGAGCAGAGGGAGCCAGCCTGATGCAATCACAGCCATCCTGTCTGGAACTGGGCCTCGCATGTAGCCTCTCCCAAACCTTTCTCAAGAAGGATTTGGGAAATTTTTTCCTGGCACATACCAAAACTCCACCTGGAAGCATGTTATCCATTCACCAGTCACATCCAAACACTGGATAACTAGAGGGCCACTGCTCAAACCTGGCCTTGTGAGCTGTTGGTGGGGATACTGTAATGCCTGTGCTGAGGATCAGGATGGGACTGCCCTTCACACCAAGTGTTGGCATAGATAAGGAAACTCAAAATGTCTTTCAATTGTTATTTATCTAATTCTTTTTTAATTTCATTTTGTTTTGTTCATCTGTTGTTATCCATTGCATCTCATGTTTGTCTTTGAAAATTACCAATTTTCTTCATTTTGAGCCTTCTTGAGTGCTCAATTCTTTGCAAGCACCATTAGCCTGCAGGCAGCTTTTCCTCTTTGCTGCTCTCTTATCTATAAGTAGATTATCAGTTGGCTAATGTTTTTATTTTTTTATTCCTCTCTAGACATTTTTTTCTGCTACTCTTCGACACTGGGAAAGTGCTGCAGGGTAAACTTGCTATCCTAACTTTGTATCACATTGGAAAATGAATGGACAATATGAGCAGTGAGTACCTTTCTGACAGAGAGAAAGTAGGCCTGTCTCTAACAAGCCCTTGGCAATAACCTTTCATTCCTTTTACCTGTCCCACTGCAAGGAGGGTGCTCATTCTGCAGGGAGTTTTCTTCGACCATGCCAGCCCCATGCATGGTCTAGCACAGCTATATCTTGCTGTGATGGATTTACATTAGCTGATGCTCTGCACTATTGCCCAGGACAGAGGATAACCAGGCAGTGTTTCTCATGCACCATTTACATGATTTAAACATTTAGAAGTTTACATTAGCCTTCCTTTGATTCCTTTTTGAATTCCTCATCTTCATTCCAAAAAAGAGCCTCATTACCTTAGGACTGAAGTATTATTAACCTACCATTTATTTCTCAATATTTTGCTATCTCCCAAGAGTAATCTAATGCTTCCTGCAGCGTGAGCTGAAAAATCCCAGGGACCCTGCTGCAAAGGGGACAGGGGTTTAGGAGGGTAAATGAGGGCAGTCTTAAGAAGATAATGTGGGGTTTGGTGGCACTTAGCCATAATGCAACAGAGCAAAAGAGGCTTTTTCAAAAAAACAGATTGAATAAATAAGACATTATTAGAAGATCCTTAACCAATACACTTCTTGTTATTATGAAACCTAAGATCAGTGTAATCTTTAAAAGGTTTTTAATTTCTGTTTAGAAGCACCTGCCCCCTCTCATGGCATTGAAAGGTAATTTTCCCTAGAATACAGATTCCAGTTTTCCTGGATCAGTGACAGTCTAACGCTGTATCTACATCTAGTGGATTTCCCACAACATTGCCACTGGCTTCAGTGTGGGTGCTGGGAGCATGCAGCTTTGCCCAGGAGAGTGAGGAGCCCTGGCTATGCCTGCCTGGGAATGCCCTGGCCACACCAGCCTTTTTCCAGCCCATCGATCAGCAATCAAGTCTGATAAATCTGCAGCTATTCACGTGTACAAACTCTAACTCAAATTAATAGGTGTGGGTGTCTCTGTGCAGAATAGCACCACAGGAGCTCACCTGAGCCTCTGCACTTATGCTGGTGACTTACATCTGGTTTTCTTACATATATCAATGTTGGTGCAGTGATTAGCTCAGTATCACCTCTGTGGTGCAATTAATATTCTCAGTGCTTCAATATGTGTGCAGCAGAAAAGAGGAGAAAACAGGAGGAGGCAGAAGCAGTGCAGCTCAGCTTAATTCTTCTGTTTTATTTTTCAGAGAACATTACCATTAAACTCCAGTAGAAGATCTGTGTCCCACTCCTCATCTCTAAGGGGTCTCATCTAGACATGAGACCTTTAGATACATCACTCTGGACATTTCTTGTTCCCCTTCTCACCTCTGTTTTCTACCCTACCCCAGTGTAGCTTAACTACTTACTCCATGGCTCTTTGGGGCTGGCGCATCCCAACGGATAGCTGGAGGGCTTCAAACATGGACAGATAATTGTTCCTCAAGATAAATTTTCGTTCAGATAATTGTTTCTCAGTGTGAATACACTAGACAGCCACTACATGGAGTAGGTGCCACTCTGACTGTACCACAGACCTGTGGGAAGGGGCACAAACTCCCTTGTGCCAGCAAAGGCCAGCTCTGTCACTGCAGTGCAATGACTTTCTTCTCCTGTATCCCCCTCCTCCCTGTCTGTGCTCTCTGCTTCACCCTCCTGCTTTACATGTCAACCAGATGCATGTGACTGGCTTCACTCCATCTCTCTCCATGGTTCAGGAGAGGACCTTCACCCTTGTCCCACACCACCACTGGGTAGGTGTGGGTCTGCAACCCTGCAGCAGCTGATCTCCCAAACACCTGCACTGCCATTCCAGAGCCAGGGCTGAGCTGCAGGTCCTGCAGCACTCTGACTGCCCTAGCCAAGATGTTCATCAGCATGGCCCAGCTGCTGGCCAGAGCTGCAATAGATGTCTTTGGATGGTGGCACAGGCTCTGCAGGGTGTGAAAAAGCCCCTCTTTCTTGAGGGTCGTGCAGCAGGCAGGGCAGGCTTTACTAGAAACAAAGCTGAAGGAAAAGATCCGAGGAAGACAGCAAGACACAATCACCTGGCTGAGCAGTTTTTGTACCATTGTCAAATCCAGATGTTCAAACAGCAGGAGACAGACCCTCAAAATCAGGAGGCTGACACAACCTTGGGATTTTTTTAAAAAGCCCTTAGTGCCTTTCTTTTTAGTTCCTGTGCATGTTCAGAAGAGGTTTTCAAGGTTTTTACTGCAGCCACCAGCCAAGATTTGGCTGTAGAATTCAGACTGCATTTAAACTGTACTTCCTTAATGAGGTAATTCTCCTCTAAAGTTAAAAGCCAAGCTCCCTGTATAAATGATCAAGAAAGGAGCTGGGGCTTCTGAATTCTGCTGCAGTTGGTCCCATAAAAAAACATTACCCCTTTCCAAAATCTTGTTTTTCTTCATGTGAGGCACAAAAGAAAGGCACACAAGAACTCCCAGTGGGGGTGTAAGTAACTCCTTCTCTGCACTGACTATATGGGAAATCCAGGTGCTGCCTTTAGGGAAAATGTGTTTTTTTAATGTTCATCTGCTGGAATTAGGCTAGTAAGGAAATACTTGAAGACTCAGCATAAACCTGTGGAGTAAAAGAAACCAGTAAATTCAGCAGCTGCAGATAATTGCTAAAGAATCTAATATTAAAGGTAGCCAAAAAATAAATGTAAATTGCATTCTATGTTTATTTATAAATTGTGTCAGAATTATGTGACAGAAGTACAGTGCACAAGACACCTAAATATGACATAAAATTAAAAAATAAATCTGAATAATGAAGTTTAAAAAGTGTAAAAATATTGCATTTGAAATGAGAGAAGAAATGTGTTTCTTAGGCCTTCTTTACCCGAGAATAAATTCTCTAAATTAACTGGGACCCAAAAAACTTTCTCCTTGGACACAAGGTCATTTTACAATGGAAAATTGTTTTATTAAAAAAGAAGACCAAGTGTAATTGGTACCAATAAATAAAAAATCCTACAGCTATTATGAGGCAGAAACAGAAGAGACTCATTAAATACAAAACAGCTTCAATAAAAGGAACACTGAAGCAACTGCACTAATCTCCACCAAGGTCTCCTTTTCTCCCTCACAATTCCTGCAAGATAGTTGTGGAGTGGATGAATTCAGACAACAGGGAAAATTATTAAGATGGTCCTTAAGCAAATCCAAGGAGAACTATCACCTAGCTCATTCACTAAGGACAAAATAAAGTGTTTATCATAAGCCCATCTGAGTGTAAAGAATTGTGCAAGTTCTCCAGAGGAGGAGTCCCTTTCCAGTTCATCCTCTAAGAGATCAAAAGGACCCTCAGCAACCAATGAAACAAGTAAGCAACTCTTCAAAACAAATGAGTCAGCCTCAAACACTGATCATAGGGGGAAAAAATAATCAGGTGTTGTTTTTCATGCGCTCTTCCCCCTTTCCCTTCCCACTCCTGCTCCAAACTCGTGTGTTTGGCTGTAAATCTATAACTGTATGCTTTTGTTGATAAATCATGTTTGTCTGGAGTTGAAAGAGTTTTGAGGAAGTTCTTTGTCAATCAGTGTTATTAATGACATAGTTGTAAATCTCACTGTCAAAGTATTGACTGAGTAAATAAGTTCTTTATGACCCAAAGGAATATTTTCCCAGTGAGGAAACTGGTTTGAAGAAAATTGCCTAATCTTTTTCCCCTTATACCTCAAAGTCATGCATGCAACTGGGCACTCATTCAAAGATGAACTCAGACTGTCTGTATCTCACAGGATCAGTAATGTTAAGATTTTCAGGACATAGCACTTAGCCTGAAGTCCAACAAATTGTTCAAAACTGATATGCTTTTTGATTGGAGTGGAAATAAAAGAAAACTCTGTATTCTTCCTAGAATCCCTCTCTTTAAAATTTTTATTTTGTGTATCTTTGCTTCCAAGTAACTCTAGGGCTTGCCTGGAAACAGACCAGATTCAGCCATTAATTTCCTCTCTGTAAATCAGTATTATCAGTAACCTGCCTCAGTTTCCTTTCTGTAGAATCGCCCTTCCCCCCACTGCTGGTGTGAGGATTTCCTCATTTAAAGGCTCATGTGAGTGGTGTCCCTGCCCCTGTCAGGACAGTAGCTGCCGCGGGACGGGCAGATGTTGTGGCCTGGATAGGTGTTAATGTGGTTGAAAGTAAAGCAGGAAAGGCCTTTGTATGGGCTCCATAGAAATGTTTATTTCAGCCACGCGTGTGGATAGTCCAGGGTCATCCATGGTGATGGTCCAAGTTCAAGTACATGGATGTTCGGGGCGGGGGGAGCATCAGAGAGCAATTACCAGGGGACACGGAGGTGACACAGAGCTGGGGTTAGGGCATGAGGGCTAATGGGGAAACAGGGTGGGAGTGACCCAAAGGCTGAGGGACGGGGAGAGGGCACTGAGCTGACCCAGGGGACAGAACAGGGCTACATTGGCACAACAGAACAGGGCTTAGAGAAGCTTCTTGTGTCTCTCTAACAGGGTCTCCACAGACAGAGGCAGCAGCAGGAATTTGTATTGGCAGCCAGGTCCGGAGTACAGCAGCTTCTCCCCCCGGGTCTCAGAGCCAGGCTGCTCCTCGGCACAGTCACGTCAAGATCCAGCAGACTGGGGCCTTTGCTCTGTGCCCCTGCTGAGATAATTCTCCTTTCCCTGCTGCTGCTGTCTCGCTGCTGCCCTTGGAGCCCAGGCTGCTGCTCCGGGGAAGCGCCTGCCCCGCAGAGCATCCACACGGTGCTGCCAGGGGCTGGGGCTGTGCTGGGGATGGGGATGGGGCTGTGCTGGGGCTGGGGCTGGGGCTGGGGCTGTGCAGGGGCTGTGCTGGGAATGTGCTGGGGCTGGGGCTGGGGATGTGCCCAGGACTGGGGCTGCCTGTGGAGTGGAGCTGCACTGACAGCACAGTGACACACACAGACACTTCTGTGCTGACACTGCCTGCGCCCTCTGGGAAGCTTTTTGGTGGAACCCAGGGCGCTAGGTTAAAGCTGTGGAGTCTCAAACCATTCCTGATCTAGTTCCTGACTGTGGAGACTCTGAAAGTAACTTCCAGTTAGGGAGACACAAAAGGCTTTCTCTCATAGCAAACCCTATTCTATCAGCCCCAAGTGCCCCCGTTCTGTCCCCTGGGTCAGCCCCCTACCCATTCCCGGTCCCTCAGCCTTTCGGTCACTCCCACCCTGTTTCCTTGTTGGCCCCATTCCCTAACCCCACCCCTGTGACACCCCCATGCCCCCTGCTAATTGGTCTTTGATGCTTCTTCCCCCGCCCAAAAGACCCATGTACTTAAACCCAGACCCTCAAACTAAGCCTTTGACTCTGAAGCCGGGACTGACACGCGGGTGGCTGAAATAAACATCTGTGTGAAACCCCTGCAAAGACACTTCCTGCTTCTCCACCTGCACCATTTAAACAGTTACCCCGACCACAACACCTGACAGAGCTGAGACCAGCAGAGCTGTTCAGCCTGTGCTTTGTCAGCACAGAGCAGAGCAAAGCTGTCCCTGGGGTGATGCCATCACCAACAAGCCCCACAAGCTGCCATGCTCCTGGCATCTTTGCCTCCCTGTGCCATCGTGGCTGCTCAAGGGGTGAGCAGGGTGCGCCCACCTTTGCTGCTGGAGGCACCAGACCTGCAACAGGTAATGCAGGTGTTCAGGGCCCTGAACGGGTGCCTGGTGACATTGTGTAGAGATCAGCTGAATAAATAAAGCCATCTTACCTCTTTTACAGAATCACACAACAATTGAAGATGGAAAGGTATCATTTCAGATCATCTAGTCCAATCCTTGCAGTACTCAAGGTCAGATCCACCTTTGATATTAGACCATATCACTCAGGGCCACATGTAATCAAGTACTGATTATTTCCAAGGACAGGGATCTTACCAGAGATTTCAACAGGTTTTATGGATTTTATGCCTGATGAGAAATCACCCACAAGTTAATTTATGCCCTTGTATCTCACGTAACTCTGGGCTCTCCTTGGGTAATTCCTTGCAGTACATGTGGGAACATGCTTTTCCTTTTCCTGGGAGGCAGCTGGATGCACAAGATACAGGTTTGCTCAACTCAGTTTCTCAGTTAGGCTTCCTCATTTTCCCTCTCCTCTCCTTAGTTCTGCCCTATTTCAGTGAACTTCAGCAAGAAACTCTCCACCAACAGAAGTTATTCTTTTCTGGTTTTGGGAAGTATCTGGTACATTTGATGTGCCACTAGAAGCATGATGAATATTAACTGCTTCTCTGAGAAGAGATTGTTTCACCCTTGGATCTTACACAAGCAACACCATGGCCCTGCTATTGCCTTAACAATGACAGATATGTTCCTGAGGGCTAGATTCAATAAATCCATCTGAGTTGACCTGAAATCAGTTTTTTAGATCTTTTGTGGCCTTGCATGGGACCAAAATTATTTTTGTTTATTGGATTGAAATGTACCATGTTCTCTGAAAAGTAATTAAGGTATTATGCAATGTTAGTTGGTATCCAAAACTTGCAGAGGATGTTTTCTAGTTCAGTGTAATGAAATGACATAGTAGAGTAAATGATTTTGCTACTTTTTTTTATCCTACACATGAATAAGTGACAGTTACTAACAAATTTATTGCATTTATTGATAAAAAAGCCTAGTCTCTCTTGCATATGTGTACTATCTGTGTAATTTCTTTATTTGTTCTTTAATTCTAGGAATATTTGTTAGAGAAATCTTCATATTAAAGATAGACTTTATGCTGGATAAGATTTCTCTGTGCTTATGATGGCCTGTCATCACTTCAGAGAGAATCAAGCACAGCCTTAAAACAGACTGTGGAATAAGTTTTAATACAGAAAAACAGCTTATAAAATATTCTATTTTGACAAAAAGTAAAAAATTGTACTCTACTACTTCTTTTTAAATACAAAATTATTAATCACAATAAAGAGTTATCTGGTTTTCTTGAACTAGAACTATATTAATATCAACTTCTACTTATTTCATTTCTTGGAAAACTGTAAGACTGGATTGTGATGATGACATTGACAGAAGGCAAGATCTGAAAGCACCATGGTATAAGAACTTCCAGAATGGGGGGAGGAGAGGGGTATGACTTCAAAATGACAACTTGTCAACAAGATAAAGAAATAACATTTTGATTTTTAAAAAGTGTGCAGCCCTTGCCACACAAAATCTCTGTTTTTAATTTCATACAGTGGAACTTTTTTCAATCAGAAGAAGAAAAAATCACCATCTTCATAGGCATAGGCCTCAGGACTTGTTTCCTAGTTACTTGGGCCATCCATAGTTTTGAGATAATTAACCACAGCTTTCTTCCAGAAGAAGAAATAAGGAGGAGTTTATTACCTATCAACAATATAGTTTCCTCCTTCTGTCTCCCACATGTCAGGCTGGCAGAGACTTCCCAACCTCAAATCCCTAAAGTGTGTTGGGAGCTGGTCTGTTACATGCTGTTGATGAAATAAAGCCAGATTTTTGTTTTTACCAAAACAATTATGACTTTTTTTATCAAAAGAGAGACATTGCCAGAATTTTTGTGCTGTCTGACAACTACCTTATCCTAAAAAATCTGCCTTAAGGGCCAAGTTCACAATTCTTCATCTAACAGAAATGCAGCTGAGGTCAAAAACAGGTTTTGTAGTTTAGGGGTACATGATGGGTAGAGCCCTGGAGCAAAGCAGTCAATGTTTATTAATTACATTGATAATATGCAAAAGAAAACATTTTTTGTAAAAAAATCTCCATCTCTAGCAGTTAATCAGGACTATTTTGGAGGTGAAATTGTATGCAGTTAAAGCATAGTTAAAGTCTGTTGACAAGGTAAACAGTAGTAACCTCAGACATTTATTTTTATTTCACAGCTCCCTAACTCAGTAAATCTCCTAAAAATTATAAGGCAACAAAACTCTGGAAAGAATATATTTGTATTTCAGTGGACAAAGGCATCAATATTACTTTACTCTGACAAATACTATAAAAATTCAAATTATATTTTCATTGCTCAATTCCAAAAATCCAGTAGATTGACTATTGCACTATCTAAGGTTTTCTATGGACATCATGACTTGATTTAAACACTTGAGATTTAAACTATGAACTGTCAAAGGCAAAGCTAAAAATAAATGTTGCATATGTTTTGTCTCACAAGGGTGAGCAACTAATAGAAGAACAAAAGGTTATTGAGTAAATATAGATTTTTGGATGGAAGGAGTGGGTATAAAGGTTCAATATTTTTTTTAGTGCTTTTATGACAGACTGACACAAACATTAAGAAAGTTTGACCTATTGTGTATCCAAACTGCAACAAAAAGTGATTTATGGCTTATTTAAACTTGTGGTACTGAGGTGGAAGACATTAATCTCATTCTATGCATGCTTAGAATAAATCAAAACTGATTTGTGGATAGGACATTAAACTTGCTTTGTATAAAATTGAAGTTAAAAAAATATACCTGTGTTTTCTCAGACTACTCTCCCTAGTAAAAGAATAACCAGTACACTGGTTAAAGAAAGTGAAGGTCTTCCTTTTCCTACATAGCAAACATGAACAGTTGCTTGGCTTGAAATGTTTCCCTAGATATGAATAATGGCTCTGGAAGTAGGGGTCAAAGTATGAAATAATCATCAGCATAGCACAGCCAAACTTTCGGCAGTGAATTACCCAAATCCCATTTAAACACATTTTCAGATCTTATATTCCTTTTGTAGCAACAGTGAGCAGGGTGAAGTCAAGGGGAAAGAGAGCAGAATTTAATAGAAAAATCATGAAACTGTGGTTACGAGAACTCAGCTCAGAATACAATTTACTCTAATATACTTTTTTAGATGCTGAAGAAGTATCTTATAAAAAACAATGGAAATAGCTGAAGGTGCTTCATGCATATCACAAATAACAATTTGTAACAATCAAAATAGTAAGAAAAAAGAATTTTGGTATTGAAATTTGATCTGTTTTTCTCAAGGTTTCTAAAGTGAGCAGGACTGTACTGATATCAGAACTTCACCTGCAGTACCTCTTGTCTTCATGCACTGCTCTTACATGGTTTGGGGTTTAGCATAGCAAGAAGTTGAAGCAGACCCTGAAGTTACTTGTTACCAGATATACGTGTGGAAAACCACGGGGTTTTAGATGTATGAAAGTTGAAGCATTTCCTCAAATCAGGTCATTAGGTCACAAATTTTGTGGATTTCACTAATGTTTGCCATGTCCATTTTGCAGTGCCCATCCAAAAGCATCCAAGGTTTCATTTATTTTATATTTATATGTATATATATATATAGATACAGATATTTTTTTAGGACACAGTAAGACTTAAAATAACCAAACTCAGTGTTTCTATTTGGACATCCACAATTAGCACACACTTGAAGGCACAGGATTTGGTCTTTAATAGGACCGGTTTCAAAATGATGCAAAATTAAATGTCAGCATTGGCTTTAGTTCCCCAAAACTGTACTCTGAAAGTTTCCATTCTGCTTCTTTTCAGAGTTTATTTCACCTCTGTAGTAGATAATGCTCAATGAAAAAGTATTTACTAGGAAAAAGGGGAGATTTTTCTTTTAATTTTATTCTCTTTGAGGACATGAAAATTACACTGTGGTCAATTCAGAAAAGAAATCCTAAGGCTTCTAATCTCTATTAGTAAATGCAATCCTGCTGAATTATTACCTCTCATATAACTTCTACATTTGCTTAGCATGCACAGATTTACAGGTATTGTCCTCTGCTCAATTTCAATGTTCAGTAAAGCAGAGAAAGGATCCTGGTTTTAATTCAGCATAAATCCCTGGTTAGTTTTTTTGGGGCTATCTCAGGCAGGACACAAGGGGCAAATATAAATTCAACATGTACCAATACTCTGGAATGAACAGACCCTCAGAGGGGCTCAGAGCTATTTTGAAGACTTTGGGATTGTTTTTTCTATCATTGTAATATTGGCAAACTCGCGGTTTTGCTTTGACTCCTGGACTAAAACATTTGATTTGTACTTGGCTTTGAGTTAATAAATATTTGGGATCTGGCTCTTGAAGTAAAAGAAAAATTAAAACTTTCTACCCTATTGGGACAGAAGGGATGAATGCTTCTCAGGAAAACACATGGGGGTTGTTTCAGCTGAATTATTAGCGAATCTCTCTATCAGACTTTACCTCTCTTTGCTTTGCTACAGCAACAGAGGTTTTCCTTTCTGCAGGGAGGCCAGTGGGTGCAAGAGGGCCCTGATTTAGTGCCAGGGTCTTCCAAAGCACGGGAAGTGATTTGAGAGGAATGAGAAGAAGGAGGGGTTATGAAGAGTACCATGATTTCAGCATCCTGGCTGTCTCTTATGGAAAAGCTGGAGGCAGAAAGGACAGAGGGAGACACTTTGGTCTCTAGCAAGCACAGGCTGTCTTTGATGTCTGGATACATTGCTAGTAGAGGGTGTCAAATTCTGCTGTAGTCAGAGAGGTCTCCACACTGATGCACACAAGGGGAATACTCTGTGGAGGGCCAAAAAATTGTGGCGAGTCAAAAATTGTAATGTTGAGGAAACGTCCCATCTTCCTGCAGGGACGGGGAAGTCACGTAAGGTGACGCAACCTTTTAGCCTTTCTTTTCATGCAGCTTAAACCCAGAACAAACTATTCAATGTGAGAGTTTATTATGACTCATTGAATATATAAATAAATATAAATATATATGTATAGAGAGAGAGATAGAGTTCTATGAATAAGAAAGCATATTTCCATTCTTATAACTTCTGAGGAACAGGAAATGAAATAAGAAACAAATAAGAAAAGGAGAGGTAGCCCCCACAGATCTCTGCAGTCCTTGCACTGTCAAGGAGCTCAGATATTGAGAGGCTTTATTGTGAGTGAGGTAAGATTGTATCTTGCCTTGATCATCTCATGTCTGAGATGACAATCTGTACATCCTCTGAAACAATACTTTCTGAACTAGTCTTCCAAACTGTAGATATTCTTGTATTACCTTGCACTTACCTGAATTGAAATGCATTTTGTGGAACTTGAAACACTTGACTCTATTGTTTCAATTCCTATACACCAGAAATTTAGTCCTACTATTTACTATTTTCTACCTTGTCAATTTTTTTTAAACTTGCAAATATACCAGCAGTGATTTTATGTCATCTCAGTCATATGAACAACTTTAAATAAAGAACTGATAACCTGTTAGCAACTGTCCGACTATTGAGCACCTATTAATCAACAATTAATTTTCTGAAATCTGCTACTGCAGACAAAATGTCTTTTGTTTACATGATGTGTGCTCTGTAATGAAAACGTTTTGGTTAAAGTACTATGCTGAAGTAAAAAAATGTGTAAAAATACTATTCTGTAGAAGAAAATTATATTGCAAAAATTAGTTGTTTTCTCTGTAACAACCTCCTGTACAAAACAAAAAAGCAAAAACAAAACAAAAAGATAAGACCCTTTCACTGGATTTGCCTTCTGTGAATCCATGTTGGCTGTCATGACCTATATTTTCATATTTAACTGTTTATTGATAGAATCCAAAGTGATGAATTTCATTATATGACCTTCAGTGGCAATACTCCGTTCTTTTCTAATATCTTCAGTTTTTCAAATTTTCTCAAGGTGGGCTTCAGGGCTTCAGAGATTCTCCTGAAGATGCTGGGAGAAGAAAAGGGGTCGAATGATTTCCATGAGCTTCCAAAATTCAACTGCACAAGACCCTGAGCAACTTGATTTGACTTTGGAGTTAGACTTGCTTGAGCAGAGGATGGGTCCAGGTGAACTCTAGAGGTCCACTTTAGCCTAGATTTTCCTATAAATCTATTTTCTATTTTATATCCCAAATGTGGGTAAATAAATATCCCCCCTACCAAAGAGAGGGGATAAAGGAAATAATAATTTAGCTGTGTCTTATTGCAAGAATTTACTCAGATTATCTTAAATCTGTAATCTATTAATTTTTGAGTGATTAACCTGGCATCTTGAGAATTTTCATGTATTTTTGTACAAAGTGTTTCTTGGCTGTTCTGAGTGAGAAATGATAATTAACATGCTGGAATGGAAGATTTCAGGGGGAGAAGAAAATCACACAGTGCTGACATCAATAAGACCTTTCATTGTTTCATCAGCTGGTAGAGCTAAAAAGGTTTCTAAGAACCTTTTGCTCAAAATTAGTATATAATTGTATATCATGACACTTGACAGGGATGCAATGGACTTAACACCACTCCTCTGTCAGAAAGGGAAAGTGTGATAAACTGAGGGCAGCTTGAATAGCTGAGTTCCTCTCAGTTAGAGGAATACACATGTACACAAAATCCATCAACAAAACACAGTACAGCTTGTTGCAGAATATCAGTGCTACAGGAACACCATCACCTTGGAGTACTGAAGTAGAGAGGTGGTGATCCTGCCTTAGCTCCTTAGCTGCATTTTCCCTCAAGAATTAATTCAGAATTTAAATTTTATATTAAGTGCAATGAATCAGTTTCTCTGCAGCTGTATCTGAAAGAAGTACTGTGCCTTTTATTTTTAGATGCATTAAAATCAATTTCTTGTGATTAGTGCTCCTCATTTTCTGAACTTCCTGCTTTCTGAGCAAACGACAATTAGTTTGCTAAGAATACCCAAGTATTAGAGAGTAAAGTTCATAAAGCTCTGATGTAGAGGCAAGTTCTGCTTCCATTCATCTCACTCTACAGCCACTTTTTTATCCTGATTTCAAGACTGACTCCAGTCATGCACCTGTTTGACTCAAGCTGGAGGATCTGACACAGCATTAACCTTTGAAACACTGTTTTTTAAACAAAAAGTGACTGAGTGGGATTTTGCATGCTCTGTAGGAACCTTCCAGCCACCAGTGACTTCTACAGCAGAAACCCCCCCTCTATCTCACTGAAATCTTCCCAAGGAGCTGTAAGGGGGAGCAATTTCCTTTGGTGCATTTTGAAGTGCCTGGTTTACTTTTCTGAGCTAACCCACGTATTAATTTTTTGCAAAACTCTATTTAAAGGAATCACAGAATCCTATGTACTGAGTTTGAAGGAACCTAAAGGAATCATCAAATGCCTGCTCCTAGTTATTGAGTGATCAGTTTAATCTTTCCTGCACTTGTTCATATGTGACCCATAAAATGGTGTACCAGAGGCACTTCAAGTCACTACTGATGGCACTGAATGGACCCCTTGGGCTCCAGAAGCTGATGGTGCACTGGTGGGTGTGTGGATCCCAGCCCAATCAATGGGCTGTAAGATGCAAGTGAACTCATTGCCAGGTTGGTGATCATGCAATGAGTTGTCAAAATAGGGCTTCTGTGCTTAGAAATAAGTTGAGGGAAGAAGGTTATCCTTCTATCCTATCCTGAGTTTATCCTAATCACTCCTCTCTTGATCATTTTGTCTCATTAGCCAGGGAATTATCTGAGTCATCCCGTTGTTTTCAAAGCAAGATCAGCTTGCAAGACTGAACCTTTTCCTTCCACCCAGGAAGATGTCTGCATGCATATTCATTTTAATGTTAGTCATCACCTAACTTCACAAAAATTTTACAGAAACTTTACAAAATATTGTCCTGTTTTCCCAATCTCATTGAAAACATGTTGTCTTTGCTGCCAAAATGAATTCTCAGCTTGAAAACCTCAGCCTCAACAGTGCAGCCTCTCTCATATTCTTTATGCCTGCTCATCTGAGCACCATCAAAGCCTTCATCACTGCACCCCTAACAATGTCTTCTGCCTTGAAATTGGTTGGTCTGGCTTCCAGACTCCACAGACTAATTTCTTGTCATCTCGGGTCTAGCTCTACAGAGTTAAGCTTTCAGACATCATTGCTATTCAGAGCAGAGTTTGAGTTGGGAGCCAAACTACCACTTAGGCAGCTTTCAGATACCTACATTGCAAGATGTGAATCACAAATCTTCCTTTCCCATTCTTCCCCTCTACTCAAAAGCCCCTATTCCTGAAGTCACCCAAGATGACCTTGCAGCCTCCAGAGGACTCAATATTCTTCTTCAGTTCTGCAAGTGCCCTGAACTGTCCCATCTCTGCAGCTTCACATCTATCTTTGGACCATCTCCCAGTGCAGATATTCTCCTATATAATTTCTTAGGCAAACCCCACACCAAGAAAGTTAGGTACCTAGGCAATTACTTGGATGAAGAGGAGAGGTGCAAAGAGGGGACCATGAATGTTTTTCTGCACCTGAAATGGCTCACATCAGCACCCACAACTTCCCAAGCTGTGTCCTAACTACAGCCTTAGGTTAGAGGGACTTCTGCTAGCTCTCTCCTCTCTCCTGTGCAATTTGTGCTCCTCACTGGAAAGAAAAGAAAGCATCTTCAGCTCTGTTTTTCACACCATACCAGACACTTAGGGAACTCCCTGTGGAGGTCAGAGATGTGGGTTTGACCAAATCTGTTTGTTTATTTGCCCTCCACTCCTAGCAAAAAAGGGAGGATAGAGAAGAAAACTTTTATTCATTGGTCACGGTTAAAACCATTAAACTACTAAATAAATATAGGGACCAATACTTTCCAGACTGCTGTACAGTCCCCATACTCTGCAGTGAGGGAACCAATCCATATTTCCTTCAGATATAAGATATCACAGCTCCCAACTTGCTGTCACCTACCTACTTCCCCAAATCTATGCCTTCACCCCAATTTCAGCATTGAGAATTTCTGCTTTGTTTCAACTGATGTGATTTAGGGAGTGAAAAGGATGAATGGCTTTTATTTCACATTAAACTGCCATTTCACAAAGGGATATGGCTGGATTCCATTTCCATTATCTAGTTTGACCATTATCTGACATTTCAGATGGAACTGATTCATTGAAATTATATTACCTCAGCACTCAGTGGTTACTCATTGCCTTCAATTGGAAATTGTTCAGATAATCCATTGAGGCATCATTTAAAAGGGTATGAAGAGTACTCCTGTAAGTAAGGCAAGCAGCACTGGATCAGCATGGCTAATGGCACAAAATGGGAGGCAAAGCCTGGTTGAAAAGGGTTGAAAAAGTAACAATTTATTTGAGAGGATTATCAGAAACACACTGCAGTGTTCTTGAAACTAATCCTATTGATTCCCCTTTCTTTTGATCTGTAGTATTTTCTCTGTATCAGGCAAGTTGGAGAAACAAAAATGTGCTTCAGGTTCAGTTCATTCTTATTTCTTCATTTATCTGTATTCTACCGTCCCACATAGAGAAGTTAATCTTTTATTTATCTGAAGAGTATTTTATATGTATTATGCCATAACAGACTTTTCTACCACTGCAATAGTGAAAGTCCTATCAGCAGTACCATTATGAACAGATGAGTCTCATTTTTTAAAATGTAGTTGCAAAAATATGGTTTCAGTTCAGACTTTATACTGAACCTAGCCATCAGAGGGCAATTGTTTTTTCTTAACAGTATTTTTATGAAGATAGGTGAGAAAGGACAAAATGAAACTCTGAGGAATTAGAGAAGCAGTGTTGCAAAAGAGGCTCTTCTACAGTAAGATGAAAAACTGAGCAGAGGCATCTATAAATACCTAAAATGGGAACCAGCAGAAATGGGTCAGAGCATCTTCATGCCTAGTCAGTGCAGAATGCTATTGAGCTAACTGAGAGCATCTAAATGCAACTTTGCACTTAGGAGACCCTTAAAATCACATTTCATGCTTTTCTGTTTTCAAACTCTGTAATGAAGGTGAAATCTGCGCATCCTAAAAGCTTAATATTAATGGACATACCTTGCACAGGGAGAGTCTAAGCTTTGAAAGCCTTGCTAAAACACATGGGTTTGCATAAACATTTCTTGATCTTTTCAGATTAAGCTTTAGAATGTTTCTGGGAGTTTTTTTTTTTTTTGGCTATTCAAATTTTAAACAGACCTAATCTTCTTATGTTCATTATAGAAATTAAAAATTTGATCACTGATACTAATCACAAGAGTATAAAATCAGCATGTAGGCTGGGTGAGGTTTTTGTCAATATCCTCTCTTTGGTATTAGTAATATTATGTTGGTAACAGAATTTGAAATGCAACCCCTCACTTATGTTCCGTGGGACATTTTGAATCAGATCTTACCTGAGATCAGATCATTCTGAGAAATGTTGCCATGGGCTGACCAAAACTATTAGCACTGGAAAAAAATGGTATGCAGAGGCATCATAATGGTTCATTTTTGGCCTTAAAATCTAAAGAAAAGTACAGTCAAAGAGTGTTTAGGGAAACATAAGTAGTAAAACTCTGTATTGATCTGCAGTGAGAAAAGAGAAGACAAAACCTTTATTTTTCAAAATTGCAAACTGGTGAATTATGCCAATTACTGTTAATAACACTTCCTCTGAAAGTGGATCTCAGAAGAAAAATCACAGATTTACAAGGAATAATTATAGACTTTATGATTATAAATATTAAACCTGAATATTTATGAAGCAGAATAGCATATTTGTTATATGTTAGTAAAAATAAAGAACTAAAAGCACTAAAATTAAGGCTCTTATTGTAAATGGAAAAGTTGCTCCTAGTTTAATTGGTTTTCCCAACCTCTCATTGAAAGTGCTAACACCTCTCCAGACATGTGCACTGCAACTGCTGCAACTCCAAGAGCACCAAAGAGTAAATGTTCTCCAAAGCAATGTTTAGCTACCAGGGGAGGGACTGGAAAGAATTCAGACCTCTCTGAAGGTCAGGAGAGTGCCAGTGGTGAGGACTGCAGCTCACTGGTGCTGACTGCACCTGGAGAGGCTGCCAGTGCCAAGGGCTGTGGGGCTTTCATTTTCGGCACAAAGTGATCTTAACTATCTTTCAAGCAGTTACCTGTCTCCCTCCTCCACTTAAAGTGGGAGGGAAAGGTTCTGCAGTGGGAGAATCTTTGGGGAGCAAAAGGTGAAGAAACTCTGCCAGGCAGGACAACGAGGGCAGGTGGGAGGCAGGGGCCTGGGAAGGACAGATGTGTGAAGCACCTGGGAAGCCGTGGTTTGAGGGAATTCAGGTGTTGGGTGTTGTTGGGCTAGGAGCTTGGGATTTGGCATGAAGTTAGAGGTTTCTAGCACAGTAGTGGAGGGAGCAGGGATAAAAGGTTTTAAGAGGTCTATGAGACAAGGCACTCCTAACAAGGAATACTAAGTGGTAAGCAAAGGTATAAACCACTGAAGCATTTCTCTCCTTTGACTCTTGCCCCCATCCTCTTTTTTTTTTGTTCTCTGGCATATAGAAATCACATTTTTGAAAACTTAAATACACTTGGCATAAGAGATGAACTGATCCTTAACTTTCAAAATATTTTGATGTTATTCATCTCAATTGACTTTTGACATAATAGGTTCTCACAGGCCTTGAAGAAAGATCAGGTTTTGAACAAAGAATAAGAAGAAATGCTTTTTGCAACTGTCAGAAGTCTCTGAAAATCGGCAGATTTTGTACTGTTCAACATGTTTAGAATCAGCCTAAAATAACAGCGTTGTTAGAAAGATGAAGCTTTGCAGTAGATAAGAAACTATTCAGTGGGTTCAAAATTAAAATTGAATGCAGAATGCAACTTAAGGAGTTCACAATGTTAAATGGCAAAATCACAGATGAAATTCAATGTCATTAAATGCAAAGGTATTCACATGGGAAGAAGTACTCACAACTGTACATGCAGTGATGGATTCTAAATGAGCTGCTGCTCAGAAAATGAAGTTTTGGAGCTGTGGTGGCTTATTCTCCTGAGACATCAGCCCAGTCCTTAGCTTTGGTTGCAAAGACACAAGTGCTTATTTGGCTCTATTAGAAAAGAATGAAACAGAGAATTTAACCATGTCACTCCTCAACTTGGAATTCTTTATGCACTTCTTGTTATGCCTTCTCAGGAAGAATATTGCAGAACTAGGCTCATCTACCTCCTGGATGACCTTCACCATTCACTTGCTCTGGACATAATAAATGTTCAAATACTTGGGAAGCCATTGCTTCCCTTGTGCAGAAAGAAATTATCTCCTCCATCACTGTCTCTGTTGGAGAAGAGGTAGCCACCCCACTTTGCCTCTTAGCTGCAAAGCTCAGGCATGTTCCTGTTAAGTCAAACTCACAGTCTGAAGTAGGTAAATCTAGAGGTGAACAGTACAGTTTGTTTAGATGTGCTGGTTAGGTAAAGTATCAATGACCTTGAGCTTAGTTCTTCCACAACCTGTTTTTTGCTCTGGTTAAAGGTGGTATGTTATACTCCCTTTTTTTAGGGTCATCAAATTTTTTAGCAAAGGGAGAGTTTAATTATCATGAAAGCATGAATCTCTTTTTCTGAGGCTGGCAGATGACTTGAAGTTGGTCACCATGATAACAGCACCTGAATTCCTTTTAAATGATTACAGAACTATGCAGCGCTGAGGTCTTGGTAGTCCCTTACTACCAGGGAAGAGGAATCTCTTCACACCACCCCAAACCAAGCCCTTTCCTCCCTCCTCTGAGTATAAGATAGGCACCCCCTCCCCATAAAACTAAACAAAACCAAGGATCAGAACAGTTTCTGATGGATCCAGGAATTGTCTTAAAGAAAGTAATTGACATAAGAACATCTGCATTGGAAGCAATCCACATGAAAGTGACAGTATATTTTTCTATCTTTCAGCCTTAATTTTAGCTTTAGTAGTTACCTATAAAATGTGATTCCTATTCAAGTAAATTCCTGCCTATGTGGAAAAGTATCAATAAAACTCACAAAATAATTTTAAGAGCTTTAAAAACTAAAACCAGCAAGTGTGAAGTATATTTAAGGTTCCGAATTTTAATGTTAATGTGAACTGTGCAGGGAGAACAGGAGAGTCTAAAATGAAAAATTTAGACTGACACGTTCATAGCTGGCTAACTCAGACCCAGAAATCCATAGGAAAATGTAAGACTGTTTTCTGTGGGTGAAAAAACATAGGCGCAAAGAAAAAATTCTGAACTATTCTCTCTTCTGTTCACTCCCAGCAACACAAGGATGGGCTACAAATTACCCCTGTGATAAATATGGCTTTTACAGGTGATTGTCCATACTAAATAATTCATTTAGAAAAAAGGTATGGTGACAAGTTGGAGTATGGTTTTAGAAGGACTGTGAAGTAAGTATCAATGGTAAGCCTATCTCCCTATTTGTACATACAGTTAAAGAGGTAACAACTCTTGTAATTTTATCTTTGTTTTCTTGATATATGATAGCTTTCTTAAAGCTCAGCTATGTAAGTTATAGGATTATGGGGAAAAAACCCAACAACCCAACACTTATTAAAACACAGAAATTTATAAGACTCATGACTTATGAGAAAAACCAGAAAATATGACCAAAACACACTCTAAAAGTAGCAGAAAGCAAGTAAACAAACTACCACACCTCCTGATCAATAAAAGTCCACTAGCTAAATTGAACTAATTTTGGTGGATGGCTTGACTTTTGAAACTTTGAGGCTGGCAGAAATCCAAAAAGAAAACTTTTGGACAAAACCCAAGCTTACCTGATTGACTGAGTAGTAGAAACTTCCACCAGATCAGAACTAACTTATATAAAACTAATTTCTTATATCATACTGGACACATGAATTGCATGACAGAAAACGTATTGTACGTGTCAGAACAATGGTTAGGAAAAAGCTACTGGCTGAACATCAGATTTCCTAAGTACAGTTAGGCCAAAAGTAATCCATATCACCAAATCATGTCTGGATTATCAGAGATCCTCTCACAGTACTAGAACATATAACCTACTGCCTGCAATATATAAAATCAGGGGAATGAACACAATTCATCCTTGGTCAAAATACTTGGAGTTCTGTATAATTACAGTAGAGGAGTAGAGCTCAGCAGGAACATTAAATGACATGAAATGTAATTACTATGCTCAGGGTATATTGTATGCAGTGTATGTTTCCTATTTGATATATGTTAAAGAAAATTTGCCTCCAAAATTCCAGCTTTAAATGTAAACAAGACATGATGATTTCACTGTGGAAAGCTCTTGCACTGGCTGGTGCAGGATGAAAAATATCTCAAGAAGTTCTGCAACAAGATGTGTCCCTATCTCCTCTCTTGGGTCTAGGTTTCTAACTCATGTATCTACTGACCAGGTATTTTATAGATACTTTCTGGGTGACAAGAAAGCTCCCTGTTACAGTTTTTGGTGTTGGGACTTCTGAATACTAAAACCAGACATGTCTTGAATAGTATATATTCAGGGTGGAGAAACTAGTCCTTGCTGACGAGGCTTACCAAAAACATTTTTAGACTGAACAGTAACCACAAGTGTTTTTCCAATAATAACATGAAAAAATAAATCATGTACTCACATGCTTTTCAAAATGAAATCATGGATGGAAATCAGGCCCCAAGGCCACAGGGTTTTCCACCTTTGTTACACTTCAAGTTTAGTTGGGATTTTGTATCATGCCTATATTTTAGCAGATGGAGATTAGAAGTCTAAATGCCACTTTTGGTGTAATTTCAATAGTTATGAACCTTAGATGGGTACTCTCTGAACTTCCTATACATTCAGGCAATAAAATTCTAGTGTGTGAATGTAAAAACCCCTTTCTTTCCATATTTATATGCATGCCTTATTTGAACTGTTGAAATATGAAACAGTTAAATGGAAGATAATTTGTTCCTTGAAGCCAGTTCTGAGCAGAAAGACAGGATTTTGGTTACTGTATGCCCCTATATTCATTAACTAGAGGATGCTCTGGAAAAATACTGCTTGTATTTTATTCTCTTCTAATAGAGTTTTTTGTCTTAATTTGGTTTTCTTCTTTCTTTTTATTGCCTGCAAGGCAGACTCTTTGTTGTTTGACAGGCGTGAAATGGTATGGAACAAAGATACCAGTAATTATGGGGAAGAACACCCCATTCAATTTGTTTGCAAAGCAAAAAAATACATTCCTTTTTTTTTAAAAAAAAAAAAGGACAAAAATGCTGGCATTTATTTTACATGTTACTGATCAAGGGTATGCCAGTGGGAATTTTCTGCCTGGCAGAACTTAAAAAAAAAAAAAAGTAAAAAACAAAATAAAATCTGCAGGGTACAATATATATCCTGTAGCCATCCAAGCTGAAGTACAGTATGGAATAAAAAGGGTTGCAGGTTCTGAGCAAGTTTTAAATTCTTTGTCATCTAATTATTTGCTGCAATCAGTCTTCTGTTACATGAATTCAGGGGATTGCACATAATCAGTGTGAATGTTCTACCTATAAGGTCATAAAGACTTCAGCTGTTTTTCTCTGGAGATTTTGATGGGAACTGAGCAATTCTTAGGATGCCTCACCCCATGAAATATGCTAATAGGAAACTAAAAGGTGTTAGCAGCTCCCCAAAGCCAAAAAGAAAAATTCAATCATTCTTGGCAATGCTCCAAGGTGGTCCCTTTTCGAATTAATCTGTGCCATCTTCAATCTCATTAGGAATTAGGGACTCACAGATTCTTGCCAACGTTAATATCACAAGGGGAGGAATAGCCTCTCCACAAAAAGCAGAAGAAATTACTCCAAAAAGAAATATTTGAGGCCAAACTCTGCACCTAGTTACTCTTTGGTAAGTTTATTACAGATTCATGCTGATCAATGAATCATACTGGAAATCATATGTGGAAAATGGCTCACCTCGATTAAATTACACTGGTCTGATTTTCAAGGCTGTGCAGTAGTTCTCAGCTGTGGGCATTTAATACTTCTGCAGAGGAATGTCTCAGTTCTCCATAGTATCCTTTCATTTGGAGTTGTGTTTTTTTTTTCCTTATATCATACATTTTCCCCCTAAATTCTCTTTTCCTTTGAAGTTTGTTATATGGAAAAAATAAAGCTGCTTAATGAAATTTTTATTATGATGTTGCCCTTTGCATGGTGAATTTGGGACTGAAAGACAAATCTAATCTGTCAGTGTAGCAATCAGGTGTAAAGGCACTACATTGTTGTGTCTTTGATCCTAGATCATCTGCAGTCTCAAAGTGGCAGGGCTGACTTTGCCTATAAAAAGGCACTTTAGATTTGAGGATTTACAGTCCAGCCTTCAGTGCAATGCCTGATGTGCAGTGAAGCTGCAGCACTGGCAGGCCAGGGTGGTGAAAAAGAGGAAAGGTAACAGTTGCAAGGGATAAGGTATGGGGGCTTGGTTGGGTTTTGATTGTTTTTTAAGTGATGGACTATATATAAAACTCTAGTTTTTGCACACACATTGTTTAAAAGTGATGATTTAGTAAGGCTTTAGTAATATGGATGTCAAATTGAAAAGAAAAGCAGCCACTACAAATAGAAGCAAACTGTAGTTAAGATCAATTTCCTTTGGACTGGAATATTTCTGTCTTTAAATATAGAGGTGGTGTCAAGTTATTATGAGATTTGCAGTGAAACGTGAAAACATTTTAAATTTACATTTATTTGGCATCATTAAATTGCAGAATCATAATTACTAAATTTGAAAGGGACTGGAGAAGGTCAATTAGTCTGTCCACCTCTCCCCATGGATATTTCTGTCAAGCCACCTCTAATCATGCAGGCTTCACAAACCTCCACACAATTCACTGCTGTGATGATTAAAAAAAAATTCTTAATGGTAAATGTAATTTTTTCTTTATAGAATCATAAACTTTTATAATGGTTTGGGCTGGAAGGACTTTAAAGACCATTCAGCTCTAACCCTTCTGCCACGGGCAGGGACACCTTCCACCAGACCAGGCTGCTCAAAGCCCCTTGCACACATCCAGGGATGGGGCATCCATAACTGCTCTGGGCAACTTATTCAAGTGCCTCACCACCCTCACAGTAAAAAAAATTCTCTCCAATATCTAATTTAAACCTTCTTTCACTTTAAAGCCATTCATTACATCCCCTTGTGGAAAGTCCCTCTCCAGCTCTCTTCTACCCTGTCCCCAGTACCCTTTTGGTACTGGGAGGTGCTCTAAGGTCTTCCCAAAGTGTTCTCTTCTCCAGGCCAAACAACCCCAAGTATCTCAGCCTGTCTGCACAGGAGAGATGCTCCAGCCCTGTGATCTTTGAGAACCTCTGCTGATCTTTCTCTAACAGGTCCACATCGTTCTTCCATCTTCTGTGCTGGGGACCCCAGAGCTGCATGCAGTGCTCCAGGGGGGTCTCACAAGAGCAGAGTAGAGGAGCAGAATAATCTCCTTTGACCTAATGATGACACTTCTTCTTTATGACAATTTTTTGCATCTTCTTATTAATTCTATTTTTTTTTTTATGGGGCAGAAGTTTTCAGACTTTTCATCATTCTCATTGCTTTTCTCTCAACCATCTTCATGGAAGGCATATCTCCAAGTGCAACAGTCAACATTCTAGATGGGGCCTTAATGTACATTGGATTCTTTGGAGGTGAATCTCTTGTTCAAACAGGAGTTTGCTTCTCCTGTAATAGCAAGACACTACTGTATCTCCCTGTGAGCTGCTGAAGACCCTGTTCTGCTTTTTCTGGACTGCTATACATTACCCTATTTGTAGAGCTGGTTATTTCTGCCCCAGTTAAGGACCTGAAATTTGTCTTCAGGATTTACACAAGCACTTTTCAGATGGTACATGGCCCCAGGGTTGGATGCTTAGTTCACAGGTAGCATTATTCCCAAAGCTACAGAAATTTGGAAATTGTTTTTTGAAAAATGCTCATTGAATCTCTTGGTGAAGGGCAGAAGGGAGGCAATGCCAAAATGTGTAACAACAACAGAGTTGTGCTTCTTCCTTCACTCAGCTGATGTAGAAATTCCTCCCTGAAATACTACTCATGTCTAGCAGTACCTCCTTGTCCTTGGTGGGTTTTCAAACACACCACAGCACAAGGTCTGTGGTATTCCACCTCACTCTGAGCAGTCTCAAAGGAAGTGTTTACCATGAGGTAAGGTAGGAAACAATGTTTGTGCTAAAATAAAGCAACATGAGCAGTACTTTGGCTTGTATGGGCAACCGCTGCAAGCACCCTCTGCCATCACAGCTTTTGTTAGCTTAATGGGAAATGAGATGCCACAGGAACTCCAAAAGTCAGAATGACACAGGGCTTTCTGTGAGCAAACAGCCAGAAAACCAGTCTGTTTGCTGTAGAGTCAAGAGGTATAATTTCCCCCATTTTGAACTCATTTACCTTATCATTTTCACTTATATTACATAGACTAAGATAATTTTATATTGGTGTCCAAGATAATGAAAAGTATGTCAAGTGCTGACTTCATAGCTGTGCTCATGTGATTATTCTTATCTGTAGATACTAAAAAACCATAAAGTTGCCTAAGTGAGACAAGGTTTTCTGTTCTAATAACACCCTATTAAAATAACCCTTAATTTTGTGGATTTTTTCTTCCTTTTATTCTTCTTTTCATTAAATAACTATACAGTAACTGACTGCATACATTTTTAATCAGTCTATTATGTATATTTTTAATGCCACAACTCTGCTGCATTGCTCTCTATTTTTTCATTGCACTCCCTATTTAAAATGTGAAATACAATTTTTTAAATGTATGACCAGGAAAACTTTTGGGACAAAATACTTGAATCATTTCATCCTGAATTATGTGCAGGAGATCAACAATATAAGAGAGAATGATAGAGCAAGGTGTGAATTTTTTCCATGTTTCAAAATAAACACAGGGATTTTTTAGTAAGTAGAAGACTGAGGAGTTCTGGGGAGGAGAAGAAACCCTCCACCTGTGTTCCAGTATCTGTGGCTAGTTGTTGTCAGAGAGTTGGATGTAACCATGCCAGAGTGACAACTGCAAATACCTGGTGATCTTTTCAAACCACTCTCCAGGAGCTGGTAACAATCACCAGCTGGTGAGTGCACCTCAGGCTTCTCACACGATCCCATTTTTCAACTGTGTACATATAAATAATTTCCAGTAATCTCTCTTATTAACCTAAATGTGTGTGTTGTGTGTTGGACACACATAAGTGTGTTGGAGACTTGAGAATTTCACATCTCTGCCCAGAAAACCACTACTTTTGATAATTACAGTGTCTAAAGGTAGTGATGGCACAAGAGCTGTAGAGCAGAGTCATCTTTTGTGTATACTCTTGCCCTGCTGATGTTTACAGTAAATCCACACCTATGGAAGTTAGTAGCTTTGATTTCCAATGGTTCACCCCATGCCTGCTTCTTCCCAGACATCTACTGTATTGTTTTATTTCCATTTGATACATAAATAATACAAGAACTATATTAAATTGCTCTAATTTTGTCTACCAAGACTCAAACTTGTCAGAGAAGAACTAAAAGCTTTGCTCCAGGAATGCTAAATAAGCACAAGCAGAGGTACCTGGATTACTAGTTGTTGGGGGTTGAATTGTTCCCTTTTCTTTCTGTGGAATTTTCCCCATTGTTACGCTAATTATTTGTGGCTACACCTTAGTAGCAATAGTTTTCTCTCGCAGGGGGTGAGGACAGGGGGAACAGAGGAAAAGGAAAGGTGGGACAGGGGCCTGGGCTCTCTCTCGCTCTCTCGCTCGTGGTGGAGTGGAAGGAAGACGGCCGGGGCTGCTATCCAACCTCCTCCCCGCCATCCCAGCACTGAGAGCCACGTTCCCTGCTGTCATACACCGCTCTGCTGCTTTCCCACTTCATCCTACGACCTCCGGACACTCTGCCCAGCACCACGACCGACACCGTGAGGGGGGAGCGGCTCCTCCATCCCTCTCAGCCCTGGGCGCTGCCGCCATCCCCCAGCCCCTTCAGCTGCGGGGCCTGCCCTGCCCACAGCACCGGGAACTGAGCGCAGGGAGAGAGGCCTTGGCCAAAGGGGCTGGAACTGAGCTACACTGCTCTGTTCTCTTGTCAATTCTTATAGCTGTTGTTGTTTCTGCTGTTTGCCTTGTTAGATATCAGTAAAGAACTGTCATTCCTATCCCCATATCTTCTGCCTGAAAGCCCCTGATTTCAGACTATAATAATTGGAAGGGAAGGGGTTGCACTCTGCATCTCAGGGAAGGGGCTCTTGCCTTTTATTAGCAAATATCTGTCTTTCAAGCCAAGACACTAGTGAGGGATAAGGAAGACAAATTAAAAGGGAGCCAAACTTGTGCCACTCCAGTAGACTGAGCAGACCACTGAAGTAGTCAGTAGACAGTAGACAGTATCAATTCAGCTATGATTTAATGTATTCTGCAGAAAGATCTCAGATTTCCTAACTTTGAAAATAAATGTTGAGACTCAGGTGTTTTTCTGGCAGAGAAGGCAGTGCTGTTTGACTAAGAGGAAGTCTGTAGCAGCAACAGCAACACCTACCTGGATTTACTGGTGGAGCATGTTTCTGGTTTACAGCCTCTCTGCTGTAAGCACAAACCTTATGAGACCTTTTTTTGTTCTTGTTGCTTTTCTTTCTTACTTTAAATGTAGTTTGTTCTCACTTCCCTTTTAAAATTGAACCTCTTTTCCATTTGGGAGGGTTTTAAATGTTTGCAAGTATTTTTCATTTTTATAAGGAAAAAGTCACTTGACTAACACAGTCCATGCCAAAAAGAGATCACTCCTTTTAGGGCTGTTTTGGGAGTCCAAAGAAATACTAGACATAAATGTTGAGATGATGCCAGTTTTTATATAGCACAGCTTATAGTATTGCACTATAAAAGCAGATGATCAAAAATATGACCTGTCACATCTACCTTTGAAAATATTCCCCACAGGCCTTCTGTTTGGCAAAGGCAGGGTCTTGGCTGAAGTCCTTGCTATGAGGGGCAGGGCTCTGCTTGCTGCTCTGAGGTCTCCCTGGAGCCTTCCCTTCTCCAGGCTGAACAACCCCAGCTCTCCCAGCCAGTCTTCATAGGGAATGCTGTATTATAATGGTGATACTCATCAGGCAGCCATGGAATTGCAGAGGCTGTGTTGATCCCACCAGAACTGGTTTCAGAAGTTAAGAACAGACCAGCTCCCACAGTCACCACCACAAAAAACTTAGAGAAAACTCAGACTAGATTTAAAACTGAGCACAGCTGCTTGCTGGGCCGTGGCTGGTGGTCCTGGCTGCTGCTCCATCCTAGGGACTTCTACAGGACCAAGTGTTTTTGACAAAGTAAAGAAGGGCATGAGGTATAGGCAAGTTTCTGTGGAAAAGTAATTTCATACAAGAAAGAGAAACAGAGGAATTTTCAGACGGACTAAAGGAACAGTTTTCCCTGTTAGTGGAGAAGCTGCTGGATAGGCCCTAAGTCACCTCCAAAGGGGACACCAACCACCTGGCAGGTCTGATGGAGCTCAGGAGCAAACCTAGCACTGGTGCCTTAGCAGCTCATTATTATGCTCCAAGTTTCCTAATTCTCAGTATGGAATAATTTCACCACTGAAACTGAAGGACCGAATGTATAAAGATTTTTTTGAAATCCATAATTTTCTAGCTAGCAAAAATACACCGTGTCTGTAGCATGAGAAGGACTTGCCTGCTGTAAAATGTCTTGGTTTATATTTAATCCAGCCGTGGTGTTCAGTGACATCTAGGGACTGCATTCGAGAATTGCATTGCTCGGAAACGACATCATCTCCATGTCTCATTCAGAATGCAGCTGGGAGTTTGAACCCTAAACCATCGCTTCCAGCTGTGGTGGTCATTGCTGAAGTCTGCAGACAGACATTTCCATCTTCACAGTGACTCAGAAATGCAATAATCATGACCTGTGGGAACAGATAAATATGTCTGCTTTAGCCGTGCTGAGGCACAACTTTGTATTTTCAGTGAAACATTCTGAGATACTTCAATATTGCAGGTCTTCATCCCAACATAAAGTTCGTACTCAGCCCTGCACAAGGCCCCATGGCCCAGCGGGGATTTGTTTGCTCAATACATAGTAAATGTAGGGGAATGGAGGCAGTGTGTTCTTGGTCACATTTTAAAGTATCTAAGTTGTGAACTAAGTTATAGTATTATTGGTTAAGAAACAAGATTTTTGTTGATTTTTTTTCCTATTTAACAACTGTAAGTGAATAAACGTCAGTTACTTCATAAGCAGCATTCCTCCTCTTTCAATCCCACTTTTGAGAGTCAGGAAAGCTACTTTTAAATCAATTTACTTTTCAAGTTTCTGCTCTTGGCATTTCTAGGCATTAGCCATGGGGGAAGCAAGTGCTGACTTACAGGAACAGGGTGCCTTCTGTGCTTGGCATGGGAGTGCAGGAGCATCAGGGCATGGGTGCCACAGGTGCTGGGGGCTGTCAGTGCCTTCCTGAAATGGGCTGCTGAGGGGCACAACAGGAGCAGGGCACAGTATATTCCAAACTAAAGCAACTCTGCCAAAAAATCCTCCCTTTCTTCCACCAAACCTGCTTGCAATTACAGAAATGAATGCAAAAACAGGTAACAAAGGAGTCATACTGTTCTGTACAAAAAATACTCTGTGGATTTAGTTCTCATGACAGGATCCATTCAAACTCAAGATTACTTTGTTAAGAAGCCACCTGGGCTGTAAGGCAAGCAAGTCCATGCTTGGTGGACTGAACAGCAGCATGGGCCATAGTGGAATTGTGAGACTTTACACTGTCACTGTAATTGTGTTGCCAGCACCTGCAGACCCTGGTACCTGTACCCAAGGCTGTTCCAGCTAGGAAGTCTGCTAGTTAAAAATAGAGGGAGGGGCACAAAAGGACCTTGTAGTCTAAGGCCCAAGAGCAGGCTCAGTGTAAGAGCACTAGACCTGATCTATCTATTCCCCTTCTCAATTTATTGGGGAATGTCAGAGTATTCTGGTGATTCTCTGCTAATTCAGCTGTGGAAGTCTTCTCCAGAACATGCCTTGGATATATTGTGGATGGCCTTTCCTCTTGTTGTCAAAGGAGCTCAGCTGAGATGATGTATGAGCTGGTACCTTGGTCTCCAAAAAAATGGTGGTGAACTTTGACCTACATTTCTGGTGTGGCAACCTCAACCATCTCTGCTGACTATTCATTCCTCAGCAAGAAATTATGTACTGAGGACTGGTGGAGTGTGACGTGCTTACTTGTTTATTAGCTTTATTTTTAAACTCAGATGTGTTTTTTTGAATATTGTCTGTAACACTATGCTGCTGGGAGGGATCCCAGTGCCTTTCATTCCTTGAGGTTTTTGGATCTGTGGTTAAATGCTTTGCTGGAAAGCATTTACTGCACATGGTTATGACAAGGAAGCCATTTGTGCTGTTACAAACATACTGCTAATAAAATAACCCTTCTGTGTTTTGAATTTCATGTCACACATCTTCACAAGGATACCCCTGGTTCCAGTGCACGCCAGGCAGACCTGGTGATGCTGCCCAGCCCCGAGCAGTGCTTAAACCACAGGTCCATGTGCTGTTACCCCTTCTGTTGTCCTCCTGCTCCGCTGACAGCCTCGCCCAGAGTGGCTCTCACCCCAGCCCACGTTCACACAGATGTGGCTCCTGGAGCTTCCTGAGTGAAGCAGCCTTTTCCTGGCTGACCTTGGATGGGGTGGAAAGGGCATGAGCTGCAGACACCAGCCCACATGCCCTTGTCCCGCTGTTTGGTGGTCGCTTGGGATTCCAGCTCTTCACCTTTCTGCCATTCTGTTTCATATAGGCTTTTCTCATGTTAATTACTCACCTACTTATTTACTTGTGAATACAATAAATTATGTTTCTCCCTGGAGAAATCAAATGCTCCAAGTCTGTGGTTCCTTCAGAGAGAAACCTGTGCCCAGGCTCAACAGAAATAATTGCCTTTGCCCCAGTGTAATGACAAAGAGATAAGCAATCTCTGTGGCCCAGCAGTTTAGTGAATCCATCTTCCCTTCCTAACAGCTGGATTAGAGGCTTTGTGCTCCCAGGCTCTGCAACAGTTTCCATCTCTGAGAGAATACAAATAATTGCTAAGAACAAACCATGCTATCACAGTTGTCATATATTTCTTGGTTGAGTTATCAGCAATAACTTATCTATTATCCAGGGTTTATTGTTTTGGCACCTTTGGGAGACATACATGAAGCACAATGAATATAAATCACATTGCATTTTGACAGTATCTTGAGATTTATGGGGAAACTAAAGAGAAAACAGAATAATTTTGTATGTGGAAAAGATGGGAAAATTTTTGATTCAAAACACGGTTAGAATGGTCTCAGTCTAGTAAGACAATGGGAGATAAGCTTACCTTCAGATCTGTGGAATAATGACAGTGACCTGAAAATAGTAAGGGATTTTTAAGCAGCTTCACTGAAGTCAATGGGGGACAGGGACTGAGGCATTTTTTTACCTCATGGTAGTCATGGGTAGATTCAGAGAATGCTTTTGAAAATCCTGTCAATATTTTGTACTGTTTATAACAAGTTAACAGTCACAAGGATGTCTTTTTTGTTTGATTTTTGAGGAAAAATGTTTTCCACCATAACAGCAGGAATAGATAAAATACAGGGAAGCCTTATTACAACCACAAACCTCTGTTCAACCCAGAGAACCTGAAGCTCTAACACCACTGACATGTTCCATGAAAAACACTTGATCTTTAGTCTTTCTCATACAGATCCTTTTATTCCCTCCTAGGTTCTCTGATATGCTACTAACCATTAAGATGATTCTCAGAGCATGGAAGTGAGTGACCTAACCTTATAACTTTATTTAGCCCACCTGAGTCCTTGGCAGATCTTTCACCTTCATATCAGATGGAAAATGCCTTGTGGCAGAAGGTTCTACTTCTGTTCTTTCTGTTGTCCCAACAGAAAAGGATCAAGTTGGCTGCCAGTCCTGCCACTGGCCGGACTCAGCTCCAGATACTGGTCTCAGAAAAACCATCTCTGATGGCAGCACAAATCTGCACCCTCAGGAAGACAAATCTTATTCTTACATTGCTGCTCCAGTCACCTAGAACACCAGGTTGATGCATTCTGATGAATTAAAATTTGATTCCCACTGAAAAAATGCCATTGTGATAAAACGTAGTTTGAAACAAATTAAATTGCCTTGAGTTGGATTAATGCCTGGTTTGATCAAAAGTGCTCTTTAAAAAAATGAAAAAATTGGTAATTTTATTAGGCCAGCCATAAACTTTCATTAACCTAAATTTTAGAGGTCAGCCACTAAACCAAGTTATTAATTATGCATGCAGACATAATTCCTAATTTCTAAAATAGTGGTAAAATAGTTAGGGTTCAATGAGAAAAGCAGAATGAAAAGAGATTGATTAGGAAATTACTAGGAAAACAAAATGGTACAAACAAATGTCTTAAAGAGGTGATTATCACAGAAAAACATAGCGAAAAATGACAAGTCCAAAGAAAGAAATTATACTGATAAAGTTTTAAACATATACACTTCTATTTTCTGTCCTCTTCAAGAATACTGATGATCAGCAATAGAAAAAGTAGCATTAGGGATTTCTGACTGAGCACACGTGGAAGCACAGGCAATACCAAGTACAGGACATCAAGCCCCAGCATAACAACTTGCTCAAAGGTTTTTGTGCTGCATGAAACAAGCAGTTTAGAAACACAAGACAAATGTTCCTTCAAAATGACATGGTGACTGATGGTTCATTTAGTGCACTATGCAACCAGATCTTTGATCATCATTAACAAAAGGCCTCTAAAGGACAGATTTGAACATCAAGTATCACTTTACCTACTCAATATCAGTTCTATTTTCAAGATTATTCCCATTATTTTCATTATTTTATAATCTTAATTTATTATAAGAACTAAGATCTAGTCTCCCTTTTTAATGTAAGATGTGACCAGATGTACTTTCAAGGTCTTATCCAGCCTGGGATGTTTTGTGATTCGCCTATTCTGCAAAAATATTTTTTTCTTATATTTTCAGAGGTTCAGTTTATATGTACAATTAAAATTTAAAAAAAGATATAAAGGTCCTGGCTGTGTCTGCACAGGCGAAACAAACATAGCACATGGGGTAAATAACCCTTCTTTGTGTCTGAGGTAGAAGAAGCAAATGTGAAGTTAAGGAAGGTCAAAAACAGACTCAGAAAGGCTGAGAACAGAACAACTACTCTGAGTTTAATTGAATTTTTTAATGAATGAGACACTTTGAAAAAAAGGAGTAGAGTGGTAAAGGATTTAGAAGAGGACAGAGATCATTAGTCCTAGTGGAATAAAAAGAAAGAGAAAGCTTTAAGTTTTTCTATTGTCTATAAAGCAAGTGGAATTCTGAATTTTATAGTTCAGTTTTTAAAGGGGAACAGAGTTCAAAGGTCAAGTTTTATGAAAAATATTCTCCCAGTGCTAACCTGATCTTTTTGTATGTAAGTGACAATGTGTTCACCTTGTTGAATGCAGCTTGGTCAGTTGTGTCCTGATAGCACTGTTGTCTGCTGGCTGCCTGGATGAAGCACAGTACATTCACAGAGGACCAGTGAACTGTCTGTACTTTTCCTTAGCTCTGCTGGCAGATGACACTTACTGTGATAGCTGCAGAGTGGTGTTGACTGATTTCAGGACTTAACAGGCATCATTTTGCATCACAAAATACAGTATATTTTCCTACAGGTTTTATCTTTCCCATATCTCCAGTCTGCTAGGGCTGTAACAACACACACGCAAAAAAACCCCTAAAACAAACAAACAAAAAAACAAAAACAAAACAAAAAAAAACCCTGAAACAAACAAACAAAAAATCTTTAGTCAACCAACTAGAAAACCTAATGATAATAAGATAGTTCATATTTTATCTTAAGGACAGTAAATGCAAATATTTTCAGATACAGCCACCAACTAACTTACGGTCCTTCTCTCTCAAGCACAATGAAATGTGATTTCTCCTATGTATTAGACTTCTTTAGCTTCTGGCACAGTTACACAAAACTGTGAGAGTTTTCTGGCTTGCTTTACATCTTGAAATGTGGGTAAATGACCTTCTCCTCATAAATAACTTACATTCTTAGGAGCAGCAGCAGAAGCCCAACTGAGAAACTTGCTCTCAGAGGCTGACACACTGTGCTGGTGGTCACTAAAGCTCAGAAAGATGTTTCAGCTGTGGTACAGTGGGATAAAAACTGCTTCTTGCCTTGTGCTGACCTTCTGAAAAAAATTTTAGCTGTTTAGATCCATCTGATAGTCGTGTGTCTGGTGGAATCCATTGTGAACCATCTCTATTAAAGCCAAAGACAGGCATCAATATCTGAAGAGTGCCTGTGATAAATACCTCTCATAGTCAGCCCTTACATCTTAAGCTGAGGTCATTGCATATTTCACAGATGTAGCTTCAGCTTTATGTGCTCCCTCTTCCTCTGCCCTCACTGAGCACAAAGAGCTCAGGCACATGCGGGAAAGTTGCACTGGCTGGCAGCCACTGCTGTTACACTGCATTGTCTCTGCAGCCCCAGTCCTAGAGGGTTTTCTGCAGGTGAGTGCCCTCTCCAGCCACTCAATCCCTCCTGTTCTTCACCCAAGTCACCATAGCCTTATGCACCTTGTGGAAAAAGAAATGGATGGCAGCCTTTGGCAGGTGGTGTCAGGATCATCAGCATCTCACTCCATCACTGAGGCATTGCAAAGAGGACACAGAAGGAATTTGGATCTATCCTTACACATTTGGCTTGTTGTTAGAGAATAAAGTAATTAAAGTCATTAAAAACATACCTTAATCTAAGACACTCCTGTACATTATCTTTTTTTTAGAGGAAAAGCATATTTGTACCCCTTTTGATCAATAGTGTTAGCTACAATGGCTTCATGGCCATTTATAAACTCAGCGTAACCTGTGCACTCCATAGAAACTGGGCCACTGTTTTAATAACAAAATATTTCCTTTTTTTTTCCACTACACAGCACTAAAGAGGATCTGTGCAAAATTTGAGAGAAATAGAAACCGAGATACATAAGAAAATTAAAACTTTTGTTTTACTTTAAAATTAAGAGTTTCTCAGAGGGCAAAAAACTCAACCAAACTTAAGTAGCATTTTTTCAGAGTGAGCTATGCACTTCTGACACAAACACTGCCCATTTGTTCATCACATCAGAAAATCTTCCTTGTAGTGCAAACACCATTAATTTTAAGAAGCTGATGCCTTTTATTTACCCATGCCTGCACTAAAGAGCCTTTTCAGTCTTTTTCACACATTTACTTACATTAAACTGTGGTCTCAACTAATTCTCCTCAATTTTAGGGTATCAACTAAATTAAATACCTAATGTCTTGAGATGCTGTGAGACCACTAAAACTGTCCTCTAGATATGTTAATCTCCTTGTGAGGCCATGGAGGGGTCTTGGATGCCTCAGACACAAGCCCAAGCAAAGCTGGAGGACCTTGGTTCAGTGTTGAAGCTACAGGGAGGAAGGGACGGGTGTTGAATATTTTCACTCTTCTACAGCAAACTTTTCCTTTGAGACTCCTGATTAACTCACTCATTGATAGCAGACAGTATTTTCCTTGTTTTGCTGATTAGAGCAATCAGTTTCATGTGGCCCTGGAGGAACAACTGATACATAAATATTTATTTTCCTTTGTTACCTCTCTAAAAACTGGACTTCTTCTATCTGCTGGAAAGGAACATGGAATGAGGAGAAGGGGGAGGGGGAAATTCAAGTACATGCAGTATTCTAAAGACTTGCTATGTTCCTTGTAACTTGACTCTCTTCAGATTCAATAAAAGAGCTGGGAAGGCTACAATCTTATGTTGAATGTGGTGCATACCAGCCTGAAAACTTGTAACCTTTATTCAGGCTATGAATCAGATTGCGAAAGCTGATGTTCACATAATTAAACATTTTCCAAGACAAATGCCATCCGTGGCTGCTGCCTGCCTCAGCTTGCTGTGCTGGAGGTGATATTCTTAGCACTGACCCAAGGAGGGGCTTGGAGGAAAGATACTCCCCAGCAGCTGAGGAATAGCAATGAGAGTATTTCATGGCATGAAATGTAATGTTGGAGCCTTAGCCCTCTAAGAGGAGGGAACTGTGGGGAATTTCTGTAATATTGAGTCTACCACCTTCTTTCTTTGTGGCCTGCATTTCCTTCCAGTTATAAAAATTTCCCAAGAATGGAATAGCAGTGGAGCATTACTATAGCTTTTTTTCTGGTATGGGGAGGTTTGGGTCTCCTTGCCCATAGTCTCGTGTTCTGGGGACAAGGTGAGCTGTGCCTCAGAAGCTGTTAGCAAAGCCTCACCAGAAATATATGGGATTCAGGCATGTCATACAAGATTGCAAATGCAGTCCTGATGCTTTGGTGCTTCTTTGTGTCCATTGTTCTGCATACTCCCAGATGTTAGGGCACTCTGTTCACATTCCTTATTCTTGTTGAGGGGCAGGATGCAAGTACTTGGGGTGCTGTTGTGTGCCTGAACTATGCTTTAAACAGAGGTCATTTGAGTTAGAGCTAGGTAAATAAACTGGCTGAGACTGCTAAAATGTTCTTTAAATATTTGTTTACTTACTGCATTCCATTGGTGTGGCTTACACACTATCACATCTACTTTTGTCAGTACAGGAAGAAAAGAAAACCATTCTTCTCTGCACTTAGAGTCTGGAAGCCAAGTATCTGTCTGGAACAATCTTGAGTGGCCAATTTATAGACATCCAGAAATACACATTTATAAAGAAGAAGCAGAAAGTCCCAACACTATACATAAAAGTGGGGATTGCTGAAATGCCTGAAAAAGCAGAAACACAACACAAAGTAAAATCATCTAGGAGATGTTAATAGTAAGTTTTTAATCTGTTCTCTTAGAAGTAATTGTTTTCCTTAACTAAAAAGAGGGTAAGGAAGATCCAGTATCTTATCATGTTTACCTGATTGAACACTATTTTCATAATATTTGTGTTAAGGCCTGCATATCCTTCCAAGTACAACTATTTTTCTCCCAAAAGCACTGTCTTTTGGCAGCAATCTCACACAACTTCATGATATGGTGTATGTGAACATAAATTCTACTATCAAAATGAAATGGCTCATCATCTTTCAATGGGAAGTTATTGTAGAAAACAGTAAGAACTGATCTATGGATATGAACACTATTGACTACAAGATGGCAGACAGCCTTAAATAGTTCACCACAGTTCAGCCAGAGGGATGAGATGATCCCAGAACACTGAGAGAACTGGCACATGGAGCTGGAATTCTGGTAGGAACCATTATAAATATACCCATCACGATGACTGTGGTAGCTTTTGACTAGAGAATAATAAACTTCCGAGCTATATTTAATGAAAGAAAAACATAACTCAGGCATCTACTGAACTATTTGTCAGTATTCATGTTTTCTGAACATTTTTGAAGAAAAACATAAGTAGAGATGTGGAAGAAATACAACAATACTTACCAAATATGGATTCTGCAAGGCTTATCTGGCAACTTTCATGCTAAGCTATTCCTGGGTAAGGGGGATGAACCAGAGCCAAACCATCCAGACTTGTCTAAAATACGCCTTTGGTCGTGTCCTACGTGAGAACTGAACTGGGATGGGGAAGATGGGGAAAAGGGAAAGCAATCATCAGGAAATACTTTATCAGGAAAAAATGAGGTGTTGCTTCAAGTAGGTATCAATGGAGCTGAAAAGTGCTTTTTTCTTTTACAGAGATTGTTGTGGGATGGGGCTGATTTAATATTTTGGTTGATAGTCTTCCCATACAAAATGGGTACTCACAAATTTTGCTAAAAACAGCAAGGAGCAGAGGTAGAAGAAGTAACATGTCTTCAGAAGTAACATGTTTTAAGGATGAGGCACTGGGGGGATCCCCAGTATTCTGATTAAAGTTTATGACTTTGAAAAGTCCAAATGCATGTTTTCTTTCTTGCCAAACTGTTCTCAAAAATATAGTTTTGCTGAATGAACTTGAGTGCCGTGATACATTTACCTGCTGTTCCACTTTCCCTCTTCAGCACTGAATTTTTATTTTTCTGTTTCTGAGTGTTTCGAAGTGATTCTCATGACAATCATTGGAAAGGAAGAAAAAAAAAGTAAATAAATAAGAGGAAAAGCTCTTTCTTGTGTTTCAAGATAGCAACAAAAATGGGTAGCTGGCTCACTGAATCTTCCTTTGCTTCTTGGCAGGATTATACAAACTGATTTTCAGATTTAAGGCAGATTCATCCTGGAAGCTCCTACACAGGGTTTCAGACAGCTTGACAGGATAATGCATTTTCACTGATGCTTTGCAAAAAACCTCAACATGTCTCCGTAGCAGGGTTTTTGAAGGGTAAGGGCGCTGGTGTGCTCTGCTGCACGCTTTCAGCTTGCACATGGGCTTAGCAGCAGCTTGTGCTTAACAGGAGCTTGGGGGGGAGATCTTGCCACATCATCCAGCTCTCATGTAACACTGTTCCTGGACCTCACTTGTGGGAAAACTAGTTTTTGGGGGTACCCACAGGCAGTCAGGAGGATTACACTAATCAGTGCCAGTGCAGGGGACAAGACCTGAGTCTCTTATTGAAGAACGTGCCCAGGAAGAATCAAGGGGGTGTGTTTTCTGACGGGGATTTTTTAAGGGCAGCTCGCCAAGCATTTCAGCAGCTAATTATATTGGGAGTTTATTTTTTGAAGTGTTTATAAGTGATCCAAAAAGAGGGAGGTTTGATTCTTCCACTTGACATGTGCCAAATATAATTGGAATGATCACACACTGGTCAGTCTGTGAACAAATTGGATTTGCAATTTTGGCAATCACTTGGCTTTTGAAAAGCACTCTGGAAATCAGGATGGTTTGTTTCATGCAATGCTGACAGTGTGTGCACAAAAAAAGAATAGAAAAATAAGCACTTTCTTGCTAAACAAATAAGATCTAGGATTAAATTTGAATCTTTTGAAGCTGATGGCAAAATTCCCATTGGCCATGATTTCACCCTAAATCTTTCAGCAGTGAACCTAGTATTTCCTAGATCTGCAAAGAAAATGCTATGAAAAGTAATCTGGTTAGTTACCTTCTCTCCTTGCAATGATTACCAACTGTGTATGATCAAACTGACACTGTTCTTCTATGAAACCCCCGACTACAGAAATTAGGAATTGAAGGAAATCAATATATTCTTTAGGTCAGTAACATAATGGCAGGGGAAATGTTAAAAGTGCTTAAAACAAAGGCTGAGGACTTTTTCTGTTCTATCATCACTATTCTTGGCCATCTGATCCCTTAACTTTATCAGCCTGTCATTCTGAAAATCTGGTTTAAGGTCAGGTTTTTCTAGCAATTTCCTTACTTTGACTCCTGGTGCACTCTCCTAAATTGTTTTTGTCCTTCTTTTTTAAAGTCTATGGGGATTGCTATTTAAAAAGCTAAGAGGAGAAATAGGGAAATAAGAAATAATTTCTTGCTTTGAATATTGATATTTCATCTGTTGTGTTTATTAATATTTGTAATTAATATATTTTAAAATTTTTATTATTTTAAATTTATTATTCTTAAAATATATTAATTAGCAATTAAAAACTACAAGACTAAAACCTGTGGGGAGGGGGGAGGCAGTGTGTTAAACTACTTACTTTGGCCCCTAATTCAGCAAAGAAACCTAATTCTCCATTAAGTGTAGACTTTTATTGAAGTCCCATGTGACTTTAACATCTTATATGTATTTCTCAATAAAAATTGAATATATCTATAGAACGTTCACCTATAGAGCATCAGTCTGTGAATTTTAGATTGCCACTGCCCCTATCAAGAAACATTTACTCTAGGTTTTTCCATTATCAACTCAGCTCTTTTGACTTTATTGGCAGCAAAATAAATTGCTTTAGTTCCTTCTCACTGCATTGGATTCTTTTCTAATTCAGACTTTCAGTTTCAATTATTATAAGAGTTCTTTTCAATGTAAAAGTGGATAAAAACTGCTTTCAAAACAGTTTATTAACCCAACTGGCTAAGCAGAACCTATATCTATCAAAAGCCAAGTTAGCTACTGCTTGGTTGTTGCCACTGACAAAGTTTAGCCCATCTGAGAGCAAGAATCCCACTGAAATGGACTAAGAACTAAGAGCTCTGTATTTTTGAATGTCAGCCAAACTATACTCAAAATGCACTTCTTTCACGAATACTCTCCCTACTGTATATTATGTTCCTCAGTAAATTTTGTTCCATAATATGAAGTACAGATGCTCACTTAATGATTAGATAAACAAAAAAATGTAGAAGCATATTAAAATCTATGGAACTTATACTAATGTTACCATTTGAACATCACAAAAACTTGCAGACAGGACCTCTGGGTCATGTAAATAAATGACTTGAGTTGAATTTCTGTAGTTACAAAGTCACCTGAGATGTCAAGATATTCTGTGCTTCTTCGTACATCTGGGTAGCTCAGTGTGGCCTCTGTATCATAGTAGTGATGTGCACACAAATTTCTAAGAACAAAAGTATTAAGGAGCAACTTTATCCCTTTCTTGCCTGTATGCTGGATTTTGTATTGAGCGAAAAAGTATATTTTTCTTTGATTCTGCTGAGTTGATGCCCAAAAGCAAGGGGAAAACAAACATTCCAGGACAGTGATTAAAAAGAAATAGGTTTTTTTACTTGCTTCTGGTAGATTTTGGAAATCAATCATGCATTGGGGATAGGTGTGCAGAGGCCAAAAGAAGAACTGGTTCCTAGAGTTTTGCATGGTCCGTTGCTGCTCACTGCTGAATGCTTCCAACTGCTGCTGCTGCCGTTCCTGCTGCAGCCTCAGCCTGCCCAGCACTCGGGGTGGCTCTTAACAACCCACAGGAGGGAAAGTTCTGCTGTCAAAAATTACAAACAGCTTTGCCTGTGACAGCATTTTTCTTGAGAGGGCTTTCAAGTTTTAACCATATTCCTGGCTTCACAGAACACCACAGGATTCTGTGCAGCCCTTTGTGTGGGGGGCCTTGCCAATATTTGTGCTGTGCCAATTTTAGGCTTTTGGCTTTATGGGAAGAGCATAAGGAGAGATAAAAGAATGTTTAATATAATTTGGAACTCAAAAGAACAACCAATATCTCTTCCATTAATCCTTAGTTTATGGGAGCAAATGGATAGTTAAGTTCTTCTGCTGCTTTCCTCCAAAGCTGCTAAAGCTGACTCCCAAAATAAAATGAGGCTGATGTATGAACCACAAAACATTTTGATTAATTAGTTGGTGGTACCAGTTTCTGATATAAACATTTCTTCACCCTCTGTTCTACTGCTTCTTCCCAAGTTCCTGCCTTTCTTTAACTTGTTTAACCTCTCATTTCTGCCACATTTCAGTGTTGTCTGGCAGTGCGACTACAGTTCCTCTTTACTGAAGCAGACTGATGGGACCATGTTAACTTGTTAGATATTATTAACCCTCTTTATTTATCTTGAATCACAAGATCTTCCAGGAGTGACCTATCCCTTGCTCCTTTCTCTGTGTCTGACAAGACTTGGGCTTTGACTCTTCCTGTTCTATGTGCATGAGAAACTATCTGGGCAGTAATGTGTTTTATGTATCACAAACACTTATAAAGAAGCTTTAGTCAGCTTCTCATACTGCTCCAAGAACATTAATTTCATTTGGAGTGTACAAAGGTTTAGGAAAAAAACCCCCAAACATAAGAGGATGGTAAACACACATACTCTTGAGCTAATACAGAGCCCATTGATGTTCTTTCAGATATCAATGGGTTTTTTAACCTGTGATTTTCTTGGGGCTGTGGCTGCTGTCACCCTTTGGCTGTTGACACATTAGCCAGTAGCTCTGTAATTCAAATGCGCTTTACTTTATCCTAAACTCTTCAAATATGTTCAATGAGGCAGATAATTTCTCAAAAGAAGAATGTCCTTAGGCATTCAATATAAAGCTCTCTAAAGTTAATTCCTATTGATTTCAAGAGCAATTGGATCAAACCTTTTTAGCATATAAGGTATTTTAATGTAGGTCCCTTTTTGACTTGTTTTCATTTTAGTATTTACTAAAGGACAGCAACAGAAAAGCAGCAAAAATGAGCCTTTTTTTCTTGCTTTCTTTTTTCTATTGGCAACGAGAACCATTGATTCTGTATTTATCATTCATGTGATACTTCTTTCCACAGATGTTTCAAATTAGATAGGATATGTAGCATCTGTGTATACTCTCACCAGCAAACAGGCAGCACCCAAACTTGCCAAACAAGAAAGTGCATTTTCCTGGCCTGGTCTCCTGTTGGCTTTGGACCTAGTAAGCACAAACTGTGGCCATTACTAATGCCTCCAAGAGAGACCCATTTGCTGTCTGTTTGCTTTAGTGTAACTCAGGCAGGTGCTTAGGCAAGAGTGTCTTTCTGACAAAAAATGAAATGAAGGCAACAGAACCTTGCACAGAATTCCTGTGTAAGTAATGATGCTCTGATATGAGGGAGAACTTCTGCATTTACCACTCTTCCCCCACCATGTTCCCACAGTAAGGATGCTTATTTTTAACCTTTCCCCCCCACCCCTTTCCCACGTTCTTACTGCTTTTCTATAACATACGTATAATTGTGAAAATATAAAGGGGTCAAAGGTTTGCTTTTGGAGTGGTAGATGCCCAGGACAGCTGGGGTTCATCCAAGACAGCAAATCTTTAGGATAAAACTTCAGTTATTGTGTGGGCACATACCAAAATTACAAGTAATTTGCTTTGACTTTCTTTAACACCATGGAGACCACAGGGAGCTCAGCCTGTTTCCATGCTGTCCCTTTAAGTAAGGGACTGGCCCAAACCCACTGTTCATAAGGAGTAAGGTGAGCAGGCTGCCAAGGTACCAGTCCAGGGAATCTAACAGGAGTGGTTTAGAAACAGGCTTCCTTCTCTCAAACATGCCCATGTTCAGTGCCTTCCATTTATTAGTCCTTGCAGTGTTTTGAACACAGGGTGTTCCTCCCCTTGCACATGGGGAAAAGTAAGTGGCTCAACCAAGAAATTGCACCCAGCCAGTGGCAGACTGGGGAGCTGGATGCACACAAATGCCCAGCTTCTTTTCTCTCTGTCTGTTGCTTTGCCATTTTCTCTGCCTGGCAGCCTGGTCCTTGATAATTCCTTGATAATTGCAAAAATGTGAGGCCAAAACTTCATCTTCCTTTTTAATGAGATTCTGCTTGATTCCATGTCACATCTCTAATATGAAAGTTGCATAAAACTTCTGAATTCCAGAAGGCATAATTTTAGCAGGGGTTACTTACATTTCTGCATTGACCTTAGAAAAATCACTTTATTCTTACTCATAGGGAGAATTTTCTCTGCTGGTTTACTCCTTGGCCTCCTTCTCTCCTTGAGTACACAAATCTGGAAGTTTGTTTCATATACCGGGATAAAATATACTTTCCCAATAGAAAGCAACATTATTTGGTTTGGTTCTGTTTTGGTTTCATGGGGTAACACTGGTGAAGGAATTATACCCAGGCACTCAAGTTAAATCAGGCCTACATCATATCTGTACCCTGAGTTATATTTGGCAATGTACAAACATGTTAAAAGTCATGGGAAGTGAACAGACCTTGAAAAAATATGGACCCTCCAAATGTTGATATCATTGCTGTAAACTTTTTCATTGCTCTGGTATTTGGAGTACTCCACACTGTTTAATTTGAGCTATTAACATTCCAAATGAAAGTAGCAAGAACTCCACCATAAGTTTATCTTTCTTTGACTAATCTTAACATGCACCCAAGTCTCTGTCTCGCTTTCCAAGAACCACATGGTACGGTTATATTTCAGAAGCATGTTATCTCTGCTGTCTGCTTTAGCCATTTTACTGACACTGCCTAAGTGGCCCCCCTGGAAGCACTTACCTCTCTCCAGTGACTATGTAGGGAGTTTGCTCCTCTAATTTTCCTCGTCTGAATCAGAGCAAAATTAGATCTTACAGTAGACTAAACCAAGCTATGCCTGTAAGTCCACCAGTGTCAAGTTATCGTTTTGATCCTTTAAATCTTATTCATGCAAGTAAATCAGCAGTGCTGTTTGTGGAGTGGAAGAGTAGTAAAGCTATGTTATTAAAGGTCACGAGACCAGGGCTTCAGAACTTCTACAGCTTTTGCTCCACTCAGCCTTAAAATTCCCAGCTCAGCCCCCTCCATGCATTGCTGTATTTTAGCCAATTTCTATGTAATATTCCCAGCACAATATAACCTTGAACTTCAAAGAAGGCGGTTTTTTTACAGCTGTAGCAAAAACACAGTTATGAAAATAAACGTCAGCTAATAATATAATAATGATGGAAAGAGCAAGACACAATATAATCCAATCAAAGAGGTTCACTCTGGCATTACTTCTTCACCAAAGACCACATATGGATACACACACATGCTGAGGCACTCATTGAATCTCTACACAGAATCTACCCACAGATTACCCAGTCCCTCCATTTTATTACTGACTGATAAACCCTTTTGGAATTAATCTAAAAAAAAAAGCAATGAGTATTTATAAAAAGATACTGAAGAACAGGATTTGAAAGAATCTTCCTTCTTTGCAACCACAGTTCCAGGTGGCTTCCATGTGTTTTCCTTTAACATTCAATATCTGACATGTCAGTGCATATTCTTTACTACAATTACTAGATTGATGCATTGTTAATGTAAAAAAAATAATGCCAGGGGAAGAAAAAAGGGAAGTACTATGATTATAGAACACCCATTTACAGCTTATGGCATCTCTGATGCACAATTATACTGCAGGGATTTCTATCCCTTTTTATTTCAGTAGTTAAGTTTGTTTTCTGTGAAAGGCCATAAAATGCACAAACACAAACCTAAGGGCAATATGTATGAAAATTACAGATATACTGCAGGGTGAAAAACTATGGAGAACAGTAGAAGAAAAGTCTCAGGGGGGTGGAACACCTGAAAAACACTTCAAGAATTTTTTTTTTTTGTCAATCCAAACAGTTTCTATTTCAAAGAATTTTAAAATGGGCAATTCTTGTGGAAGGGAGTGTTTTGTGGAAAATTCCATTCTGTTGAAAAAAATACTTTTGGCAAAAAACAAAATTCCCAGCTGTGATTTAAAGAAGCAGAGGATACCAAATATCAAGAAGAGCACATTCCACTTTCAGGACCCAGAAACTGGGACATTGGCCTCCATACACTTCTCAGTTCTTATTCAGGGACTGTCCCTTGCTGTCATAATTTCATTTATGTCACATGGTATGTTCTAGCTGTTTGTCTGGGGTGATATTTAGTAAAATGTCACATGGGGAAAGTTTTGCACCTCCTGAAGCATGTGTGGGATAAAGACACATCTAGCTCAGGTACTCAGAGTATCTGCTGGCCTCACCTGCTGAACTAAAAAGCTGTTTAAAATTTACCATCCTTTCAAATAAAGTTAATTCTGACTCAAAATAAAATCATGTAATATTCCCATAATATTTTATGTTTATATAATTCATTGATCTCAGAGGGAGTTGGTTATCAAATTCCACTTAGCAGTAGAAAGTAGTGGGATGCTCACAGTAGTTTACACAATTATGCAAATTGAAAGGTTCTGTAGTGAGAAAAAGATAAAGACAACTATAGACAACTTTAGAGAGTTAAGTACAAGTAAGGTTTTAAAGGAAGATGCTTTTTTTCAGGATGCCAGCCATGTTATACAGGTGTTTCTCCAAGATAAGAACACAAGGCTCAAGAGGACTCTACAAAATCCCCTGGGGAAGGTTAAAATGAATACTTGGTGGCATCTTGAGAGGACATGGGGAGTGCACTGAAAGAAAGGAGAAAGAAATAAGAAATAAGAAAAAGAAATAAGAAATAAGAAAAACAGGCAATGTGACAGCACATAGACAACACTACACACAGACTTTGCAGGACATACAAGCAAAGAATAAAGATTTAGGTAGGAGAGAGGAATAAATATTTCTTTATATTTTAACCCTTCTCTGCATGTATCTCTGATAAGGGACTTGAAGAAAGTCAATTTTGCATGACTGGTCATAGGTTCTGAGATTAAGGGATATTATTTTCTGTGTAAAAAACATCTGAATTTATCTTGCTAAGTTATCTGGAAGCAACAAAGTGCAACCATTCAGTTCATTAATTCAGATTAAAATGTGATTATATTCCTTGCTAGAAAAGGATGAGAGTTCAGATTCACCACGGAACCCTGGTTGCTTTCAAAAGCTTTCATTTATCACGCATTGTTTCCTCAGAATTTTAGGTTTCAAATATCACTCCAGAGGAAGAATTCCCTTTTCTTTCCTTCTTCCAAAAATTACCAAGGGATATATTGAGAATATCTATTGAAAAGCCAAGGTACCAGGAGGGATTAACCATGTTGTTCATGCTTTCTGTTGATTCTATTTACTGCACCATGTAAGTAAGTATAAACAAGGATAGCAAAGAATGGCTTTCTTGTGGAAGGTAGGATCTATATGCAGTTTCCCAGGCACAAAGAAAATACTTTCATAATAAGAAAAGATCTTTGTGATCCACTGAACTTGTGGTTCAGTAAAGAGTGAAGTTCTCTAGTTTTTGAGCAGTGCTCAGCAGCATTACAGAAAGCAGACATGGACCCCTGATGAACTGTTTAAAGGAGGAAGTGTGAAAATGGTCCTGAGAAGGACCCGGAAATTGTAATGTCTTCCAGGAAATCAGATGGAAAAATCTTCAATGATTTTGGAAATAAATTCTGGTGTGTTACACTGTCCAAAATCATCTTTCCATTGAAGTCAATGGCAATGCTCTTGTGGATTTCTGTGGCTATCAGATAAAGGTGTGACTGCTGATACAGAAGATAGCACTACAAGATTAATTTTGTGCTAAGATATTCAGACCAGATTTATTAAGATGTTTTAATTGGTCAGCTGCCATTGAACTAAATAGAGGCAGACAGTGCAGTAACACTCTTCTGAAATATCTGCATGACATTAGTTGACTTAAATCTTAAAGCCATTATGTAAATCCTTGTGATCAACTAATACTTTAGATCACTCAAACTGATCATGGTTCTATGTTTAATTGAAGCAGTAGCCTCTAATTTTTCCATCCAATCTTACATGTTTGTCATCTATTAATATCTATGATTTTTGATTTACCTTTTGCTATCTGCAGAAAATTTTGAAAAATAGACACAGAGGATCTATGGAAAATATGCATTTATTTAGACATTGGAGAAATTCAAGGCATATTACTCTGCTGACTCCATTAACCTTTACTTACCACATAGACTACACAGTTCAGACACCTATTCTGGTTTTCACAGCAGTTTATAAGATACTTTCACTAAAATCCAGAAAGGAACTGTCTATCTTGGAGGTGCATGACTTGCTTTAAAAACAGCCTGGGATTTGCAAGGGAAGAATGACTTTTTTATCTCTGTGACAGAAATCCCAGCTGACAGCCCTGTTTACGCTACAGAAAATAATGACTGCTGACAGTCTCAAGGACCACCCGGTGGGTTATTTACATTTGAAACATTTGAAATCAACTCTGTTTAGATAATGTTTCAGTTTTGAATCTGGCTTGCCTGCACATGTTGCTTGTAGGCTTTATTAAAGCTAATACATCTCATTGGAACTGTAATCAATAATGTCCCAGTTTCATACTGTCAGCCAGGATCTATTAATGTGGAACTGCTGAGTTACATGTTAAACAATTTGTTCATTTGGATTTTGGAGCCCAGTTGTTAAGAGCAAACTCTTCATGTTTAAGAAAACTGGCATTTTTAAAATATAAATGAATTAGTTTTTTATTCTAACATCATCCTCAGAAGAAGTATATAAATCTTTTTTTTTTTTTTAATATTATAACATATAAAAAGAAAGATATTCCAGATTACCTGAGTTTCTTAGGCTTGGAATGTACACTGTTGTTAGATATCATCAGCGAGTAATATTTTTAAATTAAGATAACCCATTTAGCAATATACAATTTTAAAAGTTTTAATAAATAACAATTTTTCATGAGATGTGTATTTTCTTCTGTTCAGGAAGTTCTCTTTCCAGCTCTTTGTTTTGCCAAGAATATTTCAAAACTGATCAAAGAAGAGTAACTTGAAGGGTGTTAAATTAATCTTACCCAGTTCTGTGAATACAAAGTTAGATAGATACATATTTTAAAGCAGCATTTGTCTTAGTACCTAAAAAGGCAATGATGAAATAAGCAGATAGCTGGAGTGTGCCAAAATTATCAAATAAGATTAATATCCCATATTAATTCCTATTATCAAAGTAGATATGAACTTATATTGCTGTTAATTATATCTTTCCTTTCTTAGATTTTTCATTCTTCATTCTCAGTGGCAGTGATCCATAGCTTCAGTTCACATTCCAGTTTGCAAACATTGGTTAATAGGATATGAAATTGTGTCTCCTTCCTTAATTTAGTAGGTCATGGAGAAAAAATCGTACTTATTTTTAAAATGCAAGTATAAAGGATTTATAAACAGAGTTCATCCTGAGGGATTCACTACAAAATGACATTAGGATGGGAATCTCACAAAACAAGTTAATCCTCTATGCTGCAGACTCCAGAAAGCACTCTAGAAGACATTTCATGCAATCTACCTCTTTTAAGTGACTGCTTTGGAAAAACAGACATCCAGCCTGGGAGGACTCCTAAACATTTATGAACAGGTACCTGGAAGTCAATGGCACAAATCTAGGTGTATGTTAAAAAAAAAAGTGCTCTTTGAATGATGTGTTGGTTGGTGCTGAATATGCTTTCCCTCCACTTGGCCAAGTGCAAGATCCTGCACCTGGATCAGGGAGATCCCAAGCACAAGTACAGTTTGGGCAAAGAATTGCTTGAGAGCAGCCATAGGGAAGAAGATTTGGAGGTGTTGGATAAAAAGCTCAGTGTGACCAAGCAATGTCACTTGCAGCACAGGGAGACAAAGGCATCCTGAGTTGCATCAAAAGCAGCATGGCTAGCAATTTCTGAGATGGTTCTATCCCTTTACTCCTGAGACCCCACCTGGAAGTCTGTGCCCAGCTCTGGGACCCAAACATGGAAGACATGGACCTGCTGGAGTAAGTCTAAAGGAGGGCCAATAAAATGATCAGGGCTGGAGAATCTCTCCTAGAAAAACAGTCTTTGAAAGAGTTGGGGTTGTTCAGCCTGGAGAAGACTCCAGGGAGATCTTAGAGCACTTTCCAGTACTAAAGGGGGCCTGCAAAAGAACTGGAGAGGAGGTTTTTTACAAGGGTGATAGAAAAAAGGGGAATGGTCTTAAACAGAAGGAGAGTAGGTTTAAATTAGCTATTAGCAATAAATTCTTCACTGTGAGGGTAGTGAGGCACTGGAATGGGTTGCCCAGAGGAGTTTGACTGCCCTATCCCTGAAAATGTTCAAAGACAGATTGGATGGAGCTTTGAGCAGCCTGGTCTAGGGGCTGGTATCTCTGCCTATGGTAGGGGTTTGGAACTAGATGATCTCTAAGGTCCCTTCCAATCCAAGCCATTCTATGATTCTATGATTCCACTTTTCATTTATCATCTGTGCAATGAATGCTATGCTATGGAAGGATACCCCTGTGCATCAGAAGGTAAAGCCCTGCTACAAGGGGAAATTCTTCGTGTCATGAAATACTCCAGTTTAAGCTAAGGTAATGTTCCAAACCTTAAGAAGGCAAAATGAGGAGGCAGTGGTAGAATTTTACTTTTTATATAGTACATTCCTTTTTAATGCAATCAAGAGTAATTGTGACTAGGAATCTTAAAAAAGAAACTCTGCTTCCTTTGGCTGCCATAATCATGACCAGACTCTAAGGGATCTCTAGGAAAAGATGCTGCCACTCTGCACAGGAAACAGCCAAGCTTAGGGCTTCTTCAGAGCTCAGGTTGTAACAGGCTTTAAATATGTGTGATGGCTTTTCAAAGGACAGAAGTAACTGACCAGAAAAACACATAGATGGCACATAGCAAAAAATTCTTAGCATGGACTGATGCAAAGCAAGGATCCTTTCTGGAAAGAATGCGAGCTACTGGAAACCTACATTAAGAGAACATATTGTTTGAGAGTGTGATGGCCACAGAGAAAATACTGATTGGATTGTTTTCAGAGGCTTAAAAATACATCAATAATCTATGTTTTACACTGTAATTTGATCAGCAGTATGGCTCCTAGTAAAGTCAAAGAGTAATGTAGATTTTAAGTAAAGGTAACACCATATAGCATGTAGTATACCTCAAGCTACCAAAAGAATCCCACTAATGTAAAACCAGCTGGAAGAGACCCAGGCATTTTCAGCCTTCCCAAAAGGAAATAAGGGGTTAGTCTGAAAAGCATGAAATCAGATATGCAGGAGTGATCCAATATATACCAAATACAATCTTCAGCTGCAAAATCTTAAACCAGCTTGTCCTGGTTCACATTTGTAAGAATCTGATGGCTGACACGAAACCAATTACAATAAGAGACTGATGTTTTGAATTTCTGGCTTAACTGTGGCCTTAATTTTGACATCAGATATGACAGAAGGAAATTGGGAAAATTAAAATACAAGACACACTAAAGGGAATACAAGGCTGAGAGCAAGTAATAGCCTGAGACAGGTTTTAGAAGGTAATGGGTAGATATGGTTTCTACAAAAAATGTGCACCACAGAATGTTTGAGACAAATTAGACCCAATATTTTAACAGACATCACCTCTGCTTCAAAACAGTTCGTTTTGACACAAATTTCTGCAGTTGATAAAATATTACAGAATGGTACCCATTTAAGTGACTCAATACTTTAGTAATCAAAAATGCCTCCCAAGCAGCTGGAACTGTCAATGTGTGACAATACTTTTACATCCAGGTGCTTTATTTATTTCCCTCAAGATCATAATCTAAATTTATTGTGAGGCATAAACTCACATTTAGTTGGCATGAAATTAGAATCTAAAAAGATTTAAAAGTCTTGGGGAAAAGGATTTGATTAGCGTTTGCATTTGGAAAATAAAATTAAAATGCCTGAAAGCAGAAAAGGTACTGCAATTTTGTGAAAATAGAATGTTCAGAAACTCTAAAGGCTAATAATGTTCCATGTGAGATCATATATATGGTTTGACAGAGCAACGATTTTCATTTACAGGAACAATGTGAGAATTTAGGCTGCAAAAGCATTTAACTAGTCCTTTTTTTTCCCCCTCCCAAACTAACTGTGTGGTACAGTGGTTAGCATTACTCAGATGCTCAGAGGGAGGCCACAGTAAAGTTAGGTCTAGTTGCCTTGGACACTGTCAGACATAGTCCTCAGGCATTCAGCAGGTCAGATGCTAACTGGCCACACAGCACAGGAGTAGCACAAGACTGGAGAAGGATACACAGGTGGAAAAGAAGGAAGGAAAAGAAACTCTTTGCTTCAAAACGTCTTAAACCATAAAATAACTATGATTATTGCATTTGTGAATGGAATAAATTGCATTCAAGTAGTCCATGGAAACACTTCATATAGCTAGAATGCCCTTCAGGGTCCTATTACCACTACAGACAATGTCCTCAGGCTGGGCAAGGAAAGCAGCTCCTCAGTCTTCAGCGAGGCAGATCTTCCATGCAGCATTCAGCTCCTCCAGGCCCTGCTTTCTCTGCCTGTAAGAGACACTCCTGAATAAAACAAATTCTCAAGCCAAAGGGTAGAAATAGGCATATATAAGCATGTTAGGACTGTTTGCCTCTTTCAGAATGTCAAATGGAATATGAACTTTCCCTGGTAAAAGGCTCAAGAACTGTTGAAAAGAACTTGGAAGTGGTGCTACCAATAAGCTTTATAAAAGCAGATGCAAAGGATCATCTTAGCAATGCAGATAGCAGAATTCCTCTGTAGTCTGAAATTATCCGATTTTTTTTTACTGTCAAAAACCAGACGTAGGTAAAGAATTACACAATGGAAAGTAGACATAGAATGTGTGGATATCAATCTAGCACAAGAATTAGCATGCATTAGTTTATAAACTCCTGACATTTAAGGAACTATTTGCACTTAATCTTAGATGAAGTTAACTAAAAATCTTTTCCAAAGAATGAAGCTTACCATTTCTTTTAATTTATTTTTCTTACATTAGTTATGGCATGGGAAAAGCCCAAGAGGTTTTCTTTGTAGTATTTCTAATTAAATTAAGAGCAAGAACCAATTAAAAGTCAAATGGTTTCCCATGAACTTTTAGACTGAAGTGTTGGATAAATTTAGATTTCCAATAAAAACTAATTTGATTTCAAAATGTTCTGGCCAAGTTTTTCAGAAATGTATGCTTATAGGTAGGATGCTGTGTCTATATTTTTAGGTAATACAGAAGAAAGGTATAAATTTCAAAAGTTCTCTGCATCTAAGTACTCTCAATAAATCAACATGAACAAGCGACATTTAGCTCCTCTTAGATCAGAAAATTCTTTTAAAGATAAATTGCAAACATGAACAACTTTTTTGTCTTTCTTATGACTCTAGGCATAGGCTATGTATAGAATTCACATAAATTTATGCAGAATGGATTTAAGTCTCTGCAATTTGATCTGTAAAAATCTGGCTTCAAAATTTAACACAGTTCCAAAATAACCACTCAGTCTGTGTGTGTGCATACAGAAAAAGTGAAACAGAACACTTAATCAAGAAAGACCAGCCTGAGAAGTTTTTGTGAAAGGTTCAATAAACAGGAGTGTTTGGCCTGATATGAGAAGGGAGAGTGGGATTACGTGTTTACTTGTTGCTGAAGATCTGGAGATATTAGTCATGATGGAACTTTACACGTGCACATAACAGAAATATTTTTTGGTCTGGAATGGCTTGAAAGAAAAAAAACAAAATGAATGAAGGTGAAAAGTTTTCCAATTATACCTGTTACCAAAGTAACTTTTAAAATCATGAGTTAAAGCTAAAATACTGATAAAGGAACATATTTATTTTTTTTTATGTATCATAAAGAATAGAATCTGAACACTGTCTAATTATGGTTTTGGTCATGTATTTAAAGTATCACACAAACACAAAGGGACAAAATTATGTAAGCTGCCAAAGATATGTTGGGAATCACAGAATCACAGACTGGGTCAGGTTGGAAGGAACTGCAGTGGGTCACCTGTTCATCCTGGAAAACAGCAGACTGAGGGGAGACCTCACTGTAGTCTGTGACTTCCTCATGAGGGGAAGAGGAGGGGCAGACCCTGATCTCTTCTCTATGGTCACCAGTGACAGGACCCAAGGGAATGGTCTGAAGCTGTGTCAGCGGAGGTTTAGGTTGGATATCAGGAAAAGGTTCTTAACTTAGAGGGTGGTTGGTTGGACATTGGAACAGGCTCCCCAGGAAAGTGGTCACAGCACCAAGCCTGATAGGGCTCAAGAAGCATTTGGGCATTCTCAGGGATGGTGCTGTGCAGGGACAGGAGTTGGACTCGATGATCTTTGTGGGTCCCTTACAACTAAGCTGATTCTGTGATTCTGTGATCTGGTCAAAGTTCCCACTCAAGCAGGGTCATCCTAGAGCATACGACACAGGATTCCACAGCTTCTCTGGGCACTCTGATCCAGTGCTCAGTCACCTGCACAGTAAAGAAGTTCTTCCTCATGTTCAGGAGGAGCTTCCTGTGCATCAGTTGCTGCCCATTGCCTCTTGTCCTATTGCTGGGCACCACCAAGAAGAGCCTGGTCCATCCTCTTGACACCCTCCCTTCAGGTGCTGACAGACATTGATCAGGGCCCCTCTCAGCCATCTCTTCTGGAGGCTGAACAGGCCCAGCTCCCTCAGCCTTTCCTCATAAGAGAGATGTTCCAGTCCCTTAATCATCTCTGTAGCCCTCCATTGGACCTGCTCCAGGTGCTCCACGTCTCTCTTGTCCCGAGGAGCCCAGAACTGGACACAGCACTCCAGATGTGCCTCTCCAGGGCTGAGCAGAAGGACAGGATCACCTCCTGTGCCCTGCTGGCAATGCTCTTCCCAATGCACCCCAGGCTACCTTTGGCCTTTTGGCCACAAGGACACACTGCTGGCTCATGAGCAGCTTGCTGTCCACCAGGACCCCCAGGTCCTTCTCCACAGAGCTGAGTCCCAGCAGATCAGCCCCCAGCCTATAATGATTCATGGGGTTGTTCCTACCCAGGTTCAGGACCCTGCATTGGCATTTGCTGAATTTCACAGTTCTTCTCTGCTAATCTCTCCAACCCATCGAGGCCCTTCTGAAGGGCTGCACAGCTCTCTGGGGTACCAGACACTCCTCACAGATTTGTGTTGCTGAGGAGGCATCTGCCCCTTCATCCAAGTCAGGAACAAGTAAGTTTTGGCAAATTAAAAAATACTGAGCCCGGTATTGAACGCTGGGGGACACCACTAGGGACAGGCCTCCAACTATACCCCATGCCACTCATTACTACCCTTCGGGATCTGCTGTTTAGCCAGTACTCAATAAACTGAAAAAGATTTTCAAAACAAGTTTTTAAATCTCTGAAACCACAGATATTATTTTAAATTGTTAATTAAAAAAGAAGACAGAGCACATAGTCTAGTCCTAATTATGACCCTTCAGGAACCACCTTGCTCAAAATAAAGCCCATGAGGACTGACAGGAAACTGAGCTGCCATATATTAATACAATAAAAAAATAAATATGGAAAGGCCCTGTACTGTATGTATAGAAATTACTGTTGTCTGATTAACTGTGTTTCAACAATAAAAATAGTTATTTTATGTGCTGAAGGTAACTGCTTATAAAACTGCTTATTGAACCTGCTCAACACACAGCAGAAGTACTTCACTTGTAGTTGTTACCTTTTACTAAGTATCCCCTTGATGGAATTCCCATGGCTCTATAACTCGTTTTTTCTCTTCCAGTACAGATTCCCACTGATTTGGTGCTGCAGACAACTATCCTCCCAACTCCTGCTAACAGCTGGACAGCAGGCACCTCATAACTCATTAAATACTTTGTGCCAGAGGCACCAACCTCTCCAATGTCTTTCTTCTGGATCTGGTAAGGCATCCTGTAGCAAAGGAACACATACATGGATTTTCACTGATGGAAAACCTCTCTTACCAGAACGTGTCTCATGGGTGACTCTGTGTATCTCTAGGGTTTTGTTCCTAGACCTATTGCAGGGAACCTGAGATTCAACTGCTGTTCCTTACAGAGCTCTTAGTTTACTGAAATGTGCAGACTGCCTTTTACTGTAAAGTGTTTTTACTGCCAAAGCACTTTTGGAATTAGCCTAAGCCCACTGATGTGAACTGATCCAGTCTGTGTCAACGATATTTGGAATCAGGCAGTAGAGTTCTGTAGTGCTTCACAGTTTGTTTTTGACAACCAATGACTTTTCTTGCATTAAGCTAATTTGCTGAATCTTCTCTTTCCTATATTACATTTAAATGAAGTAAGACACATTCCAGCTATAAGATATCCTTTCCATCTAATATTCCCCCTCAAAATGCAGCTTGGATTTAGTAATTAATCAGTGATATCCTGCAGAGTCTACAGACTATCATGAACACTGAGATTAGACAGTCCTCATTTTTCCCCAAAATCAGCTATGACAATCCAAGAAAGTGAATTTACATAAACAATAAAAAGATTTTACTGTGCAAGTTCATTAATCCTGACAGTTTCATGGAAGAAGACACTTGAGATGAGTTAAGAAGCTTTAACAACTCTACATAAAGGCAAGTACACTGGCTGAAAAAGCAGCCAGCATTCTGGAAATGACTAATGAAGTATTACAGCAGAATTCTGCTAGTGGATGCTTCAGTTTATACTGTATAACTAAAGTGCAGCAACAGGATATCATAGATGCAGGAGTTATTCTTTGTGAATATGTGACAATATGTAGCTTCTGGGACCATCACACTATTATAAATCCTGTTCACTGAGTCCTGATAGTAGTTTATTTGGTGTTTTCTGACTTAAGAAGCAATAGATGCAGTCTGTCAAAGATAGCTAAATAGAAAACCTGTTTTCTCACCTCAAATTGGCAGATGCTACAACAATCCTTCTAAAGGCATATATTAGCATTTCCACTGCAGCTACATGAGGTTGTATAACTCTTCTCACTAGCTGAAAAATATTTACTTAAAAAACACGTGCAAACAGTGTGGATAAACAGATGGCGGTGGTATCTATTTGATGACAGATTTCTGTCTAAATTATGAGGCAAAGCATATGAAGGATTTTCACTGAAAGGTTGTAAATGCATTTGACTATGGTTTCAGTCTCTTCTGCTTCATTTTGAGTTTGTTTATCAAAATGTATTTTGGCCAAGTTGGAAAGAAATACAAAAACGTTTGCCAATGAGTAGAACTGAATAACTTCCTAATGCTAACTTATCATCTACACTAGGCTTAGCCTTATCATTCTGCTGGGATAACTTAAAGCTAAAGGTTACCTGATAAGATTAATGGATCATAACAGATCAGCTATAACTTGGTTGCTGGAAAGATCACACATACTAAATTTCTGGTCCTCATAGAAGAAACAAGGACTTAATACATTTTTAAGTGGGGAAAAGCTGAGACTCATGGAACATAATTATCATCTTGGCATTAACTCCATATAAGAGGCAAATTCATCATATTCAGCATTGAGAAGGGAACTAAGCTGGTTCTAAAAAACTGAAAGTCTCATTCTGACCTCAGCTCTGATTTGTCACAACAGCTTTAAAGGCAGCATCTGTATCTGTAAAATGAAGTTGATTTAAAAATATACTCAAAATGAAGTTGGAATCTAGGAATGATACTGCTATACATTGCTACCACATCTATCCTACAGAAACATCTTCCCTATTTTCCTATTAGAATTATACTCTATTTGCGCTACAGTTTACTTTATGTTGCTCTTTTCTTAATGATTAAACATTCGAAAAGTTTTAAATAGGAAGAAGCAGGAAGAATTCAAGCTCATTTGTGAACCAGAAATTTCTCTGTCTTGTGGATAGAGATCTGTGGAACAAGTTCTTACAGGAATCAAGGATAAGCCTATATGTTTTCTGAGGGACTATTCATGCATTTTACTAAACAAACTTTCAGAAGTGCTTAAATTCTCCAAAGGTGAGGGCAGTATAAGACAAGCTATCAGAGAAGCTGAACTGTTTAACTGCCACAGTGTTGTTTTAAAAAAGGTCTTTGGACGCCTAACAATGAGAAACATTACAGACCAGACCTAAAGCAATTACTAAAAAACTGCAATATCGAGAGTGATTTTTTAAACCAAGTATGAAGGTGCTTTTATCTACCATACCTGTGAAAAAATATCTGTATTTACTAAGTAAAGAACTCTGACTCAGACATGGTTTGAAGCAAATTTAAGAGCATTTATTAAGGAGACCATAAATTACAATTTAATAAAAATCAACATTTTTTCCAGCATATCTAATTCTAAACGGTTCCAAATTTTTCCCTCATGTGAAAAATTAATACATATAGCAAGACAGAATTGAAACTATACACAAATTGGATTACTTTTTATGGGCAACTTGTCAAAAATAAAACACTCATAAATTGACTATGACCTACTGTTTACTTAAGAAATAAATTTAGGGGAAAGTTATGGTCATCCAAAGCACTTAATATTTTTTTTTTGTTAGAATAGTATTGATCAAAAATCTCATTTTAATAAAATCTGAAAAGTTAAAATCTATTTTTCAGTGTAAATATATTACTACCTCAACATTTTATTCTGTACAAATTCAGTTGTTACTTATGGCAACATAATTGGCTGGAAAGATGCCAGTTTTTCCTCCTATGCTTCCTTCCCACCAATCAAACTGGGAATTTGTTTTAGTTGTCACTGTGATTCTGTCTCCAGCTTTGAAAGTCAAGTCACCTGGCTGTTGTCCTTCAAATGAATAAAGTGCTGTCACTTCTACTGGATCACTCCGAGAGTTATCTGAAATTAAAGAAATTAAACAAAAAGGAAATTACTAATGTCAGCACACACACTAAGTTCTTAAATTCTTAAATGACAGTAGAGAAGGGTGAAAAAAACACTAAAATAAACTATATAAGCATATAAACCACTGATGAAAAATCCCCTCCATTTCCACTAGAAACCTGGGTGAGTGAAATTTGAATTCCAGCCTATCAGCAGTATATTTAATAAAAAAAAATACTCTTTGCAAAGTATAGATCAGCCATTTTTCTGTATGCCTCATATGGTCAGAGACAATGGGAACAAAAGTGGTATGTTGAAGAAAGTATGAATGTTTCCTGAATGACTGCTATCAGAGCCACTGCTCAGGTTTGAGTTTTGGTTTGTGTTCTCTGTGACAGCTTCTCCATGGAAACTGCAAAACTCAAAGGAAAAAATTTGATTTTTTAATCAAAAATTAGGATATAGGATGGCAAAATTCAAAATATCCACAGCACTTCCCTTCTTGTTCCATAGGTTTTGCAGTGCCTGGGATTTTGGTGTATCTCAGACAAAACAGAACACACAAAATGTGCCAGTGAAAAGAACTGATTATAGTTTGATGCACTGGAAGTAACTTGGTTTGTATAGTGGAATTTTTGACCACGTATACAAATGGCTTTTATTCTCTTTACACTAGTCTCTTACATAACTTTTTCAGTCCTTGGCTGGGGTTGGAATCATGCCATGAGGCTTCTAAACTAGTTTTAAACCTTTCAAAATCTTGGATACTATTATCCACTCTCCATTCCTGTAGAAAAATTTTAGCCAATATTTATTATTTAGCCAATGTTTATTACCACTGAACTTTTAATCTGAGTATCTTCAATTTTACAATAATTATATTTTATCTCAACTCCTTTAACTGTCTGAGCTGTAGGAGGTAGTTGCTCTAGATTAATGTCGATTTAGAAAACAGTTAAATCTCTCACATGAGTGAATCTAAAAGTGAAAAATTGAAGGTGCAATGGAAGATTAGTTAAGAGGAAACACTGTTGACACAGTCAGGTAGAGAGATTTCAGGATGTATTGCTCATATGGACATGATGGCTGCATAAATGCTCAAGCATGCTAGATTAAAGGCTTTTAGAATTTGCTGCACCTTCTTGCTGTCAAAACTGTTGCGAAAGGGGAAACCCAACCTCTCACTAGTCTACACATTGCAAGCAGAGAGATAGAAAGCGTGGTGAGAGAAGCATTGATTCAACTTTTTAATGTTGTTTTTTGGAGTCTGTCTTCAGCAATTGGTACCCACAGATTTTTTTTTCTGGTTGCTTTTATCATTTAAAAAGAAAGAGGAAAATTTCTTTCCCTAAGGCTCACAAAGTATAGCCAAAGAAGAACAGTGGACCACAAATGTATGCATAAAGAGCACAGGATTTTTTTCCCCAGCATCTGTCAATATATATGTTCATTCTACAGGTTAATGCTTTCTCTTCATTATCTGCATTTTTAGCAATCACCAAAGACTAATAGAAAAGTATTTGGCCAAGAGCTGGGAGAGATTTCATTGCAGAGAAGTCAAACGCCATCTTTCTTGATCACACAATATCTCTCTCCTGATATCTATAGTCATGATCTAAAGTCATACACAACACTATTTCTTTTACTGTGAAAATAAAACCAAATTTATCAGGTCCATATCTCCATCAGTAACTCCTACAAAAAACACAGCATTACAGCTTCTCTAAATAGCTCTTTTACTGTCACATCCGAAACCCTGACAGACTGAATATTCAGCAATTACATTATTGTCCTCCAAGAATTCAAGATTTGATGCAGTTGGGATGGTATGATATGCTCTCATGCACAGTGTGGTTTGAAGCTAGATATTTTGATTGAGGAAATCATAGAAAAACCCACAGAAGTAAAACATCAACTTTTTACTCCTAGCACTAACTGAGAAATTGTCAGAAAATACTGTGGCACAGAACTCTTTAGGTGCTATGGCATGAAAATGGTTATGACTCAGTTCCATATAAAAAGGAAGAAGGGGTGTGTTTTACTCTGTGCCATATTCAGGCAGCACACATGGGTAAAGTGCATTTATATGCTACAGTGAAGCCACAAAATTCCTATGCTTTGAGTTCTTAAACCTAGGTGTTTCCATCATGTAAATGAATAATCACTCAAAGAGAATTGGAGTTATGATATATTTAAAACTTCCCAAAAAATATATGGAAAAGGTAGATATTTTACAGAGCAAAAGAAAAGACTGAACGTACTAAAAGTGAGGTGAGAGCTTCTTTTAATTACATTCAAAAAAGAGCTGTCAAGACTACTATAATATGCTGCATTCATAGCAATGGTAAGTAACTAAGAGTTACCACCTCCATGGCTTAACCTGCATAAAGACTATAATTCCTCTTACACAAACTGTTGAGTATTCTGAAATTGGCTCTGTAAAAGTAGGAAGAAAAATGAAAGGAAATATGACACAAATTAAAGCACGAAAGGGTGGAAAAAAGGATCCACATGAGATATCAAAGGGTAGGAGTGTATTCAATGCACCACTCCCATGCCTCCAAATACTGTTTGTTCTGTCATATGAAAAATATTGTTTTATGTGTTTCTCTTCCCATTTTTGTCTCTATACATGTGCATCTTTCCAAACATAGAGAAAACTCAAAGCACTACAGCTGAATATGAACACTGAGTTCTGTGTCCTTGCCCATTTTCTACCTGCAACCATTTAAAAGCATTTTTCATCTTCATGTCTGTCAGTTCTTTCAAAGCCATTTCTACTTAATTTTCCCTAGCAGACTTTTCCCATACTATAGTTTTGTTTCATTTTATTTCTCATAAAGATTCCAATTTCTCTGCTTTAATTCTATAGTTTTGTACCACAGTGCAGATAAAATGCATATTTTTTGCCTCCAGAGTTCAGCATCCCATGCTTCATATTTACATGGATCATCCTAACAAAGAGATATGTTAAATGAGTGCACCATTACAAAATCTACCACATAGATTATAAGGAGGATCTATTTTGTGTTCTCATTTCCCAATTTCAGTTTTACATAGAAGGGTATTAAATACAGTTGTTATATTCCACATGAAGATTGCTGAATGCATATACAGAAACGACAGTTGCAGCTCACACAAGATGGTGCTACAGTGCTACATACAGCATATGATATTAAAATCACTGAGATTCATGAGTATGCACACTGCAAGAAAAATAAACTACATTGTGGAAAATCCTTATTTGTTATTGCTATCTGAATACACACTTCCACAGTGGTCAAAACAGAAATATAGACATTTTGGTTGAAGACAAATTAGTACAGTAGCCAGCATATATATTCAATGCTCCAGCATACATAGGTATGGCATGTGCTTGATGACAAACTTCTCTGACCACAATATCCTTCCATTTTATTTATCTTTACATACCACAATGATTTGAAGGTTTTGTGAAGGACCGCTGCTACAGATAAGACTTGGTGGGGTATAAACTAGAGTGAATTTATGACCTCTTGGGTGTGCTACAATACAGCTCCAGAGTGAATGAAAGAGCAATAAAACTATTTTTAATTATGGCACATTTATCAGATAATAAAAGCATTTTCTATAAAGTTGCTGTAGAACACATACGTTGTCTATACTTCTGTGACTCAGTTAAGAGTGCCAGTCTTTGACTACAGGTCCAGCTGGCACAAACTGGCCACATACATACCAGTAACACTGACCAGAGAGATGAGCCACATGCAAACTGCCTGGTTCCTATACTGGAGTAACAACTAAACCACATCTTGGAATTATATGGGAAAGTGCAAGGTGAGAATAATGCCATTATAAGAATAAGGCATTTTCTAACAATACAACCACATAAGTAAATGACTTACAATGCTTGGGCCCAAGCCTTTGCACTGTTTAATTTACTAGTAGATATAGTAGCCACTAGTTTCACATTCTAATGAGCTTATAAAAGATTAGTAAAGCCATAGACTGTTTCTAAGAGTGTCTTTTAGGGAAGAATAGGCATTTCTAATAATTTTGGCTTGAGCTTATGATACTTTCAAAACCCATGTCTAAGTTGGAAGACAGAATAGTTGGAACACAGTTCAGCTGTGGGCCTCAAATTTAATTTTACTCGCATAGATGCATATATCCCCAGCCATCTAATTCCTGATGCTGAATATCTTGCAGAAGACGTGCTGCTTTTTGCCATAGACACAGCAATAAAACCAAAGTAAGTTTCATGTACTTGAGGTTAGTGGTGAGATTGCTAAACATCCACTTTGGAAATTTTGCTAACTGTCAGTAATTTGAAAGCTAGCATGATTTTGTGAGTTGTCTGTGCACTGATATAATAGTTTGATGCCAAACGGCAACTAAGTGCCACATACACCTCACTCTCTGGCCCCTCAGTGGGATGTGAAAGAGAACTGGAGAGCTAAAAGTAAAAAAACTCGTGGACTCATGGGTTGAGATAAGATCACTAAAATAATTTAATTTTTTTTTTTATTAAAATGTAATGAAAATAACAAGAAGAGAGAAAAATAAAACCCAAGAAAAGCAGGTGATGCAAATGAACTGCAATTGCTCACCACCAATCAGATGATGCTCAGCCTGTTGCAAGCAGTGGCCCCCCCAGGTTTATATACTGAGCATGACCCCGTGGTATATCCCTTTACCCAGCTGGGGTCAGCTGTCCAAGCTGTAATAGAATTCTCATTTCTTAAATGGAAACCTAGAAAACTAAGCAACCACATGGACCCTGTTTGTGCAGAAGTAAGATAAAACCAACAAACAGACCAAATGATGGAAAACAACAAACAGATTAGGCAGATGCAAAAATCTGTGCTTTTGAAAACAAACATATCAAGTATCACAAGGTTTAGTATACTGTTCAGAGGCATTGAAAGGATGAGGTATTGCTCATAGGTTTAGTATGAGAGATATAACTAACACTGAACAGACAAATATTGGTTCTTTACCCATCATGGGCTTTTGCTTGGAAAGGGTTAGTACAGAGTTTATAATCAGAATTCAGGAAAAAATCCAAAGTAGGTTAAAGAACTATTACTGGTCAATTACTGGGTCCATTGCAAATTGGAGTAAAAATGATAGTTGGTGCCATTAACAATGGAGATTTGACAGGAAATTTTAATGCCAACCTTAGAAAATAGTCTGGATAACACCACCTGCTAAGATGTGTGCTAAGACTTACCACTGTGAGTGTAAATACTGCATGTATATCTTTATTGCTTACACTAAAGTGCCTGAAGGATGTATGCCCTAAATGATCATATTAAAAAGGAAGACTAGGGCTTGTGATAGGAGGAACTGAAGAACTAAATTTCTGACGAGAAATGCAGCAGAATTGGGCCATGATGATGCCTAAAGGCAGGCAGAGAAATGGTTAAAGTTCAACTTTGAAGTAGGTAGGTGAACCACTAAGTTAAACCTGTGATGCTAACAAGATTGAGATGAAAGCTAGATCTGTCAGGGGCTGCTTTAGGTTCTGCCCGAGCTTAAAGACATACTTAACATGAAAGCCAGTGAGGGAATGTAAAAGATGGACAAAATGATAGGGCAGGAAATTAACTTTGAAGCAAGAACTGAATCTAGATGACAGTAAAGAAATACTGAATTTGCAAAGGTCAGAGAGAAGGATGTTGCAACAACTGATTCATAACAGGAAAAAAGCGTGGACAAAAGTGGAGACAGAAAGAAAAGGTTGCATCTTTAAAATGGTACTCAACATCTATAGGTCTCATTGCTCCTGTAGTGAAAGTGAAAACTTCCAAAGAAATTCAAGTTGAAGAACACATTAGCTGTGCAGTGATCAGCAAGAAGGTTTTTTTTTGTTTTTTTTTTCTTTTTCTTTTTTTTTTTTTTTTAATGAGGGGATAACCATGAAGGAAGAAATCAGCAAATGAAAAACGGAAGGGAGAGGAAAGCAAGAGAACTCTGGAGCCTCAGAAAGGTGAAGTACAAGAACAGGAGAAGTATTAGTAATGTAGCAGAGCCACTCTTGTATCTGAAGGCTGAGATTAATGTAAAATGTGTGATAAACCTAGACAACACAGAGCTAAGGGGTCAAATCCATTTAGAAGAATCTTAACAAAGTTACAGGAACTAATAAAAAAAATTAATGGAATGTGTACATAATTTAAAGAAACGTAAATATAAGACAGAGATTTTGAAAATGAATGAATGTATTCCATGTCACAGAGCTCTAAAGGCAGAGTCAAATTAGAATTCAACATAATACAGTACTGAATATAGATATTACTCATTAGTTAGACAATCATTAATTGAACAAAAAGTCATTAGTTTCATAAACTGCTTAGATACTAGTGGGTTTTCAAAGGAGAGAAGCCTATGCATACAATAATGGAACCTATTTTAAGGTTACAAAAAGAAAAAGCAAAACAAAACAAAATAAAAAAACACCCACAAAAAACCAAAAAAAACCCCCAAACCTCCAAAAAACCCATAGCAAACAGAAGACCAGAGGGATGCAAAGTTAAGAGGGAAGATAAAGATGTCTTTGTGATTAGGGCTTTGATCTGTTCACTGACCATAAAAAATACTAGTACATGAAGTAAATGGTGCAGCTGTTTCAAAGAGACTAAGAAAACAAGCCTAAAACTGACCTGTCGATATTAATTTAGAAAATATTCAAGAAAGGCATAAATCAGGTTGAAGTCAAAGCATTAATTATGTACCAGACTACTGATAAAGAGAAATTGGATGGTTCATTGTCTGATACAACACTAATTTAACTCTGTGTTGCTCTTTTCTCCAAAGAATCATGAAACTTAAACTACCAAAGCCTCAGTGATACAGTACCTTTTTCAAGAATGAGACAAATCCAACATCTTAGTTATTTATGATCAGTCATACTGGGGAGTATCGACCTTTTACTATATCTAAACTTACCCTCTTGGTTTTCTTTATATTTGAAGTCTATTTCTGAACTATTATGTAGAAAAGCAGCTAAGAAAGAGATTTGATTTCTTAGGTGAATTGCATCAGGGACAGTCAAAAAACATTCGAAGGGAACTGAGAAGAGAGTGTGGCAGTAAAATGTAAGGTTTAGTGCTGGGTTTTTGAGGAAACCACTAATCATTCCAACATACCAGTTTCCTGAAAGCTGTTCAGTCCCTTACTGCTAAGGATCTCACAACTTATCTCACTCTTACATTCTTTTAATTGCTTTAAAAACTTTTAAAACAGGAAAGAATACTAGTTTTAAATTTAAAATATATGAATTATAGTAGTCTTGATCATAATAAGTCTGATAAATTGCACTCTGAGTTATAAGAAAGAAAAAAATTGAAGATACTTTGTTAATATTCTAAAACCAATCTACATCTTTGATAATCGAAAATGAAAGTTGTGTCAGTATCTGAAAGAATACATGTAGGCAATTAAACTTGTCTCCTTAGAAACAAAGCAATGGAAATAATTTCATTTATGTTATGAAAGTCAAATTTTCACTAAATAACTCTGAAAACACAGAAAAAGATACTCTCATATGTAAAGAAACAAAGTTTAAAAAGTACAGAATTCTACATTTATTACTACATGCACATATAAAATATCAATCTCTTTTTACAACTAATTTTTTCACTTTTCGACTTTAGAAAGCAATCAAAATTATGAAAACTGCATCAGTTTTCTGTTATTTAAATAAGTATTCTGTTATTTAAATAGAAAATACATAGTTTGCAATGGGTGTGACTACCATTTTGATTATCTTCTTAAATTTAAAAACCTCTTGCATATATTATGTAATACTTTTATGAAAAAGGACTGGATCATTTACTTTCTGGAATGTAAACAAAAAAAGAAAAATTCCAAACTAATGAAATATTTAAACAACACTACCTCAAAATGTCCCTTTATGACTACATTCAATAATGAGAACATGGCAGAGGCAGTATCTCATTCCATACGACTTTTCAAAAACTGGCACCTTGGAGATTAAGATGTCGTTGAGTATAGTTCACTGAATATGTATACTTTTTAATATTTAATGGATGAAGAAGTTTAATGCAAATAATATTGCATGTTCTGATGATGTCTCAATTTCAAGGCTTTACCATTTGTAAGTGGTTTCTAACAAATTTAGGTAGTGTCAGTTTTGGCTCAAAGTTGCAGCTCAGAGCCATAAAGGTGATGTTGAATGCATGTTCACAGCTGGGATGCACAAAAGTTAAGTCAAATTACTGAGTTATCTAAGTTACACCATCATGATAAGCAGAAATAAAACACATTATAATGTTGAGATTCACTTATTGGGAAATATCCATTCTCAGGTTTTACCATTCACTATGTCTAAAAGCCTGAATAGGCCTAAAACAGCAGCATCTTGGGAAAGTGGCAAATGATCTGTTTATGAAGGAAATGAAGTAAGGAAAGTCAGAGAAAGGATGAAAGAAGTGCCGTGTGAATTACTACACAGAGAATAAGAGGTCAATAAATTAAAAGATTTCATGGCTTTCTTCTCTCGTGACAAGACAAAACAGCAGCCAGTGAGGACCAGGGAAAATGGAGTAAAGAAGAACCATATTGTAGAGTATTATACACTGTGACTCTGCAGAAATTAACTTTTCAACTCCTATATAGCAACATTCTAATGGTTACTTAGAAAAAATCTTCAAGCAACTCCCATTTAGAAAGAAAAATAGTAGCCTGTTTTCTAAATGAAAAAAAATTCAGTTCTTGAATCACACCAGTATACAGATGAGCTCTTTTCTCTACTCAATGTGCTCATTTTCCATATTCTAAGCTCTCACCTCTCAGCTTTTAGCTTAAGAAAAAAGGGTTTTATCTCAACTTCTAGAGCAGAAGAGATGTATACTTACAAATTTAATTTTAGTTGTTTCTGGACAAATAACAAACCAAGTGCTTGTTCAACCAAGCCTTACAAGTGAAATCTCAAATGTCCTATTCACATTAAACTACTAATTTCCTTAATGGCCTTTTTAATTTTGTTTTTTTAAATGTAGACTCATCTCAAAAAACCCTCTGCATACACAAAACAACAACCTCATATCTCACTGAACAGATGTTTAGGAAGGCCTAAATATGCACAGTAGATTTGATATTTTACATCTACAGGTACTAATCTGCTATAATCAGATATATTCTGTACAGATACTTGAAGTATGTCATATACCACCATTGATCCAAATAATCCCCAATAATGCTCATCTGATCAAAGGTCAGGAGACATGATATTCAGCAAACCACACTCAGAACAAATAATGTCTTGCTTAGCTGTTTCTTTGCCAATAATTACAGCTTGTTTTGAGCAAGTAAACAATATCACCTGTATTTCTCTATCTCCTAAATAAAATCTTCTTAAGACACTCAAATATTTAAATTCAATATTGAAGTCTGCAAATCAGTTCTCCATGACTAAGAAAATGAGGGTGGACTTTTTGCATTATGTGAACTTCACTGTCACTGGGATAAAACAGTACTCTTTGAATGCCCCACAAATGCCTATTTTTGCTCAGTTAAACAAACCTGCTCTGAGAAGGGAGAGAAGGCATAAGTTGCATTACTCTAGTCTACATTCACTTATGGGCACAGAATTGTTCTATACCTAGAACACCTGAAGGTTGTTTTGTTACAGCATCTGTAGATTTAGGGTAATTTCAAAATCAAAGAATGGCTTGGCTTGGAAGGGACCTGAAATACAGATAAATGGCATCTGTAGCCCAACCCTGGTGCACTCCATCACAGTTACTTCATCATAGAAGTTGATTGGGTTGGTCAGACAGCACTTGTCCCTGGTGAAGCCATGCTGGCTGTCTCAAATCACCTCCCTGACTCCCTGTACTTTAGTATAGCTTGTAGGAGTATCTGTTCCATGACTTTCCAAGGCACTGAGGTAAAGCTGACAGGTGTGTAGTTCCTGGGGCCCTCCTTTCCACCCTTTTTAAACAGGTGTACAATGTTTTCCCTTTTTCAGTCACCTGGAAAATGCATTCAAGGTACATTGATAATATCAAGGAAGGCCTCTATCATTTCAGGAACTACCCTCTTTAATATATTTCAGTACTAAATGTACACCCAAGTTCTTGAAAGGAAAGTAAAACCCCCCAAAAAAAAGTTAAGCCTTCTTCCACTTCCATGAGGACTGCCTCAGCAAACCCTATCTTTTGATTTAGTTGCAGTGCTAGATGTTATGTATTATTTTAACTGGGTACTTTGTACAGGTTTCCAGTGTTACAAAGCCCTCCAGTAAATTTTCAAAATAACTTAAAAACTACATTCTCCATTAACAAAGAAATGGTGGCTGAAAAAAACTATTCAAGACAAAGTTAGCTACAGATGTTCCATATAAGGTACAAGACCCTCAATTTTGCAGCAAAGCCTCAACAGATAAAAAGTTCATCATCAGCTGCAAATCTGCATGCATGGAATGAGATATTATACACACTTTTGTAAGAGACTCACAAAACCCAGGAAAAGGCTTATGTATTTTTGACCTCTTCTATATAAGCTAGAAATGGATCATTTCAAAGCAGATTCTGTATCACCAGCTCATGTTGTTACTGAACAGTGTCATGTCTAGCAAACAAAACTGGTGATTGAAACAGACCTGACTATATTTAAAGTTTAAGTCACTGTGCAAATTTAGCTCATTCAGTATGAAACGTATTTCGCTGGTTTTGAGTTTCTGGCCTACTAGGGAACATGCTGGCTCATCATCTTCAGCTGCTGATGGAATGCTTTCTATCTTTGTTTCAGCACACTCAGCTTTTGCATTAAAGAAGTGCCTTTTTTGTTAAGCATCTGTGGATGTATTTGATATTTCGGATATAAAAAAACCCTACCTCCTGCTTGGAAGTGTCAATACCATAACAGTACTTTTGCTGATTACTTTTTGTTTTTCTCCATATTTTCCAAAAACAATTAGATTTTCAGTCAAAGTGAAAAAGTCAAATAAACCATATCAATGTCTAGAGCTTTATCGTGCTCAAGACTACATTAATGCAAACAATGCCTGTGCTGAAATAATACTGCAAAAGCTGAGATGCAATGCTAAGCATAGCCTTCATATTCTGAAAAGCAAAGTACAGTTTATTCAGGTCAAACTGATGATTTAGGAATGATCTGGGGCTCTTTTATGTTGACAAGTTTCTCCATGTTTCCTCTACACATACCAAGTTAGCATCTCAATCTCAATCTCAATACGCTGTCTCTACATTTTGATTCTCAAATCTCTGTACAGTCAGCTTCAAAATTTCTGTTAAGGGTATTATTGGCACATAACTGGTTCACTTGATAGAAGTCTTAGCTTTTAGAACAGCCTGGGAAACAATCTACAGCTTCAAGAAGAAACCAACGAATAGTAAATGCCACAATTCTATACAGTTTCTGCAGTTTCTTAGGGTAAAGCTTTGTGAAATACAGATTGAATTTTTTTTTTTTTTTTTTTTTTTGCCTTGCATGGAGAAATACTTCTCTGCACTAGCTAGAAAAATGGTTAAAACAACAAAATTATATGAGACAAAGAGTATCTCATATGGAAACATACTAAATAAATAGTACTGTACAAGGCCTCATTTGAAGGTCTGTTCACAATCCTTATCGCCAATGTTTAAAACTGGTTGAGAAAATAGTGGAGCAAGAACAGAAAGCCTGTTTTCAAGGCAAAATGAGAATGAGCTTCACAGAATAAAACTAAAGATGTCACTATTACCATGCAAAGGAATCAGACAGAAAAGTACTTTTGCTGGAGAACTAGAAAGCATGAGAAAAGAAGAATTAATCTTGATAAGAAAAAATATAGATGAAAAGGAGAAAGAGTTTCAAGTAATTGTGAAAGATTCAGAAACTGCTTTCTGTAAAAAGAACAAGTGAGTATCTCCTGTTTTAATACAAAGTCTAGCACTTTCATGATAGCATTTCTATTCTATGAACACCTGTGATCTATATAGAAAACTCTTGTTAACTTTAGCTGCACTAAGGGGCATAGGGGCTTTTGAAATCCATGCTGGGATTTATTCTTGCCACAATTACTAATTCTCATTGCTTTTATGTTCCTTCAGCAGCAGTACAGCCATTATTAATTCTACTTACACCAGAGGCTCCATCAACTTATAATTTCAAAAGGTATTCCACCAATGCTCCCCTTCTGTGTTAAATGGTGACTCAGGCAATTGTACTTCCACTTACAGTATCCCATGGCACAATCCTGTAATCTTTTGACCACAGTTTAAACTGGTAGGAGAAAGTCAAATAGCCCTATTCATTACAGAACAGCTTCAGCAAGAACTAGAAATGGCACACAACCATAAACTAGAGCCTATTCTGATCAGTGCAAACTCTGCAATCTGCAACATCCACCATCACATGGACGATGCATCTTGGACATCCATTATCACCCACACAACCAAACTTTGCAGAATACTCATTACATCAGCCTAGTCAGTTATGATAAAGCTCTCAAAAAAACAAATAGTACCACAACTTTCAATTGAAATTTAAGAATGGTATTAACAGTATTCTTCATACATATGCTTTTAAGTAAAGTGAAATATTAGCTGTATAGATGCTCCTTAAAAAGAAAAAACTAACAGTAATCACATCCCTTGGTTCAAGCACGAGGAAATTTAGGCTTGCACATGGGATTCAACCACTACCTCACATATGTCCAATGTGCAACAAATGTGAACGCAGATTTTTCCCTCAACAGTATCTCCAAACTTACTCTGCTGTCTCAATCTCAAATTCTGTCTCATCCTTCTGTAGTTGCTGATAAAAGTCAGAAATGTTAGGACAAGAGAAGACACAGTCCAAACATTATGTCAAAGAGACCAATATTTGAAATTGTGGACCAGAATAAGTTTTTCTCATTATATTTTTCCTTACAGAGAAGTTTTCTGTTTTCCTATTTTTAGTCTTCTTTTGACACCTTCCTCGCTACATAGCAAAGGAGCTGCTAAAAACACAAACATGCACCACTGAGAGAAAAAGGGGAAGAGGGGTGAAAGTCTCAATGTGTATGAAAAAAATAACACTTCCTTTCCACAAGAGTAGAGCTCACTTCTAGCTGAGCTTCTTAAAAAGAAAACAGCTGGAAAAAGAATATTTGAAGGTAACCTAATATGGCAAAAAAATGGTTAATGAGAAAGACAAACCAAATGAAATATAACCAGAGACGTCTCAATGCAAACCTTGCCAGACCTCTCCATGAAAAGGTAAGAAGTTTCTTGAAACCTTGTCTTTTTGTAGAAGTGAAAAGCATCATTACACCATTTCTACAAGTTATTTGCTGTACTAGTTTAGCGTACATTACTATCTGGTTTATTTTTTTTTTCCATGGCCTCCTATTTCTTATTCAGTGACCAACAGCGTTTCCACAAAAGGTGAAGGACCTTAGTTCAATCAGCAATATCCAGCTGGCTGACCTGCATGATGTAACACTGAACCAGCACAGCCAAGGTAGATGCAGGGCTCCAGGTCCCTCCATGGCAGAGAATATATCACTTTTTAGCAACTAATTTTATTGCTCATGGGAAAATACATTTAAAGCAGGTGTTCCACCAGGGTGAAAAATAATAGTTTCCCAGAGAAAAGAAAGTCTTCCCTTAACATTTAGCATAGAGTAGATGATCTCGTCCCTGCCATAAGGATGGATCTGTAAAGTGCCAGCCCACCATTACTGCAAAAAGATCTGCATTTCTTACAATAGTGTTAGCTTTTGTCTCAAGTCAGTCAAGCACAGGGCATTTCACCACACTCTGTATGCCTATCACTTCCTTGAGGGAGTTAAAATTTTTGTTTGGCTTCAAGTACTATAAATGAAGCAGAAGCTCCCATACTCCCAAAGGCTTTTCTGGATAATAGAAAGGAAAGTAATTTAAGCTTGCTTTGGTCCTACTATTTGAACAACACAGAAGCAAATACTATCTACAGCAGTACCCAGCTTTGAAACAACATTTAAAGCATGTATTCCAGATGCTAAAACATTAATCTGTATGAGTTACAATGGCTTCAGACAAGACTTCAATCTATACTATTTAACATTTATATGCTCCTGTGAACAACTTCATGTTCTAATTTTGTGAATCAGAATTATCACCTTAGTGGTGCTTTACACTTAAAAAATACGCATTGATTGCACTGAAATTTTTTTGTGCTTTAGCTCAACTTTCGTAATTTTTATTTCAAACCATTAAAAAATGCCAAGAAAAAAAATACTGTTACTCATACCAGAGTAGCTAGTTCATAGCTAGCACAACAGCTCTCTGCCCACGCATGCACACATATCAGAAAGACCCCAATTTCATTCTAGCATGTCTGACCTCAATCTCTCTGTGCCTTGCTGTATTTCGAGTTAGCTGATTATATGCATCAAGTTATTTGTTTCAGTATGACCAGTGATGGCCTGCATGCTGCCTATTTTCCTCTCAGCTTGCCACAACATAAGCCATAAGCAGCTTGATTATCTGACTTATCACATTCACGATAGTAATAGTACGATCCTAGTAAAAGTGAATCAGGGATAAAAATAGTCTCAAAAATAATTTCCTGGGATTTCCTGGGTTTGGTTAGTATTAAGAAAGAGCTCATAAAAGCAAGAAAATTAATACTGTGGGGGACCACCAGATGGATGTTTTATTTTTCTAGTAACTAAATATAAACATGTCACAAGTCTTGCCACGAAAAACACAAAAATAGACCAAGCTCAGCTAAAACTCTTAAAACAAAAACTCCCATACTTTAGTTTACCAAATTAGTAGACAATGTCATGAAGGATTATGGCAGAAACATTATATGTCTTACTTTGTAAAATTTTTCTAAAACAAATACCTGTTTGTCACAGTGAGCTGTGTTATTGATTTTATAGTTTATAATCTGCTAAGAGTTTCTCATCAAATTATAGAATTGAAGGAACAGATTACTGCACAGCTTGATGAGGGTTCTTCCTTACTATAGTTCTACTTGATCCTAGAGCAAATCTCTTTCTTCTTGGAAAAGGAGTAAATCATAAACTGAAAAATAAAAAGGGGCTTTTTTTCCAATTTCAGATACACAGCACATATCCACAACTTCTAAAGGAGTACACATCTGATTTCGTCATGTTTTCATGGATTGTTTTATTTCCAGTTCAAAAGCAAAATACATTTTTCCCCTCACTGAGGGGACACAGAGTCTTCCTCTGTCCTTAAAAAAACAGAGGTTGTGGACTCCTCCATTCCAGGTCTAAGTCTTACTTAACTAAAAGTTAACTGCTTTTGATTCAATTTTACTACAATTAAAGTTGGCAAAGGAAACTTCATAATGATGAAACCATTTAAAATCATCTTGATCCAGAATGACAGAAAGAAGCAAATAATGAAACTATTGACAATATCCTAGAAAGGCAGACTCAATGTATATGCTTTCTAACAACAAAGGATAAGCAAAAATTCAGGTATTACACTGGGAAAAAGTTAGTCTGAGACCACAGAGATAGCTGATTTTGTTTGTTTCAAAACTCACAAAATATCTTTACTTTCCTGCTGTGGTGCTTAGTCTTATTTAAAATAAAAATGCCCAAGTCAAAAGACACTCATCAAGAGGAGATCTGGGCACACTTACAGTTTTCTTGTAGCACAGTTGTCTGAATTTTTTTGTCAGTGGGCATTTGTAAACATGGAACTAAACAGTGAATATAAATAGCTGCATGTTAGATTTCCAGTTAAATCTGAGTTACTAAAATAGTATTGGTTTTGTTAAATCTGAGTTGAGAAATACATATATAAGAAAGAAATGTGATTGCTTCAATACATACTTACCAAAGCAAGCCTATTTTAAAGTTGCAAGCACATAGTGATGCTCTCTTTCAGCAGTCTTAACTAAAAATTCCATTTTTTTCATTATACTGTGTTAAAAAAGCTCAGCACCACATATAAGTAGACGTACTAATTAATGCAGAGACTGCTAGAAAGGTGTCCGTGTTCCAGCCTGTATTTTCTTTTCCAAGTTTGATCAATATTATCCTAGAGAGTAGTAGCTTTCAAAATAACAAGGTAGTAAGTCAGATGTAAACTGGACTGCAGAAGCAAGTAAAATAAGTGAAACAGGAGGGGAAATCACAAGCAAAAAAAAAAAAATAAAGCTTTTTACCTCAGGTCTATGAATTCTTAGTCCATATGATTATGTTGCTTTAGCTAACACATTTGTAACTGGCCACACAAAAATCCATAATATAGTAACAAAGGCAAATGCATATACAGATCCTCAATTTTCCTTGACAAAATAGACTTCAGGAGACCTGAAAATCTGTCTTGGAATTCTCTTGGGAAGCAGATTTTCACAGATCTACTGAACCATCTGGCATTCATAGATTACCGAAAGAAACACTGAGATCATCTCTGAAATTATAAAGAAGTGGGCCAGGCCTGATTCTTGGAGAACTGCAACCATGTAAAGCAGCATCTCTGATGCATTTAGTTAACACAAACTGAATTTACACCTCACGGTACCACCTAATCAAAAAGGGTTGATATTGCCACAATTGCTTTAAATATAGATAAGGAACACTCAAGATGATTAAAATAAATAAATAAATAAAATAGAAGGACTGGAATTTAGTGCAAATTCATTAGAGATTTTAGAAGCCCAAATCTTACTGATCTCACTGAGCTCAGAATTCGGTATTTGTATTATTATTTAAAATTTGAGAGGAAAGAGAAAATTACTTTTGACAAAGAGCTCATTAATCTGTTTGGACATCAAAAGAAAGATGAAGGAAGACCAAAATGTGATTTGATTACAGCACAAGTGTCTCTAAGAGAACAAGAGGGGAACAAAAAAAAAATCCTCTGCATAGCAAAGGGCTCTTTAATATAGTGAAGAAAACCACAGCAAATATTGTCTAAAAGCTGCAGACAAATTCATGTAGGAAGGCATGAATTTTTAATAATGAGGTTGACGAATCACTCAAATCATCATTGAAGGAAGAAGGCGGTTTTTTTTAGCTTCTTAAAAACAGTGACAATTTTCTCATCTGCCTCCATGTCCTCATCAGCAGGCTTGATATAGCACTTATTTCAGTATGCAAGAATATAAATATATGCCTATTGGGAAAATAACAATCTGTTAATATTTTATTTCATTTTCAAAGCGAAAGGTTTCTGCTGAGAAAAAACTTAGTCAGAATTCATATTTTGGGGTTTTGTTTTTAGTTTTACTGTAGTCACTTTGGGGTGTGTTGATTTTGATGCAGAATAGTTTAAAAGTTCAATGGCTGCAGGTCATTTATTGCATTCAAAAATCCAAAGAAGAGAGCAAATATTTTTCTCAAGATAAAATTTTAAAAAATATTTAGTTTAATAATTATGGAAGGTAAGAAAGACATTGTTTCTGAGAGCAATATAAAAAGAACAAAAAACCTTAAATATTCAGGCTTCACAGCCACAAGTTCCTATGGGTTTCTTGAGAAAATCATACGACCCCTTAAAAATGCAGACAGCATCATTACTTTCTCCAAATGATCATAAAATACTTACATTGTTTTCAAAAGAACTGCTTTTGTGTTTAATATGAGTGTTTTGTCTTACAGTATTGTAAGAATTTAAGCCCATGGTGATATTTGATAATTGTGAATGAATAGTCAAAGAACACTGCTTGAAAGGAAGAAATTTCTTCCATTTTCATCCTCACTCCTGTATCAAGTCTGCTTCAAGATTGTTTCAGTATCTTGGCAATTTCAAGTGATTATTTTCCAAACATGTGAAACAGTCCTTTCCTGATTAGCTGAGCTGAAGAAAAAATGAAAAATATCTGACTTCTGATTTGAACAAACTGTCATTGATTCAGTTCTCACCAACATTCACCTCAACCCAGATCCAACTTTTACTAGCAGGTCATTACTCTTCCTCTTATCAGTTCAGCTGGGAAACCACGTTATTGTAACATTTTCTGAATTGTGTACTATTCAGCAAACTGTTAGGAGGGTAGGCAGGTAAGTAACCATTTAGCTACATTTTTGGTTACTTGCTTCTCCAAGGCAGAGCCTCAAGCAGAAAAAACCTACGAATCATAACACTAATGAAAATCTAATATCTAGGATTAGATATTGCAGTGTGACAAACCATGAACATAATGTATCTAAAAAAATTGTCCTGATGATATAAACTCCTGAGTCTACAATGTCCAAGTAGCAACTAAAGAATCATGGACTGTTTCTATTACAGATGTGGTACAGAAGTCCAAAGAATCATCCATCCAGACAAAGAAAAGCTAGGCTGTGGTAATAAATCTTGGAAGGCTCTGCCAGCCCTTTAGTAGATTTTACAACAAAGAGGGGAAAGTAGAAAAATGAAGATGCAAATGCCTAATTCTATTAAAGAAGGCATGAACTTTCATACTCATAAGCAAATCAAATTTCTTTATTTAATGAGTCTTCAGAAAAATGTCTACTAGTGTAGAAACTTCATACTTCACTGAATCACAATAACTGTATCAGCTGTTAATTTATTGCATTTTTTTAAATGGTTTTGTTTTTCGGTTTTGTTTTGGGGTTTTATTTTCCAGAATTGCAGGTCTGTGAAATTTTTAAACTGCATCTAAATAAAATGCATGGTATTCCCAAGTTTCTGGAAACATTTAAAACACTACTAAAGGTCATTTTACAACTAAATACATTACTTTAAGCATTATTCAGTTACATGAAAACAACCTCCTTGCTTCTGAGTTCAAGTATCACGTTATCAGTTTAGAAAAATCATGTTTTTCATTTATTGTTCCTCTTGCATTTGAAATAGATTATATTACATTACTTAGCTATATAATTCAAGTACACAGAAAATAATTAAAAATGTTTCATCCACAAGTCTAGCTCTTCTTTCGTCTAATGAGAAGAGTTCATATTTCAACCTTCCTACTACTTGTATAACTGTTGCAAAACCAAGTGCTGTTAACACAATGCCCAGTTGCCCCTTCCCCAACCAAAGGCAAATCCTTATTACTTGCACCCAGACCAGCTTGTTGTTCAACATCAAAACCTACCTCCATACTAGCCACCAGCTAACACGTAGATTCCTAAAGATAAGATTCATCTTCTCTTCTATTGGTTATCTATATGTATTTTTTAAACTAGAAAGACATAAAAAATTTTGAATGTCTTTTACAGATCACTGTAGAAGAACATGTGTTCAGCAGCAACTACTCCTGCAATAAAGATTGACATGTATGTGCTATAGCTGCTAGGTAGCTCTGTTGAAATAATTTGGACTATAAATAGGCAGAAACAGATTACTGACAGGAGGGATGGCCTTATAGCTCTTTCTATTTTATCCCCCAGCATTAACACACCCTCTGTGAAAAGGACTGTGACTCTTGACTTGATTGCTCCCTGCAAAAAGAAAACACCTTTAGCCTTTAGAAACTTAAGAGTATTTCTGTGGATTCAGAAAATATTTGAACTGTTACCTGTGGAATTGTAATCTGTAACAGAAAGCCAAATATACCATGCCATCATTTAGACAAGATCCTACTGCCCCACTCATTCTTCAAAGATAAACTTGTATATTTCGATTGCTAGAAATCCCCAGTAGCAGACTGAGTCTATATTTGATTTCAAAGAATCTTGAAAGCCATTCAACAGATGGCTCTGGAATATTTTTACCTTGTCACTTGCACCTGAATAGAAGAACACTCCCATCAATATAGCAAACAGTGCAAGCTTTAGAAACCTCAGTTGGTCAGGGCTTTGGTAAGACTGGGAAAGCTTAGTTTTAATGGCCAGAAGACCAGTTTTCTCTTGGCTGACAGCTATTGAGTACAGCCCACTACAGTCATCTTTCTTTCTCTTGTAAAATTCCCACAACACAGTAACAAATCTTGATTCTTGGGAAGTCTCTGATCTGCAGAAGCCACATTGACAGCTCAGCTTAGGATACTCTTATGTTGGCCCCTTCAACACACATATCAAGTGCATGTATGAAGAGAAGATATGAAAAAGAATGCAAAGACAATGAAACGTAATTTATCTTAATTTTTAGTGAAAAGCTCTAATTACTCTTTGCCTTCATTGTGATCTATTATCAAGCTCGAATTTAGCCCTATTTGCAGAATTTAAAAGGAGATATTTTGTTTATTTTCAAGTGAGCATGCAATATGTGAAAATGTAAGTACATATTCCTATATATATGCAATATGGAATGCAAATACAGTACGATTCTCCTGATTAAGAGTTGAAAGTGCTTTAAACATAAGAGAATCAATAAAACAACAAACAAGTAATATCCTTAGTGTGACACAGAGTTATTCCAGTATAAAAACCTGAAGAAGCAATGTAAATCTGTGTTTATGCCAGCATAATCAGGTATCATCTGCAGAAGCACTTCTAAAATTAAAATAGGAATTACTGTACATTGCATAAGGACTTGAACAGAAGCTTTTTATATCAGCTTCCTTTTTCATTTCAATTAGATGGTGACATAAAACAATTTTACTACTTCAAGTGCATTTTTCAAGCTCACAGAATAAAACAAAAGAACTTGTGCTGCTCAGAAAAAGAATATCATTGTTAGAATGTTAAGCCGGGGAATAAGATGAGTTAATTCAATTATTAATAAGATTAATGTTTATGAAATATTTTCAGGAGATCATACAAGACCTGAATCTCCTTTTAATACAAATATCGATGGCCAGATATTTTTACATAGCTTTCAAAATACTTTTAGGACTTCTCAGATTCTGCACTGTATTAATAAAATAGGTGTAAGCTTAGTACTTACCCACAGATGCATAATCATTGGGAAGTTCAGGATAAAGTCTATTTGTATTCTTTTTAGCTGAAAGAGAAAATAAAGTAGCAACTTATAGGACAAGCTAACTTATTTTGTTGTATTTCGTATACTGTTCTTCTATACAAGTTCAACAGTTATTAAATTATTGCAGTTAACTAAGTACCAGTGCAGAAGAAAGAAATACAGACTTTGCCTCCTATCCTTAACCAGAGAATTAAGTTAACAAGAGGAGCTGCACAGCAAAGCCTCACTTTGAATGAAAGCACTTTGAATGAATGTTAAGGAGCCAAAAATTTGCCTCTTCTCTTCTACTGTAAAACCTCTAATGATTAAAAGATAATGACAACCAAAAAATAAACTATGATTTCTAGAAACCAGAAGTTTCTAGAACTAGGACCAGCAGTTTCTAGTAAGACTGTTATTTTTACTAAGTTTAATTGTACTATGTATCCAGTAACATATTTCCTTTGAATTATTACATGATTCTGTAACTATAAAAACACTGTGTCTATAGCAACGCTGTCAGAGAGAAAAGGTTTGTTAATATAAAACAAACAAATCCTTTAGTCTTTATCACTCATGGCTGTACACCAACATGTCTTCAGTGTTTGTACAAGGAAGAGTATTTAAAAAACGTTTTTCTAGAGGCAGCTGCTATAATAACTGCATAGTATTAATTGGCTTTAATGCTCTAATTTTATGAAGAGAAACAATTAGCCATTATCAAAATTTTTCACCTGGTGGTGTAGGTCTAACAGCTGGTTTAGGTGGCTCTGGTCTGGATGATGGTCTAGCAGGACGGTCATTTACCTAAGGTACACAAATTTTTTAAAAACATAGCATCACATCTGGACATAGATTGTGACTTCAGAGCCTAGAAGTATGTCAAGTTACACAATAAAATTACTCTTTTTCCACGGAACTTGTAGGAACTCAAGAAGCATACTTAACACAAGTGACATACACATGATACTGAAATCACCATGGGTTTAACAAAGCTCAAAGTCTATCAGTAACATCAACATCTGTAAGAAAGTATTTTCTACAAACCCAGTATTACATTATAAATGTGAATGTTTGAATGGATGATAGAGAAAGTGGAAGAACTAAGAGTATCCAATCTGCAATTAGCTTGACTAAAATTACTTGATCAAACATTCCTAATCATCACCTCAGATTTGATAATGCACAATCACAAAACAAGGATATACTTTGTTATTTGGAAGACGCAAAGCAACCCAGCAACATTCTTGCCCCCAACAGCCTACCAGGGAAATACTTGAACAAATGTTCCACATGCAGTAACTGGCATGTGCTACACCTACAGTCATCCAATAGAGAATTTAAAAATGACACATGAACATCAGCATTAACACTGTTTAAGAACAGCTCAGGAACAGGGAAAGCCTATGTGAAAAAGAAGTGCACAAACCCTTCTCTGTTCCCTTACAGATTTTCCTGGATTATTTTTTTGCTCTTCATTTTCATACACTTCAGTGAAGGATGCCAGAATTTCATAAAGATCATCTGCTTGAGCAGGGAAAGGCACATCACCAAGCAGGATGGCACTAGCACGAATGTCCTGCCCATAGAACCTGATATAAAAAAAAATAGAGATTGCAGATATTTGATTATTATTACATTTCAACTTTTAGATAAATTCACTTTGTGCAAATGCTCCCTATCTCCATCCCTAGCCCTGAATTTTTCCTACTGATCATTTACTGAGAAATGACAGAACTATTTCAAAGCTGTAAATTTGGAAAACTGACCACAACCCCCACTTGCCTGCACCAGTTGGGAGGAGGAGGTAGAGAAGCTGTGATTAAAGGGGAGCCCAGTAAGATGGAAGGTGTGTGTGGGGAAAAGGTGTTTCTATATCTGTTCTTATTTCTCCTTATTTTATTCTCTTATTAACTGAAAATAAATTAAACTAATTTCCCCTGGATGAGGTTAGAGGTTTTTTGACTGAAATAGCAATTGGTAAGTAATCTCACTGCCTTTGTCTTAATTTATGAGTTTGTCATCATACTTAATCTCCTCTCATCCTTTTGAGGAGGGGGAGTGAGAAAGCAACTGCGCTGGTGTGTAGTGGCTAGCTAAGGTCAACCTGCCACAGATAATTAATCCCTAAACATTTAGCATCATCTCAATACCCATTGCAAGATATCCAAATTGAAGAAACCCCTGTCCCTCAAGAAATTCTAAACTGAACATAGCATGTTTTCACAAAAATCTCTTTTTCCAAAGTGAATGTGTCCTAGTTAATTCTGTCACTATGCATGCACTGGACCTTTTAGATATTAAGAGAGCTTACTTGCGATTTGTTTCTTTCCTTTCAATTAAACAGGTTCCTTCCAGAGATACACCTGCAAACAGTCCACGAGACTTGCAATATGTATAGACAGCAGCAGAGCTTCTCAGGGCAACATCCCCCTCTAAGTTTCTAGAAGGAAAAAGTTTTGGTTTATATTCTTCAATACAGTTTTCTAGCATGAATAGCAATCATCTTTTTCTTTTAATCCTTCATTTTATTTTTACCCTGTTTTCAGACAGAAGCAGAAAAAATGTTGCCTCATATGAATGCTCCCCATTAGGTCTCTGAGAGACTGGACTGTTCACGGTTTATTACTCAAAACAATCAAGGAGGCTCCAGGGTGATTTGCTGAGGCCAGGTTTGCATCCTTTGAGGGGAGGTGAGTTGGGGTGTGCAGTGGGAATCACACAAGACAGAGGAGGAGGCTTCAAGCCAGGCTTTCAGGCTGCTGAGGCAAATCCTGCAAGGTGGGATGGCACCTTTTATCAATATTATGGTAATTGCTCTCTCTCACACAATTCCCAACCCTTCCCCTAGGGAAGGTCTGATGGGACATATCTGACTCCATGTACTGACTAGAGGCAGCTGTCATGTCTGAGAAGGGATCATAAACCATCAAAGACCCCCAAAGCACCCTCAGACTGATTCCTCAGGCTTTGCACCAAAGGACTGAATGTGATGCAAAGGGATGCAACAGATCAGAGCCTGTGGCAAGAGACAGTGTAAAATTTCCCAACCAGGGGAGGTACCTGGGTATTCCCAAATAGCCTGAACATATCCATTGAACATACATCCATGGAACCCTCACCATAGGGAAGACCAGAAGAAGAGGATCAACAGGACACTGTTTGGATCCACAGAGAGGTGATATTTTCTACTCAGTCTGTCTTTCTGTCACTCTTTCTCTCCTCTCTTCCTCTTTTTTCTATTTCTTTCTCTCTCCCTCCCCCACTCACATTTACTGTTAAATAAAATCCATACTATTGACTTCAGCATAGGGTCTCACTTGCATCTAATTCGGGCAGAGGCATCTCTGTAATAATTTTAATAACTGGATCTTAACAGCTTCCTCTGAAAACTATTAAGCCACACTTTAATCAAATTTTAAAATGATCTGATTATGTTTGGACTGGTGACTGAAACTCTATTCAATATTTCCAAATCCTCCTAGACTTTATGCTCAGCACAAACACTTCAAGGAAGGCCACACTGAACTTTAACAGATTTGGAAGATTACAGTATTTGTCCTTCACAGGATCACATAATATTTTAGGTTTAAAGACAGCAGTCTCAAAATGGATACATCAAATTGAAAGAAGGCTGCTCTGGACTTTGTCCAGCCAGGTTTTGAAGAATTCTAAGGATATAATTCCACAGACACTCTGAGCAACCTGTACCAGCACTCAATTTTATTAATGTCAAATTTCTTTTTCTCATATCCAGTCAGAACCTTACTTGTTTCGATATATGACTACTACCTCTCATTGCCTTTCCATGCACTCCTGTAAAGAACTGAGGTCTGTCTTTTTGGTGATGCCGTTGGGAATGCAGCCTCAAAGGTCTTCTCTCATGCAGGTTCAATAAGCTGAGCTCTCCCAGCCTCGTCGTTCACATGCTGCATTTCCCTGGCCATTTAGATAGTGGTTCACTGCACACACAGCTTTATAAACAACTTTCTGCAGGGCTAAAACTCAGCAAAATATTCTAGGCACAGTCTAGGAAATGTCAAGTAAAGGGGAAAAATCACTTCCCATATCTACTGGCTACAGTCCTGTTGATGCAACCCCCTACACTGTTCACTGCCTTTTCTGTCAGGAACCAACTGCTGGCTTAGCCCCAGTGCCCACCAGATTCCCAGCACCTTCTCTATAGGGAAGCTGCTCAGCCTGACAGGGGGTTCATCCAGCTAGGAGTGCAGAACTTTGCACTTGTCCTCGTTTAATTTCATGGGGTTTCATGCTGGGTCTTTCCTCTACAGTCTCTAGGTCCATTGCTCTGAATGGTGGCCTTACCTTGAAGTGCATTGGCTGCAGCTCCTGGTTTGGAGTCATCCATAAACTTAAAGAGGATATTTTGCAACTGTTCCTCTAGGTCACTGATAAAAATACCAAGCAGGAGAGGTCCTAGAAGAGTCTCCCGAGGAATTCTAAAGAAATCTGGCTTCAGACTTCAACATGAACCATTTACCACTGCTCTTCTAACCTGATGATCTCATTCTTCAGCTGTTTGCTCATCTCCCCACCCTGACACTGATGTCCCAGCTTGGACACAGAGATGTTGCAGGACAGTGTACTAAGTGACTTGTAGGGTAGATGATATTCACTGCCCTTCCCTGATCCATGGATCGCTCTCTCTCTTCTGTGCAATAAGTGTCATCCTTTTATTTTGTTAGCAAATATTAAAAACCAGCAGTAAAAACTCATTTCTAAGTAAAATTATTCAGTGATTATTTCACCTCATCCTTCAAAGTAAACAGGCTTAACCATCTAAAGGTTTAAAAGAAATCATTTGGTGTAGTTTTTATTTAATGTTGGGCAGATCTGTGGTGACAGAAAGCACAGACTCATATATTACTATATACCATAGTTCTATCAGGCACAGAAGCATCTGCGCTCTTCATTGAGCCTAGCCAAGCAGTCTCCTGCAAAAAGAGAGCAAATCTCAGAACAGTTTGCTTCTACCAATAAATTACTTAATCAGGAAAGAAGAAAAAAAAAATTGGCAAGAACAATATGGTCCAGTCAGCATAACCTGTTGCCCAGGTTGTTCTGTAACATATAAAAAAAAGGTCACACCAATGTGGCTTTTAAAAATTATCTTCCATGTATGCTTTATTAGTAAAACATATTACCTACCTCCCCAGAGGTCCAATTGCCACAGTAAGATTTCCTCCAAGTGTAAGATTCCCTCCTTTGGCAAAAGCTTCTACTGCTCTTTCATGATTCAGTATTATCACTAAGTCTGAGACCTATAAAATATCAAATAAAAGTACTACACTTTTTAAGAAGAACAACACAGGAGATGATTTTCCTTTCTTGTAAAGGATTATTTGAAACAGCTTTCATGACAAAGTTGATTCTTTTTCTGCAAGGTATCTTGAATGAAAAATCCTGTCAACTATTTTTTTAATCAAATTTGACTGATTTTTTTTCAAAGTGCTGATAAGGTCAGTATGTGATAAACAACAGCTATAAAAGAAACTCTGTGTTAATTCAAAATTCCTAATTGATAATTTCTTATTTTCTATGGCTTATACAAACAATTATGAAGGCACATTTTCAGATGTGAATCCTTCAATAATTAAAGTAATAAAGGGAAGATAGAACTTACTGAACAAAAATTCCTGTACAAAGTATAAAAAGCAAAGAGAATACGGGTTCTATTGTTAAAACTTTATTTTCATAACAGAAGTTTTATATATCTGTGTGTGTGTATATGAATTATTAATTAAGCTTTAAAGATTTGAATATGAGATGTAGTCAGTTGTTTCAAGAACCTATCAAACCTAATAATTGAAGAAATAGCAATATACCCAAGGACTTTCACCTGATCTTTCATCTGATGGACTTGACTGAAAGCCAGGTTCAGAAAAAAACTTTCAACTTACCCCAAAATCCAAACAGTGACAGCAGGGAACACAAGAGGAAATACCAGATTATTTGCAAAACAAGGCTGCCTAGAAGTATTACATACAGCATAAGAGAGGTCTTTGTTATTAGCCCCCTGGTAACCTCCACCCCATTCCAAACAAAAGATGGCGACAGGAGCAGTTTGTGAATCATCCAGCCATGGAGGGAGAATGCCTTTCAGGATACTGCTTCCTCCTCTTACCCATTAAGAGTATGAATCCATTGTTAAAAATAAGCAAATCCATAGTGAGAAAGTCTTCAAGGAAAGAATTTATATGAATTTTAAAACCGGTCTTTAATTTGAAGTACCAAGTCACTGTGACTTCTGAAGCGTGATCTCCTTCTTGTTTGTTAAAAACATCCATAAGTATCATTACAACTATGTCAACTATAATCTCTCCTATAGGAATAAATTTCACCTAGTTTCTTAAACATCTAAGTTCATATAGGACTAGAAAAATGCTGAAATGAGACTTTGGGTTCCTAAGTCACTCAGGTACTTCTGAATAACTTCTATAACTTCTATACGTCTATATTTTCTAGAAGAAATAAGAAAGATTGTGTTATAATAATGGCAGTAAGGAAACAGCATTTTTTAAGCTGACTTAAATTTCGAATGAAGGGCAAAGTATTACTCAGAGAAAAATCCCTCTCACAAATAGCTTCTGTATTGAAATTATTTGATTCAGTATCAATAGTAAATGTCTACGTTATCTAAAATATCAGGTGGGGATGATGCAAAGAAAATTTTCATACATTAATCAAAACACATGAAGAGGCTTAAAAGAAAAGAAAAAGCCAAACAAACCCCACAACAAGACAAGGTCTAGGGCTCGAGATGAACACTTTAAAATGCATTCAGATCCTGTAGTAATGAGAACCAATGAAAATCCCTTATAAAAATTAATGATTTTGTATTCACATCATCCTTTAAAAAGTGCATGCAATAATGCCCGAGATCACACAGTGAACAAATGAGGAGAGAAGAAAATATCGATTTGTTGCTTAATATGTGAGTGCTGGCTGACTGGCTGCCAGGACAGGGATAGCTGGCTAGCTGTAGATGTACCGGGGGCTGGCATGGATCACCCAGATCCATGGATTCTTCTGAAGAGCAGAATGCCCATTGCAAGAGATCATATTGGCAGCATACTGTTATTCTGATTTTCTTTAGGAATCAGCAGAACAGAAGCTAAACAAAGAGAAGGGAAAGTCTGAAGGCTAGGGTGGGGAAGCAGAGGAAAGATGAAAACATACAAGTGTTAAGGAGCTGTGAGGAAGAAGAAGTGGAAAGCAGAGGCAGAGCGCTGCCAGGGCTCAGCTCATCAGGGTTTCTCTGAATATTGGGAGTCCTTTACTTAAGCATTTCTGCTGGCTGGAATTGGATCCTTTTCTGTAGTATTCCTTCAGAAGAGGCATCATCAGTTTTGGTGCTTTCAAACTGAAGGGTTATGTCAGTAACCACAAGTGTGAGTGGCAAATGTGGGAGGTACAGTAACATTAAGTGGAGTCCATTTTACTCCAACTTCAGTTCTTTACACTGTTTCTTGCCAGATGGAGTCCCCGTGCCCTTATAGGATGCTTTTTCAATTAACTTCAATAGTTTTATATGGGAACTCTGACAGGAAGCTCTAAGTGAAAAATTCAGTCTGCTAGAAGTGAGAAATCAAGGAAATTAGTGTCATGTCACTTTTTTTCATCTAAATGTCTTTAATAATTTAATTGATGGGATTAAATATCACTCTTTTGTTTGGATAAATGGATTTCATAATAGTATTTTGTACATAAAAGTAGATTCTACTATCTCACTAACATTTAGAACTTTTTCAATGTATTTTAATTTCTTGCAAAAAAAGTTACCAACGAGCATTTCAAATGCAAAACCATACCTCAATTCCAATTTCAAATCCACCACCAAGACCAGCAATTCCTATTGCAGAGGGAGCAGACCAGGCTGTCATGTGAAAGAAGATACATTTTTATCATATATTACAAGAAATAATTTTATTTTTACAGTTAAAAAACAAATTCTCTATTTAAAACTATGTTCAAAACCACTACAATAGAATCATAACTATAATGCTTCATCCTGTAAGAAAGGATTCAAGAAATACAAACCTTCACAATCAAAACAATTCCTTGTTACAAATTATTTATCATATACTTCTTAATAATCAGATATAACCAATTTTTCTAATGAATTTTACAGTAGGTACTTTCATATTTCATCCTTTTCCACAAAGATACTGAAAGCATTTCCATTTGGTCAAACAAAGGTACAAAGATTTGAAAACAGCTTTCACACCAAACATTGTCACCTGTCACCTACTTGCCTGACTCATCACACATCTCCTGTTTTATGCTGTAAAAAGAATAATGAATAAATATATTTTTTATATCTTTTAATTCTCTCATGAAGGACAAAATATTCACTTACCTCCATTAGGAAGACGAGCTAATACAATTCCACTTCCACCTCGAGCAGTCACCAAAAATCCAGCTTTGATAACAGACAAAACTGCAAGGCCTTTGGCTTTAGCTATTACATGAGCTGAAACAGCAAAATCATTTACTCAAGACATTGCAAGAGAAGTTCTAAGAGAAGGGGAAAACAAAACATTCAACAAATATGAACCCAAGAGTCAAATAATTAAAGCAAAAGCTTAAAGAAAACTGCAAAAAAAGTTGAGCTGATAATGACACTTCCACCACAGAGAACCACAAACCTAGCTACAGGTCAAATTAGCTTGGAACAATCTATACACTGCCACAACTGCTTCGTGTGTCCTGATTAGCTTGTATAGAATTAATTTATTTAGTGGCACACACTGTGTGAGTACCCTTGGCAAGATAAACAGAAAACAGGCAGTGAATAGCTTACAACCATGTCTCCACAAATTTTTGGAGGAGTCTAAATTTCAATCACAGCAACACAGAGCAGCCTAACATGTTTGTATCATTAGACAGTGTTTGTGGCAAATACTGATGTGTTATCATCCTGAAAATCTTATTGCAGACCTTCCAGAACATAATAGTTAAGGATTCAAAACCACAACCAGCAACACCAGGTGGAGAAAGACACTGGGGGAAACACAGAGCAACAACTGCAAAAATAAAGAAGCAAATAAGAGTCCTGAACCAGCATCAAAAGGAAAATCACCCTGATTTCTTTACTTCAACTTATTTCCATCTAGCTAATTCTAATCAACAGATATTCAAGAGCTAGAGCTACTATTCCAGGCTCTCTCTGAAGAACAGACATTTACAGGGTTGAGCTTGAGAAAGTCCGTCCATCCACGGGGGAAGCCTTCCAGTGCAGCTACCTTGTAACAGTAAACATTCAAAAGATCTCTCACAGTAAGTAACATCTACCAAGAATACAGCAAACTGAAACCCTTTACTTCCAAAATATTTTCAAAGAAGTTATGGCACCTGAAATTTTCATTCATCTCTAAGTTGTGGTCAGTGGAAACAGGGAATTGGTAAAGACAGCATGACTGCAACACAGGGAGCACTGAAGGTTTTAGCTGAATCAAAGTGTTTTATTTACTCACGTGGTATGATTTTATCTGGTCCATTTCTGGAAGTTATTTCTGTAAATTCTCGTAGAATTTTAGCTGCCTTTTTAGCTTCTGACTTCAGGTTGGAAGGTATAGGGTTGTTCACTGTAAAGCATGAAAGAAATAAATTATGGTCAGTTTAGCATATCTCATATGAAACAAACTATCATTTGTATGGGAAAAGTGGTTATTTACAAATAAAGAGTAAATAAAATAAACACACGTGAATATAAGAAGTTATCTTCTGTATCAGATCCACATTTTGTTTCTGACAGTTTTAACTGAAGACACCACTTAATAAAATACACAAGCCTGATTCTTTTATGCAATCTCTTTCTCTTGCATGTGTTCAGAATCCACACTGGTAACAGCAAGGGTGTTTGACACACATCCTTAGTTGTTCTTGTCACTTTATTTATCGGTTTATTGCATACAAATTTGTCTAGTGCTTTTTCAAATCTGCTAATATTCTGCCAGCAGAATTCCTGCACCAGCAGCAGTTCACCTCCTACTTAAAGAAGCATGTGCTCTATTTTAAATTAATCTGCTAGTTACAGTGAATGCCTGCTAGCTCAAGTCTCACAAGTTCTGGTGAATACCTAACGAATTCAACTTACCGACTACCTTAATGCTTTTACAAACAGACAAAGCCCCCAGCCTCCTACACTCTTTCAGGAGTCTCAGCCTTCTTAATCTCTCCTCAGGGTAGTTGCTCCATCACTGACCACTCTAATTGCTCTTCTCTACACCACCATCAACTCTGCTGTCCTTCAAACAGCAGAGCAACTGGCAACTACTGACTCTTGAATGCTAAACGTTTTGCATCTTTTCAGGATACTTCTTTTACAGAGCTAAACATGTGGCATGTTCTGAAAGTGAACAAAATTCTGTTTCAGATCAAGAAATTTCCTTTAGAGATCTACTTCCTGTTGAAAGTCTTATCAATATTTTCTTTCCGATGTGATCGAACATAATTCCCTCATGTATTTTAACTGAGGAAAAAGCACAGATTAGAGATGTTACGTTTACTTTACACAGCTGCAGAGTACAGTAGCAAACACACAAAATCTTGAAATCTATGCTCCAAACAAGGGAGGATAAGATCATAAAGTCTACAGACATGCTTATTCTGATTTGATCCACCAGATCTGCTGTCACCAGTCAACAACTAGATAGAACCAAGTATTATAAATTGTTAGTATTCTGCAACATTATAAATACCATTTTGTGTATGAATAGTAATGTTTCACCTGTAGATTTGCAAAAAGAAGCCTTAGTGCAGTTAAAGAGATAGGAGTTTCATCTTGATTGTTACATCTACTAAAATCCCTCAGAGCTACTTAAATTATTCTTGTTTTCCTGTCTGTACATAACAACACCCACTGTTTCCAAAGTTATCAGAACCAAACCGTCCAGCTAACACATAAATATATTGCCAGACCAAAAATGCATCTAATCTCACGGCACATCTCTGAAAAAAACTAGTGACAGTATTTCCATAAAATTCTATTCCTAAATTCACAAACATATAAAAAAGATTCTGCATAGAGAAACAATATTCAGTCAGAAGTGAACTATTTTGTTAACTGGCATTTCCTGAACATCCATTCACCTCTTCACTCTGGGCAACATTCCCACCCAAAACCAGTAAAGTGAGGATTAAATACATTTTGAGGTTACATCCATGAAGCTTAGAGAGAAATTCAGCTCAGACCAAGTGGAGCACATAGCAGCAAGTCAGCCAGATTTCTGTCCAGGCTCCATTGACTAAAATATGATACCCTCCATTTTACAAAGAGAATATTCCTCTAGTATGTTCTCTGGGCAAGAAGGAAGATTCCAAGAAGGAGAGAGATTTTGACAGCTGAATGTCTGGATTAGTGTTGCCTGAGAGAGCTTGCCACAACATTTGGCTTTGGTGAAGATGCAGCAGGTACAACCTTGGAGAGTTTGAAGTAACATCAGTCATCAGAAGGCTGTGCAGAAATATCAGCCTCTCTGGGAACAAAAGGAAATGTACAGAATGCAACAGACTCTAAACCACGCTGCAGTTATCAGATTAGAAATATTAATTCTATCTCCTAATAATCCCTTCTCTTTTCAGAAAATTAAGATGATAGTCAAGACCCCGTGTGTGAGAGGACAGGCTAAGGTGAAGCTCTAAGAGCTCAGGATATTCTGAAAAGTTCTTAGCATGTGAATTTTCTGTGACTGTTACAGTACTAAAATTGTCAAACCGCTTGCAGGAGTTTTGAACATTCATTTCTTCTGTGGTTGGAAGGCTTCCCCAGACTGGAACCAGGCTACATGGCAAGAGGAGAGGCCAGTGTAGCTCAAATAAAACATGAACTCATAATTGCTTTTGGTAGATTAACAAACTGGGGTGGAGCATATGTCTCCATTACTTCTGTCGTTTGTACTTCACACTGCATTTTCAAGGTTAGAGGACAAATATGACCAGCATGTTGCAAGAGGAAAACAAAATCTCTGCTTTTTGATATCCCTGTGGAGATAAACTGAAGCAGTCCCAAAAAGCATATTGCAACACCATTCTTCTGAAGGGGCACAAAGAATAAACCTAGCATATTATAATTTGTAACTAACAATTAACATTGTAATATGCAGTGCATGTCCATTTGCAAAATCAGGTGAACACTTCTATATGTAGGTTTTCACTTAAGATACTTTTCAGGTCTAGAGGTCTCGAGTTTAGGAAGGTTCACCTACCTAGTCTACTCAAAATATACGTTTCATGTTACTTAATTTTTCTCATGGTTCAGTAAGATTAAACTGTGGTAAAATGGACAGTTACATGCCTGACCATGCAGGACTTTTAGCAAAGTGATCAAGACAATGAAAATAAGACCAGTACACTGGAGACAAAAAAAACCCCAAACAAACCAAACACTGGGGATATGAAAACACTAGGGAGTTAAAAAACATTACTGAACAAAAGTAAGCATTATCCAGCTTCTAGATTAGAGAAATAAAATAAACTTCAGTGCTCTTCTCAAACTCTTCTTCCTTGTTTACCCACACATTCCTACCTCTCCTTTCCTTCTCTTTGCCTAATCTCAGAATTTGGAGAAACATCTCCAATTATTCTTCCTACTCCTAAAAAGTTTTAAAAACAAGCAGCTCATATTTCATACAGATTATAAAATAAATCCCTTAGCTAAATCCATTGAGAAAGTGAGGTGTTTTCAGACCTGAAAGTCTGCAAACAGGAAGAACAGAGTGTGGGGAAAACATTAAGTTTTTGTAAGAATTTTCAGATTTCAGATTCAAAATTGTTTCAGAAAGATTTGATGGTTACCAGAAAACACTGTGGACATGCCACTGTGCACGTAGGAGCTACTATTTAATTGAAGACAATTCAAAGCTGAACATCAGGAGTCAGCAAAAGTAATACCGTTACTACTTCACTGTTCCTTCACCTTTCAGTACGTAATTGGTTGCTCAGAGCAACCTGCTCTAGTCAAAGGTGTCCCTGCCTACTGCAGGAGAGGTTGGATTAGATGTCCTTTTCCCTTACAGCCCAAACATTTCTATGACTTTCCTGCACTGATTCAAAAAACTGTATTCTAAAACAAATTTTGCACAGAAAAATAGCATTAGTTAAGCAAATCAAAAATTAGGTATTTCCACTGCAACCTTTCTAAAAGGTGTTGTTTGTTTTTTTTTTTTTTTTTGGCGTCACATAGTGGGGGGTACCTTTATCACCAAGGAATGGAGAAACTGGAGAGACGTTCATCCAGCTGTACACTACAACAGTAAGCACAGAAAAGCTTAAGTTCCCATCCTCAAACCAACAACAGAAACTTCACCTTCTCCTTATATCACTTGTTTCCTGTATCATTATTTCTTCTGCATTTCTTAGATAGTTAAAGGAATTCACTCCTCCATTATCTCTTACTTTTTCCCTTCCTGTCACAGACTGAAGTAACGCAGGATTAATCCTCTGGACTAAGACACAGCAGGTGGATTTGATAACAGCATTCTGCACTCTGCAGTTACTTTGCACGTGGCTAGACTTGTGCACTTTCAGAAGCTATGAAATGGGTCATATTTCTAAAGCACAATAAAAGTACAGAGAGGAGAAAAGGGAAGAAAGAAAGAAAGAGGTTGAACTGCTACCAACTGAAGAGCTCAAAGCTACACATTGCAGAGAAGGGCTGCAAGTAAGATTTTAATTTAGACAGTAGCAGGTATGAAAATTTAATTTGCATTAACATTAATTGGCAAGCAAACATGGCACAGAGAGGTTTTAACAATGGGCAGGATGAATAAGCCACCTGATTAAACACTTCCATGCTGAAAACCAACCCAGTTACTCAAAGTGGTAACCATAGCGGCTCACTTTGAGTTCCTTGTTTACTTCCATAACCTCGTGTAGATACTAAGGAACTGGCGGGATGCCTGCAGGAGTCTTGAAGAACTGATGAATTGTTTTAAAAAAAACCCCAAACAAATCCACACCCTGACCTCAATTATGTATAATATGAAGCCTGATAAAGCCTGGTTGGATTCCCAGTTTGGTGAATATTAGAACCACAGCAGAAGAAATAGTATTTTTATTACTGAGGGAAGGGGGAAGCTTGGCTCTCCCACTTGGGTTATGCCACACTCAGGATTTTGACAGAGTTCAGAATTATATAAGGACAGAGTCAACAACACTAAAAAAGCGAAGTTTAATGGTTTGATATATAGTGTATATATAGTATGGCTGAGGCCCGACTCTTACCATTTAATTTTAGATCAATCAATTTCATAAAACTTTATCCAAGGGCAAAGAAAAATATTGTTTTTTTAGTAAAAAAAACCCTAGTAAATAAAAAATAGTATAAATATGTCAGACAATTTGAAGCTATTCACTTAAAAAAAAAAAAAGACATCAAGGTTTGCACTACAAAATACTGGCGTCTGTTGCAAAATACAACAGAAATAAAATAAATATTATAGTGAAGGCAGAGGAGTAAATTCTTGTTTCTATTTATTTTAATCACTCTATAAACAGAGCAAATTGTAAGTGAGATTTCTGTGACCTCAAAAATTATTTCAACTTCTGTTCATCTATCAAATTATCCTCGTTTCCCTCAAGCTTGCCTTAGGATTTGGATTGCAAAATTAGTTCCTTAGAAACTCATTTAATATCTATTGAAAAAATCATATAGACATATCTGCTTTTTAACAAAAATACTGTATGAAATATTTAGACATAAGCAGAATTTCCGTGTTCAGTTTACCCCATCAATAACATACGTAATAACCCTGTAGCACTGTCTTCACTATTAGCTTTTAAGTATGCATATCTAATTGTCTGGTTTGTATTCAAGCACTGCTCAGGAAAGAGGTAACCAGGAGCAATAAGACAATAATATCTATCAGGAGGATACACTGACTGATGGATTTGGAATGCCGTGACCAGCGAATGCTCAGCTGGGAGCAAGCTTCATTTGCACTCCTGCTTGTTGTTGAAAGGAGAAGATATTGAGCATATGTGAGTCAGCAACACAAACCCCATGGGGGAATATCACACCAAAATTGATTAACTGCTTAATTTGTAAGCTGATGAGGCAAGTGCGTCAGCCTCTAATTTACATTCTGACTAACAGTAATAATTTGCTGGCTGAACATTTGGTGAAATTATCTGAGCAAGGTGCATTAAAGAATAAATAAAGCCTTTTTACTTAAAAGCTATAACTAATTCTGATACAATCAAAATTATGCTGAATATGAACAGATGAAATAAAGCTTAGTGGCATTACGAGAATCCAAACATCAATAGTACAAAGAATGGATGACAAAGAGGACACAAAGACTCGCATGCAGATTTCACACATATGTTGCCTATGTATGTTTGAGCTTTGAATTATTTGGTTAGAAGTGGTTTTGTGGGTATTCTTTGGCCACAAGAAGAAGAAAAAACAATGACAAATACCTATACGAGCCCCATACAATACTTCAGTCTTTTCTTTCACTTCACTAAGAAGTTCAGAAACAACACAAAAACATATTAAGGCATAGCTGATTTGCAAATACCCATGGTTACAACAGGAACATCAATGCTAATGCAATGCTTATATGAAAAGAGAACATTCAAAATATGAACATTCATAAACATGAAAACTCGCATAGTCAAGAAAAGTTAAAGAACAACATTCTAATGGGAAGGAGAAACCTGAAAAACAAGACTGTGCAGCACTGGAAAAGGGCCTAAACAAGAAATTTCAATTTGGCATTGCAATTAGAGATTAATGCAATTTTGGTTTCACAAATGTGTAACAACATGATACTGTGGCAGCCAGCTCAGCCTTGGGATTCATCTGGTACTTGGAATTCCTCGAACAGCATGCCATATTTGCATCGTAAGCATTTTGCCCAGCCCAAGAAAAAGTGATGCAATACAGAGACGTGGATGACAAGCAGCAGCCTATGCTAAACATGTCTCTGTGAGTCTCTCTCCATTTACGATTTCCAACACTTGAAGCCAATGATTGAAGGCAAAGCATCAAGGGTAATGAGATATCAAGAAAAGATTTGTGCAGGTCAAGGAAATAGAGGAATAAGTTGAAAAGGGCCCTACAGGAAAAGGATGTTACAAAATAAAGGCAATAACGACCCTTTTTAGCTGAAACTCTGCAGACTGCTCAGAGCCTGAGCTCCTTACTCCTGGTTTGAAACCAACAGCAACAAGCAGGTTTCCTCTAGATTCCAAGGACCATGAAGAAGGAAAGGCTCAGAATGTACACTTTAAACATCCTGCTTATGGGTATAGGGAAGGAGTCTACAAAAGCAGTAGCAGGGAATGAGAAAGCATCACTGACACATTGGTTAGCCAATGGGCAAGGTTGTACAATTCTGACAAAAGCACCAACAGCAAGAGAGACAGGAGACAAACACATCATATATCAGTGTAAGGCAACAGAAGCAGAGGTGAAAATTAGAAACAGAATCTCAGTACAGTGAAGTTTTGCACTATGCTCATGTATTTCTACCATGATCTTTATCACCTGGATTCCTGAAGCTTTACCAGCTTCCATGCTTCACTGCTCATCAACACTGGTGTGAGAAATCAGTGATCTGGCAGTGACAGTACAAGTTATGGCAAGGTACAAGTACTACAGCAAGCACTGCATGGCCCTGAAGAGCATCAGCTGAGCTCCACTGGAAGACTCTAATGTGTGCTTTCACAACTCTAATGGTTTTTATACTGTGAATTAATGTAACTACACTTTCCTCCATCCCCGCCCTGGATTACAAATTGTTTACTGGATGGTATTGCATTAAGCTGGTGCTGGTGGTGGTGAGAGAGGCACAACAGACCAGAAAGGTCTGCAGAACCTGCAGCTGACAGCATAGAGAAATCAAGGAGCTGGAAGTATTTTAAGGTTTACCTAAGACAGATGGAAATATATTCTGTCCAAACACTCCAGTAAGAGAAATAAAAAAGTGCTTAAAAATATAGCTGAAAATGAAAAAAAAAACAACCCACTCTTATACATGTTAAAATCAGCCTGTTTTTCCTTTTTTTACCTGCAATAACCTGCTGAAGTTAGCTGTTGATGACAGTCTGCACCCATGAAAAAACCTCATGAGCATACTGAAGCTGCAACTAAATTCAGCATTCAAGAACGCAAATATACAAAAGGAATGACACATAACAGAATATAGCACATCCTCTAAAAGGAAAACAGTCCAACAATTCTATATTTCAAAGATGAGAATCTCACAGAGATTGCTATCAATATTAAAAGCTGCGATATTTACAGTATTCTGAAGAATTTTTTAATGGAGAACATTAAAATAACAAATTATAATAGAATTTGTGAAGGTTATATTTCCACAATTATGTATATTTATACATTTAAATCACAGCAATTTGTGTGGAGGGAGGAATAACAAATGCCATTAAGATTAATACTTCCGAAAACCTTTACACAAACTTACATTACATCTGTATGGTCACTGCAAGACAGCTAAGTTAGACAGTGAGAGGTAACACAGGCATCTCCATTTGGACTTTGGCACACAAATACACAGCATGAAACCAGCCCAAAATACAAAGAATCACAAGTCTTTTCTGAAAAAAGAACCATTTCAAACACAGGCGGCCTTTCATTGATAGAAATGAAGTAATGGGAATAGATGAGCAGATTTCTTCCTTTGAGTGTGTCTTTTTAGTTTTTTTTTTTTTTAATATATTACTATGAGTTATGGAAATTAAAATACTTCTGAAGATAACTCAAAGGAAGCCAGAATTATCAGAGGCATGTAAATGTGGTGACTCTAAACCTGGAGAGACAAGCTGCCTCACCCCAATCGTGCATGTGCACTATGTCTACCATTAGCTGGTACTCTAAGATGAGTAACTCTTCACAGCCTTTATCACAGAATCATTGAATGGTTTCTATTGGAAGGGACCTGAAAGACCATCCAGTTCCAGCACCCTGTAATGGGCAGGGACGTTCTCCTACACCAGTTTGCTCAAAGTCCGATCCAATGTGGCCATGAACATTTCCACAGACAAGGCATCTACAGCTCCTCTGGGCAACCTGTTCCCAGTGCCTCACCACCCTCACAGTAAAGAATGTATTCCTAACATCTAATTTAAATCTCCCCTGTTTTAGTTTAAAATTGCTACCCCTTGTTCTATCACTATTGACTGTGTAAAAAGTCACCTTTTAAGCATCACCTCTCTCCCTGGAGTTGTCTCTTCTCCACACTGAACAAACCCAGCTTTCTCAGCCTGTCTCCATAGGAGAGATGCTTCATTCCTTCCATCATCTCTGTTGGTGTCCTCTGAGTTTGCTCAAACAGATCCACATATGTCTTGTGCTAAGAACTCCAGAGCTCAATGCAGTACTCCAGGTGGAGTCTCATGAGAGCAAAGCAGAGGGGCAGAATCCTGTCCCTTGCCCTGCTGCTCATACTGCTTTGGATGCAGCCCAGGGTGCAGTTGGGTTTTCTGGGCTGCAGGGGCACATGGCCAACTCATGTCCAGCATTTGTCTGCCAGAACATCCATGTCCTTCTCAGCAGTGCTGCTCTCAATGAGTTCCTCTCCCAGTTGATACCTGTACCTGGGATTGCCTTGACCCAGGTGCAGCACCTTGTACTTGGACTTGTTGAACTTCATGAGGTTCTCATGGTACCACTTCTCAAGCTTGGTCCAGGTCCCTCTCGATGGCATCCCATCCTTCTGTTGTATCAATGGCAACACACGGCTTCATGTCATCAGCAAACTTGCTGAGGATAAGCACTGAATGTAGGTTTAAGGCTTTCTGCTACAACTTTTTAAAAGGAGTAAGTAAACTTCATGGTCAAGTTTTTAGGCTGTTGCTCTCTAAGCAAAGGTATTTTGTAAACTCAGGTTTACAGAGATAGAAATTGAAATGTTAGCTGATGACCTTTTGGAAAGCAAAGCAAAATTTATTTGAAATGCCATAATCATATAAAATAATACATCCAAAATAAGCTTAGGCTCTGCAATCTTATATAAATTAAATGGTATGAAATGTGATAAAAGCAATAATGCTTGTTACCTGTATCAGTGTGACTATTGTCATGTATAGCGTCCAAAAGCATCAAAGATTTTTGGTCAGCTCTAGTGTTTACAAGCTGCCTTTTCAAATATTGCAACCAATTACGTATACACTTCTAGACCACAGGAGCTCAATATTTTTCACATTAAATATTCATTTTGTTAGTGATAAGATATCCTACAACATGTAAAAAACCCATGCCGTGTTTCATTGTGGCATAATTTTTAGACCTTTTCTCCACAGAGAGGAAAGAACTAATTCAAACACAAAGTTGATCACTTTGTAACTTTATGTGGTATCAGACCTCAGTCTCACATTGAATTAACTATTTCCCAGAGAAAAGTCAAGGAAAAAAACCCTGTAACGCAGAGTCTCCTGTGTTATCAAAAGCATTTGACGACTTGGGTTCCCAGCAGTTTTTGTACTGAAGTCAGCTTGGAGAAAATTCTAATTAGAGATGCAGAATTTCCTCTCATGTCCTTTTCTGATGAAAGCTGGAATACATGAAGGTAAAATGATAGTGACAAAGCTGAACACCATGCTTTAAAGAAAAATGTGTTCCCCTGATAGATGCGAAATGTTTCAACTAGGTGATATTCCTTATTTCTAAGGAACTGTGGCATATGAAGACAGTTGATACCTGCCTGAGGCACAGAGGATTTGTTCCAAAAAGTACATTAGACGTCTGTTCAGCTGCACAGGAGGGAGAGTAGTGAAATACCCGTAGCTAAAATTCTACAAAATTCTTATAACTTTTAGCAATTGTAAGAATACTAAAATCCCGAGTCCACCGTTCTACAACCAAGTTGCAGCTTTGCACTAGAAGAGCGGATAAACACAAGTGGCATGAGCAAGAAATCACTCAATTTGTGCAAAAAGAATCATAAAACATAATTTTCAAGAATATAGAGACAGTGATGTGCTCTAAAACATGCACGAAAGGCAGAGTTGTGCTGGGGGCTGTCTGAGACTCGTGTGAACTCTAGCACGAGTTTGTACTACAAGAATTGCAGGCTTTGGCTCAAAACATGCCACCACACCTATCCACTCTACACCCATGCCCCAGGATGCTGTCCACTTGAAACCCTTTCAGCACGTCTTTCATACACACTTACTATAATATGTTGAATGTGTAAACAATTGGCATCAAAGAGGTCCTACCCACCAAGTAAGATAAGTAGCATGACTGAAGCTAAATCAGAGCTACAAATTCAGTTCTACCTGTCTCATGTCATCTTAATACAGGAGTTGGTATGATACGTGAAATTTAGACAGGGGAGTAAGGGGAAAATCCCAAAGGGAATCCTAATTTTGACTTGCTAATTGTATTTTAAAAAAGAAGAATAAACTTCAAGGCAACCCAAGCAGATTACAGTACCCTTTGCACATAAAAGCTTTAACTAAAACGAAGCTGTTTTTGTACAAAAATCCTAAACCAACATCTTGTTTATTTTCTCACCAAGGCCAGAAGTACAGAGATAGTAAAAATGTAACAGATGAAACTCAGATGTGCACTACACAATAGCCCTCTATACGACCATGAAAAAATACTAACTACCTAAACAAAATAGACTGCTTATTTCCCAAAGAAAATACTTAACACTTCTGTCAAGAAAACTGTCACCATCATTCTGATTCTCTCATTTCCATACTTCATAGATGTCTCAATTCACTACGTGTGTGAATCAAATCTAAGAAGTCACCAATTCCCAGAACTAATTAATTCCTACAATTAATCACACAAGAAAAATGTCTTCAAGCTAAAAGGAATAAACATTTAAAAAGCGAAGGTGCTTGATATTTATTAATCAATAATCAGAAGAGCCCTAGTTCTGCTAAAGTTCTAAATTATCTTGTTCACAAGAGTGTTTCTTCTCCACTAAGACATACAGGTTATCCTTCATAACAGCCTTGTATTACAGGCTCTTTTACAACAATGCAGTAACTATTTCAAAAGTCCCCAAATATGGAGAGCTTATTACACCAGAAAGAGTAATTCTTAATGGTGACAAACCATGACACAATGCAAAGGACAACAGTGAATTCTGTCACAGTCCATTTCAAAGATATGAAGTTGCCATTAGCTGAAGAAGGCAAAAATTGTCTCTTCCACTGCTGAGGGCTGAAAATGACAGAATCATTTAGGCTGGAAAACGCCTCTGAGATCATCAAGTCCAACTTTTGACCAAACATTACTTTGTCAGCTAGACCACAGTCCTAAGTGTCACCTTAGAACACCTTCAGGGATGGTGACTCCACCACCTCCTTGGGCAGCCTGTTCCAATGCTTGACAATCCCTTCAATTAAGAATGCAGGATAACATATAAGGATCCTCCCCAGTCCCCTCCCAAAGACAGGGAAACACAAAAGACTTTGTCTCAAAATTACAGCTAGGCATGTGCCTGCATGTGGCATACACTGCTACACTGGGTTTTATAGGAACTCCAGGATGGCCTTTCAAGCACATACTTCTATACAGAGCCTTATCTTCCCCAACCCACGTAGGAACAGGGGTGTAGGGGGGGAAATCTACTTCCAATGTCGACACCACAAGGGACTTGATGCAACAGAAAGCAGGACTAAAGGCACTCTGCACTGCTCAGTTATACAGTATGGCTGAGCCACATATGAGAATGCCACAACTGACTTATCTCGCCCTCCCTCACCCAGGCCATGTCTGACAAGCGAGCAGAGCCCTGCCCCTGCCTGGCTCCACCACCTCACACTCCCAACACCTGTGAGCTGACCTGACAACAGCAGGATGCTGCAGGCACCGGGGACAAAAACTATGTTGCTGATTACCGATCACTTCCACTGCAAAGTCAAACAACTAGATAATTTTTAAAACTGTGGTTGTATTGTAACTGTATTTACAAAAGAAGCGGTGTATCAAGGATAGCATTTCGAGCTGCATAAAAGGAAACACGCAGTTTGTTCCATTCCACAGCAAATGCTATATAAGCTTTTCAGCTTTCCTTTGTAAGTTATAGATCTGGCACAAAATTAGGAATCTGGCACTTTTTATTTAGCCTCCAAAGTGCTGTATTTTGACCAGAAGACCAGCTAAGCAAGTCTTTAAAAAGCAGCAAAGGAATCCAGTCCTGGCCACACCCTGCCGTGGTGGGGCTGTCTGCTGGCGTTACAAAACCCAGCCAGGTACACAGTGTACAGGACAGCCCAGCAGAAAAAATAGAAATAAATACATAGAAAAGTTTTAAAAATGATATAATTATCTAAATATAAATAAAACATAAAAACATATCCGCACATACATATATATATATATCTTACAATATATAGTAGGTATATATAACCTATCTATATTATACATAGATTTAAAATACAATAAATAAAACGAAAAACGAGACACTCGAGCTGCCCTGGAAAGCGAAGCGCCCAAGTGCTGTATTTCACCAGCAGCCTGGCGAGGCCAAAGCCGCATTCGACGCCTCTTGGATTTTTAGGGGGAGAACGCAGCACCTGCTGCGACCCCGGGCGAGAAGGGGCTGCGAGTGCCAGCACAGCCGTGCCCGCGGTGTACGAGCGCGTTCGCTCCGCCCGCGGGGGTGCGGGGGCGGCTCCGCGCCCGCCGCGCCTGAGGAGCCCACCTGGCCCCGCGGGATCCTCACTCCTACCCCGCGGGATACTCACTCCTACCCCGCGGGATACTCACTCCTGCCCGGGCCGGGACTCCCCCGCTCCCCCTCGCTTCCTCTCCTCCTGCCGCCGCTGCCGCCGCAGCCTTACTGGGCGGCGCCGGGGCGGCCCCGCTGAGCCGCGCACCTGCCGCAGGTGAGGCGGGCGGGGCCGGGGCGATTGCGGAGCGCCAGCTCCCCTTCCCGCCAGCGGCTTCTCGGTAGCACCGGCGCTGCCCGGTGCTGTGCTGTCCCGTCCCGTCCCGTCCCGTCCCTCCCTTCCCGCCGGCCCGGGCACGTTCCACACTTCCCTCCTTTTCCCCCCCTCGAAACAGGCAAGTCCCTCAGCCGCCTATAACAGCTGGTGCCGTAAAGCGAGGCAGGGGCGGCGCGACAGCCGCGAGGTCCTCTGAGCGAAGATGGCGGCGGTGGAGTCGAAGTCGGTGCTGTTCGTGTGCCTGGGTGAGCGGGGCGAGGGATGGCCGCTCCTGCTCTGCGCCCGCCGCTCCTGCATTGCACCCGCCGCTCCTCGGCCCGGGGCACCGGCGGGGTGGGGCGGGAGCGCGGTGAGGCGAGGGCCGGAACCGGGGAAAGTGCGGCAGGCCCACCGCGGTGTCGCAGGCGTCCCGCCCTGAGACGGTTCCGCTGGTTTGCCGTGTCGGGGAGGGCCGGAGTAGTAGCCAGGAAGGGAGGTGGAATGCAACTGCGCCTTTTCTGCGATAGGAGCAAGGAGGAGGCGCTTAGTGTTGAGGGTGGCAGAGCACTGGAACAGGTTGCCCAGGATGGTCGTGGAGTCTCCCTCTCTAGAGACGTTCCAAACCCACCTGGACCCGTTCCTGTATAATCTGCTCTAGGTGACTCTGCCTCGACAGGGGGATTGGACTAGATAATGTTCAAAGATCCCTTCCAGCCCTAATAGTTCTGTGATTCTGTGAAATCAGTGGGAAGTAGTAAAAGAAGTAAAATGCAATGTTGATAAACGCAAAGGTTGTGTGTGGGGAAGCGCAACACCTAAATAGGCATAAACCAACTCTGACCTTAGGCTGCTCCTTAGGGGCAGCACGGAGACGTGGCTTTGAACAGCTTTCTGAGATGGATTGTGCAGCACTTGGCTTCTGGAACAGCGGGATGGGAACGGGGATTCTGCCCGCTGGCTTGCTGTTGGGAGCACCAGGCATGGGAAAGGGAGAGAAAACCACAACAAGAACCCCTGACGTTAATGTTAGAGCCGCTGTAAAAAAGGGGAAAGAAGGGTAGGACTTTAAGTAAGAGAAAAAAAAAAACTTGGTGGAGGCTGATCTGTTAGGATCTAATAATGAAATTCTTGATCTGGTATGAAAATGAGTGAAAAGAATAAGACTTTTTTGAAAGGCTACCAAAAGGAAGCAATAGGAAACTTTCTTTTACTGATATTTTTTTATGCTTCAGTTGTAAATCTTGTCACACCAAGTCCCAGAAAACAGAAGTGTAGATGGGATCAGAAATCACCTGAATGCTTTTCTGGAGTTTAGGACAATCAATTACTGGTAAGCAAGATAATCATAAGTAGCCTGACTATATAGATTACTGAGCCATGCCCCATTTTGTACATGCTTTCTCTAAACTTCTGCTTTCTTCAGTGCATAACAAGCTGGATGGCTCTCTGCTCTGATCTAGGTGGGCTGTTAACATTATCTACTTCCTAGCCCACATAATCTTACCTATGTGCTGTGAATCCCTGGCATTTTGCCAACTTTATTGCAAAACCATTAGTTAATGTTTGGACGTTTTGCTATCTGCATTTTTTGTTGTTGTAATAGGAGACATGCAGATTACCTGAATAGCAAAACAAGAGTTTAGTTTTGTGAAATAAGTTCTGATGTTTACATTACAATAAAATCAAGCCCTAATAATAATCCAGGGAAAACATTCTTTAGTAAGGGATTATCAGTTGCTGTGTGTTTAGAAGCTAGTGGTCAATACAATGTAAATGTTGTTGTACAAAAACATCTTAATTAATATGAATCCTCCCTCCCAAACACGATGTTCTAAAGATAGTGGTAATCACTGACCCTATGTGCTGAAGGGTGAGCCAGTGGGTAGGAAGATTGGCCTGGCTGGAAGTGAAGGAAGAAAGGAGAAATTATGACCTTTGGAAGAAGAGGCAGGCAACTCAGGAGGACTAAAGGATGTAATTAGGGAGAAAAATTAGAAGGTCCAAAATCCAGCTAGAACTTAAAGTGTTTACTGCCATAAAAGACAAAAGAAAATATTTCTATAAATACATCAGCAGCAAAAGGAGGCTAAGTAGAATCTCCATCTTTGTTGGATGCAGGAGGAAATAGTGACAAAGGGTGAGGAAAAGTCTGAGGTGTTTCATGTCTTCTTTGCCTCAGTCTTGCATGCTAAGACAAGTTCGTCTTTATGTACCAGCGCCCTGAGTTGGAAAACAGGGATGGGTAGTAGTATCACAGATTCATAGAATAGATTCACAGGTTCATTAAGGTTGGAAAAGACTTTGAAGATCATCAAGTCCAGCCTTTGACCAACCACCAGTCTCTCAACTAAACCATAGCACCAAGTGCCATGTCCAGTTAGTTCTTGAGCACTTCAGGAACAAGGACTCCCTCACCCTGCTGGGCAGCTCCTTTCAATTGTTAACCACCCTTTCAATGAAAAATTTCCTCCTGCTGTCCAACCTGAACCTCCACTAGTGCAGCTTGAGTCCATTTCTTCTTCTATTATGAGTGGTCTGGGAAGAGACCAACTCCCACCTGTCTACAGTCTTGGGTATTGTAGAGAGTGATAATGTCTCCCTGAGCCTCCTTTCCTTCAGCTTACACAACCCCACCTTCCTCAGCTGCTTCTCACAGGACTTGTGTTCCAGACCCTTCACCAGCCTTGGCACCTTTTCTGGACACACTCCAGCACCTCAGTGTCTTGTAGTGAGGGGCCAGAACTGAATGTAAGATTCAAGGTGTGGCCTCACCAGTACTGAGTACAGGGGGCCACACTATTGCTGGTACAGGCCCAGATGTCACTGGCCTGCTTGGCTGCATGGGTTCACTGCTGTTAGCTGGGTGTCAACCAGCACTTGTAGGTCTTTTTCTGCCAGGCTGGTTTCCAGCCATATTTCCTGTACTGAGGGAGCTGATGGAAGTGCTCACTGAGCTGCTTTCAATGATTTACCATCAGTCTTGGTCAGCTGGGAAGGTTCTGGTTGACTGGAGGTTGGCAAATGTGACGCTCATCTACAAGAATGTTTGAAAGAACGACCTGGTGAACTAAAAGCCTGCTAGCCTGATGATGGTGTCAGGGAAGGTCATAGAGCAGATCGTTGTGAGTGCCATCATGTGGCATAGGACAACCAGGGCATCAGGCCAGGCCAGGCTTTAGGAATTAGGGTTTATGAAAGGCAAGTCTTTGCTTGAAGGACCTGATCTTCTGTGACCAGGTGACCTGCCTGGTGGATGAGAAAAAAAGAGGTATGTTGTTTACCTTAACTTTGCTATAACCTTTAACACTATTTCCCACAACATTCTCCTGGAAGAACTGGCTACTTAGGGCTTGGTGGGTGCACTGTTTCTTGGGTAAAAAAACTGTATGCGTGGGCCCCAAGTAGTCGTGAATGGATTTACACGTAGTCATGAGTATTGGTTCCCCAGGGCTCAGTATTGGGATCAGTCCTGTTTAATATCTTAATCAGTAATCTGGATAAGGGGATTGAGGACTGCTGTAGTCAGTTCACAGGTAGCACCAAGTTGGGTGGGGGTGTTGATTGCTGGAGTATAGAAAGGCTCTGCAGAGGGAGCTGGACAGGCTGGATTGAATCCAACTATAGGAGGTTAAACAAGACCAAATGCTGGGTCCTGCCCTTGGATCACAACAACCCCCTGCAGTGCTGAGGGCAGAGTGTCTGGAAAGCTGCCTGGTGGTAAATGACTTGTGAGTGCTCCTTGACCAGAGCTGAACATGAGCCAGTGTGTGCCCAGGTGGCCAAGAAGGCCAATGGCACCCTGGTCTGTATCAGCAATAGTGTGGACAGCAGGATCAGGGAAGTGATTGTCCCCCTGTACTCGGCACTGGTGAGGCTGCATCTCAAGTGCTGTGTCCAGTTCTGAGCTCCTCAGTCAGGAAAGACATTGAAGTGCTGGGGTGTGTCCAGAGAAGGGCAGCAAAGCTGGTGAAGGGTCTGGAGGACAAGTCTGATGAGGGGTGGCTATGGGAGCTGGAGTTGTTTAGCCTGAAGAGGAGGTTCAGGAGAGACCTTGTCACTCTCTACAATACCTGAAATAAGTTAATAGAGACAAGATGAGAGGAAATGTCTCTTTAAGTTGCACCAGGGAAGGTTTAAATTGGGTATTAGGAAAAATTTCATCACAAAAGGGTTGTCAAGGATTGGAAGGGTCTGCCCAGAGAAATAGTTGAGGCTCCATAGGTATTTAACAGACATGTAGACATGGTGCTTAAGAACATGGGTCAGTGATGGACTTGGCAGTGCTGGGTTAACAGATGTGATCTTCAGGGTCTTCTCCAACCGAAACTATTCTATGATTTTGTGAAATAATTAATACATGTGGTTTTGTAAGCCCACAGTGGTGATTTGCACTATGACAAGGTTCTAATGCAGGAGCTCTTTTTAGTGTAATATAATATAATAGTTTATATTAATTATTAGACCTTTATTAGGGAATTGTTAGGAAAGGGTGGACAAGTGCCAATCAGTACCAATGTTAATAGGATGGATTGTTTTAATCGAATGTAAATAGCTTTTTAATTTCCTCTTTTGTGTTACTGGGTTATAAAGAAAAAACCTTAGTGATATGCGGTGTGAAAAACTTAATTGATGTGATAAGCGTTTCTATTTTTTCCAGTCAAATAGTCAAATACACACTCTTCTAAGTTAAATTTTGTAGGCAGCTCGTTTCCTGTTCCTGCTTTAAGTTTGCTTAATTTTTTTTTTTTTTTTGGTTATTCTTCAAGAGTGATGCCTTTTCCCCCCTAAATTTTACTAGGAATAATAGCTGAGATTTTGTTGAAAAGTACTAAACAGATTTCTAGAACTGCATTTAACTGTAGTGTTCTTTGCTGGTTAATGCAGTACATTAATTCTAACGTTTGCCGCATCTAGTGAGAGTGGGTTCCAGAAAGGACATTTCTTCATGAAAAACTACATTTTCTTTCTACATTGTTTTGAATTAAATGTCTATTGGTTGTGTTATTTGTTTGTAATGAAATAAGCAGATAGTCATTACACAACAAAATACAATCTAGTTAATGTGCATAACTGCATTAATGATAAGGATTCCTCATCACTGAGAAATAATTGAAATACCCAGCAACATATGTAATTACATATGAAAAGGCACCAGAAAGTATTTTTTTTCATTTAAGCATAGAAATAATTAAAAGTGGAGGTGAATCAAAATGTACTTTGCTCATTTTACACTTACATAGCTCATGTAATTAGTAGTTGAGCTTCAGAAATAGGCTCAATATGATGCTGTGTTATATAAAGTCTGCCTCTTTCTCTCTGATGACTTCTCTACTACAACACAACAAGCTGACTGGCTTAGACCAGGCTTTCTGATCTCCTCCAGAGATGGAGGAGCAGTTGTAAGATGGGTGTACTGTTGGGTGTACAAAATAAGTTTGGCTAGGTCTTCAGAAGATTAATGCGTGTTGTGAATCACTGAGTACAGGTATTGTCCCTGGGGATCTAGACTGCACAAAATTGTTCCTGAAATGGCAACTAACTTAGTGGGTATGAGGATATTAGATGACAGTTACAGAGAGGTTCCTCACAGATGGTACAGTATTTCCTAAGTTATGGATTGACAGACATATTTGGAGAGTGAAGGGAAAATTTCACTGAAAGAGCCATAGGGCAATTACCTTCCTCCTTGGACTAAAACCATTCTTTTCCTTAAACGTTATCTACACATTATCTTCACTATCTATCCTCCTCTGGTGTTGCTTTCCTCTTTGTATTTCCAGCCAGTCTGATCATGCTGGCTTTATGTAGAAGGTAGCAGCATTCGAATTCTCAAATATCCATCTTCTCCCTTCATTTTTTTGCATATCAAGGCCTTTAAGCTGTAGTGACATTTTCAATCATAGAAAACTAGTGCCCAAACTACCTAGAGTTTACCAACTGAAATTAATCCTACAAACATCTCCAAATACAATGATTCAAGGACGAGAGAGTTCAGTCACAGAATCAGTACTGGAACCATTTGTCAATCGCTTTTATGAAGTCATATTTTCTCATTCATTTTCTATGCACAAAGCCTCCAGTGACAGTGACCTACTCCAACACCTGATTTTTTGAGTTCTTACTCTGTTCTCTGCACAGAGAAGTGGAAAAAAACTGTTTATTTAACAGGCAAAGCACTACTCAGCACAAAAATGAATAATACTAAACAGCAAAGCCTGGGAAGACCAATGTGGGATGTAAAACTGTATCTGAAATGGATAGAAATTAGTGAGAAAAGTGACTGAAAAACAAGGATTAAGTTTGCATATTTTAGTGGGATAAGATAGGGCTTTACGTCAATCTTGAGATGAATGATAACAGTTGCAAGGAGTAGCAGAGGTAAAAGTTGTTCATGAGGAAAATAATATTGCAGAGTATGTGGGGAACAGAGCTTCTGTTGAGTCAGTTCTGTAATTCTGCCTATAGTTCCCAAGAACAGATTTGAATGCTGATTAAAGTTCCCTAACAGTGTTAATATCTCTGCTAATACCTGGAATGTGTCATCAGGGAAGACATTAATTTTTAAGTCACAAACTGGGTTAAGTGTTGGTTTCAGAAATGATACAACTGATTTCTAGTTACTGCTAGAAGTGGTAGTTAATATGTTTAATCAAGAGTGATCATGGTGCTGTTCGTTACAGTATTTTGTATACTATCATTAAAGATTATATTTATGGCATTTATTTTAAGATGTGAACAAACTGTAGAAGAGTGAAAATTTGGAACAAGTTCAATCCATGTGAAGCAGAAGGCTAAACAAATGGAAAAAGCCATGAGAGATTTATTTCTAAACCACTGTTTTGAGATTCTGGGAGCTAGTTAATGAATTACTAGGTCCAAGAATATTAATTTTTTTTTTTCTTGACTGAAATGGTGAGTGTAGTAATGAAGGTAACCATGCACAGTTGTGTAGGATCGATCGTTCATACAGAGAAAATTTTTTTTTCAGGATGATGTGATGGCCTCAACAGCTGGTGTAATGGAAACAGAATGTAATAGTTTAGAAAAAAGACTTAAAGATGACCTATTTGAAGTAACTGAGAAAGAGAGGGAATGGACAAATTATGACTAGGGAGTTATAATCATACATTTGATACTCGTGAATGAGTCAAAGGTGATTTTAGAAGTTCTCAGGATATTTTCAAAAATACTAAGCACTTGTTACAGACTTTTATTTAAAAAACAAATTGAAAACAACTTTTCCTGTAGTGTAATCTCTCATTTTGTTTGTCAGTATTCAAGAAAAGTAATTTCAAATTAGAAGAAGAGCAGATCTGACTTAACTGGAGTGATTAGATAAGGTCACTTAATTTCATGAAGATTGGTTTGTTTCGTTTGGCACAGCTATGCTTGGCAAGAGTTCTGTGTCTGTTGAAGACAGAGACTGGTGTTAACCAAGATCAGATGAGCAGAGACTTCCAGGAATAAATACTAAGTTGAAACTGGAAGATCTTAGGCTACTGCAGGAAATTAGCATCGGGAATAGCCTTTTAAGATAGATGATGCTTTTTTAAAGGGAGCTTGATGTGTTTTTAAGAGGAGCAATGCTGTATAGGCTTGCAATATCAAAGAATTGAGTTCATTGATATGAAGGTTATTTTCTGTCTTGTGCTGTATGTTACCATGTTTTAAAACTGTATTGTTTAATGCTTAACTCAAAAAGTAAGATTATTTTTCTACTTTATTACCTTATTTTAAGCATTTTCATAATTAACAGTACTAATTTCTTTTCTCGCTTAACCACATAGGGAGCCTCAAATTTTTTCCTGCTTTGTTTTTCTTCCAAGACTTGATTTCATTTCTGTGCATTAAATAAACTAATTCAAACAATGGAATTAGTATGTTTTCTGCTGGAAGAAGATGTACTGGCATCAGAACTCAATGTTTTGGCAAGATCAATTTTTCAATGCTTAGCCTATTCCTTTTGCCTTTTAGTTGATTTGATGTTCTCTAAATCTTTGACAGTCAATTTCTGCTGCTTCAGACCTTCACGTCCTTCTTTCTGACTTTTATAGTTCACGTGTGACAGCAAGTTGTTAAATGCCCAGGTCATAGCAGCTTCTGTCTTTAGCAGTGAAGTATCTACCTTTGGTGTTTTGTTTGAAAATGAGATTAAGTGCCTCATGTGAAAATGTCTTTTTACTGATGGAAATTTAGCTTTGTTCATTGGCATTTTTTTCTTTTTACAGTTTGAGATTTGGAAAGAATGTAATCAGCAGTAGAAGAGTGAGTTATTTAAGGATACAAAGATGAGTTTTGCCATTTCTGGTATTTTATACTTATCTGCTCAAAAATCAGAGATGAGCAAAGTCACACATTTTGATGGGAACTGAAGATTTGTGTGTATGAGTTACTGCCATCTGTGTGGCATATCAAATATGAATATCCATCTAGTTACTGAAAATTTTGGAAGGATGGGGAGGTAGAAGGAACTGAAGTAATAGTTGAGTAGACTTTTTGTTGAGACACTTCATTCTTTTCAAATATTAATTTCTGCATGCATTTTTAAGAGGTCTGCCATAGATTGTCACAGTTGTAGTTACAGTTTCAGAACAAATATGCTGTAGATCCATTATTTTTAGTTTCTAATGGGGCTGTAATGCATTGTCGAAATAGGTTCTTTTTGAAAATAAGGTCAGATCAAGTGGCTAGGGCAATTGGAGGCCATGGAAAGGGAAGATTGTTTATGTATTTGAATAAGTATCTTAACTGTTTGTTGGCTGATTGACAGCACTTAAGCTTTGCCATGTGTTAGGTTTTGTTCCTAATCCTCTGTATTTTGGGCAAAAAAAGTTATCTGTGGGCAAAAAAAAAAATCTGTGATATTTTTAGAGCTTGTGTAATTGAATTCAAGTTTTGAGGGTTAGAATGGGTTTCTGGATGCTGCTCTTGATGAGGGTTGAGTTTTACCTATAGTGACTTGACTTCAGTGACCAAGAGCAGTTTTACTACAGGTTGTTCAGCCATTTCATTACATTTTCACAATGATGGTGACTGTGTTTTGGACTTGTTCAAGAGACCAGTGAATAGTATAGAATCCTAGAATGATTTGGGTGGGAGGGGACCATCAGCTAGATCATCTCATTTGACTGCAACCTTCTGCCATAAGCAGGGACACCTTCCACTAGACCAGGTTGCTCAAAGCCCCATCCAGCCTGGTCTTGAACATTTCCAGGGATGGAACACCACAGTTTCTCTGGGCAATCTGTTCCAATGTCTCACCACCCTTACTATTAAAAAAAAAAAAAATTCTTATGTCCAATACAAGTCTTCTCCATTTCTGTTTTAAACCGTTGTCCCTTGTCCTATCACTACAGCCCCCTTTATATATAGAAAGGTTGCAGTAAGATCTGATCTTCCCAGTCCTTTCCTTCTTCAGACTGCACAACCTCAGTTCTCATGCAGAGGTGCTCAGCCCTCTCATCATCTTTGTGGCCCTCCTTTGGATCTGTTCCAACAGCCCTGTGTCTTTCTTGTGCTGGGTGCCTCAGAACTGGATGCACTAGTCCAGGTGGAGTCTCATGAGAGCTGAGTAGAGGGGCAGAATCCCCTCCCTCGACCTGCTGGCTGTGCTGCTTGTGATACAGCCCAGGATTTGATTGGCTTTCTGGGCTGCACTTGGACTCTGCTAGCTCATATCCAACTTTCCACCCACCGGCGTCCCCAAGTCCTCCACTGGGCTCCTCTCAATCCCTTCATGCTACAGTCTGTACTGATATTGGAGATTGCCCCAGCCCAGGTGCAGCAGTCTGGGTTTTCACATCCACAATTTGCATTCCGTCTGAGTAAATAAAAATCTTTGATCTGGGCTGAAAAGTCCACACAGTTACTGTTTTTTTATTTTCAATAGTCTGAAAATTCACTTGAATCTCTTGTTTCCATAGGAAACATCTGTCGCTCTCCAATAGCTGAAGCAGTTTTCAGAAAACTTGTAAGTGATGAAAAGCTTGAACATAAGGTAAGCTATTGATTTCTATTCCAAGAAATAACTGTCTCATAGCCAGTCAGAAATATAAGCAGTGAGGAAAGAAACATAAAAATATGAATTTGTTTTTCTGTAGTGGAGGATAGACAGTGCAGCGACATCTGCCTATGAAATAGGAAGCCCTCCTGACTATCGAGGACAGAATTGCATGAAGAAGCATGGCATTACCATGAATCATATTGCCAGGCAGGTACTGTACCTTAATTTTCTGAAAATCTGTGTATATATTTGTTTTGTTGTTACAGTGGAGGACAGACAGTGCCGCTGTTTCAGACTGGAACGTGGGGCGCTTCCCTGATTCAAGGGCTTTAAGTTGTCTAAGAAATCATGGCATTGAGACTGCACATAAAGCACGACAGGTAGAAGAGAGTATATTTTCTTCCTTATTCATACCCATGCCCTAACCATTGCAGTCACAGAAGTCATTTGACCAATGCATGGTTAAGCATCAAGTAGTAAATACTCTGTGCAGTTTTTTAAAGGACTCCAAAATGACTTAACTCTTCTGGTCGAGCTTAAAGAGTTTTTTATTATTAAGGTTCATTGGAAGTATAACTGGAAAGCATTGAACCAGTTGCATTACAGAAGACTCTTGCCTCCAAATGTTTACTATTTTGAGCATTTTCAAAATACTTTTTAAAAATGGACTTAGTCTGGTAATCTGGGATGCGTCCTTCAGGAAGGAATATTTATTTAGTAGTTCCAAAAAGAAGTAGAATACCCCTTCATCCATCACAAAAAGCTTCTGTGCTTGCATGTAGATATTTTAAAAATATCTGGAGTGCTAAATTAGAGTGAAAGCACTCAAACTCAAGATTAGTAGCACAGTTGGTGGGATCTTCAGAGGAAAACATACTCTTGAAACATTCTTAAGTCAAAGGCAGGTTTGCCAGTTAGTGAAATCGTCTTAAGTTTTACCTAAACTCGTATCTATTTTCATTAACAAAAGAACATGTATTACCATACTGCATTCCAGAGAGATTGGAAGTAAATGTGTCTGCATCTATTTAAATCATTCAGACACTCATATAAATGCACATAATTTACTTCAGTTCACTATTCTCTGGATATAAGATATTCCTTTAGGGCTTGACCTTCACTTAGTTTGAGTTTACACCACTAGTTTTTGTATTGACAAAAAGATCAAGTAGTCTTATTATTATCTTACATTTCTGTTCCCTTCAGAATTTTTCTAGACCTCACTGAGGTCATATTTACTTTCTTCACTTTTCAAAGACTACATGTTTAGTTTTTTGACTTTCAAAAATAAATTCTCTCAATTAGTCAATTGCCCTCTGCTGACCTCTCCTGATGTTAATCTCTGTTTATATGAAACAGAATTAAGCACAGCACCATTTCAGATTTTTCAGTAATTTACTATTAGAATGGTTGCTAAAAAAGTCTGTTGTGATCTTTTCCTGCTACAACGTCTTGATTTACTGTTTATCAGTGTATACAAACGTCATTATTTGTCAATATACAAGCTAAATGGTACTGAAATTATTCAGTGTTTCAGTCATCACATTAGTGTGACATGTTTGTCTTCTTAGAAGATATGCCTTGGAAACTTGAGAACTGTTCTTCTAGGTATTCCTAGAGCGATTTATGAGCAGTTAAATTTAAGCAAAGGACCCAAAACAAGTTGATCCTCTGTCTTGAAGCAAATCTTTGTATCTCCTTTGGCAGAAAAGGAATGAAAACACTTTAATGAAGACATTTGCTTATGCATTCTGGCAAATGAAGAGATTTTTCAATCAGAAGAACTTAAAATGGTACATATACAGGGAGGGAAAATTAAAAAATGAGGCAATAAGATGAAAGACTAACAGGATGAAAATTTGTCTAAATCATTCCAGTACACACAGTTTCTTTTGTAAAGAAAATCTTCAAATTCCTGAACTACAGGTAACACTTTGTTTTGCACTAATGTTAACAGTGTAACTCCAAATTTATTTCTTTTCCTTAACTTCTGTCAGATGGTCTCTGCTGATTCTCTGAGCTGCAGACCTGATGTAGTCTTGTGGTACTTCTGAAAAAAGAGGTACTTGACAGTGTAGAATAGGACTTTCTGGAGTGGTCAGGTTAGTACAAGTGCAAGTGTATTTGTTTCACTTCTAGAGACAAACTTAAGGATTTTCTGTGACACTTGTTTCAGAACAGATTAAGGAAGATTTAATACAGAAACTGCAGAAATAGAGAGTAGGGATTTATCTTCTGTTGCCTTCGAAGTACTGTCATAAGTACCTTGTACAATTGTCCTCTTCATCCTGTGGAAAACTACCCACCCAGTGAAAGCACCTTCTCTGATGTAATTTTTTGTGTAATTATGATAATCATGTATTTTAGCTTTTTTTCAAATTCAGTACTACAAGAATGGTTTGTGTAAAAGAGAATTAATAAATCGGTCGTGTCCTACCATCATATACAGTGATATTCTAAGTTCAAGTGAAGTATAAAAAAAACTATATATTTGTATATAAAATAAAGTTATTATTTTAGTTAATGGTAGATTGCTGTATTAAATTCTCTAAGCTGTTATTTTTCATGCACAAACCAGAGAGGTTTTAATCATTTTCACTTTTATTCATGCTGAGGCAAAAATTGATTTTGGTATGACTCATACTATGCATTTGCCTTAAATATGAAATTGAAATTAGAAGAAGGTTGTATTAAATACTGTTTTACAACCGGATAAATTTGAGGATTACTACCTCTCTGTGGGTTTCAGACAGAGAAAATGAGATTTCCCTTCTGTAAATAAAGGAAAATGTTTCACTAATAATTTAATAATTGTTATATACATTTTTTAAATGTAAAATGATTTTTATCTGTGTAGTTTCATCCAATGTTGACTACTTGAACACTCTGCTACACTTCTCAAAATGTATCTAAATTTTTACATCCTCAATTTCATCCCCAAAAGTACTAGTTTTAGTAATTTTGAGGAGTACCTTCAGTTCCCTGGAGTTGGCTCAATTAAAGCTTTTTTTTTTTTAATATCTGACTCAGTGGTAGGGCTTAAAAGCACAAACCAAATGGTAACCTTGGTTTTAGGGCTGCATTTGCAACTGTATTAGTGTTGGTCATAGGGTAATAACTGTCACACTGACAAGTGTTCCTAGTTTATTCTTCCACTTGTCTGTACAACAAAGAAATCTGTGCCCTCATATTTTCACAGGGGCAAGTGTTCAGCTGTGTAGAGCAATCAGAAGCAGCTTGTAGAAGTCCTGATTAGATTTGCCAGGAAAACAGAGCTATTTCCACTGCAAAAATATTTTCATAGGTCAGAGGCACAGCATGAATACAGCAAATATTTTTACAGTGAAAATAAACAAGTCTGCATTGGTTTTCATCATTAACTCTTTCTTTTCATATGCACTCCTGATACATCTCACCTCTTCAGTTCTCTTTGTGTGTAATGTTTCACTTATAGCTTTCTTCTGATGATAATTTCTGTCTGTGTTTTCTTACTCCCTGTTATGGGAACTTAATCAGTATCTATTTGCTGTTTGCACAAAAAAAATAGTGGCTGTTTTGCCATCTAAACTTTTTTTAATATGTAAATATTTTTTACAAGTTAAAACTCTGACTTACAGGATAATGTATTTTGCCTTTTGGCTGTTTACTTGCTTACTCCCTTCTCTACCCCATCCTTTGTACGGATGTGTGCCAGAAAACCTGTTCTGAACGATCTTCCCAAGTTTCTTGGTTATGATGCTTCGCACAGGACTATGCATAAAAGGCAGTCTTAAAGTGAATGCTAATATTTATTCCATTTCTTCATCCTTATTATGGACACCTGGTTCAGATACCTTATATACCAGCATTGTGGCAATGGTCTGGGAAGATTTTACTCTAAACTAAGGCTTAAACGTAAGCTGAAATAAAATGACAACTGTAACCATCCTTATAACAAGAAGATGACATTAGTATTTAAGTTAGTGGTTTATCTGCTGTGTTTGCCTACATGACTGTGAACTCAGATCTCTGAATTTAATTGCTATTCATGTTTGGGAGTCAGTAAATTACAAGAAAGAAAAAGGTGGTAGGAAGATGTACAATAGATCCCAGATTTTTTTCACATCATACTACAAATTTTGTGAATTTACATGGTCTAAAATACTGTAGATGCATTTGTTTTTAAGAGATTGTAACTCATACCATCGTACTTAAGTTTTAAGTTTCACTTAGTATCTTTTCTTGTGCAGTGGCAGATTGCTAGATTGGAAATATTGCAATTGGTTCAAGATTACCTGCATTTCTGTTGTCCTATCAATAAAGTAATTTTTCTATTTTATTTTTAACTCTTTTATTGCATGGTTCCCATGATTGGAAATTGCTTTAGTTTTAATAGTTGAAAAGTACTAGAAATGTAGCTTTTAATGATGTTATAAGTTGATGCATGAAATGTAAAAGAAAAAAATAGAAAAGGTTGGTTATATAGCTGATGCAGGTTTTTGGGGTTTTTTTGGTGGAATACTTGCAGGAATGGATAAATAATCGCAGTAGAGTATATTTAAAAGATTGTAAATTATTGTAAAATTTGATGCAGGCGCAATTCTATTCTTTCCACCTGTGTCTTTTTTAATAAATTAAAGCTACAGAATTTGAAAACACTTTTTTTTTTCTCCTTTTTAGTAATCTAATGCAGTCTGTAGGCTAAAGCACCTGTTTTTATTTCTAGATTACTAAAGAGGATTTCCAGACCTTTGATCATATACTTTGTATGGATGAGAGCAATCTAAGGTACTGTATGAAGAAATTGAACAAATTTATATGGATTACTTGCAGTGATGTCTCATAAGTCACTTTGAAGACAGATGTCACATTTTACTGCTTAGCTTGTGTTGGGGTTTCTTTGTTTGGGATTTTGGTTTTTTTTACACGTATATGAATGATGTGCTAATGGATGGATTCTTCCTTTCTAATAAGTTTAATGAGCCAGAACTCATTGGTTTATTTGTGTGATACGTGCTACTCAAGGATTAAGGATATGGAAATTTAGTTACTTTGTGCTATATACAGCTAATGCCTGTATAATTGAGAATGAGGATGTACTTACTGTCTTGATTCAAGTGATCAGTTTTTCTAATTGTATGGCATTTAAAGGACTAACTGGGAACTTGGAAGGGATTAAACATGGTGTGGTTTTTTTTTACTTTTTTTATAGAAAGAGAGGGAACTCTGAAATAAGCAAGGTTGGTAGCTTGGGGAAGTTTTGTTTTATTGTTAGCTGTGCTCCAGTTAAGTGCACTTTGGAAAGATCTGGTTAAGTAGCTGCCTAGTGTAAAAATTTGGATATTGCTAGCAAAATTTCTGCTCAATTACATACATATTGAGGATTAAAGAGCTGAATTTAATAAACTACAAGTGTCAAAGTAAGGGCTTGTAAGGGCTATTGTCATGTTAGTTTAAAAAAGCCCAAACCACCACAACCAACAACAAAACCTAAATAAAGACCCTTTTAGTAACAGATAAAGTCTTCTAGAAGCAGCACCACTTAACTGAAATAAGTATGAATTTGTTGAATTTTCTAGAATGTCTTGAATAAACTGTCTTCCACAGTCTTCATGAGTGTAGGATATATAACACTTGGCTTGACTGCAGTGTCTCAGGCAATGACGTGACAAGGCTTCCTTCTATTTTCACTTGAATTCTTAAACAGAAATTTGAATTAACAATTTATATTATATGAGCTCTAGAGCAGAAGAAACGTCAGAACTGTAACAGGGATATTGCTGCTGCTGTGCTAAAGTTTTGCCTTTAGCTTGCACTGAGTTCAACCATTTTGCCTAGGAATGCTTATTTGTAGCTCTAGGTGATGCCTGGAAAGGCTGACCTGGAACAGAGACTAGGCAGAGCAAAAGGAATAAAATAGGTATTTATTGGAAGGATACACCTTGGGCAGTGCAAGAGCCTGGCTGGGGCTACACCCAGGTCAAATCCAAGATGGATCCTGGTCACGAGTTTTACTCTTGTATAAGTTTTGATTCATCTACATATTGGGGTCGATTATCCAACCACAGCCCCAGGCTGTGTAGTCTCAGCCCCCTGGCTTGCCCCCTTCCCTTCACCGTTATTTCTGCTTTTTGGATCGGTTGTCCTTGATTCTCTAGCTGGGAAGGGATTGTTTTGTTTAACTAGCCTTTGAAGAGAATTTACTAACACCTAATAAGAAGTTTCAGAGTTATACACCAAGCAGCAGATAATCTGAAAAATATGAAACCTAAAACCCATCATAGGAGGGCAAGCTGATTCCAGGTGTTGATGGAATGCCTGTCATATCAGAAAAGGAAGATTTGGGACATATCTTTTCTTTAGTACCAGAGCCATCTGACCCTCCTGTTCATTAAGTGGTATGCCAAAAGCCTTTAAGAAGATAGTCTGACTTTTTTTAATACTACAAGACTAGAGAATTTATTGAAAAATGTGCAAATTGAAACAATATCTTGATAGAGGATCTCTGATTTTTCTTCAAGCAAAACTGGTACTGTGGTCTCATTGCTATTTCTAAACTATCTGAAATTAATTTTTTAATCAGAATTAATAATTGGAATTTAATTTCTTAAAACTGATGTGGTTATGACTAAGTATTCACAAGGGGTTTCTTTGACTTTTTTAATGGTGAGTGAGTAAAATGATTTGGTATGGAGATGTGTAATATTAAAATAATTTAGTATGTTCTGGGAGTTCATTGTGAAGATGATAGTACTGAGCTGCCTTTAATCTGAAGATGATGGGAGCTGCATTTTAAGTGTCTTTGGAATAACAGATGACCATTTTTAAGAAAATAGGGAAATGCCATCTCAAAACTAGAATGCTTTATCAGTGAGAGGCAATGTAGAAGGAAGAGGACGTGACAACTGGTGAAATGCTAAAGTATATCAAAAGGAAAACTGATTTACCATTTTCTGTTAACTGAATGTGGTAGGATTTCACATGAGCTAGAGCATACCAATGTAAAACAGTGGCTTTGAGCAGATAGGAGAATCTTACTTGTACTTCTGGAAAAATGCCTGGATAATTTCCATTGTTTTTTGTTCAATACAAGCTAAGAGTGAGTGTTGAAAGTACTAATTGATTTGAGGAAGAACTTGATGAACTGACTGCTACAAAGGTTTTTTAAGCTATGGGTCAAGTGCCTGACTGCTTGTTTATGCTCTGAATTCAGTTTGTCTTCCATACTCAATTAAAAAAGACCGCACATAACAAGAAAAACAAAAACAAGAAGCAGCATAAAGTCCATAGGATTGACAGAGTCCAGACACGTTATTTGCCTGTGTTATCTAGAAATGGTCATGAACACGTACTGATGCCAAAATTCTGAAGGAAAATTCAGGGGAAAATTTTATTTTCTCTTTTACAGAGATTTGAACAGGAAAAGCAACCAAGTTAAAGACTGCAAGGCCAAAATTGAGCTACTTGGAACTTACGATCCACAAAAACAGCTTATCATTGAAGATCCGTATTATGTAAGAAATGCTTTGAGTGGCTTGATTAAAAAATGTGTGTGTGTAGTGTATAATCTTCCCAGATACCACAGTTGGCATGTGATACATAATCTGATGTTACACAAAGTGAAGTGTAAACTTTTTTTTAATGATTTAAGAAAACTATATATTACTGGGATAAGAAAGGAAAATGTTATTGTGCTGTTTGATCAACCTCCTTGCAAAGAGGGTGTGATTAGGAAAGTTAGAGACAAAGCCATTGACACAGGTGGTGAAAAAAGTTGAATAATACCAGCCAAGAGCAAACAATTAGACGTAATATTCTTCTGTTTCGGAAACAGAAGTAGATGAAGATGCAGTAGGGTTCTTGATGTCATGGGGAAAGCTGAATAAGGAATTGCTAGTCATTACCCAGGAAGTAAAGAGTATCAAATGGTATTAGTGGGAAGTGGGTTCAAAACAAAAAGGTATTTGTTTTGGATTTTTGTTTCCACACAGTGCTTCACTAAACTGTGAAAGGCAACACGACAGGTTAGTATGAACATAAAAAAGGAAAAGATTTAAAAAGCTCAAAAGTGAGTGGAAGAAATACGTGAAGGAAAGTCATGCAGGACTATTGAATACAAAGTCAGAGTTTGTCTGTGGAAATTCCTGAGCTCAAATTAGAGGAATATGCCAAAGCTATCACCAAGTATTTGCACTGTTTTTATTTTTTTCCTAATGTCTGTTGCTTGCCATTACTGACAGCAGAGAAACCAGTCTGCAATTTATATTTGCTCTTTAGCCAGTATTGTTCTTACAGTCTTTTTCTTCTCTTCTTTTCTAGGGGAATGAAAAGGACTTTGAAACTGTTTACGAGCAGTGTCTCAGATGCTGTAAAGCATTTTTGGAGAAGTATCATTAATGCTTCGTTATATAATTTCTAAAAGAAAATAATTAGCTTCTCCTGAAATATGTAAAGTTTTCTTGATTGATGTATTATTTAAATTGTAAAATTATGCCTCCACATTCGATACTTAGTTTGATTTTGTATTTTAGCTGTTCTGTCATCTAATGAAAAAATATAGAAAGATTTCAGTTGGATAATATGATCAACCATGTTGTCACACATCAATGTAGTTATAAATTCAGGATAAATTTTTCTGTAAACTCTTCCAGTGCTTTCTCACAAGCACTACAAAAGTAACACCTTGCTTCTTTATATGTAATGCTAACTGAACCGAGGTCTTGTCATTCTGTCCTCAGTGAGCTGATTTCAGTCAACTTTCAGTGGTAGTCTGTGAGATAATAATTGATGTGTATCTTAGGTGTGTCATCCCAGTATCATCAGGCAGCCTTAGGATGGAAGCCGTTTCACGTGGAGCCTGCTAGATTAAAAGATCTGCTGCCTGACAGAACTGACTAAGTCTTCCTTTGCTCTTCTGGTCAGTTCCTAGCACACTGACACAAGCACTTGTAACACAGAATTTACTTAGAGGAGAAGACATATCAGCTTAAAAGCCGACATGTGAAATTACATTTTGTATCTCACAGTAGTAAAATACTCAAGTCCATGCAATACAATGGATGAGAAATTTGCTGTAATCCCAGTTCCTACATGAGGGTCAGACAGTATTTCCAGATTTACTTAGGAGAACGTACAGCCTGTCTAAAGTGTTCTTTGAGAGTATAGTTCAGTGTAAAGACAGTCCATCTGTAGTACAATACTAAATTAGGAGAAGGCCAGTAAAACAGTTCTGCGCTTGGACAAAATTTGAATGTTTTGTAAAAGTCTGTGCCTGCTTTTCTGAACATCACCCTTCCTGTCTGCCTTTGACATGTAAATGTACTGAGATTAGTAATATACGTGATACCATGATGATTTTCCTGTTTTGAATATTCTCAGCATTGGTATGAACTAGCATTACCACATTATCTGTAAAACTGGATCTATAAAATTTGTTTTCTTATTTAGCCTTGTCTTTTGTCTCTTGCTGGCTTCGAAACTTGTAATCTTTGTACTTGTAACCTGCTCGACCTTTTGGGTGTGAGATGGTTTTCAACAGAAGATCCTGTTATTCTTGGGGAGGTTGGAATCCTGGTGTCACTCTGTGTTGCAGACTTCACAATGTTAAGTTTCTTGGGACTTTTGCTGTAGAATAGATGTGTTTGTGTTACTGAGGTTTCTGTTTTGTGCTAAATGTTCAATCAGATGTAAAACTTCAGAACCTGCTTAGAAAAGGCAAGATGGCAGAAGGAATACTTAAATACCAAAATCAGAATCTTTGTGCATTATTGCACTAACATCAGTTTTGACTTCTAAAAAATGAATTGCAAGCTAATGGCTATTTCACTTTTCAGGGACAAAGAGTAATACGCTATTTCAGATCCAATTAAGTACTGACTCTGGAAAAAATATTTTTGATTCCTTTTATTAATGTTTTCACAAAGTAAATGGGGGAAAATTATGGGCAGTGAGGGACAAAAGATCCTAAGTGTGGTTTGATGCACTAACCTCAAAGGTGAAAGTATTTAGCCATAATCTAGGTTTATTCCCTGCCAGAATGACCATTTCAAATATTCCAGTGAAAGTAAAATAACTCATAAGATCGAGAGCATGATGGTTTGTGCTTTCCTATTCATGACTATGTAGGAATTCAGCCTGTAGTTTCCTACTTATTAAGGCTAAGATTGAAAGGTCTTAAATCTTTATCTGTGAGCTGCTGGGATAACAAAGAAAATAAGAGGATATGTTTGTTTACCTTCACTAGGCTTAGGACTCTTTCTGTAAAGTGATACTAAGTCAAAACTTGTGTTAAATTCAGTTCACATTTTAAAAGTTTCAGCCTTGAGACAGATTTTCAGCAAGCAATCTAGTGATTTAATAATGAACCACCTTTACTAGGAGGAATAAGCTGGTTTTATTTTTATAATCAGTAGTTTTTTTATGGGAGAGGAGAAGGAGCACTATGGTATTTTATATAAATTTGTAGAAGCCCAGAATACAGAACAAGGATAGCCTTTGTGAAGGACAGTTGCACAGAACCATTATTCGGGTTCAAAGAGAAAGAGTGAACACAGGATTAAGACACAAATCGTGTATCATGCAGATGACTAAGTGCTCACACATCCAAAATACCACTCATGAAAAATGTAATTTTGAATGGAAAAGATACAGAACTGACTTCTGTTTCTCCCTCCCCACCCCCACAGCTTGTTATATTTTAAGTAGTAAAGTTAAAGACTAAAAAAAAAGTCTGCTATAGTATAGGTGTGTTTTCTGTCAGAGCATGGTGGCTTCTGCTAAATCTAGAGAAAACATCTAGGGGATTAATTTATTTATATTAATTAATTAAATCATTAAGTAAGTTGCTATTTCCCTTTTAGAAGGAGATTTTCTAGAAGGTTTTCGTATAGCCAGATTTTGGGTATCCTGCTAGAGAAAGAAAGCTTCACAATATTTTAAACTCCCGTGTTAAGTATTGGCCTGTGGTCTGGCCTGTGGAACCACAGTGAAGCACAGAGTTCCATCCACGTTTACTGTGGAGGAGCAGCTTTAGTGAATCCCATAGAAGTTGATCCCTTTAACAACAGGTTTTCTGCAGGCGTGTATTGCATCCATTGAGACGTGGAACTTAGCCTTCAGTCATCATTGAAAGCAAATAAAAATACGTATTTCTCCCCTGTTAAATACAGCTGTGTTCTGGGATGGGATTTTGTACTTCTGCCATTCTTTCTTCTACACAGTTGGATGCTGAAGGCTGTGAAGTGTCAGTTTCCAGAATCTCAGCTCCTATAGGTCTCAGGGTGAGGAGGGTTGTGTTTGGTTTTGGTTATACATTTTGTGGTTCAAACTGAGGATAGAATGGAAACTACAAATGTCACTATTAAGATAAAAGTGCCTGTGGTTCATTTTAGTAGGTTGGTCCTAGCTGGATGCTAGGCACTCACCAGAGCTTCTCTCTTGCTCCCCTCTGCAACTGGACAGGGGAGAGAAAATAAAACAAAGGGCTCATGGATTGAGATAAGAACTGGGAGAGGTCACACACCAAACAGTGTAATGGGCAAAACAGATTCATGCTGGGGATTTTAACTGCAATTATTGCTAAAAAATTTAGAGCAGGAGGATAAGAAGTAAAATAAGGCCTTAAAAACACCTTTCTCCCACTCTTCTTTCCCAGCTCTTCCTCCTCCCCCAGCAGTACAGGGAGATGGGAAGGGAGGTTATGGTCAGTTCATCACAGGTTCTCTCTACTCTTGCTCAGGTAGATGAGTCCTTCCCCTGTTCCAGCTTGGGGTCCCTCCTACAGGAGATAGCTCTCAATGAACTTCCCCAATGTGAGTCCATTTCACAAGCATCAGCCCTCTCCAAACTGCTGCAGTCTGGGTCACTCTGCCATGGGGTGCAATCCTTCAAGGACAGCCTGCTCTAGCCTGGGTCCCCCACAGGGTCACAAGTCCCACCAGAAACCTGCTCCAGTGTGGGCTCCTTTCTCCACAGGTCTGCAGGTCCCTGCCAGGACCCTGCTCCAGCACGGGCCTCCCACAGGGTCACAGCCTTCCTCTCGGGCATCCTCCTGCTCCAGTGTGGCCTCCTCCATGGGCTGCAGGTGGATCTCTGCATCCCTGTGGTTCTCCATGGGCTGCAGGGGCACAGCTGCTTCACCATGGGCTGCACCATGCAGGGGAATCTCAGCTCTGGTGCCTGGAGCACCTCCTGCCCCTCCTGCACTGACCTTGGTGTCTGCAGAGCTGTTCTTCTCACATGTTCTCACCCAGCTCTTCTCAGCTGTGTAATAACTTTTCCTTTTTCAGCTGTCTTATCCTATAGGTGTTACCGTTTCTGCTTGGCCCAGCACATCATCCTGGAGCTGTCTGGCATTGCTGGACATGGAGGAAGCTTCTGGCAGCTGCTCCCAGAAGCCACCCCTGTAGCCCCTCCACTACCAAAACTTGGCCTTGCAAACCCCAATATATGGATTTATAGATCACACATAAAAATTTTCTTCCTGTTTGAGTCATTTTACTGTGACAACTGGAATTAATATCTGATTTAAAGAAGAAACGGAAATGTGTGTCAAGGTTTTTGGAGTAGCACTAACTCCTTAAAAATTCCACAATACTAAAATGATTTACTGGGTATTTTCTGATTAGATTGCCTTGCAGTATCATGAACAGATTACACGTTATTAAAAAACAAACAAAAAGCCCCTTCCCAAATCAAACTCAAACCCCAAACAAAAACCTCAGAATCTCTGTTAGCCTGCAAAAATATTCAGTTTTATAAAGCTGTAGAGAATTTGAGCAGCCTTGTAGTCTGGGCATTCCGTGGGTTTGAAACAGATCTCTCTGTCCTCATAAATCCAGGGTGTCCAAGTTACTGAACTCTGAAGTGAGTACATCTTTCCCTAACAGAAAGTAGTTTGTTTACCTGGATTCAGTGAATAGAAAGCAAACTGAGAACAACTTAATACCAAACACTTTATTACTTATGCTTGTTATTTACAGTATTTACATATTGCACGTTCGCTGGAATGTTTTATACATTATATAAAGTAAATTAATGGCAGCTTGTGTTTGTATACAAAATCCATGCTCCACTATCCCAAAAAGTATGCCTACTTGGAATTACTGTTCCTGTTTGTCATGCAATTTGTACTCCAGGGTACAATGTGACCCCAATGCAAGTCTGTTTTAACCAAACTTTTAAAAAATTGTATAAGCATGAAGGATATCAAGTGACCACAACTATGGTGGAGCAGATCTGTAGTAGTTCTAGATATACAAACAAACATTCCTTAAAACTGTAGAATTAAGCAATAGAACATGAATTTTCTTGATGAAATATTTGTGTTTACATAATTTTTGGCAGCATTACACATCAATTGTAGTGTGTTATTAAGTACGGAGCATTTAGTACTACTGGCAGTTATGCTACTGTAGAGAATGTCAATCTGCAAACTGTTGATGACATACAAAATGCATGTTAAAAGAATTATGGGAAGTAGTCTGTCAATCTGCAAAAATAAATCTCTTGTTCACAATGGAATTTGCTAAAAGGTAGTAAGTTCTATTTCCCTGTTGGTTTCCAAGGCACTTCTCTTGGTTCTTGGTGTTTCTTGTCATGGTAATAACATCTGGTGGATTAAAAGAAAGAAGAAAATTGCCTTTCATTATTTTTATATTCACAAACGTGTTTGAGAATGTGTTTATCATAGTGAAAATAGTAAATAAACTGGAGAATTCAGTAATAACTTTGGAAAGATCAGTGAATTTCAGATTTAGCTCAGTTCATATCAGCCTGACTGCTATATTAATGCTTACTTTTGTTAATCAAGGCCAAAATTCTGGAAAGCATCACTTTTTTTGATGGTTCATTTTTGGTAGACACACTAGGGAAATCCAGTTCTACCTATTAAAAATGTGCTCATAGTTAATCTGTTCCAATGACTGCATCTGTGAAGTCAAAAAGTGAATAAACCTCAGGAGTAGCATTAACAGACTGCAAAATGCTGTCTAAATACCTTGGTGTCAGGAGCCATTGATGGCATGCCCACTTGAAGGATCTAGGAAGGATTTGACGTTTCATTGGCCCATTTGTGAAGAAAATTGGATTCATATAAACAAGAAACAAATAGAAGTAACTTATAGCCCCTAGAACATGCCAACACTGAGCCACCACAAACTAAGCAGGAGCTTCAGTGGTTCAATTTGCTGCCTGTTCTATTAAGTCTTCCAGAGGAGTTTCTTAGAATGAAATCACCATCATGCCTATGGCACTGATACCAAAATCACCAGTACAAAATTACAGGTTTCCACATTGCTTATGTATGTATTTTGTCTCTATTCTAGCAATGTTGATTCAGAGGTTGAGCGGTGAAGGTTTTCATAACCCTACTCCCCATACCTTTAAATCTTGTAAGAAAATGTAGTGGAACTGCATATACACATATCTTAGAAGTCTATCCTCTTCTAGACAGGTGAGCACTGAATCCTGCAAGTCTGTCCACTCAGTTTCACCTGTTTCTATGCCTGTTGTTCTTATTTAGAAGTAAAAAATGTTCAGTGTCTTTTCAGTTAGCAGGAACTACACAGCTGAAAGATTCTTATATGCAAACAGACGCAGATGAAGCTTTGGTGTCTTACAACCATCAAAAATTCAGGGGGGAGATAAAAAAACAGTGGTAAACTGATACCAGAATTCTGCTGATGATATTTTTCACAGTTCAAACTTCCATACTGTCTGTCTGAACATAGGTAACTGTCTTCCCCATGATCAGTGCGAATTCTCTGATACTCGGAGCTTCTCTACATTTTCTACTGTTTAAGTACAATTTGTAATGGAATCATTTGTATGCGAAGTCAGTTGGACTTGACATAATCCATTGCAAATCAAGCTATTGGTGCATACAGAAATACTTGTTAGTAGTATTTAAACAATAAGTTTTGCAATTTTTGAAAGCTATTAGGAAATGTAATAATGTTACAGAAAATCTTAATGTAATCTAGGGTTTTTTTCTGGCTTTGCAGATAGGACAATTACTTTTATTTTTTTTTAATATCCTTCCTTAGAGAAAGAAACTGATGCAAATTTTCCTTGTCTTGCATTTTCATCTAGCTTATTTTCTGTATGTATGCTCCTACTCTATTTTATTTAAGATACGATGTTAAAAAGTGATGTTTAGAAGAAATTAACACGCTTTTGGTTTGATGAGTATGTGGTACAATCTACAAGTTAAACACTGAAAATGTAATAAAAACTTTTTTCATTACCAATGGGAATATGCAGCTCACTGGAGGTGAAAAACAGTTGTTAAGAATGTTCATTTTTCATCTCATCTACACCTGCTTTTGTATGGGTAACCTAACAAGTTTTCTATCAGCTAACTCACAGTTTTCTAAACCCCTGGCCTTTTCAGAAACCCTTGGGTAAACCCCAGATTTTTAGCACTGATAAATCTGTTTTACTTTTTACTTTTGTTTTTGGGGTTTTTTTTTTAATTTCATATAGTCTTGTTATATGCATCAGTCTAGGAATATTAGGCTGAAACTTAGCTAGCTGAAGGATGGTGGATAGTCTTAGTGGATATCCTGAATGCAATTTGACTACAGCCTCTGTTGAGAACATAGGTAACTATACAACTGTGACTGTTGCACCAATGAAAGCGACTGTAAAGGCATATTACAGCTTTCCAAATTTGATTCTTTTTATTACCTGTGCATGATGATAAACTCTGTAAGAAAAAGCTAATCTGTATGAGAAGAATTTAGTAGTTTAAATATCAATATAAACTTTAAAATACTGTGCCAGAAGGATTTTGTAGTAGAACTTCCCATGCTTACATTAAAACAATTCTTTTCCTAAGTGTGCACATCCAGGAATTCTGCTGTAATGTGATCACAGAGGTCCATGCACTGAAGATTATGATGCTCTTAATGTTCCATCTGGTGCCAGCTACAGATATCCCACAGCAAGGAAAACTATGAGTTGCCTTTTAATAAACCTGGACAGTGCTGCAGTAGTAACCATGCACAGGTATGCCTTTTTAACTCAAAGCAGTAGTTCTGATAAAAGTCTTCTATTAGTTGACTTGAGAACCACTTCCTGGCACCAAGAAACGGTGATTGAATATACCCTGAGCAGCTGTATAAAACAGATCAAGCTATACTTTCTAGAAAACAGGTCTTCACTGAATAATACACAAATCCCTCATCTTAATTTCACCTTCACTTTTATGACATTCAAGTGTCTGACACTTCTTCAATGCACTCGGTGTTACTCAGAAAGCAGCAAACTACAAGAGAATGCAATTAAGGGCTGCTGTTTCCATTGTTACAAAATATTTGAAGCAAAATTCAAGTGCCCAAATATCTTGGTTTAAGAATAATTTGAAAAAATGGATATATAATATGGTGTATAGGAATGGGATATTTAGTGGAGTATTTCAGTTTTTTCTTCATATATTTTAAGTGTCCAACTTTATCTTGTATTTTCAGCATTTGTCACATACATTACTAGTATGGTCAGTACATCTTGAGGAGTTTACACAGATTTTTCTGAGTTCCAAAGGAAATTTCAGTTTTAAGCTAGTTAGGAATTTTGCGAAGAATACTTGACCTGTATGTACAAGTATTAAATATTTGCATCTGCATCTTAAGGAAACAAGCAGCTGGTAGATTTCGTTAGCACACTTATTATAATAGATAAACCTCATTTTCTCTGCTTAGCCCAAGACTCCAACTGCTTGCACCAGTCTTGTATTTATTAGTGTGTGTCATTAGTTTTACTTTATTTGAAATAACTGTAGATGCTTTAGAAGTTTTTAAAACTCCATTAATATTTGTCAGTACAGAAATAAGAAGAAATCTTCAAAACAGAAGTATGTAATAATATGTGATAATGCAGTCCTTAGTCCCTGAACTACTCCTCACAGTGCAAGGAGTTTTCAAGGTAAGTTACGAGATCAGTGTTGGTGTCCAGCTAACACAGAAAGAACAGGTAATGGAAAAGGGAGGGCACCAACAGCAGCACCTGCAGTTTTCAAACAGAAGCAGTAAAATCTGTATGGCTGTAGCCAAAGTGGCTGTGACAAATACTGTCAAAGGGGTTTTCAGATTCATCACTGTCTGTCACAGGAACTGCTCACGATCTGAATTGTGGACTTTATTTAGGTGAAGACTTCAGGAATTGTGTTCCTGGCATCTCTTACCTACTGCAGATATGGACAACTTAACAGTTGTGGGATGGATCTGCAAAGCAAGCATGGAATATGGGAACCATTAGGAAGCTGTCAAAAGACAAAGGCTGAAGAACAGAACAAAAAAAAAACCCAGAAGCATCAAGGACAGGACACTAGCATAGCTGTGTTGACCACGAGAAGGGATTACAGAATAAAATTAATTAGAGGTGGTGCTGGTGGCAGCCAGGGAGTACAGCCTGGGTGGCTGACTGGAAAAAAAAAAAAAAAGCATTACTGAGAGATCTGATAATGCAAATCTGCTGCTCTGGCTTCACTCATGCAATCTCAACAAGTTGGAAGGGCTGTTTAACTGGGTCCCTGCATTGCTCATGTCTGTAGGACAGGCGGAAAGGGAACATACACTCTTAAAAAAAAAAAAAAGAGAGAGAGAGAGAGAAGATGGAGCTCACTTACATATGTATAGGATACATGAGAAAAAGCGAAGGCTCCGTAAGACACGTCATGCCATACATGTGCCCACTTAGGTATGTGTTGTGACACTAACATGTCTAACTCCTGTTTTCATGTATTATTTTCTTGTTTGATCTTAGCTCTGAGTTTCAATGTCTTTTGTGCTTTGAAGCTGTACTACTCCAAAATGCACTTTAAGTACAAATAAAAGTTATATTTTTTTCTTCTCTCCAAATTGATCTCTAAACATGGATAGATGTCCATAGATCTGAAAAATCCAACAAAGCTACCAGTCTGCCAAAGTACTAGTCCATCTATAGCCCAGCCCACTTATAAACCTGCAATGAAACAAAAATCAGATACTGAACAAAACAGGAAACCTAATTTGTTCCACAGGAATTGAACTGATGCATTTGAAAAGCCCTGAGGAGAAAAGAGGCTCAATCTTACAGAGACACCAGTGCATCTCCAGATGTATGTGGTAGAGGATAGTCTTCTATCTGCTAATCGAGGCTGCTTAAGGAGTCTACCACTACTGATTTGTGTCTGTGTGAATAAAATAAGTGGACAGTTGTTATTGACACAGAAATGTGTTGAGCAAAGGTTGTTTGAGAAATGACATTTTTGAATAGACTCCCATCTTGAGATATGAACTACTTTAGTTGCTATTCCTTCATATTACAAGTTCATTTTTACATGACAGGTTGTTAAGATACGGATAAAATTTTCTAAAGAAAGGGAGAAAAGAATTTCACACTCTGATGTATCTGCTTATTAGTGTTGGTAAAAACATTATTCACCTATTTGCAAAATTTAACAAATTATGTCTCATTTATCCAGACTGGATAGAGAGAATGACTTGAATAACTCCATCAAGTTTTCCTGCAGTCATGTTTTCTTTAGATTAAATAATCCTAAATCCTCTAACTGTTCTTATATACTGAGATTTCTAGACCTTTGGTCATCCACGTTGCTCTTCTTTGGACTCTTACAAGAAGAACCCATGTGTCTTCAAGTGCAGTGCCCTTAATTAAATATATTCCAGTAACAGTAATTATGTCAGAAGTTTCATAAACGATTCTATTTCTAAATTCCAGTATTGTTTGACTTTCTCCAAGTGTAACACTGCTGACTTGCTTAGTTTGCAGTCCATGACAAAATCTGTGTTTTCAACAGCACTATCTAACTATTCACCAAATTCCTGGTATTTCTGTAGTTGATTAATCCTACAGGACTTCATAATGCTGCTTGTTACCTGTTATCCTGGTTTTAGACTATTTGGCTTATTTTCCAAGATTGTTTTTAATTTCAAAGTTGTACTGTATCATGGTTGATTGTCCTATCATACTGAAGTACATAAATACAGTATTCTATCACCCAAGTTATTAATGAAAATACTGAACAGTATCAAAACCATAATGACACTGTGTGACGCTGGCCAGTACATTTTTCCAGTTTTGACAGTGAAGCACTAACAACTTACTTATGTATCTTTTTCCAGTAATTTTTACATTTATCTTGATCCTATTTCCCCAGCTTCCTTGTGAGAGTGAAGTGCAAAACTGTCAATGCTTAAAATAAAATAAAATAAAATAAAATAAAATACTTAATAGCTATTACTTTCCTCACTGATTCCTTCCACAAGATGTCCATTTCGTCACAGAGTTAAAGCATCTTGGCTTGACAGCATTTGTTACTGACAAATCTGCATAGTCATCATATCTCTTTATCCAAGATCACGTTTTGTCTTAGGTAAATGTTCAAGACAGAATGTAAATTAGTCCTTCTGTATTCTTATGTTACAGTTCTCTAAAATACAGATAGTTTGGGAGTACTTTTTGGTTTGGTTGATTGGCTTTTGTTTTCATTTTAGTGCATGATATTTCCTTAAGTATTTGTGGGAAATAGAGGCCCATCTAGGCAAAGGAAGGAATTAACCTCTAGACATGAGAGAAGTACACAAGGAAATCCTAAAAAATCCAACTAGCTTGAAGTTAGTTTATCAATGCTACTATCAATACATTTTAACTGAATTACTATAAAAGCACGTACAACCTATCTGCATTTATAAATCTTTGATGTGTATAGCTATGTATATATTAACTCATACCATGAGTACTACTGAGTACAGCACAGATCTACAGCTGCACACATAAAAGACTGATGTTTGCTGCTGCCGATGCAGGCAATTGTGTACTAAGTAAACTCTTGAAAAATAAGTCACAGCTGTTGTGTTTTGTTCTGTAACAACAAATTCACTATCTGCTAACTGTATGCTGCTATAAATAATTCACAGATGATGCACATGGACATTTATGTAATGACTTCCAGTAGGGGGTACCCTTTCCTTAATGCCAAAATTTGCCAGATTAAGACAGTTACTTAAGTCCTCTGGGAGGGAATACCTTATCTGAAGGAGAGTTGTTATACCCCCATGAATTTTCATGTATGAAACACAACATCCACTGATTTACTATGCAGTGGAATGTCATTTCTGCTAAGAAAAAGCTTACCTTTATCCTTCCATGCACATAGGGCTTACTGCCAATCGAGTAAGAAGCCTGGCACATCTTTTATAGTCTGTATGAAAAAAAAAGCATGACTAGATTACCAAAGTAATAAAATATGCCTTTAAAAATCAGAATTGTTTTCAGTATGCATATAAGTGTCATAGCAAAGTTCAATGAATACTTTAGATTGCAACAGAATAAAAATCAACTCTTTTGACTTAAAAGAGGAATGTGTAAAAATTGGATAATAACTAAAAGCCATGTCTAATGGCACGTGTAACTATGCAACTGACTTCTGCATATGTTCTATCTGTAAACAAACAGCATGAATGTGCTTGGACGCTCTCCAAGTGTATGTATAAAAATTTATACATCTGTGCCTGTGCTTCCGTGTGGGATCTAAACATGTAACTGTAATATTTCCATATTAGAGAAAGGATAAATAGTGCTCATCCACCTTGAAATCCAGCCCTCAATGAGCAAGTCTGTCAACTTAATATTAAGTAATGCCACTCTCCAATAGATTTTCTTCCTGAGAAAGCTGTTAAATTAGACAAATAACATCTTCTAGTCATACAAATCTTAAGTCTAGCTCAATTAGATGACCATATCATAAACATTCATAAGAGTATCAAGTTTCATCTTAAAACTAGTAAAATTGGTTTTTCCACAGAAGTCCTATTGTTAGTTGTTCATATTTTAGGTACCTTCAACTTTTTGATGCATTCATAGTAAGACACAGAACCAATGCAAAACTAAAGAAATTGTTTAAAAGGTTGGAGTTTTTTTCATTTACATGAAAAACTGAAAGCAAATATTGTGAAAGTTGATTGTGGACAGATAGGAAAGAAATTATTTTTCAGGTACCAATGCTACTACACTAGAAGGCACTAGAAGTACTACAAAGTACCAGAAGGTAAGCCAACACAATGCTTCTGTACTGGCTACCACACCACAGCATCAGAGACACTTTTACTTTCTTTGCTGTTTGGCCTTCAGATTTCTACACAGAACCAACAGTATAATTTGAAGTCAGGATATAATCAAAAAGTAACATCGTTCTGTGCATGAAGAGTTAAAGCAGGCTGTTCATCTCATTTTCCTAAAAGAAAGTTACGTTAAAGAGATGCTACTTAATCCAGTCCAGTAAGCGATGTTCACTTTTTTTAGGCATTATTTCATTAATTAGTAACTACATCTAATGTTTTCTGGAGATGAAATGTTAACAAACCCCAGCTCACAGCATAGTTATGGTATAATTGCCATTCATACAAATTATCCTCCATTATCCAGACATTATGTTGGAGGATATGTCACCTGTCAGGAGGAAAAGGCTAATTTACAGCCTTTAAGGCCAACTAGTTTTTAGCTTCACAGCTTGGAGTACTCATTAGTGCTGAGCCAAATGATGTTTGCGCTATGATCCTTATGAAGAAGGTTATATGACTGTTGCTTGTTCAGAACAGACAAGTTATGAACAACTTACATCTCCATCCATGTAAACAGAGTGTGATCTGGTTACCTGTCATCTAGAAAACCTTGTCTTTCCAAGGAATTCCTAATCTGAAGCCTTACAAATCGAGAAAATGTCCACAATTCTTACCAAATATGCCTTTAAAATGCACTGGGCTGACATATTTATTAATACTTGAAACTTGGAATCTGTAACTCTTGTTTCTATTCTCAGCTCTGCTACTGACCCAACTGGTTGACCTCAGACAAGTAAAATAAAGTGTGCTTCCATTCTGAAAAGCCTGTACTAAAATAGCATCTGCTTACTCAACAGGTCCACCTCAGTATGAATCTGGAGTCACATCTACTGACTATCTGATAAATGTCAGTGTTTGATTTTTATTTAATTCTCGCTACTGTCAACAGTGATGAGGTATCATAAGCTGCATTTGCTTAGTTGTGTCTTAGTTGTGTCCATCTGCACTTACATTTTTTTTAAGCTAAGAACGTATCCTTTTATAATTCACTGAAGAAAAATGTTGCAAAGATTCATTGTCAGCATCACTGGTAGACTGGTAGCTGAACAGTCAAAATAGTAAATGTCTATAAAATGTGTCCTACATAAATAATCAATGAAAAGTAAATAACTCCACCTGGATTTGTGATCCTATATTGAATTTACAGCACTGGATATTAAAGATAAGGTATTTGTGAGAGGAGTCATGTTCCTATGAAAAGCAAACACTTGGTTTGGAACCCATGACGTAAATACATCAGTACCTATGGATGCAGTGTTTACAGCCATACTACACAGTGTATTTGCAATGAGAGAGTTTTATTTCCATTTTCCTCTCTGTAATGCTGAAGCTGTTCTAGCAATACTGTAGAGAATACTTAGTACATTTTAGAGCAGTCCAACTTTTTCTTTGCAGGGAATGCATTCTGACATTGTATCACTACTGATACTTGATAGAGCTAATAAATTTTAGAGTTTCCTCTTGTTTTAGGGAAGTGTCTGCTTCTATTACTTACATGCTGGGATGGTGCAGTCCCTTGTATTGTGATAAAGCCGATGGAAGTGTTTGCTACATTTTGGGCTAAAGTAGAGTGGACCTGAAATATATTTAAAAAAAAAAAGTTATGAATCAGCAGAGCTCACAGTGTATCTTACAGTATGCATGTGAAGTATGGATAACAATGCAAAATTAAAACCTACCTGTTAAATGCTTCAAGAACTTGTCTTTCATCCTCAGATCTCTGGGAACTATTTCTGTTGGACAGAAAAAAGAACAGTCACTCTGCTGCACTGGACCTATGCTTGCCAAGCATAGTATGAGGACAAGGAATATTCTGTCCAGCAACATCACCATTGCGTCTTGGCAGGTGCATGGAGGTCAAAAGTCCTTTGCATACAGTAGGCCAAATTGCAAGCACTCACTTTACTTAGGGAGACCTTGTAAAATTCTCTGTAAAACACAGTACTGGTGGAACAATGTCTGTTAGGTGAGAAATCATTAATGATGATGGTTATTACCTAAGAGTCAGGTTTTAGCTCTCTATGGGCTACATTATCAAATTTACCTAGATTTAAATTCTTTCCTATTACATGAGTGGTAAAGACCCAAAGATATATTCAAGTTTGGGGTTGTGTCTTCTAATCCTCTTATGCAAATGTAACCACTATTCTGTCCCAGGTATGTCTGTAGAAGCACTGTTCTACTGTAATTGTGAAACTGGATTGATCTACTTACAGGAATCTTCCCTCCCTCCCTCCCTCCTCCCCAGCAGTAAATAAAATTCACAGGAAATGATTCCAAGCAAATTGCTCTCTTCTGGCTCCCTATGTTTGTGGTTTACCGCCTTGTGTTTTGTGTTCAGCAGATGGCAAAATGAAACTGGTTTACTGAAATCCATTTTAGCCCTAACCCCTGCTTGTGACTTCCTGATTTACAGCTATCTTTGATTGCTTTCCGTTACAAACTCTATGCTGATAGCTTAGTGCTGATTGTGTATGATATGCTATATGGTGCTTTATTTACTTGACCATGAATGCTTGAGCAGCCTTTCTCATTCCCCTGGCACCTCTTATCAGATATAAAGCAGAGAGCATTTCCATCCAGATCCGATTCACTTGTGAATTTAGACACTTCTCGAAAGTCATTGTTCATTTACTTCTAACTTTAGTCAGTGTAAGTAAAATTGACCTTATCCTATTTGACCTAATTATGTCATGAAGAGCATTAAAAACACACATGCTTCACTCAGAAATTTCCCATGGGACAAGCTCACTAGGAAAGTGATGCCAAAACTGAAATGAAAGACTCTAACTAGTAGTTCCTTTTCAGAGTTGCTGGGAAAAACTCCATTATAATAACAGAATGAAAAATCCTGTTTCAGAATCAGTAGCAACACTACCACTAATCTGTTCTGAAGAAGGATTATTAATTTTGTAGATAACTGTTCCACACAAGCCAGATGTTTGGCACCAACAGGGTGACCAAAAACTATGCCCATTTTCCCAGATGAGATTTAGAGTTGGGCAGATCACGGTCTGGCCTCTTTGACTCTTCGACATATGTAAAACAAAATGTTCTCTCCTGTGTTGACCTTAAGTAGAACAAAATTGTCTTCCACTGTGCATTCATTAATCAACCAAATGGAGAAGCAACATCTTCATGACAGCCACTAATAAATGCAAATTATGAGGATATTTGAGTATGAATGAGAATGACAAAAAGGTACAATGAAGTTTTACGAGATCAATAAAGACAAAATAAATAGCATACTATCAAAATGAAAGCCAGTTTGGGAAAAGGTGAGTAGATAATTGCTGAAAAAAAAATTCCGGAAGTTGGAGGGGTGAGATGGGCAGCAGTAACGCTGTAGGGGCTTGGGAGTGACAGGGAACACTAAATTAGACATGGCAGCAGGAGAAACTAAATCAAGTTTCAACTGGATGCACAGAAGTACATCACCAACTAAGCAGGTTAGAGAAGAGCCAGTCAAACGAGCAGAAGGATGACTGCAGGAATGTCCCAAACTGGCCACAGCCTGCACAGTAACAGAGTACAGTCTCAGTTCCTTAGTATTTCAAAGGTGCTACCTCTGGAGTACAAAAGGAACTAACAAGCAAGGTGAACAGTTCACTGAAGCTGAGCTGCAGGGAAGACTTCTATATGTAAGGTCTTCAAGGACATGCTACAGTCCTGCAGGAGAATTCTTGCTAAGGTCATTTCCAAGAAACACTTAAACCAAGCACATGATAATGAATGGTAACCTTCCAGGAAAAAGCGTTTTCATCCCTTGATTCTTTGATCTCAGCCCATTTCAGTCTTTTCCCATATTATTAGGTTTTATTCAAAGCCACAGGAAGTTGGACTATCAGCTGAGTACATTATCCAGAGAGTAAAAGACTCTGAGAGATGAATGGAGGTTTTCTATTCCAAATTTGCCATCTGTGTCTGTTTCTGATACCAAAGGGAATCTGCAGGTATTTTGAGTTGTGAATTCTTAATACAAAATTAGTAATCTGATGAACTATCTCATTCACCGAGGCACCCTAGGGAAAAAAAAAAAAGGACTGTGACTTACCAACTCTCTGCTCGTCCTGGTATCCTCCGTAGTCAGCCACTTCCCTCCGATCCAAGTTATAGTCATGCTTGGAGAAGTACTGCATCCCACTGTCCTTCTCCATGTGGTACCTTTTCAGTTCCTGAATGATCTCCATGATGAGATTTAAGAGACTTTGCTTGTCCTTCAAATCTGTGGAGTCCGTTTTTTCTTTGCAGTATCCTGCTGAGAGCATTAAAAGTACCAGCCCCAGCAGCCCAGAAGACCTCAGTCCACTCATTGCAGTCCGACCTGAAGAGTGCATGAGGGGATGAAGGGGAAGGATCCGCTGCTATGTGAGATCTCTTGTTTCACTGGAAGAGAAAACTGGGGGTGGGTCGAAGGTAGGGAGACTCGTGGGGGTGGAATGGGAAACATTAGCGGAGGAAAGAGCGGGGACCACTTGGCAGGTTACACAAGGCGGGGCACAGACCGCTCCGGGCTGCGGGGGCTAAAGGAGCGGGATGGGGCGGGGGGTCCGGGGCTCCGCCGCTGTCCCCGCGCCCCAGAGCGCCGGCCCCGGCAGAGCCGCCCCAGCGCCGCGGGCGGCGCCCGCACGGCCTCCCCTCGGCTGGAGCCGAGCCCCGGAGCGGGGCCAGGCTGGGGGTGCCCCGGCGGAGCAGATCCCCGCCCTGCCGCGGAGCGGAGGAGCACGGGCGAGGGGCGACAACTTTCCCTGAAGTTTCTGCCGGAGACCCGCGGCGGCTGTGCCCACCCTCGCTGCGGGGCTCAGCGCCCGAGCTGCGGGCAAGAGCGGCAGGACGGGAGGTGCGCGCCTAGGGGGCACCCGGCCGGGGCAGGGGAACAGCACCGCCAGTTTCCCCTTTTTCTGCGCTCCTCTTCCCCGCAGGAGCAGCCCGGAGCGGCGGCAGGCATCGTCCCGGTGCCGCTCGCCTTCGGGCGACTGACCGCCCGTGGCACACGGCCTCTCCGTGCCCTGCCAACTCTGGCGGGGTCCAGCGGCGGCCGCTCCCGCCCGCGGGCTGTCACCGGTCCCGCCGCACGCAGCGCTCCGGCCCGGCGCGGAGGGAGGGATGGGGGCGTGGGGAGGGAGATAGAGGGAAAGGAGGTTGCTGGCGCTCTCCGGCCGCTTTACCTGTGTCTCTGTCCCAGAAGCCGAGGTGTCTTCACCCCAGGAGCCGCTCCCCGGACGGCAGCAGCCCGCGAACGGCAGGGAGTCCGAGTATTCCGCGGCTGGCCCGCCCGCTACCCTCCCGTCCCTGAGCTCCCGCCGTATCCACAAACTACTCCATCGCCGCCAGCCCCAGCGCAGCCGCTTATATAGGCTATAGGATGGACATGAGACGGCAGATAGTATCGACTTGGAAGTGGGTGGAAAACAATAAAAGTCCACTTGGCAACCTCGGGAGCGTCGCTGCTTGCACAAGCCCCCCCTTCCCGCCCTCTCTCCCCTCCTGCTCGGTCCCCCCCGTCCCTCCCCCTGATCGGTTCTCCCGGGCAGGGCTCAGTCACTCCTTCGCTGCTCTCCGACGTAAGGAGACGGTCCCAAGTGTGTGTGTTTGGAGTGGGAGGGGGCGGCGGCGGGAAGATGGGGACGGGGGGGGCGCGCATCGCCCGAGCCCTTAATTAGAACCGCGCTGAGGAGCCACTGAAATATTGATGTCCCTGGCGCAGCTCTCAGGCGGGTCCCCGGCCCGCGGCCGCAGCCCCGCGGGGGGCGGGCGGGGAAGCCGCCTGTTTACCGGGAACTCCGGGCCCGGCTGCGGCGGGGAAGGGGAGGTGTTGGGGCGGGGGCGAGCTGCCGGGGAAGGGGAAGGCTATTTCTGCTCCCGCCCGCCGGGAAGCCCGCGGAGAGGCGGCTGGAGTGGGTCTGGCTGGAGGGAGGGAGCGGGCGTGCAGCCTGTCTCGCAGATTCTTGGCACGGGCGGTCCCGGGTGGCCAAGCGGCTTCCTGGGCTCCCGGCGCGGCGCTGCCTGGAAGCGCTCCCAGCGGGGCCGGGAGAGAAGGAGAAGGAGGACGACGACGAAGGCAGTGCCATCGGCGGGAGCGCCCTGTGCGCTCCCGCAGCTGCCGGCCCCTCGGTAGAGGTGACAGCCTGAGCTAAGGACACTGAAGCGCGAGGAAGTCTGCGGAGAGTGCCGAGCCCCTTCCAACGAGAGCCCTTCCGCAGAGTACACGCGTGCTGCCGCCCTCCCCGCGTAGCCCCTCGGGGCGCGGCGGGGGGAGCCTGAAACCCGACCCGGCGGAGCTCGGGCTGTTTTTCCCTCACTCCCTCCCCGTGTGGGTGAACCTGTCCCTTGGCCCCGCTGCCGCGCGCGCTCCCCGACCCCCGGAGCGCCTCTCCGGGGGCCGCGCGCCGCGGGAACAGCGACCCCCGGCGGCCGCCGCCCCGCGCGCACCCGGCGCTGCCGCCGCCCGCCGCCTGGCGGCGCTGAGCGCCCCGCGGCCCCGAGCGCTGGGGCCCGGCCCGGCCCGCGCGGCTCCCTGAGGTGAGGCTTGGCGGCCGCGGTCACCTCCCGGATCGCTCTGTGCCCCGGGGCTCCCCCGCCAATTCTTCATTTCCATCGATTTATCTTCAAAACCAACGTATGAGTGGCACATGTCTAACTGCAAAGATCTCAGCCTGTGCTGTCACAGTGAAGGTACAAAAAGATAAAATATACACACCACATGATGAAGAAAGAGACCCAGAGGCAAGACTGGGCAAGACTGCTTTGTCAGGTTTCCAGAATCCTTCCTCCTCTTGGCTTCATGGTTTGTTTTCAGTCACCTGAAGACTAAGGGGAAAAAAGAAATTGAACAATCAGTTCAACAGTGAGAAAGAATGTCCCTTTGCATGACATAACTTGGTATGGCTGTATTTACATGTTAGTCATTCCAAATATTGACACATTGAGGTCACCAATTGGAGACAGGGAAAATGGAAAACGAGGCACGCAGAATACAGCATGTATTCTGTTCCTAAGATTACATTGCAAGTACTCCTTCATCCGAAGTAATCTCTTTGGAAAAGAGTAGAAGCAACTGCAGAACTGAAAGAGGATTTCACATAACACCTGGATGGATTGTCCCCTTCCTTAGAGCTACAATTTCCATGTCGTTTTTGGTCACCATCATATAAGGAAAGAGCAGCCAGTGTTTTGAGTACACACTAAGTTGGGAATGCTAGGCTGCGTCTTTTCTACTCTCTTGGATGTACCCTGACATGCCTGTTAGGTCTGCAATGGAGACCAGCTCTCAAGGAACAACCAGCAAATAGTTGAATAATATGGTTTATGTAGCAGTCTTCCTTTTGGAAAGACAGTGGACATTAATGCAGAAACTGCGTTAATCCCTCTTATGAGATAACTCTACCATGACTCTGAGAATGGGATAGCTGGAACTGCCTTAAGACACACCAAGGACAAGTTAATGTCATAAACAGTTGAATTCCAATGCTGAGGAGTACTCCTTTTAAATTTACTAATATAAAAATAGACCCGAAGTACAATGAAGGTATTAGCTGAGATATGAGGTAGATGAACAATTTGTTGTCCTTTTATGCATGCAGACTCTGAGGCATGAGTCTATTCTGATTTGTTTACATTGAATTATACAAAGATATATAATAGCTCCCATGACTGCAATGTAATTAAATAGGAATTTCCACTGATAGGTTTAGGATGGTAATTTAATATTCCAACAGGTTATATTTTCTTAAGTGTATTTTCTTCGGGCTCCACCTAAGCTAGCCATCTAGATGATTACTGCCTATATGTTACGAAGCTCCTACTCTGCATATATATTGTCAAAATACAATCCCCCAGCCTTCCATTCACCCTCAGCGTGACTCTTGAGGCTCCTAAAGTGAGTAGGTGCACTGTTTGCCATGGCTGCTCACAGGTTCTTGGACTTCTTCCCTGGATGCCGGGAAGTGCCTGACTCTTGTCAGCACTAAACAGCCAGGATGGTGAAGAAAGCATTCTTCCAGGAATTACAAGATGTAAGGTTTAATCCCTTCAGACAGAGATGAAAGATGAACACACCTTCCCTGCCAGGACAAAAACCTGCTTGCTTTCCTTGAAAGAAGGTGGAGAGGGACATATGAAACTCAGTCTCAAAAAGCAAGAAGTACCTGAGAGAGCAGATCCCTTCAGTTAATGCTATGCAATTAGGGTTTTTTTTGTTTTTTTTTTGCTTGTCCTAGAGGAGTGGTTTTCATTTAAAAGTGATGGGATGTTTTTTGTTTTATTTTTACAGGACATGAAGTCAGTTAACTCTTCAATCAACAATTCTAACAATCAAAATCTATGTGTAGATTGATCTACAATGTTATTGAAAATGCCCTGTCCTTAAACTAAACGCTGTGATCCTGAGGATAAAGACCTCAGGAAGTAAGAGTGCAAAATTGAGATCAAATGCAGCATTTGGTGGATAGTTTTAGCCGGTGTGCTCTTCCCTGTTCCCTTGGTTATGAAACAAAGGCACTACATTTGGGATTCAGAACAAATGCCAGGCAGAATTTCTAGTTTTGTTAAATAACACACATTAGTCACTGTTTTCACCAATTCCATTCTAGTGTTCCATTCTAGTATACCATGGTAAGATAGAAAGGGAAAGATATCTTGACTTCCTTTACTTACATGGTATACATGAAAACAAGAAAATGCGTTCTCTTTGGTTCTGTTGTCTAAGACTGGTGAAATTTTCATGCTAAGAGCTCTACAGTTTTAAGCATGCTCTTGTTTCAGCTGATTATAACAGACATAAGAGTTCCTATCTATATTTAATAAAAGCAAGTGCAACATTTTCTGAAGTAATTGCAGAGCAGAGTTGATTGTCTAAATCAGGCTCATAACCAATACATGAACTGAGTGTATGGTTAGAAGAAAATTCCAGTGGACATTCATACTACTAGGTTAAAGAAATACTTCTTGCATTGCTCTTTATTGACCTCAGAACCTCAAAAAATATTTTGAAATACATTTTTTCTCTTAAATATCACATCAACTTACAAAACTCTTGGTTTAAAAACCAGACTTTTCACTCCTCACGAAAGAAAACCAGTATTTAATCTTCAGGTTATACACCAATCCCAATAGAGGTTAGTATTACGGAATGACATGGGCTGGTAATTCTGCTGGGTTGAGTAGTTATCAGTTGGTTGACATGGCAATTCAACTCACAAAATGTTGACCACACACATGGAATCTGCATGTGTGATAGTTACTTTTAAAATCTGTATAGAAAAATGCACACACTGCATCCAACAGATGATACTTTCCAAAATCCCTGTTCCAAGTTAATGAAAATGCAGAATGTTTTCAATATAATGTATTGTATATAAGTATAAAATAATATTTATGCACCTGGCTCAGTCATCTCTGTGAGCCTCCAACTCTCAGAGGCAATGGCCAATGACAGCTGCTGGGGAGACTAAAGATGAGGCAGTAAGAATTCCAATAGCACTGAAATCAGCCACAGAACATATATAACTAGAACAAAAGCTTCAACAGATGTTAGGGGTATTAAAGCCAATTGAGCATTTTAAGGGCTTTCCCCACTTCCTACCTGATGCAAATGCCAACAAGATTAAAATCCCATTAATCATCACTGCAACCAAAACTGAAGAACTTTGATACAGTTCCCAAATGTTTCATCAGAGCTGCAGCCAGGGCTAGCCTGATGTTTGGTCGTAAGTTGGAAAAAGAAACCACAACAAAAATTCCCAACTAGATTTTTGGCTAGAACTTTTCTCTGCCTGTAAATTCAAGTCTAAAGACAGCTCTGAGTTGGCGAATGCATCAGTTATCGAGCCAGTTTTAAAGTTATGTCCAATCAGCTTTGCAGTGCTGCATCAGGGAAACAGTGCTGCATCAACACAAAGTTCATTTGGGAATCCTACTGAACCAGCAGGAGGAAATGTAAGTCTTTAGAGGATAGTCTCACTTTTTTAGATGCTTTTCATGGTATTCAGGGTACCCCCTGAAATCTCCAGAGACCATCCCTATCAATTATTCTGTATTTAGGTTTTCCGAGGTACTTTCTTTTAGACAGTAAAGATAAATGCCCCAATGAAGCCAGTCAAATCTCTCCAAATGTAGACTGTTGCCTACAGGAATACACTAACATAGACCAGACCCCCTTTTAAGCAGGTAAGTGAGGGTTAGGGGTTAATGCCATTTTATGAAACTACCTTCTGTAGCTACTGTGCAGCTCTGAGCCTGCTACATGTGGGTTCACTGTGGACTCCTGTCTGTTCACTTAGAGTTAGCTGCAGCTGAACTCTGCAGAACTCTGCAGTTAGCTGCAGAAACTCTTTCTACATCAAATTAAGATTACAAGTAAAAGCCCTAGCTGATGTCTCATTAGCTGATAGAATGCATTACATTTTCTGGCCTACTCTGGTCTTTCTGTGCCAAAGGAAAGAGGATAGCTTCAGTGTACGTAAGAACTTAGTAATTTTAGAAGCAGAGTAGCTTTGTCCTTCATCACAGCCATGGTTCTCAGCTCGAAGAGACAAGTGGATCACATGTGTTTTTTAGAGCCATGGCTGATAAATGATGACATGTTTTGATAGTGTACTCTAAATCTGAGAATTTTTATCTCACATTGTCTTTGCACCACTTCTTAAAAAATTTATGCTGAAAAACAAATGCCATCTCAGGCAACATAAGGATATCCCATATGACTCACCATCAGCATATGAATGCTTAGCACAAACATTGAGAACTATAAAAAGCTGAGGTACTTGTTTCCTTCTGCAGGCCATCAATAGGAAGGCACGCTGCTGGTTTAGTAAGCAGGCCTCATGACTCTCCAGTGGAGAACTGGATGAATTCTTACAGATCAGATGCAAAGGAGGAGGCCCGTTGGCCAGACTATATTCCAGAGACCTCTTGTAGGCAAGCACACCCTTGGAAAACCACATGCCTACAAAAGCTGCTGAGGAAGGAAGGAGGGGGTTAATCCCCTTCCAGGCAGCTATTTTTCAGGACATAAACAGTTCTACAACTACTGTGAAGCACTGAGCCCCCTACACATGTCTACTGTTGACCAGAGGTTTTCTTCTTCCTGAAACCATCACCACCATCCCAAACTGTACTCAGTCAGCCTCCCCGTGACCAGCTTCATAATGGGATTAAGCTGTCTTCACAGTAAAGGCAGAAAGTATTCAACAGTAACAGAAGACTATTAAGAGCTGTCTCTAGATTTCAGAGTCCAGCTTGTATTTTGTCTTGATTCTACACTTGAAGTGATGCAAAGATATTAAAGTGCAGACTATATTTTCAATATACTGTATTGTACATCCACAAGCCGAGGGTTGTGAATGTTGTCTCTTCTTGTATGCAAATTTGCTGTCCTTTAGAGGAGAGAAAACATCCTGTTTCAGCTCAGCTGCAGGAAGGCAAGGGCCTGGAATACACAGGATACATCTGCAGGAATAAATATAATGCGCTCACAAGTACTGATAAAGTCTGTGGCACTTAAGCCAGCTGGCACAGGATAGGCCACGTCCATTCTGTCTATCCTTCTTACTGCCTGCAAGAGGACAGCCTTACGCAAACTCCTCATTAGAAGCACTTCCTGGGCAGCCTCGCTTCCCAACAGTACACAGGGATCGATCAGGAGAGTTGTCACAGACTAACCACATTCCAGGGACTGCCCTAACAATTTAACAGTATTGATGGCTGGGTTCCAGTGCCAGGAAACCTCCCTGGCAGTTTTCACATTTGTTTTCTGCTATAGTCATAACCTGTGGGTCCTACCTGTGCTGTAAGGCGTAGAGACAAAAGCTCTGCGGACTTTTACCAGTTCGTAGAACTGACATGAGCTTTTTTTGCATCATGTCCTAAATGCGAATAATATAAGCATTAGAAACTGGGAACTGCAGCAGCTTCAAAAAGCAGCCTCAAGACTTGAAATCAGTTTAAAAAAAATAGTTCTGTCTTTATGGTCAGGCAGCTGTACACAGCTTCCACTGTAGGCAGCAAAGAATCAATGCAAGTTGGGTAGGACCACAATGAACTCAACTTAGTTACGCAACTTAATAAAAAGGTTTTTTTCCTTTTCCCCCTCGAGTCGACCATTTTTATAAATGCAAGATCTTTTAGATCTTATATGGCAATGGGCCAAAGTTATCAATATCTTTAGTTTTAGTCCAAAGAAAAAATATTAAAAAATAATTATATATGACAATTACAATCTGGTCTTTCTCCTAAGACAGAAAATTACTTTGTCTTACATTACATTATTGTAAAAAAGCTATAACATACTGTTTAGGTTTTGCATGGCCTGGTTTTTGGTAGTGGGAGGGGCCCACTTCTCACTTCTGTGAGAAGCTTCCAGAAGCTTCCATGATGTTTGGCAGAGCTAATCCTTGATGGCTTTGACTATGGACATGCTGCTGGCCAAAGCTGGGCCAATGAGAGACTTTGGTAATGCCTCCATGATAATATAGTAAAGAAGAAAATGTTCCCTGAGCAGTGTTGCCCAATGCAACTGTGAGCTCTGCAATTATTCCATTTCCAAACATGAGATTAACAGTAAGAGAAAACATCTTGTTTCAGATGGAGCTATTTATCACCTTTTCTTGGTCCATTCCTCACACATTAGAGGAGCAAGAGAATAATACTCAAAGGATCACGATCACAGTAATAATAATTAGAAGACAGATAAAGTATGGAACTTCCATTGTTAGAAAAAGTCCAACATTTCAAAATATTTTAGTTTTAATCTGAGACAATTTCACAAACAAATAAAAAACCTTCAAAGATACTGACAGTGGAAAATATTAAAATAATTTCAGGGAATCGGAATAGCCTATGATTTTTAAACAGTGCACGCATCTCATTCAGAAGTGGGAGCATTTTTGGGAATTCCCCAGAATTAGGACTAGCACAACATGTGGAATGCCTTGAAGATATTTCCAGGTTCTCTAAAGCTTGAATATAGATTTCACAAGGCTGCTGTGTTCTTGGCTGCATGATGTTCTACAACTCCTGACTGTGCCAAGAAACTTGAGATTTGCTGTTCCATCTGTTAAGTGCCCAGCTGCCAGACTCTGAAGCTATCTGTGTAGTGCAGCCTGCTAGGAAGCAGCATTTGTGATTTATCAGAGGTTGATACAAAGCAAAATATTTCTGCAGCACTTTAACAGAGAAATGTTCCTTGAATGAAATACTGCCATGTTTGGAAACTACTTACTAGCTCTCTTCATGTAGTAGGAAGTTATCAGTCTAAGAAACTGGGTAAAAGAAAAAAAATAAATGAGCATGATCCATTTAGGGTATTTCTTAGTAGGAGAACACTAAATATTGCCACTGTTTATTTGTTTGGGGTCTTTTTATTGTTCTGCAGACAAGGTAAAACTCAATGTATTGAACAAACAAGTCCTTGTGTAGGCAAGCAGATACGTATAGCAGAAAGGTATGAAGAAAAATCAGAAAAAGTTCTGGGGTCTTATATTCGTGGAAAAAAAATCAGTATTTTCATTGTATTCTTCTTAATCTATATTCAAGGTGAGATGACCCATCACCGGTGTGTCCCACAAGAATGGCAAGCAGTTTTATACAGTGTACTTTGGAAAAGAAATATTATTCCAAGATTGATAATATAAGTGTCTGGAACAAATGGATGCTTTGATTAGTTGCTTCAGATGATATGGAAAACAGGTACATTTTTGTTGTCATGAGAGTGAAGTTGAATGATTCCTTCTTATCTTACCCAAAGGAATACATAGAGAAAATCAAACTCGGCTGATACTTAACTCAGTAAAACCACATTAACCTGGATTCTAATTCTCTCAGTTGATGAAATATCCATATACTTTATGACTCCAGAAAAGTTCTTAATGAAACCAGCCCAGTTAAATATTCAGACATCAGTGGATTAATCATGGGTTAATGGAAGATTATAGAGATAAGTTACTGTGTTCGCCTATTTTCACAGATTCTCATTTTATTCAAGGCAAGAGCACCTGAGTCATGTTCCAATTTGTGTAGAATGTTTCTTCTCACACTTTGTACAACTCTTTAAATTATTTTTATGTTCTCTCTTTTGTGGAACTTACATGTTTTCCCCTACCACCTTTTGTAAAAGGAAACTTCAAGAGGTCACAGTGTGACAATAACAGTCTTACCACTGCTGTATGTGGATTTCCAGTTGTGTATCTCTTGTTAGTAAACTCAAGTGGAAATTCATTCAGTCATTTTGCTACAGGATGGCATTGAGTTATTATGTTAATGCACATATTTAATTCCTTAGTGATACAGTATCTATTTGGTTAACAGACTTTTGTAAATGAAATATACTATCTAAAATATTATCTAAAATCTATATATTCTTTAAATTATCACTATTATGTATATTATCTAAAGAAACCCATCCCATCTTGTTTGTAAAGATGTATTTAAAAAATATATTTTTTGACTGAGATTAACTAGAATTCTGTCCTTTAATTCTTTATTTATTGATTATGAAATATTTTTTGATTAATTTACTTCTGACTGGAATCAGACTAATCACTTAACACTCCACTTCCTCATCCGGAATGGTGACAAAAAAAAAAAATCAGTGTTTTCTGTCTTCTATGGTTTTATTGTCACTGCAATAAAGAAATAAAATTCAAATTAGGATGGTAGATATTTCCTCAGCGAACAATTAAGTGTTACTGGAAACATCTTATGCACCTGTAAGATGCTTGTTTGGTTGTAATGTTGTCTAATATCTTTCTCAGTTGCTAGTAAATCAAGAATCTTTCCTTTATTCCAATATGACCCATGTATCTTATCTGGCTTTCTTTTAAAGACAGAAGAAAAGTATTAATTGAATAAATGTTCCTTTTCTGCACTATTAATAATTTAACAATCCATGTCTAGTTAAAAGGCCGTTTCATTGCTATGATTCATTTCTTGTTCAGTGCATTAGAATTCCTTACTCTTAGCTGTGCTGCAGATGGATCTTTTTCCATTGTTGTTAGCTTTCCTATGGTCTAGATAGTTTTAGTTAAGGTGGGTTTTGTGTTGCAATGTTATTCACACAAAATTTGCAGAGGAAAATCATACCTTACAATTACATAATACCTGTTGTGCTTTTGTTTCAGAAATAAGTACACATCAGGGAAATCTCAAAAGCCTCCTACATAAATAAAGCATCCACTGAATAAGACCAAAAGTTGTTACACATGTAGATGTGTAGATGACAGAAAATGGAAAGTGGAGTAAGCCGTAAAATGTCACAGTGCAATACATTGGATTAAACAGTAAATTTTCACTCTCTACAACTCCCTGAAAGGAAGCTGGAGTCGGGTGGGAGTCTGTCTCTTCTCCCAGACAACCAGTGATAGGATGACAAGACAGTCTTAAGCTGTGCCAGGGCAAATTTAGGCTATACATGAGAATAAAAAATTATTTACAGAAAGAGTGGTTGGACATTGGAATGGATTGCCCAGGAAGGTGGTGAAGTTGTCATCCCTGGAGGTATTTAAAAAAAGATGGGATAATGGCATTTAGTGCCATGGTTTAGTTGATAAGGTGGTGTTAGGTCATACATTGGACTTGATAATCTCCAAGGTCTTTTCCAACCTAGTTAATTCTGTGATTCTGTAAAATTACCAATAAAGACTGTGGAGTGCCCCTGCCCCAGGAGGTGGGGATTCTACCTAGACAGACAGCATCAGGTGAGGGGCATAACTTAAAAGAAGATTCGGCCCCTCCACCCTGTGGGGTGTTCCCCCACAAGCCCGGGAAAAGACACTCCACCCCATTTTGCCAGATAAGGAATGGCCCCAGAATGCTCTTCCTTTCCTGTAACCTCATTGGTTTAAATTCTACTGCAGTGTTCCCTCCTTAGTCCTTCCCATTGGTTGTCCTCCTCGACCCATCCCTGACCCACCCTGACCCTAAACTCCACCCCTACCCTGGCATATAAAACCCATGACCACCTTCATTCTCATTTTGCTCTCTGGCTCAATAAAGGATTCGGAGTTTTGCTAAACCAAGACCCGCTCTGTTGTCATGTTTTTCTGTTGGTCATCAGTGGCTGCCTGAGGTCCAAGACTCCAGGACCCGAGGGAGTTGTTGCACCCCTCACTGCAGCAAGCACAACAAAAGACCTTCAGGAATCTGTGCTAAGATTGATTATTTCCAGTATATTCATAAATGAGCCATTTATTGGGAAACGTGACAATGTTTACTGATAATAAGGTATTCGGAAAAGCCTGACTGTGAAAAAAGTAGGAAAGAGCCATATAAGTCTGCATGATCACTGCAATGGCAGGTGAAACTCGGTACAGATAGATCTGATGTTCAGCAAAATATATGGGGAAAATAATATAGATTTTACAGAAAAAGAGGATTAAATTTATTACTATTCTGAATGTTGTCTCTTAATTAAAATCTGTTGTTCTGGTTAAAATGTCATCCTGTTGCTCAAAGTCATCATTAAAAATTATTTCAAAAAGAACAGACAAATATGGTGGAAGCCACTCCTTCCCTCTCCACGGAGCATGGTATTTTGTCTGCAGCTATGTTCCCGCCTCTCTACCCACTACAGAAATAGTTCAGCACTGGATGAGGCTCTGAGAAGTTTGACACAGGTGATCAGATACTTGAAATAGCTTCTATACAAGGAACAGCTAAATGTATTAGGACTTTCAACATGCAAGTTATGATTGATGGTGTATGGTAAAGGCTTATAAAATCAAGAGTGCGATTGGTAGAGTAGTAAATAGGGAATGCTTGGGCCTTCCAATGAAAGGTTTGGAGGCCTTAGATTCAAAAGAGATGATAGGAACACCCTGATACAAGATGATCAAAATGGTAAGAGCTTAAATATATTCAGAAGTGAAGACATTCTAGACAATGCCATTCTTTCCAATGCTGTAGTTTGACGTTTCTTCCACCCACTGCCCACTTCACCTGGGCTACCGGCTAGCTCCGGGAAGCTGCGTCAGTGAGAGGCCCCTCCCCAGCACCTCTCTGGGAGCCGCAGAAGGGGTGTAGCAACAGCTACGCCTGGGCGAGTCGTCTGGGAGGGATAAAGAGTCGCAGGAGAGACCTTTCACGGTTCTGGGGGAAGGGATTTATTGAAGGAAAAAGTAACAAGTCCAAAGCTGGTGGGGAGGAACCGCAAAAGGCAATTTGAAGGGGTCTTAAGTACGGGGGAGGAGTAAGGGGAAGGCACAGAACTCTGGCCAATAATGGTTAATGGGGGCAGATACAGAAGGTGGGGAAAGGGGTACATTGAACCAATAAGGTAAACCGAGGGTGGGGATACATACAATATAACCAATCATGGATACAAGAGGGAATGCTTGACATAGAAACTTCTAGAACAAAGGGAGGGGCTACAAAGGATTGACATCCCGTGGGGCAGGGTTTAGGGTGAGGGACAGGGAAGGTTCCAGATAAAGGGGAGGGGTTTAGGATGACTGACTAGGACAAGGGTGGGAAAGGGAAAAACCATTGTGTACTTAACTTAGGGGAAAGAAACTGGGATGAACCATCAACACAGAAGAAAAATTAACATTAAACAACATAACACAACAGTAGTTGATATTTGATCGCAACTCAGAACTCACAAAATCAGCAGGAGAGGGGATTGGATAGAGAGGATAAGTCAAGTCGGTTCTTGCAGCATCTGGAGAAAGTATTGGTTTTACTGTGGAATTATTCTTGAAGCAGTCATTCAGGAGCTTGAAATAATGTAATTAAACATTTGAAAAGTGGGCTGGCAGCACATTCATAACATGGCAAAGATTTTTCCATGTGAAGATTCTGAGGAGTCTGCAAATAGTTTGAATGCCATAATGAATTCGATGAGAACTATGGTGTCACTAAATACGCTGTATACTGATTTTGATTCCAGCACTACCAGCTTCAAGGCAATCCTATATTTGGTGAATAAAAGGACAGTCTCTGCTGGGTACTGAAAGGCATTTCCAGCCTTGTTGGTCATTGCATCAGCTTTGTGCTTCAGCCTCTTGGTCTTTTCTAAATAGTGTTTCTTTGAATTAAGTTTTTCAGAATTGATTAGAGGCCTCCTTGACTTGAAGGTACCATTTGGTAAAGAAAGCACTGGGAAATAGTTTGTAATATCTCCTGCAGATCCTTTGACACCCTTTGACAGTTCTGTGTGATTTCTTTTCACTTTCCTCTGTGTGGTGAGCGAAGGATTCTTATGGTTCTTCTTGTTCCTGGCAGGGTTATCCATGGGAGGAAACTTGTCAGTCTCAGTTGTGTGTCTCTTTTTGGGCCATCTTGGTTGACTTTGGTGCAGACTGCAATAGACATATGTGACAGTGGCAGGAGCAGTAGATCTTTTTTCTGGGTTTCAAATGAAGTTTTTGATGCTTTCAGTTTATTGGAGTCTGTTAGCTGAAGACTGCGATAATTTTGATTCTTTTTCTGATTTAATTTCCTATCGTTTTCCTTCTCTCTTCCTCTTTCAAAGGGTCTCCTCAGGAGTGTCTGTGGCTTTCCTTTTAAACTCCTGCTTCCTTGCACCAGGTAGTTCCTTAGTCTCTGCTCTCTTCTGGTGTCTGTCTTTCTTGGGGGACCAAAGGACTTTTGACAGATGGTGAAGATCTATTTTCACCATGAGGTGATCACAGGTGGTGAGTCCTTCCTTTTCCTTTGGAAAGAGCAACCAATGGACAAGGGCAGTTTTTCCATGTGGAAGCCCTGACACCTGTGGCCGCTGCCTCACACTGAGCATCATAAATGACCAAAACCCCATGCTTGTTAAATCCAGCTTTCACCCTACTCAACCAAATATTTAATTGTACAGTACTTGTCCCAGATCTTTACAGTCACAAACACAAGCCCATTTCCAGACAAAACCATTTGCTAAATAATCCAGGATGCCATGACATGCACTATAATGTATTTTGAGTTGTTGAAAACCAACTATATTTCTTATATGATATGATCATACTTGCTTCAGAAATAAAAGTCATAGCTCCAGACGTACAGGCATCCCTGGAGATCTTGAAAATCCCTCTTTAAAAAAATTCAGCTTTTGCTGTTGAGAAACCTTAATTGGAAGCAAAACTACTCTAGATTGAAGACCCTTAACAATTATGATCTCTGACCTCCATTATATTCTCGTAGATGACTATGCTTTGTTCTTCAGCTCTGGTAGCCTTATAAACCACCTATCAATACTTGCTAGAAAATAAAATCCATATTATACCTACTGCTTCCTGGTTTTATCTTAGCCATGCAAGCTTTGCAGGGTTCAAGTTTAAATAATCTATTCTTCCTGTTTTGAATACTTTCACTTTACCAGCAATACAGTGATGACTCACAAGAACTAATTTTGTTAGTTCCCTCAAATGGAGTTCATGTGGTTTTGTTTTGAATCTAGCAAATTGACTGTTTGTATTCGTTAATAAAATGATACGCACATGCTTGTCAATTCCTACCTCAGTGAAGGAGTAGAAGAGCTTGCATACCAATTTTTCAAGTATTTGTGATTTCAAAAGTGTGGGACTGCCATTATGTGTGTCCTGATTCTTCTGTAATAAGTGAAAAAACGATGTCTGCTCAAGGAAGAAGGACTTTATTGTTTGGGTAGCCTTGCTGCATTTGCTTTTTGTTGAAACACTCATCAAGAATTGTTCAGTGGAGTGATACCAGTGATCCTGTGATGACCGTAGGCAAAGGCAGACCATCCTGAGAGGAGGAATGTCTGCAGCAAGGCTGTTGCTGTGATGGGAATGCAATTGAAAATGCAGATTCAGAGTTCCTTGGTGAGAAAATCAGGAGGTAGCAGCACATCACCAGCAACAGTTGCAGCTAATGTACCTACAGGTGCAGTTAAAGGTGGCAGCAGCAGATCCAGTAGAAGCTTTGAGAACCTGTGAGCACTTGCAAGAACTTATGGCACAGTAAGAGCAATTGCTACAGGAGGAACATTAAAAACAAGAAGCTCCAGAACTAAGGAAAAGGATTAAGAGTGGTTGCTCTGATCAGCAGACCACAAAAATAAGGAAACCAGCACACAGGGTAAATACAATGATGTTGAAACTCTCAGGGAATGCTTGTCTCCCAATATAATCAGCCTGAGGGTAACTGGGAAGCATTTGTAGAGCTTTTCAGTGGCTTAATGTGATCCAGACACCTTTAGGCGGTCCAACTATCCAGTTTGTGGAAGATGGTTTGGAAAATCCCAGATCTGCTGCAGGAATTCTTGTAGGGAATATAAGGTCACATGTCAAATGTGGTCTAGCATTGACTAGAAGTGGAGGCTCGATCTTACTCTGAACATCAAGTGTCTCCAACACTGTGCTTTACTTCTTTAAGAGAGATTGTTGATCTCCATGGAATTCTGTGGCATATTGTAAAGGATGGCTATAATACATAGGGCGTAGATCTATTATGGTTAGGAAGTTGTTGCTTTAACTAGCACCTGATTTTCAGGAATGAGGCACAGTAACAGACATGAAGATTCTGTCCTCAGGATAAGAGAAAAGATAAGCACCTGCCTCAGAAGTTTTCAGACATTTGTTTTATGATTAAGGACATGCATACTTTTTGGACACTTCTACACAGGTGGCTGCAGAACTTCTGAGTATAGAAAGCCTGCAGCATAGAGTAAAGGAATAGCAAAAGGTGGGTGTTAAAGAACATTGAAGAGTTAGGTCTGGAATAGTTTAGATCAACCGTATTAGTTACAAAGCGTGACAGGAGATCTGACTATGTATTGACCGTGCCACAATTATCTTTTGTGTGTGTTGGAACTTTTTGATGTCTATCTCAGATGAAGTATGAGCAGGCTAACCTGAAGGTTTCTCTTTTGCATGGACTGCAACAATGTTGATAGCAAATAACAACTGAGAAATTACTTGTGAGGTTGATCTGCCTTCTTAGGTGCCTCTTTTCTGTTAGCATTCGTTCCATTCATTCAGCTCTCATGGTAAGAGTTTATTGCTAAAAAATTGGATAGGTGTTCCCTGTCTACTCTGGTTGTCGGGGCCCTGAGTGCCAACAACAGCCTCTTCATTCCTTTCCCCTCTCCAAGATGACACCCATGGTCAAGGCCAGCTTTGATACAGTGCAGCTGTGTAACCTGGGAGCAGATTGCTGCAGAAGGATTCGTGAAAGAGTTGCAGGAAGCTGTGTTTGAGGCCTCAGACGGCTGAGGAGCTGAATTCCAGTTCAGGCCTTTGTCCCTGGTCCTTATGAGACCCTTACATTCACTCCAAACCCATCTTTACCATACCAAACCCATCTTTACCATACCAAAGGATACTTCTAGTAGATAGGTAAGCAGCTCTAAAACATTTGCGTGTATCACATCCAGCACATCTCATTTTGAATTTATATCTGTTATGCTTTTAAGTAGAACCTTTACTAAAACCGTAAACATTATTTTTCAATAAATCAATAACACTGAGAATTCAATAGATGAGAATTATAGACTGGAAATTACTACATTGAACCCACTCACCTGTGTCATTTCAAGTTTTGCTTTTTTGGCCCTTAAGAGCTCAGGAAAGTTAGGTTTTTTTAGGTGTCTTATTTGAGAACCTCACACCTTTTGCAGAAGCATAGACGCTTAGCCAGGAGAATTAATTCTTCCCTAAATCCTTAGGTAAGATAATAGTGCCCACCACATTATGAAGTGTTACAAAGTGGGACCAAATAGTTAATAATACAGTATTGGTAAAAAGGCTCATAGTCTTGGAATAAAAGCTGGTGCCCAACAGAGTGGGGGAGTCAAGCTTATTCTCTGGCAGTTTTGACTAATAGATGCAAAGTGAGACCGAAGATTAGGAACAGTGATGCAATTAATGTGAGCAGCAGAGATACTGAAGAACTTGATACTGAAGACATCTTGCAAGCCATGCAGACATAAGATGACTTGAAGCACTTCATTTTTGTTTTTGGTTAAAGGTAGATATATGCCTTGATACCAGGTTAAGAATAAAAAGGATAAAGGCATTCCAGACCCAGCTTTCATCAAATTTTTGCACGTTTACCAAGATCCAGCAATAACCTTAAGAAATCAATCACTCCTCTTCTTAAATTTAATCTCAAAACTGGCTGGGGAGGGGGGGACGACGTTTGAGGTGCCAAGAGAGCAGGTGAAGGCACTGTTGCTATATCCCAGAATTTCTGTGATCTCCACTCCCCAACCGTACTATGAACACCAAAGTCAAATCTTATTCTTAAGACTTTTCATCAGCCTACAATAACCTAGGAATTAACTGTAAGATACAACACCTTGCCAGTTACAGCTCAAGTCCCAGTTTGCCAAGTAGCATTCCTTGACAATATAATGAATTTTGCCATAACCACCATCTTTTGCTTTGTCTTAACTGCACAGTAGCAGGCTGGGGTTGCCACAGAGCTATCTCCTAAAAGGTAGTCTTTAAAGATTCCTTCCTATGGAAAACACAACTGTTAACAAGTTTTAAAATAAGGATTATAGTAACAATGACTACAGCGTTGGGATAATGACTTTATCTCTTCTGAGAAATTTGTAGGACCAGACAAATTATAGCTGAGTTTGGTCTGAATGAGAAGTTTAGTTCTGCAACATAGTTAGGCAGCAGTTCTCTGTAAAAGGTCTTGGGCTGGTTTTATGGCATGGGGTAGTACTAAGAACAGCAAGGACTGAAGACTTTTAAGATGCAATTTGAAGAGGAAGAATGAGGGTGAATGTTGTGAATTACTTCTTTTGAGTCTTTATGATGATTGTGTAGGAGAATTTACTGTTCTAATGAGGTTTAGGAATAGAAATAGGTGAGAGGATCAGAGAAAGGAATTAAGCCTATTGTGAAACTGAGCAAAGCACACAGGACCAAGAAGTTCTGTAAAGGAATTTATGGGTCCCTAAAGCATAGCTGAGACAAGGACAACAACTGAAAGTGAAATGTAGGTTCTGTGCAAGAGGTGCTGAAAATTTTTGGGAATTTTGTGGGTTTAATTCTTGCAGAATTAGGGTGATCCCACAAGTGGCCTGGATAAATTGTTTTATTTCTTGTTCAAATGCGGTTCACATAAATTTAGGATAAGTGTATGATTGTAAGGGGGTAGGACAGTTCATCATCAGCTGAAAAAAGTTAATTAGACCAGCCTGTATAGACTAAAACAGCTGGTGTTTAAAGAAAAGTGTGTTTAAAACTAGAGTAAGGGTGAATGTCTCAGGAACTAGAAGATACGATACTCAAAATCTATGTTTATACTGGAACTACAAGTCTCACATATTTAGGTTGTATATCTTACTTAAAGCTATATTTCTGATTGTTTTATGGTACATATAAAGCAAGTGTTCTAGAGCTAAACTGCTAACAATATAGTTCAGGATCTTCTAAAACAAGATGAGAAATGGCGTTGGAAATCCTGTCTAATACTGATATGGGCATTGATTGTTGGTAAAAGGTTATTTATTGGAGTTAGGATTTTTAAAGACAGGAGATCAACTAAAAGAAATTAGTTTCTACAGTTTTCAGATCTTGTTTTCTGCCTCTGTGCTTCTTCCAAAAATAGTCTTAGCAATTTAACCCTTTCTGTCCCTGACTCTGTGAGCCTTAGGGGTTACATGTCGCCCACATTTTCAATATGTCTTGGTCTGAATCTCTGAACTGAAATTAAATATAAACCAAACAATATACTTGTTGGCCAAGTCCATCTCATTCTGACCTATTTGACTCTGCTAAACATATCATCCTAGGCTTGTAAATCACACATAACAAACAGAAAAGTTTAATTCCTGCTTTCAAAGTTAAACTGCCACACAAAATAGAAATTTTACTTGTACTCTACAGTTGTGCACTATATTGTCTATATGATCCATTTCAAGTCTCTGATATTGTGGATTCTAGAGTGCAGAAATGCAGGCACCTGAAAAAAAGATCTTTTTCACTTCTTCATGTTCTCAATGTTAAATCAAAGCTTTCTTCAGATATATTTAATTCATACTTGTCATATGTAGCATTGCTGCTCAACCCTTCACATGCTGGTGAATTCTGCTCATATTCTCAGAGCTAAATTTTATCTATTTGATAACTAAATCCAGAACTCAATAACATCTAGACAATTAACCAAACCAAATTTGCTGCTCTAGCACCAAGTCTTTCACAGCCCTTTGTGCTTTTCAAGTGCTGCCAGTAACACTATGCTCCTCCATCCCTCCCGGAGTGATCTTACAGCTTTTCTTTCTAGCAGTTCACATCTGCCTCCAAAGTAAGCAAAAGCCATTGTCTGTTTATATACCCCTGGATTAGCTCTCTAGGCACTGGAGAATCCAGAAATTAACCTAGATTTTCAGGCTTCTCTTCTGAGATGCTAAATCTATTTCTAATCCAGCCTTAGCCTTGCTAAGAGGCTGAATTCCCTTCCCTAATTCATTTAATGTTATTTTCTCATGTTCTCTGGTATCTGTGTTCTGAATCCAAAAATAAAACTAGATCTTCAGTCCAACTATAACTGTAACTCCAAATTTAGGAAAATATCTCAAAAAGATAAGGAACTAGCTAGAATTATTGTTGGCCTTCACTGTTATACCAACTTTATTGGCCTTGCAAATGCAAATAAATTAGCTTTTCAGATTCTTCTCACTAGGATCCGGAAATGTGTAACAGTAAAGAGTTTTCATGTCTAATGAAAAATTTATTTTAAATGCACTTTAAGCATTTTTGGTCCTAGCAGATATCTCTGCTGCTACCAAACCTGGCATCAGTGTCAGGAGTTTGCCAGTGCTACTCCAGGGAGTGCAGTGCTAAGCCCCATTTCTTTTCTCAGCCACAGGACTTGTCTGATGTGTGGTCTATGGTAAGTTTCCTTCTGAAGTGCATCATGAGGTTCCCTCCCAGTTGGAGTCTATTTAACCAAAAAACGGTGTGAAGCAGGGGTTATCTTATATTTACATCCTTACCATAGATGTGTATATATCCTCATTACAAAATACACAAATCTCTTTTTCCTTGTAATAAGATTGTTTTAAAATATTCCATGATCTGAAGTCAAAACTTCTCACATGAATTAAATAATAGACTTTACCTCCCCAATTCACTGTTTAAATAAGGTTACTGCTCACCTTTAGAATAAAAATTCAGTACTCAGTTGCCAAACTTAATTAAAATTGTGTTGTTTTCTGTATCAGTTACGTTTTTTATCTTTGCACAGATGCTTCCTTGTATTTTCTACTCATGAGTGAGTTATTAAATAACATAACATGCCCAAGAGACTTCAGAATACAGAATTGATGCTTACTAAAAATACTTACATTCTTTTGCTTGCTTATTAAAAATACAAGAAAAAGTAACACTAATCTCAGAATTACTGGACAAAAAAAAAGATGTGGGTATGAATTTCTTTTCTTTTTCTGTGTGAACTTTGTGAAAATGCTTACTAGATAAAATGTCGAGATGAAATGCTACCTTTCACTTCACTATGGCATTATAAAAATAAATTATATGCCATGATAAAACACCGAGTTTTAAATAACTTCCTTCATTACCCTAGATTGTCTAACTAAACCAATTTTGGATTTATTATCTGACAGTTCAAAAAACTCATTGTTTTTGAATAATTGAGAACTAGAGCTTTAGATTCTGAGATCTTATTTTATGTTACCAATATATGCTACATATAAAATTACTTAGTGTTGTGTTGAACTAAATACAAAGTTGTTTGTAGACCTTATGAAATATTACAAGACTTTTGTAACATTTCATTTTCTTAATTTTTTTTGTTAAAAATTATTTTAATTTTTAGTGTTTCTTCACCTGCCTTCCCTAAAATTTACCCTAAACAATAGTTTAAGAATGACCTATTTAATATATGAATAAAGTCCTAGCATACTAATAAGTGCTGAAAAGAAAATCTTCTCAAGACTGCTATTTCACCCAAAATTTCAGTGTCAATAAACAAATAAATGCTAGTAAAAAGATCTGTTAATTCGTACTTAAAACAGTTGCATGTATCATTGCTTTGCTTGCAATTGAATAAATTTAGGAAAATAATGATCATATAATAAGCATAAAGAATTAAACAGAGAACTCAGGAAACCTTAATGTAGCTATTTTCAAGTTTTTGATTGTGTGACTTTGAAACCAAAGTAGAGTTATTTTTTCTGTAGTTCTTTTTAGGTATCTGTGAGTAAATTATTCATTTTTATTAGATCTTTCTGAATGTTTTAGTAGAACCAATAGAATTAATCTTGGGGAGATCTGAGTTCTGTTTTAATACTTACCTTACACCCCTAAAGCACAGTGGGTGTTTCTTTATGCCTTTTTGCCTCTGAGCATGATGAAATTTATTTATAGTTGGGGTCTCTTTAATTGTCCCTTACCTACAAACTCTGGATTTGAGAGTATTTGTAGCTCTCATAAGATAAAAATGCTCTTTTCCTTTCAAAGCTTATTAAAAAATTCCTTGCAACCTTCAACATCGCCCTAGGCCTGAGACTTTTCTTTAAAAACATAAGCATAAAAATGGTTATTTTAAATATTTCCTCCACACTTGTTTCAATAAATACTTGTGCTTTTTTAAATACAGATGAGTTGAAGTAATTAAAATAATATTTTTTTAAAAATTTTAGTTATTTTCAAATATTTTCATGCATTCAAATATTTCTTCATTTAAGAAGACAATATTTAACAGCTTAAATGCTTAATTAACATGCAGTCTTCCTTTCCCTGCAGTTTTCCCATTTTGTACATGCTTAAAACATTCAGATGAATTTAGAGAACTCTGAGCATAAACCTTTACTTGTGTACCATTGTGTGGTTTAGGTGATGCTGAGCTTGTGCAAGGTGCCCTGTACGAACAGAAGTATTTTCAAACTTGAGCACAATTTTGTGCCAAGCTTAACCAAACTCAATCCAATCCTTCTTCCCTTCTGTACAGTGACACATAGTTACAGCTTCCATCAAGAAAGAAGAGAACCTGAATTGTATGCCATTCAATTGTGTGCTATTCAAGGGAAATCGTGTGGTCCAGGAGATTACAAGATTACATTTCCATGACAATGTTATTTTAAGGCTGCTTTGGGTGGTGTTGACGAGGCATTCTGCATCCTTACAGAATCTGTTTTTCCATTCTAGAAATGGTTCAAGATTAAGAGAGTGAGAGAGACCAGAGGATGGACTGTGCTTTCATAGCTTAATGACCAGGCATCTCTGCTGAGAAGGCAAGTCCATTGTAATTCTGCTCCTTCTTCACCATCCACATTTTATATTGGATAGTTACCAGTTCGATAAACAACCCTCCTCATTTCCAGAAGATTGTCCTAGCCACCTGATATCAATGTTATGTCTTTATTTCTTGGATTAAATCTTTATTTTTTCAGAAATTTGAAATAATGGGCGATTCTTCAGTCCTTCAAGGTAGAAAAAGTCTACAGGAGATATGAAGAGTGTCCTTTCCTCTTGCAAAATGACAAGTCTTAGAGAACTGCCTGAGTCACTCTAAGGTGTGTGTGTCCTTATGACACACATTCAAACTGAGGAACATTCATACTGAAGAACAAAGTCCACACTTCACAAGGGATATGTATGCACATGTCTGCAGTAATCAGGAAAAAACAGAGAAATTGCATTCTTAGTATGTCTCCAGAATAAGACACTGAATCCCTCTTAGCTCTTTGTTGGAATGGAAATAAACACATCAGGGACAGTTTAGGCTATAGAGATGTTCATAAAAATTTTCCTTGTAGTTTTTCTAGCAGCTCAAGGGAGGTGATCCTGCCCCTCTACCCAGCCTTAGTAAGGCTACATCTGGAGTATCCAGTTCTGCTCCTCAGTACAAGAAGGTCAAGAAGCCCCTGGAGCAGGTCCACTGGAGGCCTGTGGAGAGCATTAAAGGACTGGAGCATCTCTCTTACAAAGAATGGCTGGGCCTGCTCAAACTTGAGATGGGACAGCTGAGAGGGGACCTTGTCTGTCAGTATCTGAAAGGAGGTGTCAGAGGATGGATCTCAGGCTCTTTTCCATGGTGCCAAGCAATAAGGTGGAAAAACGCCATGGATAAAGATAAAGGCAGTTTAATAAACTCAAAAGCAATGGCTGGGCAGAGAAGCAAAGGAGAAGAAAAGCTTTATTCTCTACTTCCCATCAGCCACTTCATGGGAAGCAGGCTTTGAGTACACATAGCAGTTGCTCTGGAAGACAAGCGTTGTAATAATGAATGCTTTTGCATCTGAGTAGACATCATATGGTATGAAATGTCCCTTTGGACAGTTTGAATCTGCTGTCCTGGTTGCTTCCCCTCCCAAGACCTTGCCCACCTGGAGAAACAGTACTGATTCTGTGCCAGCACTTCTCAGCAGTAGCCGAAACACTGGTGTGTAATCAGCACCTTTTTAGAGACCAGTACAAAGCACAGTACTGTGAGGACTGCTCTGGTGAAAATGAGCTCCAGCTCAGTCAGATCCAATACACTGATAAAGAGTGAACTTCATTTAAAAAGAGCTGTCTCAAAATCTAGACTAATCTGCAAAAGCCCTATTTTTTATAGATGCGATGTCTGTCTTTAAAAGTGAACTTTGTGTATCTTTAGACGTATTTGATAGTGTCAATGGGATGAGGTCACTTTGATTAAGGATTCTAGCTGAAATCTGAAGAAAGATTCTTGTGGCTTAAACCTTTTCTATTATGTCACTTATAGTCCTCCTAACTTTAAAAGGATGCTATCTCTAAGGACATCTATTATTTCCCACTATCTCTTTTTTCCACCCAACTTAACAACACTCGTACAGCTCATCCTTAGCTGTAGCCACAGAGAAGTCATTCAAAACATCAGAGAACAAAAGAAGCTAGATCAGAGTCTAAGAAGTTATAACAGTTCAGTTTAGCACCACTTCATTGATGTATCTTCAAAACAACAGTATTGTGGATGAGACAAAATTATAAAGTACATATGAATCATCAGAATGAGTGTTTTCTTTTAATGGGCTTTGTAGAGGCCTAGAAACTGCACATGGTCCTCTAGTTCCTCCTGCTTGCTATATGAATTGGTGTACAGCCCATAGTTGAGCTGATTTCCCAGAAGTGTGACATCTTCTCCCATAATGCAGCCTTCTCATTATTCCCTCTTTATGGCATCATAGTGTCTTCATTGTGATTACTATGATTATTTTGATTTGATTACCATGTTTCTCCTGACCACATCACCCTGCATCCTTTGCTTGCCACCCATCTCTCATTTCCTCATCTGATGGTTTATTATCACCTCCTTTCTCCCATCTTTCCTAGCTGAAAACTCTCTTCAGCAGGTTGGCCGGCCAGCTGGCAAAGATGATTTGGATCTCTAACTTCCTAGGAGACCTCAAATCCTCAAAAATAGTAATGAAAGCTTAATTCCTGATGATGATACCAGGTCTGCAAACAGTTGTTTACCCACAGGATCCTTTCAGTCATCCTTGTGTTCTTCCCTTTCACCCAGGAGGATTACACAGAGAGAACCCTGGGCCATCATGCCCTTGACCATTGGCCCAAGAGCCTTGTAGTCATGCTTGGTACACTCTGCATCTTCCCTGGTAATGCCGTGGACCGGCATGGACCAGCATGTCCATGCCAATGGAGCAATCAGGGGAACAGTCTGAGGGCTGGACAAGCCATGGCAGTCTCCTGAGGGCATCCTTCTTGAGTGCCAGGCCCCATCATACAATGGGCAATGCACTTACAAAAAAATCATCCTCATTTTTGCTCAGAGCCTCTGAGCGCACTGTATCTACACTGAGTGGTAGGCAGGCTGTATCCATAGTGACAGCAAATCATTAAGGTGTCTAGAAGATATGTAACCCTCAAAGGCATACTTTAAAGAATCTCTACTCATCAATGAAGTGGCTTTTGCCAGTCTGAAGAGGCTGTCTGTGCTCAGAGCTGCTGGTTCCATGTTCTCCAGAGACGCTCCACAGAGCTCCCACACCGAGGTCCCGGCAGCAGCAGCGTCCCTGTGAGGGGAGGCCAGGGCTGCCCCAGCCGGTTCCAGCCGTTTCCAGCCGGATCCAACCGGATCCAACTGCCTGCTGCAGGGTGCAGCTGAGCCCATGGGCCGAGGTTGCTCCCACTGGACACAGCTGGTTCCAGCCGGTTCCAGCCGGTTCCAACTGCCCACCACGGCTGAGCCATGGCAAGGGCTTCCCCAGCTGGTTCCAGCCGGTTCCAGTCAGATCCAGCCAGACACAGCCGGATCCAGCTTCCCGCTGCAGGGCGCAGCTGAGCCCATGGCCGGGGTGGGGGCACTGCAGGGACTGCGCGTGGAAGGAAGGGCAGAAACGGTGCGCAAAAGGTGGTGAGGATAAAACAGGTGAGACAAACAACCTTGTGAACACCAAGCTGGGACCTGAGGGAGGTGGAGGAGCTGCTCCAGGCCCCGGAACAGAGATTCCCCCACAACCCGAGGGGAGCCTGCAGTGACACAGGTGGTTCCCTGCAGCCCATGGAGGGGACCCTGCTGTCTGTTCATGGAGGACACCACAGGGAGCACATGGATGCGTTCTGAAGGAAGTGGTAGCTATGGATATATGCTGCTCCACGCTGGAGCAGGCTCCTTAAAGGAGCTGCAGCCAGTGGGGACACCATGCTGGAGCATGTCTATAACCCGAAAGACTGGCAGAGAGGAAAAATGGGAGAGGAAAGGAGCAACAGAGAGGAGTTCATATAGACCGATCACAGTGCCCATTCTCCAGTCCCCTGTGTCACTTGAGGTTGAGAGAAAGACATAAAGGAATAAGGAATGAAGTAGTGAAATTGAGCCTGGGAAAAGGGAGAGTGAGGTCTTTGTTTTTCACCATCCCACTATATTTTTGTTATAAATGAGAGACCACAGTATAAGAAGGGACTGCAAACCAAGGTTCGGTGGAGCGTGGAGTGGGCGGTGACCCCTCGCGTTCCCCAGCGCGCTGCTTGCTCTTTCTATATCAAATAAAGCAATCTAAAATTTTGCTAAATATCGAGACTTTTGTCTCTCATTTATAACATTTTGAATCTACAGTAAATTGAATTATTATGCCTAAGCTGAGGCTCTTTTGCCTGTGATGTTAATTGTTAAATGTCCTTCCTTTGATCCATGAGTTTTCCACCTTATTTTTTCCTCTCATCCTGTTGAGGAGGGAGAATGAGCAAGCAGCTGGGTGGGGGTCTCTGCTGGCCAAAGTCAAAACGCCACAGTCTTTTATCTTCCTGCAAGATGCACATGGAAACAAAGTTGTCCAATTAGCAGTCACAGCAGGACACATAGTAATCTGTCCACATAGGACAAATGACTTATTTCCAAAACTTAACTTCCTATAAAATTCCCAAATAACAATATGTTTTGTGTGAGCAAAACACCATTTTTATTTTACTGTTGCACTGATTGCATTGATGTGTTGCTGCTATTTCAAATTTTTAATAGGAAGGTCATTCCTAAGGAAGAATTTCTGTCTTGAATTAAGACAGGGTTTCTTGTCAGGCTTTGCTATGTGTCATAGACAGATGAACACAAAGTTGTGGAATAGAGAAGAGACAGTCCTATGATATGATTATGGCTTAGCTGTCATCCATAGACAGATGACCAACAGGTTGTAGCATTTAATTGTTAAAGTAGATTTGAGCCCCAGTATATCCTTTTGCTCTTGCTGTTCTGAGTGAAATAAGTAAATAAATGACCACCAGAAGCTCTGATTAGGTCTGTAAAGAGAGCATTCCAAAGAGATACCTGACTTGGTATCAGTAACATAAAGGATGCTTTATTCGGAGGCTCACTAGAAGAGCAAAAGAAAATTATCCTTTGAAATGATGGCAAAACCCTTGATGCTAAGTCACAAAACAAGGAAAGATTAACACATAAAGAGAGGAAAGATTGAATGAAATTCTAACATCATTATCAAGCTATTATGTTTTTAATTATGGTCATAAGCATATTAAGATGGGCAATAAATTATTCTGGAGAAAAATACTATGTTGCGTAATTAAATTTCTTTGAAAAATATATATTTCAGTGCTGATACTAACTTCTTGTGAAAATATTTCATTTATGGGCTTGCAATGTAGATACAGTGCAATTCTGTCTACTTCAAAGCTAGCAGTTTTCCACTTAGTAGGAATTTCTTTTCTTTCTAGTTGTCAAGGACTGAAGGAAGTAATTGATACTCAAACAGTTCTCTTACATTTTTCATGTGACTTTATTAATTCTTTCAATAGGGCATGTCAACCTCTGTATGTTTAAAATTTCCAAATTAATTTTCCTGCATGGTATCTATTATATTCCAAGAAGATTATGCAATAAATTCAGTCTGGTATTCAGTGCAATTATATCATAATTTCATCCAGTCATTCTTGAGTTAAAATAAAGTTTTTTAAATCATACTTGCAAATGAAACATGTTTTTTCACTTTCCCACAATTTTGACAGGGATTGTTCCAATACTTTATTGTTTGTATATTAAAAAAAATACTACTTATTGGAAGAAAATCAGTTTGGAAGTGTACAGATAAACAAACATGAAAACAATAATAAATAAACATGATATAACCAATACTTCATGTTATAATAGTCTGAAGGTTTTTGTTTTTGAAGCGTCCTCTCTTTTCATGTTAGGAAATGATTTGAAGGTTCACAAAATTAATAGGTATCATGACCTTTTTCTATTTTTACACAGGAAGTTTTAACATGAGAACAGTGAGAAACTTCTCCCACAGAAGCTTTCCTGCTTGAAGGAGGGACACAGTAATTTGTAAGTTTTCCAAGATATAAACAATATATATATTTCAAGACATAAGATCTTGGCAAATGACAACCTAATGGACAAAACCCTACCAAGTATAGACATATGGGACTATTTACCTTAAACCTAATGTTAATTCGATTCAAGTTTTATTGCTTTCAGTATGTTGGTTTTTTGCTGTGTTTTCATGATGTTTTCTGTTGCAAAAAACTAACATGAAATATTTATGTCAGTGAGACACCTCCACCTAATACACAACTGTTCTGTTTATGTCTTTAAATGGCTTTGTTCTATCTTCTTTATTTTCTACCTCACTGTTTGAGAAATCACAGCATTTCAGATGTGCTGTTTGGCCCAGGTGCAGACAGTTCAGAGTTTGCACTGAAAATCAAGACATCCAGTTTTTCTAAGCCCACTCTGTGACAGAAGCCAAGAGTGAGTGCTTAGGAAATAGTATTCCTAAGCATGACCTGACATGAACATTTTTTATAGAAACTTCATAAGGCTCAGTATCCATAGCATTATTTTCAATACTGTTAGAAGAACATTTCTTCCAAAAATGCCCCAAAATTTTGAACTCGTTTTTATTTATTTATTATCTAGAATTTTCTGTAGCAATGAGTTAGCATTGTGAGAAAATAGGGGTTTTTTTCAGAGTGATCATCTGTGATCACTTTACTTACTTCCAAGTATTTATTTGTGATTTTCCACTTTAGGAGTGGTACTAAAATGTTTAAAAGCCTATATGTCAGGCATGCTCCTCACAGGAGAGAAATTTCAGCAAATGTATATCAACCTCAGTCATTATCGCTATTCTAATTCCTCTTATGTATTTATCCTTGAGAGGAATTATTAGAGAGCCAATAGAAACTCATCCATTTAAATCCTTTAGGATTTTTAAAGAGTATAATGAGCAATTTCATTTCCGTGTTGAGACACTGTGTGGTATCTCCTTACATTCCTCCATCATGGCACTTCACCCTTGTCAGAAGTGGATGGATGAAACCATATCTTCTCTCTTTGCAGCTTCTAAAAGGGTTGTTCAGTTCATCTCATTAACGTTTGTATAGTGGCTGATCAGGACTATTACAGAAACTGGAAGTATTAATACAAAGCTCACTGAAGTTAATGGAAAGATTTTCATTGACTCCACTGTGTGTCATGTGCTCATAGGCTCCAGAAAGGCAGGGACCTGACAGCCTTCTTAAGAACGTTTCCTTTTATATGTTTATCATATGCTGGAGGCTTTTGTTGCAAGGCTAGAATGTCTGACATCTGCTCTTGGATGCTACCCTCAAAGATTCTGCATGAGTGTAAATAATGGCATACTGTGAAGGCTGCTTACCTAATGGTAATGCTAAAAATATAAAACTGTCCTGAGACATCAATGCAAAACATAATATGTCATTTATCTAATGTATTATTTTATCACAGAAGCCAGACTGTTAAGGGCACAATATCTTTCCAATCTATTCAACTGTATGATCTGTCAGCTTCAATGTTATAAGCACAGAATCAATCATCACAATCACAACATAGCTGACATTGTAGTGTATATGTATAAATGATTTAGCAGATGCCAGGGCTGTAAATTTACCTTGATGTTTATCGGAAATTTACAATGCCTCTAAATGAGGAAGCAGTGGACAGGTAAAAGGTATAAGGAAGAACACTTCTATGGTAGTTTTCTTGCTTGTTCTATCTTGACAGAACTGAACCAGGGCTGGCTGTCTTTAGGTCCACAGTAGGAAAAAAATCCACATTTAGCATGTATCCCCAGCCCAGAGCCCAGCCCAGAGTCCAATACAGAACTTACAGGGCTAGTGTTTGTCCTTCAGGAAGATACTCAGTGAGGAGGGAAAGAGATCCATTCATGTGTTACTTATGAGCCTGACACAAGACTTCCTAGGCTAAAGGTTACAACTTAAGGATTTAGGGGTACGTGCACACTTTTAGAATTTGAATAACTCACTTTCTGTTCTTCACAGCATTTTTTACATCTTACTTCAGTTTCCAAGTAGAATATTCCGATTGACCAGCCATAAGACTGAGCAGATGTTAGAACCTTACCCATTCTTCCAGCAGTTGTGCCAATGACTGGACAAAAGAAACGAATTTTAGTATGAAAAAATCCAGCAAGGGTATGTAAACACACATACCTACAACTCAGTGATAGTGTCCGTTTTGCCTACTAGGATGCTGGTTTGAAACATTAAGCAAAAAGTTTGCTTTTGGCCTTTGTTGATAAATGGATCAAAAGAGGAATCCAAAGTTATTTAAAATTGCAGATGGAGAGAAACCTCCCCAGGGAAAAAGTGTTCTGCCAGCATCTGCTGGCAAGTAAAGGTAACTGCTAATCTCCAGTTGCAAGCAAGTTATGTAAGGATTTGAGGCATTTTTAACATTCCAATAGGTTTTCATGGTCAAATTTTTATTCAGATTGTAAACTTCTGGCAAGAGATCTCAGTTCATGTGTTGTCTGCAAAAACTGGGTTTGTTACCTGGTGTGCAACTAGCCAATAATTCACACTTATTGAGACATTGATTATTTATTTCAGCCTTGTACAAGGCTGGGTGCTTGTGGAATTCCTCAAATCAAATATACCAACTGTCAAACATTCTTATAATTTATACATTTTATCAAAGGAATTAGTTTTCATTGGCTACAAGTTACTTAGTTCTCTTATTAATTAGTATTCTGTCTTCTGTTGGTTAATGATTCTCTCGCCTCTCATGCTAATTAGTCCCTGTGCTCAGTGTTTCTCTTCTTTTGGGTCAGTGGGTTTCTTGTGTCAGGGGCCCCTGAGTCGGTGGATGCAGATCTCCCCTTGCCAGAACTACCTTTTACCCACTTGGAGCTGATTTCAGCAGAGTTTCTGAGTTGGGTTTATTAGTTTCTGCCTTTTTTGGAAATTCTGCCAGTTGTTTCTGTTGTCTGTGACAAGATCAAGACTAAAATTGAGAAAATGTGAAGGAAAGAGCAATTTCTTTTCCCTGTCATCTTAAGAATTTAGTCAAGCCTCTCAGGTTCCTCTGCAAGGATACCCTGCTGCATTTGCTGGAAAAAATGGGTAGAGGTGTAAGGTGATAAGTACAGCAATAAAGTGGTGATGATGGTGGTAACATCATGACTGGGGCAAGAGAGAAAACTTTCCAGCAGCTGGACTTCTCCATCATAGACTACAAACCAGAATTAGGAAATATTCTAACAGAATATATAGAGATTAGTTATTTTGCCAGTTCAAACATAAGAAAGCTTTTTTTCAAATGAGATATTAATTACTGAGTAAACACACAGTGTTTTTTAATTTCTCATTTTTCTTCAGGGGGCTTGAGGCATAGTATTTATAGCCTTTGTGGGAAGAAATCGCTAGAAATTCTACCTCCAAATGGTCAAAGGAAAAGATACATAATTGCAGTAACACTATCTTGGTTTAACCCCAGTTGGCAACCAGGCACTACACAGCTGATTGCTCAGTTGTGCACCAGTGAGATGGGAAGAGTAAAAGCTAGAAAACTCATTGAGCTAAAGACAGATTAATAGAGAAAGCAAAAGCTGCACACACAGGTTAAGCAAAACGAAGAAATAATTCATCACCTTCCTATCAGCCAGTGAGTGTTCAGCAATCCCCAGGAAAGCCAGGCTTCATCATGCATAATAATGACTTGGGTAACATCATCACTCCAAATGTACCCCCTTTCCTCCTTGTTCCCCCATCTTTATATATTGAGCATGATGCCACATGTGTGGGATATCCCTTTGGTCAGTTGTGGTTAGCTGTCCAGGCTGTGTCTCATCCTAGCTTTCCAAAAAAATGGGAAATGGACAAGTCCAGAGGACCCAATGGCATATTCCTACAAATGTCAAGAGAACTGGCCAATGCCCATGCAGGCCACTTCTAATTATCTTTAAAGGGTCATGGTAACTGGGGGAGGCTCATGACAACTAAAGGACAGCAAATAATACCCCTATCTACAAGAAGGGCAAGAGCGAGTATCGACCGAGTTACAGAACAGGCAGTTTCCTCTTAGTGCCTCAGAAAGTAATGGAGTAAACACTCCTGGAAACCATTCTCAAACATATGAAGGACAGAAATATGATTTGGAGTAGTCAATGTAGATTTTCAAAGGGGAAATAATACCTTTCCAACCTCAAAGTCTTCCAGAGTCAAATGACTGTGTCAGTAGGTAAGGGGAGGGCAGTGACTGTTGCCTATCTTGACTTTGTGAGGATGTTGATACTATATCCATCATATCCTAACAGAAAAATTAATGAGATATAGGCTAAAGAAATGAGCAGTGAGGGCGACTGAAAACTGTATTACTGGACTCAAAGGGCTTGTGGCCAGCAACACAAAGTTAGGCTGGACATCAGTCACTAGCAGTATACCCTACAGACTGATACTGGGCCCACTTCTGTTTGACATTTACTTTTATGATTTAAATGGTGTAGCAGACTGCACTCAGCAAGTCCACAAGCAATACAAAACTGAGAAGAGTGGTTGGTTCCACCAGCTGGTTGTACTGCCCTCAGCAGGCTGGAGAAGTTGGCCTGGCAGTACTCCAGTATGAGGCCATACTGGAGTACTGTGTCCACTTGTGGTGCCCTAATGCAAGAGAGAACACAGACATACTGGAGAGAGTCCAGCAAGGGGCCATAAAGATGATTTAGGGCTTGGAGTATATGTCAGATGGACAGAAGAGTGTAACAGAACTAGAACTCCTCAGCTTGGGGAAAAGAAAGCTCAGGGGTGAGGAAATGGAGAAAAGGGGAAGTCCACTTTTCTCATTGGCACCTGCTGGCAGGACAAGAAGCAATGGGCACAATTTGAAACACAGAAAAAAGATGTTTAAATATAAGAAAAGAACTTTTTATAGTGAGTGTCAAATACTGCACCAGGTTGCCCAGAGAGGTTATGGAGGTTTAATCCTTGGAGATATTCAAAGTCGAATTTGACATAGTCTTGAATTATCTGCACTACTTTGAGCTAGGTGTTGGTCTAGACCATATCCACAGATCTTTTGCAATGTCATCCATTCTGTAATTTGTTCTTTTTTTTTAAATTCTGCACTATTTTTGAGTATTTTTATCCTCTTTGGTACATGATTAAAACAAAAAATACAATGTTAAAAGCAAATGGTATGCAGTGCTGATTGACAGAGCATCATTATTCTTGAGACACTGAATCTCTGGAAAGAATGGTTCTCCATCCTTTCCTCAGTTTATCAAACTAATGATATGCATAAGGATTCTATAGGTTTATGAGGCTTGGAGAAAAGGTCTAAAATGCAGAATGTTATTGTACATTTTAACACACAAGGTGGTCAAGTACTGTTCACAGATCTTTGTAGATTAGTACTGAAAATTGAGAAGTGACTACGGAATTAATTATGTATTGCTGCCCACATGTTTCTATTTTCATACGTAGAAATTGGTGCAGATTTGTTGTAGGTGTATACAGTATCTTTTGTTAGTGCACCTGGTTTTATCGAGGTTGTTTAGTCTGATTAAACAATAGATGTAATTTCATTCATTTATCTCAGATGACTTGTAGACAAAACTTTGAACATACCACTTTCAAGCAGAACTTAAATAATCTAACCATTTCTTATGATTTCTTAGCTTTGTTCTTAAGAAGCCAGGCCCTAATTTTAGCAAATGAGAATCTTACTTTATGGTCTTTTTAAATCTTTTTCGTTAGTAGCAAATGAGCATCTCCCTAGATGAGTAGGCACACACTCTGGCTATGTTCTGGGTATTTCTGCACAGTCTAGACGAGTGTAGTGTGATAATTTAGAAAAGATATTTCCCTACACAAATTGTCACCAGATTCAAGAGAATGCTTCTGATGCATGGTATGATATTCAGTTAGCAAGATATTTCAAAAGCAAGGCCTTTGTTGACTCCTTATTAATGGATAATATTTTTTTCGAGAATGACAGTCCTGATGTCCACATATAAATGGAAAAATACAGAGTCTGAGGGTCGGACTGTTAGGTGTGCACCCCAATAAGGGAGCTTGTTATCAGAAATTAAAAGGTGCCTGAAGTTGGACTCAGAGAACATAATGCCTGGATGTCTGGACCTCAGAATACTCACTCATATGTAGAGTTGGTCTTTGTAGCCGTCATGACAGCAGGCAATCTGAGGATGCACAAACAGGAAACAAATGATAGTCACAGAGGTGCTCACATACCTTTTGAAAGATGCCTGGGACAAGCGGGAACTTTGAGCCTTTCTAGTGTGTCCAAGACATCTGAGGAAATAATGGGATTTGATGCTGGGATGGTCACACCCTATCCTGTCCAGTCAGCTCTCAAATCTGTGCACAAAAACATTGTGCCCTGACAAAAACATAATAGCATGGTTTAGCTACTTTTCTCTATCGTTTGCTGAGCTGGATCTGCCTGCATTGGCCTCACCCATCCAATCCCTCTTCCAGGTCTTGCTCTCTTTCCATACCATACCACTCCCCCCTGGCCACTCATAATGATACTGCTGTGTTCTCACCTTTATCTGATATTCTGTGTACTACTGCCATATCTCATTAGTTACTTTAGCTTCTACCTAAGCAGAAAGACAAAACAAATTCCAGCACTCCAAGCTCCGGGAGGTACAGGCCCCAGGGCTATCTTGGTTCTTCCTGGGAACCAAGGCTGAGAACAGCTCTTTGAGAAACGTTCTTATGGACAAAGTACAGCTAGTGCTGAAGGGGAGACTCCAGAGAAGGGGTTTGACCTGGAGGGGGGGGAATTGCATTACCACTTGTCCTCCTAATTGGTGCTTTTATCAATTATGCTAATTTCCTAAAACGTATAAAAATGTATTCACCCCTGGGGAAGGATGGGCTTTTGTGGACATCTTTCCATAACTGCTTCTGAAGACCTTCATTAAAGATCCTCTTTTATATTACCTCCTTACAAAAATTATCTTGGGTTTTATTTCCAGGCTGGGAAAAGGCAACAAGTATCTAAACCTGGAGTTCCAAAAAGAAATCCCTGGTCATGCTTGTTTGTAATGTAAAAAGGGGAGATTTTCTTGACCCTTAGTGTTTAATATGTCTGTTGGTACCTCAGGAAAGCTGTGCCTGACCAGTCTGTCAGTATCCCATTATGGGGACCCTTCAGTGAGCAGTTCTGCTGGATGGGAGGGCAGGATTGACTTGTTCAAATGGAAATGCACCAGCAGCAAAAGGGAGACCCCTCAGCAGATGTTCCTCTTTACTCCAGTATGTTCCCTCCTACTGGGGACTGCTGACCCATGTGAAAGTCTCATTCCATAAACCAACAGTTTATGGAATATCACTCTTTATTAATATAAAATTGTGACAGCTTAAAGTTCAAGGATTGCTGGTGATAGTAAGTGACTGCAAAAATATATTCAAAGCAATACATGGACAAGCTCTAATCCCCAATATGTTCAGTATGCACAGAGTATGATTCTTACCCAACAAGCATCCCTACAGGGGAGAAGACATTGATAGAACCAGCAGTTAAAATTGAGTCTTCTCTAACTTTCCCCCCATTCTCAACTTGATTTATGCTATTTCTCTACTTTTAGGTGGAGCTTGAGTGTCTCTAGTAATACATCTTTGTTACTGATTGGTATAAAATTTTCTCACTTTGCTTTTAAAGATACAGTCAAAAAGAATTTTGAGCATCCGCCCAGTGAGGGGTGGTTGTACCATGGAGATGAGTAATTATGGGATGGAGCTGTGTGTTAATATTAAAATCAGGGTACAGTGAACCAAGTTCATGTGAGGAGAGAGATTTCACCACAGTTGTTGACTCAGCAGCAGGACATCTGCTCTGCTATCTGCCCTGGCTGACAGGTGTTCTGTGGTTTATCAGCTGCTAAATCCCATCAGGTTCCTTTCCCTTCAAGGATTTCAACAGAGCCTGGCCACGGTGTCTCCACTCTGCTCCACCCTCTGTTCCAGCCCCTTAACAGGTGTGTGTATATGGGAATCACTGTGGAATAGGTTTTGAGCATGCCAGCTGCATTCCAGACAGCAGCAACTGTATTTTACCTTAAAATTCCTGTACCATTATAACTTCTTAGGATGTAGATATAACTTCTCAGTGTCCTCTAATTAACCCGTAGCCATCTTTCCACATTTGTTCTTTCTCCCTTTCTCTACCACAATCTTAGCTCATCCTCTTGCAAAGTCCTGTGCTCAAGTCAAGCCATTTTTGGAAGCTGAAGTATTGCAAGTTCATCATTAATATCATGAAATGAAAGGCAAACATTTAAAAGTTCAACATAGCCGATGTGGAAGTTATTTCTTGGAAAATTTACAACACTGGTTTCTCCTATTAGAAATTGGAGGTTTTCTGAGACGGAAAAGTTGAATATTTAACAGCATTTTAGAAAAAGTATTATAATTATTATCTGTTTTTTACTGCAAGGACTGAAAATCAAGGTTTTAGGTATCTGAGTTGCAAAGAAGATAGTTTAAATGTTTAAAGTAAAGTTAAAAGTAAGTGAATAGTCAAGGCAAAAATATTGTAGTAGTGTTATTAATTTTATCAGGATGAAGATACTTAGCAAGGTCTTTTCTCCCAGAGTTCTCTCATTCAGTCCAAATCTGTGATGGTGCAGAAGAAAAAGGTCCTACGAGATTAATCAATCTAAGCAGTAATACTGGATTGCTGTGGAATTCAAATGAAGGTGACACTAATGTAAAATCACTATAGAATCCCTTCCTTTTCTGTAACTATCTTAAATTTTCTAAGAAATTTTATGTAAGAGGCAATTTCCTTGCAAGCACTTTTGACTCTTTGAGTACAAGTGCCTAACACACTGAATGTGGGGAGAAAAGGGCTCATGCTGCTGTAAATATCTGGTCTTCCATGCTATATTTCAATATGAATTTTGTTAGATAATTTTTAAACAGTAGTCAAACAGTATCTCTCCATCCTATGTCATATGTATGCAAAGCAACAGTTGTGGGCACAGTTTAAGGTTTAAATGGCAACTGTCAGGTGTTGACCAGTCCATAACTGTACTAAGATTTATTTTCTTTATGATATATTTTTTATAGGGTAGATTTTTAATCAAAATATAAATTCCATGCCAATACCAAACATGCGGTCTTATTATAGTGCCATAAACAGGCACTATAGAAACTCCTACAGATCTGTGTCTCCTGAACAATTTTACCTACTGTTTGAAGTCACCCAACATGATCTTTTATGTGCATCATACATGAAGAAAGAACAAGCCTGTCAGTCATGCAGTATCTCATGCATGATCAGAAGCTCACCTGGGATTTCCTAGTATATTCTTCAGCTGTTCTCCAAAGAGCATTCATTTTAATTTCCCAGCCTGTTTAAACACGAAGATGGCTATGAAGATTGGACTTCTGTCTTAAAAGAATGATTCAGTAACATAATTATATGAAGCTGTATGCAATTCTGAACGTGTATCATGGTTCCTGTGGAGTGATAGAAGCATCAGGCTGTTGTTGCATTTTGAATGAATTTCAGCTGTATTTGCTTTAATACTGAAAGACAACTCATGCTATTAATGAAAGACTAAGAGTAACATAGCTATGTTGGTATCTCGTTTTAAAAATATCTATGTCAAAATGAAAAATGCTCTTTGTTTTTAATTTACTCTGTGTGAGTCTGCCTTGTCAGTCTCTCTAACAAGACACCTATCAAAAAACATTCAACAAAAAGAAAAAATGCCATGTTTCAGTCAAAAGGAAAATGATCAATTTTCAAGATAACACAATGATTTTAATTCAGATAAAGACTTAATCTAAGTAGCATGTGGCTTTTGTTCCATGTGCCATTGTTCCATATTTGTGCATACATAAAAATATATTTCCATTAACAATATCAAACATGAACCTATAATTGAACAGCCTGCATTTGTATGGGATATCCAAATCAGAGTTCAGTAGTGCTGAGCCAATAAGAATCATGTTGCTTGAAACATTTTATTTGGAGATTCAGTGCTCTCAACAGCTCATATTATTATTTTCCACTCCATAAACTATATACAAAGAAGAAGAAAGACAAAGACAGGAAATGGATATTGTGAATTTCAGCATGAAGGTGCTATACATGGTACGTATATATTTGAACACTAACATTATTAAGGAAACAGTGGACTCCTAGAATTTCTTTGTGGAAAAGCATTGTGCTTGATTTGACTAGATCTCAAAGTGTACTGTATTTAATTTAATCAATGACTTTCCAATAGTAAAGACACGATTCTAAACTCTGTATCTCTTGAAAACAAAATTTGTTGACTTCAGGTCTCTATGTCAGATTTTGAGAAAAGGATCAAGAGTTCATATTTTTCCCAACTCAGCATGTCTAGGTGCATATTTCAATAGAACGCTTTGGGGGGACTTTAATTTGTATAATTTGCTCTTTTAATTTAAAAAACGATACAAAATAAAATAGTTTATCTGTGGGTTACATGAGATAAGGCCAACTCTCAAAAAGTCAGGGCCAATTCACTGCAATTTGGAGAATAAAGTAGTGGGAGTTACTATGTAACAGATCCAACTGAGTGTTAGAGAGCAAAACTTACTTGTTTGTTTCAGAGTTCTGAAAATTAATCCTCATCCTCATTTACGAGACATTCATGTAATAGCATAAAGCCTCTTAGTCCTTAGGGAAGTGCCATGGACAGTGCTTCCCATTACATCAGAGATTGAGCTGTCTGTACACTGAAATCAATACAGCCAAGAAGTTGATTTGGTGTATCCCCTTTCTCAGCTGTGATTCATCATTACAAGTCATTTTGCTTTCAAATACTTTTTTCCCCCCTAGTCTGAATGTCCTGAGCAACCAAAAATATACATTAGAAAAACAGCACTTTATCAGATTATTCTTCCATTGAGAAGCCAAGACCTGTTTACCTCTTTCCTTTTGAAAATGGTTGGCAGAAACGTGAGAAAATATATCAAAACAATCAGGATATGTCCCCATTTTTTTGCAACCACCGCTAACAATGTTAGCAGTTTACTCAGAATGTAGCAGAGAAATTTGCAGAAGTAGTGGCCAATGGATGAATATGAGAGTGAGACAAAGGAAAAAGCTTGCAATAAAACCAGTGAGATTGATCTTGTCTAATTCCAGCCATGTAAGGATTAGGCTTCTGAGCTAATTTATTGGTCTAGGATCTCTCTGCAGTCAGAATGCACAAATAATCAGCTTAACTGTTGGTATTTAGTCATAGTGTTCAAAATTCAACTCCAGATTATACCACCAGATACCTATTTTATGGCGAGCTGAGTAACTTCTAATTTTGATTGATTCTGTTGACTAATAGTCCATTGAATGTAAGGAAAATTTGAGAAACATCAGACCTACAGACATTTATGACCTACAGACATCAGACCTACATTTGGGTGTCTTAATTCTGAACTGAATTCCTTCAAGGCTGGTAGCAGGTAATCTCTGCAGAGACTTCCATTGTCAACCATCTGCTGTATGCTGCCACCTACATGCTCTTAATTCATCATAGATGTGAGACAAATGTATTTTTTTAAGTTTCAGAGAAAGAAGTTTAATCGAATGCACTTTAAACACGTTTGAGATGGGCTAATAATGCACATGGGGTTGGATACCTCAGTGCAATAGATTCACTCTGATCCATCAAACCATGTCCTCAGTTGTGGTAGGGACTTTAAAGATCATCCAGTTCCAATCCCAATCCCTCTGCCTAGAGCAGGAACACCTTCCACTAGATCAGATTATTCAGCGCTCCATTCAACCTGGCCTTGAACACCTCCAGGGATGAGGCATCCACAGCTTCTTTTGGCAACCTGTTCCAGTGTGTCATCACCCTCAAAGTAAAGAGTATTTTCCAAATATCTAAATGAAACCTTCTCTCTCTTATTTTGAAGCCATTTCCCATTTTCCTGACACAACATACCCTTTGAAAAAATCCCATCTCCAGCTTGTCCAGGTCCCTCTGGATGGCATCCTGTCCTTCAGGAGTGTCTCTGCTCCGCTCAGCTTGGTGTCATCTGCAAATCTGCTGAGGGTGCACCTGATCCCTTTGTCTATGTCATTAATTAAGATATTAAATAATATTGGTTCCAGTATGGACCCCTGGGGGACACTTTTCACCAATCTGCACGTAGATTCTGAGTCTTTGACTACTACCCTCTGGATATGACTGTCCAATCACTTTGTTAGTCATCTAACTGTCCATCCATCTCTCTCTAATTTGGAGAGAAGGATGCTTTGTAGACTATGTCAAAGTCTTTGCACAAGTTCACATAAATGATATCTGTAGCTCTTGCTTTGTCTAGTTATGTAGTCACTCCACTGAAGGAAGGCCACTGGGTTGGTCAGTCAGACTTGCTCTTGGTAAAGCTGTGCTGGCTATCTTGAATCACCTCCTGTCCTCCATGTGCTTTAGCATAGCTTCAAGCAATAATCTTGAGTTAAAGCTGATTTTTATTCATCAGGTCCCTGATTTAAGTGCCTAAACCAGAACTGGTCCTCCCTGAGTGGGAAGAGACCAAAACATGTCCATTTAATCTCATTCTTCTTGTTGCCAGAAGGAAATGCAAAACTCTTCTACTTTGACTTACTTAATGACTATTTTTGAGCAGAAAGGAAGGAGAAAAAGGAAAAAAATGAATCATTATTCCAGTGATCAGACAATTTATTTGAACTATGAGAGAACTTTTTTCATCCTTGCTTCACTGTTTTGATGATTTAATTCAGGAAGGGTGTATTAAAAGAAATGTAGGTTTCTCAAGAAATCAGCTCGATAAGGCAGAGCTTTTGTAGTTCTAATGCTTGATTCTATATGCTTCAAGTTTAACTAATATGTAGCACAGTCTTAGTGACCAGTAGATCTGCAGAGCACAGCACTGTGTAATATCACCACTCAGATAGAAGACAACTTTGTGGAGCACTGATCTTGAGGAAACCTGCCCTTGCCTTTATCTCCTATTAAGTTGCTTTGACTTGCACACCTATGCATATTTATGCTCAGTGGCTGGTTTGGCACACAAACCTGCATCTGAATACATCCAGTGTGCTCATGGCCTTCATGGTTCTGGTCAAATTACCCTCCCAAAACCTCCGGAGACTCACCTTTGAGTGCTCAGAGTGCTGCAGGTGGATGTGGGCCTCCACTTCTGTGTTGTTTCTGTTGGCTCCAGATAATCTTAATCTTCTCTGTATAAGAACCTGAATAATTCCTGAAATACCTAAAACTGTTCTTCTAATTCTAGGATAATAATCCTTTCTATAGTCAGTGAAGAAAAAAAAATATACTTAGAGAGGGTGACTCAGGTAACTAACTCATCTTAGACACCTATTTTATGTTGCTTTGAGTCATTTGGTGAAGATACTTCTTATATACTATTATATATACAGGGAGTAACTGAGTCGGACTTAAATATCTAACTTTTTTAGACACAGATTTTAGATGAAATGAATTTTCTTTGTACTCAAAACTAACACTGGAACTTAGCGTCATAGTATAAGTAGTGACTTTTGTTTTTCATCTGAACTTATTTTAATAGCTGTTGAATCAATCTGAATAGACTGAAAACTTTGGGGGATGGTAGGAATTCTGAGAAAGGAAAAAAGGTTTTGTAAATAAAACACCTCCTTCTCACGAAAAAACCCAACAAAACAACCAACCAATCAACCAACAAACCAAATAAAAATAAAAAAAAAACCCCAAACAAAAACGAAACCAAAAAAGAAAACACTGGAAGTAAAAAGTATTTATGTAGAAATTGTTTGGGTTTAGAATCAAAAATTTCAAAATTCTGGAATAGAAAGTAAAATGTTTGTTTCTTCTAAAATCTTACTATGTTTGATACTGTGCTCTCAAGAGACTGAAAAAGTCATTGACAATGCACATCTGTACTCTAGAAACAGAAGTTTGTAGAGGAAAATCAGGTCATGATTCCACAGCAGAATGTGTAAGAATGACCTCAAAATAACTAATGTAAAGTCTGCTCAGATCTTTCTGGTGTGTGCTGAGATGAGTTGCCCATAGGAAAGGCAAAAGAGAGACTTGACTTTTGTCTATGAGTAGCCACATAAGGAACAGAAAGCTGCTGGATGACAGTTTTCCAAATCTAGTAAGCAAGATTATAACAAAATCTAAAGATTAAAGCCTGAGGTGAGTAAAGTACGGATTATGATGTAAAGCATGAATGAAGTAGGTACAAGAAAAAGTTTAGATAAAACATGAAAATTCAGGTAAACCTGGTAGTCACAGATTTGCTAGATTTCAAAGATCACAGTGGCCTTCTCAGTTTTGGACTATCAACATCCAGAAATTGCATGATGATGTAAATAAAACAGGACCATTGCTGATCCTGGTAGAAAACATGTTTTTTTTCTCTGTGGGACTTGCTGGTGATCAAAGATTTATCCCCAAGGACAAGAGTTAGGAATCCAAAATAAAATTATATACCTTTAATATTTCTTCAAACCTCTCTGGGAATTAAAATTGCCACACTTGCTATTGTGCAAATTAAAGTGGTGGTGTTCTGTCTCCTCGATTTTCTTGTAGATGAAAAGCAATTCTTGTTCAAAGCTGAAAAAGCCAGAATTTTAAGTTCATGTTAGACTCTGGAACACTAGGTATCTCCAGATGCTCTTTCTAACTTGATGTGGGATCATTCTGCTCAGCTAACTCCTTGACTGCTTACTTGCTAGCAGGAAAAGTATTCTCTACTTTATATTTACTCTGATTCTGTCACCTGCCTTTATTTTTATATAAAGGCTTGACAAAAATTGGAACAAAATAAAACCTCTTCAGAGCCTGAGTATTGGAAATCCTTAGCTCTTTTTGTGGCCATGCACTTTAGCCTTGTTGCAGCTGGAAGAGGCCATATGCCTTCTATGGCCTCATGAATCTATGCTGGCAAATGACACTGCTGAGATGTTAGAAAAACTTCATTAATAGAAAGGGTTTGTGGGGAACATTCTGGAAATTCAGCTTAAAATTATTTGCTATTTTGTTCACTACTCAACTAGATGTTTTTCACGACTGAGCAGACAGGGTTTATGAGCATACTTTGAAAAATGCCATAAAGATGCATTGCATTGTAGATGTAATTATTTACCTCATGATGTCTACTAAATTCAGAGGGTCAGTGCATAATAACTGTTGGAAAAAAAATTGGATATGTGTTTTTTAGGAACAGATATTTTTGAACATTACAAATAGGGATTACGCAGTCCAAGGATTCTAATTAAACAGCCACAATACAGGACAAATGAGAAGAGATTAAAAAATCTATGAAGGTTTTATTTACTCAGCAGATTTACTGAGAGAAAGCACTAAGCAGGAATTTCTTAGCATATGTGAATGGACCTGGGTAAACTTCTCCTATATTTAAAGTGCTTTAATGGTACTATGTGGACAACCATGTGTTTTTACCAACTTGAGTCTGAACACAGATTATTTTCCAATTTTCTACCACTCTAAGTAGAAAAAAAGATAAGATGAATCACAAATCAACCCTTTGAAATTAAGAGATGAGACTACATTTTGGAAGCTATGCAAATCTAAAGTAATAACAACAAGCAATAAAGTAATACAGTCGACTTCATTAACACTAGGGCAATAGCAGATTACTGATCTTTATGCAGGCTAGCACGAGGCGAGTGAAGCATGTGCTTTGTTAACAAGCCTCAGTAATATGTTCTGAAAGCAAAGAATCAGTAAGGATCAGAAAACCAGTTCCATTCAAGATGAGCGTAAGTTAGCCTGTTTATTAATCTTTTATGTTTATGCAGGTAAATGGAAGTGCACGGGTGCACATAAATTTGCAGTATTTGTAGCGCAAGTAAAATAATGTTGCAGTCTCATTCTCCAGATATTTCTGAAAAAAGAATGGAAAACAGGTGCTGATCTTCAAGTTTCTTACTGAAGAAATTTTATTGATCACTGTCTGTATCATTAATAAAGATATTGAACAGTACTGGTCCTGATGTGGAGATACACCACTTGATACTGTTTTGTATTTGAACACTGAGTCACTAATTGCAGCTCATTGTGTTCATCCATCCAGCTTGTGCCTTATACATCAAATATATCATCCTTCATATCCATCTCTCCTATTAGAGACAAGGATGTTGTGTGATACCATGCCAAAGCCCTTACAGAGGTCCAGGGAAAGGACATCAGTTGTTCTTCTTTAGCCATTCATGCAGATGCTCCCATTATAGAGGCCAGATTAGTCAGTCCTGGGCGCCTGCCCTATCCTGAGTTGGAAGTTGGACTAGACTATCTCCAGAGATGCCATCCAAACTTAAAATTTTTGTGATTTCTTGACTATGCTCATAATTTTGGAGAGTGTCAAATTAAAGAGCAGTATTATTTCAGTTAAAGAGCACTATTATTTCAGTAATTTTTTTCAATTCAGAGGTTAAATTGTAAAAGTGCCTAAACAAACACGTCATCCACAAAGTTCTGTGAGAACTATAAATATTTTTATTGGTTATTATTTGTAGTAGGCTGCAGAATGTATGAGTGAAAAAATCCTTGTTTAAATATGAATTATTTGATGCAGTCTGACTGGAGAACCAAAAATATGTCACTTGCTTCCATGTGGAGAAAACCAAGTTATTTGGTGAGGTTCTTTATCAACAACAATGCTGTGAATTGGAAAAACCTAAATGTATTCTCACCACTTGCCCAGTTGATTATCATCTCCCAGAAACTGTTATGGTAATTTAAAAATGGGTATCGTAATACAGGATAGAGCAGATTAGTGTGAAAAATCTAATCTAACAGTCATTAGTTTCATTAAGACTTTCTCTAAGATGGTGAGTTTTCCTTCTTCCATATGGAGACAACCCTCTGGACTGAGTTTTGAGATTATAATGAAAAACCTGGACAATTGAATTTAAGTTATCATTTTTTTTTCAATCAGCTACTTTATTTCACTAGTGGTCAGCTTTCAAAAAGGAGTCAAACACAATTTTATGTGAACATGTTAGATCCAACTGTCAAAGAATCATCTCTCTATTAACAAGGGCTGTTACAATTACAGATTATCTCAGCTAGTAAAATGGATTGCTTTTATTTAGCGCTTTGTCCCACAAAATGAAGATCCTATCCTGTACTATCACTTTTTAATAGTATTGTATTTCCAAGTAACATATGTGGTTAATATCCAGTATAAAGCATAAACTGAGAAATGTAAGGAAAGAATAGAATTTTAAATTAACCAGAAAGAAGATCATTAAGAGAACAATTTAACCATGTACAAGCAGAATAGCAAAACCATGGTACTCCTTTAGCAGAAATTTAAAGCAGACCCTTGGCACTTCTTAAGGTTGTAGTGCCTCTGGGACTAATGGGCCCAGATTTACCTCTCCTAATTTTAACTGCTTAACTGAGGAACTTTGCTGTTCAATGTAGAGAGGAAATGACAGATATTTTCAGAAGGCTGTTCACTCTGATCTGTGTTCTTATCTAAGACTGAATTACTGTAGGCACTTATTTATTTTCATCATTGAAAGTGAAAGTCCTGGATGATTAGATAACTCAGCCATCTGATAACAGTCAGCTGAGCATATGTAAGAAATCTAGTGTGCTCCTAAATTTGGGTGGAGGTGACTTTTCAGTGAAACTGAGGTTGTTGCTCAAGTTCTACCAGGGTCAGAAGGCTCTGAAACAAATGCCATCAGTGTGGATTTTTACCTGCATTCACCTTCGGGGTGCCAATTTCATTGGGTCTAGAAAAGGGGAAAAGTCCCAGCCCCCAGCCCTTCCTCATGCCAAACCGATTTAAGAAAATAACAGGGGATGCCTTACAAATCAATTTACATTCCTTCAAGTGTCCAGAAGTACTTTTTCCATGGCTCCCAAAGACTGATGTAGCTCTACTCTTTCTTTATTTTCTGCACTGACAAAATGCCACAATTCTTTCCTGTTGCTGGAGATAGACAGGAAATATTTTTTCCATGCTGTAAAAATAAAAATCTTTAAAAAGATATTACCATTGTGAATTAAAACTCTGCAAAACTACTATTGTTCTCTGCTTTGGAAAGACTGCTACTCTAATTTGCTTGCATTTAAAAGCTGGAAGGGATATCAGAGAAGCTTTGTTTTTACCTGGTACAACCCTGCCTTCTTGTTTGTTTGTTTGTTTGTTTTTGGTTTGAGTTTGTTTCTATCCTATTCTATCCTTTAGAAAGCTAGTCTCTTAATGGATTGGTCTGGGCTGCTAACTATGCTGATCTCTAATTTTAGCTATTGGCACTTTCAACACAAAGATGAGCTCTATTGCTGTTTTGTCTATATCCTGATATTGCCACTACTGTCAGTATGGTAAATTTGTACTGCATAGCAGTTCAGAACCAGAATAAAGAACTGAAAAGATAAGCTCAGTTGTATTTCAGAATTTTCTAGTGTATCCTTTGAAAGATTCAGTTCTCGTGTTGTTTTTAAGTTTATTTTCCCCAAAACATTAAGCAGTTCACTGGTTGAAAGCTAGCTCTTGCATCTATAAAATTTCATGTGCTTGATTCCCAGCTGCTTCAGCATTCTTAAATCATTATCCATTCTTGAAAATTTAGACCATGCTTCAACATTTTTAATTCTGTCACTTGTTATTGGGAAAGAGAGGTGAGAGTTGGAGAAGTGTGGGATCAAGTGAGTAACCAAGATGAGAATCAACAACAGTAAGATTTGCATAGATCTTGTGTTACCTGAAAACAGAGATAAAGATAATATGTAACAAATAAATAAAATTATCTTCAAAGTCAGAATTACACACTGAAATGTTGTGCATAATTCAGTAGTTTTTTTCAGAATTTTTAGGTATTTGAGAGTTTTCTTAAAATCTTGCTTCAACAGGTTGTATACACTTTAAAAAAAAGTAGCCTTCTGGTGTGAATGAAGACAATGTCAAGACAGCAAAAAGACATAAGACCTGAATAGCTTTAACAGTCCTCTGCTATCCAAAATTATTTAAATTACTGTGGAGTCGTGCTCTTCAATAGAATGGGGTGTATTTTGGAGAAGGAAAGTTACTGACACTATTTTTTTTCTGCAGAATTTTATTAATTCTGATGTAGTGATTACAGGTATGCAGAACAGTTGGCAAACCATCTCTACCAGGAGCTGAAGGGCCAATGAGCTGCAGCCTGAGAACACTTGAAAATGCTCACAGAATTATGTGCAAAGTGGTTCATGTGACAAGAACAATCGCTTCTGTCAATTCTAGCAGCTTTCTGATGTTTTGTACACATGATATATTTTCATTTTATAAACTTACAGTTTCATCCACATTCTGAGACACTCAGAAGTTTTGGATAGATATGGTGGAAAAGATACAATACTGAATATGGTTCATAGAACATGTCTCCTCTTCAATCTTCCTGACAGCTTTTCATGCTTATTTAGAAAAGAGGGAAATAGATCAGGGAAAAAAATCATAGGAAACGTGTCACAGTAGTACCCTGCAGAAAAAGAGCAACAGCATAAAAGGAAGGCTTTTATAGCAGAAACATCCCTTTATTAATTCAAACCAGAATATTCAACTTTTGATCATCTAACAAACAGAATCCTTATCAAAGATCTTGTATTGATGGACTTTGTCCTTCTGTATTGGAAGTTTTCAGCCAGAATGGATGCAGAGCTATGTTTCTAATAAATCAGAAATAACTTAAGACATATGATTTTCCTGTTAGGTCCTCTACTGAGTACTAACAGATGCAGCCATACTGGGATGAACCTGTCTTATTCTAGTGTCGGACAGCTTTCAAGCAAAATGTCTACTCTGACTTTTTGAAACTTAGTGAAACTATGAACATCTCCTGGCTTTTCTGATTTTAAATCAGTATTTTGTTAACATATTTTAACCAAAACCATGCATAATTTTTCAGTTTTTAGTCTTGCTTTTCTTGCTCTTGCTTTCTGGAAGAGACCTGCTATTTTTCAGGAGTGAAATCTTTTTCCAGATTTGAAAGTGACTTATTTCTCATTTCTATACACAAGTTCATGATGCATCATGTAGAAAATATAAATAGAGTTACAAAATGGCAAAAGGTGTAAGTGAAGAACTTCTAAGGAAATAATTTTCTTAAAACTCCCTTTATTTCTTTTGCCTCATATTATTTCATTTTATTTACGCAGAAAAAAGAATTATCAAACAAGGACCTACCAAATGAAGGTAAGTAATGAATGAAGAATTAAACTGTCCATCAAGTAGAACAGATTTCCTCATTAGTGAGTCCAAGAACCTTGCCTTTACCTCCTGAAGAACATATGGAAAAAAACCCCACCTCAATTCATTCCCAATCTTTAACTGTTGGTGGTATCATTGTTTTTCTTTCTGCATCATCTGTTTCAAATCATCTATAACCTTAGGTCATCTAGGAGGTCAAACAGAAACAGAACTTCACTTCTAAGATTTAAACATCTATGGTTTGGTCTTTACCACTGAAACCAACTGCAGCCTTGTTTTTAATTTGGACAAATTACCTTCTTTGATAGAAAGCTGTCAACTGCATTTCTAGTGTCAGAGGTTATATGGGTTATGGCTCAGTGGAAACTTGAAATAATGATATTTCAGTTTTTTATTCTTTTGCTATGCTTATTAGATGATCACATTTGGTTAATTTAGACTATGGTCCAGATCCTCAACTGGAATATGAACCAAGAAATACAAACACCAAACCTCAGAATTTATTCTACATGTCCAATCTAAAGGGCGTAAAGGCCGACAGTGTTTCAGCTTTCACTAGTCATTCTTCCACACCTAACAAAGAAACTAGATTTTCCATCTTCTAGCTTCTAGACACAGCTGAAAGAAATCAGAAGAAACAAATGTGTGGTGGCTAAGGACCATTTTTCTCCATTTGTTTTCATGGGTCAAAACCAAATGAGTGCTCTGCAATTTACAGCTGAATCAAGAGGAGAAATCACAGGGAAGACACATTCTGCTGATGCTCTAGGCTGCATCAAGAGCTGAATGAGAATTTAAACGAGTTCTCAAAATAAGCACAGAGATAAAATCAGCATCGTTTTGGCACGAAAAATAAAAGGGCATTTCTTTGCCGCAAATTGTTACAGATTGTTATCTACAGCAGCTTACTGGGGAAAAAAATACAAACAATTTTCGGCACAGCATTTAAACATCTGAAAGTAGATTCTCATGGTTCACTGGTTTATTACAAAGATGCTTGAAGATGTGGTCCAGAGGTCATTTAATGGGTGTAGTCCACTTATGGAGTGGGTTTAGAAAGATCATCTGTCCATTGTCTGAGCAGACCATGTACAAGATGGCTCTGGACTGATCATAAATTAGATACTTTAGTAGTAAAGCTCTGCTAATGAGAGCAGAAGAGCTGTGTCCAAAGAAGCCACTGAGTTTTTCCATTGAGGGGCTCGAAATGGACCCATGGAAGTGAATTCCTGAGTCTGACTGTTCACTGACTAAAATAAATAAATCCAAGTCACAAGAAAAATAAAACCAAGAGGTAAGTGTGTCAATAGGACATTTATTCAATGAATACTTGTGTCAGTACAAAAAGAAGTGAAGGAAAAGGTTTATTGTCAAAATTAATTTTGGGTTTTGTGCTTTATACATAACATTTTGTTAATTCCTGGCTGCTTGTGCTGTCTTTCACCTTAATATAAATGCTTTGGGTTTCTTTTATTTTTGTTTATTATATGCACAAAAAGAAAAAAGAAAAGTATTGAAAAGAGAAAAGTGTTGACTACCTTTGGCCTTGAGAGGAAGGGTTTCATTTTCCCAGGTGCTTGAATGAATACTCATCTGGTTTTGTTTTGTAATTTTACAAAGAGCTCACAGATTTTGAACCTGACCCTTCATCCTTCTGACAAAACTTGGCAGAATTGTTCCAGTGATATAATACAGAAATGCAATGCTGAGTTGTACCTCTCCCTGTGATGTAATGCACCTACAGTGACCTTACAGAAAGTGACTCATAATATAAATTTGTCATAGACTTAGAGGAAAAAGGATTGCTTTTATCTGAATGAAAGTAGACGCAAATCATTGTACTTCAAGTGCAGCCATCTTCCGGCATCCAACAGGACAATAAAAATTATACTGCTAGCTTTGCTTTATCAACAGAGGAAGATTCTGTCATTTTATTTCGTTTGTAGCAACGAATGTGTTTTAAGCAGATTATTTGGGACGTTATGGTTTAGTCCCAGCCAGCAACCAGGCCCCAGGCAGCCACTTGCTGTTTTCCCCACCAGCAAGACTGGGGAGAGAACTGGAAGGGTAAAAGATAGAGAATTAATGGACTGAGACAAAGGCAGTTTAATATGAAAAGCAAAAACCACACATACAAGCAAAGCAAGGAATAAATTCACTGCTTCCCAAGGGCAGGCAGATGTTCAGCCATCTCCTGGAGATCAGGGTCCCATTGCATGCAGTTACTTGGGAAGACAAATGTCATCACTCCAAATGTCCCCCTCATCTCCCTTCTTCCCTCCACTTTATAGACTAAGCATGGTGCTCTGGAATATTCCTCTGGTCAGTCTAGGTCACCTATCCTGGATGTGTCTCTTCCCAACCTTCCATGCACCCTCAGCCTCCTCACTAGCGTGGCAGGACAAACAGCAGAAAAGGTCTTGGCTCTGTGCAAACCTTGCTCAGGAATAACAAGAACATCTCTGTATTACCCACCCTGTGTTCAGCACAAATCTAAAACACAGCCCCATACTAGCCACTGGTAAGAAAGGTAATTCTACCCCACCCAAAACTAGCATAGATTTCATGAGAAGAAGTTGTTCTATTATAGGCAAAATGAAACAGAGAATGGGGTTAGTATCAGAGACAGAGGAATAAAACGTAATATTGGGAGGTAAAGATGATATGGAAATAAATATCCCATAATCAGGAGAATATCAGGTAATAATTCCCCCCCTAAAAACATCCATGAAAATTAGGCAGTATGAAACAAAGAAAACCTTAATAATTTCATCATTAAAATTCTGAGTGCCTAATATTATTGATTGGAGTATTGATTACTGAATGATAAAAAAGTAAAAGTCATTCCACCAAAAACACAGTTCAGAACCAGAATTTCAGTGGAAAAGCTCTGAGTACATTTTTCTTTACACTAATATGTTCTTGTATGCTTTTGGTGGTGATTTAAATTATGCATATAGTAAAAAACAAGGTAAATATATTTAGAATTACAAGTATGGATGTATGTGAAAAAATTAGGCCATAATATAAGTGAAATAAATTAAATTATACCTGATTTTGATTCTGAAGCAAAAAATAGTTGCATACTCAGGTGTGTTTTGCATTCCATTCAAATCTCTGCTACAGTATCACAATAGCTGAAAGTATCTATGATAAGGCTGACTCTTCATGCACTCTCCGCTTCCTTAGATTGTTGCATTATACTTTAACTGCAAGGGATCCTATATTTTTTATTTTAAATACGTGTCACACCGTGTCTGTGGTTATAGTCATACATGTCTAAGAAATACATAAAAATGCATCCCAGAATATGTAGTAGAAGTCTCTGGAAGTAATTTGTAAGGTGCACTGCTGCCAATTTCTACTCTTAGTTTTTGTCTTTGGATTTCCTTTATCCTGATGATGATACCAGCCTTCTTTGTTCCCATGTCCCTGTCTAGTTTTCCTATATTACTCAAAAAATTTATCTTTTGCTAGCTTATATATATATGTATATATGTATATATGTATGTATGTATATATGTATGTATGTATATATGTATGTATGTATGTATGTACACACACTTATGTGTCCTTGAATTGTCTGTTCTAATAGAGTTGAGTTGCCTGTAGATGAATAGACACAGAAATTTGACGTATATGTAGTGGAAAAATTAAATTGCAGAATACTGAATATGTCAGTTTTTGGTGAGTGGATTTGTGGATTTCTGAAGTGATCACACAGAGGCAAGATTTATTGCTGAGAATTGAAACCTGTTTTTAATGTCCCTGAAGAAGACTTCCTTAGCTTCTGTAAATATGAATATCATTTCTTCAGCTGGAATAGCTTTTCTTTGGACATTTTGATGGACATGAGGCCAGCATTCTACAAATCCTGAATGTTAAACTGTGAGTAGATTGAGTGGAAGACAGAAAATAACGCTAGAAGCAATTTCTTCTTGAATGAGTCATCTTTAAAGAGTTATTTTTCATTGGTGCCAGGTTTTTAAAGGATAAAACAGGAAACCTCGCAAATAGCTGTGTGGTTTTGTTGTGAGACATTGCAGGGTAGGAAGGAACAGCTGGTAAGAGGGGAGGAGAATGGGGTTTGTACTCTGTGTGCACCAGCCCTTACGCTGAAGGAAGTTGCATTTAACCATAAATTGGGGCTTCTCAGATTGGGTAGATTACCTAAGTAACAGACATGCCCATGTATTCATTACTAGGTTTTGTGAGTTTATTCTGTATCCACCTTTTTTTCCCACTTCATAATCATTTCAAGATTCAGATTACAAATGAAGAAGCATTGGAAGCCATGGAAGTTTGCCCAAATTCTTGATAAGGCAAGACTTTTTGCATTTGCAGAAGGATCAAAAGTAATAATAAAGTACATTTTTTTGGTTTATTTTTATTCTGGTTTATGACTCAGTCTGTTAAAGTAGTCAATGTAGTCTTGAAACACTAATGAAGAACCAGATGAAGGAATATACAAGACCACTAATCTGGCTCAGATAGTTCTTACAAGAACTGGAAAATTGGACACACTTTACCACTTTTCCATTTATGTCTAAAGTTCCAACATATTGTGCTACACATTTATTCAGATTTTGACTATAATTAAATATAAAAGTAAATGTTTGGTTTTAATGGAAACAGTAGCTTCTTCCTTACATTGTCACAGAGGAATTCCCAGCTGTAATCTCTAGTTTATACTTTTTCTTACACAGAAACTTTGTGTTTAGTGAATTAAAGATGAAAGTGCTTGATAAAATTTGCTGACAAGGCCAGTTTTGGAGACATCACAAGAGCCTTGGGAGGCACATCATGATTTTGTTAAATTGAAGAAATGATGTATAACAGTAAAAGGAAAACCAATGTAAACAGTCTACTCAGAAGAAAAGAGTCAGATACAAAATAGAGACTAATAAATATAAAATCTAGCATAATGACTCTTGGTTTTTTAAAGAATCTAGACATTATAAATGAAAGAGAAGAAATTAAGGCAGATTTTATATCTGGATTTACAAATGAAATCAAGGACAAACTTTACTAATAACAAAATTCCTGAGCTAGAAATGTTTTTCAGACACCATAACCCTGTTATTCTTTACTGCCATTTCTTAAACTAAAGCTTGTGAGAAAGCGGTAATGAAATCTAAACCAAATTAGATTGCAGAAAGGGATCTAAGTTGGACATAAATGTCTACCTTTTTATTGTCACAAGGGAAAGCATTCATGTTCTGATGAGGATGTTACAGAGAAATCTTTGTGGGAATATTTTTGATTCGAGGATTGCTCATCTGTCAGCTAAATTTTCAGATGAAAAAGACTTATGTACAATGGCGAATTAGCTTTGGCCAGCAGCCAAACTCCCATCCAGCTGCTCACTCACTTCCCATCCTCAGTGGGACAGGGCAAAAAGTAGGATGAGAGAGCTTGTGGGCTGGGATAAATTCAAGATCACTTACCAGTGACCATTACAGACAAACCATGTTTGACTTGAAGAAAAGTAATTTAACTTGTTGCCAATAAAAATTGATTCAGATAGTGAGAAACATACATTAAACCAACACTCTTCCTTCCCCCTTTCCTGACTCCTCTTTTGCTCCCTTGAGAGGCACAGGGGAGATGCGGAGCTATGGTCAGTAAACAGTGGTTCCTTTCTGCTGCTTCTTCCTCCTCACACTTCTGCTTTGGCAAGGATCCTTTTCATGGGCTGCAGTCACTCAGGTTAAGCCTGCTCTGGTGTGGGGTCTCCATGAGCTGCAGTTCTTCAGGGACTATCCCACTTCCCTAACGTGGGGTCTTCCATGGGCTGCAGTGTTTGTGTCTGCTCCCCATGTTCCCTCCACAGGCTGCAGGAGAATCCCTGCTTTGGTGCCTGGATCACCTCCTCCCGTATTTCTCCTCTTTTCCCCACCTCTCAGGGCTGCTTCTCTCACTTTTGTTTCCTTACTCCTGACTGCCTGTGCAGTGTTTTTTTCCCTTTGTTAAATAATCTTCAAGGCTCAGCTGCGCCCTGCAGAGGGCGGTTGGATCCGGTTGGATCCAGTTGGATCAGGCTGGAACCGGCTGTGTCCGGCTGGAACCGGCTGTGTCTGGCTGGGGGATCCCCAGCCTCCCCTCACTGAGCGTCTGCCGGGACCTGGGCACCCTCACCCTCTTACTGATATACACACTCAGGAACAAAATATGACTTCTCTAACAAACACCAGAATGAGCTCAAGTCAGGTTGTCTTGCTATTTACCTTTTATGCTTTACTTTATATTCTTCATGTGTTTTTTTAATCAAAAATTATAGAAGGTACAGTAGTCCTTAGGTCTGCTACTGGGTCAGCTCGGGAACTGTACAGAGAATAGGAGATTAAAGGCAAGGAAACAGCCCAGTGGTTTCAATGTATGAAAAGCTTCCCTCCACAGTATTGGCAAATATCACGATGTTTGCCTGTCTTTTGGAGGAGAAAGCCTCAGTGTGGTGCTTGAAAGCTTGGGGAAAGCATCTTTATAATTTCATCTAAAAGGTTCATAATTCTTTTAAAGGTAACTTCAATATTGCAGATGTATGGCCTCCCTCTATTAGATGCAGAGAGAGTAATCCTTTGAAAAATCTTTATATTTACCATTTCCATGGTGCATCCATATGTACATGCCCCATCCCTGGGGAACATTCAGGAGTTGGACAGGGCTCTGAGCAACCTGATCAAGTTGAAGCTATCCCTGCTCATTGCAGCACCATTGGATCAGATGACCTTTAAAGGTTCCTTCCAACCCAAACCCTTCTATGATCTTCTTTCATAATAATATCAGTAAAATGGAATTTGAATAAATAATTTCAGGTTTTTTAACTTGAGTTCCTTATACCTGTTTTTTTAAATAAAAGGTAAGGCACCCAAATGTCTGCTGTGATATGGCCCTTACTCACTAGCATTTCTGCTTGTTTCCAGGGCAACTGATTTAATTTTTACTCATTCTAACTTCATTCTTAACCAGGTCTGACTGTGCTTTTTCCTATACAATGTATCTAATCAAGGAAACGACACTCATTTGGGTATTTCCACACAAGTCATGGTACCAAGTTTGCGGTACAGTGACAAGAAGTGAGGCAAGGAGATAAGGCCATGACCCTTCAAAGTGTTTCATTCTATATTAGCAGGGACTAGCCATCTAGCCATTACACAGGACATTACAAAGATTGCTTTATTTCCCATTAATTTCATAAGCCTCACACTGGGTTATCTGTGAATGCATGTGTATCACTTACAGTCACTTTTCTTAATAAATGATTCATATTTAATGGGAATAATAAGTGTTGCTTCAAGTTTCTAATATGATTTTTTTCACAGCAATTTCCTTCTCACTGTTCTTTCAAAACACTTAATCATCCATGATAATAATTAGCAAATTCTTGTTAGCTGAAGGGGAAATCATATCTTACAGTATTTGCACCAGATAAACTAGATCCATTATAACCTGTCTTAGTACTATATTTTGCAGGACACGGGAGATGAATTCCCAAAGCATAAAACTATGCATTATTTTTTTATCATGAGCCTAAAATAATTACCTCTCCTGATCATCTACTGTAAATATTTTCATTTGCCTTCAGTAGTAGCAATCTGGCTTAAATGATGAAGGAGAAATTAAATACAAAACCTGTTGAACTCCATCATAAATAATGTACAGTACCTGGGGCTGTTTGTGCCCTCAGTTATGCATGTGGTCCTATTCAATGTATGCATTTAACATATAAATTGGAAAATTTGGTTTAGTAATTAATATTTTAATTTGATTCTGAGAACAGTGAAAGTCTCTTAAAATTGTTCTGCTTTTGATGGACTTTAGTATAAACCAACAGAAGATGTGAGTGAGCAAGAAAGAGGGGTGGACACAGAGCTGCAGAAGTGCTGAAATTAGAAGGGGCCTGAGAAGATCATTAAGTCTGACCCCCCTGCTTAGAGCAGGGTTACCTAGAACAGGTTGCTCAGAACCATGTCCAGTCTCTTCCTGAACATTTCCAAGAAGGGAGATTCCACAGTGTCTCTGGACAAGTTGTGCCATTGTCACACTGTAAAAAGGTTTCTTATGTTCATAGAGAATGTCCTGGGTTTCAGTTTGTGCCCATTGTGCGGTGTTCTGTCGTTGGGTGCTACTACTAAGAAAAGGCTGTTCCTCTTTCCTCCTTTCCCTTTCAACGTGTATTTACGTACACTGGTAAGATCTCCACCTCCTGAGCCTTCTCCAGAAGTCCTCCAGGTTGTGGAGAGCAGTATTTTCTCTGCTGTTCTCCCCTTGTTTGTGAAGCCAGTCATCGCTTTTTAGAAGGCTGTCAGGTTGGTTGACATAACATTCAAGATTTAAGAATGGAAAGACATTAATTGTGAGAGTATTCTGGCTCTGTATCTTAACCTGAATAAAAGATTTTTAAAAGGATTCTTCCAAACCCTTATATCCAACTACAAGTGGACCGCATACTCTTAGAAATATGTAATGAGATCCAGATCCAGCAATCTAGACATTGACATAAATCCAGTTTTACAATTAATGAAACTGAAGCAGAAGATAATGTGGTAATGTGTTTCCAGAAAGTACATTTTTGGACATATACAGCAAATATGTGTCATTGCATTACAGAACCACAAAATCAATTGTTCCAAGAAAGTATACCTTATCTACTATACTGATTCCTGCTTGTGATGATCCTTCCTGTGATGATAGGGCAGTGGGTAGTTGAAATTATCCTTTGCTATCTGATTCACACCTCCTTCCACTGCTACTGCTTAGAAATTAACCCTGCTGAGTTGCAATACTGAGTGCCAAAAAAAATGAAGGATAGGTACTTATCAATGAACAGTAAGTAGCAGCAGTCGAATGGTACCTAATGCAGAGTCACAGGACCACTGAAAATACCACACCACAGGTGTGTTACTCTGGAGTGGTAAACTGTGGGCTGCCATGATTAGGATAGGTATTGATTTAAGACAGGTACTGATGGATTTGGAGGCAGGCACTCATAAGGCGGCTGCATGGCTGTAACCCACACCCAGACGTTCATCCTGTGCTTTGGAAGACAGAATGATGTCTTTTGGATGACAGAATGTGACCTTGTGACACAGAACTTCAAGAATATGCTATTGCAAATGATTCCCAGATAATTTTATACTCACTCTGTTGTCATAGTGCAATTGTGTAAATTTGTGTGAATTTTAATTGATTTCATATATGTATTTTCTCTTTTAAAACTAAGCCTCCTTTTAGTGTTACTGTTTATCAGCGAATATAAGAAAAAGTGCAATTGTGTCATTGTTTATGTTTCTCTGATGAATTACCTTCTTTTACTCTGAAAATTAGTATGTCCTCTCTGATACCAGGAAGTGCCATTCCACCACCTTTATTCCAAAATGTGATATAAATCCAGTGAGAACTGGCCTTCAATTTATGATTTTTAAAATTCTACATCAAAATACCTCTTAATGTGGCTCCAATGGTTTGTCAAATACTGCCAAGTGATCTTCTAATAGAATAAAACCAGTCCTCTCTTCAGTCTGTACTAAAGTTATATAAATAGCTGTTAGTCTTTAATATATGAATATTTATTACAAATATAAACCCACAAAAATATGTATTAATATTTTTAATAATATTAATATTATTGGAAGAACAAATATCCACTTTCTGTATGGTTAAGTCATATAGAACAGTGGATAGGGTCTCCTTACTACTACTCTTACTCTTTGATTGTTAGTTAAAATGGTATTAATTATTTTTCAGTCCGTTATAATCACTTACTAACCAAAACACAAATAATGATCAAGACCTCTTTTCTGTCCCATGAGGTAGTAGCTCTATTGAATTTAGAAGGCACCCCTTATAGGGTCCAGTCTCTTAATTGTTCAAAGGGATGCTTAACCCAAAAGAACTGCATATCCACATTCTGGGTAATGCCATTGTTACTGGTTATGACATTAATTGTTATGTTATGAAATTAGTTGTGGATGCATCTGTAGAAGAGTGAAAGTAAACTATTAAATGATTCCTAAAAGTATAACCTCCACATGTTAATATATTTTTATGTCTTAGTCTAGTTCAGGGAAAGGAAAGGTTATTTCAGTAATTGTATTTTCACACCATTATGTGATTTTTTCTGTGTTAGACATAATTTACAATTATGCCCTAATAACTTAGTATTGTACACAGATGCACCAAGGTGTTTTGTCACTTCTTTATTTAATTTGACTTTAATCCAAGATACTATGCAGCTTTAATTGTATCAGCATTTTATCTTGAACTATGTGCCACGACAACACTTCGTTTTGGAAAGCACAGAGAACAATCCAATTTGTATTACAAATACAAAATAAATGGCAATGAAAATGGCTGAGTAGGTCTAACTATTACATGAATAGATATAAAAAGATAGTACATAGAATTTTAGAAAAACAAGAATTAGGGAGTAAAATTAAAAAGAGAAGAGAAAATAGTGTATTTACTGAATCATAATTCAAGAAGATCTGTGGGACTTCAACGTAATGGTACTTTTAAATGAATCTTTTTATTTTCTGGCAATGTAAGGTGACATTCAGGCTTATGTGAGGATTTTGAAAGCGTGTTATTCATGTAACCATCATGGACAGACACATATCTTAGATTTAATTTGTCCTGCAAATTAGGTGATGCTTATTGTAGATTTCTAACTACTGGCAGGAAAGAATGTTTAGGCATACATGCCATAGAAAGCAAGCTCAGCTAGTCTTACTGGAAGACATAGTAAGCATATCTATGTTACAATAATCATGCTAAAATATCTGTACATCTGATTAGAGATAAACACAGATGAATGTGTTTCTATTTTGCCATTATTCAGGGTTATGCAAAAGGCATGTGGCCGTTCTGTATCTGAAATAATTTTAAGGGTATAAATAAAATACATCAAGGTCTTGCCTCCTGCCTGTTAGTCATAGAAAATTGATAAACTTGCAATTTTTTCATAACTTATTTCCCACCTTTTGAAATACAGGTTGTTTACTACATTCCTTCCTTCCTTCCTTCCTTCCTTCCTTCCTTCCTTCCTTCCTTCCTTCCTTCCTTCCTTCCTTCCTTCCTTCCTTCCTTCCTTCCTTCCTTCCTTCCTTCCTTCCTTCCTTCCTTCCTTCCTTCCTTCCTTCCTTCCTTCCTTCCTTCCTTCCTTCCTTCCTTCCTTCCTTCCTTCCTTCCTTCCTTCCTTCCTTCCTTCCTTCCTTCCTTCCTTCCTTCCTTCCCATCCTCCCTCCCTCCCGTCTCATATTTTACAATTAAAATTTCATTTACTTTGCCAGTTTTGCCATCATACATTCTGTTTCTGCTGTTACTTTAATCCTGAAATATTTTTTCAAATAAATTTTCATCCCTCTATTTCTTATTTGCAATAAGAAGGAAGTAGGGTTGTACATGATACACAGAAGGAAATAAAAAATTCTCAAGAGCAATTTGGAAAACTCTTCTGCTTCTGTATCTACAGCATTACACCTCTTGACTCTTTTAATCTCCCAGAGGAGTTGACACTGAAAAGAAAACTCGGAAAATTTGGAAAATCACCATAGACACCAAACTTCAGCTGAAAATTATTTCTGGGGAAAACACAGTATTTATTTTTGAATTCTATCTTAATTTTACCCAGAGACTAAACAGAGGAAAGCTAATATTTCAGAATGTATTTTACCCCCACTGGATTTTGTAGCTACTAAGAGATGTGCAGTGCTATTACTTTTTATTTTCTGCTACAACTGACTGTAAAAAAAATTTACTGTTTAGATTTACTGTAAGCTTTCAGACAATATTAGTGCCTGAAATCTTTGCTCTGGTAAACAAAACCATAGAGAAAGGGGCGTGTTGGGAAGTGGCATAGTAAATTAAACTGCAGCTAAGAGTCTAATCATAATTATATGAAGAAATTATCAGAAGTAGAAATGATTCTCCTAATACATTAGTGTTCAGGAATTCAAACCTATAAATTGGCTACTACTTAAGATTATAGACTTCTTATTCTGCACACAAGCAAGTAATTAACTTTACGTTCCCTTCTTATGACTCTCAGGCTCTTGTCCTTTTAATTATAAGATCCAGAGGGTAGCTTTTATCTTATTATTATCTCTACTAAATTTTGAATAAAAGCTGCATTGAAACTTGATATATTAGTCATAGGTAATAGCCTGATAGCTTCTTAAAAGATGTAAAGTGCTATTCTGATAAAGTAGCTAGACATTTGGTACTTTAGTTTCCCCTTTGTACAATGCCAGATTGGTAATTTTGAGTAAAAGTTTTGTGTGGATTGTCTATATCGGCATCTTATAGAAGGGCAATCTAAACTTGTTGATTTCTCATGTTTCTTTATGTTTCTATTCATGTTATCATAGGCCAACTTTCTACACTGAAATACACAATCATTCAGTATGATATTACAGATTTGTGGGAAAGGACAGTGAAAAGTTAAACTTAGTATTTACATTAATTTATTATTAGCCTATTATATGCCTTAAATATATTACAAATAGAAATCAAACATTGCAGAGCTGCACACCATTGCCTTGTTGTTGTTTTTTTTAATACAAATTTATTATTATTTGCTGAAGGTTTGTCATTGTTGTTTCTGTTAAAGGGAAAAAGAGTCAATAAAAATATCTAAAAGTGGTTTTAAACTAAAGAAAAAGAACTCTGTGAAATGTGACCAGCTCTGATGTGCTGAACATTTTCAATCTTTGTTTTTTCCTAACTAGTTTCTTAGATTCCCACGGGTGCAGAGCAAACACATTTCTCAACATTCTTGGGACTGTTCCACTTGCTGAGACTATTGCTGTTTGCACTGGCATTAGAAGGGCCTGGTAGGTGGCAAGTTCTTATCAGAAAAATAATCCAAGAACAATAGAGGCCAAGAAAAATCTTCCAACTTTCAAATGGTAAAGATGTTCCTTCCATTTCTTAAGGACAAGAGACCAAAGGACAGCAGACATAAACAAGAAGACTTTTGTTGCTTAGTGGCTGGAAATTGCTACCAGAATGCCCAGGTTTTGGGTCCTAGTTCAAGGAATGCCTTTGCATTTCAGGTGAAAAAAAGATCTTCTGAAATATTTTTGTAGCAGAGAGCAGTACCCATGCTCCCTATCCTTGAGCCAGATATATTCTTCATTAGGCTGTGCCACACGCTTCTGTCATTGATCTTCTGTGTCTGTGACTTCTTGCAATTTTCTTTTCAGGGTAGACAGTTTCATCAGGAGAGGCACAGAGATGAATAGACTGACCCTCTGTGTCCCTCAGAGGGCTCAAATGGCAGAAGTAGAGGGGAGGTGAGCTGACCTCTCCTTCATAGGCTTGAGGATTCCACAGGGGAACCAACTGTCTGCAAACTCCACACAGAGGGTGCCAAATCCCAGGCATGTGCTCAGCTCTGGCAAACAAGTGGCTGTGTGAGATCTGACATTATGATATAAGGTCTGTAGATATCACAACTAGATAAAGCAATCTTCTCTAAAATGCTAACAGCACCATGATAAAAGATGAACAAAGATGACAGAGATGATAAAAGATGGCAAAATTAAGAGTATACACTGCCTGCACCAAAACACTGTATAATAAGCTCTGGAGAGGGGGAAAGGTTACCTAAGGCCTTTTATTTATTGCTATAACTCATATAAAGAGTACTTAAGCCGGCAGTGCTTGTCAAAACCATCCACAAAACCACTAAGTCACAATAAAGACATGTCTACAGTGCCAACCACTGTTAGGGGAAGGGGAGTAGGAATATGAAGATCACAGAATGAAAATAGACAGTTGTGCACCAGCCAAAAATTCTCCTAATACTGAAGCTGTTCACTTGTGTTTTGACAGCTTTTGGGGCTGCAATGCTCTCCAGCTTTAGGGCTAGATTGAGTCCCTGCTGAGCACTGATTTTTGCAATTTATAATGCTTGCAGCAATTACATTATTTAGTATCACTGGTGAAAATATGGGAGAGAAAGGAGAAATACAGCTAACCTTCATATTATATTTTTTACCCCATGAGAAAAATCCGTCAATAAATAATTGAAGTATGTTAGGAGAGGAGGAAGATTGCCAGGATAAAACTTGTTGCTTTAATCAGAACAATACTGCTTTTAGTACTGCTTGGTGGCAAAACACTTTAAATAAACAGATGTAATTCAGATCAGTGTTCATATAGTGGCCCTGTTGCTTGACTGTATCATATTTTCAGGTAGGTGAATTAATAATTGAAGAAATCCCTGGCTGCATTGGTCCTTTTAACATCTCTTAGCTTAAAGGGTAAGATTACGAAATTATTTAGCTCAGTTCACAGATTTTGGCACTGGCGTAATAAAGAACAGAATAAAATCACCACATAGTTCTCCTAATATATATCATGAAAGAAGAAATTAAAGAAATGTCAGAGATATATGATTATGAGGAAAACTCTGACCAGAAACACAATTTTAACTTCCCCAAAAGTCTTTTCAGTCCTAAGTATGTATTTCTTTGCCTTATATTTTTACCATCTTCTGAAGCTTAGGACTACTTTAGGCATGTTTTAAATGCTGCCTTTTAACAAAGAAATAAAATGAACATTCCATGCCTACCTCCCTTAGTATCTTTAGATATCTACTATTTTTGTGCACCACCACTTTGTCTGACAAGGGACATCAGGGCTATTAAGGAGTTGCAAAATAGCTGTTGCCAGTGCTGTCCTCAAAGGGATCTTCATTGATGCATGTATTCAGAGTCTCTAGAAGACATTGATAACCCTGACTTTGGAATGATGGCCATGCTAGGACTATCAGAATTTGGGAGAGCTGGATCTCAGGCTATCTTTTGTTCAAATCTCCAAGGCTGAAACTCATGTGGCAGCATGTCTTGGTTGTACCAGGCCAGACTGCAGTGCTTGAGCACTTCTTCTATCACCTGTGCTGAGGCTGACCTTTGCAGCTTCATTCAGGATCTCTGCAGAAATCATTGCAGTCAAAGAATGAAAAAACGTAATTCTTAGGAACTAGGTCTGACTGCCACTACATTTTGCAAAAGACAAGTGTTGTTCCTAGCTCTTTTTGCACTGGAGGAACCTAGAAACAGCTTCACATTTATCTCATTGCAGTTAGTAATCACGCTCTCCCTGAGGACCCTAGGTTTGCTAATGTGTGATTGTCTAAATTCTGCAGTTTTTCTTCTGGTGTTTCTGATCACCCACTATCTGATCCCAGCAGCCTCTTGGGAGAGGAGACCTGACTCACAAGCAGAGAAAGGCCTCAAGCTCTGGTGTTTCATTTCTGGATGAATCAATTAATCAGTGAAACTGAAAAACACACATTGGTCCTGAGCCTTTGCCCATTATACATCCAGGAGGCAGCATAGCTTCTACATGAGCGATAGAAAGGGGCCAAAAGCCACATATGTATGTGCTGATTTTGCTTTCTTTCACAATAGCTGGTATGTGGCTGTGTTTTGGATTTGTGCTGAAAACAGCACAACCTGTTGATAATCCAGGGATATTTTTGTTATTGCTGAGCAGTGCTCACACAGCATCAAGACCTATTCTGCTACTTACTTCACCCCAACAATGAGTGGGCTGGTGGTGCACAAGGAGTTGGGAGAGGACACTGTTGGGACAGCTGATCCCAAATAACCATAGGGATATTCCACACCATGTGAAATTGTGCTCTGCAATAAAACTAGTATAAAAGGTTTGGTGGGGTGATGAGCTGCTCAGGGACTAAATTGGCATAGGTTAGTTAAGACTGAGAAATTGTTTTCATTTGTGTAACCTGTTTTTCTTGGATTTTATTCCTCTTCATTATATTATTATTATTATTGCTGTTGTTGTTGTTTTGTTGCTGCTCTTTTTGTTGTTTTGTTGTTGTTATTGCTTATTATTATTTAATGTCAATTGTTAAACTGTCTTTGCCTCTACCCATGAGTTTTATCACTTTTCCTCTGCTGATTCTCTTTCCTATCCCACAGGGGTGGAGTGAGTGAACAGCTGTGTGGGACTTAGTTGCTGTCTGAGGTTAAACCATGGCAATATGGAATATGCTGGTAATTTCTTCACTTAGTGTTCAAATATTTTCTTTAAACTTTCAGTACTGTAAATATAAGCATATTCTCCAATGCACTGTGTGATTGCTTGCAAGTGTTTCTTACAGCATCAAGGAACCTTGGAAAGAATACCAAAGAACACAGGAGGACTTACGACCAAAGGTTGTGATTACATTCAAGTTCAAGAGATGCACCTCTGAATTTTCTCATCAGACTGTGAGATTGACTGTTCTGTCATATATGGAGTTGTTCTTGATGTTTAACTTTGAGCAGACTAATGCTTTAGAAAGTCTTTTGTTTGGTCGCTTCTGTTGGAGGCTTCTCACATCGTGTCCTGGTAACCTAAAAAATGTATACTGTGTTCCCTATCTTTCATATGCCAATCTGCCCAAGATTGTTACTGTCCCTTTAAGCTCCAGGGGTCAAAAACAGAATTGGAATGTCTTGCCCCAGTTTTGCAGAGGTGGGAGATGTTGGGGTTCCTCTTAGAGTCAGGAACACTCAAGGAGGGCTTACTTTTCATTCTTGTAGGGCTGCTAAGAAGGTTGCTTCTCTATGCAAATGCATCACAAGGCAGAAGCCTTTTCCTTCTTTCTAAACACTTTTTCTGGCGCAGGCCTGCAAGAAACTGCATTTCACAATCCTAAACTGTTTCAGGGCAAATTTCACAAACACTTGTCCACAGGCGCTAGCTGAGACTAGTGAGGTCAGGGCTGTCATTTTTGATGCCCAGTGGAGCTGCTTCTCCCACCTCACCCCACAACCTGCTAACTTTGGTCACATGGTGACAGACCTGCAGCGTGACACCAACTGGTCCAGGGGGCCGAAAAGTAGCAGAGAAGTTGACACAACAGATTTAGAGCTGCCACTACTGGGAGAGATTCTGTTGGGTGGAATGGAGCGACCATCTTGGTAGCACTTGACTGGTTTTGTACTCCAGGTTTCCATTGCTTTTGTACTTGTTCCCTGTTGGTTGTTGTTTGGAGGAAAAGTGGGGTTTGTGACTGCAGAAGTTTGGTTGCTGTGTTGTTTTATTTTTACCTTTTTTCTCTCTCTACCACATGACTGGGAGAAGAGGGTTTATCTGCTATTTTGTCTTTGTCCCCTGGACCATGCAGTCTTCTATGGAGGCCACCGTTTTGGGGAAGAGCTTCTATTCCATCTTGTTTTCTTTGTTCCCGAGAGTCCAGGCCTTCCCATTACGTTTATTTTAGTCAAACTCATATACCTGGGGATGTACAGACATTGAAGCACAGTTAGATGAGCCAACAGATGAATGAATTTGCTAAAATAACAGCTTATCAGATTAAGGTAAGTGTTTGAAGATGGACCAGGCTACCCGAATTCTACACCATACTGATCATATTAACATAACATCACTGATGATGGAAATTTTTACATTACTTTCTGTTCAATTAACATAGAACTTTTTTTTTCTATAAATCAAACAGCTATAGTCCAAAATTGCAAGCTGAAACAATGGGATATATTCATGTAGCCCTCAGTCGCCAGGTACTGAGTTTTACCCCAACTAAGGTAAACCCCTGAGTCAACATCCAGTGACTTAGATGATTAATTTCTTAGCCTCCTGAATTATGACTATAGAAGTGATGCATGTAAATTGTAGTGATGATCCTATATACCTTTCTACATTCTTACTTTTTTTCCAGCTAGAGCCATTAAAAAAAGAGTTAGCAGTTTGTTCTTGGCAGCTGCACACTATTACCTCAGCAGAGAAGTTCTGAAATCTGATTTGTGTGTACTGTTTGTACAGTATAGGAAGTCTTTCTAAAATGAAGATCCATGCTGTATACTGCTTGAATTCTGCTGCATTATTCCAATGCTGTCAGAAATATTCATCACGTATGACCTTCATTTAATTCAGTCCATTCAGTTTCCTCTTGGTATTATTTCTTACTATATGTATATGGGGTCTACATGAGTCAGCCTGCAGCCTCTGGTACTTGCTTCAGCCTGATATTTTAATTTCTTTTCTTTTGCCCCTTTCACAAAATTTATGTATTCTCTCTCTCTGGTTCTGGTTCCTCATAAACTTTTAATGTTGATAAAGATTTAGGTCCACAAAGGCTTTAGGATGATATTAGAAGTCTTGCCTGGGAGAAAAAAAATCTTCTGCAAATAGTTAGGCAATTACAGTAATGTATTTCACACATAGTTTTTCTTACTGGACAAGAATAACAACAGGTGCAAAACAGCACCAACTTCAACTTCTACTTTCTCATGCTAACAGCAGGTTTGACTTTATGACAAACATGTGTAAGGCATTTGCAACCAGTTTAGAGGGGGAAAAAATGCAGATTGTCATTAGGACCAGATGACCTTAAGAGTGTCTTTTCAACTTCCCACAGAGTGTCTGAGCTTCCTAATTAATCATTTGGATATGTTAAAAAAGAACCAGAGGAATATTTGTATGAATTGCTCACAAATGAGGAAATATCAAATGGTGATAGAAAATGACAACATGAGTTAGAAAGCAAATCAAGTTAATTGGAAAATTTCCAACAAATAAGACTATATTTACATTGAAAATGCAAATATATGCCTACACTGATATCAGAATTCTTATAAGCCTCAGAATCATAGTATGCCAATATCAACTATATCATGGCATCATATGTCATGAAAAAGAGAAGCATATTACAATAGATATTTTTGGACTGCAGGTCATACTAAAAGAATACAGATTTAATTTCTGTGTAGGCAACTCTAGATGTATAAAACTAGCTGTTTTAAAATTTTTGACTGCATTAAACATAAACACAATGTTTCCACATGACCAGCTTTCTTCACAAGTTCTGGGAACAGTTCTCTAATGTCACTTCCAGTCCAAACTTTAAAGACATGAATCTTATGTTTCCTTTTCTGTCATCACAGATTCTTGACCACCAAAGACCTCTTTTTCAGCAGTGGTCATAGCAATTTGTTTTGCTGAAACACACCAAAAATCCTGTGAGCCAGACTCCTTGCTCCCCTAGTTGGGCAGAACTAGCTGCAAAAAAAAAGTGTGAAATAATCAAAACAGCTGAGAAAACACAACACAGTCTCCCTGGTCAAATCATATTTGCTCTTTGAAAGCAAAGAGCTGTGTTTCAGGAGCTGCTGGCTATATATAGACAGAAAAATCGCAGAAAAATGCTTTCCTTTACAGAGGCCCCAGTTCTGCCACCTTTAACTCCGAGCAGTGGAGTAAACACACACACACAGTCACACTTGGAATAGTGTGTTTTAGAATGAATGTTTTATCTAAGCTACATTCTATGTAACTACTGTTAAAGTGAGAAAAGGCACGAACAAGTCTGTGAAGAGCAGTGTGCCTTTCTCGAGTGAGCAGCTATATACTACTACCTTGGGAGGACAAATACATACAGAGTTTTCTTCTTTCCACTCCACTCTCATGTTGAAAATTTTGTATCGTTCTGTGCAGAAGTGTTAGTTTCTGTCCCCAGCTTCCCTGGACTTCTCACAGAAGAAAGTTTTAACCCTGAACCTGGATACCAGAAGTTGGCATTCTTATATCTTCCAAACATGTTTGTAAATAAAATGGACTGTGTGTGCATTAGATAGTCATCATTAGTTAGTTTACCAGACTACCATTTTAAGGTGGTAGTTCAATACCTGCAGAGAAGTTTAACCTTTTAAAATTTTCTGGGGAAAACACAGGAGTTATGAGCTTTCTGGTATCAAAGAGCTTAAAATTCCCGGGTCTTATCTTTGACCTTGAATTCCTTGAGTTGTGCTTGTATTCTACCTCAAATACCATGGGGTATTTTCATGTTCAGTGCAATCAATATGCAGTTTGTTGCTCTGATTTTAACTGCAGCCAAAACACTGAGCTGCTTCTCAGTTTGAGAAAGGGCAGAAATAGAGTAATGCATATTTTTTTCCCTATTTAACTGAAAGTGATTTGTAAGAGATTTAGAATTATGTAATGCCAAAGTGACAGAAAGTGCATTCAGCATATAAGCACCTTTCTAATCCTACCCGGGATTGCAATGTTATTTGCACCAATGAAGATAAAATGTAATTCTACTGAAATCAGATGAGTTATTCTCAGGTACGTGGGTGGCTGTAAAGCACATAGAATGGTGTCATGGCCTTCAGACAACCATAGTTTTAGTATTTAATACTTGATAGCATACAAAAGAGTAAGACTGGCTAGTCTTTGCTATTTCCATAGTCAGAATTAGCTGCACTTATTGTAGCAGAACAAAATGAGAATAAGATAATATTTTCCTCTCCATAAAAACATTTCCAAATATGTTTTTGGAGATTTGAAGAGAAATCATAGCAAATGTATAAACTAAACAGAAGAAATGAAAGTAACAAAGAATTCAAAACAGAATTACTCTCCTGTTTTTCAAATTTTTCCATGAGACCAAGTCCTGAACTTCTATTAATGTCTCAGTGTGTCAGTGCAGTCTTTGAAGGCTCTCTAGGGGAGGAAAAAAATTACAAGGTGGCTTGACTAGGAAAGATGTTCCTGATTTCCCTTTCTTAGTAATTTAACAGAGAATGTTTGATAAAAGGATACTATAAATGTGGGCCCAGGAGTGGAAGTGACAAATCCCTTTTTTGAAACTTTTTATGTCTACAACTGTGGTTCCCAGGAACATGAGAGCCTTGCTAACATGTAGCACAAGCTGACGATTACAGCCTGACCTGTGCTGGCTGTGTAGGAGACGTGGCAGACCTGGAGCCAGAACAGGACAGAGACAAAAGGAGGAGCTGAGCCCAGTGACATGCACGGCAATAACTTTCATCACTCTCATACGAAAATGTTGGATTCTGTTGATGCTGGGGCTCCCCCATCCCTAATAGTATGTTAGTAGAAGCCAGGAGACTTTTATTTTAAAGTCACGTCTAAATATTCAACTGAACAAAAACTTCAGGGCCTAATGCTCTGTGAATCTTCCAGACTAGCAGAGTTACTGATGCATACAGAAGCTAAAGAAATCTCAAAAATAAATTGCCTGGGAACTGAAGCAGAGATAGTTATGAAAACTAAAGCCTTTTCTTACTGTAGCGATTTTCTCTAAGAGAATCTTTAATTGCTTTGTTGAGCATTTCTGCAATACAGTAATGTCTAACATGTGTTGGCTTGCACAATTAAGACTTTTGTGCTTGTGCTTCTAGTACCTGGGAAAGCTGACTGAGTCTAAGCAACTGTTTTCTAATTCGATTATATATGACAGTATTAACAGCCCAGATGTTTATTCGATATATTTAAATTTGTTTATACTTACTTGGGACATGACCAGGATGCAGTGGAAACATGGCAGGTTTAATTAATTTCAAACTCTCAGCTTATTTCCTCTGTTGACACTCGGCCTGATATTAGAAGTAATGTATTGTGTTGTTCTTGGAACCCAGTAATAGTTAAATATCTGATATTTATTTTCTTCTACTTTATTTTTCCCTGCTATTCTCAGATATAAATAGGGTGTCTTTTAGAGGCATGGGTTCAAATCCAGCCATATAGTTGCAACATTTGCAATATGGCAAGCTTTGCTCCACATTATCTTCTGAAATACTTTGTTTGGATGTTTGGATATTTGGAGTCAAACTGATCCCTGTTTCATATTAGCCTCATTAATAGGCATGTAATTGTAAGATAATTAAGCAATAACTCATCTATTCCATAGCAAGTTGTATAGATGCATTCCACTTCAATGTTTTTAAATTATCCTATAAGAAATTCTGCAGTTTCACTTTATTAGAGTATTTTGTTTTTCTTTTACATGGAATAAATAATAGTGACAACTTTTTTTTTTTTGTCAATTAATTACCAAATATTGTTTTCACGAAAATGTTTTCTCCTACTCAAATAACTCTATAGATGGTCAGACTGTATTAATAAAATTAATTATTTGCAATTTTGCCCATTATTTTGTGAATAATTTATCTGGAAATAATTGGTCCAGATTCTCAGATGCTTTTAATCAGAAGAGCTCTACTGGAACCCAGAGAATTTTACTGATTAAAAACAGCTGAAAATTTGATCCATCTGCTGCCATGGTGGCCTTAATATTGAACATAGATTTTAACATTGTATTAATTTGTATAAGATAAAACTGCTTTACTTATATATCTTATTAACTTTCTTAGCATGACTACTCTTAAAACCATATTGGTAGCTCGAAAATATAGCATCATTTGAGTTCAGTTACTTGGCTAAATCTTGAAAATCTTTCCAATAAGGCTCAAGAAAACATTCACTTCAAAAAAACCCACAGTTTTAGAAGCAGCATAAGCACAATCCCTTTTATATACTGATCATGACACTCCATGTTAATAAGTGCCATGCTTGCAGTTCCTGCTTTCCTTTCTGTAGCTACTGTTGCAAGATTCACAGTCAAAATAATTTTGTCCAGGCCTTCCCAGAGCACCACAGTGAGGAACATCACAGTTGAGAGTGTCTTTGTCCCAAATGTCTTTATTCTACCAGTAACAAATGCTGTCACTGAGCAGCTGCTCCTGTGAATAGCAGGTGTATCAACATCTCAGCATGTGCATTATCTAATGAATCTGGGTCATAATTTTAGCATGTAATTCGGGAAAGATCACAAAATTCAGATCATGAGCTTTCTGGGTAATGCTCTAACTTGCAAGCAAACTAGCAAAAGTAAATGGCTGAATTGTGTAGATTTCTGTTATATTATAAAAGCTTTTCAAACAAAAATGGAATAATAAATAGTTTAAGAAAAGTGAAAGGATATTTTTGACCAAGACTTTTAGAATGTTCCCCTTCATTAAATTACAATAAATGTTTTCTTCTGTCCCATTGTTACAACAAGGGTGAAACTGAAATAAACCATGGCATTAAAAACTTTTAACAGCATTTTTAAGGCTCCATTTTCACTTCAGTAGGAAGGACAATATTCTTGCAAGGAAATACTGAGATTTAAAGTGTCAGAATTTATTTACAAATGCACTTCCTCAGTTTTATTCAGGAAGCTGGAAATTATTTTGTGGGACCTCATGTGAGTGAATAGGGAGAGGAGAAGAGAATAGGGTTCCACAGAACTAGGCACCAGAAAACAATTTTTTTAGAGGTAATTGGTAGCCAAGGTACCAAAGTTACCCAGTTTCCATGTTCTTTCCTGTAATAGGAGCTTAGCACAAAATTCCAGTATCATCCAGCTATTTTGTTTAAGAGTGACCTGGTAAGTATTGAATTATTTTTTATGTTGTTGACCAAAAGATGGCAATATTTCTGGAGAAAAAAAGTAAATTAAAATACCGAAAAAGATGATAGCAAATTTTTTAAAACATTATTTACCTTCTTCTAATTGCTCATATTGTTATTGTAAGTCACTGAATTTTGTGCCCTGACATTGAATGTTGTATTACAGTTATGCCAATGTGATTTTTTTGTTATCCTTTATTTGAAATTAAATAAATGGATGTATCATATATGCTTCATATTCTGAGTATCTGTTTTCAGTAATTTTCAGATATTTTCACATATTCAGCTCTACACCACTTCTGAATTTTAATTGCTTTTTTAGCAGGTAGGGGGAGTTCTTCCTTTATAATGAGACCTAATAGCTAAAGGACTTAGTGATTACCAATGGTAGTTAAAATTTCTCATTTCTGTTACTTAAAATGAATTAATGATGAAATTTATTGATATATTGATAACAATAAAATTTATGGATATATTTGATATTGAACATAGATCCTGCTTTCATATTGGATGACAGGTAGAAGGAACTGAATAAACATTTTGGTTGGATCTGTAAATGTTTTCCTTCTTTTTTCTTCAAGGAAGGGGGTATTTCCTTTCTCCACTATGTTAGCATCTGTAAGGAACAACCTTCTTGTAGTAAGAAAAGGGTCTGTCCTGATATTTAGGAACATGATTTTATGTATCAGGACCTCAGCTTGCGTAAACAGGAAGCTATCAGCCTAGAGCTGTAAAAAATAATTGTATTCAGCTGAGAAGCTGATCCTGGAAAATCCAGTGATGCTGCTATTTTTGCATTAAAAAAAAATAAAGGCTTCTAATTTTTGCAACTATCTTTTGGTTTTCATCTTTTCAATTTAGAATAATTTTTCTAATAATATGAGATTTCTCAAAATATGTGGTCAGAGAATGAGAATAATGGTAATGGAAATAAGTGAAAGTCCAGAAATCCTTCCCAGGAGTCTTACTGAATTTAACTTTCATTTCACTGTGTTTCTGATGATTTGGGATAGAAAATATGCAAGTTTTATTTTACACTGATCTTTCCTGCATCAGCTAACTTTATTCCAGTAGAATTTTTCTCACTTCAGTGCCACAGATCTCAAGTAATTTCATTTCACTTTCAGTAAGTGAAAATTATCCCAATTACTCTATTTTTGGAATGTAAAAGTCAGGGAACTTTTTCCATCAAAAAACATGCTCCATAAATACTTGATATGGTAGTTTCAAGATTTTCAATCCCAAAGTTTAATCCCAAAGTGGTTTTAACTTTCCCTTTATAAATGTCATAGGTATGGACTCCTATTCTATAGGAAACTTGCTTTCTCTTTTTCCCTTCTGTTACAATTCAAGAACTGCTGACCTCATCACTACCAATATAGGGTGCTGGAAATTACTATTTGGAAATGGTTGACTGAAATTTCATGTGATCTAAACTATTTTTTTGTATTATTTTATTTTTAAATGTTTTTTATCAATATAGTCTTCATCCTAACCATCTGTTATAAAGGTGTGTTGCTATCTAATGAGATTTCTCGTATTAAATAGTAGAGACATTGTAGTCTGTTTTTTAAAACAGCACTCACTGCAGGAAGTGATGGTAGAGCTTCTAGAAGAATTAAAGTGATGATTGAGCTTCTAGAAGAATTAAGTTTACCAGAAGAATCTAAAACCTGCTTATTTGGCAAACAAATTACAGCCCATGCAAGACAAGAACAGTAGAGTTACTCTTCAGAAACAGGTGATCAATAATAAAAAATAGGGCAGAGAAAGTATCTGAGAGAGTGCAATACTGAGCTACTTTGCCAAATATTTTCATGGTGGGGGGATTTACAGTTGGACTGTTTCTAATTTTGTTGGTCGATCTTAACAAAGTAACTGCTGACAATGTCAAAGTCAAGGATTATAAACTACATAATTGATAAGAAACAATGTATTACCTATGTATATTTTCCATTGTGAAAGGTTTTATCAAAATACAGTAATTCCCTTTTCTTTGCCGTCATGAAACTGATACACCTTTTCTGCTGATAGACTTGTAAATGTGGGGAAAATACAGAATATATCAAGAGATCACAAAGATTTTTCTGTAAATCATGTGGTTAATAAATGAGCAAACTAATACATACCTTGGTACTGGCAAAAAGTATTACTGAAAATTGTATCCATGCTCTTCACTTTATCAATATATTCTCAGAACCTAGTTTTGCACTCTTTCTTGCTTTGATACATGACTTTGCCACTTTAAAGAATTACTGATTTTCCAGATCATTTAATATTTAAAAAGCGCCAGACGTTTAAAATAATGAAAGCATATAAGACCGATTAATTGTACTTTTGAGGAGCAGTGAAAAATAAGGGTTTCCTTTTTTTTATAAAAAATGTGAAACAGTATATCCTATAAGGCACTTTATGTATAATATAAATATTACGATGTCAGGCTGTTAAGATCCAGTTATTAAAATTGCTAAAGAGATGCCTCTGCCTGAATTAAGAGCAAACAAGACCATATGCCAAAGTCAATAGCATGGATTTCATTGAACAGTAAATGTGAGGAAGAGAGAGAAATAAAGAAGCAGAAAAAGGTGTGGGGAGTTGGTGAGGGAGGCGGTGGAGAGAGAATGATAGAATTTGATTAAGTAGAAAATATCATCACTCTGTGAATCCTAGAAGCCTCCTGTTGATCCTGTCCTGGTCTTCTCGGTGGTGAGTGTCCCACAAAGCACAGAGTTTGGTGAATTAATATATGTTCAGGCTAGCTGGGAGCACGCAGGTGCCTCCTCTGGCAGGGAAGTTTTACACCACCTCTTGCCATAGGCTCTGGGTTGGTTGCATCACTGTGCAACACGTGCAGTCCTCTGGTGCAAAGCCTCAGGAATGAGTCTGGGGGTGCTTTAGGGGTCTTTGATGGTTTATGATCCCTCCTCTGCTGCCTCTCTTGTGAATGTCCCTCGTGTGTGTGGCCTTCGTGGTGTGGAGGGGCTTTACAACTGAGCCAGTTTGTGTAAGGGAGGGTGGGTGTTCCCTCTCACCAGGGGTTACACCACACACCCCGAAATTTTCCTCCTCCCACCCTGGCCTAGGAAAAGTATGTGCAAACCTGGCCTCAGCAAATGAGTCTGTGGGCTATGGCCTCCCCCACTCTGAACCCAGCCAGAGCTGATGGTCAGGACAGATGCTGAGTTTGGCTTTCCTTGTGGATACATTCTTCTCACTCAGCCTTGTTTACTTTTCCCCAAGCTGAAATAACTGGACAATAGAGTCACCTTTAGGTGGCATAACTCACAGTCCAGTTCCAGTCTGGAGGCATATTCAGGGAAGGGTGGGCTTCAGTGGTCACAGCTCCTTTATACAGTTTTCCATAATGGGCAGAAGTCCATCTTAATAATGCTTTAGCCAGTAATTTGCAGTCTTTTATAATAGCCAAGCAGTAAGCAGCAGTGATGCAATAGTATAGTTGTGTGCTGCTGTGGTTTTGGCTAAGATATACAAGTACCAAAGGGGTAACAGTTTGTACACACACTTACTGAAGATGATCTCTAAATGACTGCCACATTTGTACTTCATCTTGATCCAAAGGATGAGTTTCCCTATCAGCTACAGAAACCAGTAAAATTCTACTTGGTGGTCACTAATCTTAGACTGACCTTTGACTTTGTTTTTTTCATCCTTAACACAAATGCATTTGTGCATAACTTCAGACCACTTCAGAGTACTTTTAGAAATAAAAATCTTTCTGTGTCTGTCTAATCAGGTGAGCTGTTGAAATTGAATGTAATGATGTTGTAAAGGAGAAATGAACTCCTGATTTTTAAGTAATAGAGGCAATACTTGAATTTTTTATTCTATTTCTGTGGGACAAGACATTTTCCCAGGGTCTGTCTCCTGTTTATTGTGTAATTCTTATTGAATCAACAATGCCTTACTTTTATCACATTTAAATTGCTTACTGTTTTCTTACTTCTTTCACTTGGGTGATACACATACAGTTAAATCTGGACTTCCTTTAGAGGAACCTGCTACCTTTAAAGGAGCTCTCTTAGACTCACAGACTCATGGAGTATCTCACGTTGGAAGAGATCAGTCATAGGGATCATCAAGTCCAACTCCTTGCTTCATACAGGACTACCTAAAATTAAACTCAAAGATGAGGAGTCATCTGCTAGATTCTGTGTCTGATTAAACATCATATTGGCAGGTTTCTGTCAATTTGTGTCTAGTCATTTCTTGTGATGCAGTCTCACCTGAAGCACGTCATCTCCTTGGGCCCATGACTGAATGCCTCCATTAATCATGATATCCGCATTAGTCAGACACTTAGGTCACCCTTGCTAACAGCTAAATGTCAGCAGAGAAAATTCCATGGGCCTAATGGAACTTGCATTTAGAACAATAATATCTAAAAAACCTTTCTGATTCCCAGTGTTATGGATTTTCTCTGTCAGTAAAAAACCCTATCCTTTAATACTTAAACACAGTAATATTTAATCTTCTTTTAGCTTAACGGAAATGTATTGTGTTCTGTGAGTATGTATTAGCTGTGGTTAACAAATATGACATATTATCTGTGTTTTAAAGCTAAGCCAAATGTTGTACAAGTATAGAAAGAAGAATCATGGAGAAACAGTTCTTGTAAATCAGAGGAAATATGCATGGGTATCTCCAAAACTGGGATACACCCATGAAATATGCAGTGTCAGAACTCCTATATCAATTATATCAGTCAAAATTTGATTTGCTGGACATTCAACATGTATTTCAGTAATATTTAGAGAAAATACGGTAACTAATCACTTATTACACTAACAGAACCACCACTTTTATTTGTGCCAGGAATAACTGCATATTTTCAGCAAGAATAAAAAAGAATGTTTTTCTGTGTAAATAATAGATAAAGAACAACAAAAAAAGCATAATCCAGCTATCTTCTCTGCAGGGAAAAATAAACCCATATAAGCCCAATTTGTGAAGAAAGACCCATTAGGCAGGAAGTTAGTAAGCCAGAGTCTGTCCTATGGCTCTGAAGGGAATAAGTTAATGTTGGGAGTTTGGTGCCTTAAATAAGAAATCGCGGAAGGAAGAATTTTCATCATTTCATTATTTCTCATTAGCAGTTTACTCTAAAAACACTTTGGACAAGAATTTTACGATACTAGTGTATAAGCTGGAAGAACACTGATTGTTATAATAATGTTATTACTATCAAGAGGCTACCCTATGACTCCCAGCACTTCCACTCCAGAGTGTTCCATGTCCCCAAGGGATGATGTCGTTGCTGTGGTGCATCACTTTAATAAACAGCAGGAAAAAAGAATGAAGTCTTGAGTATCATCTGAGTGAAGGATGGATTCTCAATTTGGTTATGTATAAGATTTGTAAGCTTCAGAAGACTGTAGTCTTGTACTTTCTGGGTAAGGGATGGCAATTTACTATTTCTGTAAATAGCACAGTAGTCCATGCTGCTGCATTCTTAGGCACAAATCTGTATTTTGAATGTCTGAAGAGGTTAAGATGCATGTCCTTCCTGGATAGGAAAATGTGAAAGTAGTGGAATTCTCTGGGTATCCTGACACACTGTGTATGGAAAGTCTACCTCATAAAACTTTAAAAAGTGAGTAAGGTTTGTTTGTCATATAATATCCAGCTGTAAACCTAGCACTCCCAAGTGCAGCACTAAACTGTGTCCCTAAGTGTCACATATACACGTGGCTTACAAACACACACAGCTCCTAATCTTTTCCACTGAAGATATTGCCAACCTTTCCACTTAGGTTAATGCTGGCTGACTGAGACCATATATACATGTACACTCATTCACAGGATGCTTTTGACTAGTGTATGTATGATACTTATAATATGTCTGGTGCCTGTATTTTCTAATTATTCTTGTCTTTGCCTTTATCTTCTTTCAACCAGGAAATGGAACCTGAAAGAGCTCTTAAATGCAGCAAGTTAAGGTGGGAATGGGATCACGTATAATAAATGAGAAAAAAATCAGAACTGGAAAAGCAGTATAGAGCAAAAGCCTTTTATCCTGTAATTTGGGACAGGTTTCTCTGGCCCAGTAGAAGACAGATTCCCTTAGGTGTTTTGAAAATCCCACTTTATGTGTCTCTACAAGGGTGCTCTCATATGATGTACTGCTGATTGCTTATGAAGTCCTAAGGACTCCACAAGGAACATGCCTGATAGAAAGCTTTTGTGAAAATTACCCAGCTCAGATTTCCTGGAAATACAGTCACAATAGTACACAATAAATATGTAAAGGACTATGGGTGTGATGCAACTCTCATCAAGATTACACGGCCATGGATCACTCCATAGAAATACAGTGGCAATATTCTCAATAGAGATTCATAGATACATGGATTACAAATCAGTCCTGCAAGGATGACTGTGCATATAAAACTTTTGCTACATAAAGTTCAAAAATCACAAAATGGTATTTGATATTTGCCATGGCTTGTGCAACTATTTAATGGTTTTAGTCACAGTTACTGTATATTGTGTTTCATCAAAAAGAGTAGGCCAGGCTGTAGGGAGGAAGACTGGGGGGTTATTTTGTTCAGCCTGCTGAACACTGGCTTGCACTGGGAGCTGTCTGCAAGAAGGGAGACATGTTCTTTCCAGATAGTAACAGGGCTGCTTCATGGGAGGGTGAGTCACTTCAGATTGTGAGGTGGGATGGGCAGAGTGAAAAGGGAGGAGTAGAGGTCATCTCAGCAGGTTAAATGTCCTCAGAAAGAGCAGAAGTCATCTCAACGAGGGAGATTGCAGGACACAGCAAAAAGCAGAGGGGTGGATGGCTGCTCTGGGGTTAGGACAACCCATGGGTTGAAGGCTGAGAACGATTGAACTGTTCTTCACAGACTATCACAAGTATAGTTCAAGAAGAACAATTCAGCAGCCATGCATCTTCTCTTTCCAAACTGGTGTTAAACAGGACAGAGACTTGAACTCTTGGTCATCAGTGTCACTTAGGGAAGGGGGCTTTTGCCCTCCCTTTACAATATGTCTGTTGCTACCTTCTGGTTTGAAAGGAGCCTATACTCCTTTGTGTTGGATTAGCACATTCCTTTCAGCCTTTCTTTTCCCTGCTTCATTTTTACACGTAGTTAGTGTCAAAAAAGTGTCAAAATGTAAGCATATTCTGACTACCACATACATATCTTTATACCATATTGCTGACCTCAAACTTAGGAAATGTATTTCTGCCTTTTGACTCTTTCTATTGTATTTGTGAAGGGGAACAGAGAAAACAAACAAACAAAAAAGATTTTGTTATATTTTTGACGCTTTCCTCTGAGCTCTTTCTCTCTCAGTTCCACCTCAAAATTATATCTGGAAAGTGGCAGGAATCAATCCAACACTATTGCCAAACAATGTAGGGGTGTAAGTCTGTGCTCACTACACAGAGTCCAGAATATATTTTTCTTTAGGCAAAGAGCAAAGCAAAGCAATATGACATAAAGATAACTCAGTGGAGAAAAGAAACAGAAAAAGTAAAAAGAAAATAGCAGGGACCAGAATCAAATCATTGGGACAGAGAGATTAGAGCTTAAAGTAGATTAAAACCAAGAACATGAAAGGAATTTGGACATATTTTTTGGGGGAAAACTATAATAATTTCATTGAATATATTCATTTTTGTAGTCGTGCTTTGTAGGATGACAAAAATACAAATCAAAGTTGCAGTAAATAAACAGGAATGATGACAGAAGGCAGGAATATTTGAAAAAGTCAAAACCTCAGTGACATCGAAGACTGTACCAGGTGTTTTCCCATATTGCATATATTTTTTGTCTGGAATGATTAGCATGCAAGGCAATCTTAGAGAATTTCAGATACCTGTGATAATTTTTTCCTTTGAGGCCGTCAGGGAGTCTTTCATTTCTCTGTCTTCCCAGTCCATGAAGCCTCTGGAATAAAAGACCAATGTCTAGATGGGAAGACAGATGTGCAAAGACTTCACAATTCAGTATCAACCATATTCACAAAACAGACCTGACCTAAGTATTCACAGATAGATTGGCATCACACACCATTTCTTTGTACAGGCAATACATCAAGATTTCTCTCTGAAACTTCTAGCAATGGTGGTACAGTCTTTAAGTTTGTCCACACTTGTACCTATTGTATACAGCTACATGACTCAGCCTCAGTACTCAGTTCAGAAACCTGGAAACTTTTTGTAAGTGATAGATCAGCTCTCTGCTAGAGGAAGTTTGTCAGAAAATGGTCCTCTGTTATGAGGACATTTTACAGAGAAAATTTTGTTACTTAATAATAAACACAACATACTGGAAAGATATTCTCCTACTTTTCCTGTCTTGGTAAATATAAGAATGCTCTTCTTCCTCTTGAACTGTGAGAGGTGTTTTGATAGAAATTTATGTGCAGGTAAAACTAATATGGTTCTGCCTCTGGTTCACCAGGATGAAATTCCATTTGTTACATGAAGAAATACCCCTATTCAGATGCAATTATTTCATCAGCAATAGCAGTGTTTGGTGCACATAAATTGAGACTAAGCCTTACATAGGTAATTGCTCCTATAATTGTTCCTAATACCTCCACAAACATATCTCCTACAGAAAGAAGTTTCAAGGGAAAAGATAGCAGCAAGCCAAAGTCAACTAATCCCAGAAGGTCTTTGCAGAGAACTTCTTGTTATTAATTTTTAGTGAAGCAATCAGTATATTGACTATCTTTTAAAAATAATGTTATGTAGAAAGTAACACGAGGAATGGGAACATCTCCTTTAAGAATAAAGAAGAATGAAGTCAGAGATGAATGTGAGTGACAGCTAGAGAGGTGGTGGCTTCTAGCTATGGATCATGGTGGTCACAATCCATGAGAAGCTTGTTAAAAATAAATCAAAACTCATCACATTCCCATCCAAATATAAAAAAAGAACTCCTTAAATAGCTGAAAGCTGAAAATAAACATCTGAAAGCTCCAGTAATGGTTTGTTCTAGAGGAATTCAACTGAATAAGCCATGCAATAGTGAAGATTGAGATTTTGTTGCCTTTGATGAGAGCAGGCTGTTGTAGCACTGACTGTGTCCCTGCTCATCACAAGGTGTGATCAAACAACCGTATACTATAGAAATTTCCTTTACTGTTTGCTGTGGCAGGAATAGTCTGTTTCCACAAAGGCTAAAAAAATTCCCAGGTTTCTCTCTGGATCATCATAGTCAGAATCAGTTCTCATAAACTACACATCTTGTTAAGAGCTATGGGGGAAGGAAGTGTGAGTCTTGTTAGCAAGAATTTTGTAATTTTTCAGACTACAAGAGGTAGGATGATCACAAGTGACAGAAAAACACCATAGAGTAGAGATTATGGAAACGGAATTGATGAAACCTACTGAAAATAGAAGCCCTAGACAAAAAGCCTCAAAAAATTTCAAACCTGGCAAGCCTTTGTTTAGATCACAGGATCACAGGTGGCTTGGCAATTCTACACAAGAAGGCAAAGTAAATTTTATTAGGCTGGGATATCTAAAAGGAAACAGCCAACTGGGGTGACTGAAAGCCAGAAATATATATATGATTCCTTGTGACTAGTCCAAGGTTGGAACACCTAAACTGAATAGAGACATGATGTCTCATTGAGAGTAGTTTTTAATACTTAGAACATAAAGCCATTTATATCCATCTAAAAAAAATAGCTCAAGAAACCAAAAGAATTCAACCGGATTTTCTAGTATATGCAATGGATTCCCTGAAAAGGTTAGGTTTGCATCCATATTTAGGTCCAAAGTATTAGTCTCATTTTTTTTCTTTTATACTTTTCCACCTTTTTTTCTCCTCATGTGCCCCAAGAGAATATTAGAGCTGACTTGAACATATTATGTAAAAAAATTAAGTTTATAAAGAATACTATTTTGGAAAAAGAAAAGGGGGGGAACTTTGCTTGTAGCATAGAAATGGAGCAATAGTAAAAATAATAAAATAAATAAAACTAGGAAAAATGAAAATGCTTAAGGCCACTTTGAGTAAACATCAGGCAATCTGTTTATAAAGGGAAAGAAACAAGATATTACCACCATGAAGTAAAATAAATTTCCCAACCCAAATAAATTCACTCCTTTGATGAATGAAAAAAGGGAAGCATTTTGATAACTATAAATTGAAATGGTCTGCTCCTGAAGAAAGAGTAACTTCAGGGAATACTTATATTCATTTACCAAACTTTGTGATTTTGAGAATATAAGCATTGTTAAGGAGTTCACAGATTTTCTTTTAAAAAGTTCCAGGGAAAAATCCAGCTGTGATCTCTGCTACATTCATGGGAATAATCCACAATGGTTAAAATAATACTAGGTGCAAGGGCAATCATTATTAATGACATGAGAGCTGCCATCACATATACAAAGGTAAAACAGAACTGATAAACAGGAAGATGTGTAAATTGAGGAAACATTCAGAATGTCATTAGCAAATGCCCAGTTTCAGGTATATTGCTGGATACAAACCAAAGCTATGTATAAAGATTTTCTTTTTCAGAATATAAGGAATTCACATGTAGGAAGGCTTCATGGTTATCAGTAACACTAACTCTGTATGCAAGAATTTGACTGGAGTGGATTAAAGATGCCATAGCAATAGAAGTAATTTTTAAAAAGAGACTCCACAAGAAAAAACTTTTTACGTTCATTTTAGTGATAGAATATAATATTAAAGGACATAGATGTCTTACCTGATGGTGAGTGATAAAAGATGTGTAGTTCAGACGCCAGTTATTGAAGAACGTTAGATATAAAAATACTACCTGTTGCAGTAGTAAACTGGTCCAAAATCCTTCAGAAAAGGACTGAAACAGGAATCCATTTACCACTGTGTACTTTGAGGCAAGAACAATGATATGCACTCAGAGGCTGGTGAACTGTGGGGAGATGGTTAAATTTCTGTGTGCTTCGTGGCTAATGCCATTATGATGAGTCAGTAAATTGTTAAAATCCCTTTTCCACAATAAGAACAACTCTGCAAATCAGTACATCAAATCAAATTAGTCTTCTTGCAGTTATCCCAGCTGGAGCCTGCCTGCCCAGGCAACTCTGCTGAAGATGTCCTGGGGGTCCTGGTGGGCGGTGACCTGAGCCTGAGCCAGCAGTGAGCTCCAGCATCAGTGGTGGCCAAGAGCATCTCCTGTGCTGTATCAGCAGAAGCACAGACAGCTCATTGAGGGAAGGGCCTATCCCTCTCTACTTAGCACTTGCTAAGCACTTCCATTCTTTCAGTTTTTCAAGACCTAACAGGATAAAGCCCTGAACAACCTGGCCTCATCTCAGAGCTGACCCAGCTTTTAAGCAAGAGGTTGAACTAGAAACCTCCTGAGGTCCCTTTCACCCTTAGTGATCCTATTCTAATCAAGGGAAAAGATATCCTTCGTTTAATACAATGACAGACAAAAGGAGAAAGAGTATACAGATGCAAAAGGGTCATCCTCTTTCCGTGTTGAGAGGAGAAAGACAACATATATCCTATATGTAAAGACAACAGAAAACTAACCCCAAGAACCTCTGACTTTAAGAGAGGTTTTAAAGGCTTATAAATAACTTAGGCAAAAGGTTAACATTCATATCTTCTTATTGAAGTGAAACCAATCACAAGTCCATGATCAATCACTTAGGTTGTGGCCTAAAACTCACAAGGAAAAAGTCACATTTGTACTGAATTTTTCCATGACCTACACCACTTGCCCAGAGGATCTCAGTAAAGAAATGTTCACTGACAAAATATTCCATTTGGCTATATCTGTAATTTCAGATATCATACTGAAAATACACTTATCAGAAAGTGTAGATTTACATTTATCAGAAAGTGTAAATTTCCAGAAATCTGTACATCTGCTGTGGAAGGAGAGTGTCAGCTGGGGATAGTGTAATAAACCAAAAGGTATAGCTCTTCTTCAGACCTTAAAACAAAATGTGTCTTTTCAATGAAGGAACCTAGATAGATAAATAACCAAGTCCTATGAGGACCATAATCCTATAATGGATTTCCAAGAATGCAATGTGCTTGGTTTTCAATCCTAGATACTGTGACTTTTGTTGTGTTCCTTAACAAAGACTGCTGTAGGATGAGGAGTTATTGATTCACACAGCAACTGACCTGAGTAGGTTCAGGTTTGTACTTTACTCCAAATAGTACTTGGCCTTTAGGGCTGTGCTAAATGGCACAAGTCTCTTGACGTGGGATCACTAGTAATGACGCCACCAGCATGTCCTTGTCTTTATCTCAAAGTGAAATAGGATGTTTTCATATAAACATCCTTTTGCTCAACAGCAGAAATGATGAATAGAGTTGTTTACTTGTAGGAAGACCCAATAAAGGCTTTAATGCTGGTGAACTTCACCATGGACAGGTTATGTACTGTATGCAATGTCCTGACTAGAGGTCTGTCAGATGCTGTGTCATCACAGCATTTCCAGAATCAGAATGGGTATACCATTTTGTAATTTAGTATATATTTTCTGGGATGTTAATAAAATAACTATCTTTGGAAATGCGTGTGACTTTCTTATTTGGATTCAAAAATAACTAGCACCTTCTGGAATAAAACATTGTACAAAAGAAAAAGTTGTTATCAGACAACTACTGCCCAGTTAATTGTCAGCAAGAGAAGACGAAAAAGCTTTAAAACAGCAGATTTAAAGCTTCTTTAGTCTTGTAAGTGTGGCCAGACTCCAGCCATCTTATGTGCCTTTTCTTGAGCAAGCAATCAGAGGTCAGCCCACTACCAGTACTGAGAAGCTTTTTGTCACTGTCTACATACGTGTCAAGATCTTTAATACTTGACAAGAGAAAAGGAAGAGGCTCCCGTTTGAATGTAGTTTAATAGAGAGGGATTCAGGGATTGTCACTTCATCGTTTGCACTAGTTTATAATGGCACTAACTTAATCTCTTCAATTTCAGCAGCTCAGCTAGATGGTTAGATGGATCTGGGGATGCTCAAGATTTTAACTTCAGTGCAACATACAATGCTGGCTAGGGGGGATGATAACCTTTGGCTGGCGTAGAGCTGTATAACAGGCAGAATGCATGTGGAAAGCAGTCCTGAGCTCTCTGCACACTCTCAAATTCCCAAAACAGTACCTGGATTAAAATTAGAGATTACATGACTGGCAGATTTATAGTATCAAGTTAAAGCAATGATATATTGAGCTCAAAGAAAGAAATTAGAAAAAAAAAGGGAATCCTGTGAAGTCAGATAATTTCTGTAAGAGTGACCAATATTGCACAGCTCTAATGGTGTTTTGAGATGCAGGATGTAGGACCTTCAGGACCCAGTTGAGCTGTTAAAATAATGTAGGAAACTAAAGAATTACAAAAAGAAAGTTTCACTTGGGAACAGAGCAAGCAATAAACCTAGCCAGACACAGTGTTTTTGGCTTGCAATGTGAGAAAACACACAACATTTTATCACAAGAACTTATGAATGTGTGAAGCAGGAAGCCCAGATATATTTAGCAGACATAAGTATTATTTCTCCAACACCAACCTTCTTTCTAGCCCCATGGTTTCCTGGTTTGATTATGCCCTGAAGCAGTTCCCCCTAGAAGTGATTTTATTTGTAGTGATTCCATATAAACATTCTTTTAATATTGTTATACTCTTAAACACTATGTGGCAATTACATAAGTCATTTATACAGTTTATAAACAAATGCTGTCTTATGTTCCTTTCTATGCAATTTCACATGCTGAGGTAAGTAAGATCAGAAAAAAAATTAACCATTATTTATATATACTTTCTAATCTTTCAGGCTCTTCTTTAATAGAGAGGTTTCCATGACTATTATTATTTTTACTATGTGCATTTCCTTACAACTGCATTATAATAGTATTCAATAATTTGTTTGAAGCTACTAGTTCAGACTTGTTATGGCATTGTTTAAGACGTTGTAATAATCTTTTACATGGGTCATGGATTTTCCATGTCAGTGTTCTAATATTTTTTGTTTCCCAATTAGTTGCTTAAGAAGTCTCCAAGAGGTTGCACAAAGACTAGAATCTGTTTTCAACAAGATAAACTTCCCAAGAAACAGTGTCTTTGACAATTTGCAGCATTTTGGATGAGTTTTTAAGTATTGTGGAATAATTTTTTTTGTTCTTATATGGTTTTCCCATTTTCTTCTTCCTTATGTTATTAAAAATAATTTTGAGGATATATATGAAAAGACTGTTTAAGCCTCCTAAATCTGTAGATCTCTACTATATCTTTATTTTAGAAGTTGACAAATGTCTTACCTTGGAAGTTCATTATCTCTTACTCTGTGTCTATTTAATTTCATAATTGCCTGTTTAGTGGGTTGTTTGAAATGTTTTCTGAAGTACAAATAAATTAGTTGGATAACTTATATTGAATGTTTAGCTGAATTATTATCCATTAAAATCCCTATGATTTTAACAAGGTGATTTACAATTCTCACTCTAATCACATTATCAGACTTCCTGTTCAGATTAATTCTGTTCATTTTTGGTGGTACATTAGAAGTTGTCAAATATTTAATCCTTCATATTTTGTGTCTACTTTTTGTGAAAAGCAGTTCAGCTATTAAACTGTAAAATACCTTCAGCACTGTCAGAGGAAGAATGGCATGTTATGCCATGGACCCCCTAAGCTGTAATATTCATTAATCATCCAAAATCATAGAATGATTTGTGTTGGAAGAGACCTTGGAAGATCCTCTAGTTCCAATCTCCCTGCAGTGGGCAGGAACATCTTCAACTAGATCAAGTTGTTCATAGCCCTGTCCAACCCGACTTTGAATGTTTCTAAGATGGGTGTACAGCCTCTCTAGCCAACCTGTTCCAGTATTTCACCATCCTCAATGTAAAAAAATTCTTCCATATTTCTAGGCTCTTTTAGTTTAAAACCATTACCCATTGCCAATTGCTACAGGACCTAGTAAAAAAAGTCTGTTCACAATGTTCTTATAGGCCCCCTTTAAGTATTGAAAGGCTGCAATGAGGTCTCCCTGGAGTCTTCTGTTCTCCAGGATGAGCCATCCCAGCTCTTTCAGCCTGTCTGCATATGAGAGGTGCTCTAGCTGTCTGATCGTCTTTGTGTCCTTCCTCTGGACTTGCTCCAACAAGTCCATGTCTTTCTTGTGCTGAGGACCCCAGAAATGGACACAGCATTACAAATGGGGTCTCATGAAAGTGGAATAGAGGGCAAGAATCATCTCCCTCGACCTACTGACCACGCTACTTTTGATGCACCCCAGCATATTGGCCTTCTGGGATACAGGAGCACATTGTTGGGTCATGTCCAGATTTTCATCCACCTTAAGTCCTTCTCCTCAGGCCTACTCTCAGTCCATTCTCTGCCTAAACTGTATTTGTACTTGGAATTACTGTGATGCAGGTGCAGGATCTTGCACTTAACCTTATTGTATCTCACAAGGCTCCCATGCGCCCACTTCTTAAGCTTATCCAGATCCCTCTGTCTGACATCCTGTCTCTCAGTCATGTCAGTCAAGCCACTCATTTTGGTGTCATCTGAAAACCTGCTAAGGGTACATTTGATTCTACTGTCTGTGTCATTGACGAAGACACTAAACAGTATTGGTCCCAGTACAAGTCCTGAGGGGCACCAGTCATAACTGACCTCCATCCAGAGACTAAGCCATTGACTACTCTCTGGAGCAAGTCAGACCATCCAGTTTAATTGGATGTTTCTTAGCTGCCTCTTTGTGTGCTTCTGTGTTAAGTGGGTCCTTGGATTTATGTGAAAAGATCAGACTCCATCCTGGGTATTATTTTCAACAGAGAGAATCATGTGATAAAATCATTAGTTACCTTCATGTTATTACCTTTCTTTTTTTTTTTTTTTTTTTCTCTTCTGTTTTGTTCAGATTCAAATCTTTTCCCCAAGGTTTTTTTTTTTTTGTGATTCCCAAATTCATTATGCATTTCTAATTCTAGTACTTCTCCAAAAGAATTATGGATTGCCATTACCTGATGTTGACATTGCTGCTGCCCCTGGGCTAGAGTGAATCATCTCCTGGGAAGACTAAAACCAAAACTTATTACAAAAAATACTTAGAACTTAATTTAACTTTAAAAAATTATTGACTGATTCAGAAGGAAAAGAGCACTTCTGAGTGGAAAGAAGATGCCCAAGCCTGGGCACCTAATCTGCTGTATGTTGAAAACTGTGGGTCATGTAAACATATAATGTGCTCGTCAGACCTTGAGTAAGCACGCAAGAATGTGCATGTTTCCCTGCAGAGTCCTCATCAAGATGACACCTAAAAATAATTGGACAGCTTTGGGTTGTTAATAGGTACACCTGTCCTGAACAGCATTATGCCCCAGTCAACTCCAGCTAGTCATGCTCACATGGTGTTAGCAAACCCCTGTTTGATACTGGGTAAAGAAGAGACTGAAACCTCAAGGAGGACAAAGCCAGCAGGTGTAATCTGTGACTGCATGCTTCATCAGTTCCTGCCATCAGAAGCCAAACAGGAAGCTAATTTTTCCAGAAATTGAAAACTTGAATCTTAACATCTGTACAGAATTAAAATGGAAATTATTTGAAATAAATAAAGAAGAGGAAAATTGTTAAGATATTGGAAAGAGACAAAATAGATTCTAATTTATTCAGATTACAGAACTTTCGAAGTACAGAAATATGCTTTAACTCAAAGGAAACAGATGAACTGTTAGCTAAAAATGGCAAAAAACTGCCTTGACTTTCTTGTTGAAAGGGCGGTTATTTTCTACAGTTTCTGCAATGAGCTAAAATGAGCAATTTATTTTGTATTTATTTGCCTTCAGACATGTTTCTATTTATGGCCACATGGTATGCTCAATGGAATCTTAAAATAGTGAGGCTGGGTTCACAGGATGACTCAATGGATCAGCATGCAGAAGGGGGCGGATGGAGCCTCTCTGTTGGGGGCAGGATGGCAGCAAGTGCTCCTTGTTACTCCCCTATGGGTGTCCACAGGCTTCTGTGGAAGCAGCTGGTCCAGTCCTAGTAGGACATTTTTGAAATAACCACAGTTAGTATTTGACATCCCTGATGGTCTTACCAATTGAAAGTCTAAAGGCTAAGTAAACTGCGGTGAAAGCTATTGGCTTTCAAATTTTGTGACCACTGAGGTCAACCCAAACAACAATGATGGTTAAGGGGAAATGCTTCCATTACAGCCCCTGGCAGCACATGCACTATGGGGACTAAGTGCTAATTCTCTATTCAATAACTTCAGTAACGCTGCACAGGGTGAGGGTGCCCAGGCCCCGGCAGCAGCAGCTCTGTGAGGGGAGGCCGGGGCTGCCCCAGCCGGATCCAACTGGATCCAACTGGATCCAACTGGATCCAACTGGAACCAACTGCCTGCCGCAGGGCAGGGCTGAGACAATAAATTCAAGAAAGGGCAAAACATGGCACGGAAGATTCTGAGGAAAGAATGGATAAGAGAAATAACCCCGTGAGCACCAAGGTTGGAACAGAGGGAGAGGGCGATGCTGCTCCAGGCCCTGGCTCAGAGATTCCCCTGCAGGCTGTAGGAAGACCATGTTGGAGCAGGCATTCACATGAGAGTTGTGTCGGTTTTGTCGAGGTAGGGTTACTTTTCCCAGTTGCTGGTATGGGGCTGTGTTTTGGATTTGTGCTGAACGCAGCGTTGATAATAGAGATGTTTTTGTTATGGAGGTTGAGAAGAAACAGCCAGGACAGGTGACCCAAACTGACCAGAGGAATATTCCAGAGTGTACAACATCATGTTCAGTAGATAAAGTAGAGGGGAAAAGGAGGAAGGGGTGGGACATTTGGAGTGATGGCATTTGTCTTCCCAAATAGCTGTGATGGAGCCCTGCTCTCCTGGAGATGGGTGAACACTGCCTGCTCATGGGAAGCAGTGAATTAATTGTTTTGCTTTGCTTGCATGCCTAGCTTTTTCTTTCCTTATTAAACTGTCTTTATCTCATCACATGAGTTTTCTAGATATTACTCTTCTGATTCTCTCCTCAGTACTGGAGGGGAGGGGGGATGGGAAGAGTGAGTCTGGCTGCATGGCACTTGATTGCTGGATGAGGTGAAACCACAACAAAAGCCCATGCACGACCCCCACACTGGGCCACACACAGGTGGATATTTTCCAAAGGAACTGCAGCCCATGGGAAGCCTGCAGTGGAGTAGGTTTATACTGTAAGAATGCAGCCCACAGTGGGGAGGACCCACATTGCACCATTGAGTCTGAGGAGGATTTAGAGGAGTTGGAAATGAAGGGCTGAAGTTGTTCCTGGGAAGAAAGGATGGATGAAGAGAAGGTATTTTGCCCTTTTTTTCTTTACTATTTACATTTTTTTAATTGACAAGAAATTAAATTAGTTTTTCTTCAAGTTTAATCTCTTTTGCCCATGATGGTTGAAAGTAGTTTATATCATAACCTGTATCTCAACATATCTTTTTCATCTTATTTTCCCACTCATCGTTTTGAGGAGAGGAAGTGAGAGAGCAGCTGAGTAGTGGCCTGCCAGGCAGCCAAGTTCAACCCACGACACATAGCTCACATGAATACTAAATTAACTAATTTCTATTTTAAATAAATAAATTACTTAATTTTTAATTCAAGCATTTTTCAGTTCTTAAAAGTCAACATTCTTGACTGAGATTTAGCATTGAAGTAGAATTCTTAAGTTAGCATCTTTGCTTATCAAGAGGGTTTTTCTCATCTGGCAGCTTTGGATATCATGAAGGTGTCTTTGCAAGCCAGGTTATGCCATCTCTTCTCAGCAACTATGTCTGAGACATTATCTGGTCTATTTGAGGTCAATCATTTTCTGATGAACAGGATAACTGTTTAAATGCCAACAAGGCTTTAATTTGATTTTACTTAACTAAGCCTTCTTCTCTCGTAAGGTCTGCCAGGACTTTACAGTTACTTTATAAAATCCAACAGACTTCTTATGCTTCCAAGCACATATTTTGAGTGCACTTGAGTTGGAAGGTGGGCTATTTTAAATGATAGTTTCTCATCAACACACTTTCTGATAAGTGTGGAGAGTGAAAATTCTCTGAATACCCTCCTCTTTCATGTATTTCTCCATCAATTCTCAGAGCCAGCTGGCCAAGCCATGTGGCTTCATTTTGGAGAATGTGGCATCAGCTGATTAAAAATATAGTGGCCAACTTGTGGAAGTACCTTCACAAGGTGAACACTCATCTGTTTAATCTGTGAATCAACACTCCAAAATCTGTACAGTGAAGGTATGCATGTCTGAACAAATAAATTAAATTGATTATATTCAATCAAATACTAACTTCTAAATAAATCTCACTTAAAACAAATCTATATTTATGCTTATGTTTCTATGAAATTCTTCCTCATATCCAAAACAAGACAGATTGCTGCTGGGCTAATACTGTATCTGCTGCCAGGAGTCTGTGAGATCCCTTAGAAAATGGAAGAAATTACTACAGTTTTATTAAAAAACAAGCAGACAAACAAACCATAGCATTGCAGTGGGAAGATATTGTAGTGCTCACTTCATTGTTTTTCTGCGCTCTGCTGTCCCCAAGGAAAGTACGTACTGGCATGGACGTCATTGGTACAGATGCTCAGCAGCTACTTCCGGATATAATTAAGAACAGACTGTTCTGCAATACTTTTAAAAATGAATTACCAGGTGTATTTTTGATACAAGACTATTTTGTTATATAGTCTTCTATTTTGTAGGACTGTTTTCTTACAATTTTATTTTATTTTGGAAAAGCTGTCCAAATTGCTTTTCTTTGCCCTGTTTTTGCTAAGTTTTTATAACTTCTGTGTATTTGATACAAGAATAATTTGATCATTCTTTTGTGATTAATTCTATGGACTTGTACTAACTTATGTTGTTTATTCTTCTGCTTAAAAAAAAAATTCCCTGAATATAAATATTTACTCTGAAAATACATGGTGAATATTTACCATTATACCATGTGTTATGATTATTTTATTCAATTACTCCTGTGTTTTGTTTCTCCCTACTGCACAAGCTTTTTGATTCCAGATTTACATCTTTGTTAATATTGCCATTTCCCTCTCTCCATCTCATTTTAAAAATTTATTGGGGAAATTATTTTTCTATTGATTTTGAGACTAATATTAAATTAGTGATCAATTATTTAAAAATAATTCTGTACTTACCCAGACAAATATGTAAAGAATTCTTTACAGCATAACACTCTCCTGCTGGAAGAATAATAAGAAATAAGGAGTTTCCATACTGTCAATGAAATGGTGAGGGTTGAAGAATAGGCCATTTTGTTGACAGACAGAAATACTGATCTGGCTCTAGTGTTGTGACCAGTGGATTCTGTGCTATTTCAAGGAAAATACTGATGTGAAAATTTTTATTATAGAATCTATAAAAAATTATTTGGGGCTGTTTTAGTTCTGGTTTTCCTGTTATATATATTTTAGTGGCAAATTCTGCTACAGCACATCTTGGCTGGACTTGTTTACAGTTACGTCTTCCAGATTATGATTGGTCACATATTTCATTCACCTTTTTTAGCCACTTATGAATCTGGTTCTGTGTCTTTGGGTTTAGAGACAGAACCATGATAGAAGATTTTTCCTGAACAATTATATCCATATTTTAGTAAGCTTATTTAGTTCTAGCTCTGTGTTTGTATCTTTGTAGCTTATCCTTGGTCACATCTATATTAGCTATATTTAGCATATTAATCTGTATGAAGACAGATATTTTCTTGAATAAACTGACCAGATATTTTGAATCTGACAGCAGATTAAAAATAATTGTGAACAGTGTTTTCACTAAGTGAGGACTTGAAGTTTTGTTGTTAGAAATTACTGGCACTTAAAAAGAAATATGCAGTCATTTTCCACTGGATTTGTTTCCATAGTGATGATAAGGTTATGATGTTAGCAACTCTGTGGATATTTCAGATTTGAGGTTTCATCAAATTCCTAAAAACACCTTTTGGAACTAAGTTTTTGTATTCTGCTGGGATTATTCTAACTATGTAGAGCAGCACAATCTATGGTCATTTTTGCTTTTATATTCAATAGAAAAGAATCACCACTTCCAGAGAAGTTCATCTTCTCAGAGATTAAACATGTAAAGTTGCATAGTATTAATTTTATTCAAGATATAGGGCTTGTCTTCAGTGCTGTGCTTCAAGGGTGTTTTTTGTATTGCCTCTAATCTGATATTTGGACACACATGCGATTCTCTAGCTTGAAGTAAGTGATAGATTGCACTAGAGAGAAGTATATGATTTGGTGTGGCTTGAGCATTGTTTTGATGTGTGATGACTCTCATTTAACCTCAGCTGTCTCAAGAAAAGCCTACCTGTCCATAGATAACTTAAGTCAAACATTGTGGAGAACAAATCCTAGGAACATAAATAACTGATCATTAATTTTCTTTCATTGGAAAACTGGCCTTGAGCTGCACCTCAGATCTGCTCATGCACTTTACGTGGCACTCAAAATATTTTGGCAGCCTAACTGTAGAAGTGAAAAACAGTGAGTAATGATTTGGGAGTCATGAGAAGATGCTAAGTTACCATCTGATGATCGACATGATCAGCTACTTATCTGAGCCCCACTGGCATATAGCAGTGAGCCACAGTTTGAGCTGTTCCCAAATTCAGACCAGTGCCTTATTCCACATCTCATGCTCCCTGTTCATGAGAGGGTTTTGTTCAAAACCCATGCATATCAACACACTGTAATGAGATGAGAGTTTGAGACTGGGAAAATTGAGTGCTTTGAGTGAAAGACAACAGGTGTTACAAATTTGAATAAATTCACTTAGTGTCACTAAACCTCTGAGATTTGTTTGGGGTTTTTTTCATCTGTTTAGGAGCACGGGCAAGAGTGCCTTGAGCATTCACTGGGTGCTTTTACAGAGTTTTCTTCAGTCCAAATCATAAGTAAGAGAGCTTGTATTCCCTGTGCTGGAATTCCCTAGGGGTCTTCTGTATATTCTGTAAAAATGCTAACCTTTCACATCCAAGGATAACATTTCTGCAGTATTTTCCCACAGAATTCAATCAGTAAATAAGTTCCATCTTTCCGATTTGTTATGCTAAAACTGTTTGAGTTGTAAGCCATTAAAAGCTTGCTTAGCCACTGCCTTTCTTTAAAGAATCCCACAGTCTGATACTTACACTGCATTAGACTCTTACCATGTTTTGTTTGCTTGTTTGGGGTTTTTTAAGAGATGTGTAAGATTCTCCTTACACCTATTCTTGAAGGTGGAGGAATCTCCCTAATTAGCACTATCAAGTGCAGTGTGAAAGCCCTGATCACAGCCCCACATTTAAACCAGAGTTGTTTCTCTGTTTCTGGTTATCTCCATGTATCGGCAGTGGTTTTTCTGGGATGTGAACACCAACACGTGGAGTTAATCATGAACTATCAATCTCCATTTATTGCCAATTATCAAAATATGTTGTTATGATGTTTCAGAATAATAACTCTTCAAATCATGTTATAGCTTCTTGTATCTTTCCCCCATAAGCATGTGTTGCTTAGTTGGTTTTTGTACACAGTCTCTAAAAAGCTTCTGAGGAGTCTGTCCATGTTCCTTCCTTCAAAGTGATTTTGATGCTCAATTTTTAATCAGCTTAATTTCCCAGAAAGTTTTGCAGAGGTGTACTGCAAAAGCATGTATCACATTATTCAAACAACCCACTTGTGTCTGAATAAAGGGAATCTTTCTCTAATACATCAGTTTCAGAACATACAGAAACTGTTTGGACAAGATTTGAAAACTGGAGGCTGCCAAGGTAAGCTATGAGCATGACCATTGAATTGAAAAATGTGTCTCCTAGCAAAAGAATTTAAAATTTTGGCTTGGTTAGCTTACTAAAGGCAATAGTGTATAAGTTTCCCTCAGACATTTCAGAATGACTATACAAGGAGCAGAAATGTTGTGGTGGAGGCCATTCCAGTCTAAAATGGAGAAATGGTGCAAACACCAGACATGACTCCCAAGTTACATGAATTCTGTAGTAGAAATAACCAATCAGACTTGTCATTTGGATAAGAATGATCCCAGCTTCTTTTCTCTGGTAATATTCAGACCTTGTTTTTCTTGATACATAGGCTGAGAAAACTTTCTGGGTTTTTTCCTTCTCTGAAGGATTAGTTTGTCAAATAGAAAGAATAACTCCATCTTTTTTCTACCTACTTCTTCTTTCTTTGGTGGGTTTTGGAGGTGGGGTTTTTATTTGGTTTTAGATTTTTGGCCTTGCCCCTCATAACACAGCAAGTTTTCAACTGGGTTTTTTCCAGAACACATCAAGTGATGCGTTCTGGATATATTCACAACATTCTCTGTTGTGAATACTAAAATTTGATTGATTGAAAATCTAAAATTTGTTCTAAACAAACAAAACAGTTTTGGGGCTGGGAAGATTTTTTTTCCTTCTTTGTCGTACTAAAGTCTACCCAGAAAGAAAACATGTGCCATTATTTATATATGCTTTGTTTGTTTGGAAGATTTGTACTTCACAGCTGTTAACAGCCAGTTTGTCACAGTACAGTACTTTGCCTCAACCTCAGTAGTGGAATAGAGGGGCAGAAAAATGGCTCATAAGCACCCTGATACTGAGATTGATTGGTTGTCATTCCCAATTTGCCTTCTCTATTTGTAGATAAAGGAAGCAACAAAGAGCCCACTTGAGTGCTAATTCATTGCATTGCATTTTGTGTCTCAGTTGCATTACAAAATTCATACTTCTTTTTAGTTAGAGAGCTAAATTGAGCAGGAAATGAAATAGATGACTGCCAGGACATTAAATTGTTCATACCATGGACTGGAACAGCAAGAATGACAGAAGGGAATTCCAGCAAGTCAACTGTTCAATTGCACAACTGGGACCTATTTGGCAACCGGTCTTAATCACTACCCTTGCTCTCCCAGTCACACCAAGGAACTGCTCAGTTTACAGTCTAATTCCTATAACACACATTCAGCAGCCCATCCTACTTGAGGGTTTTCTTCCACCTGGCTATATATCCTTCCAATATTTCTGAAAAGTCCCATGGTATGAAAGTGCTACCCAACATAAATCCCATCAGATCAAGTTATGTTCCTTCTGATAAACCAAGACCATGTGACAATAGAAAGTCTGCTAATCTCTTGTGGAAATGATTCCCAGGCTTGTGTTGCATTATCTAACACACAGGGTTTTATTCTTTCTACTCCACTGAGATATGAACAGGAAAAAAGGGATGCACTTTCTGCACTACCCAAACGCTAGAGACAAATACCTTCCCAACCAAAAAAAAAAAAAAAAACCAAAACAAAAAGCCCACAAATTCCCAAGAGATCTTGGACCAGCAGTATTGGGCTGAAGCAGAAGCAAAGGAATGAGGAAGGCTAGTGAAAAGGTACAGAAGGCATCTGAAAGTGGAGGGAGCTGATTGGGCACCCTTATTTTGGCAAAACAAAAGAAAAGTTTAAAAAGAAAAAAAAGAATCATGTTACTGGGAAATGAGAAGGAACATAAGCAAGGAAAGCTTCTACAGACAAATAACTGTAAGCAAAAAATTAATTAAAGTATCTAGTCCTATAAAGAATAATAGAAGTCAAAGGGGAGAAAAAGTGAATAAATAGGAAGGGCAAAAAAAGTGGTTAAGAAGAAGGGTAGAGAGAAATGAGGTAGCATATTTCAGTTTTCCATGTTATATGTATTCCTGTCACTTTGAACAACTGGGAGATAAATGTAAACTTCAATGACTGAATAGGTTGAGTAAAACTAGACCACAAGTGTGCTTAAAACAAGAATTGCCACTGATAAATGCAGGAAATACTGCTGAGGTGTCAATGGCTCTTTTATAGATTGTTTATTTTCTGCAAACAGAAGTTTAGACAGGCAAATAAGTCATGGATAATTATTGTCATTTTGAGGCTATTACCTGAAATTAAATCCACCTGCAAGCCACGCCTGGTCAAATAGCTCTTTCTTAGTAATATTTGTTCAAAGGTTAGTTTCCTGTAGCAGATGAACTTGTGATGAGCTAGTCAGGAGCCTTTTTATTTCCAAGGACTTTTTGAATATCCTCAACAAACACTTAACAGATTTCTGTTTGCCATTGGATATCTGTGCCGTGTGAACAATCATCAGGAAAACTTTAAGATGTTATTTGTAGGTGTGACCTAACCCACCAAATATAAGCATTTTATTTGTGCCTGGTTTCAAGTACTGAGGGAGCCAGTCCTGTCATCTGGCAGTCACAGGTGAAGGGCTTTGGGGGTCTCCAGAGGACAGTGCTGAACGCTGCACTTTGGTCACTATGCGTCCATCGATGAAGATAGGATTTTCATGAGGCATTGGCAGATTTAGGTGCCTAAATCTCATTCACTTGGTGGTGTTATTCAAATAAAACTGCATATATAAAAATAAAACAGATTTTATATTTGGATGTTTCCACTCTGTTCTTTTTCAGGTTTAGTCATTACATGGTTTCTGATGACTAAGACTTTGAGATAATCTCTAAGCGGAGATTATCTTAAAAAAATTATTTTCTAAAATTAATTTTTTTGCGGAGGATATGCGTACCAATGACATGTATGGGGTTTTACTTTCACAATTCTCACAAAATAATGGATTTCCTAACTTAAGGTATAGGTCTTTTTAAGCTTGTTGGGGTAAAATATGCAAAAGCCGCATAGATGCAATTATTTTGGGAGGACACAGATGGATATTATAATGACTGAAAATTTCTTGCTTATTTTAACTGCATATAAATCATCTCTGGAGACTATCTCCTTTATGTTAAAATGCAAACTATGACATGGAAGAAAGCGAAAAGCTTATACGCAAGTTTTCTAAGTCTTTTTTTACTCAAATAAAGATTACAAAAACCCAAAAACAAACTTAAAACCCCCTAGAAATCTTACACAGGTACATGCTTCCTTTGTAGGCCTTCTGTACTGCTGAAAATTTGGAGTAGGTATAAGATAAATAGACAATAAAGAATCATATATTAATTTGGAATCTTGATTGAGTTCAGCATGTTTACACTTGAACAATTGAACTCTCATCAGCCAGAAGGCTTCTGAATTTCCTGTAGTGACCCTCAGCACAGGGTCAGGACTATTTAGGCCTGCTGAAGAGATAAGTTGATGGCACCATCTCTCACAGCATAACAAAGCTGTGCAAAAAATTGGAGAATATCCTCCCACTCTGCTCTGCAGTGCTGCAGTGCTGCATCCAGCTCTGGGTCCACCAGCACAGGAAGGACATGGAACTGTTGGAGTCAGTCCAGAGGAGGCAACCAAGATGATCAGAAGGATGGAGCACCTCTGCTGTGAGGAAAGGCTGAGAGGATTGAAATTGTTCCACCTGGAAAAGAGAAGACTTCAGGGTGACCTAATTGTGACACTCCAGTACCTAAAGTGAACCAACAAGAAAGCTGGAAAGGGACTCTACAAGGACATGTTGAGACATGAAAAGGGGAAATGGCTTCAAAGTGAAAGAGAGTAGGTTCAGATTAGATATTAGGAAGAAATTCTTTATTGTGCAGGGGGCAAGGTAGTGAAATAGGTTGTCCAGAGAAGCTGTGGATGCCCTGAAGGTGGTCAAGGCCAGGCTGGATAGGGCTCTGAGCAGTCTGGTCTAGTGAAAGGCATCTCTGCTCGTGGTAGAGAGATTGGAACTGGATGTTTTTTAAGGTCCCTTCCAATCCAAGCCATTCTATGATTTTATGATTCTATGATTATAGTTTCATAGCGCATGATTGCAAATTAAAATCTCTGACTTACTTTTATGACATACTTGTGGATAACATCGGGACTGAGGAAAGCCTTACATCTTACAGCAGTTGAATTTTCTTTTTCCATTTTCCAGATTAGATTAAATATTGGCATAGGGCAAAAAGTGTGTTGTAAAAATAAAACTGAAGGAACAAGTAATTCACTGAAAAGTCTCTATATAATACTTTATCTTGACATTGTGAAGTGGCTTCAGCTACCTGTCAAACACCCACTCAGCCCCTTGCTCAATCCCCTTTCCTGAGGGCCAGGATGAAAACAGAATGAAGGCAAAAAGACTCATGAATGAAGATAGTGATATTTTAATAGGGAAAGCAAAATGAGTGTGTGCAAGCCAAGGAAAAAGAGGAATTAACTCACTCCTTACCTTTGGCAGGTGTCCAGTTTGATACTGTAAAGCAGAGCTTCACATCTGTAATATATACTTGGGAACGCAAATATAATTACCATGAGTATCCTTTTTTTTCTCTATTCCAGAGCTTGACATCATACATGTAGACTATTCCTTTGGTCAGTTGGGATCAACTGTCCCAGCTGTGTTCCCCTACAGACCCTTGCCCAGACAATCTGTCATATTAGTAGTCACACAACAGAATGCTGGTAAATAGCCCAAGGTTTTTTGCATGAAAATATCTCCATTAGGAGTCTTATACTTTGCATAATCTGTTATGAGCCATGACTTGAATAGCTGCAGACTACATGAGAGCATGTGTGTTGCATTTAGGGAGTCTTCTGTGAGTTGCTGCTGAAGAAAATATTCCAGTGAGACCTTGAAAATAGCTGTCTCTCTTTAGAAACAGGGCTAAAAGGGACTGCTTGGAGAGTGATGGCTTTAAGATTTTTGAGAGATGCTTTACTCCTCCACATTATGACTTTTATTTTCATTAGGCTGAATAATGTGACTTTTGCCCTAAGGAGAAATCCAGATTTCATATTTTTGAGAACAGATTGACAGTTATTTAGGTATCTAGTGCAATTTTAGAGTATTGTTCAGTTTTCTCACACACACAGAGTGCACAGAAACATTTCCAAATAATAAAAATGGACCCAAATCTAGAGTGGTTTTGGTCATTTTGCTTCCAGAAAAAAGTTGGGTTCTGTTTTTGTTTTTTTGTTTTGTTTTGTTTTTATTTGTTTGTTTGATTTTTTTGTTTGTTTTTTTCTTTTTCTCAGTAGCACAGAGACTTAAGCATTCAGAATTAGGCAAAATGTGGGATGTTACACAAGTTTCAAGTTTCAGCAGTACAGTGTGGGATGGCAGCAGTGAATCCTACTCTGACAAAGGTATGAGTTTTCATAAATGTTAGCTACTGGTAGCAATTAAAAACTTGACATGCAAGTTATCTCTTCATTCCTCAGCCTAGGTTTATGACTTAAAATATCACACATTCCATTAACATTGTGGATTTATTCACTCCCTGGCTGTGATTGTCAGAATATAATTAAGTAAATAAATGTTCAAGGCAGCAAATATATCCTTGTCCTTCATACTCTTCCATATTCTCTGTGCTCTAAAATAACTCAAGTTTTCACTTTTTTCTTTCCTTCAATTTAATAAATCATCTTACCCTGAGATTAGCTCAGTTGGTAAGAGCATAGTGCTAATGACACCAAGGTTGTGTGTTTGATCTCCATATGGGCCATTCATTTAAGATTTGGACCTGATGATCCTTGTGGGTACCTTCCAACTCAGAATATTCTGTGATCTCTCCTTTTTTCATTCTCATCAGAGTAAAAGAATATTGAGAGAAAAAGCTATTATAGGCCTTCTAAATCAGATTATTTTGCAGAAGAGGAATGCAGCATATTATCCTGATGAAATTCTATGAAGTTCTAATATTTCTTGAAAGTAGAAGACTCATCTGAAAGGAGCCTTATGAGAGGAGATAGAAAACTAGTGAAAAAAGAAGAACCAGTACAGGCAGCTTCACAGTCTGTGCAAAATCTTTTATAAACCATTGTTGCTGCCTGGAGAGGACTTGGATGTGAAATGGAATTAAGGAATCTGTCTCTCATCTTCCACTCCATCAATGCCCTCATCTCACCCCTTCAATCATTTCCAGTATTACAAGAGTGCCATAAGCCCTTTAAACATGTAACTACTTGATCACACAAAATCATGTCACCCTCAGTCCCTTCTTTTATTATAGTTGTATAAGAACTGAGAAAAGGTGCATCTGTAAAATGAAATTCAATTGCCTTCAAGGCTTGACTCCAGCCTGTGTATCAGTATTTGTAGGTCTACTGAACATGATAGTTCTGGAAAGAGAAAAGGTGTTGTCGTGTTGCTGTTGCAGTGAGATGCTGTGAGAAGAGGCAGTGACACATTAACCTGCCCTTACTGCTTCCAGAGCCTGAGCCTTTAATCTTGGACATATCTTTGCTTTAGGTTGCTCAGCAGTAATTCAGCTGTTTCTATTGTTGTTCCATATTGCACAGATACATCTAACAGTGGTCCAGAAAAGACAACTACTCTTACAAGGGGAAATATTTTTACCTAAAAGGACATTCTCAAATACAAATATATTTCAGGGACGTGGTGCTGGTATGCTGTGTAATCAACTGAATCAATATAGTAGTTCTGCTGAAACCTAGCATAAAGTAATACTCACCTTGATCACTTATTAAACATTTTGATTTCCTAAATGCAAACTACCACAAAAAGGTTTTATAATTACCAGAAAGACTTGCAGTGTTAAGATATGTCCTTTCCCTCTTGTCCATTTTTTTGCCCCCCTCCTGTTACAGATGTCCTGCAGGCAGAAAAGCCAACCAGAGGATGGCAATTCTGTTTTACAACAGCTTTCAGAATTTCACAGTTTGTTTGTGGTCTGAGGCTCCATTAGAAAACATCTGGTGGAGCTATCATGTGAACAACAGAATATGAAAGAGAAAATGGAGTTTTTCAGGCTGAGGAAAAGGTTTCTGCTTCTGACTTGTGGAAGACTTTTTTCTGTTTTCCTGATTGAAAACAGGCAGGATTTTCATCTGAGTTTTTTCCTTCACACTCCTCTCCAATGGCCTTTTAATTACTTTGGGATGCTATTGAACATAATATTTTTATATTAAAAATATAAACTTTAAATTAAAAATTTATTTCAAGATCATCTGCTATCATGCAGCATATTAAGATTTTGAAAGGAATATGGGTACATATGCTAATGTAAAAAAGAATTTATGGGTATACTAATATCAAAGTAAATGCATTTAGAATTTATGGACTATCACTGAATTCAGATTTTTAAAATGAAATGCTAAACAGTAGTAACAAAGAAACTTCTGTGTAAACTAGGGTGTTGGGTATGTGAAGTGATGGACATGGAGTACAGGAACTCTGTGTTCTAGAAGGTGTAGAAGACCTGGGTCCTTGAATGTGGGATCTGGAAGCAAGCTATCAAACTGACTCCCAAATTACCACCTTTTCAGATGAAAGGATGAGTTCTAACTGAAATAGAGAAACTATTATGGCTGAGGAAAACTGGAACATTGAAATTGTATTTGATGTGTCAGACAGAATGAACACCTTCCTTGCATTCTCATTCTAACAGTGAACACTTTCTCCCTGTATTTTGGTAAGTTAGCTCTTCTGCGCTCTCTGGAGCTTCACGGTAAAAAATTAACTAATTTATTTATTTGGCAGTTGATTCAATAAAATTGCTGTCACAATATCTGCATTATACTGCCTAATTATTTTCATTTCTGCAATACATGCTGCCTTTTTGGTATAGAGTAATAGTAATTTTTTTGACAGATGATTAATAAGACTACTGGAAATTACATCCTTAATTGTTGTAGAATTTGTTTTCTGATATGCTGGCCAGTCTTAACCACAATTACAGAGCTGGTCTTGGTCTTTAATACTTTTTGTGATAGGATTGCAAGGATTTTGCAAGGATTCAAAGTTTCATTCACCACTAAAGTCTCTGATGAAGTATTTTATTACTAGAATGTTTAGTTCTTATGCATTAGAAAGCAATGGCCTTGTAGTCCTAAATTAGAAGCAAAATTAGATATTTTTTTTATGAGCTGTGGATTAATTGAGCTCAACTAAAAAACAGTTGCTCAATAATAATTTATTTAGTTTATCCAATGCTACTCGTATGCAAAAATATTTTGTTTCTTCCCCAATTTCCTTCTGTGTTTCAAATGTTATTTTGTTGCTTTTGTCATCCAGTCTATGTATCCATATTTGACGTGTATTTGAGTTGTATTTAAATCCATCATGTTCTCTGAAGACATCTGTGATGCCTTATCCTGTGGATAAATCCTCAAAATTGCAAATAAGGTAAGGTAAAGGGGGTCAATGTCTTTCATAGCAATGATTCCTAGGGCATAGTTACTGTTAAATCCATGTCTTATTATCTACTCTTGTTGAAACATGGCTTCTGGACAGGCATATATCCTTGATTTGAAGGTATCAGGAGAAAGCACATACATTCACTTTTATCAGTTTATTTTCCTATAGGTGTTCCTTTTCAACCAATTGGTTTTGTATTATATCTAGCTTATTTTGCTTTACCCTTAAGAAATATAAAAACTTCTAATTTTCATGCATATGGAACAGAACACATCTAGAATCATCTAGGTTACTAACATTAGGAGCTTTGGTATGGCCAGAATTGTAAGTTTGCAGAAACAGTGCATGAGACCATTTGATTTTCTTAAATTATTGTTGTTTTATTTGTTTGGGTTTTAATACATACACACAATACACACATACATCTACATACTGAAATGCAGATGTGCTAAATACTTCTTACCATTCATGTTTGGTGTGTCTATAAATGTTATTGCCCTTTGGAAATTTTGTGACTCCTTAAAGTCTCTTGATTTCTGAGTTTATCCCAATTTCTTTCTACAGACTTTATTGTTTATAAAGTTGCCGCAGGCATGAGTAAAAACAGTAGAATATGACCAAGTCTGTAATCTTAAGCAAAAGTAGGACTGATTTCTGAAAAGCTAATTCTAATTTATAGTACTACAAATCAGATCCCAACTTGAACAGATGGTAATAATTATTAATGGTAAATACATTTAATGAAAATGAAAAAGAAGAAGGTTGTGTGGCAACAAATCACCTGAGGAAGTCAAGGAGATTAAATTTATTTCATTGTCTAAGAATCTCTCCGTGTTGAAGTACCTGCTTCCAGATGTATTATACATGTTTGTGGATTTGAGATGCTTTGTTCTTGATAGTAAAATGGAACTGAAAGTTAGAGCTGGACAAAAATGATTTTCCCATCCCCAAAGAACTTTTTTTAATATTTCAACATTTTTCCCAGACTAAACCAGGATGAAAAATTGGACTGTCAAAAGAGTTTAAGAACTGAAATTTAAAGATAAAGAACAGATTTTGTATAAGAAACAATAAATAGAGTTTTCAAGGGTTTTTCAGCTTAGGAAACATATCTATGGCTGTCTATGATAGCTGTTGAGAAGGTAGATAGGCAATTATTCATTGCTCCAAATGAAAAAATGTTGGGAGCATGAAATGAAGTTTGAAAATGGCATAAAATGCATAGTCACACTTTAAATGCTTCATTTTAAGATGCTGTAGAGGCAAAAAATTTGCATATGTTAAAAAAATTGCATCCTGGAAGAAAATTATCCATGCTTATTAAATGTTTCGTAGTCATTGAGCAATAAAATCTTGCATTTCAAAAATATAGTCTGAAGAAGCAAAACTATTTGTGTGTTTTTATACTCTCTCCTAAGGATTTGCTATTCAATACTTTTCATATGACTTAACACAAACATATGCTTTTGCATTCTTATGTTTATCATATGTAAAATGCACTCACACAGATTAACATTAAAATAATACCAAATTAGATTGTAGCTTCTGCTAATTTTGAAAAAGAAATATTTATTAGAAGGTTTATGAAATGTTTTCCTTAGCTTCTAAAAATAAGATTCTCTTAATCATGAAAAGATGCAGTCTTTTGCTTTGAGAAAATGCTGCAAAAGAACATTTCAGAATTTCAAAAAACAACACAAATAGGGGTAATGGAAATTTGCCAGTTTTCCTTTCTGGTAAACTATCAATTTGGTTAAATTGGTATTTTTAAACTAAAAAATAAAAAAGATTGTTCTAAACCATTTCTTGATTTAGGTAATGGAGCAATTGTTAATGTTTTAGCAATTAATTTGAATTTTAAAAATCCTATTGCTCTAATGAAAGCATACTGAAACTAATAGTAACACTGGAAGAGAACCTTGTCTTCAGGACATTTTTTTATTTTAACACATGGCTGTGTCATGACTCAATGCTCTTGATTACTGACATAACAAAACAGAAGATCTATGAACATACTAGAAATTTCTTCTTTGGATAATGGAATCTATAGGCTTTGAAGTCTGAGACTAAACTTGTGCTGAGACTTTAAATTCAACACGTATATTCACATATATGGAACATCACTTCTGCATGTGTATGCATTCTGTGTTCCAACAGCAGAAAGAATATCAACTATACTTTTGTATATGACTGTGTTAAGCCTACAGAGGGCGGGTAACCTGGGAAGAGTACAAAGAGACTGACATTGTATGAGAACACCAAGCTTTGTGTGGTGGTTGCTAGATTGGAGGGAAGGGATGCCATCCACAGGCACCTGGACATGCTTGAGAGGTGGGACCTTGCAAACCTCATGAAGTTCAACAAGGCTGAGTTTGAGAGGCTGCACCTGGGCTGGGGCAATCACAAGCAGGTATATAGGGTGGGTGGAGAACAGATTGAGAGCATATCTGTTGAGAAGGATTTGGGGGTGTGGGTGGATGAGAGGCTGGACACAAGCTGGAAATGTGCCCCTACAGCCCAGAAAGCCAGAAATGCATCCTGGGCTGCATCCAAAGCAGCACGGGCAGTAGGTTGAGGGCGGGGATTCTCCCCCATTACTCTGCTCTCATGAGACCTCCCCCCCTTGAGTACCGGCTCCAGCTCTGGGACCCCCAACACAAGAAGGACATGAACCTGTTGGAGTAAGTCCAGAAGAGGGCTATGAAGATGATCAGAAGGATGAAGCACGCTCTGGAAACACTGGACAAATAGGCAAACACAACTGCTGAGTAGGTAAATTGAGGCAATTGTGTAGGATAAAAAAAATTCCATTTGTAATTTTACTGATGCTGCCACTTTTGGAATAGAATAATTTATCTAAATGATGTCATTATCTTCAAACAGGCATTTTTAGGGTATGATTCACCTCATCTCAAATGTACAAAGCACACTGTGAATCACACATGAAAAGGAGCCCTCACTGACTATAACAAGAGCTTGGTGTGACTACCTTGCAGGGAGCCATCTGGCTTGTATTTTAAGTGAGAGCAATCCCACCCCCTTTGTCTTGTTTTGGAGCGTGTGGTCCACACGGACTGTTCATCACTGAGGGGTGTTCATGGAAGAATGATTAGAAAGCAAATGAGATGATGTTACTGTGCAGCACTCAAAGCACTCTATCTGTTTCACTTACCAAAGAGCAACACAAGGTGGGAGAAATAACCATTTGAATGTAGCAAGAACAATCAATGAAACTGTAATGGCTGGAAGTCAGAATTAGGTAAGAAATAAGGTGCATATTTTTGGCTACAAGGATGACTTATAGGAAAAATTCATAGACATTGTCAGTATCCAGGCTTTTTCACTGACATTGCATGACTTGGGATATTTTAAGATCTTTCCACTTCAAACAAAACTTAATTCAAAGATGCTTTGGAAGTCTCCTTCTGATGGAAGATTGTTAGATTGAAGGAAAACTTTTTTGGATATTGTAATTCCTTAAATTTTGAATCCGCCTCTGAAGCAAATGTAAATATCACAAAATTATTCAATAATACCAGAAGACAAGTGAGACCTGTTTTCACAACTCATTATCTATCACCATTACCCAATACAATGAGTTTCTAGAACCAGCATCAAGTACCACCACCAAGAACTGTGCACATGAGAGATGGTTTGTTCAGATTCTGACATGTAACTGTAATATTAAAGTAGCTTTTACCTACATCAGGTGTTATAATATATAGGATACCTTCAGAGAATAAAAAGTTGTTGGGAAACAAAATTTGACTTCAGAGACCAGCTTAAAGTCATGAGTTTGTATACTGAAAATACTCTTGCATTATTCAGTGAAGTTGAACAGATTTCTTTAGTAAGATTTTAATTCTGCAAAATAGTAGAATTCATAAAAAAAACCCCAAAACTTTAATCACAGTAACTCATAGTAATGTTTTAGAGTTTATACTACAGCTTATCAAAATTATTTGAGATGCCCAAAGTATTCCCCATTTCTCTTCAGGCATTGTGTCTTTCCACTGCCTAGAGTACATTCTCCCTAATTAGATAGGCATTCAAAGGTCACACGAAATTTGTAAGGATTTGGATATCAGTCTCTTTAAATCTGGCTGGTAGTTTCCTGGACAGAAGGCAATGTTCAGAAAAAGCAGAGGAATCTCATTGTCTTCACAGTGCAGAGGATTACAGCTGGGTGGAGATTTACCAGGGGACTACAGCTAAGAGGGCTACGACCCCTCCATTAATGAGCACGGGACAACACAAACATGGTGCAGCATGAGCAGGGAGCCATCCAATGACACAGCCCCTTCCTGGCTCCCTCATCATTCCTGTGGCAGTGATACAAGCAAAATCACAATTTAGGCAGAAAATGAGCCATGGGCTTGGATAGCATTGATTATTTAGTGTATTAGCTGAGGGCAGAGTTTACATGCAGTATCAATTAGAAAATACTTGGCAATGAAAACAAGGCTAAAGGCCTTTCTGTTTTATGGCCAAATCCTGCTCACTTTCCTCACATGAGTAGCTCTAATGAAGTCAGCTTGAGCTCAGTGATTTCACTCCAAAATCTCTTAAATCACTCTCTTAAATCTCTTATAAGTTGTAGCGAAAATTTGAAAGTATTTGAAAGGGAAACTTTTAACCTCTGCCCCTATTTACAATTTTGGCTGCTTCCTTTATCATACTCTTCTCGGATCACCTCCATCCAAAAGTCCTAAAAAATCCCTCCAGATATTTTCTTCTTATTCTTTTTCATTAAATACTATAATTCATTTTTTTCCCCTAATTCTGTTATAGTTTTCCTAGAAATTCAACGTCATAGTGATCAGATATGTTCTTTGAACTTTCCCACAATGTTGCAGGATTCAGAAATACTGAAGGCAGTCTCAGATTTTTGTGTTAAAAAGTATGTTTCAGCCCCCTTTCAGTAGGTTGTGCTGTGCCAGCAAAGGCAGTGGTGTGTCAGAGAACATTTCCAGGGTAAGAGCAATCTGGGGTAGAAGAGATGAGCTCTGTGACATGCCTTTGGTGCATGGTGTTACTGGGAGAGTGCAAGTGCTCCTTCACTAGCAAGTACCTTTACACAAGGTTGTGATATTTCAGGGCTCATTTTCTCATCTGCCTTGTGACACTGAGCATCCATCCTGGGTGTGAATCCTCACAGTGGGGCAGTGTCTGTCCCTTCTCTTGGGTGAGGGCAGTTCTCCTGCTGTCTCCTCTCTGTGCAGTCAGAAGAGTGTCACTTATCATCAAATCAGAGAATGCTTTGGGTTGAAAGGCCCTTCAAGATCATCTCATTCTAACCCCTCTTGCCATGGACAGGGAAATGTCCACTTTATCAGGTTGCTCAAAGCCCTGCCCAGCCTAGCCTCGAGCACTTCTAGGAATGGGGCATCCACAGTTTCTCTGGGCAACCTGTTCCAGTGTCTCACCACTTTCATAGTAAAGAATTTCTTTCTAATATCTAATCTAAATCAATTTCAAGCCATTCTCCCTTGTCCTACCACTGCAGGTTCTTATAAATAGTCACTGTTCAGCTCTCCTGTAGGTTCATTACAGGTATGGGAAGGTGCTCTAAGGTCTGCCCTGAGCCTTCTCTTCTCCAGGCTAAACAACCCCAATTCTCTCAGCCTGTCATCACAGGAGAGGTGCTTCATCCCTCTAAACATCTTCATGACCCTCCTCTGCCCTCACTGCAACAGGGCACGTCCTTATCTCTTGTACCATTGTTCATCTTTACTGAGGAAGGAGGGGATTAAAGGTAAGGAAAATGTTTTGTCTCCTTACTCTGAGTTAGCAAAAGTTTTTCAATGGCTACAATTGCTCATATTAACCATAAATAGCAATACAAATTTAACCTTTAAATTTGCAACTGATTCAAATGACTTTGACTATATTAATTATCAGGAATTCCTCATCAATATTTGGTGATCCTGTCTGCTGCCCTGTATTTGAATAAGAGAAAATTAATATATAACTATGTTTTTTTATTTTCAGAAAGAGAATGCAATTATGACAAACTATTTCATTGTCACAAACAATTGGCCATTTTCTTGCAAAAAAGTTAATTACTTCAAATATGTTTCAGACCTAACACCTTTCTAATTCTTGGCTTGTTGTGCTTTCTGAAATTTTTCACACAAGAGTTTGGATTTAAAGAGGAGTGAGCAATGGGTCAAATGATTTTGTTGAGGTAATGTAGGAGAAAAAAAATCTGATCAAATCTCTTGTACTACACATTTGTGTTTTGTATTTTCTGTTATACATAGATTTTGGAAACCTTCACTTGGGCTTTGGATATTAAATTGTCTGTGGTAAAGAAAATAATATGTCATTAGAAGATTAAATATAGCACAAAAAGACTAAAACATCCTCTTTATTTCCATTAGAAAAAATAATTCATTAAGTCTGAAGTATTTTTGAAAAACAATTAAGTTAAAATACTGTTTTTTTTGTTTGGGATGTTTCTTGCTCCAAATAAATTAGAAAAAACACCATAGTTAACCTATATCAGAATTTCAACATTTCTTGCTCGAACTACAGAAGAAAAAAATCCGCATTGTATGGAATAAGGACCTAAACAATATGGGTGCCCTGAAGTAATGTTTTTGGAGTAGAACTTTTCAGGTTTTTTGAAGTTGTTTTTTTTTAAAGTCCTGCTTTCTCTCTGTATCAGAAACAATACACTGCCGAATCCTTGCCCTTTTGGAGGACCAGGGCTGCTTCCCAGCTTTTGTAGCAGCCTGATTTCTCATCACAGTCAGTAACTAAGACCACATTAATCTCAAAAGTACATGTCTGGCTCTAAAGACTCTCAGTAAAGTATCTCCCCCAAAAATGTCAAATGGCTTTCCAGCCCCTTAAAATTTGGATCTTGGCACTGCTGTTTCTGAGGTCTATCTATCAGCTGGATATTGACCCAAAAGAGAAATCTCAAACACAATCCTCTACCCAGAGACAGGAAACAGAGAAGTTCATGCTCCATGGTAATTTTTCCTCTTCTAAGCATTCCATAGTTGCAGGTGCAGGTGTTGCCTATTTTATTTTACACGCAGAAGAGCAGCAGGGAGTTACAGTTTGACTTGCAATGCTACGAAGATGTCTGAAGTCTTTGCACATCTAGAACAAAGCAATGTCTCATCTGTTGTTATCAACTCCTAACACATTACCATCTGATAAAAACACTTCGTCAAATGTTGTACATGTAGGTAGCATGGGCCGTACATGTTTAGTTATTTCTTTTTTATCTCATAGCTGATAGGTAGTCTTAAACATGCTATTTTTACAGCTTTTGAAATTTAAATGCTGTGAAATCTGTTGTTCTGGGAATCTTTCAACTTTTGACAGTTATCAGTTGTTACATACTGGCTTAAAACAATTTGAGGCTTTTTATCACATTAATAAAAGTATTTCCAACCTGACAACAAAGTAATTCTTTAGACAAAACTCCATTTTATTGCATGTATCTGTTACGCCTCCCAAAAATTCATTTAGGGCATTTGTTCCTCCTTATTTGCTTAAAATGGCTTCTCTTCAAGGAGACCAAGAAGAAAGTTACATATCAAAATAATTTAAGTCTGAATGTTTTTTGTTTATGTTACTTCCACTCTGGAGCCCAATCTCTAGCCAAGTCAGGACTAGACTGCTTCATGCTGCTGAATTTAGTGCATCCTGATTACTCCAGTCTGAGTAATTAGCTGCAGTAATCATCAGACCTTATAGATCTGCTAAAGTGGTATAAATCTGGAATAAATCTCTATCAATTTAAAAAGTTTTAAAAAGGGCCTGAAGTTATATGGTTAGATGAAAATAAACCTCAATTTTATGCACTTTTTACGTTTACTTTTTTTCCCATCTCATCAGTGTTGAAGTGTGTTAGTGCTGATGTAAAATCCAATGTGCCCTGATAGATACAGATTTACACTCTATATGTGCATGTGTGTAGTTATTTCCTTGGTTTTTGAAAGGGTGGGGCTGTTACATTTGGTATGAATTTTCCTTCTTTTGGACTTGTACATTTTAAAGTTGAAAATCTTTACAAGAGGGAATCAACCACATTCTAATAAAAACAAATATTCGGAAAAATAGAAGAGAGAAAGGTGCTTTAAGCCATGACAAAATTTTCTTTTTTGTTTTGAATTAATTGGTTTCAGGGCTGTCTTCATGGAAAAGACTAAATACTCTAAGTCTCCTCATGTCTCTTCATTGACCCTAATTGTGAGTGAATGAGCTCCAGGGACACTGGGAATAACAATTCCAGTTACGGGAGAGGGAACAGAAAAAGGAAATACTGTTTCATACATGTTGACAAAATCTGAGCCTGAGGCTAGCTCACATACATTCTCAAACAGAAAGGGAATCCCACAGTGAATCACCCAGATTCTCACAGTACTAAAGCATGTAGAACTAGAACCAGGGAATTCTTGGGTAAGAATCCAATTTTCAACATAAAATATTAGTTTGAATCAGCTATAGTAGTTGGTTTGAAGCATTCATTTAATTTTGACCAGCATGTGGATTCTGTTGCAGAAACATCATTGTTCCTTTTTATACACATGGATTAAAGCACAGCTTTATTTCTGCTCCTCTAGGTACCTGTTAAAGTGTTTGTTTGTGCTCTGTGGGCTTGGGTTGCACTGTGCATGTGTTGCAGAAAACTGCTGTTTTCTGATTCTTTAGCCCTCAGTGAGATCATCTCTACCTCTCATTCTTAAATGAATTAGTCCTACTAACTATAGGTTAGTACAAGCAGTGCAATCATGCCACTCCAGATTGTTAGACCACTTCCAAATGCTTCCACATGGAGAAAAGAGGCTGCCACACCAGTTTTGCATCCAGAGTGAGCAGCAGCTGATTGAGATACCAGGGAGTAAAGGAAGGATTGTGGGAATGTGAAGGGTGCTCCACCTCAGACACCAGTTGGACACATACTTCCAGAGTGGCAGATGTAGTCAGATCCTGGCTACAGATTGGTTGTGCTCTCCAGCATGAGTGCATAGCCTAATAAACAGTGAACTGCAAGCTCTGGTTTCATTTCTGCTCCCTCTCCTCTTACTCCTGTGTGAAGGAAGAAAGGAAACAGAGAAGGAGAAAAAAGCCACATGTATCTCCTGCAGCTTTTCCAGGAGCAGTAGAAAACTCATAAGCCCTGCATTGCCCCGGGTGATGCTCTAGAAATACATTTCTCTCAGTAAGCCCAATATGCAATGCTACTGGCTTGAGAAGAGTGGCTGGGCAGCTACCTGCCTAGGGAAGGAATCATCTCCCTGTATTCAGCACTGGTAAGTGTGCACCTGTCACAGCAGACCTCTTGTTAGGGTTAGAAATGAGCCAAGACAGAGACTGTCATTCAACAACATGAAAAGGATCCTGGTTTATTCTTCTTTAGAGCTTTGCCATTCTGACTGACTACAGCAAGCTCCTACTGTAGGATCCAGATTCTGACCACAGCTTTCACCCAGCTCACTATGACTGCAGCCTCGGACTCCATCAGACCCAAACCCACCTCTCAGCAGATCTTTTACAGAAGCAACTCTTCCTTATTTCATTCTTTATGTCTCTCTAGATCATTCCTTCTTCCTCAGGGCTCCTTTACCTCCTCAAGATCCTCTTCCTCCAAGATCCTCCTGATCAGCCAATCCACGCTTTTTATCACACTTATCTTTATTAGTCACAGCTGTGACCCATTAAGGGCAAGGCTATTCCTCTTCTTTGGTAATTAGTACAACTGCGATTTATCAGGTCTGAGAATATCTTCTTCAACACATACATGCACCTTGATTTCTGTGCTTAGTTTTGGGCCCCTCACCACTACTTAATCTTATTAGCTGATGAAGGGTCTGGGGCACAAATTTAATGGTAAGCAGCTGAGTTTAGACTGGAGACCTTATTGCTCTTTACAACTACTTGGAAGGAGGCTGGAGCTAGGTGGGTGTTGGCCTCCTCTCAGGTAGCATGCAATGGACAAAAGGAAATGGCTCCTATTGCATCAGGGGAGATTTAGATTGGGCATTAGGAAAAATGTATTCACTGATAGGGTTGTCAAGAATTGCAATAGGCTGCCCAGGGAAAGGTTTCTCTGGAAGTTGTGTTAAAAGTTGTGTAGAGGTGCTACCTAGGGACATGATTTAGTGGTGGACTTGGCAGTGTCAGATTTACAATGGGACTCAATTATCTTAAAGGTCTTTTCTAACCTAAGCAATTCTATGATTCTGTGGTCCCATGTTAGTACCCACTCACAACACAGAAACAGTGGACTTATACTGAAGGACATCCTCCTGTCAGAGGGCCAAAGGACTCTTCCCTGGCTGACATCAGCTTTTGACTTTCACAGCTGAGGCTTGGTTGCACTTTTATGTTTACTACTACTCTCACTGACTTCTTCCAATGCTAAGGAAGGCCAGTGCTAGGGTGGTAGCAGACAATCTGGGCTCAGACCTGAGCATCAATTCAACACTCTAAAAGAAATGAAGAATGAGTGTTTCAAGTCCAACTAGGCATTACAATTAATGTTACTATTTTTCTTTCTAGATTTTTATTAAAGAAGTAATTTTTTTCCCTCCTGACTTTTGTAGTTTTAGATTCAGAGCTTTTGTATTCTCTTCTGCTTTACATGTTTTAAGTTTGAAACAAAAATTGATCACTTCACTGCTGTTTTCTGATTCTTTAGCTCTCAGTAAGATCATCTCTACCTCTCATTCTTAAATCAGACTAAACTGGAACCAGCTTTTTTTTCAGTGACTCAATTTTGCTCTATTCTTATCCAATGTTCCAAGTGTGGCTTTTTGCTTTGGGTATGTCATAAAATGTATATATAAAACATGGAAAGAATATCTCCTTTTAAAACAATACAGTGTACTGCAGTTAATTAAATCAATGTCAGCTTTCCAACTGCATGATCTGAGCTGACCTGTATCAAATGAATTAAAACAGCAGCCATTGTGATGGACTTTGGCATGTTGTCGTTGATTTATTTCCCTGTGGTCTTTCTAAACCTTTAGGGAGGTTTACAGGAGGTATTTCAGAAAAATCAGTGAACCCATCAATATGAGACAGGGCAAGTATAGTAAAAATAGTGCTTAGGTTAGGAATACCAGCTGATTTATTTAATAAATCAAAGAAACAATCTAACTCAGTTGCCTCCAGCATTTATCCTTCAGACATCATATATCCTTCTCTCGTCTAATTTAATTTTTCTTCTTGTTTCTATTTGACAGAAATATGAAATTTATAACTGAATACCTAGCTGGGGAAAGCTGAAATTCAAATGTATAGCACAAATATGATCCTCTCCATGGAAAACAGTTAAAGGGTTGGCAATATCTGACATCTGGGTAAAGGTATTCTTGGCAGATAGAAGGTTTTACAGAATAAGAGAGGCTTCTACCAACCTTCCCATCCTCAATGCACTGGGTCAGATAGTCTGATAGGCAAATTCTCATAGTCTTAATCCACTCTAATCTGCCATACTGTTCCTTCAGTACACAAGAGCTGTAGACAAGAGAGGTACTCTTGAAAATCACAGTAGTAATTTCTGACATTACCCTCAGGGATACATGGTCCATGAAATCGGGGGGAGAGATTATCTGCCTTCAGGATTTCTCCAACTTATGCATCACTCGATGTTCTCCCTCTGGGGATTTTCCATGTCCATATATTACTCACATAAGGAACAGCTTCTGGCCTCTGTAATTCCATCACAGAAACTTTTTAATATTCCTAAATGTTTGTGTAAGAAACCTCTGAGCACACAACCAAGCCTGATAAACTACAAAAGAAAAATGGGTGCCAGAGAACAAGAGGACTCTGGAAAACATTTAGGGTTTTAAAATGACATGATCTTAATTTCTCTGAAGTCTGAATGTTTTCATTTCTTCAATTGGAAGGTGATCCCTGTTAATGAGCCCAACTCCACATTTTCAGATTGTTTGGCTATAAGCTAGGAGAGATGATGGTGTGTTATTGTTATGGCTATTTCTGCCCATGTATCGAAATAGTAGACATAAATACATAGAAATGGTATTGGCAAGTTTCAAATGAATGATCAAGGTACTTTCTTCTCTTAACATGCTTACTTGGGTGACCCATTTGAACTGTTCCTTGCAAGTGAGCTGTAGTGTCAAGCAACCCTGACCTTTTCTGAGAGTGGTGGGAATTAAAGGAAATCGCTCAGCTATTTGGTCGTTGGAAATTCATAGTGCATTCTCTGCACTGTGATAGTGTTATAATGTAATTTTATATTATTTAATACCTTATAGAGAAAGCAAAAAAAGCTTAATTCAAAATTAAGTATTCTGTCCCCCAAACAGAAGATAACTTGATTAATATTATCCACCATTACACTGTTCCTGGGAGACACCTTCTCTCCAGCTACAACGATCTTGGGTATCCAAGCAGACTGAGTTTGGTTTTTTTTTTTGTAAATCTAGATAGGACAGAAGTATTAAGCTGTGTAGTGAATCTTCAGCTCAACATCAACAGTATCCAGGAAGTTTGAACTAGCTTTCTGGACATTATATACTAAGACTTCAAGAAAACCTTTGGCAATTTCAAACAGACCAATATCTGCCTTATTTTGGCAGACCAACATCTGCCTAATTTTTTTATTAAATCAGCAAATATCATCTACAGTTATATTATCTGGATCAGGTTCTAAAATCCAAATGATTATGAAAAAACTTCCTTTATAATGAATGAAAATGGTATCTAAATGCTTGTTCAAGATGCTATGGACATTTGGGTGACATTTCAAACCAGCAAGCACATTATCACTTACAGCATTTTATTCCAAGAATAAAATGAATTATATCAGAGTAGCATTTCTGGCTGGAGTGACACTAATGGTTATCTGTTTCACAAAGTTCAGAGTTCCATCATGCAGTACAGATAGTGAGTGAGAGCTGCAGAGTCAGTATTGTCAAGCACTCCCACCACTCTTCAGGCAAATCTGTTCAAGGTTGAGCCATTTCCTCAGCCATTGTCCAGTGTCTGAAGTCCTACTGAATGTCTTCCACCCCCTTGCAGAGCTGGGCTCTTAAACCCAGCACTGCATTGGCTACACTGGGGGGAACCATGGACATGATTCTAGAAAAAGGACAATTGCCTATGCCCCATAGCAGAAATGTAGCAGATATATCAACAGATGGGGCACGAAGGGCATGGCAAAACTGGCAGAAAAGTTTTGCTAAACCTTTGATTAAACTGTCGCTATATAGCATGAAAAGGTTAAACTCTGACACTGATATGCTCGTCTCATACATTAAGAAGGCACAGAAAGAACACTACTCTCTGAAATACCACAGCTGTGTTTATTTAGATTTATTTATATGAACTTTATTTAGAAGTGCATTTCTTTAGTTCAATTTAAATGAACTTACTTAATAAGCTTTTTGCCTTCATCAGACATCTCACCGGAAGACTGTGCTCATGGGATACCATACACTAAACAACTTCTTATTTCTCAAAAGACTTTTAGCTGCTAGCAGGGTGGCTCTACACAGTGACACACAGAAACGACATTGCCATTTTCAGGGTTTAAGGTCATAATAGCAGACTCCATAGCTGCATGTACACTGCTCAAATGTGTTTTAGATTGCTGTAGCTTGCCTGCAGCAGGACTCACTGAAAATGCTGCATTCACTTCCTTCCCAGCACATGCTTCATACTCTGTTACCACCCACTGCTCTTGGACAGTTCTAGCCTCTTTGTAGTAAGAAAATACAGTCATTGAATACCTCTGAGTGTTTGCTTACCTAAGCAAACTCTTTTCCTTTGAGTGGCCCTAGCAATCTGTGCACTGAGGAAAACAACTCATTCCACCACCTCCTACCATTTTGTGATTTCCTCTGGTTTCCTCCAAGCACTTCTGTTTTCTCATACTGCACACTCAACACAGATTAATCCTCTTTACCACCCTTCAAATGTCTCCTATCTCACATGCTGTCATGAGCAGTACCTCCAGAGGGAAATTCCTGTAAAATATCCTTCTGAGTAAGTAGCTGAGTGTGATAATGTTCCACAGGAAACTATGGGGAAAATATCAGATCTGGGACATGAATTCTTGATCTGAGTAGGTCTTCTAAGTTATCCAGGTGGTTGAAAGTGATTTATTTTCCCTTTTGCTTTCCTGAGTATCTGCAGGGTACCGGAATACAAATCCCACTATTAGTTACTGTCCCAGGCGTACCATATAGTCTTTCATCAAGAAATGATAGCTGGTGTATGACTTCTGTGAATTGAACTGGAGGCTTTATAGTGCTTCTTGTAGTTTGTACTGCTTGGATAACTGTGCTGAGAAAAGATTATTTGGTGCAGGAATGCAAAAGCGTGCTTAATCCAGGCATTCATTTAGGCCTTAGAACTGTGTAAAAAATTAATTATTGATAACTCTTGACATTTTAAACTAGAATATCACTGGATGTATGGGGACTGTGTCTTTTGCATCAGGGCTATCCACAAAGATTAAAAGATGAGCTTTAAAACTTTAATTGCTGTAGTTTCTGCTGCCAATAAAGCAAAATCCGAGGAAGAACATAAGTTAAAATAATTTAAAAGAGAGTAATTTGAATCTTTACCAAAAAAATTCTATCAGAACAGGGGGACAAGTCGACTTTTTATGTTAAGTTGTTCAGTACCTTTTAACATTGGTATGCAAAAAAAGAGTTATGATGAGTCATAGGAATGATTCATTCAGTCCCAGTTCTGGCTACAAGAAAATGTAGATAGCATGTATTTTAGTGTCAGCAGTAGTTTGGATAACAGGATACTTGATTTTAAAAGAGAAATATAGAAACTAGGGGAGAAGACAGCTGTGGTGCCAATATATAATGTCATTTTTAGTTCAGTTTTCTAAGAAAGTGATGTATATGGTCACATATCCTGTACCTCTCAGCATTCTTCCGATCCCTCTTGTTCAGTAAATAGTGGTAAATAAAAACTTGTTATATCTTTTTACTGGAAATACTGCAATATTTTTCACCTGACAAAGGAAAACGCTTATATTGAAAAAGTATACTTACTTGAAAAATAGACATAAAATATGAAGAATAACTGCAGATCTTCCCTTTGCAATTGCATACAAGAACATTTAATTACACCAAAAGAAACCACCCTAAAAGCTCCAAAGCAGAGAAATCCCTATAGCCCTGTGTTATTTTATTATCATTTTAAAAGAATAAGAAAGAACAGAATCCTCTGAAACTTTTGTGATGAGCTTTTAGAAGCAGAGTATAACACACCTCTTAAATTTTCTTCAACTTTGGCCTTAAACATGAGAAAGTAGAAATTAGTTGAATTAAATGAAGGACCTGGATTTGTACAGTTTTGAGGAGGTGGGTATAAATAAGACATGTTAATTTATAGGAGATAGAAAAATCATTGCTTTCTGCTACAGACCTCAGTCCGTATTTCATATTAAAAATACTGGAAATTTCTCCCTAGCATGTGTTAAGGCTGCCAGAAGATGATGAGGTCTCTGACAAGGTCTTCAGTTTAGGTTAAGCTGACTGAAAGGCATATGGAGAGCTACTGGCTATGAAATGAGGCATTGCTGGCCAGGACAGATAACTGTGGGAAGCTGGCCAAAGCTACAAAGTTCTGTGACTTTTCCTGGATTTCCCATCTGTATAAAGGGTTTATGTGAAAAATGACCACATTTCACAAATTGAAGAGGGGTGTCAAGTACCTTCTCAGGGCCAGTCTCTTGCAAAGCCAGCAGTACCTGGGATGTAATATCACTTATGCCATATAAAGCATTCAACCTGGGATATTCTATGATTCCATGATGCTCAAACACATGAAATACTCTTTAAATAAAATAAAATATTATTTTTCCCATGAGGGAAGTTAGACACTGGAACAGGTTGCCCCAATAGGTTGTGAAGTTTCTGTCCTTGAAATTCAAAACCCATCCAGATGCAGTCCTGGGCAGCCTGGTCCGGCTGACCCCAATCTTAGGCTGTTGGACCAGATCATCTCCAGTGGTTCTGTGGTTCTGTGGAAGGATTCCGAGCTGATTTGACACTTGTGTACCTGACCAGTTGACCTGCATGCTTAATCTTTATAAATGTCAGCTCACTTGGCTTACACTTGGATGATATATCTTTTTAATGTAGTCTGAACATACATAAGGATATGTTTTCACTCATTAAAACTGCCATAAATACAGTTTGAAAAATCAAGTATTTTCGACTGGATGGAGAAATTTTAGTCAAGGGGACTGGAATGTTTATTATCACACAAATATTCCTATCTCACATATAGGTTTGCAATATCTCTGAATTTTTCCCTTTCCATGTGACCTATCAGGTGCAAATAGATTTGTGACATTTTAATGTAAGCCCTTGGGAGGCCTCAGAAAATACCTCCAGTCCCTGTAAAAGCATGGAATTAGTTGCACCAGTAGCTTTCAGCTGATGAACAGTACCCACTAGCTTTCTTCTCTTACTTCATAAGGTGTTTAATGTTCTCAGAGTTTTTGTGTTCATTGGATGTATTTTCTTCATCTGATGTCTGAACAGAGTAAGGACATATAATCTTTTCACGTTTTTATACTTTCTGGCTCACTTTGGAATAGTTTTCAGTATAAGTTACTATAACGTGTGAGTTAAGTTAGAGGTGGTCTAGGAAGAGGTTGGAGGCTACACTGACATGTATAAGAGTGATGCAGATGACATTGAGGTCACATAGAATTACCTGGGTGACACCAGGTTCTTTTCTTCTAGGCAACTGAGTGAGGCGTAGGATAAATGTCTTCTGTCCAGTTTTCTCTTTGGTGATATTTGGTGGAAGCTTATGGCCTCAGGGTATAGAATTTTGGATTGTGGAAGGTTTCCAAGTGAATCTGGGAATGTGTAAGATACTAGGTCCTAATTCCTGAAGAGCTCCTGGGATTTGGATTCTTTTTAGCCCAAGGTTGGCCTTATCACGTTTTTAAAGAAAGCTAAGTTGGTCATTGTAAAGCAATGCAGAGCTAAGTTCAGTGATGAATTAAATGTTTGAGGAGCATCAGAACAGTTTGCTTTAGCTGGGGCATGTTGAAGTGCCTGATTTATCTTAACATATTCGTTTGTTAAAGTTTAAGGACGGCAGTGGCAAATTAATTAGTTGTAGCACAGCCTCTGCAATTTTAGACAATTAATCTTTCTTGCAATGTTTAAAGTGACAATAATTTGTCTGGATAGCTATTTCTCTATCTTCCCACACAAAATTAATTCTGCATTAATTGGAGATAAATAAAATATCTTTAACTTAGTGGGAATTTTGGGAAAGTATGCTGAAGATAAGGTTATTGTGTTATTCTCCTCTTCAGACTAGGATAATGCCAGTACTTTGAATCTCTGAGTTAGAATGTGTCTCTGGAGACAGCTGGGTATTTGCTGTAAGAAACAAGTTGGATTATGATGGTCACATTTTGAAATAAAGAGAGACAAGATGCCCACTGTGGGAAGTTATATCAAGTCTGGGTCCATTACAAGGCAGCAGCTTTTATTATCAGAATCACTATGGTTTCAGATCTTCAACTGAACTACAAAGGGTTGGGAATTAGGAGGAACCTATAACTGCAGTCTGCAATTGGCTGGTCTTACACCAGTCTCCTCTTTCATGGTAGTGAATTTTTATATATCAGCTCCCTCTCAAACCTTTTTGCTCGCTTCAATCCACCCTAACTTTATAATTTGGCAATTATCCTTTTATTTTCTGGTATTTTTATTAATGTTGGAGAAATTATACCTATTTTTAAGTTGAAGATGAAAGCAACTGATTTAACAATCTTCACCAATTTCTTTATGTAACTCTTACAAGATGCTGCTCAAGGTAAGAACTGAATCTGCTGACTCACACAGCACTGTGTATTACTGTAGGTGCCAAATGGCACAAATGGCACAACTCAGCACTGTGGTCTTAATCTGATAAAAATGCTCTGTAAGAGACAGCCACAGTCAATCAAATTCCTCACTAGAGAACAATCAGGAAACCTCACAGGAACTTGGCATGCACATCAGAGGTTTATAGTTTTCACACTGAATTTCCTGTTCTCTTCAATAGCTCCTGCAAATCTAATGACTGCCCAGGGAGATGGAAGAGTCACTGTCCCTGGAAGAGTTCAAGAAACTGCTGGATGTAGCACTTAAGGCCATGGTCTAATTTACAAGGTGGTGATTGGTCAAAGATTGGACTTTATGATCTTGGAGGTCTTTTCCAACCTAAATGATTATGTGATCTTGTGATTTTAACTTTTATGGGTTTATGAAGTAATACCCACCTGAAATTCTATGAGCATCTATAAAAATAAGGCATTTTTAACTGCTGTAGATGACAAAGTTCCACTGCAGCAATAAGGCTAATAATTGATTGATTGATCAAATGACATTTTGACATCTGAACACTATACATACTTAGACAATGCTATGGTAGATAGGGCTCTGGTGGTGACACTTCAGAATTCAAATTAAGTAAGTATATATTCTTTTTAAAGGGAACTGATTCAGAGAAATTGTCACTCTGCTGTTTGCCATCCACCACTATGTCAAGAATGTGCCTGTGACACTGAGACAGCTCTATCAGAAAGCTGCCTCCAAAAAAACAAGGTCCACCATCAGTGACTTAAGCAAAAAGACAGTGGAAAAGGGATAAAAACCTTCTTTATTAAGTCCGAGAATCCTATTTTAAACTGTATAATCTTCCTCATGTGGCATAAACTTGGATGCATTCTTCAAGCACAGTGACAGATGTATTTGTCCAGACTGCTCAGAAGGCAGTTATCTTACTGTCCTTTATTGGCCAATGCTGCCGCTTTTCTTAATGCCAAATAACAGAGTATTTATTGAAAAGCCGTTGATACTGAGGACATAACCAGCTTTACAAGCAGGACAAGATGACGATGGTGTTTGTGATTTATTAGCTGAAACCAACACACGAACCAACATAACAAAGAATGTAGCACGCAACTATCATAAGACAAGTACTGCATTCATTTGCCATCACCAGACAATGACCTGTGGAGCTGACATCACCGTTTCAGTTACTAAGATTTACAAGTTTTAATAGAGTTCACACATAATGTGTGTCAGATTAAAAGCCTGGCAAAATGGTAATTGTGTGTTATTGTTGGCTGGAATACTGTCCTGTGTGTAAGGCACAGGACTGGGACTGAGGCATTATATTAACTTTCATTCTCTCTTATGTTCACCAAAATAGTTAAAGACAGATTATTTACTCTCCTTGGGCTTGTTTCCTCATTTGTGACATAAGAAAAATTATGCTAATACTATCAGGAGTGACAGGAGGTTAAACAAACATTTCTGAACAAGATTGAATTGCAGTATGTAAATACAAAATATTACTATCATTCCACAAACAGAAAATCTTCTGGGTTATGAAATATTTTTGCATTTTCTTCTCTCTTGCAACCTGCCAACTTCATGACATTGTGACAGCTACAAGGTCAACCTATATTCCTTTACTCCCTAGTGATGAGGAGCTCAATGGGCAAGGGCTGGAATTGAATGAATCACCATTTTATGATCTTCTAAGAACTTTTATGGAAAAAAAAACCATTTCTAGAACTTCAAAGAATTTTAGGAAAAAAAAAAAAACAACCCAGCAGACTAGAAATACTCTAGTGACATAAAGGAAATTAATAGTCTTTTTTTAAAAAACATATATATTTTAACATAGTGATTCAGATGTAATCCCCCCACTCAGAAATTCTCTAGAGCTGTGAGATATATCAAGGAAAAAATCACTCTATACTGATTGATACTCAAGCCCATTCCTTGACCATTTCTCATGTTGATCTGTATTAAAAAGTGGGTTTGTTGAAGCTAAAAGACCTCCTTGGTTCTGGAAATGGAAGCACTAAAATTATATGAAAACTTAATTTGGGAGTTAACCCATAAAAAATTAATTATCTGTTTAAAGCAAAGGATCTGGAATAGTCTCTAGAGGTGTATGCCCTCACCATGTAAATACATGAAATTTGACTGCTTAAGTCATGGTGCTATCCTGTACCAGAAACAGGTATTGGATTCTTATTCTGACCCAATGCAGAAATTATTATATTCTTATGGACCTGAAGGTAAATTAGATTTTATTGCTGATGTTCATCTGTTCCGAACAAACACTTTACCTTTACAAAAGAAAGAGAATTCATGTCTATCTCTTCAGGAATGTGTATTAAACTCTGATACCACCTGCTATTAGTTTTTTTCTCCTGATTCACAAAGAAACTGAACAAATTTGACCTATGGTTAATTGAGAGTGGGAGTCACCTGTGGGAGTCACCTGTGTCAATGCAAGTCACATGAAGTAAAGCCTCAGTGACAAAAGACAGAAGAAAGAGCTTACCCCAAATGTATCTGGAGGCACGAGACAGACCAGCTACCACTTACCTCGTTGTTTGGGAATTTTAGCCACAAGGTAGCCACAGTCCTTCTCTCTGGCCTGGAGAAAGCTGTGGAGAAAGGTGTGGATGTCACTGTTCCCTGTGCCAGCCTGCCCCACTCAGCCACCCTTTGCATGGCACCAGGGCTGTACCCACCTTCCCCCGGGACTGTGCCTGGGGTGTTCCACCCAGGGTAAATCGATTAGAAATTTGGCCACCAGGTGGCATAAAAACTATGTCAAATATCATAGAGGTGCTGCAGAGATCATACAATTGCCTCCTTTTAAGAATATTCAAATACTTTGTGATGCTAGCTATCAGCTTTGAATATTATTGTTTTAAAAGTAGCTAATGGCTTTTAAAATTATTTAATTTGCAATGTATCCCATAAGGAAGAGCCTATATGGGGAACAAATTACTTAGCTTTTTGAAATCACTTTTTATCACACTCATATTCATGTTTTTTTCATGTCAAAACCAAATAACTTCATTGATAGAAAGGAAGAACTTATATTTATTTGCATAGAAACACAAGCAACCATTCTTAAGAAGTAATTTTAAAATCGACTATCATCCATTGTTGAAAACACATTTTATGAAACTATCTCTAAGCTATAATATAACTTCCAATGTAACAATAGAAATTTGTTCTATTGTAATGAAATCAGTTCCTATGTTCTTACTACAGGAAAAGAAAATTACTTTTTGGCACAATAGAAAGGCAAAGTAAGTGTTCAGATGTGTTATTGGCAAAGAAACAGATGGCCTGAGGTGGCAGACAAATTCTGCAATGAAGATAAAGATTTTCCTACAGTGAGATTCTTGACAGAATTCCATGTAGGTTTTTGGGATCTTTCCCACTTTGCTTTCATGGGCAGGATGTATGTATTGAATAAAAATTCCCACAATGACACACATATAGTAGTCCATACTCCATTATATTCTTTTTACAAATTTCCTTAATTTTGTTCTTGTTCCTTCTGTTTTCTTTTTTCATTCTTGATCCTCTTCTCTGCACTGCTTGAGGTCCTCTTAGTGCCAATTTCATCATCTTGACTATAGCTTTAAAATATGCCACTGAGAGGTCAGAACTTCTCTTTTTGATCAGCTTTTCTACCCTGACTTCCTCTCATGACTTTCTCTTCTCTGCTTTTGAGCTTCCATTCTTTTCATGATTTTGTCCTGACACACTGGCTATTCGTGTAGTATCTTATTTGGAGCCCTCTGTTTCCCCAACCTCATTAACACTGTTTCCTTGAATTTCTGTTTTAAGTTCCTTTCTCTTTTGTTTTCCAATATTTATTCTTAATTTATTTTAGTCTCTTCTTTCATTTCTGCTACAGGTTGTTTAATCTATTCAATTTGTGTCTCAACCTCATATTTCTGTGTAATCAACAACTGAACTTAACACCTTCCCCTAGAATTCCCTCTTCCCCCTTTCTTCTTTGTCACCATTAAGAAATTGTAACAGATTAGTTTAATCCACCCACCATTCATGTCTGATATACTGCTGGATTAATGTAGAAAATGTAGCACTAAAATTGCTTACAGCTTTATAAGTGGAATGAACTGTTTTGAGGATGGCACCTTCAGTCTAGACCAACAGCAGAGAAAAATATGATATATGGTTAAAGGTTTACAATAGAAGTGCTTCCTAAGGTGAAGTTAATCCAAATAAAGATAAAAAGACATCCTGGGTAATATATATTGTCTATTTTCACTTTCAAGAAAATCCATTTGCAGACTTTTCTGTCTGCAAGAACCAAAATAATTGTTCAGAAGGCATGGAGGTCTCAGAGAGCATGTGGTTTCTGTGAGATTCAAAACGATTTAATGGCATCTCAGAAGCTCATGAAGTGGCAAAGGTGCCTCACAGCAGTGACCATATCTCTACTTTCCTTGCTTCCAATGGAGCATAGAGGGGGCATGTAAGGGAAACATGGTTCTTGCTGGTGGTCTCTAATAAAGTCCAGGTGGAGATCCTTGAGCTCAATTCACAAGCTCAAGGTTAGGCATGTTAAATAGACCTTCTCTTCTGTGTTTCTCCCCAAAGAGTTTTCTAATCAGGTATTAGAGTTCTGTACTGATGGAAAAATTGTAGGTAGACAGGTAATTGAAATGAGCTGTAGCCTCTAAGAAGATGTGGTAAAAGAAAGGAGCAGGCTAGAACTGCTCAAAAGATAGGATTGTAACAAGTCCCAGTAAAGGTATATAGTGGACTCTGGGGTACTGGTTAGTTTCCATTGACCAGAACAACACTCTAACAGCCCTGAGACATACAGCAGTACTGTTTTACATGCCTCTCACACAAAAACAGCAGGCACTACTGGTTTTTTTTCCCATTAGCTAACAAGACTGTATTAGCTCGTTCCACAGAGCTCTTTCTCTTTCCCTGGCCTGTCTGATGCAGAGGTCAGTGTTGGGCTTCTCACTTTCCCCTGGGCTCTATGGGGAAAGTCAGATCATTTGCTGGTAGCTTTGCAAAGCACTGCATACGCCTAGGACATTGTAGAAAAAATAACGTTGATTCATAAGTGTCTGGAAACACACTCAGGAGTGATTCTTCTTTTTATTTGCTTATTCTTTTTATTTTATTAGATCTTTGAGATCAATAAAAGCAAATGCTTAGTCAGAGCTAAGCACACAAAAAAATGACAATTTCTTTCACATTCTAGGTGATGAAAAACCTCAGTGGGGAACTTGGTCACACTAAAGGGACTAGCATCAGTTAAAATAGATTTTGTAAGACCTCAATACAATATGCAGTCACATTTACATTACTCATGGATAACATTTTTCTCATGTCTATATATGTCAGAGCATAAACAAGGATGTATGAAGGTATTGCATCTGATAATCAGTCCTTCAGGTTTCATGTTTCCAGCACTAAAAATATAAAATAAATGGGAATTGAAAGTTGCACAGTGTTGCAGGTAGTTTGCTGTATTGTATTACTATGATGTTCAGGACATTTCTCCTCAGCTGACTGTAACAGTAGCATTACAAATGAGCTCATGCTGGAAGCCTTAAGTCTGGTGTTGTGAGAAGCAGGTATCCTTTCTTAGCTCTGCATAAGCCAGTACTGATACTGGAAGCTGTGAAAATGTGTCAGGGCTATGTTCACTCCACAGGCATTAACTCAAAGACAGGTTTAATATCCTCAGAGCAGACCTGCACTGATGCACACGTGTCATTTAGAAAGTCTGAACTGCTACACAGTGAATAGTAGTGCTTGCTGCTGGCTCAGGTGCCTCCAATTATAGGACATTCAAATACTCTGAAGACTCATCCTTCGTATTTGCTTTTGCCATATTTTATGCTATGGGCAAATCTTTTACCTTACTCTAACCCCAAAGGTTTTATTGGACAACCTGGCCTCTTAATATTCCTGTTTTACAGTTATTAAATACCTATTATTTTCATTAAAAAGCAGTTAAAAGCAGTTTAATAGTAGTTTGGCCAGTTATGTTTTCTCCTTGGAGACAGGCCCTCTCTTCAGTTTTTTGCATCAGCTTTTTTGTCTGCCTTTGTGATACATCTGGTAAAAGAAAGGCCAGAATTCATAAACAAGTTTTGTCTCTTGATCTTAACAATAAAGAAAATGAGATATTTAAAGAGTTTTGAAGATAACTACTTCTTAGTACCTACTTTTTTCTATGTACAAGTCAATGTTCAACACAAAAAAAATTAAACCATATTTTACATTTTTCTGTGCAACTTTCACAAAGCCATTCAACTGAGGGGGGAACTGGATGATGTAATACAATTTTGAGCTATTATAGCTTTGTGTAAGTGGACACTGGCCAGCTGAGCAGCTATAACTTACTATTTCCTTACTTCCAGGTTCATCTGTGGGCAGCTCACACCTTGAGACAGCTTATGATGCTGGCTGCACCTCACAGGGATGGGTGTTTTGCAGCAATGAGCCCTTTGCAGAAAGGATCCTCAAAAGCAGATTTAGCAACAACTTTGAGAACAGTGCCTGTTGTTAATGATGGATGAAAGAGAGATCAGAGGGGTAATCAGAAAAGGATTTTCATTAAACTCCCTTCTGCTCACTAAGATGGACGACATGAACTTCTCAAAATTGATATCCCTGCTTACTGTAGACTTTCCCTTCTGGAAGGAAGTTAGACAAGCAAGACTTATATTGTGTCCCTTGTATCTTTGTTTCAGCTGTTGATGGTCTATTTTACTCTTAAAGCTACTTTTCCCCTCACTCAAAATCATTTTGGAATAGGTCCTACACTTCAATGGTATGCTGTTTCTTTCATAGTGTTAATAGTGTTCATCTAATTTCCAAGGAAGGATTCTTTCTATAGTTTCTAGCAGCAGATATTTTTATGGTATCAGGAGCTTTGCTTTCACTAGCCCTTCGAAATGTACCCTTCTCATTACCTTATATATCAAGATTTGAAACAAGCTGTGTCAGTTACTTTGCTTCACAAAAATGTGTATCTACAATGCAACTAGAAATGTTAAAATGCAGTTTTGTACGAAAAAACCACCCACTACTGCTTTTCTACTCTAAACTTTTTTGGAAAAGTTCATAAAGCTTCTAATAAAGTAACTTAAGTTCCATTTCTAAACATTTTTGTTAAGAATTTAATACTGTTAGGAATTGAAGTACACATAGAAATATTTCTCTCAGTAAATTGAAATAATTTGGACATATTTTAAGCAGGCACGAAGTCACATATGACTGTAATACCAGAAGAGATTATTATGATCAGTCAGTTCAGCTGTGATATAGAACATGGGCCAGTAATTTTCACAGTATGTGCATAAAGGTAATTTTTTCTTTGATTTACCAGTCTTTTAGCCAGAGATTTTCACACATAATTTGTCTTTTCTTTAACATGACCCCTCCAGTACTTAAGTATACAGTAGTGAAAGCTCTCCCATCCAGTCAATGAACAGTAGATTTCTTCTAACAGTTGCTGCTGAACATCCTGCCTACCTGCTCATGGGGGAAACCCACCATTTTATCAATGTCACTCATCAATAAATCACTGCTTATTCTTTTTTTTTCCTTTCCCCATTTTATTTTCTCTTTCTTAACATTTGCTTTCCTCCAGAGGCTATTTTAACTGATGAAACTCCTGCATGTGATTGCCAGCTTGTATCATCACTGGGCTAAGACAACTTTTTGTCTCAGTCTCAGGAAAGCAATGCACCATCCCGCCCTTGTCCAAAGAAGCTCCATCAGCAATACAGCTCCTTGCCTCCTCAGGGTCACACAAGTGAGCCCAGAGCTGCATCCAGAGCTGCTCCTCATGGGCAGACATCCATGGCAGTTTAGGGGAGCCCAGGCTGGCTGCATTGCTCCTCTGGTATGCACCTGATGGACACCCCGTGTGGTTCAGGAAAGAGACTGCACATTCAGAATTGTGTCCACAGAAGACTTGGGCATGGAAAAAGATGATACCTGTGACATCTCTCGAGATTACTTTTGTGCAGCAGATAAGAAATAAGGGTGATAATCACCAAATGACAGAATGACATGTGTCCTAGGATGGGAGGAATTACTCTGTAGAAATGCTTTTTGGTCTTCCTATGAAGTGTCATTGATGAACTACTTTTATATGCTAAAATTGCAGGAAAAAAAGGTCATCGAGATGTGCCATCTTTCCACTAGATGAGGTCAAGAAAAAAGTATTGTTTTACATTATAAGAAAATATCCCTTACTCTCCAGCTTATTTAACTGTAAGAGATTTTTAGTTGTTTGCAGGGTAATCAGCATTTGAATAGAATTCATTACTTTTGAAACCTCGAAAGAAAAAAACAGAATATGAAACGTTAAATAATATGTGTAAAGCAGCATTACCCTATGGAAAGCAAATAGTCAACAGAATTTCCCCTTAGAGGCATGTATGCTTCACAAAATATCTGCCTACCTGATAAGAAAACACCTTCATAACTTTCAAGTTACAAAATCTTGCAGTATCAATTTTCAATACAAAGCACTGACATTAAACCATTTTACAGTTCTTCTAAAGTCTCTCAGCTATATTTTGTCTGTTTGTAGCTAAGACCCTCTCAACAGTTTCTGTAGTTTGCTCTTAACAGGTCTCTCAGCATGTAATCTTTTAATGGCCAGCTTTTTCTTAAGTGTGATTAAACATGATAGAAGCAGAATTTAATTGTTATATTGCAAAGAAAATTACAAAAATTATATTTTGAGCAGTCTGGTTATCACATAAAGGAAAGAGAGGTCTATTTGGCTGGTACAGTCAGGAGGAATGTAAAGCTCCCACGCCTGCCTTCAGTAATTGATGAAGTGGGTCAGTGACATTTTACAGGGATGCGACTGAATTGGACCCTTGAGGATAAATAGCACATAAACTTCCTCCGCCAGCTCTTTGGTAAGTTAATATTGGCAATTCCAATTTAACACTTATGAATGAAAGTATTGCAGGCTAAGTGAAATTAAGGAACAGCCACTGCTATTGTTTTAGCCGGTGCTCTTTCCTGCAAGCACCATTTAATCCAATGAAAACCAGAGTCCTCATCTGTCAAAGAAATCCATGTGACCGGGCTGGTTGTGGGGAGAGGGGAGTGTTCTGGAAGAATTTAGAATTGTTGTATAACTAAAAATGCAGATTTTTAGCAGAAGTATCTGTCACTAGCCCATTTGGGAAATATTCTTGTTGATTTCTTGGGTGAGGTGGTATATTGAATGGTTGTAAGTTTTCAGGTGCATGTCAGTGTTAACAAATTCTATTAATAATTTACAGTAAAAGGAAATATTTTATTAATGCCATCTGAAATCAATGCACAAAATTAAAATGAAGCATTCCCAATTGCATAACTAAGCTATGGGACATGGTTGGAGAAAACAGGTATTTAATTTTTAGAATACATTGTTCATTTATTTTTAAACACTTCATTTAGGCATAAAGGAAATTCTTTCATGGTGTCATAATGAATAGTTAATATCTTCAGTGTCACATATAACTTTTATATAAACACACATAATTAGCTTTTAGCTTCAACTGAATGAATCTGGAGCTTACTAACAAATCTTCATGAGTGTGTACAAGTAAACTGGGCTTTGTTGGTGGTATTGGTGGTGGTGAGCTGAGCAGGGACAGGGCTTAGGCTCAGTTGCTGGTCCAGTGGGTATCTGCAGTGTTTAGTGCCAGTGCACTACTTTGTATAATTTTGTTCTGTTGCAGGTATCGTTTTCCCAGAGTGCTTGGGCTCAGCCGGTGGGTAGCCTGGGGCTCTTCCAGGGGGTGTATGAACCGTGCTACCCTGCTGGGGGGGGGAGATAAAGTTTTAGCCAAATGGATGTAAGCAATTCCATGTCACTTGTCCTTTGGGTCAGAGAACCCAATCTGTTTACAGCAGAGGTGTAACCATACCCCTGAAGGGCCTTTTAGATCTGCAAACTCATTTGCAAGGATGGCTATACACCTGTGGCATGGCAGGAACCAGAGGGGAGCTCCATGGATCTCTACTGATGGATGTCATGCTGCAGCTGTTGTCCCAAAATTGGCTTAAAAATGCTGTGAGGTTTAATGGAAAGCTTTGGGGACATGAGACCAATTGCTATAAAATAATTCAGGCAAAACTACTATTGAATTCAAGAGAACTTTTTCCACAATAAGGTTTGGGGATTAGCTCTGTTGCCATTGAAAATGTAAAGCCTAAAGCATAAGGAGCAAGATGTCCTCACAAATAACTGATCATCCTACTTTTTCTGCAGCAAGCCATGTACTTGGTGTGAATACTGGTGATCCATGTGGACCACTACTCAGGAAGTATAAGGGCTTGAATGTAATGATGGATTTACCAGGGCAGGGAGGGGAGAACAGTCCCAGCACATACCTTATAGGCAAGGCATATGCTCAATGTCACACTCAGATCTGCTGTCACCACCGTGGCTGCATCCAGCCCAGGGAGCTTGTGCCTTTCCTGCACATATGGTCAGAGCTGAGTCCCAGGAGTTCATAATCATGGGATGTATACTTTTTTTAAAGGGATGAATAGTTTTGCTGGGAAGCAATTTAATCAGCCTGGTGAAAACATTCCTGGCTGGAAAGCTCAAAATGATACTGAAACTGTAAGACCACTTTTGAAAAATGTTTTGTTTCCATGGCTGTTTGAAAATATAATAAATGTGAAAGAATGTCATTATATTTCAAATTCACTGTGTGGGAGCAGACCCAGCTACCTAAGCCTCCTACCTGTGAGCATCTGGCATCACCCTTTATGTGATAGACATATTAATTCAAGCTAGTTGGGAATTTATGGAAGTTACTATGGGATTTTTCAATTGAAAAAAGCTCATTCTGCACTTAGTCATGCTTTGCAGATGCTAATCCATTTCCAGAAAACTTACAGCCTAGAGACTTTCAAAACTCAGCACAACAGAGAGTAAAGAAAACCCTCTCCCAGTGCTTGTTGGTTGTATTGGAAGTATAGAAGGATGCATTACCTTATGGGACTATAGTTTCTTCTTCTTTGTTTTTGAAGAACTTGCCTGCATAATGAAAAATAATGTCTGAACCTTTAGGTTTTGTGTGAAAAAAATCCTGGGTTTACAGCCAACAAGAAAGAATCTTTGTAATCCTGCTTTAGGAATGAGAGCCCTACCTGATACCACTACTTCATCTGTCATCTATCTTGGATGCTTTGCAGGGGCAGGAAAGAAGGGCTGAAGGCAACTATTCAGTAGTTCACATGCCTAAAAGAGCAAACACTCTATAAATAAACCCTCTCAGATTTTCATTTTCCCCTTAAATCATCGAGTCTATGGAAGCCTGCACTGTATGGTTTCTACACAATAGTACTTGCCAGAACTATACTGAAATTAATATTTATTTAATTTTAAAGGGCATTTGGATTTTAAGAGTAGGGCACCATGGGAATGTACTTAAAAGCTTTATGCACAGGAAGTTATGAAACACAAATGTTCCTTGGCACAGCTGATTACTATTAGGCAAAGAAATACCTTTGGGAGTATCTAAAACATCCCTGTTGTAATGCTGACAGAGGTGCTCTCAGTGCCTTTGACAGCCCTCTCAGATGGTTTTCCCAGTAAGGCTGATGGCAATATCCCCACGAGCTCCACAGTGCATTCGAATGGAATCAATACCTTGATTGCTGCTAGATGTGTTATCCAGCATTAAATCCTGTAACCTATAAGGAAAGGCTTTCATATCTATGAAGTAACACATACAGAGTTCCAGGTAAAACTGGAATTGTAGTCTGGCCAATAATATCTACAGTATGGAGAGAAAATGGATATCAATTATTCTTTTGTTTCCAGTAACCATGATCGTGACAATTCCTGTGCATGAAAATCTTACACTATCACGTATTTACGAGCAAGGTGTAACTACTGTTTAAAACTGCTTAAGTTTTACATGAAATATATTAACTCATATTTTTTAGAAGTTTTGGGTGCACAAGTAAAACAAGTTCAGACAGGACTGCCTGACAGCAGGAATATGGAATAGATGTTTTTTGGGGTCATTTTCAGACTATTATTTCTATGAATTCATGTTTTCATAAGGTTACTTATGTGCCACTTTCCTTCAACTCTTATCACCAGAATTAGATGTAATGAGATTATCAAGATAAGTAAATACAAGAATTGTAGGACTAAACACCTGTAAAACATCTGTGAGTCCCCAAGGAATGCAGCAGAGGTGAATATTTGAACGATAATTCTAACTGACGGCAAGATGACAGCAAGTCATGCTTTAATAAATACATAAAAGCAAATTAATATGCTACAACTTCAAAATCCTAACAAGAAGTTGGAGTCTGTGTCCTGGTGAAATGTAACAGTAATTTTTCCCTATCATATATGTGAACACACTGTGCTGCATTACCTGTTGTGTCCTTTAAATGATGCATGTGTTTATCCCTCACAATCTCATGAGCATAATGATTTGTTTACTTTTGTTCTCTTTCACTGCTAATCCATATTAAAAAGTTAAACCTGGTAAACAAAATGAAATCCAATCAAACAAAGAGGTAATAAGTGCCTAGAAGCCTGAAGCTCGGCTGGCTAACTAGACTGCTTATCCCAACAAATTCTCAGTGGTGCAACTGTTTGTTAAAAGGTTATAGCACATGCAAAAAAACCCAAAACGACAGACTTTCTCCAGTGAGTCATTTAACCCATTCATTTATTTTCCACCCACTTAATAGCATATTATATTTCAACAACACTGTTGTCATAAACTGGTAAGGTGATATAAAATTTAGCATTTAAAAAACCTCTTGAAATTGCTCTGATTTATCAGAATCAAAACCAGTTTTGAAAACTGTTTTGAGGTCTATCCTGCAGTGATTTAACCTTGAAAGGAAACGCTTTTTGTTTTCAAATGTCTGAGTTCTGAAAACCTGATGTATTAAAATTCAGTCAAGGTAAGGAGATGCAATGCACTGGTTCCCAAAGTGGCTGCAAAGAAAATTTGATTTATTAGGACCTGATCCTATGAATCATGCACCCACCTACAGCTTCATAGATTATGTTTCTGCAACTCTAGGTTTGAGCTGAGAATTTAATGAAACAGGATTTGATGACTTCTGTAATTCCTCTATCTGAAAATTAGGTTTCTATACATATTTTGGGAATAAAAGAATTTAATTTTCAGTTATGTCTCTTGCTTTTTTTCTTTGCAATGTTTAGATTCTAGAAAGTAAATATTGAAAAAGCTGTGATAATGCTGATTTGTCAAAAAGCAAAACACATAGAAATATTTTGTCTCTGTGCTTGTCTTCAATCCAAACTGAACAAAAACCTGTGTATGTTTTCTTTTCTTCACCATGATGGAATTATCACTATATTTACCTTAAATAACATTTTAATTACTGTACTTGTATTTATATAAGTCCTGGTTTGGGACAAATTTGGAAGGTAACTTTCAAAGGGATGTTCCCTAAAGGGCAAAATTCAATGTCCCTTTCCCCAACCTGTTTGGGAGATAAACCTCCTTGGAGAAAAGATGAAAAAAATGTTTATTTAACAAGCAAAGCACTCACAACCATGAAAAAAATGAGTAATATTAAACCATGGAACCTCTCATTGTTCTGAGAGAGTCCTTTTCGTGGGCTGTGGCTCAGCTCGCTCATCTCTATCAGTCCCTCCTGCTGGAAATGCCACTTCCCAGCCCCAGTGGGACACAGGTGTGAGCTCCCGGTGTTTTCTGGGTTTTCAGTCCAGAGCAGGGCTGAACAGTGCCAAGAAAAAAGAAAAGTCACAGAGCTCTCTCCCAGTGTCCGTGCTGCAGACAACACAGTCTGTGAGATGGAAAGCTGAAGCTCTTATCTCTGTGTTTTGAATACAACTACCTCAGACATTCCACTGCTTCTCCTTCTTTCCCTCTTCACCCTCAAAACCAGTTTTCAAAGCACAGAACTAATTCCTAGGCTAAACAGACAAATGGGGACACAATTCAGCATCATAAAGTCACCCCAGGACAATATACTAGTGGTTTATTACATTATTTTACCTTTCATATTGAAGTGTGTCTGGAAATGATATAAATATTTTCATATTATTTTGGCATTTAAAATGTCTGTATTACTAATACAATAACACTTTCTTGATTTAAGCATCCATTTGATTTATAGTACAGCAATTGACATTTTTTAAGTTAAAATAAAGTGAGAGAGTTACTTATGCCTACATGGGAGATTAGGATATTTTTTGCAATACTGCTTACAAATATTTTTCAAAAAAGATGCAAATGTTGCAATATTCTGTTAAGGACATAAATAAAAGCTTGAAAATTTTCACTTAGAACATTTTTAAACATGTGATAATAATTTCTAAGAGCTAATTCTAAGTGCTAATTTCTAAGATAAAATGAAAAACTACACCAAGTTTAAGAGGAAACTACAGAACTGAGATTGAAAAGTGATGACAGAAAGGAGAAATGAGAACCAAACAGGATCTGAGAGAATAATAGGTGAATTACTTAATGGTAAATTAGTAATTGCTCCATTTGATTTGTTTACAGGATGGAGGGAGAAGGGTGAGAAATCAGATCAGGTATATTTGCCTGCTGACTAAGACTGCAGGCTGCAGTAGAATGAGTGAAGAGAATGTGTTATATGTGCTTTTCATGATCCAGTTTATTCTGACAACCAGTTTATTCTATATGCATTATGACACCACTACTGATATACACAACCTCAAAGAATAATCTCACTATAATTTGGGATGTGCTGGCTATGAAAAGGAATTCAATTCAATTCAAGTGTATATACAGAATAAATGCTCAAACCTGAGTTAGTATTAAAAGCCAGATTTGTTTATCTGGTACGGTGTCAGGTTATTCTTATGTCAGTCTGAACAGAAAGGGCTCAATACATGCAGTGTAAATCTACATTTTCCCTTTATTTTTTAATCTAATGAAAATATACATGTATGAAATATGACTCAACCATATATGAGGGCATAGAAAAGCAAAGTGCGATTAAATATGTATACTACTGACTTAATTATAGGAGTTAAGGAGAAACTTGAGAAAACTAGGATTTTTTGGTATGTTTTTCTTCTCCTTAATCTAATCAGACAACACTAAAAGCCCAAGAGATATATAAACTTCAGTAACCAGTTATATTAAACCTGTGTTTACTTAGATGATTTGTATGAAATAAATAAGTAATTACCCAAAGGACATTAAAAAGTGGAATATATGAGACTGCATGTGAGCAAGCTAACACAAAGCAGAAAGCTTGACTAGTGCATATTTAATAAGAAAAATTCCCTATGCTTTTATATCTTCTACGATTCTATAGAAGTCCTTATGTCACCTTTATCACCATAGTAACTCAGCACTTTGCAATCTTCTTCTATTCATCATGTTATTTTATCAGTTTAGTAAAGGATAAATGATTTCCCTGGTTATCTACTATTTGGTATCCTGTGGCATGGGCATCTTCCTGAGGAGTATTGTGAATAATGTAATAATTCATCAATCTTCTACAACAAACAAAAAGTGATCCCTGGTTTATACTACTGTATTATCAATTTGTTATTTCATCACAATATTTAAAAATTAATTGCTCATCAGAACTGAGTCTCTTTTAAACACTTGATAAACATTTCTGTAGCCTTCTGAGTTGGAGAAACAATTACTATGGTCATACGCCCTGCACAGGTTGAAGACTGACTCTAAATTGTCAAAACCCAGCACTCAGAAGAGACAACATTATTTACGTTTACTAGAGGGTATTTTTTGCAATCTTCCTCTGTTAAAGTACCCCTAAAATGAAGGAGGCTTCCAAAAAAACATGTTCTGCAGCCCCATTTACTACTAAAATGTAACAGACTAGAAAGAATAAGAAGGTATTTTCATTTACATCCATTTCTAACCCTTTGAGCTACAGTGTATGAAATTGAATAAATATTTAGTTACTTACGTACATAAGTTAAAAGGAAAGAGAATTTGCAGTTAACTAGTTCCATACAAATAGGAGTAGCAAAGATTATATCAGTGACTAAAAATAATTTTATAGATTGGACTCAAAAATTTAGGATATTTGTCTCTCATTTAATTTTTTTTTCCAAGATACCACCTTCATGGCTTCTAAATATGCATTTGGCTTACTTTTATTTATTCATACTAAAGCAGTGTGCTGAAAGGCTTTGCCAAAGAACTTGAGTTTATCTGCATGAATGCATACATATTACTACTTTGAAACAAAGCTGACACTTCTGGGGTTTGATCCTTATGTGCAGACTGTACATGCATGTGTCCTAGCTTTTATCTAACATTGCAAAATACTCTTCTCCTGTGTTACAATACTTTAGTTTGATCCAAAGAGGTGTTTCCATTCTGAGTGCAGGTTTACAAAGTCCACATTTAGATGTGTTTTTATTCTTAATAGAAGTTTGGTTTTTTTCTATACAGTTTCCCTTAAGGTTACTAACACAGTCTCAAAAGGACAATTTTTTTTTCAACTACAAAGAACTATTGGTACATCAACAGATATCTTGTTCCATTAAAACTTGACATAATAAATTTAATTGAAGTAAATATGAGCTTCAATCCATCAAAATAAGTGTCATGAATTGTGCAGTTTCACTCCATTAATCTCAACCCTGATCTGTACTTTCTCAAATGAGTAAGGCAAGGTACAAATAAAAGAGTACACAATTCATGTCATGATTGTCAGCCAAGAGCTGCAGTGACCAGCAGCTCATGGGATGTGTGATTCTCTGTGCTCATCAGCAGGATGGGTAGGGCCAGATCCATGGGTTAATTCAGCCTGACAGAGCTTCAGGATCTGATTCGTGGATTTGAAAACACGAGATGAGGAGTAACTGGAGCAGTTAAATTGTTCAAACTGTGCTTAAAGACTTGCTGTGATATTTACTGCAAATAAAGAGCTAAACAGTTCTGGTCTAGATAGATGAACCTAACATTTACAGAAGCCTATTTATCCAGCACTGCAGGCTCAATGATTCTTTCTTGTGCCTTGCCTCACAAGGCATTTATATGCCTTCTCCACTGTAGGGACTTTTCCAAGCAAAGTTTTTCCACCAAGATTACAGATTTTCTTTTCAAACCTCCTCTGATTACTCTTTCCTTACTCACCTGACAGCTGAGCATGATTAAGCACCAATGAAGAAAAGGAAAGGTTCCAACACAAGATTGCTGTGAACAGCTGATATTTAGTTTTAACCTACAGATAAAGCTGATTTAGCTAAAGGAACAAAGACAGAAATAAGCCAAAGTTATATACATGTAAACTTCCTTTAAAATATCCAATACTCTTTATGTATTAGTCAGTCCTGTCTTGGCCCTGTGTTGAGCTTAGCTCCATAAGCTTACTATTGCTGTAGAAGTTCTGATTCTATTTAAGCTCAATGACAATATTTCAGCAAATATTTGACAAAATTTGGACTCATACGTTACAGGGCCAACAGTGATGAAAGAACACTGATTCCAGTTCTCCTAAGCCACAGAGGCCCACGGCTCTTAACAAACCTCTCTAGAGATTCTACCTCAGTGAGGGTGCCAAGGATGAATGCAGTGTAGCTCTTCTGTTTCTAGGAGTACATGAGAAAAGGATCCTTTCCGACTGTGACTGAACAACAAACAAACTAGAAAGTTAAAGCCCTACAGTCTTAAAAGAAAGACTACTTTCCTCAGTAGTAGCCAGAAAAGCTTCCATTTAGGGTAGGTTGATGTGAATTGCAATTATTTATAATTTTGTACAGAATGCAATTTTTAAAAATCCCAAGTCTAAGATGTTTGTATCAGGAAGTGAGTCAGTTCTGGTCTGTTTTGATTACTTGGCAAGCTCCCATCCCCTTGCTGTTACGTACATTTCAGTCTGCATGTCCATCACTGGAACTTGAATATGATTATGTTTGGCCCAGTAGGTTCATGTCTTTTAGAACGATAACATTACTTCACTTGAGCAGTTATTAGGGCTGCAGAGATGTAACTACAATTGCTAAATGGGATAATGCAATATGAATGAAGTGAGAGAACCCCTGGAGGCCTCTTGATGTTTACTCTTTCAAGTAATGCACTCTACTAAGTCTGTCAGCTCATCACAACAGAGAATTATTTAGGGAACCGTGTGAACAGCATTGCTTCACAAGTCTTACAGCCACCCAGAATATAAAGTGTGTATTATACAATGCAACTCATAAATAGACATTTCCCTGTTTTCTGCAAGCCACTCTCACTACAAAGGCTTGTCTCATCACAGCAGAGCAAATGCAAAAGCAGATGTAAAGTAGCAGCACGCCGTTGTGCTTTATATGCTTTTTGCAAACTATGTACTGGTATAAAGAAAGCTAAATTACATTATCACTTACATTTTTTCTGAGAGTAGACTAAGATGGTGACATTTCATTTTCTACAAAGTATCTTTTAATAGGTCAGCCACAGTAACGTCATTGCTACATGTTTTAACTGCAAATATATTTATGCAAAAATAATTACCTCACAGCATTATAGGTGTATATGTTACAACTTAAGGATGTGCAAATCCCCATGAAACCATTCAAATCACTTGCAATAAGAATTAGCACCATTCTTTTGTGGGATTTTTACAAATATGCTTAAAAGACATCCATACAGTACTATCTATTGCTAATGGAATAGAAATATATTTTTGAAGTGGAGAACAGAAATATATATTTGAAGTGAAATATAAAATATGTTATTTAATAGCAATACAATAATACTTTTTGTTTATTATAAATCCTAATAGTCCTTCCAAAGTAATGGAAGATTAAGACACATATTCTAGGACTCTTATGACCACTCCAAGGCCAGGTGGAACAAGAAGTAGCCATCAACTCCTCCTCTTAACAGGGAACAACTTGTGATGTTCAGTAAGAGGAGGAGGCAACAGAGAGTCACAGACCAGTCTGTGACCTCCCAGGGTGTATGACAGAAGTATGAGAGAAGAGCTATATATGTGCCATGGCATAGTAAACCAAGCCAGTAACATTTACCAGCATTCTCAGTGGCAGCTGCACCCTGGTCTCTGGACTCTCAGGAAGCAGAACCTCTTTTGATCACAGAATCCCCAAATGGGCCAGGTTGGAAGGATTCCCTGTGGGTCATCTGGTCCAACCTTCTGGAATGTTCAATCAGGTTACAGACAAACATTCCTAAGGATTTTCTTCTTCAAGTCACAGCTATCGACACTGAACTTTTAAATGTAGAATTTGGGCAGCAAATGTGTCTCTATCAACGACCTTCACACCATCTCAAATTTTATATGTTAAAGCCTACGCATTGTGAATAGGAAGTGAGAAGAAAAGGTGACTTTTGTAACTATGGTTTAAGGAGATAGAAGTCATAAAATACTCTTATTTTTTAAAATTGGAATAAAATATTGGAAAAGGTTGCTTAAAAATCCTTGGAGATTTTCAATAACTACTTGGACAATGTCTTGAGGAACTCAAATTTAATGTCAATCCTGCTATAAGGTGATGAGCCTGAATGATTTTATGAGGTCCTCTCTTACATAAATGGTTCAGTGGTCCTATGATTTTTGGGGTCAGACAGGCTGCCTGTAAGCCTAAATTTTACTTTTGGCACCAATTACAGATGAAAATAACTCAGTCTTGTCAATATTTTTTACTGGATCAGACAAGGGAGGAATGAGAGACTGAGGTTACAGGTTTTCTTCTGGAGAATGGCAGTACAGGCAGAGTTGCTGTCTGCTGAAGTCCTGCAATGAAAATTTTAACTTTGAAAATAAATTCACAGATTCCAGAATTATTTCAGGTTCACAAGAATGAACCTGATGTAGAGCACAGTGTCAGGAATTCTATTGCTTCCATTTTCTCCTGAATCATGGCATGGAAGAGACAAACTATGCCATAATTATCTTCTGTCTCTTTTCGGAAGACTCCAACATGCTCATTTTGAAACAATTGGAATCAGAGATTTTGATGTCAGTGTCACAGTGGCAAAATGTACAGATTACTATTTCCTTACTTTTGTTTGACTGCTGTTACTGTAATTCTTTCCTTTCACTTGTATCTTATTCCACTGATGTGTCTGAGAACAAACTGTTAATGTACTTAACACGCTCTGGGTGACAAAGCTCCATTGTGAAGCAGTCAGTTTGGAAGTCTATGTTTAGCATTCCTGTGGTTATTTATTATTTATTCCCATCTCATCATCCTATTACAGGCAATAAATATATAAAATTGCCTTGCCTGATGTGTTCCTTGCCTGTCCCCAAAGTCAATACAGTCAAAATCATATCCAGGTGAATGATGAAAAATTAAAATAAATATGCAACAAGCATCCATAGGAAATGCTACTTCAGTCTTCAATCCTGTGTTCAGACAGAGAAGCCATTCCCTGATGAAAAAGCTTCTTAGCATCAGACTTTGTTGCTGCTGACATGTTTTGGGGGAATGAAGATGTTTAATTCAAATGTGCAAAGGAAACCATAATCTAAGCATTTCTTCCTTCCTACCTCTAAAGGAAAAACAGAAAACTCCAATTACAAGCTTGCTTTCCCAGGTAGAGAAAGTGTATTTACATGCTTCCTTCACATATGGCATTATTCGTCACTGCCCTTTTTTCCCCTTCCACTGACAAAAAGGGCTCTTGTCTTCATTTCTTCTCTCTTCTCACACTTTACTTTTCAAGGTCTGTTATACATTTCCTAACTCTTGTTTATCTAGGTGACTTATAAAAACTTCCTTCAATAAGCGTATTTTTTTCATGTCTTGATATTTAATATATTAGTCTCACAATGACTCTCTAAAATTAAAGATTACTACAATTCCCAAGTAGGAAACTTGAGCACCAATCCTAAAAAATAACAGAGCTTCCTGGGGTAGGAGCTGGATATAGAAATCAATGAGGGGATTTTAACATCTCTTCTTCCACAGAAGACCTCGGTCATCAAATAATAGTTTGTTCCATGGGGATCTGAGTGAAGAAAGGAGATACAATTCAAACCTCCTCTGGAAGTTGTGCAGCTATTTAGAAAATTATATCACTGGATCATGGAAAGCACAACTAAGTCCTGTACACTTAAGCCTAGCTTAAGGAGCTCAGGCCTCTCAGTTCAGGGCAGACTCCTCTCACAATATGAGAGGAGATCCATTATCTGTAGCATTTTTCATACATGAGGCACTGGTTTCTCTACCTTTGCAGTTTCATGTGGCTCCTTTCAGCTTCCTCTGGCTCCTGCTCCCTGTCAATAATGTGATGGTACTATCTAATCAATGTCTGGAGCCCCAAGCAATTCTGTTATAATACAAATAAATAACAATAGAATCTACAGACTCCATCTATTCTTGTCCTTAAGGCATTGTCTGCCAACCCTTCAGTCTCTTACTATGTGAATTCAAGGAAAATAATTTTTCTCTGACAAAAAACCTTAACCAACCAAGCAACCACCACAACCAAAAAACCAAAAACCCCCAAACCAAGCCTGAGCTATGGAATGAGTGAAATTGCTATATTCATAATGAAGTCTCTATTTAACTTTGACATAAACCCAGAATTTTAATAACCTAGAATATTAGAAGCTTTTAAAAAAATTCCATACTGTTGCTTAAAAATTTAGACGGTTCCTTCTGTAAGTACACTATGCCACCACAGTGCAGAAAACATGAATTACAATCCACTGCTTTCCAGATTGCAGAACAATTGTTTTTATCTTCTGATAAAAAAAACCTCAGAGCTTGCAAGGAGAGATTCAAAACTATAATATATGACATCTAGTCAAATGTTTCAAGTATTTAAAATGCAGTCAAATCTAAGCAAGCTATCTTGAAAAACTATCAAAACATCTCTGGCACCACCTACAGAAGTAATTCAGTATTAGCTTTAAAGATTTTCTGTTGAAAGAAAAAAAAATTAAATCAAGACAGAAATTGAAGAGGAGTACTCCCCCTCCCCCAGTAAATAAATAAAAAATAAATGAACAAAGAATTTCAGGAACTAGAATTATATGGATGCTCAGCCCCCTGCTGATGAAGTGCTGCTTATTAGTATCTGCTATGCTTTCCATGCAGCATATTCAAACTCCAAAGTGTGCTTACATGCTTGTGAATGTTCTCCAGGAAGTGATTAAGTGACAAAATACAATCTGTAATATGGGGAAATCAGTTTTTACTTTGAAGAATTTACTTTCTAGTACTGGAAGACTACATATATAGATTAATCACATTTTCACAGCTGGATTTTTGAATAGAGCCTCATTAAACTGGTATAAATATACACCATATTGTTATGTATGTTTTGGATTTTTCACCAGCATCAAGATAACTTTGGTACAGAAGAATGCTGTTTCATTATATCCACTCCAGCTGTGCTCTTCTTCCAAAGTCCTAGCACTTGCCAAATATAAAACTTAGCACTTTCTCACAGCAGTAAGTTGGTAAAGTTTGATTGAATGAAAGACAGTATGAAAACAGAGTAAGTAAGGGAAAAGATAAATTAATTTTATAATGAAGAAAAAAATTTTGGTCACAAATATTTTTTTCTATTTGCTATTCACTAAGGATGCTGTGCTTATTACCATAAACAAAATAGACATTACTGAGTCCCCATAGCAACGAAAGGAAAAAAAATGCCTTGACGAAAATGACAGACTACAGCAGAAGATCTCATATAACATCCTATGATTGTGTACAAAGACACAGAAAGAGCAGGTTATACAGCTGATATTGTGCTGAGAGCCCTATGAGGAAAGTGTTTCACACTAACAGTGATCTGAGAAGCTCAGTAAGAACTTGTGCTAGAAGTATGGGTATAAATCTCAGTGAAAAAAAATCAAATAATGAGCTCAGCAATGTTAAAGGCAAAATATCTCTTTAATTTTATCTGGGTCAGATTTCCTTTGTCTTCCTTAGAGGTAAAACAGGTATATTTATGTCTTCTAAACATGGGGCCGTGGCATAGCCCTGAAAGAGGAAGTCAGTGGGGACCCTTGGGGGTTTGCAGTCTGGAAGGACCCAGCTGCTGGGCTGGATGCCCTGGAGGCAGCCAGAGCACTGCTCCAGACCAATTCCTGCCTGGCAGGGCTGGTTTACCCTTTGCTCTGTTTGTGCTTAGCTGCACCAAGTGTGCAGCATCTCTGTCTCAGCCTGGGCACCTCACTGGGCACTTAAAGAAAAGAAGCAAGGTTTGAATGCACTTGTGGAGTACCTTAGCCAAAATTTCTCATTTTCAAGATGTTTTATATTTTGCCAGCTAGCACTTTTATTGCCAAAGTTACTGTGTAGTCTCCAGGCAGGTATAAGATTCAGCAGACTTGCTGTATATATTCATATTTACATTCTTTACAATTTTTATGGGTATATAAATTGTCTATAAGCATTCTTTATTGATACTCTTTATTCAAAGTAGCTCCCTGATGAAATAATTTCAGTTGATTGCACTGATGTAACTCAGAGGGAAATTAGACTTGAGATTAATTTTACATCATTGCATTTCCTCACAGATTTTTCTTTTTTACCAAAACCAAATTATATATAACCATTACATTTTGAATTGAATGAGTAATTATTAAACTGGAGATGGTTATGATCCCATTAAAATAAGCCTATTCTTGTAATAAAAGCAATGATTCACTGTTCACAAGTGAGTTTAGACCACTGACGTTAAATGCTAATCCTTCCGCCAAACCGGAGCTAGAATGATTTTCTTCATGAGCTGCAATATCAAATTCCAGTAAACAAGCCATTTAAGCAGTGTAAGAGTCTCACAAACATCAACAGCTAGTGAGACCAAGCCCCACATTGCCACAGAGGGCATTGGAGAGTGTACAATCCCATCCAGAGATGGGGAAGTAAAGGAGAGCTTTAGCTGATGGACCACAGTGCTCTCCAGAAACCATCCAGTTTCATGTCACGGAAAAAAGGGTGGAATATGAAGGGCATGACAGCCTCATTTGTCATTGGTTCCTCCCAGGTGCAGCATATTCTTACCAAAAGCAACATGCTTTTTTTGGTGGGTGAACAGTTGAATACCAGTGACATTATCTCCTACTGCCCAAAAAAACCCAAAACCAAAAAAAGAAAAAAAGAAAACCCAAACAAATTTGTTCAATGACTGTAAAAAACTCATCTATCTCTCATCTATTTTCAGTTCATTTGCTTTGTACATTTCATACCATTTTTGATAATGTCATTTTCACTTTCTTCTCTAAATTAGTATGTTTTCTCTCTTCTTGAGGGAGAAAAGTTCATGTCAATCAGGCTCTAGTTATCTATTCTATTTTATTATTAAGGTTTAAAACAAAAATTTGCTGGTGAAACTGCAATTTCTTCAATAACAAGAAGTTTTTACAGAGAATAAGTCATTTTTGCATGCTGTAGTTGGGTTTCAATTAATTGATTTGACATGTCAATTAATATGGGCCACATAGCAGGCAACAATTATTATTATTGCAACAATTTAATAATGCTTTCCCTTGATTGAGAAGATGATTTTAAACTGATCACTTACCAGTTAAGAGGTTGGCCAGTTACAACTCAGCTTCATGACCTCTGTGGATTAGGTGTTTTGTGGGATGCTATGGAAAATGATTTTTACATGTTTTGCTCAAAATTCATGGATTTACTGTAAATGTCACTGGTGAGAGGGAAGTGTTCTTATACTCTTGACTGAGTAGTTTTTGGCAGACTTCTTAGCAACCCTGCATACTCTTAGTGACAAAGTGTTGATTTTTAGTCTTTCAATGAGATGAGGTCAGGATAGAGAGAATTGTTTTCTTTTTCCCTTTTCTATTGTTTGGAAGTAACTGTTTCCAACACTGTTCTTGACATATTGGCAATGAATATTATGCTTTTGTTTTAGGAAGCAGATGCACTTCAGAAACATTTTTACTGATTTTATAGTGAGGTTACATTATGTTTTCTTCTTTCTTTTTTTTCCCTCTTTGGAGTACTTTTAGTATAGTATGGTCCTCTAACAGAACATTAAAATTATATCACAAATTCAATCAATGGACTTGAAGAGTAAACAATGAGAAATTTGTATGATGCCACAATCTGAGACTGTTGTGACTCATGCCCCAACAAAGAAGATGAATGATTTTAGTGATAATATCCAAGTGGAGTATTCCACTAAACTCATGGCACTGACTCATTGCTTGATTAGGTATGGCACACAACAGCTCCAGTGGGCAGAGAGAGAGTCTTCAAGGATAGGTTACAAGGCTTTTCTAACCACAGACCTTCAGAAAACTCTAGAAGGTAGCTGATCCATTGTTATAGTTCCCACTGTCACCTGTATCTCATTCTTCACTGCACTGATAAATTATAGATATTCCAAAATACATTTACAATAGGTAGATGTGTCAATACCACTCTCAGGCTTAAGCTATTTTTTAGCTAGTTGTGGTCATCATTAGAAAGAATTATGGGTTTTAGAAGTTACTTGTGGATTACACACTTCTCTGAAACTTAAATCCACACATATGCATGTATGTAATCCAATATAAATATATGACAATGTATTTCTGATTTCAAAAAAACCTAGAAGTATGACAAATCTGAATCTTGAAGCTGAAAATTAATAATTTTTTAAACTGGGAGCTTTAAAGGGATATTTTCATCCTTCTTTATCCTGAAGTTTAAAGATTATACTGCTATGTGTAGAGTAGATAGTACATGTTACCTTACACAGTGTCACATAGCATATTGCTAATAAAAGCAGAATAATAAAAGCACTTGCAGCCTCTTAGAAGTGAAATGGCATCTCAACCTAAATTAGCAGAAAACATCTAGAAAGAGATTGTATTTAAGATATTGAAGTACTGAAATATCTTTTATAATGGCAAAGAGATTTTATAGGGCCTAATAAATCATCTGGTTAAAAATGCCATAATAATATCACTTTCTAAGAAGGTAAGATTTTGGACAATATTTTTTTTTTGCTAAGCCTAACCTAAAATTTATTGTAATTAAAGCCTTTTCTAACTCCAAGGGAGAAAAGAGGTCACTCACTTCCTCTCTTCAGCAGTCTTTCATAGATCTGAAATGTTCCATGTGGTGGCTCAGACTTATCTTTTTTCCACTTAGCAAATTCTCCATATCCTTCATGAAGATCAGAGATCAAACTTGCCCAGCACTCCAAGTAAATTTTGAAGAGGAGGAGGATTATATGTGATGTAGGCTGTGGCTGTCCACCTGCAGCTCTGGAGCACAATCCCACTGTGTTAACATCCAATGTACTGCCCATTATAATCATAAAATATTTCATTTCCAAAACTGACAGCTTGTCAGTTCTCCATTTTATACTACTGAAGTAGATTGTCTGAGATAATCTTTCATTTACTTTGTTATATATCATAGTGTTGTAAAAGTATTTTTTTAAGTTTGTCAAGATAATTTTGAATTCTATTAGTCTTTCAATACATATGCAGTCTTTCCCTTATCAAACAATATTGTCAGCAATTTTCTAGTCTCTTGTTTGCAATTGCTCCAATTCTTTGATTTTTTAATACTGTTTCTAACAACTGTAAAATGAATATGACAAAATGATCTTGCCTAAGGAGCTCATTAAGTCTTAACTACAAAATTGAAGTATTTAAAAAAAAAATCACTCTCAAAATATTTACTTATTATTAATCAACACAAAATACACTCCTGGACACAGAAGATAACATAAAAATTTTCCTCTGAGTAATATATAAGTAGCATCAAAATGGCCTAAATGATTGCATGAATAACTGATTTTAAGTTAACTGGCTAAGTGGTTTTTTTAATAGAAAAAAAATTAAACAAACCGTTTATTGCAGTCAAATAAAATGCTTGCTAGACTGATCCAGAACATTAATTTGGGAATTTGGCTTTTTTATTATTATTGGGTTTTCCTTTTATTAAAAAAGAAACAGTGAGAAAATGTATAATTGAAATAGTTGTTTTAATTAATAGTTTTTTTCCTTTTCATTTTCATTACTGTCTGAAACTACATTACTTTTAAAAAGAAACCTTAAAATGAGAGGGTCAAACACACAAATAAGATCACTAAGAAGGTTGTGAAATCTTCAACCTTAGAGACTTTCAAAACTCAACTAGACAAAGTCCATCACAGATGAATCTAATTTTCATCTAACCCTGCTTTGAGTAGCAGGTTGAACTATATCACACAGAGTTCCCTTCCAGTCTATATTTTCCTGTAATTCTATGTAAATTTAAGGAAAGAGATGCATATTAGGTTGGCAAAAAGCAATAATTTGCCTACTGGATAAATGTCAGTATCTGCTGTTCCAAAATTCATAAGCTAGTATTTTTGTGCCTGGTGTGCTTGTTAAGCACACAAATAGATGTGTTTATTGGCTGAAGGCAGGATGGGCACAGCTCTGGAACATCTCGTGTGATTGCAGGGACAGGGGCTGGTGTCCCCTGGGCAGGGCAGGCGGGCAGGGAGGGGGAAGCCATGGGGGTGGCAGCAGGGACTGTCAGGGCTGGCAGTGCCCTTCCCCTAGAGCCAGCACACCTCGGTCTCATGCAGCATAAAATGACACCCACCAGAACAGACCACAGAGCTTCAGCATCGTGACGTGAGGGCATCACACAGCTGGGCTGTGAGAGCCTCGCTGCCGCTTGCCTGTGGCCAGTGACACCCACCCCAGGGAGCACCCATCCCAGGGAGCACCCATCCCAGGGAGCACCCATCCCAGGGAGCACACACCAGCTGATGGAGGGCAGGGAGCCCAGCAGGATGGAGCCAGCAGCTCCAGCAATGCCAGCTCTGAGCCATGGGAATTACCTCAGTCTCTGCTGCTGGGTCAGGGAACAAGGTTCTTTCTCCCCCTGGCTCTGCTCGTGCACACAGCAAGGAGGAATTTTCTGTTAAGCCTTGCACTGGAGACAGCAAATAACCTGTACACACAGTTTGGTTCCTAGAAGGGAAGGTAGAGTGACATGTATTACCTGGGGTTAGGGGCTACAGGTGCCACTTGGTGGGCTGTCAGAGGTGCTCTGATTGCAGCCACGCTCTCAGGCTCACAATGAAATCTGACAGTGTTATAGCATTGTGTCCTGGCATGCTGTTCTTTTTTCTTGGCTTCAGGAACTGCCATCCTCAGCTCACGCACTTTGGGACATGTAGCCACTAAGGCTTTACTCTTCACTAAGGATTCATTCTTCAACTGCTCATCCTACAAAGTCTCTGTGTACCAGGGTGTGAAAATCTACACCAATGAAAGGCACAATTCTGTTGAACTTGCCTTTTTTTTATTATTATCCAAAGCTCTTTCCCTTTCTAATTACTTTGCTGTTTGCTCACCTGGCTGATTCCAGCAGGGGATTGACACCATGTTCTTGGAACTACATACTGAATTGCACATGGATTGTCTCACCCAAATCAGTGTCCCTGGAGTTTGCTAGAAGCAGCTGAAAATTTTCTGATAAAGCTTTCCTAATAAAAAATAGTTTAAAAGTTTTATCTTCCACCTTCCTTCTGCAACCAACCAACCTGAGACATGAGCAACAACCTATGGGAAAAACCTTAGAAAATTCACTTTTAACAAATACTCTGTGAAGGAGTGTGTGTAGAACAACCTGGTTCTAACCCACAAAATCTCTTTGAAATGTAGTTTACAGTGTATTTGAGCTTGAAGTCACTGAGTTGAACCGCTATACTTTTGCTCAGGGACAGTGCCACGGTTAACGAATGATCAGCCAGATCTTCTGAAGCAAAAAAATGCTGCAGCTAAAATTTGTGAAGAAAAAATGAGATCAACACATAAATTATAAGCTGTAGTTTACAGCTATATATACACTCAGTAATTCCAGTCCACCAGCTTTTCACTGTTTTTTGGAAAGGAAGTGTGTCAGCGTCTCCTGACAGGGGCTGTCTCTCAGCATGCACTGTGGCCTGTCTGCTTTTCCAGGCTTGTTAACCAGAAGTGACTTAGGTGTGTTATCCCCTGGACCTCAGTCGAGGTGACACTTCCACAGATTTAGCACCTGCAAGAATGATTTGATTACCCTCTAGTGACTCCAGTTTCTAGAGGAAACGGTTTTGTTAGGCACAGATTGTAACAGTATTAATGGCTCATTCACTTACTATGCTGGTCATGTCTGAAAACACTTTTTTGTATAATGCTCGTTCCTCCAAAACACTACCTCTCAAGATAGCCCAAGGTGCAAGCGGAATGTGTTTGTAACTTGCATGAATTCTTACATGTTCTAATTCTCCACATGAAGAAAGAGATTGCCTGTATTGGGTCCTGTTTGCCCTGTGGCATTGCTGATAATGCTGTGAATTAAATGAGCTCGGATTAGCCTAGTTTGCCTGTACAGTTCACATTCTTCCCACTTGACATGTTTTGCTTTCACTTAGACAATCTGGGTAATTATAAGCCTTCAGCTGATTCCTACTATATTGTGAGAATTGTTAAAATCTCATTGCACATTTTGGAGCTCTAGTAGATGCAGTAAGCAGAAGTCTGGATGTTCAAATCAGTAAGATACGACATAGCAATTCACCCTCAAAAAATAAAATAGAACTGATCAAGAAGAGACATGGATGAATTAAGTAAAAAGCAGAATCAACAGAGGCAGAGCAACAAGATTTTTTTTCCTCCACTCTTTTCAGTGAGGTTAGCAGCAAAGTTTTGCTTCTGTACAGGATCATTATGAATTTCAGGTTCTAGAATCTTTGTATTCCTCCCAGTAAGACTGCTCTGTACAAGAAATAAGTGTGTTCAGTGCAATACTAGTAGAGTATAAGATGTCAATAGTATAAGAATTCTAAAAGAGCAGAAAAGGTTCCAGCGTGAAATGGTGTGAAAATTAGAGCTGTTTATTCCATACTATCAGGAGCTAACAGGTGAGATTACACAGGTAAGAAACATTACAAAAGAAATTAGCCTCTGTAAATGAAAACAAGGACATGTTATAATTAGAAAGAGGCATTACCAACAAATTGCAAAAAGTGAGACTTCATTAGAAGAAAATAGAAGCTAGTGAAATGCTCGCTTTCTTTTCCAACTTTCACATTTTAAATATGTACCTAATTTTTCACCTCTGCTGGTAATAAAATAGAAGATATACTTCAAAGTCCCAGAATAAAATTAAATAAAAAACACCCCAACAACAACAACAGAAGAGAGAGAGGAGAGGAGAAGAAGAAGAGAGGAGAGGAGAGGAGGAGAGAGTAGAAATACAAAAATTGTGGTTGTTTTTTTCTGCATCAAAGTTGTTCTCAGTTGTTCTAGCTGAAGTGTGTTTTTAGTTGTTAGGTGCTTAATTTTAAAATTTCCTAAAAAAATTTGGAGATCTTTCAGCCAAAAGGTTGCATGACAAGGAAAGGATATTTTGGAAAGGTTTTCATGGTATTAGATGGAAAATTGTGTAGACTGTCTAACAATGGTAACCTTGAAGTAAGTGTCTTGTACAAATAACCTGGTTTTTATTTTACAGTTAAAGCTGATTTTAGCAGAAAGGCAAAATTGTAAATGCTGAATATAAATGAGGTATTTATGACACTGTTGTAATGAAGATCTCTCCATAAAATGAAATTTATTATGCCAAAATTGTTCTCCAATAACATTGCACATAAAATTAAATTCAATGAAAAACCATTAAACATTGTTAACATTTTCAATTCTTAAAGAATAAACAGTTAGAAGTCAAGATCTAAACTGAATATTTTAATTGCTTATTAAACGTTAACATTTACATACTAAATATAAAAATGTCAACTGTAAGAGAGATATATTTAATTCAACAGGGATGTTTAAATTTACAGTTGTAAATAACCTACCACCAATGACTAACCAGAAAAATAATTCAGATGAAGCTTTTTTGCAGCCACATCTAACATCTTTGTAATGTATTTTTCAGTGACTTAGCATCCATAACTGCATAGTGTAGTGTGTTTTCTGGCTCCAAGACAGATTTAATGTTCATTCACACCTTCAGGAAGAGTAAATGACTCTTAGCTTCCCATGCTAATGATCACCTCCAGGTGGTGAGCAACAGCGATCTGCTGACTGAGAAAAGCATCTTCTCACCTCTCTCTCTCCCCTTCAGAGACATCCTTAAACTTTGTATGTGTTGTCTTTCTGTACAAAATGTAGCAACCTTAACTAGTCTTTCTGAAATGTTTTTAAGGTCAGTGGAAGCAAAGTCATATACAAGAGCAAAGCTTTAGGATGTAATAAAATTTGTGGCAAACAAAGCACAATCAATTGTACAGAAATATGATTCAGGCAGCCCACCAGTCATTTTCTCATCTCCCTTATGCAGGATGAACAGCATATTGGCTGTGGTGAGATACAGCAACCCTTTTCTACTTGTAGTCTTCCACACTTGCTGCCCACCAGGAATTCATACACTGTGGGTGTTAAAATTTCTCTTCCTAGCTAGCAGGAAGAGCAAGAGCAATGTCTAATAGGACCTGAAGACAACTCCTTCTATGCTGCACCCACTTGGACACTGAGAAAGTGCCTTTCTCACCCTGCCTTCGATGGTGCTGTATTTAATAGTCTGGCTGTGACCTTCTCTGTCATCACATTTCAAACATTTGCGTTTCTAACATGACGATGTGAAACTTTAGTTAATTGCTTGTCTATAATTTTGTTATCTGATTCCTTTCCATTTTCAAAAAAGCCCTGAAACTGCTTATTGCCAGAGGCTCTTGTTAAGATAAGGTTACCTGAATTTTATAGTCAGAATTTTGGGGATGGAATGAGACTGGGACACACACACACATACACACACACAGAGGAAATGCATATTAGTTAGAGAACAAATGGGGAAAATCTTATGCTTTACTGAGGTTTGTGCTTCCTTCAGTGCTTAAGCACTGCCCCTCCTGAGGAACACAGCTAAAGTGTCTCTCAGGTTTCGCCCTCAAACTGTAAGACAATTTTAGGCATAACTTTGACCTAAAAGTTGTGAGCTGAACTGCTCAACTTTTTATAGTTAAAGGAAATGAGAGCTTTTAAGGTAATGTTAATAGAAGCTCTTGCATTGGAAAAAAAAAATGAAAAGGTTCTCGTCTTAATTTTACAATTTTTGATGTATACTATAGAGTTTTGCTTTCAGGATTTTGGAAACATCATCAAAATTTGTGCAATTCTAAGAGTCAAACTATTGCACAAAATCTCAATCCAACATTTTTTTCCCCCTGAAAAATGATCTGGCTAATTTCAGACATAATTTTGGTTGGGAAAAGCAGCTCAGAATTTGTAACAACCGTAATATATCTATTCAGACCAAAATTATGAACTTTAAAAATTTTTCACAATACCTTTGCTGCCAATGTCTTTGCCAGAGCTTCAGGCAAAATTTCACAGTGGGACTGGCACAAATGAAACAATAACACAGCCCTACAACACTGATGGATATTCAGAAACACCTGTGCATTGAGACTTCCTATATATAAAGATTTTGCTATTCTCATAGCAAAAAATGCAAGTATTAAGATATTGAAACCGACCAACAGTGGAGTATTTAATAGCACAGAGTAAATAATGTGTTGGAAAATGATTATATTCTGTATATTGTAAGGCTCCAGCTTTCTCATGTGTTAAAGTAATCAATCCCACATGCACTATAAATGTCAATTACTATATATGAAGTTTAATGTAAATTTTCCCTCTTGCAACAAGAAAACAATATTAGGTAAAACTGGAGAAAAGCCACCATACACTACTAAAATTTTTTCAACAGTTGAACAGGAAAAACCTATCAACAAATGCAAGAGTAATGATCACTTAAGCTGTTACAAAAAGCTTAGCAATAGTCCTTCCTTGCCATATGCATGTAGTTATTTTTACTGTGGGTATTAACATTCATTACCTTACAATTTCCCATGAACATGAATAATTATAATCAGGAAAGAAAGAAGATTATTTTTAAAAATTATTCAAATACCAAAGCAGCACAGTATTTTTTCATTAAAATTGTGCGGCAGTCTTTCGAAAAAATAACATAGCTTTAATTATGAATTGTTGCTACTGTATCTTTTGACATCCTGCATCAAAGATTTCTTGGTTTTAACCCAAATATTATATAAACTAATACTACTAATTTTTAAGCACTTTTATTTCTCTTTCCATTTCTTTAGTAATCCAAATAAAAAACTGCCCATCTATTTCCAGTACTATACTTAAAGAATGAGTAAAGATTTAGTCAAGGGTTCCTTAAAGAATTTCCAAAATATATATGCTTTATTAACATGTACAGGCAGGACAAAATACAATCGAGGTCCTCATTCCAGAATATTTTGATGTCCAGGCTGTTCATCAAGGTTGGAGAGATCCAAGAGGCGTAACTGCAGGTGCACCTTGTCCCAGCAGGCTGGACTTTGAACCAGGCTTTTCCCTGTCTAATAACCGAGCTCTCGGGCCCTTGACAGGAGATAGGAGGAACAGGCTGCCCAAGAAGATCCAAGAGGCTGCTGGAAAGAGCACTCCACTGTGCTGAGTCTCAAACTCATGTCTCATCCAGGCCAGGACTGTGAGTGAGTCTAGTTAAACCACTTTCTAAATCAGGGTCCTGTTCCTTAAGCTGTGATTTATGAGGAGGTCCCCTCCATCTCTTTCTGTCTGATCATCATGATCAGCAGCTTCAGCTTAGACTTGAGAAATATTTACCAACAAAAGAGCTTATTCCTAAAAACCAATCCAGCTCAACCCAAACACACCCCCCCCAAATATCAGTTCCAAAATTATCAACATATACTTCCTCAAAAAATTTACCCCCATTTAGGAGCAAATGAAAGTAGACACATAATTCATTCCCATAGAATTTGTCAAGCTTAAAGGTAGTAAATCAGATTGGCATCCACCTATCATTTTAAACAAAGACCAGATAGTCCAGTTATTTGAAACATGGTATCAAAATCACATAATTTATGTACTTTGCTTTCAGAGTTGACCTGGAGTCATTAAAAGCTTAGAAAATGCTGATGAATTTCAACCAAATTAGCATTATTGCTACTAAAATTTTTAATTACTAAAAAAACCCCAACTGATTAAATTTGGACTTGACTCCATGTCTTTCAGGAGGTTGACTTAGACTATAAATAGCCATTGGGTTCAGTTCATCTTCCAAAGAAAATGTGGACTATACCTTTTCTGCATCTCACAGAGGTGAGTGAATATACTTGAAATTCAGCCTCAAGAAGAACACACCATTGAATTTGCCTTGAACCGTTCATTGAAATTACAGCATTTGTTTGGGGAAAGAAAGTACATCAAAGGCTAGAGCTGTGTCCTTATCAGGATGTCCCACAGCAAAACTCACCAGTGATGTGTGGTTGGATCACGGGACATGTGATTTTTTTGTTCTTATGAGATTCACAAAGTAACTGCTATTTACCATAGAAACAAAGCACTAGGATGGATTTGGTCTGGACCAACCGAGTCTTTATTTTATTAATTATTCCTTCCTATTAACTCTGAGTACAAGAATATCATAATCTATCTTTATAAATCAACTACTTTTTATTTTTCCGAAAAAATGAAAAGATAAAGAAACATAATCTACACAGTGAAAAGACAAGCAGAGTTCTAACGTTGAATAATGACAGTATTGTATAGAGAAGGTGCTGTCCACAACGTAACAGGTTTCTAATTTATTTATAAATGAAGTAGATAACCCTAAACTCTAATAAAGGAAAGAGATAATAATTTCTACTGAAAAGTAGGGTGGCAAAGCATAAAATCCTGAGATGAACTCAGAATCAAGAGGGGAAAGCAGTATGTGAGATTACTTAATTTCTTTCTTTACTTCCATGAGAATGTCTTCTCCTGCATCTTCAGCTTACTTGGAGGCTGCAGGCAGAACCAGAACTGTCAGCCCTGGAAGAAGGTGGAGTTCCCTGCCTTGGGAATATCTACAAAAAGCCCTAGTCACAACCACTGTCCTAAAGTACAAACAAGGATAAACAGAGAGTGAGGTCTTGGTTCTGTTCACAAAAAGGGAGCCACTCAGTATGCCCGTTAAGAACTGCATAGGAATCTGTATAAACAAAGATGAGTTCTTTATCATCCAAATTCCTCACAATCACACTCCTCACTGCTATTGAACCTCCTGAGAATTTTTGTTTCTCCTGCACGCTGCCCAGAGTAAATTTTAATGATACATCGGGTTTCTCCACACAGAATTACTCTGTGAGAAGCAGTGAGGAGGTTTTCCTGTGGGGATAACAGTGAGAGTGCCAGAAAAAGAATAACTGATTTTTGATTGAAATCAAAATATCTGGCAGAAGATCATGGCAACTTGGGATAAACCTGATCTCTTCTGCTTCCCACTGCTAAAATTTTCCCTCCTCTCAGATGGCCTGAGCCCATCAGACCTGTTGAAAGGTTTTCTGCTGTAACCCAGATATGTTGAAAGCTTTCCTTGTAAGAAAGTCAAGCTGGCCCTCAGAAAGGGTTAATGGGGAAAAAGATATTAACCCTCTCTGGGTTAATGACTGATCTGTTATTGGAGATCCTGAGAATTTCTGTTGTTTTTCCTGTGCACTGCCCAGAGTGTATCAAATGATCCTCCCCTAAAAGATCAGAGGCTCTAACCTTCTGATCATTTTTGTAGCCCTCCTTTGTAGCCAAGAGGTCTAATTTTGTTACCAATTATAATTTTGGTTTTTTGTTTTTTTTTTTTTTTTTTTTTTCCAATTTGGAATATCAGCCACATAGATTAGATTTGTTTTTTGTCTTCCTCATACCTTACTATTTGTATTTCCATACCGACCACTAAAAGCATACTATCACGTTACAGAGAGGCTACAACTGCTTGCTCTCACACACTTTTTGAGAACCTTTTATCTTTTGTTCCTAAACTACAGTTTAGGAAATCGTAACTGAAGTTCAGTTATTGCATAATATGAAATGTTTAGGAGACTTGAGATGTCATGAAATCTTGCTGTAGTGCAACACATCTCAGTATTTTCAAGCTGTAAATCTCATTTGAGAGGAAAATACTATGTTTTCAGAAAAGTAAGAGGAAAAAAAGGGCTCTCCTCTAGTGTCTACTGTCTTCTGTTTCTACGCAGTGTCCGTCCTGTTCCTTGTAGGAATCTCTCCGCTAACGCTTTGGCAAGTTATTTCTGTATATGGTTATTTTTTCATATTAGTATTATAACTTTGTTCTAATAACTTACTGCTAGTTCTGTGCAGAGACTTTCTATGGTTAACTGAAGTGTTGCATGAGGAAGGCAACTGCTGGCATCACTTTAATGTAGGGGCAATCAATACAAACTTGCAGAGTGAAATACATCAGATACATTACCTCCCTGCCTAACCAAGAAAGAACTAAAAAAATCTTAACTTGAGAGATCACACTGAGACAGATTCTAAAAAAGGAAGTTGCAGAGTGTTTTCAAAAATACTGGTCTATACTGTCAGGCTAAGGCCTGTCTGTAGTCCTCAATTATCCAAATTGCTTTTATACTGGCTCTCAAACTGCCCAGCAGAGGAACAAGTCAGGGCACACCAAGAGGTCAGCTTAAATTCAAACCCTACTGGTTAAGAAATTTGAGCCACAGGGTATATAGAACTGGAACAGGCCTAATGGGCTAAACCATGCCATAAATACCAGCTTTAAAGTAGTAAGAATACAGTCTATCCCCTCTGATTAAATAGGTCTGTGAGGAAGCATTTTGCAGTAGCATGGCTGCAGCCATTTGTCAGGGCATTATCATAACAGAGCATCTGTTCCTTTACATCCTTCTTTATAGCTCTGACTTTCAGAGATGTAAGTGATTACCTCACATCTTTATTATATAAAAAGAGCTGTTTGCCCGTTCAGTGTTCAGGAAAAAAAAAGTTTTTGTCAGTTACTCATCAATTTGCTCATCTGTTTGTCCTGTGCAATATGATGATTTCAAGTCTGCTGACACTGTTACCCAAGGGAGTATGATTCATGCAATAATTTTCCTTCCTTCCTGCCTATTTCTTTTAAATTTGCTGAAACTTTAATACATCCCATACATATTTTTTACCTTAAACTATTCTATCCCTACTAGCACAACACTCATTAATTTAACTTCTAACTTTTTTTTTTTTGTATTTTAGATAGGACTTTTATGAGTATTGGACAAATACTTTCAATTAAGATGGCATACAATTTTGGTTTCATACCCTTAACATCCCATCCTTGCTCAGATATCTATTTTCTTTTTCTCATCTCTTGGGAAATAAACACCTTCAAGAATAAAAATTAATATTCATAAAAATACTTTTTGTTTATAGACTCCATTATCGCCAAGACCATGAGAAAACATTAGCAAGGCAGGAAGTTTCTCCTTTTTCTAGAGGGAGATCATTTAGCCTTCTCCAGGATACAGGCTCAACCAGAGGCTTTCTGAAGTAGTCTCCTGATACTGAATCCTGTAGATTAGAACATGGCTTGTTGAAAGAAATCCATTAGGGCCTTCTGGGTGGAGCAAGACAGGACTTCCCATTCCTATGGTAAGGGAAAGAGAATCGAGGAGGAGACGGTGTTGGCAGAAGTTTCACTCTGGTGAGCCCAAATCAGGTGAATTTGGGAATGCACAGCAGCACATTGGTACTGGCAAGAACAGGGGTGCCAGATTTGTGTGCTAAAATGGTAATGGCTAATGTATTTATGCTCCAGACGAACTGAGATGAGGGAAGCATTTTGATTTGTAAAGCAGACCTAATCCAAAGACAAAAGGAATAAGGAGTAATATCTTGTGATCAGTCTCCCTCTTCAGCACAGTGCTGGAGGCGGTGCATGAGGTTTAGTGGCTTTCAGCTCTGAGCACTGACCTATTTATTAAGTTGTTGCTTGTTACTTCTGAAAAAGTTTTCATAGTCATAATTTGATAGTTTAGAAGAATTTCCCAGTTACATGCACAACATAATTTGTATCCCTCTCACAAGAGCTCTTGTAGAGGATTTTTATGCAAGGAATATGCCAGATTTTCCCTGAGAAAGCTTGAAGGTTTTAAGAAACACTTCTTTTTACTTCACTGTCCATGTCTGTTTTCCTTCACATAGCTTTTTTCTCCTTTCCTTGGCCCAGATGGCTGCTCTCCTATACCTACCATTACCACAAAAACTTTCACCCTATCATGTGTTTTTTTTTCTTCCATGTATTTTTTCCTCTGCTATTGGTTTGGTTTTCCTTAACAGCTCATTGCAAGTATTAGATTAAAAAAAAAAAAAATTAAACAAACAGAAGCATATTTAACTTCAATACCTCATTTTCCCCAGATCTGTTTCTCTACATGCCAAATTTGTTTCTGTATAGGAATTCAATTTCAAATCTCTTCCCATTTGCTGAGCACGTCATCCTACAGGAGCAGTCTGTTAAGTTGCAATTGTCCTTCAAGGTCTCTTCTGTCTCAGTTACTGTGGAAGCTTCCACTTTGGCCTTTAAAAGAGCATCTTCTAGACAGCTGAAACATAGGTGAAAGTTCACTGTTACCACATTTATGCTCTTTCTTCTCTTTCATATAAAACATTTCTTATCTGTGGTGCCAGCCCTTTGCTAGAGCTGTTGTTAGTCTTAGCCATTTTGTGCCTCTAGAAAGGAGCTGTGTCACACCTGAATCCCCTGGAAGGAAAAAAATGAGTTACTCTTATGCTTCTTCACCCATAAGAGATTTGTTGTTTGGAGGCAAAACTCTGCCTCAGTTTACTAAAGAGCAAATTATTGCAGTGCTGTAATTTACACACAGACATTCTGAATGAACAGTGAAGCATTCAGAAAATCATGAGAAATTGTAAAGTCATACTTTAGTTGTTTGCCTTAAGATGAGTCCACATGCTTTTGAAATTTGAGAACTGAGTCTCTTCTCACATTTTTGATACTAATTCCAGTAAAATTACTTAACAGCATTGTAGGCGTTCTCCTTCATCTCACAATCCTAAATCTACATCATCAGACCTTTTAACCAGCTTGTAAGGTCCTGTACACAGTTAAACCCATGTAAACAGAATTAATACAAGGCCTAAATTCAATTACAGTAGATGTCAGAATATGTTAAGATGACAAAATTAGTCTGTTTTCCAGTCCTGCATAGCAATGGAGCCCTCTAAGGGTTACAAAGCAAACTGATCACTTTCTAACCAAGGTATAATATGTCCAGTTATGTATTTAATTGAAGCAATTATCCTCCACTATATTCTCCACTTGATATTTTCTTTTTGAAGATTTAATACAGCTAGAGTACATCACATTACTGGGTTAAATTTAAATCAGATGACCACTCTAAAAAGGTATCTTCTACAGTAATGATCAAAATTAATGGTACCGAATGACAATGATTGTTACAAATTTGAATTTGAGCATACATACAAGAAAGTAAGAAGGCTACCATGTTGTTTAATTAAGTATGATATTCTGATATTTTAACCTATCATTTGCTAGGTGAAATAAGTATTAGTAATAATAGTAATAGAATAATAAATTTAATGCTATTAGCATTCCATCGACTTTTTCATTCAACATTTTGTGTGAAGATTCCACTTTTAAAAGAAGATTGCTTTTATTTGAGAGGACAAGGTCTCAATTTTTCAATTGAAAGGATTTTTGGTGACATTTCTGAGCTATTGCAGGCTGGAATTTATCAATATTGATATATATTAACATACATGAGAATTAAAGAAGCAATCAGTCAAAAAATGTGATAACAATATCCTTTTTCTTTTCCTGTAATTTTCTCTTACTTGATACTTATATTTATTAATCATGATAGTACAATGACAAGTTGTCTTCAAGTGTGTTAATTTTACTTAATTTCACATTATAAATACATTGATATGATTTGAAATTTGTACCACAAAAAACAATCTGAAATACTCCAATGTATTTTCACTCCACTTAAGACTGTGTGTCTTTCTGGATGATTTCTATTAATATCGAAGTCTTGAAGTCCTAAATTGGAAACAGGCTGAGAGACTTGTGGTTATTCAGCCTGGAGAAGAGAAGGTTCTGGTGAGACCTTGGAGCACCTTCCCATACATAGAGGGGACCTTCAGGGGACCTGTAGTGACAGGACAAGGCAGAATGACTTCAAACTGAAAGAGAGCAGGTTTACATTAGACTTAGCAAGAAATTCTCCACTTTGAGGATGGTAAGACACTGGAACAGGTTTTCCAGAGAAGCTGTGGATGTCCCACCCCTGGAAGTTTCCAAAGCCAGGCTGGATGGTGCTCTGAGTAACCCAGTCTAGTGAGTGGCATCCCTGCCCATGGCAGTGGGGTTGGAATTGGGTTCAAACACTCTTCCAATCCAAACAGTCTATAATTCTACAAAACTCCAATGGACTTTGATGATCCTTGTGGGTGTCTACCAACTCAGAATAATCAGTCATTCTGTGAGTTTCTTCAGAGCTGGGAAAAGAACTTAAATTTTCTTTTGACATAACTGTATAAATTAGTATCTTCAGCATATTTCATTCAAATTAAAACTTGCCAAACTTTTTATAAATTTCATGCAAGTTAATGGTTTAGGGAACTACAGCTCATGTATAAACTATGTGTTCTGTACATTTCAAGTTATTTTTGTAAGTATCAAAGTTACTGACAAATCAGTTTCTGAAGGACCTTTATTTAATAATATTTTGAAATATTTTTACTTCTACTTCAAAGAGAATTACACGGAATCACATGCCACTATAATTGTGATTGTTTGCTAACATATAAATCCCATCAGCTAATTTTGCATTTTACATTTGTTCTTCCTACAACATGAAGGAAGCAGAAAACTTGTATAACATATAAGTTTTTACTAATCTATTTGAATTTTGATGGCAAAAATCATTAAAACAATTTGCTAGAAAGAAATCAGTCTCATAAGCCCTTTTTATAAATTAGCTCTTTTTAATCAGGTGGATGTTGTTTCTCACTTTTTAGTAATTACTGTAGTATTAACTGTTGAATTAAGGACTTAGGGACATTAAAACAACAAAAAAGATAAAACTGAACTGCTTTGCTTGTGTTGATTATGGGACTTTAAAAACCAGCCTATGATTGCTTACAAGAGCTCTCATTATCAATTAAATATAAATCCAAGACCTTTAAGTAAAACCATTAAATCTGTTTCTAAGCCCATTTTTCAACACTGCTGTGGATTGAATGCATTTAAACAACTAAAATCTTACAGTTCCCTGTAACCTGCTTCAAAGTACTTTGCAACAAAGAGCCAAAAGCTTCCATGTTATTTGTTTAGTACATCAGCTTCCTGATTTTTGTGCTGCTTTTGCTTGAGGCCAGACATTACGAATCACATTCTCTCCAGGACGGCT